>OZ023159.1:15281206-17681206 GCA_963678695.2 Diplodus puntazzo | reverse complement strand
TCAGCAACGAAGACGTCCTGACGTCCCTCCATCAAGCGCCGGATGTCTCTCCTCCTCCACCGGGTTCTCAGTCAGCTGTTCACCGTGTTTATTTTTATTATTATTGTTAATTTTATGTTATGTTTGGCCCCCCCGGTAGAAAATGTCCCTCCTCCGTGTTTCCCCTGCGGCCCTCGGCGTGGAGAAGCTGCTCTCTCACTTTGACCACTGACTCTCGTTACCCAACCACAGAGGGAGAAGAAACCACACAACCAGGCTCAGATAATATATTGTTATGTTGTATTTGTTGTCTTTTTGTACATTTTAATAATTCTTACAAAATAAAAAAAAAAAAGTGAAAGAGCTTGATCTCCTGTCTGTTATCGAGCATCATTTATACATGTTTTAAGTCTTTGTGCCATAGCTACGATTACACGGATGTATGAGTCTGCTGTTATTATTTGACTGAGCGGCTGTTTTTTTGTACATGCAATCTTTTGGATTTCAAAATTGTGATTTGAAAGAGTGCAATGTTGAAATCTCTTTCTTTTAATTACCACTTATGTAATTAACAGTGTCTTAACATGCCGAAGCAGCAGATAGTTTAAAGTAGCAGATTTCTTCGGTTGTAGCTACATAACTATAATAATAATTTCCCTCAGTCAGCAAAACAACAAAAAAAGTCATCTTGGTTGTCACCTGGTGAACATTTACGCTTGGTCAAACTTGGTATAGTTGAAAATGTTACACTAGTCAGTATCATGTTTTAATCTTTGAAAAGGTAAGGATTGGAATTGTTTTTGAAAGACGTGTTGCCATGCCAGCGGTATCAACCATTCTTGAACGGATTGCTGTTAAGTTTTCTAGAGACGTTCATGGTCCCCCAGGATACAATTTATTAACTTTGGTGATCCTCTGACTTTATCTCTAGAGCCACTAGCAGGTCACATCTTCATTTTTTCCTGAGTGGATCTGTGCAAATCTAACAACATCCCAGTAGTCTCTGCTCTACTTAAGTTCTGAGCAAATTAGCAGATGTTAGCATGATGGTGGTGGTCGTGGTAAGCATTCTACCTGCTAAACATCAGCATTAATATTAGCATTTAGCCAATTTCCTTACAAAACTTGTTTTCCTGTCTAAATAAACAATCTTGATGAAAGCTGGAGTCATTGCTATATGGAAGCCCATTTCCACCATCAAAGGTAAAACATATTCCCATGGTTAATCATAATTATGAGCTTAAAAATCAAAAACCAAATTATCATAATTCTGACTTTTCTCATAACTTTGACTTTCTATATTAGAAGTTTGACTTCCATACATTTCAGACAGTTACCTCTGTAGCTGTTGAGGGTAAATTACAGACAACTGGAGAGCAGAGTTGCCAAATATGGAGTGACCCTGAAAAATGAAAACTAGTAAACTGTCTCTAGAAACACAGACTTGGTTTCTTGACGCTGACCCTCATCAGTCTCACCACAGCCGTTATTAATATTTGCGAGCAGCGCTTCGTTATCTGGGATGATTGTGGTGTGTTTTGTCGTCCAGCTCCCACAGGGACTTGTTTGCGGGCTGTTGTGCTAAGCAATTTCCATTTTGTCCCCAGTGTTTGACCCACAAAGGCAGCGGGTGAAAGTGCAGAGTGTGCAGATGAGGCTGATTTCAGGCTGTCGGCAGTTCTGTGCACCAGCGGCGGCGTCACAACAGCGGGGGAGATTGTTGTGGGTCAGTCCGGCTCCCTTCAGTTCTTCCTGAGGAATCTGCAACTGTTTTTACTTCTTTAACACAGTTGGAGTGGATTTTCTTACAATGTTTTTTATTTGTTCAAGTGAATAGCTTTGTGAAACAGTGTCTCTGTCTCCAGTTCTGACCTTAAAAATTACAAAATAATCTTGATTTAAAGGTCAGTTTACTAACTATGCTTCATCATCTCTTCTTCTTCATCATCTCACAGTCTAAGGAAACTGCAGTTATTAATTCCCCCTTTATACCATCACCTGTCATGACGTGATGATCCCCGGTAAAGACCATGAGCTAAGGATAAACGTTAAGAAAACTAGTTAATGGACCTTAAAGGGATAGTTCACCACAAGATGAACAATCCCTTTTCTTGTGAGCGAACACGGTTTGTGTTAACAGTGAGTGTTCCTCATTGTGTTTCTCCTGGAGGTCTTACAAATGTGTTGAGTGCATTTCTTTCATCGTTAAAGATCAAAAACATGGGGACCCCCTCCTGAAAACTTCTGTTCAGAAGTGGTCGAGTCCTCCAGAGGGTATACTTGTTTGTTCTGCTCCGCCTTGCAAGAAACACCAACTGCGCCTGTGTTCCTTCTACCCATAATCCCTTGCATTTTAGTAGCCATTTCTCCCTGCCTGTTTAAATTGTGCTTTCTGTCCTGAAGACACGAGACTGCAGCCGTCTTGGTTGATAATTGAGATGTGCTTTTTCAGGCATTTTGTTGTGTTTTTGTTAATGTAAGTGAATCCTGCGACGCCAAAGCTAACATGCTATTCAATATCCTGACACACGTCCACTGTCCTCTTGCAAGGACTCCACAAGTCCACACCCTCCGTCTGTGCTCCTGCCAGCTGGTACCTCGGTGCTGTTAGTCGTCCTGCTGCAGATCTCCACCCTGCTGCTCTTCGTGGAGGGGGTGGTAGTCCGGGTCCTCCGGCTGGTCAAACATGGCCCTCCTGTAAACAGAGAATGGGCCTGCATTAAGATAACAAAACACGTTTTTGCATTTGTCTGATTGTTCTCTGCAACTTTTGCCCACTTGCCTGTTTCACCAAGTTTTTAACATGCAAGATACAAAAGTAAGAATGGAAAACGTTCCCGAAACATGACGCTGCCACCATTTATAAGCAGAGTCCGTAAGGCACTAGATTTAAGTGTGAAATCTCCTTTTTTATTCTATTTGTGTACAAGGTTTCTGCAAAGGGAAGCATTGACATGCACAGAGCACTCACAGAAGTTCTGGTGTCATCAGCAGCTTCCTTCCTCCCGGCTGGTTTGGAAACACGTCTTCTAGGAAGTAGTACATGTGACCGACGCTGATACCTGAGGAGAGGAGGGAGTCATCTTACATCAGACTGCTGCATGATTTCGCTGGATGCATTAGTCTTAAGAGGTAAGAGCACCTACATCGCGACAACATTCGATGTATGTTAAAGGAAGTCGCCTTCTGTTTTTATTTTTTATGAACAAATCCCATGCGCAGACCTAAAAAACGGCACTGGATGTATCTACTAGAGCAACAAAAGTGGATTAATCCGCCTCTGAAAATAGTCCCCAATAGATGCACTCTTTTCTGCTGTGGGTTGCTAAAAGCTAGAGTAAACAGCTGTTTTCATATTTCCTCTTCTACATTGCATTTTTAAAAATCAAACTATACATTTGCTAGTTGTTCGTCTAGATGAATGTCCTCAGTAGCAATATAACCTATGTGCTTGAAGCTAAGAGCCACAGACAGGAAGTCAGAAAGTACTGAGTGGTGGACTAGCACATCGTTGGTTCTGGTCTTTTCATGGAATTTGTTTACAACATGAAAACATATTAATTAATGCCAGCGTGTGTAATGAGTGAGTAGAGTGTCACAGTCTGCCTGTTCACCCATGGATAAACAGAATAAGGGTCTAGTCACATCAGATGTTGTTGGTTTGCGTCTCATACCTAGGAGGTCGACCACGATGGAGTTTCCGAGCAGCAGGGAAAATCCCATGAGCACCCAGGGGAGGAACGGGGCCTGGAAGTTCAGGAGGCCGAAGAAGTTCATGCGTATGAGCGGATGTCTTCTACTCCAGACGTACACCAGCATGATGATGAAGGCCTGGCCCAGGAAGAAGACGTTGGCGAACAGACCGAACAGCTGAGGGGCCTTTAGGTTAATCAAAAGTAATCGAGGGGTGGGAGTGTTTGTTTCAGATGGAGAAATTAAATAACTGGTCGAGAGTGGCAGCAGGTTAGATAGAAATAAGAACATCTTATCTTATTCTTATTGTATGGAAGCCCAAATAAATAAAATGGATCAAGAGTTAGAGTGGATAAAAGTAAAACTGGTCAATCAATTTGACTTTGTGTCTCATAACCTTTGACTCCCCAACATTCAGGGTTAGGGTTGGATCAGTTGGATTTAATAATCTAAATTAAAATTTGGTGAAACTTGAGAATTGATTTAATAATCTAATGACGCTATATCAAATATTTAATCGGAATATTGACATAGTAAGGCAAATGTATGACATTTTGAGTCAAACCTCTATTTATCATAATTTTGACACACTTTTGTCTTGATATTGGCTTTTTTCACGATTTACAGATTTTATTTCTTTATTAACTTTAGTCTTTTATATTTGTGGAGGTACTGCATGTTCTCGCTTATAGTCAGAAAAACTGTTTTGGCCTCAGAAAACTTAAATAACAAAATATTCCATAACATGTATTTGTTAGACCAAAGTATCAAAACTACCACATGTTTCTGCCTTACACATGATATTTGTATATTGTTTACTGAATGCCAGTCCCTTTACAATGAAAGCCAACCTACAACATTCCTTTAATTTCAGCTCAGCATGTTTCTGCTCTGCTAACACGCTCAAAGCTGCACTGTCCTGATATTACAGCAGATTTAGTGTTCATTTAAAACTGTCCATGAAACATCACACGGCTCCAGAACATCCCATAAAGCTGCACATTGACCGTTTCACAGCAGCCTGGAGGGAACCAGGACTGTATCATTAATCTGGAATGTGAACAAAAGCTGCAGGCTGCAAACTGCTGAGCATCATCAAAAAGAGACCGACCGGCTGCATGTACAGTAACTCCCAGTACATTTACTCAAGTTCTGGACTCCATTACAATCTCAGAGGCAAGTATTGTTTTACTCAACTACATTTTTCTGACAGCTTTAGTTGCTAGTTACTTTTTTAGATTACAATTTTTAATACCCTTCCTTTACCTCCATTTGTTGATTTTAAATATGAATGCCAGTAAATATAAAGTAACCTTAAACATCTGCAGCAGTAAAAAGCAACAAACGCATTAACGCAGCAGTAATATTGATCCAAAAACATCAGATGGGAGATTTTACTGCACGAGTACCTGCACTTTTGATATGTTGAATTAATTAAACAAACAATACTTACATACTTTTACTTAAGTAGGGAATGCAGGACGTTTTGCTGGTGGAGTATTTTCACAGTTTGGTGTTGGTATACTTTTACTTTTAAAGATCTGAATACTTCCCACTAATACGCCGCTGCTCGCTCTACCTGCTTTTGGACAGTAATCGTCCTGATTTGGCAGCATACACAAAATAACGTAAAGAAGAGATTTCTGTCGTCGAGCTTGTTACCAGACCGACCTGAAAGCTGACAGCTCCGAATTGACCGAAACCTTTTCCACCTTAAAGGGTCAGTTCATCCAAATTACAAAAAAAACAAACAAACATGTTATTGGTTGTGTTATCTCACAGTGCAGATGGTCAGTTTTGATTTTACTTGTCCGGATTTCTTGATTTCTAACACTACTTTTGGAATGATACTAAGGATCCTTCTATTGGCAGCAGTCCTTCATTATTTGGCCCCGTTTCTGAGATTTCTGTCTCCACACTAATAAAATCGTGGCGACTGGCAGGAGAATAGTTTGACAAATGACATTACACCAACAGAAGGTGTTGGCGATAAAAGTGAATCTCAGGATTTTGCTGTTTTGTCATTTGTGTGAACTGACCCTTTAAGGAAAGACTTACGCATGTCATGTCATTGTTAGTTTCTGTAAAACATTCATTTCTACACTCTGTTCTTTTGCTCATCGTGTAAAAGGATACAGTCATCACGATTCCTCCGAACAGGAACATGAAAACAAAATCTGCCGTCCTCCCTCGGAAGCAGCCTTCCTCCAGCATCCGACAGTATCGATAACTTGATTCAGTTAAGGACTCTGCGGCAGATTCTCTCCGGTGATAATGATATTGCTGTGGTTACAATTTATGGTATTGTTTTCATAGACAGACCGAGATATCCATTCTGTCTTTTGCAAGAGGAAACGCAGTAAAAAGATACAGAAAGATGATGTTGAACACGAAACTGAATCCAAGAGAACCAAAGAAGAGGAAGCTGGTGATTAGGCGCCATATCTGAGAGGAAGAAAGACAAAAGGGCGTAAATATAACAACCCACCATACGGCCAGGGTTTGCATGTGTAAACAGTTGATAAAGATGACCTGGTATCTTCTGATGATCAGGTCTGGGTTGAAGTAGAGTTGAAACGGGGTGATGACCTCAAGTTGCTAAAAAGAACAACACACAGCTTGAGATTAATGATCATGAATGCATCAAGACATGCACAGATAATGTGAGCAGAATAGAAACATTTAATAACTTTCCATGTGAAGTGTTTATTCATGTATTTGTCCACAACTGTAACTTTAAGTGGACACTGCTGTATAAACACAGTGAATAACAATAATGTAAAACACAACTTTAAAGGGGCACTACGTAATTTAGGATAAGAAATTCAAACTAATATCCACAATATTAATAATAACATAAAATCAGAAATACTTATCTTTTCCATAACTGAATAAACTTAAATAACAAAACATTCCATAACATGTATTTGTTGAATAAACAAGCTGTTCTCAGAGAAAAATAAGGTTAACTAGCACACTGTCTGAAGCTAGAAAGGTGGCAGGGTCTGCCACATATAAACAAAGTAAAACAGTATGAGATTATGTGTGTATGACCCAACAAACATTGTAAAAAATAATTCATTCACAATCATAATAATGTTTTAAAGGAAGAGATATTCTTATTTTGCACCTTTCCACAAGCTCTGTAGATATATTATTATAAAAAGACAAGACACAAAAATGTTTTCAGTTTACATAGCTATGAATGCTCCAAATATAAAACGTGTAGAGATTTTGGACTGATTTAATTAGTTAATGTTCAGTCAGCCCTTTGTGGTTGAATGACACATTTACTTTCTCAGTAAAAAACAAAAAAAAAACTGTATGCTGCTCACTGATTATCAATTGATTTGACATTCAAAAAGCACCAGAAAGCAAACTGCATTCAACATATGTGACATACGTGTCTAGTTTGGAAATCAATAGACTTTCTTAGAGGTTCATTATTTAGTTCATAATAGAGGCATTAAAAGAAAAACACAAATCAGAGTCAGTGGATTCTTACTTTATCTTAATAATTGATTCCTGTCTATCAGAGCTGGAGGTTACAGTTTGTTATCTTCATGTTTACTGAGTTGTTGTTGTTGTTGTTGTTGTTGTTGTTGTTGTTGTTTCTTACCACAGCAGCGGTGGTGAGGACGCAGGCAGTCGTGTAGGCTCGGGTCACCACGGGGATCTGAAAGTACTCCTGGGCGAAGCTGTGAGCCATCGCTGCTGCCGCCTCACTGTCAGCCATGGATTACCCACTGAATGAACAGCATAGGCCCCGCCCCTCCCTCACCGCACCAGCCAATCACGTTCACGTTTCAATTAACACCATCCACCCCACACACCGAAAACTTTTAGCACAACACAGTGACTTTCAAACGCCCAGAAGTTTGAATACAGAAGTAAAATGACATTCCCGACATTTAACTCTTGTGTCATTATATCGTTCAAATGGGATTTAGTGTGTGAAATAAAACTTACTGGAAAAATAGATTGCAATAATAATTGCACAACACAAAAATAAATGAATGACAATAACATTCACTGGCCATTATTTAAGAGTTTATTCACAAAATCATACATTTTTGAAAGACAATCAGCATGTGTAAATACAGATATAATCATCTTCATTGACTGTTTGTCTACAAAAGATGTTTCAACAACAGTTTTGTTGAGAAAAAAAACCATCATTCTGTCAAAGCAAAGATCTTTGTTTTCTCTCAACATATATAAAAAAAAATATGGATGATTCTAACTCTATTAGACAATAAATGTGGTGTTTTCAATTTAAAAAACAATAAAATCTATTAATAATGCTACAGACAATATTAAGCGGTGGTTGGAAAGTGGAAACGTTTTGTCTTTCAAAATGATCTTTTCTTTTATTAAGCACAAAGTTTAGCTCAATATTTATAATATTTGTGGTAAGTCCTTTAAAAGAGAATGATATTAAAAGTATGAATATTTTTAGTTTGACTTGTTTCCCTGCATCACTTCATGTGGTGAATTAGCTCTAGAGGCAGCAGAGTTTGGTCAAAAGGTTATGGTTTTATTAGAAAGAAAAACAATACGCAGTTAATACATTTCAATGTACAGGGATACAGGCTACATATGAGTAAAAAAAAAATATTCAAAGACATGTATGTACAACAAACTTTTGCTGAGTTGTCTGCGTATAAATAGTTTTTCAGAGCAGTCAGAGTTCACGGATTAACACTTGAAATGTGTTGCAGGAATAATTCAAACAACGACAGACTGAAAAGAAACAACGTCTGAATGATGAAAACTGTAACGACTCGTCAGTGTCCTGCACTGAAAAACTAACATCTGATGAACACGACACTTTTTTTGCACTGAGCCTTCACATTTCAAGTGCTGCAACCAGGGACGAGGCAGAGGAAACGTCACATTAGCTGGATCAGCGGGTCTCAACCTGGATGTCCTGACCCACAAAGACACGAGTTGTTTCACTATCCAGCAGTGGTGAGAGAAGAATTCAGATCCTTTACTTCAGTAAAAGTACCAATACAACAATGAAAAATAATACTCTGTTACAAGTAAAAGACCGGAACTCAGAATCTGACTTATGCAAAAAGTGCAGAAATATTATCTGCAAAATGTGCTTTAAGTTACAAAAGTAAAACTACTGCAGATGTTATTAGATTGTTAATACTGATGCATCATGTGTAAGCAACATTTTACTGTTGCATCCAGGTGGAGATATTTGTGTATACTTTATATACAGTTGCTAAGTTTAGCGGTCAGGCCCCTCCAAAAGGCCACAACATACATCTGAGTTGATTGATGGGAAAGACACATTTTTTGTATTACTTTTATGTTCTGTTTCTTTACGGCTCTTTATTTCTGCAATATTGGATCCTCTGACCTCTTTGAGCCTCAAACTGTTAATTAAATGTGGCCATGTGAGACATTTAAAGGGGAAATTCCAAAAGTGTACAAACCAGAAATGTTGGAAACCTCTGGTTCACAGTGTGTCCCAGAACCAGACTTCATAGTACTTCTGGTACAGAACAGGTTTTGAGTCTGTTGTGTGTTCACAGTGGAAAATGAAAATGAAGCACAATCAAAACCAGATAGTATGCATACTAAGTACGGTTTTAAGTGTGCTATTGATGCAAACTATTCTCCCAGAATGCAATGCACAGAGGAAATGAAGGAGCTTCTGGCAGCTGCGAAACATTAAAGGGGCTGTGTGGAACAATTTGTTGCAATTCAAATGTGGATGAGGGTGAAACAACTCCCGAAAGATCTTTGAAAACAAAAAATAGGTATTACATGTTAGAAAAACAAATGTTTTAAAATTGCAGTTTAATTTACGTCCAATCTTGCACACACTGTATAATTTCCAGTAAATATGCTGACTCTTATATACTAACAGTATACTATGTAAATATGTTATAATTAATAAGGTTGTTTGTTTTTAATGTAAAAATGTGATTCTTAAAAGTAATGACAAAATACAGCGGTCAGATAAACGTCGTGCACTAACAGAATAATTTTGTGTCTGAAAAGAAGTGGAGTAGAAAGGAGCAGAACATGTAAATATCCAAGTACAAGTACTTCAAAACTGTTCTTGAGTAAATGGACTTTCCACCACTGCCATCACACCAATAATCTGTGTGGGCAAAACGGCCTCCGGAGCCATCAGTTTGTGTTTTTGGAGTAACTTCGTGATCATGCTGACAGCCACTGATCCACGCAGCAGCTGCTGTCCCTGAATGTGCCACACTGACCAGCCTGAATAGAGCACCATGTCATAATGTAGAGAAACAAAGAGTTGATCAAAAAACATGAGGACATTCTCTGAGGATGTATGACACTTCTCCTGCAGGGAGAGTGTTGCGCTCTAGATGGCGCCCTGGAGCTTTTTTTTTTTTCTTTTTTTTTTTACTGCCACAGGCCTGCAGACTAATGAGCAAGGCTTTACACAACATGCAAAATCAAAGTATGACACAAAGTGATGTCATCATCTTTTGCTACCATATAAACAGCTAATGTCATTTTTCAGTTTTGTTGGGGAGAAAAATTGGAAATCTAAATTAAATGGAAACTATCCTTTAATGGCACCTGACTGTAGAATTGGTGCATCTCGACGCAACCAATTTCCAATATACACATAACACCAGCAAGTTTCTTCCTTAAATTTGCATTTTCCTTCTGATATTCAGGAAATTCCGTTGAAATTTGCTCGACTAGTGGTGACAATACACAGCATGGGAGTGAGCAAGAGATTCATTTCTGGATGAGAAATCCCAAATGGTGTGAAGGCTGATGAGGAGACATTTAACTGATAAAGAGCAAAAACACACACACACACACACACAAGTCCATAATGCCTTGTCGAAGAGGTACAACAAACATTCTTTATGCTGGTTAAACAACGATGTTTCCAAAACTCTGTGTAATAAAAGAGCAACTTAAAAACAACGTAACTTCATTTCTGGTCAGTGTGAGTCAGGTTGGCAGTGTGAAGCACATCCTTAAAGAGCAAAGTGTGGCTGAAAATTGTGTTTACCAAATGATCTTGTTGACTGATTTCACTTCAGGGTTTAAAATTAACTCAGATAAATCTACCTCCTGCCGCCATAAGTTTGATGTCACTCTTCAAACACCTGAGGATCAGCAAGTCCCTCAATGATAAAAAAAAAACAAAAAAAAAAAACAGTTGAAATGGAAAACATCCACAACAGGGAGTGAGACAGTCAGTACTGGTTTTGTCTGTGAACCAAAATCGGTCAAAAAAACCTGAATTTCAGGCTCAAAGACAGGAGGTGAGAACGATGCGGTTCACATCAGCATCACACATCAATAATACAGGGCCCAGATCTCAGCCGTGTGGTGACAAATGTGCAAAATAAATATGAGTATAGCTGCACAGGAGGTGCCAAGTCTGAGGAAACATACCTTGGTTTTTCCTGAGAAGAAGGTGTAACTGATCTGAGTATCAATAAATGGAGTAAAGCATAACCAGATTTGAAAGGAGATCGTCTCATTCCCCTTGAGCATACAAACGTCTCTGTTCCAAAAAAAATCCTCTTCATTGTCAAAAAAGAAAAAGGAAAAAAAAAAAAGTTAATCTGATTCTCCACAGGTTAGAGACTCACACGTTTCTACAGCCGAAAAAATCCACGCCGATGTAGCGAGGGTAGCCCTCCAAAGAGTTCATGCCGACTGGATCGAATTTCCAGTACTGTCGTCCTTGGATAAAGTGAGCATAGCCTGAAAGATAGAAAACACAGTGAGGAATCGGGGTGTAAATAGTAAGTCTCAAAGTTTTCTTCTTCAAAATCCCATTGTAACTGACGTTGTTACTTTTTAAACCCCAACAGGAACTCTTTGTTCACTTGTTAGGTTGTTGTTCTTTGGACCGTACCATAGATGTCCCGGAAAGTGGCATCCACATCGCTGGGGATGCCGCTCCAGTCCTGCATGCTGCGCGGGTAGACGGACTCAACTCGGTTCTCCCGGGGGCTGAACCTCCAGTAGCTGCCTGCCTTGAAGAAGTAGGTGTTGTAGTTGGAGTCGTGGCCCCAGCGCAGTGCCGCCTGGATCCCAGACACTGACAAACCCAAACTCCTGATGGACTCCGGTCCACTGATCTGCCGTTCAGCATCGAACACCCAGTAGTTCTCACCTGCCGAGATGGTGAACAATTAATACATTTCATGTTTTTCATTAAGTTTTCTTTGTATTAGTAAGTGCAACTGTTGATATTTCGATTTAAAACTTTGACATAAACGATTATCTAATTATCTATTATCTTTGTGAACTGAGTGAAAATACTTAATGTGTCTCCTAAATTATAGAACGTAGGCGGTGCTACATGGCGGCCTCCATGAAGGACACCCTGCTCCCTCTGTAAATATTGAAGGCTCCTTCTAAGGTAACAAAAACACAACATTTCGTAAAGTTTGCTCCATATCTCACCTATGCACCAGTAATAGCCCTAACAGTGGAAACAAAAAAAAAGCAATTTTGAAGATTTTCTTAACGGTATTTTAGAGTTCATATCTATTTTCTGAATGGTTGGTTGGAGCTGCAGTGTAGCTCACAGGAGACAACACCCAAACCCAACCAAAGTCAGAGATTTAAGCCCGGCAGCATCTGTGTTTCCTGCTGAAGGGTTTTTGAGCAAACTGTAGTCATAAACTGACTTAATATAGTTTTTATAAACACATAACTCAGGTTTGGTTGAAAAACACACGTTTGCTCATACTACCTGAACCACATCCAGTGGAAATGTTGACATCAAGACTTCACTGCAATAATTTCACAGCTCTATGTTAATTAACATTTTACACCAGTTTAAACTTGCCTTGAAGCACATGATACTTTATGATCCTGTGCTCACAAGAAACCATAAACCACATAACAGCAGCTCAAACATCGCTGCCCACCTTGAAAGAACCAAATATTCCCTGACTTGTCTTCAAAGGCGGCATCGATGTTGTCGGGAATCCCCCTCCAGTGACGGGACGCCAGTGCTGGGTAACCGCTCTGCAGATGCCCGTCCCTGATTCGCCACACGTATCCCGACTTAAAGAAGAACAGCTCCCCCCGGATCATAGACACGGCATCAAAGTCCGTCTGGCAGGCGTCGGGCTGGGAATGACACAGATCGCTTGTTCACATCCACATGCTAACGTTTCCAGAAAGAGCCATTTTATTGCAGTGGGATCAAGTGTTAAGTATCCGTTTTATTGTCTGAAAGAATCCCAAAATAAATTAAGGAGAGTTTGTGCTTCTTAAGGTCCAGTGAAACAGTCTCAGTTACAAGTTTTACCAGAGAACATAAGTAGGACCTTTTCCGAGCGCTCGAATGTGAGAAACTCTTACAGGACAAAAAAAGTTTTGTCTCATTTATCATCTTTGGTTCAAAAACACACTCTTGTGTGATGTGGTGTCACGTCACTATGTGTGTCATAACCACAGGAACCACTGCCCCTTAAAGGATGAGGCTGGTGGTATATACTTTTCTTCTTGTCAACAAATTGCATAAAACTGAGTTGATCAGTATTCCCTGTGGATATCACATTCCTCTGTGTTATGAAGCTCCATTGTTGTCCAAAAACTATTAAAAACACATGAATGAGCCAGTTACGAAAAAAATAGTCCCCAACAAATGCATTTTTTCCTCTTGTTGGTGTGACATTTGTTAAAAACTACAGTGACAAGCTATTTTAGGAAATTACTATATGACTACATTTTTTCAAAGGTGTTTTTTAAAAAAATGTTTTATTAAGTTTACCACCCTCAGTAGGAACCTATGAGCTTGGAACTGAGAGCCAGAAACAGGTAGTGAGAAAGTATAGTCTCTATGGTAACACATGGTAGAAAGTGAAGTTTATGTGCATTTATTTTTATTTATCATCTAGCAGGTTCTGTGTAAATAATGAAAATGAAATAATGAATATGAAAATATTAAAATCCTCAATCCATGGAAAAATTTGCAAAACCTGCCTTAAGAAACTTTGCCTTCAAATGAGCTGTCAGGACTTTTGAAAGGTGTGACGTTCCAACTACACAGTCGTCGCCCTCAGCCATGAACATGTCTGCTCAGGCCTGTGACAGCTGACCAATCAGGGTAGACTGGG
Organism: Diplodus puntazzo; assembly: GCA_963678695.2. Lineage (NCBI taxonomy): Eukaryota > Metazoa > Chordata > Actinopteri > Spariformes > Sparidae > Diplodus > Diplodus puntazzo. The sequence continues at coordinate 17,667,431 of OZ023159.1, read as the reverse complement.
CTTTTCAGGAGTAGGTGCCTTAAAGAAACAGGCAGTAAAATGGAACGTAGAAAAATAATTGCGTTTTTCAGTATTAAAGGATGTAAACATCTTGTAGTAGACACCCCAAATAAAACTTTGAACCAGAAAATTAGCATATAATGGGACAAATAACTCTCCACTTGCCCGGTATTGTAGTTTTCATGCCACAGCCCTTTTCCCTCTGTGAAGTTATGAGTTATGTTGAGCTTATGCGCCATTTTTCATTCAAACTGTCAAAGTCACCCCATGATTGGATCTCTAAGTGTTGCATCAGCGCTACTCACATTCGGGATGATTTCATTGGACTCTGGGTTTGATGGAGGTGGAGGCGGGGGTGGCGGGGGTGGCGGGGGTGGCGGGGTTGGCGGTGGCGGTGAGGGCACGACTTGCGGGTGAGGTCCGTACAGGTACTGGATGCCTTGCCTGTCATCCTCACTCAGCCTCAGCGGGTAGGAGAAGGAGTAGTATGCGGACATGATGGCTCCTTGCTCACGGGAGTGTTGCAGGCCCAGGACGTGCCCGAACTCATGGGCAGCAACCTGGAGAAGGTCTGTGCCTGCAGGGGTGGTAGGGAAGCCTCAGAGGATGCAACCACACCTGGTTCAAGTGATGTCTGAAAATAGTTTGAGGTGTTTGTTTTGACCTGCTTGCAGCGGCAGACAGTGGGGATTTTGCTACGGTGCCTGAGACGGCAAAGTGTCAACAAAGTACCTCACTGCTGCCTCTTACTGCTCCATCTCATATCTGCTTCCCTGTCACACACTGATAAGAAGCCTGTCTTACAGATGCATCAGGTAGATTTGACCTTATTTTTTTTTTTCACCCTTGCTGTGAATCATGATCATTTTTGCATCCAAGGAATATTGTTAGCACTAAATAAAATCAACAGAGATGGAGATTGAGATTTAGTAAAGTATGTTTTAAGTTATATCCTGAACAAAGTTAAAAAACCATTACAAACATCTTCTACAATTTGACTTGCGGAAACCAGTCTGTAACAGTCTTAAACTGGTTACGTATTGGCCAAAATGTTTACTGCATGTGGAATGAGGAAAAATGAAACAAAAACAGATTCCTAGTTTCAGGAGATTGTACCGTAATTAAAACATCATTATGAATATTACACTAAATTTCCTCTTGAATCCTACACACTGGCTCTTAAACATACAGTAACCTCCATCCTAATTATGTATGAACGTATCTATTGGCCCTGTTGACCTGGTCTGTTCTGCTAACTGTTATCTTGTTTATTTGGTAAAAGTAAAAAGAAAGAAATGTTGGTTAAACTATAGAAAAACAACCACCTGTTAACTAAAATCCTCCTCTCTTTGTCTTCACCCTCTCAGCCAAACACTCACCCATGTGGTTTCCGAGGGTCCATGACTCGTCATAGTCGAAGTGAATGTCGCCCTGTCGGTGCGTTTTGGGAAAGAAGGCGTGAGCGAGGATCCCACCCGGGCCGTCAAAGGGAAGATTGTCTCCATGCCAGTACCTGCAGGTCCGTGAATCAAGTGCTCTAATCAACATTAACGCCAATCTGACGGCTTAAAGCATGATAGACTCTGCGAATCAAACTTTTTACAACAGCTTCAAAACAATTTCAACCCGAAGTATCAACCATTTCACTCTTTATCTTTATCTGTTTATCTCTGGCTAACTGTCTAATTTAACTCCTGAGATTTCCTGTTTTTTTTGGGTATCGTCATACATTTTCAGTGTTTGCCTCACACAGCATTTTTCATGTTTCCCACCACATTTCTAAATGTTCTTATTTTTTATGTGATAATGAGATACTTATGTGAGGGTGTGTGTGGTTTGTCAGCAAATGTTCACAACATCAGTCCCTGTTTTTGCGACCATTGAACAATTTTCCAAGGTGCATTCGTGCAGCGGGGCAAACAAAGATTGCTGCGATGCGACGAACAATAAAGCTCGGATCAAAAACACGATTCAGGAGGGGAATAACAAGAATTCGCTGCAGGAATAACAAAACATGCAACATGAAAGAGAATGAGTCATTTCGGAGATGACACAGATCCCTCATACGACTCTAGTTCTAAATCTGGTTTATATCTGCGTGTCATTTCTTGCTCTACTATCGCTTGTTTTCTATCTTCTATCTTCGTGGCTCTCTGAGATCTCTGTGAAAATCCAATTTGAGCTTGTTTGATTCTGCCAGTCTAAACTCATAAACAAATTGAACATGTTTGATTCTTTGCCGCTGTTGACTGATGTGCAATGGTGCCTCACCATAACATTTTGTTGAATAGATAACGTAAGTAAATGTTGGATGGAGGCTTCTGAGCTGTGACGACAACATAGAGCTAAGAATTTAAAGACTATGTAGGAATTCCAACATTTTATTAAGAAAGAGTGACCATCATTATTCTTGTGATGCATGTACTTGAAATCTAAAATGCAAAGTATTTCTGCAACCATTTAAAAAACAGTTTTAATCCTTTTTTTGGACAAATATAACAAACATTCACTTGTTTTAGATTTTTCTCCGACTGACAAATGAGTCAGTAGCTTTATGTTTTGGAAAGTTTATCAGACAAATCAATGATGATGCAAAATGATTAATCGGGTTCCACAGAAAATAATCAGCAAAAATCGTTCTGGTTTTCTAGGGAACAGCTTGTTGTTGGGGCTATAAATCAGACCACTGGTGCATCCACGCTCAATAGTACTCTCAGTCAATACATTTGTTCTTCAATCATGCCTGAACTCGTTTTGAGGATTATTCTGGTCCAATGTATATATATTGTTTTGAGTGTCAATACAATGAGACTGCTTTTAAACACATCAGTTGTTTTAAGCACAGTGCTCTTGTGTTAAACGCTTCAGACGTTCAATGGTTGGGCCAGTGTGTTCCTGCCTTTAGCATGCTAACATGCTCGCATTGATAATGCTAGCATGCTGGTATAATGTTCACCACGTTCATCATCTTAGCGCAGCGCCAACATTCGCTAATTAGCAGTAAACACAAAGTACAGCTGCGGCTGATGGGATTTAGGTCATCAGGTTTGTTGCTATTTGATAGAAAACAGCAAAAAATACAGGTCAAAATGAACTGATGATTGATTATAATTGGTTATTAGAATTTAAAATTAAAATATCTGAACTGAAAGTTATCTGAACTGAAAGTTATCTGAACTGAAAGTTACAATCTAAAATGACTTCTCTGTTCTGTTGCTACAAGGTAAATAAACTCCTTTTCAGTAAAATCTGCTTGTGTTGAGGCTCCTTTTCCTTTTATAATCATGTTTTAAAGATGTTTTTTTTTTCACGTCTCAGTCCTCCCACCTTGTGAAGTCGATGCGGATGTCGGCCCTCCCACTGCGGACCTCTGTGAAGGTGAGCGGTGTAACATCACTCCAGATTTTCAGCGCTTCCCGGAAGACACGTCGAACCTTCTCCTCGTCCATCTGCCAGGGAAACCGGACAATCCTGCGGGAGAGTGGTGCAGGTGTGAAACACACATACACACAGGATGTAGAGTAGAAGGGGACCACCGGCCTCGCGGGCCTCCCTCTAATCTGATATCTGCAGTCGTCTCATCAGCAGGGAGGTGTGCTGTTACCGACGCCCTCAGGCACGCTAACAAAACACTGCATCATGGTCTCCTCCCTTTCCTTTTGGATAAAACCACCCAGTATGATGAGTGAAAAAAAGAAAGAAGAGAAACCTCCTTATCTCTCCAGCAGGATGCAGAACACTTCATAAAGTATCGGGTATATATTCAAACCTCAAATCTGACTGATACTGCTGCAGCAAAATGCAAGAAAAACGCCTTACATTTCAGTTTGGAATAAATCAACATGAGTGGTCAACATAATCAGTTGTTAAGATGGGCTCCGGTAACAGTTCATCTCAGTGTGTAAAAGAGGCCCCAAGTTTAACCCTGTTAATAAAGGTGCAATGTGGAAGAATTACACTGTACATAAAAATATTGAAAAAATAACAGATTGTGAAAACTACAGCAACTTTGACATCATGTGATGCAGCGATATCTACTGAAGTTAGCATGCTAACTAGCTAGCACAGGTCTGTTCCATGGATCTAACAAATAAAATCTACACACAGCTTTGGTCAGTGTTGGTCCCTGTGAAACCAGCTCAGTGCTTCATGAAGCCAACAAAGCTCAACTTCTGCGGTATAAAATTGCCCCGATCTTCCTCATTGTGGAGCCCAAGAGCGTTCGCACGAAAGACTTCGGCCAGCCGAGCTGGCTTATTTCTGGTTTAATGCCTGGCTAACTTGAATAAAGATAAAATGAATGAATCTGGCAGCTCTTTATTGGACTGAATGGCTCAAACTGTGAAAGTGAAATGAGTCATTTCATAGGAGTTGTGATGCTTTAGATTATGAATCAACCTGTTTACAGTCGCTTCTTTCACAATGTGAAAGAAGTATTTTTGGGCCCCAGTGCATCATGCAATACTGCCAGCTGCTTTGTAGCACTTGTTGACTTTCTGGCGGAGAGTGTGATGAAAAAATCCATGCACCTCTCATGTTCATACGGTCAATACGAGTCTACAAATAACTTATGACATAATGTAATTTTCAATTTTAGGACTTTTTTGAATCCATACAAAGAAGTGAAAAAATGCCAATTTGTTGTATTACGGTGGGTTACTTGCGATGAGTTTCTGGTCCCAGCCAAGAATTTGGCTCTTTCTGTCCTAAACAAATAAACCAGATATTAACGGGAAAATTAGTTCACTTTAGAGGTACTGTCAGCCAGATTTTGTTACCCCTGGTCAGAGACAGGCTAACTGTTATAAATCTGTGTGCTAAGGTAGTTGATGATTTGTTACGCACATTTATGAAATGTCAGAGTTTTCCTTTTACCACCAATTACAGTGTGTAGCCTGTCACAGTGATGAAAGACACAGTTAAAGGAATAGTTAAGTATTTTGGGAAACTGCACTCTGTCAATGAGATGAAAAGATTGAAACCACACGTATAAAGCTGCCGGGACATGTTCGCACTGTACTGTGCAACGTTTTCTGGCTATGGCATGGATTGCCAATAGTCACTCGTGCACACAGGTGTTGCTTTTGGCATGACCATGACTAATTTATAAATCTGAGGTAGTTTCAGTTACTGGTTCTAACTTTGAGGGAAATGTGCTGCGTCATTTTACGGTGCAAGACAGGAAGAAGGGCTGTCGGCCCAGAGCATGTCAGTTTAGCAGCAAACAATTTATGTAGGCTGTTATCAGCTCTTGTCTTTTTTCGTGCGAGGAGGGACAGGATGTAGCAGGGTTCATGGGAAATGTGGTTTTAATTTAGACAAACAAGCAATAAAAATACCACTGTCATTCATCTCAGCCACTGTCTCTTTTGTTTACATGCAGTATATACTGTGGGAGGAGCAAAGGTAGAACTGAACCATGACACTTTATGAAACGTGTCCATTTAAACTCAGGTGTATAGAGCAGTACCAACGCACTCTGCTTTAAAAAGAAATGACAAAAGTATTATTCTCGTTTCATCGTAAATTTGAAGTTTGCATACACAGTGCAAGGCAACTTCTGCAAAAGGTGCAAATATTTGTGCAGGTTGACTTAAGAAAGCACAAACGGATTTTCCTCAGTGCAAATTTCACATATAGGTTGAAATCCTTGGGTTTATCTGTGGATTAAGTTGAGGCAAATTAAGTCAGTTTTATGTATATAGCCCAATATCACAAATCACAAATTTGCCTCAAGGGGTTTTACAATCTGGACTGCATATGCTCCCCTCGACCCTTTAAGATGACGAGAAACTCCCGCAAAACCCCCTTTCACACAAGAAAACCTCAGCAACAGAGGATTAGATTAGATTAAATATAAAATATTTTCTGACTGAGTCATCAGTGGCACATTCTCGAGCTGCAAACAGATAATTACACCAGGATTTTAAGGAAGGATAATACAGTAATTCTTCAATCTTTGTCTCTCTTTACTTTCTGACTCCACCCTTGACTCTTGCTGTTTCTCTCAGCCAACCTTTAAAGATTCCCACAAAGTCGTAATAGCTGTCATTATTTCACATATGTGTTGCTCTATATATCTCACCTTTAAATTAATATTAGGCCAATGGTGGCAAAAAAGCAGTTTTGTAGTTGCTTTTAATGGTATTTTAGAGTTTGTAACTTCCTGAAAACTCATTAAAAATGTTGACAACTCAACCTGCACTCAGGGGCGTGAATTCATTTTCCGTCCAATAAACTCGTTATTTCATGGCGCTGCTGGGAATGTATAGAAAGAGGGATGTAGCCTATATTCTGCGCCATTGGCTGCTTCCTGTTTTTACAGGAAACATGTAAATATGCTGATGCAAACGGCCCTCCATTAGCCGTTTCATGGGAACTTTAAAAACACCTAACAAACATGTCGTTACATGGTTTAAGAAAGTCTCATTAATTTGCCAAAAACAGCTGCTCACTGTAGTTTTTTTTTTAGCAAACACACATGATGAAGGGTGCATTTGTTGGGGACTACTTTCAGCAGTGGATAAATCAACATTTGGTGCTCAACTGAGCATTTGGGGCAGCAGGACGGTGTGTGTGAGCAGATACATTCACTGTATAACGGAACTGTAAAAGATGCCTGCCACCAGACATATGATTCAAATGTGTAGAATGAAGTCGAGTCGATGAAAAACTCTCCTGCAACTGCTCCGTAACAAGCTCCGTCCTCTAACGTTTTGCAGCCGCCTGAGAGCTTCTTTTCAGTTTAGTTACCGACCGTTAAAGCAGTTTAAACGACTCTGCTCTCAGCTGACCCAGCATGACTTCACGTGTCATGCCAGAACATGCTTCACCAGCTCTAAATCCTTGCTGATTCTAAATAAAAGGTAAACACAGAGACTCATTAGCGTGGCTCCGCTCTCTCAACACTCATATTTTAGGCATTTAGTAAGGACGGTGGCCCTGTTAGATCATGCAGAAGTGTAGTTTAACCTTGCAGGTTGTTGCCATGGTCCTGGTTAACAATGTCACTTTGTCAGGTGTCACTGAGAGCGCTTCATTGGTCCGATCCAGCTGAATCTTATTAGCCTGTGGTCGGTACTGCCGCTTACAGAGCTCTGCCTCCCCCCGTTCTTTCTCTCTGTCTTAATATAGTGTTACGTTAAAGAATGACTACAATGAGGGGACCCCAGGAGACACAGACAGAGAGGCAGCAGCCAGCAGAGGACTGCCAGACACTCGATGGTGCCAAGGCCTCAGATGAAAGAAAACCAGCACCCGTTTTTCCGAACATAATTTCAAGACTTAAGTACTATAATAGGCCTTCACATTTGACATTTTTTCCCCTCAGATCATCATTCAATGTGTCTAAAATCTAGTAGATCCCGCCTGTAATAGAGTTATAATTAACATATCAAGATCTTTATGACAGGAGGTAATGGTGCTCGTACCGCTTTTGTCCACAGAGGCTGCCAGAATCAACGAGAAATTAAAGAGTCTTCATAGCTGCTTTAATTCCTACATTTTTCACTAGTTTTTTTTTTTTTATATCTTTGATTGTCCTTTGCTGCACGAATAAAGTATTTTCAATTGAATTTCAGGCATGAATGCAAGTTTAACAAGCCAGCTGGTGGGAATATTATGAACATATTAAAACATTTCTATTTTGATTCAAAATCCCATAAGAAATTGAGAGGAATCGTAAAAGTTAATTCCTTAAATACGTTCACTGATCAGCACTGAGTGTGTTGGGTTCGTAGCACTGCAGATCTGTACCTGTATGTGAGGTCCGTCTTTTCCAAACGTCCTCCGTACAGGACGAAGCGTCTCTGGCGATGTTGCCCCCGGTAATGCAACTTGTTCTGTTTGGGGTAGTCCGGCACGCCACAGCGAGGTCGGTTCCATGTGTTTGAGGCGCTGGTTGTCAAACTCGTCTCCTTTAATAAATCCTGAGCATGAGGAACCTTTCCCCTCTTCTTCAGGTCGGGGAACTTTTCAGAGACCTGGAACAAATGCAAAGGTTGTGGGAATCTTGATACATATTTTATGCCGTGCTCTCTTATTGACTTGATGCACAAATAAAAGGGCGGTCAAACTTGCAAGACTGTAATATGTAAGTCGTTTGTTAACCAGCCAGTAATGTTCAAGTGTTAGTGAGTCACAATAGCTCTCTGCTTTCTTTGAGTCAACAAGCTGATGATAGCTTGGTCGTAAAGGCACAATAAGCTTGCAAGGTTTAATCAAAGGATATTTTCATACCGTTGACATATGTTTCATAATCCGCAGTCAAGTTTTTACACACCATATAGATGTTACATAAGACAAACGTTCAGAGAAAGAAAGCTCCCAGAGATCCAGTCAGAGAAAATCCCCGAAAGCACATATCCGAAAAGTCACAGCAGCTAACTTGCATTATGACTCAGTGGTTGTGTTTGCTTCTTCGTTTGCTTATGTAGGTCATTCAGAGATGTCAGTATCAAATTGAGACTGTTTCATAACCAGTCCAACTTTACTTGTAGTAGGTTTAATGACAGCACACATAATCAGGTCACTGAGCCACGTACTTTGCCCCAGTTTAAGAGACAGTCGGTCCCAGGGTGTTCCATTATCCTTAATGCACCCCCGCCAGATCCAAAGGAAATGGCTCTGCTCATTTCCACAGAGCAAATTACAGAGGAGAGCCATCCCAGTCCGGCTCCTCATCTGACTCAGTCCTCCGCCTCTAAACCGGGCCACATCTTTGGCGCTACACTTACAGGGAACTTTTGGGTGTTCTCCTGCTTCTATCAACAAAATTACGAGCATTTCCTTTTTCCGCTGCAGCTCAGAAAACCTGTGGGAAAAGACGCTATCGATACATTGTGTTGAGATTAAAGTAATTAACTCCATCATCAGATTCTATTCCCACTGCTTCGCTCTTACATAATCCTTCATTCGGTGACGTGCAGGTAAAAGGACGCCTAAAGTCTCTAAACAATGATGACATTTGGTGAGAATTGCATAATAGTTGTTTTAACGGCATTTAAATGACTATATTTCAGTATGAGGAGTAACTACAAATTAAACGCACGCACTCCTTCCCCACACTCTATCCATTTTTTTTATCCATTTTTTTTAGCTGCAATCTCTGCTGTTTCTGCTCGCCATACTGCTGACCTGCAACCTGCAATGATATTGGACCGGTATACTTCATCAGACGGGCTTCTCTGACGGCGGAACTGCTCTGAGTTTTAACTTTCTCTCGGCTCTTTTTTAATCGTCACTTTCCTTGAGAACAACCGAGCGCAACACCATGAACGTGTTTCAGGGAAGACCGAGAATGCGTGCTTTCGATTTCCAACACCTGGCTAAATGTTTTTTTTTACCCAAGAATTGATAATCCTGATTTTACTGCACAGATGAACACGATTAAAAGATCACAGCTTGTTCAGTGTTTGATATATTTGACAGGCCGGGACCAGACTACATCTGTAGGTGCTAAAACTCGTGCAGACCAACTCTGTTGCATTTCTACTATATTTTTTACACCAACTCCAAAGCTGCAGAGTCTCCAAGTAGTCAACTATGATGTGTGAAGTCACCAACAAGCTAACTCTCTCTTAGTTAGCTTCACTGAATCTCTTTTAACTCTCTGTATCAGTGCTTGATTGGAAACCTAAATTTGTCCAATAAGAATGGACTTGTTTAACCTGCCACTGAGATCTCAGGGAAAAGTCAGGCCGAATCTTTGGTCATTTATAACAGGGCAGGTCCTCAGGAAGGCTCATGCTTCACTGGACTGCCAGGACCACTCACTCCAGAGGGAGTTTGAGCGATTGCCACCCGTTTTAGGGCACCTGTTCAGAGGAATAAAAGGCTCCTTATCGCTTTTATCCAAAGTGCTATGGATGTACTTAATGGCAATCAGCACTAGTTATGTGATTAAATGTAAATTGTAGTGTCTTTAATGTATTTTGTCATTGTGTAAACCCTCGCTCGATACCAAGATTTATAAACATAGTGGGAGTATGAATACAACCTTGAACCTTAAAGTCACCAGATTAAAACTGATGAGACGGTATTTTGTTTCCTCTAACAGCCCAAAATATCACAGGTACCCATCTACAGAGCATCAGGGACATGGTGAACTGAGATGTCTCCAAAGTCTGTTTTCCCTGCTGCCATCTGGCAAAAGATACAAAGTGTCCGCTGCCGTACCACCAGATGCTGAGAGAGAGCTTTGTGATGCTGAGAGAACAAAATGTTATTTTGTTCTTTAAAACCCTGTTTAAAGAATGACAGTAAATTGACATTGTACCTTGAAACTATTCTACAAAAAATATGAACAGAACCAGGATTTCAGTTTGGAGCAATTTTGGGCTGGGCGTTTTACTTACAAAAGTTAATACTGACAGTTCGTTTGACCAAATTTCCAACTGGTAGTCTCACTAAAACAGAAGTGACCGACATACTGTGGAAGGCGACTAACACATATCGTTGTTTATAACACTTTTTAATTCAAATTTGCTCGGATTGCGCAGAAATGAAACTTTTCTTCTGCTAAGCTGCAGCAGCTCATTTCATTTCAGTGACAGAAACCAGCTGGAACTTTTCTTGTAATACAATACAATAACCAGCTATTCACTAACAGCTTATTGGAAACTAGTATCATATCATCATAATATAATGTTGGGGGCAGTTTCGAAGGAAATTTGAGGTAATTATTGTGGTCACTTGGTGGTAATTTCGAAGGAAACATGTTACTTGGTAATTACTGCCTACGTACCATGAAATTTGTGGAACTGTAATGTAAATAAAGTAAAGTGTAATCCTCCACTGGTAATCTGGCTCCCTAAAGACACAGAATAACAAGTCAAAACCAACTCTCTACATAGAAGTGCTTGTATCCTCATGTTTACGACTCATTAAGTCTGTGTTATCAGAAGATACACTAGAAAAAATCCAATCCGAGAAAGATTTAATGATACAGAGCCTTTCCGCCCTGACAAGAAGACTGCCCAGGGGAAAATACAGTCAGCTGTAAGCATTACTACATTTTTTTAAAATCAGGCTTACAAATCCTACATCAAAAGCCAAACGATAACTCCCCATAGATCCATAAGATCTTTAATAATAGCAATAAAACTGTCCGTATGAGTGAAGTCACAATCATGTTTTTGTTGTGCTTAAACGAGCCTGCCTCACTCAGCTCCACAGGACTCAAACCATGTCGCTGTTGTAGTTTAAGGGGAACAAAACCCAGCAGGATTCGTGGAATGTGCTCCAGACTGCAGAAACACAGTGACTGATGGGTCTGGATCACAGAGCAAACAGTACACACCTCCCTGAGCCCCCCCTCACCTCTCCACCTCCTGTGTTTCATTTTGTTTTGAGGGGATTTCAGCTGCTTACTCTGTTGCACAAAGTACTTACTCACATTGGGGGGGGGGGCTTTTTGCCCACGTCCTACAGTTTTCCCTAAATGGCTTGTTTGTGTTGTTAAATGAGCTAAAAGAGATGTGGCTCCCAAACTGGAAATTGCTTGTTTCTGCTCTTTTTTTTCTGGAGGGGGTTTTCTGAGATGAGTCCGATCTGATGTTTGTCCCTCTTGACTGTTATCTGCGGTACAGAAGGACAACAAAAAACCTCTGATAAACACAAAAGCGTTATCATAGTGTAAAGCAGGTCTGAAACGTATCAGCGTAAAAGCTACGAGAAACTAGCATGGAATTCAGTCGCTATTTGTTTAACCTTGGAGACGCCGACTGAGCCTAACAGTCCCGTAGCCGCCACTGAGGACAATGAGTTCATGTCCTCAGTATTGTTCAATGGAATTTAGGGATTTCAGTGACGCTTGGAGGAGTTTACGTCATACACTATAGATTTATGTACGTTTTTAGGTTTAATTCTGATATTCTTTAATGCTTTAAATGTGACTTATTCCGGTAAAATAATTAAGTTAAATTTTAATTTGGGATTTAACATTTGTCATGATGTCCTCCGACCTTAAAGGGGCTATTATGCAGTTTCGTAGTATTCCGATGTTTACAATAATAACGAGGAAATAACATAACTCAACTCATAAATATTAATCTTTTCCGTCACTGAACAAACAAACTGCTCTCAGAACACTGGTTGAAGCTAGAAAGGTGGCAGGGTCCACCACATATGAACAAAGTAAAGCAGTATGAAAAGTAAAGCAGTATGTCCTAAGGTCCCAAACTAAGGTCAGTTTGTTTATTCGGTTTATTCAGTCATGAAAACAAAAATGTTTATTTAGTTTGTTTAGGCATAAAAAGATCTAAAACTTCTCCCCAAAAACTACGTAGCACTCCTTTGACAATAAAACAGGTTGTTTCTCAGTGCCTTCCAAAGCATCTGCCATCTGTGTGGATGACGTTTTAGCCTCAAAAACTAATAGGATGTTTTTAGCCACTCGTGGTGTTTATTTGTATCGCATGCACGCAAAAGGACGTATGAGTTCCCGCTGAGGGTTTTCTGACATTTCACTGCTGACAGCTGGTGGTGCCAAGAATTGTAGACACGCAGCAGCAAAGTCGAGAGAGAAGACTGTTAGTGATCTGAACCGACCGCCGAACCGACCAGAGTGTTATGTGATGAATGGGGTCTACTCAGATGTTTTAAACACTTGGGTGCCACAAGTCTGCGTGCTGTCACTATTGCTGTTTTCCATTTACCCAAATGATGTGGCTGTTCACAGCAGTGATGTCAGGCTGTTTAAGTATGAGGATGACATGGGGGGCCTTGCTTGTCTTCTCCTGACAGGCATGAGGAGGCCTACTGCAGCCAGGTCACTGTACTGCAGGTTGGTGTGACAAAAACAAAATAACTTATAAACCAAACCAAAACCAGGTAGTACCAAAAACATGCTCAACTCAATAAAAAGCCTGTAGAAAAAGTGGAACACTTTGAGTACCTGGGCACTATCACTGATCAGACCCTGACATTTAGTGAGAACGCTGCGGGTATTTTTAAGAGAGCAGCGATTGTTTTTAATGAGGAAACTGAGGAGCTTTGGTGTTAGCTAATGTACACTTAAACAAGCCGTTTGGGTTGAATTTTGCCTCTATTATCTTCTCTGTCTGTGGGCCTTTTTTCAACAGTCTGTCAGAAAAAAAACTTTTTTTTATGTAAATACAATGTTTTCAATGTCATAATTACAGTTAAGTTAAATTAAAATAATTGGCCGTGTGATATGTAATAAAAGGTTGATATTTCCAGGAAAATAATTGACAAAAACACAGTGCAGTACATGAATAGCATTTACATCAGCCCCCTTAGTTCCTATTGGGTTTTCGCAGCCCAGTACCGAACAACACAAGCCCCGGCACTGATCCGCGGCCTGGAGGTTGCTTTATGCAGTAACCCTTTTCGAAGTAAGATACAGAATAAAAGTTATTGCCATGATTTTTAAAGATATTTTTATTACTTTGGGATTGAACAATTCATGCATAAAAAGGGTTAATCACACCTTCATTAGGAGTCTGTATCATGTGATCACACCATACACTAAATTAATAAAATCTACCTCTACAAGACATGAACACAACTCTAGTGATGAAAATTCCTCCCCAAAAATTGCTATTAATCCAATTACTGTGACAAATCAACATGCCGTGGATCTGGGGTTTTTGTGGCCCCTCTGGGTCTGGGTTCCTGGGGCAGTAACTGCCTTTGCCTGGCTGGTAATCTGCCCCTTGGTCGTTGTCAGGGTAATGCAAACACAGGTCATTTTAGGCATCTGAACAAGCGACTGATGCTGTTGTTTTGTTGCACGGTGTGGACAGCGTCCTTCGTTGGGGACTGGGATCTGAACCTGCTCACGAGCCGACCTCTGTCTCCAGTTTAGACTAAAGCTGCCCGCTGCTTGATCCCTATCCGAGAGGTGAAGTTGAGGGAGTGTCGGCTTTCAGGTTCGTAAAACTTTGTCTAATTCTAAGTGGTGGGTGCATGGGCAGCCGCCTCTGTCATTTCAAAGAGGGAGATGAAAAAACCCCTAAAAAGTGTGGTTAAAGGACTTAACCCCCCCCTGCCTGTGTGTCAAATGGATTGTTTGACCTGTCTGACCCCACCGTCGAGTAAACTCCTAAATGTGCCTGATTCCCAACAGGTTTCACATCAAAGTTCAAGGTCAAACCCAAACAAGAGCATTAGCATGATCTAGAGTATCCTCTATGTTTTCTTGCTTTACTGGGCAGCTCTTCTGTAGAGTTGACCTCTCATGTTAATTCTTTTTCTCTTGCAGACAAGAATACGAAAACAGATTCTTACATCACTGAATATACTTTAAGAAACCCCAAAGGTATTACTGTTTCCCAACTCTGATGCACCTGAAGACAATTTGTTTTTAAAAGCACCTAATAAATATCTAGTTTAATTTATTAGAAAGGCTCACTAATTACCTAAAACAGCTGGGCAATGTAGTTTAACATGACCCAAACAGGAGCAAATAGTGCATCTAGGACTATTTTAAGTGGAGGATTAATCCGCGTTTGGTGCTTGAGTGAGTATTTGGGGCAGCGGGATGGTGTATGTCAGATAAGGTTCATGCTAATGAAGGCACGTGTCACCCTGTGTAACAGTGTGGTTAACTGATGTCTTTCTAATAGTAACTGGACAACAATGTAATGCTAAGTTACGGAGGAATAAGACACATAAGGCTTTAATACACACACAGACCTTTTTCTCTTTTTGTTTTGGACTAAATGGGATTCGTTGCCAGCAAGAAAAAATATAGAATATCTGCAGGTTTATCTTTTGAACGAGAAGTGTGATTCCTCTCACGTGATCTCATGGGGAAGCACACAGTAATAAAATGGAAATTAGCCCGCTGCAACAACTTGCTGCAGTATTGCGTTGCAGTGAGAAAGTACGTGAGGTTTAGAGGTGCTGGTTGTTAGAATCTGCTACTTTCTTGTTGCAGCTGCTGACTGTAGCTTCGTATCCAGCAGGCACACAACAGAGGGTTATCAATCTCCTCATCTTGCTCTTGTCAAGGAAGTGAGTAAGTCTATTTCCCAAAATGATTTAAGGTTGGGATTCTACCACTATTATCCTCCAAGCTAATGACCCCAAGGCAAACAGCTGAACCACTTTACAAAGTGTTGTACCTGCAATGCACTTGTATTTCACTGGCCAACAACACAGTGCTTTGTGGAATGACTTACCTCGCTCAGATTTGATGGAGAAAACAATAGATTCTCATTCATTAGAGAATATATATAGACCCAGGACTGTGTTTGAGCTTTTCAGCAAAACCGGTGAAACTAGTTAAAGCTAGTTTAACAGAATCTCACTTGGAAGGGTGTTTATCATTCTCATGTCAAAGGGGCATGTGTATTTTTAGAAATGTTTAATGCAAAATGCTGAGTTATTGTGGTGTCAATAACTTCTAACTAGTTCTGACCTGCGTTCAAATGGGAAAGGGTTTGTTTTGCAACTTGAGCACTTTGCAGGAGATCCCATGTCAGTGACTCAGCTGCCGAAACAGGAGTTTTGCGGCCATGCCCATGTCTTCACGTGTAATTTTGTAGCAGACAAAGAGAGTCCTGTCAGGAGACTTTGTGACGATGTTTAAGAGAGAGAGAGAAAAAAAAAATACCCTAGGGGCAATTAGTCTGTCACTTTCTGCTGAGAGTGCAAGAAGCCAGTGATGAGACATGAAATTCTAAAAGAGCCCAGGGGGCATCATGGATGCTTCTCCATGCTGCTAACATGTGAGGGAGTTTGTGAGGAAAGTGGTGGCGGAGGGGCGAGGGGGCCAGCCATTACAAGTATGGACATATCTAGCTTCTGGTTACAGTGATGACAAGATCTGCGGTGCCTGGGATCTGACAGTGGTATTCAAAGAAACATGTCCGTACACGGTGCGTCTGAAGAGCGTCTCCTGTCTGACAACAAACCCACCACCATCACCCCCACCGGGTCACTGTGCTTGACTTTGACATGACCAAGAAGCTGCAGGGAGCCAGTCAGGCTGCTTTAGCTGAAAACCTTTCAACCTAGTCCAACTTCAAGTCCTCTTCCAGCCAAACCACTTGAGGAAAGCGATCCTTAACTTGATACCTTGAAAGCAATTAGGTGCATCAACTCAAGGACTGTACTCAACTGTAGTGCTTCAACACAGCAATGTTTGGTAGTTCTGTTTTTTCACTTGTTTTTTTTTTCCATTTAGTGAAAGCACAAAAATCCAGACAGTAAAATTAACATTTACAGCTAATAGGCCAACTTGTTATCTCGCACTGAAAAAGACCTTGTATGCTTTTTCAGTTTTCATCTCATTCAGGGTTTTATATATGTTCATGAAAGTTAAAAAGCCCAGAGTCCGCGGAAACGGGAGCTCCTCTGTCCCACAGAAACAACTCTTCCTAAAATGCCTGGTCTGTAGTCTGGCCTTTAATTCTGTGACTTCTTGACATCACACTATGTCACCTTGTCACATATTTGCACAATTAATGCCTATATTCATGGTAAAAGTCAAGCTAAAAACATCCCCTGGAGACACGGTGAGCGGTGCTGGCTCAGGTGTGTGTGAGCTGACAACCAGAGCAGACTGGGTATTTTGGGGTCTTGAAGTGACCGGAGTGTTTCGGCTAGATTTACACTTGTCAAACAAACTACAATTACGAACACGAAGCATTTGAATGAGCATAATATGTCTCCTTTAAACCAACAGTGATTGTATCCTACTAACCTCACTAGAGCACAGTCTGTGGATCAATCTGCCACTGAAATGTTGGGAAAAGCTAATTCCTGCTAATTCTGGAAATGTTTCAAGAATCTAAAACAATAATCAGTTTGTAAAAACCAAGTCTAACAATCACTCTGTGGGAAAATCACAAAAAGGCGTAGAAACCAATTTGTACACTAGCATTAGCATCAACAAACCACAATGCTTTGCAGCCACACATGTGTTTTGAATAAGAGTGGAGAGGATATGTACAACTGCTGCAGAAGTAGAAAAGAAAGTTTGAGGGACAGTGGGTGCATAAGGAAATGACAAAAGTATTTGAAAAATCCCTCCTGAAATTCTGATGATCAAAAGGATTTACATTTAAAGCAGAATGTTGATTGATTCAAAGAAGCTACAGTCCCTGCTGCCAATGCTCCTGACAAGAATCTATTAAAGCACAAAAACAAGAAGCGTCTGGTAAAGCCAGAAGCTCTTTCATCAACATGATAGCTAACTGTCCAAAAGAAAACTGTCTAAACCTAATAACAGTGAATCCGGATGATAGGAAGTAAGTCATAAGTGAGTGTTTACATGAAGAGACAGATAAGGTTTCAATTTGAAGGGTGTGCTCTCAATGAAAAAACAGGCGACAAAGGATTGCTTACAGTGAGACAGGATTTATAGATAGATAGGACAGATATGAGGAGGAGGGGATCTACGCTTTTCATCAACAAATACCTCGTTATCATCCTTCTTACTCTCCTAATCCTATATATCAACTGCTAATCAAAAACACCCGGCAGTGGAAGGTGATATAAACCATCTGGGCAACTGCATAAATCTCTTATCTTTGCTGGCACAAAAAAAAATCCGGAGACCTCAGACTCACAGATCTTCTGGCTACAGGATGACATACTGTACTAATGATATCATTGTTGATTGTGATTATTATTGAGAGCACGTCCGCAGGAGAGTAATAGTTACCAGGCAGATCATGCTGTCTTTATCTACGGTTTAAAGGTTTGTTTTATTTTTTTGCATCCTCTCTTTTTCAGATGGTTTCCGCTTGGTAGGAACAGACAGAGATGGCTGATTTAGATAAGAATGATATGATTTGAGTCAAAAAAAGTTCCATGTCGGAGTTGAAGTCAGGACATAACAGTTATTTGGGGTCATCCAAGTTAACAAAAGATTCCTTTTTCTGTGAAAGGATTGATTTTAAAACCGCGGCATTAAATGCTGGGGCCAAAATAAAGTTCCATCTGGAGCAATGTGTGGTGTTTGAAAGGTTATCACTGATACATAAAGGGGCAACTTGTAAGAAATGGCCACAATTTTTGTTTAAAACATTCAAAAGATTAACTAACATGATCAGCGGAGTTTAAAGAAATGAAAAAATGTTGACATTATGTCAAAGACGTCTTTTGTATTGCAGAGATGTCTACAGAAGTTAGTGTGTTAACCAGCTACACCCAGCCTGTCCTGCTATGTAATAATACTTTGTACCAGAAGAGGTAGTCTGATAGCCACTGTAGATTCAGATGGGAGATGACAAATCAGGAAGACCTATTTTCCTCACAAACCAGAAAAATGCAAGATGCACCTTCTGAATTAAATTTTCTCCTTTACCAAACTTAATAACCATGTAAAGTCATTGTAAAACATACTTCATTCAAACTCGACATAAGCAACATAAATCCTCAATTCATAAAGTAAGATGTGAAAATACACCAGCTCTAAATGCTGTTTTCATCCACTGCTGATGCCCGACTTTCTCTCAGTCTTCTGCCACTTCTCAGCTGGAAATCGCCTCCATAATGTATCTCCTTGTCTTCAATGACTGACTGTATTCAGCACTCACAGAGACTCCAGTTCTCTTCCTTTTCCGCTCTCCTCTCAGTATGTTCATGACATTTACCACATTTCCCATTCAGTCAATATTCAACGAAGAGAGAATCTGCATCTTTGCATTAACTGCATGAAGAGTTTGCTTCGAGTTTGGTGTGAGCACACCATCAGGGTAGGTAGCTTGCTGGCTATTTTTTGGAAGCTGATATCCACATTCATCCACCTGGTCTACTATCAACGAGCAGTTCTGTATATTCTATTTGGTTTACAGTGGGGATGGATTTTGACTCTTAAGGTGCCTTTTCACTACTTGCAATGGACAAAGATGAAAGACCAATTTCCAGTTGCGATCTTTGTTTGGATCAAGAGATAGAGATGCACCATATGAAATGAATCAAGGTTCAAACTGGGGCTCTGTGCCATCCAGAAGCTCAGTGATGTGCGACTTAATAAATTCAAGTACCAACACCCATCCTGCCAGTCCTGACAGGGTTCATTCAGTCTGCAGGATCACCTGAACTGTAAATATTTCTAGTCCCCCCTCCTCTCACCTTGTTAGTGAAGGCTTCAGAATGAGGCAGAAGGGCTCCACTCGCTAACTAACAAAAGCATCTGATTAACTTCATGAAGGAGGGGTGCTTGTGCCTTTTAACTGCATCCCCCTCTGTTGTGTCTCATCAGCCACTCACAGGCCAGCGCAGCTGTGACCTAGATCTATTCGATGGGAACCCAGGCTGGCTCTGATGTCACCTTTGCTCTCACGGTTTCCCAACCAATCGCTTTGCTGGAAGACATCAACATGATGGGGCAAACCAGAAAGGAAAACCCAAGGACTCAGGTTTTATTGACAAAAGCAATACCCAAACAGTTATCTGTTAGCCCCTCCTCTTCACTCAGAGAGAAAACAGGCACTTTGTAAATCCCGCTGCCCTGAATGCCACAGACACTGAGGCCTGTCCAGGCCTGTGTAATCACTCACCCCTTTGTCAATGATGGGGGAACAAATTGAAAACTACTGATTAGACTTTCCAGTGAAATGACCAGCAGACATAACAAAGTTGTCACCACAGGTGCAACTTAGCTGCAGTTAAGTGTTGTTAGGAAAGAATCATTTATCATGTGTTGAAACCAAGTTTTCAACTCAACAGAAAATCACACTATTGACAAAGACATGTCATAACATCACAGTGGCTTGACTTCAGATTAGTGTGAATTAAACTGGAAAAATATTACAAGTATGCAAAGACATAATGAGAATATTAATGATCAATGCATAAGAAAGCACAACACTGTCAACTGATCCTTATGGAAAAATTGGTCAGGAAAATATTTTTAAAACACTCAACAACACAAAAACAAAGAATAGAGGGAAGCCTAAAGAATAAGCACAACTTCAGACATCAGAAATATGCTTGTTCTTGTTTTCTCTTCTGTTAATCAGATTGTGATACCTCAAATGTATCTTGGGACCAACAGGGTGGTATTAAGTGAACACAGAGTCACACATTGTGGAATTCTTGACCAAACGAATGGATTCAGACAAATCATAACTCGGCCGTTTTTCATCAGTGATTTTCAGAGGGAATCAGACAGAAGATGCCACCTGTCGCACCAACAACCTAATTCCTCTTTCTGTTCTGCACTTTTACAGTTGTGTGCGGAGGGGAGGTCTCAAAAATTGTGTTGTTTGTAATGCTATTGCAATTGCTATGTTCCACACACGAGTGCCCGAAGTTTGTTGTCTTCTCATGTGCTGACCCTTTTCTTCAAGAGCATGTTTGATTATATAAAGACAGTCCTCCAACAGTTATTTACTAGAGATAAGAACCCTCACCACGGCATTTCATCAGGATAAGATTGTTTTCCTTCTTGTATTTACTTCTCTGTAAAGCTCTTTCTGCCATCTTCTGTCCATCAGATTTGAAAACTTTAAAACGGACTTTGATTGGCTGATGCTTCAGGAACAAGCCAAACATGATTCACTGGAAACATCAGTCAGCGCTTAGAAAAAAAAATGATAACCCTTCTCTGGAAATCCAAGACTATCCTCTGTATTTACTACATTCTTCCCTGTAACTGCTTATCTGTGTTGTAAATTAACCTATTTACTTCTCCGAGTACCTGTAAACAGGACATTCCTGTGGGTAAAGCACGCAGGCTAAACCAGCCTACTCTGTGTAAATAACGTTTTTTTTTTCTTTTTTCAAAAAATCTCAAGGAAGAAGTAACTGATACAGAAGAGGAGAGGATGTAAACAAGGGAAATACAAATTAAGGCTGTTGTGAATATAATGTAATGCAAAATTACACAAGAGGAAATGTTGGGAAGAGAAACAGTGAGTTGCAGCATGTGGTCAGGTGTGCAGACAGAAAGCCTGGCAACAAACCAAATGAAATGACAATAAACAACAAGGAGAGCAGTTAGACAAGCCACCAAAAGTCATCACTGTGACAGCATCTGTGCGAGTGTGAAGCGTGCCACTGACGCCCTCATGACGGGTCCATATGGAGGACCCCGCGCTTTTATGGTGTTGTTGACAAAATGCCTTTAAGACCTGTTATTACTGCTTCCTGGCCTGCAGACAGGGGAACTCAACAACCTTTATTTTTCCCTCTCTCTCTCTTTCCCTCGGGGATCAGACCTGGCAGCACTAAAGCAAAACCAAAACACTCTGCTGTCATCCTGCATGCATGAAGATGAGACCACGTCAGGTTTTTAGCTGCAAAGTCATCACTGCTCCTAGAGCTGCTGAGCATACGGAAACATGCATAGTGATGATAGTCATTTCAAAAAGTGAGAGCAGCCCCGGTGACAGGTCAGCTCCTAAAATAGCCATTTTCTTAATTACAACACAAGTCTCATTGGTCCTGATGAGTCCGAGGACATGGGCTGCAGAAAACCTGTGGATTTCTTTGCACTTGAACGCAACCCCGCACACAATAAGGCGGATTGTTGATTTTGGAGCAAAGTGAAAAGGAAATAAACGCAAACTAGTGTGTGCGAGTGTGTGCGTGCACATGTAGTCTCAGTGTGTGTTTAGGAGGCGGGGGGGCACTTGTAGCAGGAGGGAGAATGAAGAAAGTCAAACAGTGCAGATTCCTTTAAAATGCAAAAGAATGAATCATTCATCATGCACGTTCAGATAAACCGACACCTTCTGCACCATCAAAAAAACAAAACAAAACAAAAAACACTTCTAAACTGCTGCAGAGGAAACTCTTCTTTGGTGTTTTTTTTGTCGTTTTTTTTTTTTTTGTTTTTTGCGTCGACTTTGCAACAGTGTTAAAAGAGAAAACAAATGAAGCGTCCTCTCACTCACCGGTGCCACCTTGTACCTGTTGGATCCTCGCGCTGGAAGACAAAGCGTGCTCGGGAGGAGTTGCAGCGCGAAGACGCAGCAGCACACGAGCAGAGAAGTCCGCATCCTCACCGCCGTCCCGAGCCGTGGTGGTGCACAGGCAGGCTGGTTCTGGCGCAGCTGAGTGCGGGGCGCAGTGCCGGGAGTCACACGGCTGCAGGATCCGGGGCGACTTCTCTTTAAATAGACTCTGATTTCTTTGTTCTCCTAAGGTTTTTTTTTCTCTTCCACATACTCTGTTTTTTTTTCTTTCTTTTTTTTTTTTTTTTTTTTTACAGCCCAGGGCTGATAATACCACCCGCTACCATGTGACTCTTAACCCTTTCTCTCCCGTGTCAACTCAAAACAGATGATGATGGCTGTGCGTTTTTTCTGCCACCTGCGGTTTTTAGATGTATTTATTTATTTTTCATAAAGAAACCAAGAAACCCAATGTCAGCTTTTAGGAGGAAACTTTAAAAATACTCAATATCCCCATATGGACCACAGAAAACACCAGGACACAGCGTGCACAGCCAGGCACACTCCAGTACCTATGGGAATGTTATAGGATTATTATAAGAGTATTACAAGGACATGAAAATCTTAATCAACCACCACTAAACACACCACCAACTCCTCTGTTTGGGGAGAAACACACTCAGTCTGGGTTACAAGCACAACAGAGCAGATGCACACAGAAAAAAAAAAAAGTTTTTGTATTTTATTAGTCTTGTGAAATGAAGCTTTAGTCCTGCGCCATCTATCTGGAGTGTTGATGATGAGTTCAGAAGTCTCACAGCCTGCAGGAGTGAAGCTGCTCTGTAGTGTGGTAGTACGGCAGAGGATACTTCTGTATCTTTTGGCAGATGGCCGCAGGGTGAACGGACTGACGCTGGGTGGGTGTTGACTTTAAGTGTCCGTTGAGCTCTGCGTAGTCGTCTCACTTCACTGATGCCGCTGATGCATTGTCACCCGCTGTGGAGCCTTCATGTCCTGGGCCGTGCACGAGCCATGCCAGTTTATGATGCTTCCAGAGGTTGGTTTCACGTGATACTTCTGTTTCGTCAGCATCAGGAGTCTTGGTAGTTGCCAGTTTGCGGGGAAAAAATGTAAAACTGGCTGCATTCTGCCTCAATGTTGGCCAGCTAGTGTTAGCAATGTCAGTGTTAGCTATAGCTAATTAAAGTTAGCTCGCTAGTGTTAGCACTGAAAACATAACCTTAACATAAAACTTAACGTTTGCTAGCATTACCAACGGTAGCTAGTGCTAGCAACATTAACATTAGCAAAAGTTAGCTAGTGTACCAACTGCAACCCTCCTGAGGAGGCTGATGATTCAAACAAAAACCGTGTTGTGATTTCGATGTAATGCTATTTATTTTACGACACAACTTCACCTGACTTTCTGCTGGTATGAGGTTGAGTAGATAATGACTGAGTTTTCATTGTTGGGTGAACTTTTCCTTTAATGCAGATCGATCAGTAATCATTATCTAACTCTCTACGGATAAAAGGGAATACGTATGACGATCAGCATCGTAGCAGTGGAGACAGTGTGTGAAGTGTAGCGAAAGAACAAAACTTAAAAAAAAAAGAAAAATCTTGGAGGGAAGGAATCTGTTGATTTATTATTGCAGCTGTAAGATTAAATGCACAAGTTCCGCAGTCGGACCCACTGGAGGCTTCTGACCCACCTCCGTCCGCTTTGTGCAGGAAAAACTCTCTGTGAGTCAGTTTGAGATCATTTCTATAATTACAACCACTAATAGCAGCAAAGAATTTTGCAGAGCTTTCCTGTGTAATGGCTGTCAGGTTTCGGAGGGCTATTTGGACACAAAACAGGGCTCTAATAAACTCTGATTGCCTGACAAGGAATTGCAAGCTTGGCACTACAGCAGGCCTGTTATCTTATAAGTGTAATGACAGAGAAAAGGGAGAGGCTTTATAAGAAAGTGACACTACTAATTTCTGGATGGGAGACTATAATTAATGTTACTGGATGCAGATGTTTTACGTAAGGAGGCCAATTAGAGTTAAAGCTGACACTGGATTGGTCCAATGTCTGTGGACTTTGGCCTTCATCATCTTATTTAAGCTTTTTCTGTGTTGTAATACAGGCAGACACAATATATTCAGTCAGAAAAATTAAATTTTGCCGATTAACGTTTTCTGCAAACCACTAAAACGGGCATTTTCACGTCACATGCACCGCGACACTGACATTTTTTTAACAATGCGTGTCATATCACATTTGTGTCAGGTGGTGGTCCTGAAGTCAAGCTAGGCGACAGTGATATCTGATGGATATCGGCATCTCAACAATGAGGGTAAGCGCAGCATTTTTGCGGTGACAAAACCAGGTGCTTTAACCACAACCCCGGGACGTCTCCTGTCGTGTTTGTGGTGACCAAAGCGCGTATTTCAAGCCGAAATTAAGTGTTTGTTTGTGCCCTAATCTAACCAAACTACAAGCACAGCGTTACACAAGTTGTACAAGACACAACTGAAAACTGAACCAAAAGAAACATAAAGGTGCAACATATTCATGGTTTGCAGAAACATTGCTAACATTTATTCATGCGATTAGGTTGATATAGTCACACAAGAACATTCAACATTTTGGGAAATACACTTAAGCTTTATAATCGAGAGTGAGATGAAAAGTTGGACACATGTCTGAGAAACTGATTTCTATTTACAGCAAGTTGTGTTGCACTCAGACACTGTGGAGGCGCCAAAATCGCACAAAATACCAGTTTTTATACCACAATGTTGCCAAAATTTGGCTGTCATGCATTGCTGGCTGTTATGAGTCATTTAATACAGCTAATAAAACAGGGTTTTCGGCTGTGCTTTTAGTGATCTTTTTAAAATCATTTCCGATCAGATTTGGAGTGAGTATTTTGCTCTGTCGAAATAACAAAGCTTGTTTCCTTATGATCAATTCATCTTGTTATCACGAGACAGAAGGCAGATCCTTGAGAAAATAATCATTTATTTGGAGAAAACAACTTTCAGCAGGATCTCTGGAGCTCACTAGAGTGTGAAGTGACAACCGCGCCACTCTTCTCCTTAAATGGCGAGGACTGATCTTTAACACAAAGACCTATATAGTCGTTCCTTGTGTTAGTGCAGTCCGATGTCTTGATCCACAATTGGTACACCTTTCTGTGACATTTTGATCTTAAATCAATCACTACAAGACAAGACGCCATCTGTGATCCGTGCACTCTGATATTAACAAATAAGAGATAACAACCTTTTGTTGTTTGTAACAGAACAGAAGCTTAACAGTTCACCTACCGTCCAAAAAATGTATATGTGTCTCCACCCATTGGGATTTAAATCAACCAACGAGATAATTGGTGCTTTAGGCATGCATCTGAGAAAGGTTTGTAACCTAAAGTCAAACCTAATGCCATCTGATCGCGCTCTATTTATTTTCATTGTGTTTGAGTGGAGAGTGTTTTTGATCTCCAGGTTTGCCATTTGACTCTGAACCTTACACAAACTCTTTATTGTCTTTAAGTTAGCGGACTCTTACTCTTGTAAGTCTAAAGTATCCCCCGCTGCGCTGGCCATTGTCATCACGAGAATTATATAAACAAGCTATCTCATGTTCCCCACAGATGTTCTGAATACGTTTTCCTCCTCAGTTCTTTTTACAAGAGGTGGCAGCGGTCCAACACATGACAGCAGCTATCAATTAAAGAAGAAATATGCTTCAAAATTGGAATCCAAGTCACTGCCAAGTGCAATAAATATAAAGAGATCTGCGCGAGTGACACTGGTGCAGGGAAAAGCTGGAAACTAACTGGAGTTTGTATTAAATACTCATGAGAGAAATTAGTTTTAAATAGCTGTGCCAAGATGTTAATGAGTAAAAAGTTATCTGAGACTACAGTGGCAGCAAATGTTAAAATGTTAAGTTAAAATGGCAACAGATGCGTTAAAAAGGTAAAAGCAATGAAAAATGCAGCAGTTTCTCTAATGACCACTAGATGCAGGCTCCAAGAAAGCACCAATTTCATGTTGGTGACCCAGAAAATCCCCAGGTTCTTTGCAGAAATGCCAATTTATTTATTTATTTATTTTTCCAGCTTTGATCATTTGCAGAAAGTTTACGCTGCAACACGGCCATGTTTGTACCCCCTTTAGCAGAGTTAGGGAGTTGTTTGCAGTATGGATGGCAGCATTAGGAGGTCTACGGGTCCACAGTTAAGTGTTCTGTATCAGCAACACTTGTATCTGAATTTATTAAAGACATTCCTTGTTGGCAGAGGATCAGTGGGTCTCAGTGACTTTGATGAGCGTCGGCTGAGTTCTGTCGTTAGCATGCTAACTTTAACATTCAGCTTAAAGTACTGCTCAAGTAAAGTTCTCTGCCCTTTTTTGCTGTTTGGTTGTGCATTTTGTTGTTTCTACAGTAAACAGCTGAACAGTAACAGAAGAAAATACTTTCCAGTTGTGTTCAAGAATAATTTAAGAAGAGGCTGAGATATGAGGCCAATTCCTGCTCTTACAGTAGGCCTACGAGAAAACAGAGGCAGAGCAACTTTGGTCCAAGTCCAAGTGTTTTAAAGTGGTTTGAAAGTCAATTGAAGCCCTTTGACACAAAATATGTCTTGGAATTAATAGAAAATCACATACTGTATTCTGCTTTAACACACTAACCATTCAATATCCATGTATACATTTGTATTAATTAAAACATAAATATCCGTATCAACATTATAATTATCCCAATCTGACATCTGCAAGTTAGTTCCTGTCCTACATCCAAAACCCTGTCTTATCATGTCTTTGTCCAGGTCACATCAAGCTGAAGATGTTTTCAAAGGACAGGTTTTTGTGGTTCCATCTGGTCCTGATGCAGCAGCTGTTGGTCCCATATGAATGGAGTCTTTGGTCTTTTGATCACATGCGCAGATTATCAGTGTTCTCCGTTTAGTGAAAATGCAAAAACCATAAAAAAGGCACACAAAAGTGCACGGCGTGACATTCCAGTGAGCTGATGCTGAGTTGGTGTTTGCATGTGTGTGATGAGGGTTGTTCATTCCAAGGGTTTGATTTGTTAACCCTCATCTGCCCACACACACACCTGAGCTCACACAGCCCGATGAAATAAAAATTGGCTTCTATATTTGTATTCTGTGATAAAGAAAAAAAAAACTGGACTAGCGTGATTCATTTAATCAAACAATCCCTTCCCTCATTACTGATGTGCCCTAGAGCAACACAAAGGTACATAATCCTTCCCTGAAAGAGCTTTTTCAGCATTTTCAGGTTTTTGCTGACATCACTTCAATTCGTAAAGGGGTCAGTCTCTTCTTCACTGAAAGTTACTGTTTTGCCCACATCAGCCTCCTTATTGACATGACAGAATTAAGGTGAGAGTATATTAACTGGTTGGGGAGCACCGCTGATCAATTCTGTTTCAGCGCGCGAGTTGGCAAAATCCTTTGACTCCTTTTGTTCCAATGATAACAAATTGGTTTTCTCTCCTTTCTTATTGGCAAGGAACAACATGCAAATCATTCAGCTATTCAGCTAGAAACTTTGCATTTGTGTTCTTTTAACTTCCTCTGTACTTTAATGCACCTCTGTTGTGTTACCTGTGTGAGTGTGTGATTGGCTACAGGTGTGTTTGGCTGATTGCGTGAATGCTGATTGGTTCCAGCCTCCGAGCCAGCAGTTTTAAGGCCATCTCCTCCCAGTTCCTGTTGGCTCTCCTCTCTCAGGCAGCCTTCTGGTGCTTAGTATAATATATTTTAAATAAAACTTTCAAGTGCCTACAAATACTTAGTTGCTGGTGCTACTTAGGAGTTGGGAAGAGGGAGTCTCTTTTCACGCTGTGCCAGGGTTCCCCTGAGGCCATGCTTGTAACACAAGAAGGTGAAAAAGTGTATTTCCTAAAATGCTGCACTCAACTTGGCAAAATCAAACCTTTGGTTAAATCAATTCCCAAGTGAGCAGGAGGCAAACGTATGTCTCTGATTCCATTGGGAACTCTGATTGGGACTTGTTGGTCTTGAAGTGGAGCATTATAGCCAAAATTTGAGACTCACTTCAGTCTCACCTTTTGAACCAGAGTGACTGTGTGTGTTCTTGCAAACTGGTATTCATGCTCAGAGCTCAGTGAGGTGAGAAAAGCCTTCCTGTTGTTTCCAGGTGATTGAGGGGTAACAGAGTAAAATACAATGCACCGCTGATCCGTTATGGTTACCGAAAGGTGTTATCTTGCATTTTTGGAAGTGTTTCCTGTATTGTACAAGAATTAATGGCAGGACATTAATTTCACTGAAGAAGGAAAAGGAGAGCTGTGAGACCTGCAACTATGCAGACGTGACCTGTAAAGATGTGAAGGAGGTCAAAAAGGCTCCAAAATGATTATCTTAAGGATAAAGCCAACAATGAGTCGGACTTGTTGGTCCTGACATCGAATGCACTTTGAACCTAACCTTTTATTAAGCCAACATGGATACGAAGTCTTTGAGGTGATTGGACAAAAAATGGAAATTTGAACATTACATCACATTTCAACTGCAACCGGGCAAATCCACCTACTAATGACCATCACCTGATTTGATTGAAAGCTCCAGAACAGCTACTATATTATGGTGAGGTTGATTTCTCTCTCAGTTAATACCTCAAAGAGCTGGACACTCTAGCGTTATTCAGAAGGAAGAACTGCATTTATTGGGGACTATTTTCAGTGGCGGATTAATCGGCATTTGGTCCTCTAGTGAATATTGGGGCAGTATGACAGTCTATGTGGGACTGAGTGAAAATACTCCACTTCTGTTACTACTACAGCGTGTGTGTCTTCATGGTAAATGAGGAACATATCACCCACTTAAACAATAGATTTGTTTTAAAAAAAAAAGTTTTTTGGACACCAGTGCAGCTCTATGGCAGAGATTAATTAGATATATCACACGCAATACATATCACTAGATACTTCATCGGTGGGTTTTGTTTATTTCCCCGCAAGAAAAATAAAGAATATCCTTTAAGAAACCTTATTAAAGCATCCAGCGGTTGTTTGTTGTTGCCGGGTGGTCTAGTGGTAGAATAGGTTGTCCGGTCATAAAAAAAAGGTCACAGGTTTGATCGCTGCCACAGCAAATGTGTCCATCAACCGGCATGTGTCCCTGAACTAAACACTGAGCCATTGTGTGAGAGCCTGGGGTATAAATCTCCATCGTGGACAGAAAAGTAGGCTTGCTTTTTACGGCAACATCCAGCTGTAAAACACTGACATGTGATATACACGATTGAGCCGAAACATCTAACATACGTGAACCTGGCAATAGATTCATATCTGATGTACAAAGTCCCTCTCGGATTGACTGTTGCAGCGATACTCTGCCCGTCATCCTTAACGAAGGACTTAAGTGGAATCGTGCACTTCCTGTCATTACGATACCTCCCGTTTAAAGTAAAAAGCAGGCCCTGAACAAAGTTTAGCCGAAATCCGCTGCCTGCTGAATTCATTTTTCATACGGCTGGTTATGAGTTCGTGTCAGCCGCACTTCACAAAACAAAGACCAAATGTGTCCATTTAATGCAAACCAGACGCGTGGATGCAAGCGACCAGCCTCCAGCTGCCTGCCTCCTCCGTCTGGCCGTTCGGGGAGCTATGAAAAATGACTCTGGGGAGGGGGACAGGGAGACTCACTGGGGGTTATTAGTGGGTTTGAGGGCATTAAACCTCATTTTCTCCTTTTGGTTTGACCCCAGATGACCCCTGGCAGACCTCGCCACAACAAAGAGGCCAAAGGGGCGAAGGTGGAAAGAGAGGTGATCAAAACAGACCCAGGAACGTGCACGGCTGCTGTTGCTGCTGCTGCTGCTGCTGCTGCTAATCTTGGTTTCCCTTCAAGGACATCGTGCCTCAGCATCCTCTGTGGTCAAATAATGAGCTTTCCAGCTTTGAGTTTACGTCAGCAAACAATTTGCTGCAGTTTCTGTGATAAAAAGAAGTTTGATGCTGTGGGTGTTCAAGACCTTTGATCGTCAGCATGGTTGAAATACTTTGCATTTCAAAGCATTTTACCCTCAGGCTCTGGCATTAAGATAAAATCCCTGCAGCTGCTCCAGAAATCTTACACAATTTGATTAAAACTTAATTTTATAGGAATACAGGGATTTGCAGTATTACAGTGGACTTACTGTACTTTATGGTACTTCTGTCAACATTTGGACATTTACACAGCTTTCCGTTCACAAGTTTATCTTTCACTTAAAAAAACTAAGCAACAAAAGTTAACCGACACAGGCCAGGACTGGAGCTGCAGCAAGGATAAAGCCTCTGTACATGGGATGTTCACTCTACCAACTGAGCTAATGGGCACTCCATTGTTAGACTTTTTTTTAAGCAGCTAAGACTGACTTTGGACTTAACTTGCTTTAAGCAGGAGCTCTCGTCCAAGAAAGAATGACTGTGACTGGACTGAAATATTTGAGTCAACATTCAAAAATGCACTAAAATTCTCAACACTATGTGAAGAAATAGCAGTTTTGATTTTATGATGTCTGTGTGTTGTGTTGCAGCAATGTCTGCTGAAGTCAGCATGTTAATCAGCTAGCCCTGCCCCGTCCTGGTCCAAAAAAAATCCTACCAGCAGCATGAACACCAGCACTCAACTGGTCCCTGAAATCCCAGTCTGAACCACTAGCCGCATGGCTAGCTCATGGCAGCTACAGTCAGCAGCGGTCAGCGGTTGCTCTGGTGATATGCTCTTCTTGATGTGTTTTGAGTGTGAATTTGACAGGTGGCTAATTCTTACATATCGCACCCTTAAGTGAACTTCCACCTCCACCTTGTTTATGTTCCTGAAATGACCCTTTTTTTTCTTTTTTATCTCACTGTGCAGTGCTGTCAGCAAGTTTTGTGTGTTATTTAAAGATGGTTCACTCTTGTAACTTTAAAAACAGTAAGTCGCTGAGAGAAAAGAAGAAGCAGATATACAGAAGTTGGTTTGTATGGATTAAGGCTTGTTTTTTTACTGTGTACTTGTGAAAGGATCTCTGTACACTGAGTTCAGATGTGAACTTTTAGTGGGCTTGTGCTGGTATCTTTTTAATTCTCTTGGTACTAGAAGCTTTTCTAATGTAATACTTTGACTAAAAGTAGCTGCAAAGGAGTAGTAGAAGTAAAGTAGTGTCTTAAAATGACCTCAGCCTTCCTGTAACGAAACTGTATTACAGGGTTCAGGGACATTGTGGAAAAGCATTCAGTAAGTCAGGCTGATTGATCGCCCCGGCTGACCTCCTCCTCTGTCTCTTGCATACCAATTGGAGGTGAGAGAGTTTCTGTCTACGACCACCTCTGCGTCGTCTCCTTTGTAAACAAAAAGTCACCAGCGGTCCGACTTCCACTGCACAGACTCAAACTCACATGAACTGATGTGAACTTCAAGGGATGATAAGGAACTCCTTAAGGCCTGTGTTGACCTCTGTTGGTGATGAGGAGGAGCTGCAACAAGGACCCACTGCCTTTAAGATACACACACACACACACACACACACACACAGACACACACACACACACACACACACACACACACCCTCTCTCTGTAACCCAATAAACCAATCATAGAGATAAAAAAATAAGGTGGTGAATAAAATTACAATAACAAAGTAGTTATAGTAGTAGTAGAGTTGTTTTGTGCAGATGTCAGATGTTTTATTCTAATACTGCCGGCCTGCCATATTATGGAAGCGATGATGTATAAAGAAAGATTATCTAGAGTTTCTCTCTCTGATACAGCAACACACATATATGTGTAGAAAAGTAGTATGGGATGCATAATGCATGGTTCTGGTTGAAAAAAAATCAGGTGTGTGTAGATTACTGGTGTCTTTGAGTGAGTCAAAAATGGGACTGTGGGGCTCCGTGGAGATATGCACTTAGCTATTATACTTTTAGTCCTCTTAAATCTGGCATCATATTCATGTTTAGGATGTATAATAAGAACTGGATGCTTAGATTCAAGGCTGCTTTGCCTTTGCGACACGTTGCACAGATTGTATTTACACCAGCCAGACTACCTTCAGATGTGGTCAGGCAAATACAATTCTCACCATGACTCACTTGCCCTTTGCATTTACATGTTATCTTCCTTATCTGGAACACGGTTTCCAGATAAAGATTGCATTTCAATATCAAGTCTTAGAGTTTATTGCGAACTCAGACAGTTTCTGAATTACGACTGCTAACGAGACATGGGCAGAAAGCATTTTTTAGATAATGAGGTCCACTTTAATGTTTTTAATGAGAACATTCACATAATTTAAAGCTGCTGTAAGTGATATATTTTTCTATTAAAATAAGAGTTAAATAGCTCTTTAATCCAACAGTAATCACTGTTATAGAGCATTTGGTCAGTGACCCATGTGTTTCCTCCCCCGGCTCGTGCAGTGAAAGAGAGGAGACATTTTCATGTATCCCTGCCCCCTTCGTCCAATCAGGGCAGAGGCCAGGTGGTCCTGTCTGAGAGCAGGATCCTCCAACCTGTTTGCTTCTTTGTCTGCCGATTGCTGCTACACATTCATGCGGTGATGGAGAGAGCCGGGAGGGGATTGCTAACTGCAAAATGGGCAGGAAGTTACCTGAAACGACGACAGCGCTTACAGCAGTTTTAACGAACAAGAAGCGTACATAATTCAGTGTGTAGACAACAAAACGAGATGCAGGACACATGTTCAGTCAAACCGTGGCTGTCACTCCACTCTTATCTTCAGCGCTCCTCCTGGCCAGTGTGTTTGTGGACTTTCCTCTAAAAAATAACACTCTGAGCTTCTCTCTCAGGCTTTTGTTGGAGCAGGTGAGGAGGATCGCAGAAGCCACGCAGTAAAACGACAAGCCGAGGATGAGCATGTCCGCGCTCAGCCCAGAGGCGAAGATGGCATGGAAATAGTAGAGGGAGATGGTGAGCAGTGTGGTGAGGTAAACCCAGACCAGAGCCACCGTCAGCCCACAGACGAGCAGGTACGAGTCTGCAGTGTGAGAGCTGCTCTGCATGGCTAAGCTGTGTTTGCAGAGGTAGACGACCAGCCGCAGCGACGTCGGAAGCATGATCATCAGCGGCATCAGGGCGAGGTAACTGATGAAGATGATCACGTAAACGTTGATGTCAACCCAGTTGGGGAACAGAGGTTTTCTGATGACACAAGCGGCCTTTTCTGTCATGTTCTGCAGAGTTTTGCCTTGGAAATGGAGGTTGAAGAAAGGAGCGAACATCACGCAGGAGGTCAGCAAGGTCACCACCATGGTGATGTTCAGGACGGCTGCGATGTTCTCCTTGAGCGTTCTGAAAAGAACCGAGGAGAAGCTAAAAACCCTCACGCAGTAGAAAACGCTCAGCCAGGCGACGGACCAGAAGCTGACGGAGCTGCTGCTGAGCCACATGAACAGGACGACACAGAAGAAGAAAGGTAGGTCCGGCCAACAGAGCACCCTGGCCCACACCGAGGCAGCGAGCACGAAGGTGGAGATCTGCAGCAGGATGTTGCCCAGCGAGATGGAGCAGATGATGACGGCCACAGTTTTCACACCTCCAGACCTCCACTGCTGCCGCAGCATGACCCCGAGGTTGAAGACGTTGGCTAGCACTCCCAGGACCAGCAGGAGGGCAGTGCCGCACAGCTTCACATCAGCAGCTCCAAACATGGTTGAAGAGGCGCGGGGCAGATGGGTCCTGCTTCATTCCTCCCGGCTTTGGAGCAGAATGGCATGCCCAGGGTCCTTACACAGGAAATTAAAATACCCAGCATGCAAATGTGTTCCCCCTCGAGTCACCAGCGAATGCTGCTGCATGTGATAACAGAAATTAGACATCACTTAGATTAGTCACCACACGGCTTTGTTCATTTATAGAACAGACCTTGAATATAAACTGGGCAATTACAGATTTCACCTGACATGCAGGCTGAGTGTACCGATGTTTTGTTTCTGTTTATTTCTGCTTCTTTATGTGTCTGTAATTGTTTTCATTGTGATGGGTTTTATTCCCCTATTCCGAGGTCAGGTGCTTTACCAGCATTTACATTTTATTCAGTCGAATTAACAACATCAACCTTCTTAAGCATCAAATTGAAGGATTTTCCAGCCCTAATTCTCTCAAATAAGAAGACCCAACATGGCTATAGTTTGAGACACGGACTTAGTTTTAAAACACTGAGAATTTTTTAAAACAAGAACTAGTGGGCTTTATAGAAGCAATTGCAAAGAGAGAGAGGATTGATTGTATGAACACAACTCAACAGTGCTGATATGTTCAAGTAGGCCAACAATGCTGTTACATTTGAAAAAAACATGAGAAAAAATGTGTTTCTGTGTCGAGATCATTTCAGCAGGCTGCTGGACAACCCAGGATAACATCTACCCCAAGAAACTGGCTCCAGCTTCAACATCTCCATTGAGAAGAGTCAGAAACTGCAGATCACTGACCCCGAATCAGTCAGGGCCTCCAAAGCTGGAGCCTTAGCAGCACTGTCAACACATTTGTTATGACTTGGAAACTCGAGAATGTTGTTTGCAATTATTCATAAACTTTGCTCAACAGAAATGTGGTGGAGCCAAACTACAAAGTCTCTTAAGACTAATGCTGGAGTTAACCGATTTAGTCGCTTCCCACCGGTCTCCTTCCTGTTCCATCATCTTGTCTCTCCTCCATAGAGCAAAGACCCTGAAACTACTGTAGCCACAAATTCCATGTTCCCGAGGGCACGAAACAGGCCGGGGGACCTCGGCCCTGTACCTCGACCCTTGTGGGAACACTTCACCCCGCTGCCTCTCAACAAGTTTATTATGACTTTGAAGATCGAGTAGATTGCCTGCAATCACCCATAAACCATATAGAGGTATCACCAGACTCTGCAGTTTCTCTTAGCTCTGACACTCGTCTTTTGTTTGTTTTTTCCAGCATGCAACTTTTACTTTGACTGTTGATCACTCTCACGGTTCCCGTGGCTTTGTTTTCAGCTACAGTAGGCAGCTGTTTTAAGAAAATAACCTCTGAAAGAATGCACTGCTCACTAACTTGCTCACCACAACATGGCAGACAAAGTTAGCAGCATGCCGGTGAAGTAAGTGAAGCATTCTGCAGACCAAGAGGAGGCCAAAAACAGAGCTAAATGGAGAATAAATTTAGGATTTATATCAATAATGTGGCCAGGCAAAATCAAACTTCTGATGTGGTCAGAGGACATCCAGCTCTGCTGATGCGTCTTCTCTGCATCCTCAGCAGACTGATTCAGAGACTGCTGAACCAAATCCAGTCAACAATAAGAAACATTTATGTTTTTCCCATCCCTGGATATCCCTGTAAGATCTTAGACACTGTAATTGCTCAGATTGCTGATGTCTGTGTACATTTATAGACCGACTGTTCTGAACATGACAGGTATCCACGTGATTTATAACTAGGATTAATGTTAATTAATTCTGTTAACTAACTGTCTTCAATTAACTCCAAAAATGTCAAAAATGTGCAGGCTCACAAGTTTCCTGCGTTTCTCTGATTTCATTAAATGCAGGAAATTGATCCTGAAAGCAAGAATATTCTGTATCTTTGCTTCATGAAATAACTCAAATGATTAATATGTTCATAAATGACTGCTAGTTTCAGCCCTCGCTAAGAATTGCATCGGGAAATGTGGTGCAAGTCATGATGACATAACACATTTTTGAAAATGTTCATCTACATAATCAGGGATGATGTCAGATGTTTCCCTCCTCTCACTGCTGTAGACTCATTATAAAGACAATCAATCACAGATCTTAGGCACCTCGAGCAGATAAAAATGTGATAATCTGAGCCGTGTTTACAAAACGTTGGGCCGAGCCAAGGCCAAAGTTCAGACTGCTCAACCACGACGGCCTGCTTACTTTGAACTGTCACCACCATTTAAAAATCAGTGCGACTCACAGCGAGGAGAGGCGGAGTTCTGAGCAGACGCAGGATAAAAGGCAAGGACGGAAGACACCGAGGGAACGTGGTGGAAGCGAAGCATCTGCAGCCTTCAGACCCTGACATGATGGAGCTCTATCTTGACCTGCACTCGCAGCCCTGCCGCTCTGTTTTCCTGTTTGCCAAGGTGGTCGGGATTCCCTTTGAGTTTAAGCTTGTGGACCTTGCTGCAGGTAATCCCACTCTGCTGGACAGACACAAGGAGAGAGTGGAGACTTTTTAAAATTCACACATTTGTGCAAAACTTTGTTCGTTTTAGATTTTCAGTTCACATTCTGCCTTAAAAAAGTGGTTTATTTTAGCTTTTTGTACACGTAGATAAAGTTACCAGATGTAGAGTTGAATGATCTGCAAACTTTGAACTGGTTACATAAGCTCCAGCCCCAGAGAGAGAGAGCTGCACGGATGTCTTTCCTGACATTTTTTTTTCACTTCATGTTTGAGGTTGTGGCTTGTGACACATTTTGCAGGATTAGCGAGTTGAACATCCTGCGGGATTTTGAACTTGTTCTGTAAGCATGAACCTCCGAGCTATCAGTTTACACTTTCACATTTCACCCAGAGGGCTCAAAGTCTCATTCAGTGAGGTAATGAATAGGAGTTAACTCCAAGATAACCAAATTTACAGGCAAACAGTGGGTGAAAGTGTCACGGGTCAGAGGTCAAAGCATCCAGACAAAACATGCCTGCGTCCCTGAGGTGATCGAGTTTAACAGAGACGTGCTGGGAAGGAAGATAAAGGAAACAAAAGGCGGTTTTCTAAGCAGAAAAGAGGGAAAAGGGGAGGGGGAGTTACAAAAAACAGGATACTGAGTTTGATGCTATCACAATCACATATTTTATTCATCTCTTTTTTTCCTAAAGGCAGAGCGTCACTCAGTTCTGTGCTATGTATTCATGTATTCAAACTAACTGCAAGCAGATGTTTTTTCCCTCATTTTAACACATCTGTGATTCTCATTCGTATGTGTTTGTCTCAGGGCAGCAGTACGGTGAGGACTTTGGAAAGATCAGCATCATGAGGAAGGTTCCGGTCATGAAGGATGGGAGCTTCATTCTGACTGAAAGGTACAACGGTGGCGGTTTTACGATTGACTCCTACAGTAACTGTTGATCAGTGTTTCCCAAAGCTTGAGTTGACGTCCTCAAACGTCTTTTTTTCCGTCCACAACCCAAAAACACAGTTACAGAGGATTAATGAAAACAGAAAATATTCACAGTTAATGAGCTGGAATCAGAGAATTTGACTTTCATTTCTTTAAAAAACAACTCAGTTCGATTACTTGATTAGACGCCAGCAAGTAAGTTATGATGGATACCTATGAGGAGGAGTTGGTTGAACTCTGTTACCATAATTTATAAGGGTCAGTTCACATTTATAAGGGTCTTATCAGTTATGCTTGAAAGTATCTGTGGATGTAATTAGGTCGGCATTATCGGCCTCTCTACTTGTACGATGGAGTTGAAAGGATTTCTTTGGTAATGAAAGCTTTGAAAAGTGACAGATGTTCACTGCCAATTCATCTGTCTGAGAGATGGACGAGACAAACAGGCATATAAGGCTTTGCAGCCTCAAGGTGACGTCCAAACAAGAAAAATTACAAATGTGAAGTGTTTGGTCTCCTTTTTAAACTGCCACATTAACGACTTGTGTGAGAAAACATGTAATTGTTAACTCCACACTCTTTTCTAGAAGAGAGAAACTGTATCAGAGGTCCAGTCAGATTGATCTATTTTCTTTTTTGGTCTGATTGTTGTTCTGAATAATATTGATGCCTTGCTTGGTCCCCTCCATATCTGCAACTCCTGAAACTCTGGGTTGGTGGATCAGACCGCCCACCAACCCAGAGCATCAGCATCTGACGACTTGGGAATGGGACTCAAAAATCAGCTATCTTACAAATTGGACCTTTAAAGTTGTTTAAAACTTGTTGACAATACTTGTCTGACTTCATCACCTCAGTAAATTTTATCCCTTAAACATCCTTCATGTCCTCTTATTTCCTCCCGTGTTCCAGCATTGCGATCCTGAAGTACCTGGCACAGAAACATTCGTCATCAGTGGCAGATTACTGGTATCCAGCCGACCTGAAGCAGCGAGCTTGTGTGAATGAGTACCTGTCCTGGCAGCACATGAACCTCAGAGCTCACGGGTCAAAGGTCTTCCTGCTCAGGGTACGAGTCCACGATCCACCTGGTGCTTTGTCCTCACCTGGCCTGCTTCAGTACACACAAATGTCAGAGTTCATCTGCTCAACCTGTTCCTTTTTGTACCACTGAAATGTTTAGTTAAATAAGAATTGATCGTCTCCACTTCTACTATTATCGTGACATTCAAGAATTAAAGAATCTTAATGACTATAAAAGTAAAACTGAATCCAACATTATAAATCAACAAATCATTTGCAGCTGTCATCTGGGAAAGACGACTGCTTCACTTCACTGCTGCTGCTGCTGACACTACCGAGGTCTGACTGATGATGTTGTGTGTGTCCCTCTGTACAGGCTCTGTATCCCATCATCATGGGCTCTGAGGTGCCGAAGGAGAAGATGGACGCTGCTATCGAGGATCTGAATCAGTCGCTCAACCTGCTGGAGGAGAAGTTCCTGCAGAAGAAACCGTTCATCATTGGAGACAAAATCTCTCTGGCTGATCTGGTGGCTATAGTTGAGATCATGCAGGTAACACTGTTACTATTTTTACTACTACTACAGAACTATAATATAGTAAACTAGAATATAATTTCATCTCTCTTAGTAAATTCTACCCTGTCTGCATGTTCAGCGACCCCAAGAGGGATCTTGACACCAAGATTGCAAAAAAGAATGTTCTCGCCTTACAAAGCTATATGTTTTTCGCAGCCTGTTGGAACCGGCCTGAATGTGTTTGAAGGCCGGCCCAAGTTGATCGCCTGGAGGGAGCGGGTGAAGAAGGAGCTCGGCGAAAAGCTTTTCGACGAAGCTCACGAGGCAATCATGAAGGCGCCCAGCCTGTCGCAGAAGATGCAGAGCAACAGCGACCTGGAGATGCTCATACCAAGGTTTCGGAAGATTTTCAGCTGAATAAGTTTCCGTGTACAAGCAGAAATAAAACAACTGTGGTTGGTGTCAAAAATGTGTCTTCATTTGTTTCTAGTTTCGTGGGTTTAACTTTTTGGAAAGCTGCAGCTGTGTCCGCATTATGTAAAAATCTATCACAAACTTCAATATGTAAGTGTTGACCGCATGTTGAATTCAAACTCAAAACAAATAGGGTGCAGGATATTACTTGGGTGACCGCTAACTTCTTCTAGCTGTAGCTGCCGTTAGCTAGTTACCTTAGTTAGCCATGCAGCTAGCATTAAAAAAATCTCTGCAACACAAATTATAGACATTATCTGCCAAAACTGATATTTCTTCAAATTTTGTTGATCATTTTAGTTAATTTCAGACTGTATTTATAGCTGAAATCTTACTAACTGCACCTTTAACAGATAAATGCACATTCATGATCCCCACAGCACAAATATAAAAATCACACTTCTCTGTACATAAATTCTATATTCTTAAACATCTGTGTCCATTTTCTGATTTCAGAAATTACGTTTTCAGATTTGAAGGGTATTATTTTGACTTTTATTAAATATGGTGTCAGATGACTTCGACACGATGAGGTGTGGTTGTTAAAGGTCCCATATTATGAAAAACTGACTTTTTCTGGGATTTGGGGTGTTATTGTGGGTCTATGGTGCTGCCACACGCCGAGAAACTTTGAAAAAAGTCTATCCATGCTTTTTTGAGTGAGATACAGGTTTCTAAAGGGGTCTTGCCTGCAGTTTCCAGATACACGAGTCAAATTTGCTGCGGCTGTCGACGTCGACGGCCGCACATTTGCATATGGCTACCCCACTGCCCCTCCCTTCACCGCACGGTGTCTCCACCCACCAGGTACAGCTCCGGTCTCGGAGATCCGCCATTATTCAACTGAAATCACCAAACTCAAGGAAAAGTGCTCTGTTGTTGGCTGCAAGGACCAGCACAACACACTCCATCGTCTCACACTGTGAGACTCACAGCTGCAGAGGACAAAAGAGCGGCATGGATTGAATTTATTTTTATGATTTATTTACATACATGCAGACCAAGGACATGTAAGTATACAAATAATGTGCTGTGTGTTTCTGTAGATTAGGCTGAACTCATGCCTGATGTACTGTGTGTTTTGCCATTGAGAACAAGCTAAGGTTAGCGGCTAACCGCTAACGTTAGCTTCCCTGACCACACAAGTTAACGCTAGTGCTAAAGCAGAATCATTGTGTGTAGTACGTTTCTGATCCTGCACACTATGTAATGCGTGTCCCAGGGAAATGTCTGCATGTACAAGTATTTAGCTGTGTTTATTTAGCAATTTTACACGAACTAACCAAGCAGTGTCACATAGTACCAGCTAACGCTAACCGTGAGCTTTCAAGCTAATGCTAACCGCGAGCCCCTAGTTCGCATCAACACGGTCTCCACATGCAAACCCAGAGGCGCGGTCAGTCAAGCGGTACATACACACACCCTCCACCGGGTCTAAGCTTTCAGGATTTTGTGAAATAATGCATTTGAAAATGTTTTCTAAGCTGGAATATGTTGGCATAGGCCGGGGCAATACGAGGGTACTGTTGACTGCTACATAGAGTGTAGATTCTCTGCCCGGGCCGGGTCGGGCTGGGCCCTTGACCAAGCATTTGTGCTTTTTTGTTTTAAATAACTCAGCATAATGAGTATATTTCCAGCTAGGAAACACGCATCTCTCTCCTCCCTCCATTTTTGTGTTGCTGCGTGGTGTACACCTGAGTTATCCTCATGGCTAAAACGTGACTTGAGACGTACGTGACAAGAAGAAAGCAAAAATATATATTTTTACGAATGAAAATGACAATAATTGTAACGCACAGTGACTTGAATAAATAACTTTAATGTGATTACTGGTTTGGAAATATTAACGCTAGATTACTCGTTACTGAAATAAAGTGGTCGGATTAGAGTAATGTAAGGCGTTGCGGTCTTTAGTGCTTGAATTATACTGTAACAGTGCTGTCATGTGTTATCCTATCCATATCTGGGAATGCTGTGCAGGTAAATTAAACTGTGATTACTTGTTGAGAACATTTGCCCATTTCTTGCAATTGTTTTCATGTTTGTCTTTTTACTGTGCAAGACTCTGACTGGCTGCACTGCATCACAATAAGAATGCTGATAGAGGGCAAGCCACCACATCATCAGGAGATCGTCTTTTCAAACTGGGCTTTCCAAAGTCCTGGAAGGGAGAGTGCAGAGCCAAACCAGTGAAGACATACACGACATTCTGTAAGTTTTACGATCTTTTATTTGAACCTCTCAAATTAAAATAAACATGGACACACAGACATCACACAAAAGGTTGAACACAAACACTTAAAATCTGAATTCTTTTAAGATGGTTTTCAAAATAAATAATGAGAATGTATAAATGAGAAGTAATTAGGAGAAATAAGAGACACTTTACAACACTGCAGCACAAGGTGTTTTGGTTCTACTGCAGTTTTCCTGTAAACATGCATTTGTTTATTGCACTGCAGACTGCGGTGATGCTCTGTTGGACCTGATCTTCCAGAAGGTTTTCCAGGACCCTGCCCCATATGTGAACGAGGCGCTGAAACTCATAATCCCTGAAGACCTCTCGGACCACACAGATGGGCAGCACAACTCTCACTCTCCACCCCAGAGAGCACCAGCACCACCTTACAAAGCTTCTGTAGACTATATTGGCTAAACACAATTCAATATAAAGTCAGCACTGAATGTTTACACCCATGGCAACGAGATACTTTCTTTGTTATCATTTTCATATTGATATTGAAGTTAATATATAAAGTCAAACTGTTTCACTTCAGATATGTATTTTCTTATTTCATTCATGTCAACACATGTTTACAAATGTTTCTTACAATTAAAACATCTTTCCTAACTGTTCTGTGTTTTCATTGTTTGATATGTAATTTTCATGGTAATAAGTAAAAGATAAACTATAAACAATGTAAGATAGAAGAAGCAGTTATGTACTTTTAATCATAACACTTTTACGATAAATGAATAGTATTTATGTGACTAAAAGCTTACTGCACTATTCCCCTCAGACGTGAAGATTCATAGTCTGCCCGATAAATGTTCAGTGCATTCTGCAGTGCAGATACATTCAGGCAGACAGGTTCCAGGCCAGGGTGGTCCACCATGCATGATGGTGGCTCAGGAAACTGCTGTAGTCTTCGTATAACCTAGAAATAATGAAAGGTAAGTGAGTGACAATAGATTAGAGAAAAGAGAGCAGAATGACAACGTTGTTTGCCCAGTGTTCACACTTCATTGTGGTATTTCCATACAGCAGATATTCTCAGGTTCTGTAGGCATTTGTTTACAATAGCCACAGGAACACCTGTTTTTATGCCTTTTTTTTT
Source organism: Diplodus puntazzo (assembly GCA_963678695.2). Classification (NCBI taxonomy): domain Eukaryota; kingdom Metazoa; phylum Chordata; class Actinopteri; order Spariformes; family Sparidae; genus Diplodus; species Diplodus puntazzo. The sequence goes on along the minus strand of OZ023159.1, from coordinate 17,625,152 downwards.
ATTATTCATGGGAAACTATGATCACTAATGTCACATTGTTTCTTTGATAATATATATAAAGTTTAGAAACCGTTTTAAATGGTTAAAAAACAATTCTGCTGGTAGAAAGGTGATTGGAAGCAACTGTGGCATACTGAAAACTACAGTTGAAAATTGCTGGCAGTAGCTAATTACAGGTTGTCACTGCAAATAAGAGCAGGTTCTCAATCAACTTACCTGGCTACATAAAGGTAAATAATAATATGATAACATAATAATAACATAAAAGTAATGTCGAGGTAACAAACTTAACTACTAACCACTGAGAAACACCAATGTTCATTCTTGGCTGCTTACTTTCTTTTGGAGCCTCTTGTTCTGGGTCGGACCGCAGTCTGTTGTCCGGCAGCCATTATTCCCAGAAACTCCGCCGTTGCCATGGTCACATGATGCCGTCCTCACCTCTTCCGCAGGCAGGAGGAGGTGGGCGGTACCGTGGGCGGCGCGCAGTAGCTCATTAGCATTTAAAGGGAAAGGCACTGAAACAGGCCACCTGGAGCAGGGCTGTGAAACTGGTGTTTCAAGAACCCTGCTGTGCTCAATCCTTCAGCTTTTTTCGACCAAAGCATGTTACTAACATTCCATTTATACATCAAGGAACCATGTCAAGAAGCAGAAATGACCATAATATGGGACCTTTAAAAGAAAAAGAACGCCAAGTTTACCGAAACCACTGTCGTCGAGCAGATGTTCTCAGCTACATTCCAGTTGTGCGCACATGACTGATGCAGAGGCTGAGTTATTGTTCCCTCATGGGACAGTTTGTCTGACAAACTTCGTGACAGCGGTCCACTTGTCATGCTGGGAACAAGGAGGTCTTTATTGTCAAGAAAATCGGGGAAGAGAGTCGAATCCTGGAAAGCTGGAACATGTTGGGTTTGTTCTCAAATATTTATAGTATATTATGGAGAAATAATCAGAAAGTTCTGTTAATCAGTTTGTCAGCACATTTAACTCTGCACACAGTGTGGAAATGTTTATTGGGCGAGTCTGAGAACTGATTTAAATTCAGATCCTTTGAGTGAGTGTCCAGTAGCAGAGACAGCACTGACATCTAGTGCATGTTCTCTGTTAGTCCCCTTTAAAGGGCCATGACGTAGTTTTAAATTTTTGTATTTATGATAATAATGAGGTAATAATTCAAACTCAGAAATATTTATTTTAATCCATAAGTGAATAAACAAGCTGTTCTCGGAAAAAAACAAGGCCCACAGAACTCTGTTTGAAGCAGTCTTAATGTTCTGCATATGTTCCACCTTCTGTCACAATTGAGGTTATTCTGCCACTTGTTGTGAGAACTGCCCAGTGATTTGTTGACGAGTGCTGCTGAGAAACATCTCAAAAATACAAACAAAACATTTACATCAACAGAAAGCTTCATATAAGAACAGAGTAGCCTGATCAGTTCTTCGTGGTTGTTTCCGTCTTATTGTGTGTGAGCGGACTAACACTGGAGGCTCCATTCAAATCTTAAGTTATTCAGACAGAATGTTATTTGGGACCTCTCGAGTATATATTGTTTTATGATACATGTCATATGAAGTGTCTGTCAACATACTGTATGATGATGAAGAATTGTTATTAAAGAGCTCCTGCAGCTCGGATCATCAAACCCACCACCATCAGACACATCAGACATAGATTTTCTCTTAAAAAGTCCCTTCAAATATTTTTTCTTCTACTTCAATTTATTTGCTGTTTGCCACTGTAGGCTACACCTAGAGTAATTTCACTTATTGTCTGAACTTCATTTTTGTCTTATTTTTGCTTTTTTTTTCTTGTTTTCTTGTGTGTTTTTGAATTGTTATATTCTGTTTATTTGTGGAGCCCAGAAAGATGCTGGAAAACCAAATGAATAATAGTTATCATTAAAATAAATAAAGATTGAATCGATCAAGTGATGTAAAACAATTGATTTTCCTTGTGTGTGTGTGTGTGTGTGCGTGTGTGTGTGCTGCAGCTGCTGTGCTGAAGTGAGAGCAGCTGCAGGAGTCTGGACATGTGACCGTCCACACAGGAAGAAGAGTGAAGAAATGAGTCAGAGATTCCTCCTGAAACAAATCAGACAAAACAACTCGAATCCCTCCACCACTACCACCACACACCACCACCAGCAGCAGTCTACCATCATGCCTTGCTGCGGGCTTCGCGGTCTGTGTCAGTATGAAACCAACAAGCTGGTCCGGATCCAGAGCGTCCGGCTCGGCTCCATGAAGTGGAGTCTGAACGGGTTCATTCTGCTCTTCATCTGGTGAGTGAACATGTGAAATACTTCAGCCTCCGCGTCCGTCGGTGCTGTCGGGGAGCGGCTGCTTCCTAATCATTATTATTATTCACCGTCAAAAGCTCCGTTAACGCTGCTGAAAGCGTTTTCACTCCCGGCTGCCGTATTCTCATCCAGATCAATAACAGAACCGGAGAGAAAAGCTGTGTTTAACTTAAACCTTGAACTATGAACAACTTCTTATGTTTTGTTGTATTGTATAAAGCCCAGTGATTCAGTGCTGGACATCCACACTGCAGGGCTCAAACTGAAGCAGCAGAGATAACCTGACCACAGCTGCACAGATCGGTCAATTAATCGACTGGTTCGATTACATTCTGTTTGCTGCTTCATCACTCTGATGATTTGCTGTTGTCTGTCTATGTTAACTAAATATCTCCTGGTTTCAGACAAAACGTGCCATCAGAAGGTGTCAATGTGGATTTTTCAACATGTCAAAATGTTTTTTAAAACCAAGGATGTGTCCTGAATACTTTTTCTTTATGCTTTTATTACGTACTGCGGCTGCACTGACAAAGTACATACTTTTGCACACAGTATGCACACAGTATGTACACAACTGAGACATTTTTGATGACGGTGGGCCTTGAACTTGACCCTCTCGCAAATATATCCGTCGCAGCCTTAGCACGAAGTTTTGGAGTACAATGAAGAAAATACTTGCACTTGAATGTCATTGTGGTGCTCCCTCGGCTTTGTATATATTGACACACCATGACGTATGCGATGTATCTTCCACTGCACAGAGCATTGTGGGTAAGGATAGCCAGACAAGCATGCTGGCATACTAAATATTCTTTCGGCACACTAAATAGTATGGTGGTTTGGGCATATTAATGCATGGCTATTGATTAACTGGAGAAAGCTGTGTGCAGATTAACTGATAATGTCCAATTGCTAGTTGCAGCTCTAGACCTGACTTTCTTGACCTAACTTGGGTCACAATACTGTAAAAGCTATGCAATTTGCAACCTAAGGTCCAAGACAACTTGAGAACATGCCTAAGTTGCATCCTTTGGCCTGTCGGTTAATTCATACTCGTTACATACAGCCCCTTTTTAAACAGCTAATTTAATTAGTTTTTATTTTGGCAGTATCATGATGTTGTGGAACAGGAAGTACCAGGAGTTCGACCTGGTGGTGAGCTCTGTCACCACCAAGGTGAAGGGTGTCGCTCAGATCCACCTGCCCGGGGTTGGGGACATGGTCTGGGATGTGGTGGACTACAGCGGACCCTCACAGGTAAGGAGCTGGATCCTCATGGTCCTCGGTCCTCTGCATGAAGGAGAATTAAAAGAGTTTTTTTTTCTTTTCTTTTTAGGACAAAAACTCCTTCTTTGTAGTGACCAACGTCATTGTGACGAAGAATCAGAAGCAAGGAAAATGCCCAGAGGTGCTCTTTCATCATCATCATTATGGTCCATGAAGCATTCCCCTCCCTCCTCTCTATGTCACCACATAAAAAAGCACAGCAGTAATTGGCAGACATAGCAGTAAACAGGATCCTGGATCCTATTTACGGAGTTCTCTGTCCTGATTGGATAAAGTGGACAGGGATACCAGAACACATATTTTCTCTGTTACTGCATGAGCAGGAGGAGGAGAGACATGGGTTACTAACCAAACACTATAATAGTGGTTACTTTTGGGATGCAGAGCTATTCAAAGCTTATTTTAATGAAGAATATCTCTCATTTACAGCAGCTTTAAGTAGCTGATGTAGTTTAATCTGCGACAGTTGCTCCTTTATCGAAGTGCTGCTAATGGTACAAAGATTCGGATGAAATGTTTGCAAACCCTTCTTATTTTGCAGCGGTGTTTATATTCCAGGTACACTGGATAGGCAGATTGTGCCGCACTGATAAGGACTGTGAGAGAGGAGCCTGGGATCAGCAGAGCCATGGTACAGTACCTTCATCTCACATGCACACAAGAAACCAGGTTACACAGGTAACTGGAAAATGTGTTTCCAAGTGCACCTTTTGAAGAGCAGGACCCTGGTTAGGATCAATCAATTAAACCCAACATTTCCCCCTCGAGAAAGCACTTGGTGTCAGTGGCGTCGTAAAAACTGACTTTTAACAGGCAGAAACCTCGAGCAGATTCACGTGGATGTACACAAACCACAAGAGTTCAGGGCCCTGTTCTTCAAATGTGGTTTAGCTTATTCAGGCTAACAGGCTGTCATCAGGCTAAAATAACCCTGTTTATGCTCATCCAGTACATGTAAGTTCTCTGATTTACCCTATGTAGACTGTTGGTATAAAGCCATTCATTGTAATTGGGCACGAATTAGGCATTCCTTGCTGCCTTTCGCTATCTACTTGTGCTGTAAAATCCCTATCGCTACGTGAAACAACAACAGCTTCCAAGCTGGCCATCTACACGCTGAAACCAAGGACATTATCTTAAATCTGGACACACTATTGATTTGTATGAAAGCTGCTAAATGGCGCTTTGAAGCCAAAAAAGTTTGACTTCCCTGATGTAAAATGACCTGGATCCTCTGTGTTGTATGGCTCATACAGCGTGCCCACTGGAGACTTCTGCTGACCGAGCTGGTTAAATTCCAGTTTGGTGCCCAGCTAACTTGTATGGGGAAAGAATGATTTAATCTTCAGCTCTGCTAGACTTCCCAAATTTAATTGGACTGAATGGCTCAAATTATGGCAGTGAAATCTTGCAGGGGTTGTGCCGTCAGAAACAATGTATCCAGGAAGCTAGCCAAGCTTTGAAACCAACTCTCGTAGTGGCCAAACTATGTAAACTGTCCTCATCATGTGATCCAGATGCAAAGATCTTTTGCCATAAGCTTACATTGTGTAAGACGAGGCTGTAAAACGGTGGATAATTTTTTTTGAGCATCACAACACCCACAAAATGACTCATTTGACTGTCACAGATCAGTCCAATAAAATTGGAAAGTCCAGAAGAGCCACAATATTAAAATCTTTTCATCTCTATTTAGTTAGCAGGGTGCTCAACCATCTATGGGCCCCACATAGAGGAAGGTCTGGGTAATTTTAGATCCGGGAAGTTGGGGGCCCCAAAATGCCACTGAGCAGCTTTCATATAAAAGCTGCTCCACCTCCAACACGGCATCCAGATTCTAATGTAATGTCCTTGCACCAACATGTTCACCAACAGCACAAATATAAACAAGCTGTTAGCCTTTTCTGTAACCAGATTTCTCCCTCACCCTCGTTTTTACCAACTTATTTTAACATCAGTGGACATACTCATGACATATTTAGCTGTGGAAACCAACTCGTTTAACTTGTAGGGTCCACTGTGTGTCTCAGTTGTGGACTGACTTTAAACTGAATAATTTTTAATATAATGATCTGTTATCTCACTGCTCTGCTGTCACTGCAATACCTCCCTTGTCCATAGTGGGCTGTGACCAGTTGACATCTGTTTGCACAAGAAGCAGAGGAATTTATCATCAAGGTGCTGCAGGTTTAGCTTCAGCCTGCAGTACAGCAGCTCTCAGCTCTCTGATCGTCACCTGCTGAAGATCGTTCATACTCAGTTGTTAGAAAATCAAAGTTTAAAGCAACAATATGTAGGATCTCGCACATTTTGTGTGATTTGGCGCCCCCTAGCATTTCTGAGAGCAACACAACTGCTGTAAATACTGTAAATAAAAATTGTAAATAAGGATACTGTAACTATTTGTCAGCTGTAATGTAATGTTGGGTTCTATCTATGAACAAAACTCCACACGTTATAACACTGTTTTATTTTGTGGCGTGTTAGTTAAGGTACAAATGTTTCATACTGTTGCTTTAATTGCAGGACTGTTTGTTTTTCTTCCTGCAGGGATTCAGACGGGATCTTGTGTGCTGTCTGACGTGTCGAAAAAAACCTGTGAGGTTTCTGCGTGGTGTCCAATCGAAAAGAGGGGGAACCCTCCAAGGTAATTTTGTTGTCAGATAAGAGCCTTATGTAACATCTCACTCGGGAATTTAACTTTTTGCAATCCTGGTATTTTGACATACCTTTGAAGTTGACGCGAAGCTTTTAGCAAACAGTTGCTTATTTACACATTAGCAGTTACAGAGCAATATGATCATTCATTTGGAGGAGTTGTGTAAATGTGAGTCGAATATTCACTCTTTTTTTCTCTAAATATCTGAAATATCCTGCCCTTTAGCTGCTTAATGCAAGTGGGTGAGACCTGTGAACAAAACTCTTCCCTTTATTTTAAATCTATGTATTTAGTTTTCTGGTGTGAAATGAGCTTCAGCAGAAAGTTTGCAGCTTCACACTGCCACCATTGTTGCTGGAGACAAGTCCATACAACATACTCACTGTACACAGTAGGTAACTTCCTTTTTATGGTGCTCCTGCAGATGTTTCACTGCAATCCACAGTTAATTTTTTGGCAGCTCCTCCACTTCTTTTGCACATTGCACTGTCCATTAACAGTGCACTTAGCATACAGCATATGTGCCGATAGACTTTTTTATGTATACTTTTTTTTGTCACTTTTCCACTTTAAAGCAACATTATGTAACTTTTTTAAAAACTTAAAGAACAGCTTCAAATCATTTTGATGGTCAGTGTCTTGTAACAGGGTGAATGGTGTCTCTGTCTCAGCCACTCCCCCTCCATCACTTGTCCCTGCTCTGTGTAACTTCAGTGAGATGGTCGAATCACAGCGTTAAATACATGTTAACTTGAAGATACAAGTTTTCAACACGTAACATTGTGAAGATGTAATGAGTTTTGTTTGTAGTTAGCACCTAGTTTACGGCTGACAAACTGTTACAGACCTGGGATTTGTATTTACGACAGTGGTGTTGCACTCAGAAACTGTGGGGGGCGCCAAATTGCACAAAATGCAAATTTCTACATAATGTTGCTTTAAACATACCTCATACTTGAAAGTAACTTAGAAACTATACATAGTTTTGTTTTGGGACATACTGTAGCTTTTGAGTCTCCTTCAGATAAAGATTCAGTGTATTTTACTCTATTAAGATTCTTGACTCCAGTGTGTAATAACTACAGTTTTCCGTCATGCAGGCCTGCTCTGCTGGCAGCAGCTGAGAACTTCACAGTCCTCATCAAAAACAACATCAGGTTCCCTGCATTCAACTTCATCCGGTGAGACAGCTGATTGATGGCACAGAGGCTACAAACCTCTACTGATGGTGTTGGAAACTGTTTCTTAACTAAATGCAGTGCAGCTTCATCTGTGTGTGCACAACAACAAGTTTTACATTGGTGGAAATTTAAAGATTTAAAGAAATATACGTTATCATCATTTAACAAGTCATTTCCATTCAGTAAGACAGTTGCAAAGTAGTATGTTTTTCCTCTGTGGTTTTGATAACCCATTCTACATGTTTTATCCTATCACATTCACATCTCAAGGTGCAATATGTAAGAATTTTAGTTGACAACATTAAATACAATTATAAACTGAACAAATAACAGTTTTGATGTTATGATAACTATGTATTGTTTCCGAGATATCTCCTGAAGCTAGCATGGTAGTCAGTTAGCCCCGGTTTGTCATGGTCCAAAGCTCCTATGCTAGCCTCTCTGCTAATGGTGTAAACAGCATCAGCCCCATGTAAGGCAATGTCAGCTAATTACCTAATGGCAGCTCCAGTTAGCAGCAGTTAGCGGATGCTCTGGGGATATGCTGCCCCCTGTTGGTTTGGAGTATGAATTCAACAGGTAGCCAATTCTTACATATTGCACCTTTTTATCATGTTGAAATAGAGCTAATTAGTTTGCCGTCAAGTATTTTTCTGCATTAAAATTATTGTCATCAAATAAGAAAAGCTAATGAAACATTCAGACTATCATTAAACTCTTCACTGAAAACAACCGATGACATTTCTAACCATTTTGAAGCTCTTTATGTCTCTGACTTTCTGGGAATATTCAAGTCTGTTTTTGGTGTGACAGAAGGAACATCCTCCCAACGATGAATGGTGCCTACCTGAGTAGCTGTCAGAGAGTGAACGACTCGCTGTGTCCCATCTTCAGACTGGGGGACATCGTTCGAGAGGCGGGGGAAAAGTTCTCTGAAATGGCAGTAGAGGTGTGGTTACATGTTCAAATGTTTCGTCTGTGAAGGTAAAGTTCAGTTTTCTTACACCCTGGCTCTTGTTTTTGCACTCCTTTTCTCCATCACAGTTAGTTATGTTGACATTTTACTGACGTTGCCAGAACACCCACTTTCTTTCTCTTTTTTGGGCTTCCCCTAGTGAGCCACTTTTACTCAGCAAGAGATCAAGTAAAGTTGAAATGAAACAGCCAAATAGAGGAAGTACTACCTCAGCAAACTTTCTCCAGTCTGGGTGGATGAAAGTGAAAATCCAGCATTGTCCCTTTAACTGCGGCTATAAATACGTTTTTGCATTTCTCCAAACAGAATGTCTCATTTTTCTTTGAACAATTACTTAATAAGCTGATGTTTCTTCACGTTAAATCTTTCTTATTTAAAATGTTTTGTCTGAATGTATTATTTTCTTGAATCAGTTGTGTATATATATATATAAACAGGTGTATAAATGTATTTGCACTTTGAGATTATATCATCCTTTCAGTGAAAATTTGAGTGTTTGGTGAATTTAGGTTGCATTTGTCTTGTTTTCAGTGCAGCTGCCTTCCTTGTTCGTCCTTTTTTTTTAAAGATGCTCTTTCACAAACAATGTAACAGTGTATCATTTTATGAAACTACAGCTATCAATAGTGGCCTAAAGTGTCAACGCTAGTAAAGTAATTTAAAATTGTACAAAATTGATACGAGTTTGGTTTTGATACACTTTACATGAGTATTTAACTTTTACTGGTATTTGACATTTTTGACACTGTAGTTTGACATTTTTTTACTCAAGTAGAAGACCCTCTGCCAACACTCAAATATTTCCACTGAACTGAATTGTTTCATGCTCAGTGAGTTTTTTTTTCCTCATATTTCCTCTGATGGCCACAGGGGGGCGTCATTGGCATCCTGATCAAATGGGACTGCAACCTGGACTGGCTCATGCAGCGCTGCCTTCCTAAATACTCCTTCAGACGGCTGGATGAGAAAGAGAGCAACAGGACGCTCTACCCCGGCCTAAACTTCAGGTGAGTTGGGGTCAAAGATCAAGTTTACCACGTTCAGGACCATTATAGGAGCTTTGGTTAGTTTGAGGCTCAGCAGTTTTTATATATGGTGTTAACCGTTAAACTTTTCCTGTTTTCACAATCATATTTCTGTTGGGATGAAAACTATCGAGAGAAAGTAACTTTCAGATTTGGGGTACTTGTACTTTGAGTATCATGCTTTACAACTTTATACTCCACTACATTTGACCAACAGCTCTAGTCACTTGTTACTTTACATATTGCAAATGTTCTCATCTCCATCCTGTCCAGTGAAACACGTATATCTCCTCATTTGATGATGTGAAATGTAAATTTTTCTAATAATCTGAAGAAAAAAGTGTATTTCCTTTTTGGATTGAGAAAACTAAATGACCAATTTTATAACCCTCCTGGAAAATGCATCCTGCAATCTTTAAACAAGCTGTTTGTCTGAGCTCATTAAACGTTGACTTTTATAGCACGTGGTACTCAGAATATGATGCATTTCACAGTGTGGTACTTTTACTACAGTGAAGGATCTGAATCCTTGATAAATCCGTTTTTAATAACCAGTAAAAAACACAGTTTCGGTACAAGATGAGAAGTGTTTAAGGCATGATCATCATCATGTTATTTCCGAGTCGGGGTAAATAAATCTGCTTCATGTTAGAGGCTCCTGTGTCACAACAAGCTGCCTTGTTTTTTTTATTGTTAATCATATTTGCTGTCCTCTGATCAGGTATGCAAAGTACAACACAGCGAACGGAGTGGAGGAGCGAACGCTGTACAAAGCATTCGGCATCAGGTTTGATGTCATGGTGTTCGGACAGGTGAGTTTGTTCTTTTTCCACATATAATTCACATTTTTTTGCTAAGGATTTTCCATTTTTTAGACTTAATATGAGTAAACCAGGTAGAATTTTTTGAATGTTCAGTAGGCCTCTGTGTAATGACACAATGTATACTGCCTTGTTGAGCCTTAATGTCAAATATCTCTCATCATAAACTCTGATATCCACGCCGTCTTTGCGCCCAGTAACTAATGATCTCTACAGTTGTGGTCCTGACTCTTGAGTGTGTTCAGTTAAAACAAACAAGTGACAGTTTGCAGTGTTTTCCAGGCGGGAAAGTTCAGCTTCATCCAGCTCATCATCTACATCGGATCGACGCTGTCGTACTACGCTCTGGTGAGAGACCACCCAGTGTTGGTTGTTGTCACACAAGTGTCCATTCATGCACTCCCTGAACACAGTGGTGGTCAGTGTTAAGAGTCCACAGTGGCTGCACGTGGATGAACTGAATGAATTAATCAGAAAGAGCTAAATAAGATCAATCTGTGAGCTGAAGGCTACAGGAAGTAAAAGGTTAGGTTAGATTATATGACATGCCTCAGAATATGTTTTTAATTCCACTGTGGAAATTTTAGGTAGTTCTTTACGTAATTTAAGTTGCTTTATCATTCTGCTCTGGTGACAGCTGTGGCCAGGTTGTTTGTTCCATGTTCGTGAATGTCAGATCTCGAAGGAATCTCTCTGAATTTGACACAAACGTCAACGACTCGAGCATTAACTGGTTATATTTTGGTGGTCAAAGGTCATCATGACCTCCTTCGGAGTGTGTGACCAAGCAGCATGTGTCAGTCAAGACAAACACACCACAAAAAGCTTATTATTTCCTTTACTAATATTTTATGATTGAAACATTTTATTTTCACCGTGATGAGCTGTGGAGAAAGAGCGAGGGGTTTTCTCGGATGCAGCATCTAGTGGCTGTTAGAAGAACTGCAGGTTAAAAGTGCACTGTGTAGCTTTGGAAATAATTTTTAATCAGAAGAGAAAGATCTTTACTGACTGAACAATCTCTCTTTGCTTTCATGGCTGAATAAACAGACTGACCTTAAAGGACAACACAGTTTCATACTGTTTTACTCTTATTTGAGTATTGAGTATTTGGCGGACCCTGCCAGCTTTCTTGCGTCACACTGTGTTCTGGGGACCTTATTTCCTTCAGAGAACAGCTTGTTGATTCAGTTATGGAAAAAATAAATATTTGTGAGTCTACATAGTAGACTACTTTAAGACACAGGAGGGTCGAACGGGGGTTGGTGCTGTTTGAGGAAAAGACAAACAGTCTTTTGAGCAAAAGTCCATAGAAAGACTCACCTAAGTCCACCTTTTGCCTTTCTTATGAATTTGTTTTCATTTGGAATTGAGAAATGTAATTTAAAATCCAAAAGTGTTTTACCTTACCTGACCTTTTATTACACCGCACAATGGGCTATTACAGTATGTCAGAACCTCAACTCCAGAGTTGATCAGGAATCTCAAAAATGTAGAAACTGAATTCTTGCTGTGATTTGACACAACGTAAATTATCCCTCCAGATTAAATCAGTTAACTCAATCGAATAAAGTCTAATTGGTGTTAAACACAGATCACATGTATGTTGACACATTTGTGTGGTTGATTTCTAGTGCAGCTGATGTAAGGTGTGAGCTGCTGACTGCCAGCTGAGCCTCTGTGTGTGTCTTTTCCTCCAGACGACCATATTGATCGACTGGCTGATTGGAACCAGCTGTTACTCTGCGGAGGTCGGACAGAACTACTCTGAGAAGAAGGTGGAGGCAGTCCAGGACAAACAGAAGGTGGTGAATGGTTTGATAAGACTGATGTGTGAACCAGCTGTCTGAATTTTACAGTTTCATACAAACAAGTATTATATATTAATCCATTATCAAATCACTGTAGTTTGTGATCACTCTGAACGTGACTGTGACTGTGTTGCAGTGCATCCTCTGTGTGTCCTACGTCGACGAGCACAACGTCCTACTAGTGAAGAGATCACAGAAGAAAAGTTTACAAGACGTCAAGCCGACATCTGTTCAGCCACGCAAGGTAGACCTGCTGCACCGAGACAAATTCAGATATCCAAAGAATATAACACGTGGAAGTTTGAATAAATAAATACATATATTTCCCTCTTCAGTAGCACAGACATCACATATCACATGATTGTCTTACAAGTACAGTACAGCATCAAGTACTGCAGAATTGGAGAACTGAAATACAGGCTAAACCTTGTCATGACTTCAGTGATATATTCTTTCCTTGACAGGAGGACACAGGACACCTGAGAGCCGTTCTCTCTCTGCTACAGTCTGATGTTGGCGCTAATCTTGATGCTCAGCCTCCCCTCGACCATAAACCCGACCCCAACCCAAAACCCCGTCGTCCAGCCTGGTGCAAGTGCGACCACTGCGCTCCCTCCTCCGTCCCTCAGGAGGAGCTGTGCTGTCGGCGGAGCGTTGGCACCTGCATCACCTCGTCTCCTTTGTTCGAACAGCTTGTGTTACGTCGTTCTCTGCTGGAGGCCGTCCTTCTGTACCGGGACCCTCTGTCTTCATTGGCTGATCGAGGCCAGACTGCCGCCCTGCGTCACGGCGCCTACAGACAGTACATCAGCTGGAGGTTTGGGATCCCACCTATTGACACCCACTCTGTCATCCCCAGCTGCTGCGTGTGGAGAGTCAGGGAGGAGTACCCGAGCCCGGACGGACAGTACAGCGGCTTCAGACCTGTCAGGATAGCGTCCATGCAGGCTTGCACTAATGCAGAGCTGTGAGAGGAGTGTTTCTGCATAGCAGATCAGGGACTCCCCACTGACTGACCTACTAACAGTGACCTTATGTTACATCTGCCTTACAAAGAAAAAAAAAATTCTATAACCTCTCTAAACTGGGTGGAAAATGAAAATGAGTCAGTTTTTGTCAGCTTGCCTTCCGTCAGAGGGGAAAAACCTCACTGAGTCAATAAATCACTGCATTTTCTAAGATCATCTGTCACCTAAAATCTGTCATTTGGCTGCTAAATAGAAATATCCGTGAAGCAATCGCTCTCAGTTTCACTCCCTCTAAGCTGCCTTTTGCCTTTATTGGGCAGAAATGGCATTTTTAACACCACTAGCATATTTAGACAGAAAGGATTTCTCCTGCCAGGAATGTGCTCACATCCATCATATCATAGAGAGGCAACATTTTAAGAAAAGAACTCTGATGATAAAGAAAAAATATGCCAAGTGCTGCTCTGGGTCAGGATCAGTATAATGAAGTAATATAAAAATGAAAAATCAGGTGCTCTTCAAGGACAGGGCTCCTGGAAAAAGTAAAAATAATAAACAGTGAGCTTATAATGGAAGGACATGGTATTGGTTAGCAGGCTGAAAAGGATTCTGAGACACTTTAATAATAATAATTATTAAAATCCTTTGTGTCTGAAGAGTCCTTGTGAGAAGATAAAACGCAATAAAGACTCTGTGTAAAACTAATCAAGTTTTCATGTGGCAGGGTCTCATGAAGTCTAAATTCTGTCACTTGAGACCACCATCTACAAGAGCAGTGATACAAGTGCAAAAGATATACTGCCTCAGAGAAGAAGATAAAAAAACCCCAACAATATTCAATCACAAATCCTGTGAGCGTGGGCTGGAATAAAACAGGTCACGGCGGCCCAGTCAGTTCACTGTGTTAAAGACTTGTTGCAGTATCTCGATTTGTTTAATCAGCACACAAACAAAAATGTGGAAAGAATAGTGTGTGACTTTAGGGGGAGTTATGTGCTGGAATTATTTCTTAAACTATGCGCAGGAGCACAGTCATCAAACATAGCAACAGACACTACAGCCGGAGACGCTACATAGAAGTGCTAAGTGGATGGATAAACTGTCAGAAAATCATTCCAGCGTTTAGCTTTTTGGAAAACAACAAATAGACGTTGTAACAACAAGTTGTTAATTAGTGAGCTTTAGTGGTGTTGGTGGGTGTTGCTGCTTCCAGTCTTTATGCTATGCTAGGCAAGCTACTGACGTCCATTTTTTTGTGAATTGACAGGGATGATGCATCCAGGCATGAAATATGAAGGTCTAATATGTAAGAATTTTAGTTGAAAACATTCAGAAATTACTGAAATTATCAACAAAATGTGTAGAAATGACAGCTTTGACATTATGATGTGTATGTATTGTACAGAGATATCTACTGAGATTAGCATGCTAACCTGCTAGCCCTGGCTTGTCCTGGTCCAAAGCTCCTGTGGTAACGCTATAAAACAGTCCTATGGTACTCCGCGCTCCCAGTCCGAACCACTAGCTGCACAGCTAACTGTGCTAACTGGCTAACAGCAGCTACAGTTCCACCTATTTTTTTTGAGTATCACATCAACAGCTGGCCAAATCTTGCATATCGCACCATTTAAACATCTTAAGGGAAAAGTTCAACAATTGTTTTCTTTTTTACTTTATTGCAGAGTTAGATGACAATACTAACTCCGCTTTCCCAAATAGTCAGACTAATAACTAGACTAAGAGTCTGACTATTTGTAAGTAACACCCCACAATCTCCGCTGATTGCGAGGCACCTGATCCATAAACAAATAAAACCTTGTAAACTATTAAAATGTTGATTTTACACTTCGGTTTTTGTACAGATTAAACAATCAAGACATAACGTGTTCACCAGAGAGCTACAGAGGTGCTGGTAAGTGGATTTTGCTGTGGACAAATCGAGGCCAGCTGTTTCCCTTCCTGTGTCTTAATGCTAAGCTAACCGGCTGCTTGCTGTAGCTTTATATTTGCGGTACAGACAATGATTGTCACTTTTTTGCAAGAAAGAGAATAAATCTATTCATAACATGTTGAACTATTTGTTTTCTCATTAAGTGGGTCTACTGTGTCTCACAATGTTTCCCATCATGCCGTGTGCACAGTGGTAACTTGTTTCTCACAGGTAAGAACTGCACTTAATGGTGTCGAGGTTGAAAGTGGTATTAGCACTTTAGTTTCGGGGAATATACAACAGTACTTGAAGTCGACTTCAGAGAGATCAAACAGCTGCTCTGGCCAGAAACAAGAAAACACAGCAGGGTCCAAAATAAGTACATACGTCTCCAGGCAAAGATAAGGAGCTTCATTTATCAAATCAGGACAAGGTTTCAGTGTGATAGCAGGGAGCATGGTCATACGTTAACCAAAATCCCTGCAGTATATGAAGCGGCCCACCTACTTTAAAGTGTTGAAAAGCAAAACACTTCAGGCCCAAATTAGGAATTTTTGTTTTCTAATGAAATATACTCGATAGCAACAAAGGTGACCAGACACCGCCCACATATTCCTGTCACAGATCCTCGGGAGCATTCACACGATATGTGAGCATAACCTGGGACTAACACTTAAAACCTGTCTTTAGCTAAATTAGCCCTAACATTTTGGTATTTGAGTCATTAAAACTCTGAAAATGTTAAATTTTCCATAAAAGATTCAACAGTCGGGCTTGATTTGAACCCTTCTCCAAACCAGGGTCGAAGTAACAAAATACATCTTCTTACATTTCTGTGATTTCTTGGGTACTTTAGTCTGTAATTTTACTGATAGTTAAATATGCACTGTAGTGGAGTAGCATGATGTACAGTAGTGTGTTCTGTACTGCAAAAACAAACCTCAAAAGCAATACATTTCTCAATCTGTGGCTGCTTGGTGTATAATGGCCTTTGCTACACCTCCACGTTTGATTTATGCCACTAAAACAAATATATTTCACATAAAAACCTGGTTCAGCTTTAACAAATACTTGGCTTTCACACAGTCCAACACTTCTTCTGTACAAGAATAGTTGGAGTAATATCAGCGGTTTGCACCCTAAGGCCATTCTTCTGATGGCCTATTTGACATTTACGAGCACTCTCAAACTTCACTTTCCCAACTCTGGCTCCAGACCTCGTCCATTGTTTTTATAAATGGTCCATTTGAACAAAATAGGAGCTCTTTGTTAAACAACCCCTGGCCTGAAATAGCTCCCGTCAACTTGTTTTAGCGGCAGACATCCCTGTTTCCTCCCATTACTCATCCACTGACCCCTCGCTGCGTTGGTTCATTGGAGTATGAACAGGACATGAACAGGACCCACTGGTGGCTAATCTGTTCACTTGTGTCTTTTTTGATTTAATCTTGTTTTTAAAATTGCCTGGAATGAGGAATTACTGTACAGGACTGGTTTCCATTAAATTAGATTAGCCTATATTCTCCCTGAACAAATAACTTTAAGAATGTATGCTTTTCTTTACTTGTTCATCTGACAGTGAGTGTGTTTTCCAGAGAGCCCGCACAGCTAAAAATAAATCATTTACTGCTGCAATATCTAATTCTGTACACTGACAGTGTTAACCTGCAGTCTGTGGATGGACGCATGTGAAGTGTAAGTAGGGTGAAGCCCAGTGCGGATGGATTATCTAATGGAAGTGGAGGTGGACGGATGATCTGGTGCACACTGGCAGATGGTTTAATGGATGGATGGATTTGCAGATGGGTGGAGGAGTAGATGATGGATGGATCACAGTGCACCTACAGAACAATGCAGTGTGAACTTGTTTATCGCAAAAACACACGTGAGCCTCGGGGGTCAAACAGAAGTTACATAGACTGCGTGACGTGTGGTTGCTCTGCACTGACTGGGCTTTCAGCAATGGTTGATGTAACTGAATACATTTAGTCAAGTACAATCCTTAAGTTTAAATTCAAGGCATATTGTTCTTTACTGGAGTCTTTTCTTCTCATGCCGCCTTCTTCTTTTACTCTGTTTAATTTCATAGGGAAATCTGGTCTTTTTACTTTGTGACATCAAAAGTGCTATTTAACAATCTATAGCAATTTGTATTGATCACTTTTTTATAGGCCAGATGTGAGCGGATTGTAATGCCACATTGAAAATGAAGACTTTCCCCTTTAATGCAGCATTAGTTACTAGTTACTTTTCACGTGTCTTGTGCGCAAACATCTTGATGTGAAAAGCCTTCCAAATATATTGTTGTACTATAGTCAGTTAGTAGCATGGCAGAAAATGAATCAGCAAGTATTTTAATAACCCTTACAAATGAAAAGGGTTTGCTGCTTTTTCTTTTAGTTATCGAGATTTATACAAATTAAAAAATGAGTAGTTTATTTGAGAAAATAATCTGCAGATTTATCCAAATGAAAATAATCAGTAGTAGCAGTCCAGAACTAAATAATTCAAAAGAGTTTTTACTTTAATGCATGGGTCATAATGACTTAATGATTAACACAATTATGACAGTATTAATATTTTACTTCAATAAGAATCCTGAATACCTCCTCTATCACTTGTTTTTATTGGTTGAATTCAAATTTAGGTGAGCACAGCCAGCAACCACAGATTACAGATTAGATTTTTTCTGACAGATGTGGTGATACAGATGGACTGGCATTCTCCCGAACGCTCAACAAAAGGAAATAAGCGTATTTTCCAAATGGTCAAACTATTCCTTTAATCTGACCTCAAAGGAGACATATTATGCTTATTAACTGGTTTATCATTTTATTTTGGATTACTATTAGAATAGATTTACATGCTTTAATGCTCAAAAAACACACCAGTTTTCTCATAGAAACCAATAGTGACCACTGTATTCCCCCTCTGTCTGAAACGCTCTGTTTTAGTGCCTGTCTCTTTAAGCCCCCGTCCATAATACTTGGTCTGCTCTGATTGGTCGGCTCAGACACGCCTGAGCCAGCATCACTAACAACAACACAGCAGCTGTGCTAAATCAATTCTTATGTGCCAAACTAGTCACTGGGCATTATGCCATAAAATGTTTGTCATGGTGATGCAGTGTGAAGTCACAAAGGCTACGTTCACACTGCAGTTACAAGTGACCTGAATCCGATATTTTCGCTCATATGTGACCCATATCTGATTTGCTTTTGACAGTGTGAACAGCACAAGTCGCATTGAATCTGACATTTTCTAATCAGATTCAGGCCACATTTAAATGTGGCACTGAATCGGATATGTATCGGATTTTTTTGAATGTGACCGCAATCTGAACAGCCAGGTCGCATTTAATGCGACTTTGACGTCATTCTGACCGCGCTGCACTGTTTTATAAATGAATGACAAATAAAGTTGATTGAAAAAAAAGTGTGCCATAGGCGGGAGCGAGCGGGAGCCACAAACATAATCAAAACAAACATGGAGGACAGCAGTGAAGCAGGCGGCCAGTGGAGGGACAGTGAGGTTTTAGACCTAATAAGTATTAAGCCATACAGTCCCACGTTACCGGTTGCCGTTGCCAATGTTCGCTTCCGTAAACACCGCTGTGGCGTGATGTCATCAACGATCAACTGCGCATGCGGGTCACTTCAGGAGCGTGAGCTTTTCACACAGCAATCCGTAGACAGGCCGCATTTAAAGAGGTAATGTGAACAGCCAAACAAAAAATCGGATTTGAGCAATAAATCGGAATTGTGCATTAAGACCTGCAGTGTGAACGTAGCCAAAGTCACAGACTGAAGGCAGGACTACTGATGTGGCGTTTCAGGAGCATTGTTTTCTGTGGGAGAGAGGAGCTTCTGATGGTGTGGACATTGACCTTCTTTTACTTTCAAGACCTTTTAAATGCACAGTAACCCAAACACTAAATGGGAAAAATAAAAAAAGAATGATAGATCACCTCTAAATATGTTTCTGGCTGCAGCTTGAGTCAATCAGCAGTAAGCACCGAAGCTACCAGAACAAACTACAGTAGGTCTAATAGCTCTTTTACATTCACATATGATGGCTTGGCTTGAGTCTGTTTTCACTCTGAAACAGTTGTTTGTTTCCCTCCTGTCCCTGTTTAAGTTGTCCTCAATCTCCCCTCTCATAACTGAACAAATGTGATATTACTGGCAACATACAAGCTATTTTCCTTCTTTTTCCTCTGAGGAAACAAAAAGATAATCAGTCAGTCAGTCAGTCAGCACTAATGCCTTTACTGGTGTAATGTTGTTTGTGTTAATAGGGAAAAGTGTGTCTGTCTCCAGAGACACATTATGGCCCCATTATCACAAAAGACATTATATCAGTAAAGGCATTAGTGGTTCAGTGAAAATATGAGCGGAGTCCGTTTTTTTTTTGAGCAAAATGTATTTTCCCTCAATTTATTCTGCACCTTAAAGTTAATTTGAGGTGAAACTGCAGGTTGGAGACGTTCCTGAGGGTTCTCCAGAAAAATCCCCAAATCCATCAGTATGCTCCAAACAATGTGGAATGGAAATAATATACATCAGTCTGACTTAATGTATTTGAATTAAGTAGTGGGGCATTAAACATGATGAAGAGTGTGATGTGGGCGTCCAGTCAGTCTGGACTCTCATCATCACTTCTCTGTAGTTCTGTTCACTGAGACATTTATCAGATCGAGTAAAAACAGGCACGGAGCCAGTTTGTTCACTTTAGTGTGTTTAAGATATGAGTTCAGTCTGAGGCCAACATGTGTTCAACATCACACTACATCAACCCACTCAACCTACTAGTGAAGTTAAATTGGCAGTGACCATTTTTATTCAGTCTTGTAGATATCCTGATGTTCAATCAAATAAATCTGTAGGAATTACATTACACAGCAAACAAGTAAAAATGCCCTGACTGATGCTTTGAATGCTGGGAAAGTTGGGCCAGCCTGTGACATGTTATCATGGTGGCTCCGACACATGTTCAGACAACAAAAAACACCAGTACAGAGTGGAATCGCAATAATAATGAGGACTAGCAGAAGACAAACTCATTTAATATTTAATAACGTGATTCAAAATACAGATTTTAAGAGCAGATATTGTTGCTGTAAACACCTCATGTTTGAACTATAAACATGTCGTACAAAGGCTGGTTGCTAAAAAGTGGCTAAATGAGACTACTGAACACGGAGACTCGTCAACTCAGTCTTTACAGGCCGACCTCACAACTCGCAGAATGATCAATTTATAGAAAAGTGTCAATAGTGTGAGGCAGACCTATTCAGCTGGAGGTCCGGGGGCCAAATGCGGCCCTCTTATTATCTCGTTCTGGCCCTTAAATCATTTTGTTAGGAGTCTTAATTAGCCCATTAATTAGTTGTGTCTGTTGCTAAGCAAAAAAACCAAAACTATTTTTTTCTTAAAAAAGGTTTGACCCAGGCTGTTTAAAACCTTTTCAACTCCCGGGGGACGCCGGCGTCCCTAAGCCCCTCCCCTTCTGCAGTCTCAGCTTGCCCAGGTTTACTACAACACTAAACATGACGTTTTTGGTATCAGTAGCTTCATTAGGTTATTTTTTTTAAAGTAAGTATCTATTTATTTTATTTCTTATTTATTTTGTACAATAATATACGAAATGTCCACAGTCCAAACGCGTAATCGTCGTTATAAATCTTTTTTTTTCTCTCTCTCTTTCTTCGTTTCAACCGAGTGAGACGGTCCCTCGGTTTTATTTTGAAATTACAGGAAGACACGGATGTTTTTGTTGCCAGCTTCCGGGGCTGTATGTGTTGATATTATAATAATGTGTGTTGATATCGCGTGTGCATAATCGGAAATGTGTACAAGAAGAAGAAGAAGAAGAAGAAGAAGAAGAGTATGTAAGAGCGCGAAACCACCGCGGTGTTGTCGAACGTCACAATGGCAAAAGACAATGGAAAACGTTTCTCGAGAGAAGAAGTTTTACAAAAGATATTTGAAGATTCATCTGACAGCGATGAGGATTATATCTCTGAGGAGGAAGAAGTTTTTCAACACGGGATCGATCCGGAAATTGACGAGTGAGTTCATCATTGTATCATATTGACTATACTGTATATTTACTGTCTCTATTGCCGTTTGCAGTCGTAAACCTGAACTTCCACGACAATCTACAGTGCCGCATACTTACGAAAATCCTACTTTTGATGCTCTCTCTCCTTCTCTCTCTCTCTCTCTCTCACACACACACACACACACGCCACTGTGGTGATATTTTAAGCATTTTTGTACATAGTTTATTTATTTCTTTTATTGAATGTTTTCTGAATGATTTGGTTGAATAAATTGCTTAACTTGGAGTCAGATATACAGTATTTCTGTATTGTTATACACATTGGTAAAAGGTTAGCAATACCCAAAAATAATTGAACAGTTCAACATTGCAAATGTGTGTGATAAAATTTGGTGTCTCAGTATACCATTTGTTTATCATGTGTCCATTTGGATTGTAATCTCCACCTGGATCTTATAATGAAAAAACACTGCAGAATGGTCATACTTTGTTCTATCGTCTTCAAATTTAAACCAGGTGTTTATTTATAGTGTGCTTACAGGCCCATACTGTCATTTACCTATATGGATAAAGGCACACTGACCATTTTTTATTATTATTAGTTAATTTATTTTCAGACAGACAAAAAATCTTAATTTCTGGCTCACTTACTGGCCCACTGCTCTGGTCCAGTAATATTTGAAAACTTTCTGACACTTTCAAAAGAGACTTTATAGTGTCCTCTTTCTGGCAAGCCCTCATTCATGCATGCGGGTCATTCTCATGAAATCATTAGTACACCATGGCAGTAATGATTTTAGTCATAAAACATGCATTTTTGTAAAATAACAAAACATAATAATTAAGCTAATAATTTTCTCTATATAGACCAAAGATTAATTTCAGTATAGAAATTAATTTTATTTGCATTTTATTGCATTTTATGACAACTTTCTCATTACCGCAATGCGTCCAGATTTGTCTGAATGTATGTTATGTTGTTATTTTAACAGATTAAAATGAATATATCCTAGAAAAAAATAATGGATGCTCTGATGGATGTTTTGAAGTGACTGAAAAATGATTAATTAAATTTATATATTTAATAATAATGAAAAAATAGCGGAAAAATGAGGTGTCCATGACTTAAGTTCTCATCCTCCGCAACATATTTGAATGACTTTTTAGACATGGAAAGACAATGTTCAATAAAGTTTTATTTTGTATGATGCAACACATCTGCCAGTGCTTTCAAGATAGCTACCAGGTAAGGAGATCTCTTTTTCTTTTCATGGTAAAAGTTCAACTTTCTCCTGTCAGACTGCATACATGACAGTATTGATTATCATTGCCGATACAGCTAGTTTTCCACATTTAGAAAAATGTTTGATCATTTTTTTTTGAAGAAAAATAGACATTATTAATGTCTATTTATGTACATGGAGTAAAAATTTGCCTAGTCATCATGGCTTCTCTCTTGCTAGCAAAAGATGCTAATGTTCCTCATCCTCCGCAACACAATTCTCTCTTACCGCAACAATTTTAAGCCAGTTGCGGTAGAGAGAACTTCTGTTTCGGCAATGAGAATTTTATAATATAGAATGTATTATGTACTATATTTTTAAATCCATATTATGAATTGTTAATTTAAATTATTTGTTACTATTTGCCATGTTATTACACTGTTGTAACTGTGTTAGTACCATGTTACAGTTATGTTCTAAGTGTATTATGACTGTCTTATAACTGTGGTACTATTGACATTTTGTTTGTCCTGTCCTATTTAATTGCAGACTGTCAGCAAATGAAAAAAAGAAAGCGTTTTAAGGGCTCGGCTGGCTAAGCAGAGGGAAAAAATTTTATAACAACCCAGTACTGCTGGAAGAGTACAGAAGGAAGTAAAGAGAGAGGTTAAGCCCCCCACACACCGCCCAGATGTCCAACTGCCTTATCCGATCACTCTCTGACCACTGTTGCCTCTCGTCTGACCCGTTCGGCACAAAAGTTACACTGAAACACACCGCTTCGACGTGCTGCCCACTCCTCAGTAGCGTGTACGTTCTGCGCTTGCGCGAGATGCAATAAGTTGGTGGCTCTAGTGTTAAAGACACTGGACTAGAGGTTTATGCACGTAACTCTTTTTACTTTCGATCAAAACGAAACTTAACTATTTCAGACAAAAACAGCTGCATACTAAACATGCAGCGAGGCATTACCAAATGAACACAGTTTAATTCGTCCTGAACGGACATAATAACAGCTAGTCTCATGCCAATGCCTACAAAACATGAAAACAAGAAATGACGGAACGGAGTGCGTAGAAAACCAATGCACACACAGTATTCCGCCCCTCCCACGCACCGCACTGATTCGCTAGCACACAACCAATCAGAGAATCCAATTCTCAGACGTGCGACAGCCCTCCTTCTCAGACTTCGCATGCTGAGTCGGAGCAGACAACGTCCGAACAACTCCGAAAGCTTCCGACGCAGCTAAACACACCGAACAGAAATGTTCCCGACCTCGTCCGAGTCTCTCCAAACGCTTCAGAAGTCCAACGGTTGGGCCAGTGTGTTCCTGCCTTTAGGGATTGGAGAGTTTGCCTAAAAAGTAATTGGCATATTGTTAATAGCTGTGGTTCTCAATTAGGGCCTGGGGACCACCAGGGGTCCTTGATATGAAATAGGTTACAAACACACACACACACACACACCACTCACGCAGTGTAATCTGCCTGTAGGTTTGACGTACTCAAAGATTTGTCCCTTGTTTTGGGACACTGATTTCATGTCATGCTTTCTTTCAACTTCCAGGTATCAAAAACGAAAGCAAAATGGCCAGATTACAAAAACTGAGGATTTGACAAAATTTTTTTTATTGTGTTTTGTAAAAAATGTTAATAAAATGAAATGAAATGTTAATCTATTTAGCCCTGTGTTGTTGTTTTTTTTTATACATATGTTGTTTTGGTTCTGTTTACATGTGTATGAATTTCTTCATTAAAATTGTATTTCTTAATAGTTATTATCATTACCGAAACATGCATTGTCATTTCTGAAATGTATGCATCATTGCCGAAACAGGTGTTCATTTAAGGTAAATTTGATAAAACAAAAAAATAGTAGTTTGTTTTAAAATGCATGTGCAGAATATGTACATCAAGTGCTTTAAAGTTTACCAAATAATTTTGAAAATATTTTACATTTCAATGAATTATCAAAACATTTAGGTTGTAGATCGCAGAGGGCATTGCGGTAATGAGGAAAAAAGAGGAAAATAAAGAAGAAATGTGAATTTAAAAATATTTGTTTTTGCAGAGTTTCAAGTATTTATGCATGACTATTAATAATCCATTTTTAAAATTTCGAAAAATGTTTGGCTTTCCGGATGGTCTTGATGTTTTCAGACCATTGCGGTAATGAGATTTTTAAGGACATGTTTTGGAAAATATGTTCAAAAAGGTGTTTAGATGTCAATAAATATTTTAAAAATAACAATCATAAGCACTCCAGACTTTGTTATTAATAGCTGAAAAAGAAATTTGTTGATCCAGTTCTTTTTAAAAATTCCATGTCTCTAATCTTTGAAACCAAGATTTCATTTAGTCAAAGTGGTTCAGAAGCTACAGCCATTATAATTTGAGCATGGAATTTTAATTTTTTGCTTCAAAATATGGTGGGAGTGGAAGAGGTTAAGCAGAGGGAACACATACGAAAGTCAGGCTGACAACCTATGTCTAAGATTAAAAAGGTGCATTTTTTTTCTTTTTCAAAAACTGTGTTTTAAAACATTTAAAGAACAACCTTTAAAGTGCAGATTTAAGGAATGTAAAAGTCCGGCACCGTATTTCACTTGTCCTGGTGTAATAATGTAATCGAAAGTAATTTAAGTGGCTATATTCTTCTTTCCAATATTACAATCTCCTTCTATTTCCTTCACTTCCCACCATTTATCCTCCACAACATTCCCTCCTGCAGTCCCATGTCAGTGACAATGATCACACGTTTTCAGTCTTCCCGGCACCAAACTCAGCATATTCATGAGCCTGAGCCTCACTGAATCAACTGTATGTGTGAATTAGACGTTTGGAAAACTATGAAGGTGTTCTCCAGCAAATCCAGGAAAGCTTTGAAATGTAATCAAATTGTCAGCTCTTCACTAATCATATTGGCCAGTGGACAAAAGCGCTAACATTGTGCAGGGATTCCGATACACATGTACAGTCTTGTATTCAACCTACTGTATGTACATGCATACAGTATAAACACATGGCAACACACGTGCTTACTTCATGCTTGCTAAAATAGTCACAAAAACAAGCCCTGAATATGCACACTCACACACACACTCTCACATACACGCCTCCTCCCCTCGCTGCACACTTCTGCTGTGCTAATTGAGAAAATCAGTCATGTGTGGGGAAATGGCTGAGGTGTTTCTGATCTGTTATCCGTCAGCGCGCTAAGCCGTGAAGCGCTGTCGAACAGTAAAATCCAGTGGCGCTATTTTCCCGGCTCCCATTAGCAGTGTGCTGCATTGTCCCTAATCACAACCCTGAGATGAATTCAAGAGGCGGTGAATTTAATTAAAAGCTAAAATTAGAGCTTGTCTGTCAGCTGTGTGTGTGTGTGTGTTGTACGTGGAGGCCCCTTGTTCATCTGATTTTTTAATGCAGGAATCTTTCCAGGGAGCAATCAGCAGAAATGCCTGTTTGGAAAAGTGTGTTGAACCTACAGGGAACCGGCTGATCTGCAGCCTTCCATTGGAACAACAGACTGTTATTATGATTATTAAGTTACTTTGATGGTTGAGTGAGCAGTTTACAGCCACACTCTGCCTCCTGTGTGCGGGGAGGAAGTCAGTGTCATGATTATATCAAATACTTTCATATGGAATGACTCACAGGGAATCAAACCCACAACCTTGGAATTATCTGTGCATTGCTTTTTCTATTCAGGCAAAGGACACAGAGCCAGTGAATAGAACAAGTGCTGCAATACAAAAAATGATTTAAATCTAGTAATTGTTTTGTTTATAAAGTTGAAACGTTAGTAAAGTCACCCACAAGTCTGGGTACAATGGCAAATGAACTTGAGAGATTTAACAGTGAAGCTGAGAATGAGACCCCAAAATCAACTGCCTTACAAAGTGCATCTTTAACATTCATACAGGTGAGTGTCCGTCAGCAAGACACTGAACTCCTGAAGGGGCAAAGCTGAGCTGTGACTAAAGTCTGATTCTGATTCTGGGGGGAATGTAACAAAAGCTGCTAATAATTGTCCTCCGTGTGTGTGTGTGTGTGTGTGTGTGTGTGTGTGTGTGTGTGTGTGTGTGTGTGTGTGTGTGTTATACAGCATTATCTCAGCACCTCTGTCTGAGTACTCGGTTAGAAAGCGTCTCTAATGTGCTGGCAAAGTCATTACAGTAACAACGCAGGGACTCTGGCTGCCTGCCTCAGTGAATTCGCAGTAGATTATGGTAATGAGGAGGTGAATATTGGTGTGGAAGGTCACAGTCACACTCTGAACAGGATGAACCCACTCGTTTCAGGAATATTTTGAAATGTGTTTTGAGTCATATTCAATCAGTTAGGTAGACAGGGAAAAGAAACCTTGTAAAAACAGTATTTTCTTATAGAGTAGTGCAGAGTTTACAAGATCAAAAATATGAATAGACTCCTATTAGCTTTTACAGGCCGAGGTGTACGCATGACAATGCCTGCATTTGGCCAGCTCCCTCTCCTCATCTTTTAAAGTTGCAATATATAAGAATCGGCCACCTGTTGTGTTCATACTCCCAACTAAAAGGGGTAGCATATTACCAAAGTAACCGATGACAGCTGCCAACTGTATTCTATTTATTCATCCATGAATTAAGCTACTGTTAGCATGTTAGCTCAGTTAGCCGTGCAGTGTTGGTGTTCAAGCTGCTAGCACAAAGAGGTTTCCAGGCTAGCTGGTTAGCATGCTAACTTCAGTTGATATCACAATACACAGACATCTTTGATAGAACGTCAAAACTCTCAGTCAAAAATTCCTACACAATATGTTGATCATTTTAGTTGGGGACAGCCTTCCGTTCCGACACCCCTCCATTGCGAAACCACATTCTGTGTGTGTGTGTGTATGAGCTAATGTGAGAGGGTAAGTAACAGAACACTGATGGTGAATGCGAGCAGATGGGAAATTAGCATTGAGTTGTCTGTCTGGCACTAAACTCACAGTATATGTCTCCATGTTTCAGTGAAATGCTGCTGCTTCTCAAGAACAAGAAAAGTCTAATCTGTTGTTTGCCTACCACTGAAGAAGTGAAGGAGGTTAGCCTGAGGAAAAATCTCCTCGCTGTGCTTCTAAACACAATCCAGAAGTTGAGCAGGAAAGGCTAACGGTATGTTCACTGTGGCTGCTATCCAATGTTAGCTAAAGTCGTAGAAAGTAATTCTGTGACTAAGCTGTATGTCATTACGAGCTACCTACGTCTCCAGTGTCTTCTGACGGGACTTTAGACAAAAGTTTGTATGGACAGAACGGCACAGTTACTCTCCCAAAACGCAGTGGTTAGCCATTGAACTGGCCTTTTTCTTGGCCACGAAGTTCGGGAGAATCACAGCTGCACCGTGAAAAATCAGTGAATTTGCCTGTGTAGGGACTATTTTATTGAAATATGTGCTTTTCCAAAAATGTTTGGTTTATACCAGATAACAGTGCATTTCATTTGGTCACACGTTGCTATAACTTCTAGGTAAATGCCAGATGGTACCTCAGAGAGTGAGGAAGGAATTTCCATTGAGTGGATTTTGTGTCATGCCGCTTCAGTGACTTCAAGTTGCGATAAGCAGCTATGGGCAGGCTGTTTCCCATGAATTCCCATGAAAGCCAAGGGCAGTTTCACACCACTCAGCGAGGCTTTCTCCAGCACGGCTGACCTCTGACCTTTATGTGTTGATACGCCCCGTGCCCTATGAGAGAATGGAGGTCAGATTTTTCAGTCATGTAAAGCAGCATTAGCTTAAGTGACAGTTAAAGTTAATACATTAAAATGCTATCTAACTGTAGGGCTGGAGGATATGCAAAAAAAGGGCATTTATTGGTATGTATAATGTGGTTGTGTTATGAGTCGTGATTTTTAGTAAAGATTTTTTGACATTTGCTGGGGTCTATACCAAACAAGCATGTTTGTTTACGTATGGTGGATATGATCTGTGGGCCTGGCATCTCTGTAGAACCACAGTGATCATTGGTTAATAGTATGTTGTGACACATTTGACCAAAAACTTGCATTTGGATATTGCACTTGTCCATGATGAAATTTTGATAATATTATCAAAATAATATAAAAATGTACTGTTTCAGGCCTATCAGAGCTGTATTTAAATCTACTTCTATAAAACTATTTAACATTTATTCCATGTCTGTGTGTTAAGTTTTGACTGAGCTATGATTTTGAGAAGTCATACAGTAACTTGGCAGGACATTTTGTCTGATGTGCTATGAGATGTCGATGTCTGTTACAGACCATATCTTTTCAGTTTTGTCGAAACGCTGTCCAGAACAATGAATTGAATTACTGACAAGTACAATACATAATATTAAATTCCTCAGCTCCCCTAGTATTGTCAGAATGTCAGAATGGACTTTTGTTCTCACTCTAAGTTCAGACACACAACCCTGTCAGTGTGGTTTGTAGTTGAGTTTACTAATGAGCCCATGAGTCTGGTATCTAATTGGCAAAAAGAAAGAAAGAAAAGAAAAAAGACTGTCAACAGTTGCTATCATTTTAAAGCTTTTTGAAGGATGAAATAGGTCAGATTCAGGTGCAACAGCTGCCATAAAAGTCTTTTGAAACTTGAAGGAAGACGATTTGTTTACTGCGGCTGCACGTTGTGTCAAATGTTAAAGATCAGCGGTGACCTGTTGATTCTGACTGCGCCTGCCTTGTGCCTCTTTGTCAAAGTGAAACACAAACAGGCAAATAAAAGGCTGCAAGCAACAAGCATATAAATCAATTGCAGATTCAATAAGGGACAATAACAAGGACTAAAAATGACATCAGAAACAAGCAGTGCTGGAAGAAGTATTCAGATCCATGCATTCAAAACTAAAGTATTTTCAGCATAGTGCACTCAGCAAACTATGCAGGATTTGTTCGTGGCGGTCTGTAAACACACCATTGCCCCAATTATTTGTTCTAGCATTAGTTTATCAGTCAGAACTATGACCTATACTGCAGCTGGAGTCTCTGTTAACAGTGACAAACAGGCAGATCTGTGTCATATACACCAGTCACCTCTAAGAAAAGACTGTATCCTCACTGTCTTATCTTTTATAAATGATGCGGCTCTTTATCCTTGGCATTAACATCTCTCGACATTTGCCTTGAGTGACCAGTGTTGACCGGATCTCATGTCCCTGCTCTGTATGTCACGATCCTCGGTTTTATTGTTTTATTTTGAAACCATACCCTTGTGTGTCTCCTCTTGCTTTTCAGTTTCTCCTATGTGTTATTCCCTTCGTTACCTCACCTGACTTTTTCCCTTCTCACTCACCTCACCTTTTCCTGATCCCCTCGTCAGTGTCCCTATATAGTCTTTGTTCTCCCTCATGTGTTTGTCAGTTCCTTTTGTGATGTCCTCCGTGTTGTTCCCGGTCACTCTGTCTGTCTGTCTGTCTGTCTTATCCAGTGTCTCCTTGTGTCCCGTGTGTGTGTATGTGTGTGTGTGTGCGTGTGTGTGCGCGTCTGCATTTGGGTCTTACAATATAACCTCACCATTACACTATATGGAAATAAACATGTACATCGCTGGAACAAATTGACACAAGGCTTTTTTTTACACAAGGATAATAAATCACTAGATGTATAACATTTGGTGAATTTACAAGAAGGATCAAATAATTAAGAATTTGCCATAGTCAGCATTCCACAAACATTAATGTTTCTCAGAACTCAACAACTCCCTCTCTGTCTCCCTCTTCGTCTCCTTGCTGTCAGTGACTCTGTGGTTGCTGTGGCTGCTTTGACCTGCAGTATAGTATGTGGTGTTTCTGTCTGCTGTAATACCAAACATTTCAAAATGATTGTAAATTGTTGTTTTTAGATATAAGTTATCATGGCCTATCAAATCAATCAACACTACAAACATACTTGAATGTCACACATCTTTTCTGTGATGTCATTACAGAGACCGGCCTATCGGCATCATCAACTGTGACTGACTTCCAGCGTGTCTGATTGCCCGAATGCCTGTCTTTGACCAAAACATGTTATAAAAGCAAAAGGTGAATACCGTACAAATGAGGCTCAGCTGCGGCAGCATCGGATCATGTGTGGAGCTCCTGAGACTGGACATCCTGTTCAGGACTTAAAGGAAAGCAGAATGGTACCATAACAGATTTGGAGAACAGATGAAAGTGATTTTTTGTCCCCCTCCTGCTGTAGCGTCATCTGTCAAAGTGACGTGTTTTCTCTGTGTTCTGACACTAATAGGCTGCCTCCTCCTGTTATTGTGTGTTGTGGATCCTTGGCCTGTGTTTGTGCGTCTGGTGACAGGGAGGACACAATATTGGCCGTGCAGACTCACCCCATAAAAGCTAATTGCCTTTGGCACCGGGCTGGCCTCCCCCTAATGAACCATGTGCCTGAGGTTAATTCAATTTGGACAGGAGCTGTACAGCAGGTCACAGTGTTTCTCTGAAAAAACCAACAGTAGATGAGAGAAAATGGGGGAAAAGATACCCATGAGTGAATTTATGACATCATGAATAATGTATGAGAACAGTGTAGAATAAAATCAGCTGATAGTCAGAACGTTTTGCCATTACGGCTACAAATGTTCACGCAGCCGTCCTCTGGGATTTCAGACTGAAATTTAACTTGAAAGGAACAATGTGTGACGTATATTTTATTTAAGGGGATTAGTGTAAGGTAAAAAGCTCCTTGTTCAAATGTGAGAGTTGCTAAAACATTTTTCGGATTTCGGACTCTGTGTCATGAATCAGATGTGGCATGGAGAGACGACCCCTGACTTACTGTATATAACATAAGGTAACAACAGAACAGTTGTTACATACTTCATGACGGTGATCATGCCTTCTCCAAAGCAATGACCCGTTGATGTGTACTGGACCATAACTGTCAGCCTGTCAATCTAAGTTTCTGTTAATACCTTATGTGGAGAGGAGAATTGGCCCTCATATGAATTCCTGACGACTCCCCCACCGCTCAGACGAAGAGGATCTCCCCTCCTCTCGCATCTGGATATGTTCTAATCCAAACACTGACTTTTAACAGCTTAATTCCCACATTAGTTTTTTGTTTTCTGTTATGTTTTGCTTTGCAGTTAGTGGTGGGGGTCATTGTTTTGTTGTTGCGCAGAGCATTTGTGTATAGAGATTAGTTACAGATTAGAGATTAAACACATATTTGGGGGGCACCGTTTAGCTCAGTTGGTAGAGCGGGCGTTCCATGTACAGAGGCTTTATCCTCGCTGCAGAGGACCTGGGTTCGACTCCCTGGGGCCCTCTGCTGCGTGTCTGTCCCCCTCTCTCTCATCCTGTTTCCTGTCACCTCTTCAGCTACTCTATCAATAGAGCCATAAAAGGCCAAAAAATACTTAAAAAAACAAAAAAAAAAAAACATAAATTTAGAAATAAAAGGAGCGCTCTTCATGATCGATAAGCAATTGAAAAGTGAACTGATGTGTACCCTTTCCATCTTACATTATTCTTTACTAATAAAAAGCTTTCATAAGAGGTTTATTAGCATTGGTGCTATGAAACCTAATATACTAAGTTGTATATACTGTGTGCTGGGTGAGTAGCTTTTGAGTGATTGGATGGCAGCCTGTTCTCTCTGTTCTCTCTTGCGATGAATGGTCTGCTGCTACATAAGACGTTCTGCACTTTTCTATATTTATTGGGTAGCAGAACCGAGTGTCCCTTGAAATATGTAATACATCTCTAATGTCGGTTAAAAAAACCTTGAAGGCCAAATATAAAAATGCGTGGAAACATTCACTGTGTTGCATAAAAGACTGATTCTCTACCTATAAATCTTTCTTAGTTATGACTGTAGATAACTGATCTTTAATGGCTTTTCATAAAGTCTTAATACGGTCATCCTTCAACAACATAATGAAAGAAGAGAGAAAGAAGGAGTCCTTTTATCTCTCTTTCCGCAATTATCCAGGTTTGCAGTCTGCCGCAGGGGTCAACTGTTGTGATTTTTTCAGATCTTGCCCTATGGTACTCAAAGTACAGCATCACAAGCTCTCCTTTGCAAATATTCGATCACAAGGTGGCTTTCCCCGCAAGCCTGCCTGCTGTTTACTCAGAGCGCAGCATTGACTTGGGAACATGACGGAGGTGCTGATGTCTGCGTCCGTGCTGACATGTCTTACATGATGTCAGACAACTGGCTGCTTGTTAAAAACCGCCTCGATGTTCGGCCTCATAACTCGGGCAGATGTGGCACCTCTGACCCTTGACCCCGGAAAATAAAAGCAAAAAACAGACGCGTAAACATGGCAGCTAATGGCCTTCCTACCCACCTCAGCGCTCACCATATGGTAACCAAAAAAACAAACAGTGTCTGAATGGCGCCTGTGTTCTCCGCCGACAGTTGGCCTGGAAGGGAGTGACGTTCTCGCAGTGACCCCTCTGGTTGCCTCTGAACCAAATATCACAGGAGATGCTTTGGCTTGATGTGGCGAATCAGCAGACAACGCAGTGGGGTTATGACGCAGGCAGTTATAGAAGCTGATGCTCTATCTGTTGTTTTGGCAACTTCAATTTGATGGTCTCTTATAAAAGGTAGAGTATGAGACTATGAGAGAGATACATTTTTTTCTTCTGTTGTTTTGTAACTGTAATGGAGAACAGGGTCCTTGGTATAGGCCTGATAGCTTCTTGACCTCTCCTGACACAACGATCACTGTTTATTAATCATCCGATTTTTAATAGCTGCGCTTTGACCTCATCAGTGCAAAGTAGTTCCAATGGGAGACAAGGGCCGGCTGTAGCTCAGGCGGTAGAGCATTAATTGGAAGGTTGCTGGTACGAATCATTGGCTCCCCGGCTGCATATCGTAGTATCCTTGAGCAGGATATTGATCCCCCAATGGTCCTGATGAGCAGCTTCTGCCATCATTGTATGAATGTGTATGTGAATGTGTTGTAAAGTGCTTTGAGCGGGTGGTAGACTGGAAAAGTCTATTTACATTTCACAGTGAGATCGGAGGTTTCACCAGAGAAGACTGATTATAGCCATGTTTTGCTTTAAACATTTTTTAATATCATTTAGATATTGTCGTTTGTTATTTGTATGAACTGACCCTTTAATAGTAATTTTTACTCTTGTACAACTGTGGCTAATCCTTCTGCGTTTTAACGAGCAGCAGGTGAGCTCTCTCTCTCTGTGTGGTGTGTGTGTGTGTGTGTGTGTGTGTGTGTGTGTGTGTGTGTTCGTGTGTGTGTGTGATCGCAGTAAAATAAATTCACATCTTCCTCCACATTCGTCCTCCCTGTCACACCTTCACCGGCTCGACGCTCTCTCCTCTCTCCTCCATCCTTTATCCTCCTTCCATCTTTTCATCCTTTCTGTGGACGCTGCAGGAATTCTCCTCTCCTAATCAAAAGATTACAGATGTGTATGAACATCCCCCACTGTGCCTCTGAACACGTGTGCGTGTTGCCATGTCGTTGCATTTGCATGGGTACACTTTGTATGTGAGGGAAGCCTGCCAGGGAGGGTGTGTGTGTGTGTGTGTGTGTGCGCGCACGTGGGTGGGCGTGAATAGTCTCTGTGGAGATGGAAACCTGCTCGCTGCTCATTGGCTCACAGATGTGGAGGGGGGGCATGGCTTTCTTCAAGGAGCTGTGAGAGGAAGATGAGGGTGGAGGGATGTAGAGACGGGGGGGAGCGTACAGTTACAGTAACAGTGAAGAAGAAGCTGAAGAAGCAAGAGAGAGAAGAAAAGGATAGATGATAGTCAGCAGAGATGTGAAGTCGAGTGTGTGTACAAATACATGGAGTTAGTTTTTGTTGCTCTCTATGTAATTTTATTCAACTTGCTTTTGTAAGTTGTCTCTGAGTGCTCTCAAAGTGCCTTTAATTAAAATGTGTTATTATAATTAGTAACAGGAGCAACTGGTGCTACTTACAAATTAGAGGTAGAGCCAATATTCACAATTTTTTGCGATTATCGGTGTCTGTTTTTTTTGTGCGTATGTCTGATTGCCGATACAATAAAAAAACGTTTAATATGCAGCACTTTGGCTCTGATGCAGCATCCTTTTTCTGTTGGTGCTCACCAGTGTCCACAACACTATCTGACCTTTAGTTGATTAAGTTTGAACATTTCGGGAAATAGTACGTGTTGTCATTTTTGAAGGGCTACAAACCAGCTTCCTGTAGTGTTTCTGTTGTGGCACATAAATTTTCTTTAATTTCTCTAGTATAAAGTTAGACTGTGAAATTCAGGCAAAAATGACCCCAGCTCAGTTCTCAGGGCTAGAGTTTTTACTCATAAAAAGAGTCACGGCAGAATTTCAAAGGGCTACTGTCTTAACTTGTGTTGTGACTCTGGTAAGAAAAAAAGATATATATAACAGACTGCTAAATTTGATATAACAAAACTAGAAGAAATAGTTTTATTATGTGATCAATGTTGTTTCCACCAAATTTTATTGAGTATATTACATTATGAATTTAAGATTTGATGATATTCGTACAGTGAAAAAACAGTAATGGTGTAAAAGGGGAAAAAAAGGAAAGAATGAGAGATGGAGGAGGGAGGAAGAAAAGAAAGGAGTCAGAATGAGTGTGTGAAAGAGAAAAGGCAAAGGCTGGACTAGAGGGAGAGAAGAAAATGGGACTGGGGAAAAATTTGTGTGTGTGTGAGAGAGAGGAGGGGAGGGTACACCAGTGTGTGTGTGTGTGTGTGTGTGTGTGTGTGTGTGTGTGTGTGTGTGTGTGTGTGTGTGTGAAAGAGAGAGAGAGAGAGACAGAGAGAGAGAGAGAGCAAGTAAGCAGCAGGGGGAGGAGAGCAAAGCAGCAGTGGCAGCGCTGCATCATCATTACTGCCACCACAGCAGCGAGGAGAGGCAGTTTACAGGCTGCCTCCCTGATATCTCCCTCTGTCTCTCTCATGCACACACACATTCATGGATACACACTCGCTCACTTTACACACAGAAGACAGCCGCCGGCCTGAACCTCACTAGAAGCTTTTTACAGTGAGGAGCTCCTGGCGACATTATCCATCACCTCTGGATGCTTGCCTGCCTGCCTGCGCCCATCCGTCTCTAGGACTCGTCCTGCTCCAGAGGCTGTGGGTGTCTGTCACAGGACCATGGACGAGGCTGCCACTTCAAGGTCCGACGCCGCTTGTTTGGACTCTCCCCCGTTTGTTTGCTGAGACAGCTGTCACTGTCGGCATGGAGGAGTGTTAGCATCGAATCTGCCGGGAAATTTCTGCATTTGTTTTTACCTCCCTTTTTCTTTGCTGGCACTCAAAGAGCAGAAGTGGATGCCTGGATTTTTTGGTGGCTGCGTGCCGGAGCAGAGTGCTTACCTCAGGTTTTGCAGTCAAGGGGGGATATGGTAAACAGCTGCAAGGGGAGGACGGTTTGCACTGCAGCATTAGACTGGCATCTCCTGCTTAGGGTTGGGGATCCTTTTTGACTCTCGGGGTTGCACACATGTACATATATCACACCCAGCAGCAACAGAAGCAGCAGCAGTAGTAGAGCCTGGCTGCATTTTTGCATAGACTGATGAATTACTGCTTCTTGAAGACAGGCTCCCTGAGGGGGAAAAGATGCTGATTTAAGAGGAACAAGAGGCACGATTTTGTTTTTGGATCAGAAGACGCAATGGGCAACTTCATGATTAAGACTGACACTTGGGTAACAGGATGACCACTGCGTAGAGCTGAAACCGCCCCCGTCCCTTCTCCAGTCCAAACATGAACTCTTCTTCTGATGTGAACCAAAGTGGTTCTCCCCCGTTCTGCCTGCTGGGTGCCGTGGGTTACTCCCATAGACTGGATACCTGCGTGCTAGAAGTGGTCGTCATCCTCTTCCTCACTGTGCTCATCATCGCCGGCAACCTGGTGGTGATCTTCGTATTCCACTGTGCCCCACTGTTGCACCACCACACCACCAGCCACTTCATCCAGACTATGGCCTATGCTGACCTGCTGGTGGGCGTCAGCTGCTTGGTGCCCTCGCTGTCCCTCCTCCACTATCTTCGGGGCCTGAATGAGGAGCTCACCTGCAAGGTGTTTGGCTATATGGTTTCTGTCCTGAAGAGCGTCTCCATGGCATCGCTAGCATGCATCAGCGTAGACCGCTACATAGCCATCACCCGCCCACTGTCGTATGCCACGCTGGTGACGCCATGCCGGCTTAGGGTGTGCATCGTCCTCATCTGGGTTTACTCTGCTTTGATCTTCCTGCCATCCTTCTTCGGCTGGGGGAAGCCTGGTTACCACGGGGACATATTTCAGTGGTGCGCAGACTCCTGGAAGACCAACCCGGGGTTCAGCACCTTCATTGTGGGCCTGCTCTACGCACCAGCAGCGCTCACCGTCTGCTTCACCTACGGGAGTATATTCAGGATCTGCCGGCAGCACACACGGGAGATCACCCAGCGCCACGCCCGCTTCAGCTCGCAGACCGAGGGCGATAAAGGTGACCAGCGGTGCGAGGGCTGCCCAGACAAACGCTACGCCATGGTGCTGTTCCGCATCACCAGTGTGTTCTATGTGCTGTGGATGCCATACATTCTCTACTTCCTTCTGGAGAGCGCTGGGCTGTATCACCACAAGGTGGCATCCTTCCTCACCACATGGTTGGCAATCAGCAACAGCTTCTGTAACTGTCTCATCTACAGCCTCTCCAACAGCGTCTTCCGGAAAGGTCTATGCCGTCTCTTTAGCCCGTTGTTTCCTTCCTGTCTCAGCTGCATGGATGCCAAGAAGGCTCCAGCTCCAGTCAGCCCACGACCAGACCCTTGATGCAAAGTATGAGTTCCCATGATGATGGACTCGGCTCAGTCACTTTGGCAGCATCGGCCCTCTGTGTGTGCTTTGCTCTCAGCTGCGTAGCATGACACAGGTCTTTTTGGTCCCGCAGTGAAATGTGTTGAGGACCCCCCCCCTCCCCCCGTACGGAGCACAGTAAGGTGCCCGTGCAGATGCCTGTTGGTCGTCTCAAAGGCTGATTTTGCGGAAAAGAAGGCTGTGAAACTCCTTCTGGGTCTTCCTTGAATGCTCCTCTGTGTGATGCTGCTCTTTCAATCATCACAAGCTGGCGACACGAAGTAAAAAAGTTTGATATCGATGAAGAGAGTTGGACTGCGGGCATAAGATTCATGTGCGTCAGTTCAGAGGATTTAATGAACTCTCTTGCCTGCTCTGACTTAACAACTCCCAGATGCAAAAAAAAGGAAAGCACAATGCGACTTGTGTTGTGCGATCCACTGAAATGCAAATAATATTTTAAATCTTTTCAAGCCTGACTGAAAAATCTGCAAATTGTCTTGGTTATTTCAGGGTAGAATTAGCAAAAAAAATGTTAAACACTTGAAACGCACTACTGATCTGTGTCCCTCGGGGGGAACTCCAGATGCTAACGAGTTTAATGTGTTATGTGGAAAATAATTTACCAAGAAAATCATCTGATAATCAGCCTGTGTGTACGTGCGCGTGTGTGTGTGCGTGTGTGAGTTCAAAATGTGTATCGGATGGACTTGAACCTCATTTCCCAGAGAAAAGATTGAGGCTTAGGCAGGAGCTCATGTGTTTTCTTCTCTATTGAAGTTAGGTGTTAGTAGGAAGCTCCAAGTATGTTTACACAGTCTCGGGTTTCACACAGAAATGTTGATTTAAGATTTCAGCTTTACTTTCTAAAATGGCTGCTGGCATTTTTCCAGCAGATGGTGTATCTTCATCACAGAAACACTCAGTTGTATTTATTTGGAGAGTTTTATTCTCTGTTTGCATTTCTTCCTCAGGTCGATCAGCAGTTCTTTTTTAAGCCTCTGGGCTGTTTGCCTTTGATCTCAGCCAAAACAGTACATGATTCTTAAATCACAAGCCACGTAGCGACCTAAGATAATCACCTCCTGACTTGTTTTACTGGCGGTGTCTGCATTGATAATGAATCTGCTGTCTGCCAGGATCCATGCGACCTTCAGTGCGAAGACTGACTTCATTGTAATCTGTAACTTTCCTGCTTGTCTCCTTCTGTAGCCCTTCACCAGATTAGTGCAAAGTGGAAGAGAAGTGCTAACGCTGTGCAAACCTTAGAGAGGACGAGGGTCTTAGCACTTTTCTGAGAGCCAGTGACAGCTTGTGGCTTTTTTGCTTCATGTAAATATACTTCAGAGTTAAAATATTTAAACAGTGGCTAACTGGATCCTTTGGGGGGATTTTAGCTGCCCCTGATGTAAAGTCGCCCTTGAGGATTACAAATGATTTTGTGGATATAGTGTTGTGTTTTATAAGATAACTTATTCGTCACAGCCAAGTGGTCTGTCATGCTGCACTCTGGACAGGACCTGTATTTTTTCTACAGTGTCTAAAGAAGTGTTTCTTTTTATACTGCAGGAAGATAAAAGGCCTTTGGATTTCAGATAGTTTGGTTTTAAAGTCACAATGAAATGGCATTTTTGAGAGCGTCTTGCTCCTAAGTATGACATGTTAGCAGTTGCAAGTGAAGAGGTAACAAAAACCAAAGTGTACAGTACGGTTGTTCAGAAAAAATCATAATAAAACTGTCCAGCTGGAACCAGACCACATTTTGAATGAGTTTGTCTGAATTCCTTAGATTCAGTGAAGGGAAATTTTAATGCCACAGCATACATCAATTTTTCCAGAGGCAAAACAGCATTTTATATAAGAATAGAAATTTTATCATACATGCCACCTAAATGTGTGGAATCAGCATGCAAAATATACGCTAAACTAAAGGAACTGGCCTAAAAACCAAACCACAGTTTCTGCAGTATGGTGTTGTAATTTATTAGTTAATTTAACAGATAAAAAATAATAGTTCATGTCAATAAACATGGTAGTAAATGAGCCAGAATTAGCCAAAATGCTAAAGAACTTGATGTCATATTTACTGCACTCTTATCAGCCAAATAAGCATGAAAGCTATATCAGTTTTAACAAGATTCTCTTAGCTAGCTTTAGCTTAAGCTGCACTTTTTCAGTTTTTTCATGTGCATATTCCAAATCACATTTTTGATGAACAAACATATTTTCATTTGATCATCTGCGAATTTAGACCTGCTAAAAGTTGACTAGCCTAGCTTAGCAGAGTAGCATAACTCCCATCTCAGCCTTTTGACTGTCGTGGAATTCACATTATTTATTGTGGTCAAGCTACTTTTAAATCACCCATGTAATGATATTAAATTAAGTATTAAAGTATTATTCCCATTTCAAGTGGACTGTTACCAAATAGTGGAAGGACATACAGTGTTGTTCATTCAGTTATTATGTTTGGTCTGTGCCAATGATTTTGGGGCCTACATCTATTATGCCTGTTTCACAGTTTCCCAGCCAGCCTGAATATGTTTTACCCTTTATTTGTCAACTTCAACTTTTCTAAAGGGCACCCACACACATTTGGTCATACATTGTAATACATGTGATTTAAAAGCATATTCCAGATATAAAATTTAGATATAAATATAGATATATATATATATATTCACTTTTTAACATGAGTACTATCACAAGCTATATCATTTCAAAAACGTCCTCAGTAGGCTGAGTTGTGCGGCTATCATTTGCAATTAACATCTTTTTTTTTAGACTTGTGTTTAATTTCATTGTGACTTTAAATTAAATTAATTTATTGCTAAAGAATGGAGAAGAATTGTTTTACACTTTCCCTCTAGAGACACCACATGTCATCACAGGGGTTAAGGGTCAGAGGTAAGACTACGGTCAGGGTTTAGACTTTAACTGTAGGACATTTCCGGTGCATCGGGGGGTACACCAGCTGCTGTCAGGGGGATCAAAAGTCCCACTGACCCTGATGCCCCCAGTATGTTCTATTTATATAACATTTTCTATGTATGAGTATGTGTTATGTATACATTATCTGCCTTGAAAAGGTAATTTCCTGCAAAGTATTGACACGTTTGATCCCTGCTTGATTCGTTGTAAAAGATGCTCCTCCGACAGATTTTAACTGCATGATTCTGGATCTATGTTCCTGTCTCATGATGCTACTGAAAGCAGTTCACTGACTGTACTCTTTGTCTTAGTATCCTTACTACTGTTGTGTAATACAGATGGCTTATCATGTTTTTTTACGAGGACCAAGAGTCCCTGGTTGCTACGGAACATTTACGAAAACAAGAATGACCTGCAGAAAACCTTCTGGCATGTCTTTAATCTTCCCCTGATGCTGCTGACAGGACATAATGACACAAATCTGCAAAAAGGGAAGTTTTGTAAGAAACTGAAACAAAAACAAAAAAACATTTGAAATTATACAGTCAGTTTGACCATTTTTTGCAGTTTTGTGTTATTTTCCTTGCCAGTAGAGCGATGCTGCTCAACAAAACATGGGAGTCAGTGCAATACAGCCTGCTGGTGTTTCCTTGAATCACAACAAAACCAATAATACAAGAAGAAGAATTATCAGAATGACAGGGCTTTAATCTCCTTAATGCTAGATGGGCTGTTTGTTTTTCAGCAGCATGTGATCTGAACAATTTACTTTGAAAATCTGCCGCAGATTACTGTAAATATGTAGCTGTTATCATGCGATTAAACTGAGATACTCTGATAAGTGTCTTTTGGATTGATTTGATATCAAAATCCAATTTTTCACAGCATAGTTGGGATGGCCTTTTTGAAAATTAAATCAAATTGCGGTGAATTATCACTTCCTCAATCCCTCAAAAACAGAACAATCCCTAGCAGCTTGATCCTAACCCCTCATCCCCATTGCTTTGCCAATTATTCTTGCTGTTTTAAGAGCTGGTGTGACTGGGCCTTTATTCTTAATTTTTGTCTTTGAATACTGACCAGTGCTTGTTAAGGGGTGAGATAAGTAAATACACAGAATAAAACCAGTCATTTCCTGTATTATTGAACATTAATTCTGAGTACAATAATTGACAGTAATTCAGCAGTACAGTACTGCATTCTGATTACTACAATGTGTTTTTAAGCTGATTGTACAGTGTCAATTTAAATTAAATTTCCCCCAAAATGTAAAATTTAACATGTTATAAAGTTTCGCAATGCTTGTAATCCCTCCAGCTGTAATGCATTCCTCCGGCTGTATCCAGTGTGTCCCTCTGCAGAGAGTCCTGCTTTGTTTGGCTCACATGACTGTTCTGTTTCACATGATGTGACTATTTGCGTTTGATGCCATTGATTAGACTCACATGAAAGTTACTGATTTGGTGAGAGAACATTGTACAGCGTTGTACTTTGACATAACTGAGAGATGTTGTTGTTGATATGGAAGTCGATTCAGAAATGCTGTGATGATGTAACTGTGTTTTGATCAATAAGGTTTGATAAAGACCAACACTAATATGTCTCGAATGAAGTGGATTGCTGATTTTTTTTCCCAGCGGATTGATGATTTGACAATTTTCATGCATGACAAATGTCTGAAACAGCCTTCTCTGACTTGCGCAGCAACAAAAACCAGACTGATAAAATTATTTTTGGGTCAGCTGCTTGTAACGAAAGGTTGAATCATAATTGTGCTTCAAAGATACACTCTATGATGTGATTATGTGTCCTCAAATATGGCCCGATTGACCTGCTCGGTGGCCCTGCGCAAAACTGAGCTGCAGTTAACCCCCTTTTCCTCCTACTCTTCTGTACCA
This sequence comes from Diplodus puntazzo, assembly GCA_963678695.2. Classification (NCBI taxonomy): domain Eukaryota; kingdom Metazoa; phylum Chordata; class Actinopteri; order Spariformes; family Sparidae; genus Diplodus; species Diplodus puntazzo. The sequence goes on along the minus strand of OZ023159.1, from coordinate 17,583,277 downwards.
TGTGTACAGCTTTTCTATACCATCATTCCTGGCCACTGATTAGCAGTGTGGTAAATTGATTCAACACAGTAATTCATGAATATATATATATAAAAAAATATGAATATTATCATCTTTATCTTTAGGTTTAAGTATCACAAGTAAAAGTACTCTCTTTGCAGAACAATGTCCATGTCAGTGTATAACTATTGTATATGTTTTTGTATCAATATTACTACCACATGAGTCATTTTACTGCTGCAGGTGTTCATGGTTAAGCTCATATTAAGTCCTTTGTCCACTGATGGATAGTTAAATCTACAGCAATGCATCATATTCATACATATCAGATCATCATATGTTTGTGGTGTCACTGACCTGTGACAATCACATACTGTATTACTAAAAAGTCAACTTTCACATGTTCAGAAAAACAGCCTTGTTTCGGCTTTGTGATGGCGTTTTTTTTTCCAGTGGATTCAAGGGATTTTCAAACAGTTTATTAATCTTAAGAAGTAGGGGAAATTCAATCAAAAACAACAAAGTTACAGAAACAACATATGGCTTAGTGGCAGTTGTGGCGTCACACTGAGGCGCTTTTCTTGCCTCTCAGTATGCGCGATAATTTCTTGGTTAGGTGTAGAAATTAACATCATGGTTAGGGTTTCAGTCCATACGTTACTTCTGTAACTTCTGTAACAAACGTACCTATGTTGTCTACATATCTTACGTCAGGTTATGTACATGACATTACTTCACTACAGGAGTAAGAAAAACCCTCCACCCTCCTTGACGTCCTCCTTATGCTGACTTGTTGCTCATTATAGTGCTTCTCCTTACTTCTTCCTTTATAACTCGATAACTACTACAACCAGTAGAGGGCCTTGCATAACAAAATTCAAATATCGTCATAATGACCCAGTTGCATTTTTTTCAACACATATGGTGGTTGCACTGAGTAGGACAGGCTCTGGAAATTAGGGAACAGTTAATGGATAAAATAACCCTCCAGTGAGGATATCATCACATTAAAGCTAATATCTTAATGGCATAACATTGCCACGAAACAGCTCCAATCACCTTATTCGCAACGGTGTACACAATGGTGTAATACACCTGGAGGTATAGACAGTATGGCAAAATGTCTGATCGTATATAAATATATATAATCTTATTGTCTTTAATGATGTAGAAAAAATCACAATTGTGTCCATGGTAAATCAAATGTTTCCTGTTCAGCGTTTCCAGCTGTGTCACAAACTTTCATTAAGATTTTTATTCCAACTATTTCCATTATTGTTTAATTTTCTACGTGGTCTGTAATTTTCCCAATTGGTTGATTGATTGTCGATCACAAACACATTAAAAACAGTAAAAAAACCAAAAACATCCGCCTGGTTTTGCCAACGGTCCCAAACTCAAATATTTTCAATTTAAAATGATTTAAACACAAAAGCACAAAAATAAAACAATCAAAATTAAACCACAGCTGAAAAAAGTCTAAATAGTTTCTGACTGTTGACTTACTGATTGATCAAAAGATACCGTCATGTATCAGCCCAATTTCTTTTCATCTGAGCCAGTTTGTCTGCTGCATGTCCTCTGAAATGTGTAGAAATCAGCTCAACGTCAATTAATCTTGGTGCTGTATCGCAAGCAAATGGACTCGTTTCAGTTTTTGAAAACATTTCACCTCTCACCCAAAAGACTTTTCACCTCTCTTCTTCAGTCCTAACTCCAGAAGAGGAAGCTTCTTGGATGAGAGGTGAAAAATCTTCAAGAAACTAAAACAAGTCCAGTTGCCTACGATACAACACCTAGATTTACAATGACCTGGATGACTGAGAACCTTCAACAATGTCAATTATAGTCATTTTTCCCCTGTCAGATCCCTTGTTTCTTGAGATTGGACTGTCTCACAGTGTTAAGACTTGAAGTTCTGAGTATGTGATTTTTGATCTGATTACTTTTTGACCACTTAATGGAAGCTGCTTCCTGCGTTTCATTTAGTTTGTTGTCTGGCACAGATGGATCCCACGAAGCTTCCCCTCTCACAGCTTTGATCTGCTGATTCAAAAACATGTTATGTCAAAGTTTATGTTTTTATTTTCCTGTGGGAAAATCATGATGTTGTCAGACTTGGTCTGCAGTCAGGAGTTACATAGAGCCTTGATCCCCCGGGGGAAATGCTTTTTCACAGAGGCTAACAGTGCCAAATTTGGACCAGGACTGAGAGCAGTGAGGGGGGTTGAGGTTTAGATGTGGGCGATATTTTATGTATTTAGCTTGGAACAGTCCAGGTCAGCTCTCCTACACCCACACACTATAATTTCCAATGTGTGATCTGATAAATGTGATGTCTGCTGGCATGAAAGCAAAACTCACTGTTGAATTCTTTAACTTATTAAAGTTAAAAGCTGTATTTATTACATGGTCTGTGTTCTTGGAGTAATGAATGATAGAAAATCCAATAGAATAAAACCCAGTTCACTTGTCTGTATCTACCAGAATAAAAAAAAAAAAAAATTCTGATGCATTTTTAAATGAAGGTAATGCAGGTAATGCATCTGTATTATGCAAGATTTAGCTCGTGTTGATAATATCTTGTCTAGTAAACCAATCTGGAGTTGTGTTTCAAGATGAGATACAGTATTTTCAAATTTTGCATCCATTGTAGGTTTCGCAGATACATTATTACTCTTGTAGAAGCTCAAACTATTGCCATAATGAAGTTTTAATCGTCTGAGTGTTGACAAATGAACGGAATTTTAACAAACAAGCCAAGAACAGGCAAGAAAGAAAGGCAAATTTGTTCTGCAGTTTTGTTTCTTTACTTTACTGTTTCTTTACTATTTCACTAAAGATTTTAAATTTACCATAGCTGTATCACATGTTTGTTAAGTTAAGATAACCCGGTGATATTGACGTTACTGGTGTTGTAGATCCGCTGGAAAACATGTTACTTTTAACTTATTTATATCATTAATGTATGAAATTCTTGTTACATTGGAAAAAAAAAACAAAAAAACGGTTGATGGTAATGTATTATTGACCCCTGCTGATGTATGATTTTATTGCTTTCATGGGAGCTTAGCTCCCATTGGCTCCAACGCCAAAGTCAAACCCTGTATACATCATCTTCATAGTCATTTCTTTTAATTTTGGAAATTAGATGATTCATCAATCCCCTTTACTTTAACCTGATCAATGTTAATATTTGTATATTATTTTGTAAACTTGAGTTGTTGGTATGATATAACAAAAAAGAAACAACATGGTTGCAGCATTTTTAAAATATCTTATATCCAGTGTAAGCATGGAAACACGGTTAAAATAACTGACTGGTGACATTTTATTGCATGCGGTACTGTGAGTGGCTTCATTGTTGGTGTTTGGGAACTTGAGCGATAAGGAGGTGGAGGTCCTATCTTTAATCAGAGGGAAGGAGGGGGAGTGAAAACAGCCTGTTCATGCAGCTGGTTATTCTTAGAGCCGAGGAAATGAGCCTGGAGCCACGACGACTCACCTGACTGCAATCTCAAACACACACACACACACACACACACACACACACACAGACGTAGGGAGACACAGAATAATATAAATGCTCAGATATACACCACAGACATAAAGACCACAGTTATGAACCGTACACAGTTCTGAGAAGCAGAAATAATGAGTTTTAACCTTAAGTGGACCCATGTTTACTGGTTCTCTTGGAAGTTTCCATGGTGAAAACATTCCTCCATCAGTTCAAGCTAGCTGAGCAATGACAACTTTACCTAATTTTCCCGTACCTCCAGAACCTCTTAATAGTCAGGGGTGGGAAAAATTCCATTCTCTTAAATATCATGATTCTTTTTTTATTATTCTTTGTTTACAGATTTACTATGACTAGTGCTTAGTCCGTTAGCTCTATGCTAACACATAATGGAATTAATTATTAATATCATCTTAACAAACAACCCATTTTACCTCAAGTATCTAACATAAAAGGACATGTGTTCATACTTGCTGGCATATACTGTAGAAACAAAGTAATAGCAGCTGATTTCACGTTGGTAACTCGACACCGAAGCTCTGCAGTGTCAACACTCCACCACACTGACAGCTATGGCAAACTCAGATGGACAAAACTCATATTCAAAGTTCCAAATAGTCACTTGGTGGAGACATTTCATGCTAGGAGAGGGCATCACTTCAGTGTATAACTTTGTGGTTTTTTTTTTCTTAAATGTGTTATTCTTAAGCACTAGCAGGGACAGCTAAAATAGCAGTTTACTTCAAACTGTTTTTTACTGACCATTTTTATATGCAGTATAAACATGCTGCTGCTGAAATAAAGCCCAGACTAACTGCCATGTGATGTTCATTATTTTTGAAATATGACTCATTGTTGTTTGGTTTAACTACTTACCATGGTCTAGTCTTAAAAAGGCAAAACAATTCGGCCTTCATAAAGCTGCTGTGACCACTGTCATCGTAATAGCCAAAGTGGGCAAGCATACCAGAAAATGTATTTTCTTTTTTACTGCATGAGCAGGAGGAGGAGAGACATGGACTAATGACCAAACACTTCTTTAAATGAAAATGTATTGTGTACAACAGCTTTGAGAGTTAAAAAAGGTATGGAATTGGCACCCAAATATTGTGATAATATTGACCTGGGAGATATGCATTTCATCCCAGCCCAACTAGAAAAAGGTACCGACAAGTGACAATTAAAAAGATAGTCCCCATTCCACATATAAACATAGTTGTCTGTGTTTTTGTGAGTGTGTGTGTGGCTTCGGGAGAGAGAGAGGGAGGGAGGGAGACGAAATCAGAATCAATGGGGTCAGCCGCAGTCGTTTTTTATTACTTTACACATGACAGGAAGCTTGCCTAACCTCCGTTAATGAAGCAGTTATTTTAATCCAAACCATGATCTTTTCCTAAACCTAATTGTGCCTAAATCTAATCAAATCAAAAGATCAGATGACAGAAGATTAGTAAAAGGTGATTGTAAACAGTTTTGGTCTGGTCAATAAGGGCATCACATTAAAAGCTCAAAAACCTTATTTTTTGGTGGAGGTCTTCCTGTATGTGTCCATAAAGCTTCTCAAACTACATGTGCAGTAAACACCTCTAACACTGATATTTTTAGAGAACTACAGTCAGAATGCTGTCAAGTTTTTAAGCAGTTTTGTGCAGTGGCTAATGTACCTTAGAGTGCCTGCCTCCTGCGCCACGTATCAAAAGGGTGTTTTGACGTCCAAATTGAACTGCCATCCTACCTTTTAATGTGTACTGTGGCTCTTCCTTGTAAACAAACACATTTTCTTTTAACCAAAATCAGTGATGGGAATAACGGCGTTAGAATAAACGGCATTACTAACGGGTAACGGGTAATCTAAGTAATTACTATTTCCATCGTTACAACGCCGTTACCGTTACTGACAATTAAATGTGTCGCGTTACAAACTGAAGCTGCTCATTGAAGCTGTTGTCATCCGACTTGGCTCTCAGCCACAGAAGCTGCAGCTTTGGTGAGGGAGGAGGGAGGGGCGAGACAACCGCATAAGTGATGATGATTGGCTAAGGTAGAGTGAGAGTTCGTAAGCCAATCAGAGGCAGTGTTCAGTTTACACACAAACCACACACGCACACAGCAGCCTCTCACACACAAACTAGCAGAGGTGAGCTGCAGCAAGGCGAGTCCGGAGGGAAAGTTAACGTTTTCAAAGTGGAAGTACAGACACCACTTTAATCTCCACGTCTGTTGTAAGCAACTCTAATCTAATGAAGCATCTCTCAGCGGCACACGCTTCTACAACACTTGTGGCCACAAACACCGTTGTTGACTGTTGATGATGATAGCAGGCCAGGTGTGGCTAACGTGAGCTCTGCTAACAAAGAAGGACACAGAGCCGTCCAAGCAGCTACAGCTGGATTTTTCTGCTCCAGCTTCACAAAAACTTGTGACACAGACTGAGCTGAATTCAATGATAGGCAGGTATGTTGTTGAGAACATGCTCCCGCTATCAACAGTTGAATCAGACTCCTTCAGAGCCCTCATTGGAGAAATACCGGGGAGAGCAGGTGCCATTTTATTTTGAATTAACCATTATTTAATTTGACAAAAACTGAAGAAAACAACTGCTGCCTTGAAATAAGGAAATCACTTATTTGTATTGTTGCAGTGTAGAGAGAGATGTATTATACATGTACATTACATACTTACTGTATGATGCCTCAGACTGATATTGTAAGAACCCTAATCACAGTTTTTAACCCAAACACAACCACTAAACTTAGTCTAAATGCTCTAAAACACTTCTCCACATTCAGGTCTATGAGTCAACTTGGTCCCCACAAAGACAGAAGTACAAGCGTGCCCACACACATTTCTTTTTCTTACCTTTTGCAGTATTTGTGTGGCAGACAAAAATAGAGAACATTAATGCGACATGATGTAATCTGAGTCCTTGAGTTTATATGAGTGTGTGTGACCCTGATAGCCAGAAATAGACAATATAAACACTGATGATAATCATGGCCAAAGAACACTGCGCTGCAAAAAATACCCACCACTCAAATTTAATGTACCTCCTTGACATCCATAAATCATTAGCATATAAATACATTCGCTGACCAGATTAAAATCACACTATGTTTGTACTTTGTAATACACTTTTCTATTGTGGTATACATATTAGTTGTAGGCACTTTGTGTTATTGAATATAATTTGCCTCATGATTCCAGCAGATAAATGAACTTCAGAAGATTGACACTTTGAGCAGTGTTTGGTCCGCAGCGCCACAGGTCTGTGGTGGGAACCTCTGATATAGAAAGCTGAAATTCCTCGGCTTCCCTTTGTGTTCATTATCCTCACTTCCTGTCATTCTTCGCCACTCACTCACATATACATTCTCTCTGTGTCTTTCTCAATGGTCAAGCATTTTCTTAAAGTAAGGTTGATAATTTTATAATTAGTCAGCTGGAAATTCAAAGTAATGTACAAGAAGGAAAGGTTTACAATTTTCCTATTTGTTGGCAAACTGTGAAACAGAAAGGTTGTAACACTTTGATTTAAGTTCATGTCAGCATGAACTCAGTGACCAGACCTGAGCCATAACAGTTAATCCCTTTACTGTGGAGGGACTTTCTGAGATATATTACATTACTGGACAATTTACTCTGACTTATAGGAATTAATGTATACACAGACACACACTCACATGTTTACACTGTATTCTATACCCATGATTACCCACAGCGCTGAAACAGTTGAGGCACAGGAATCAACCAAAATTTGTATAGTTTAATAAGGCTTAATCCTGTCAGTAGGGTTGCCATCAGCCCTTGCAAAATGCTGTTAGTCACTCCCATGTTGTTTTTTTCTGTGTTTTCTAACTCAGAAAAAAAATAAAATATCTTTTTTTTGGCAATTATGCATTGATGCAGACTATTTTAATGTTAGATTTGTAGGCTACCTGTGATTTGTTTGTTCCAATAGGTGGAAATGTTACCTTCCTTTAAATGTCAGTTTTATATTTAATGATGTCAAAACATGGCGGATAAAGTCTGCTTAGCATTTGGCACAAAAACACATGGTTACTGTTAGGGAAAGATCATGTTGTGGTTTTAAAAAAAAATGGTTTTGATGACGCAAAGACAGCTGCTAAATGGCCCCAGGTTAACAATATCCAGTGGCTTAACACTTTCAAGTGAAATGCAATTATGAACAGTGGTGTCTTGCTTGGCAGCTATCCGTCTTCACACTACCACCATCCCTGCCTCCTCCAGACATAAAAGACTCCTTGCATACATGTAAACTGAATGGGATATGTCAAAATATTAAGATACGAAATATTTTCCTTGTCGTCTGGGCGACTTTTCTAAAATATCCTATCTTCAGTTGGTTGGTTCTCATAAAGATAGAGCAACATAATTACACACAAACTTATCAGTACTGTTGGAGCAGATTATTGGGTCTAATGTTTCCCCGAACGTTACAGACAAACTGCTGTTGTGATTTGGGGATTTTAATAAAAACTTCTCCTTTATACGAGAATCTGATTTATTCGACAAGTTTCAAGTGTGCGTGAAATCTGCTCCGAATCCTGTCGGGGATGACAAATCAGGAGAAAGATAGAACAAGTGAAGTTTGAAACTTTGTTATTTTACAGCAGTTTCCTTGAAGTGCCCTGTTAGCATTCTTCACATTCAGGCTGTAGCAGCAGCTGGCTCTGGCCCTCAGTTTAAATGAGGCGTGCTAACAAGCCATTTTAGGAAAAATGAAGGAAGAATGTAGAAACTTTAATGTTAATGTGTCACAAAAAATATTCCAAACATTTGAGCAGTGTTTGATTTGCAGTTTGTATGGAGGCTGTTAACCACGTCACAGCGTCTCTGCTCGAGTGCACATGATAGCAGCTTCAAGGGGATGAGGGAGAGAGAGACAGAGAGAGAGAACGAGACAGTGTTTCTCCTTCACTTTGCCGTGTCAGCTTTCCAGTCACACAGTTGCTTATTATCAAACACATATCTCCAACATTTCGCCTTTCCAGGAACAAACAAACAATTCTTGGTTATAGCTTGACAGCAATGCCATTTTTGATCTTATCCGCTGGGTTATGCAAGAGTTTGTAGAATCTTATCAACTCATGGGAGAGTGTGTTACTGAAACACAAATATGAAGAAGTACAAATATGAGGTTTTTAGCTCAGGGTATGAGATATCAAAGATGCAGAAGTGGGCACTTTCTTCAGCGGATTGAACAAGCTGGTCATTTTGTTATTTTATAACAGTAGTGACATTATGCTGTTCTTCCATTACATCTACTGGCCTGGCTCTACTGGGTTCGACTTGGCGTGGCAGAGATTTGCATTTCCAGCACAAATGGACTACCAACCAAACCAATGACGTGCTCGTCTTGATGCTTGCAGTACAATTGAAGAATCGGCAACAACAAAGTGGCTTCGCTAATTCAGTTACGTCTCATTTCCTGTAACTTCTTCACAATAAAAGCCTTCCGTTATGTAGTTATTTTAAAGATTTTATTATGAAGCAGCATTACAGGAAATGTTGTGTTTTCACCAGCAGTAACTAAACATGATTTCAGAAACAGCTGAGAGTCACCATTGCCAAACAGTAAAATGCAGCTGAAGAGATTCATTTAGAAGTTACAAAAGTACTGAGAGCTGAACCCACTGACTTTTGAAAATGTCTTCCTCTCAAGTTTCTTGCACAGACCTGAGTTGAGAATGACATTGTTGTATTACTGATTCATTAACATTGTAGCATCTCAATGATGTAACTGGTTGCATTGGATATATTTTACACTTTTAATGTTTTACACTTGGTAGGTTTTACTTTACTGTATAACAGTCCCCTGTATTATATGATCATGACAAGTTTTTAAAATCCTAATCTGCAAAGTAATTAGTAGATCACATCCTCATCCTCATATGTGACTGTATGGTCAAATGGCACTGATGCTGATGTTGAGTAGGTTTTCAGCTTTGACATTCCAGTGTACGAGCTTCAATCAGATTGATTTTGTGCCAGTGGACTGAATCGGCATTTGTCAGGTGTAACATCAGGAGCATGTGGATGGTCAGCAGGAGCCTGGGATACACGCTGCTGTACGAAGCCTTATTTTGATACGCTGCTCCTGTTTGCCCTGTTAAAGTTACTGCATTACGCTGGTTGTACAAACTTGACACAAATTAAAAGCTCTCCAACATTGTAGTATGGGTATGTATGGGTTGAGTTGGCTTGGCATTGCAAACAACAACAATGTTAAAACAACCGTGTTGCTCGTTTGTTCACACAACAAAAAACCTAACAATACAATTCTACTTTCTGTTAACCATGACAAGGTAGGCTACAGAAGCTATCACCACAAACATCCATATGAGTCAACCTATCTATGAATTTACAGCAATTATTCAACCATATTTCTCACCATTGCAAAATATGTGTGTTTAATTTTGTTTAATTTTGGACAGCAAAATAAAACACACTTGTAGTTGTAAATGCTACTTAAAAGCTTTTTAGTGGACATAAACTTTACATTTCTTTGACACAGACAGTAGTCTACTACAGGGCTTTTAATGTGAAACATTTGCAGGAATGTGTTGTCGAAAAACTGCTTTTGTCTGTTTTGTCTAGTTTTACTCAGCTTAAGTCTTATTTATTTTTTTAAACTGTTAAACTTGAGATTGAGAAAAGTTAAGTTGTATTGTTATGTGAAATAAAAACACAATGTGTAACAGTCAACATGATGGACTGCAGGGCTGGGATTTCATTGTGTTCCCCTTGGGAGCGATTGAGTCACGTACAACAACTAGTCGTGAAATTCGGTATTACTGGTCTGGTGCAGTATTTAGCCTTATGTCAAACCAGTTTTACATTTTTGATTTTTTCAAATTGCCCAACTCCCAAAACAACGTATATCACTGTTCCCAAAACAACATGACTGTTGCAGTGTACCAGCGACAGCCGTAAAGGATGTTCATGGTACAGTTGCAGTTTGGTTAGGTTTAGGCAACAAAACTACTTGGTTGAGGTTAGAAAAACATTGTGACTTGGGTCAAAACAGACTTGGAAAGAATCCGCATTTATCCTTTAAGCATAATTAATGTGTCAACTCACTCCAGCATGGATGCAAGTGCACACAAACTCAATCTGGCCCTTAGAACAGCTACATGTGGGAGCCTGATAAACATTAGTGAGCTGATAGGGTAACAATCTGCCAAGACACAAATGCTACAAATGAATAATCAATGTAAGAGCCAAAGATGGCTGGGATAACTTCCCTTTAAGGGTTTCTCCACAGTTAATAATGAGTCTTTTCATCACTATCAAACTCACATTCCTCCTGCCAAGCTGGACAAATTAGATAGTTGTGCAGCTCTGGCAGAAGCACACCGCAGCTGTCATGTTAACAAAGCTGTTTTCACTTTGAATTGATTGAATTAATCCTGTAATAACACTCGACACCATCCAAGTTCACACCACGATGCTGCTCTGCACTAAAACCACATTAACAACTCCACTGTTTGTTTTCCTTTTCTGACTTGAGCTGAGAGTGCAATGAAGATATGATGTGGACTTTTGGACGTCGAAACCCTCACTCTTCACAATCTGACAACCTAGCATGTTAAACAACTTGGTTTAATTTGCAGCAACACTTCATCGTGTTTTTTTTTGTCTGTGTGTAGCAGCTCCACACATATTGTAAAAATAAACCCATTTCCAACAGAAATATTTGGATTTTAATCTTATTATATATTAAACATTAAGACTTGAATTGCGTGGATCATAACAATTCAAGTTAATTTTAAAGCACTCAAAGCAACACATAAGCTGCACCACATTTCACCGGGATTGCCTCATTTGTCTGTAGTGTAGCAAAAGCATAACGTTAGCAAATCAGCAGCGGCTTGAGTCCTCCATCATGATGAAGTTAGTCACAGTGTTACGTGTCAGTCAACTGCATTTTGACAGCACTTAGTGCACATTAAGCAATTGCTGTAATGTGAAAAGTAGAAAATAGACAAGAAGCGTAAAAATACACAACGCAAATGAAATGTAAATGTATTGACAGCTGTGTTCATTAAAATAGACATTTATTGTATCTGTTCTGTGCATGTAAAACAGATGATGGCATTTAGCTCTGCTTGAGCTAAATGCCAATGCCACCATGAAAATTCCCAGAATGTAACATGCTAATTTTAAGCAGGTGGCTTAAAGACTTCAAGAATATTGTTTTCCATATTCACCATCTAAGTTCATCGTGTAAGCATATAAATTATTAAATATTTATTAGCCATGCTAGTCTGTTAGTTATTCTGTTAGTCGATCCAACCCTCACATGGATTTGCATTGAATTTTTGCACAGACATTGATGTTCCCCGGAGGATGAGCCCTAATGACTTTGGTGATCCTTCGACTTTTCCTCTTGCTCCACCATGAGATTCAGAGCTGTGGCTTTGAGGGAAATGTCTCAAAGATTGTTGGCTGGATTATAGGGATGGGCGATATGGACTATAAAATATATCACGATAATTTCTGGCATTTATCCCGGTAACGATAAAAGTGACGATAAAAAATACCAATTCACCTGTACTGTTAAACTGTAATGACTAAAATCAAACAAGTTTGAAATGTGAGAACAGATTCAACATTTATTCAAACTCTAAGGCGCAAACAGTGGCAGTTAGCTTATAAAATCACAAACAACTTCAAATAAAACCTGATAAATTAAGAAACAGAGTAAAAAAAATAATAAGATAAAAAACAAAGTCTCCACAGTTTGGAGTGGCAACATGTCTTTAGCCAGGCAAAACACCACTGCCTCCGTTAATTCTTTCCGTCGTTTGCTTTGCTTATCCTATGGTATGGAATGAGCAGATGCGTCGCCAATTTTCGTCTGGCTAAGAGTTTTCTTACCGGAGGCTTTGGCAGAAGTTGACGCTGTCGCTTTTGCTGCATCCGTGCGCATTTTCTGGCTCTCGTCATATTCTGGTTTTTGCTGGTGTTCAAGGTGGTGTTACCACCCTTTGCAATCACCGTTTTTTACAAACTCTGCATATAACAGAGTTTTGCTCCATGTCAGACTTATCGTAGCCGGAGCCTCGTTTAGCAACGAGCTCCTCACTCTCAGCTCTGCCTTCCGCCATGTTTGTTATTGTTCTTCAAGTGAGCCAAGAGATCAGGTCTGCAGGCAGGTGGCAGGTGCCGTGAGTTGGGCTGCGAGTGTGTGGTCGCATACAACGTCATCAAACTAGAGTAAATCTAAATACAATAAAGTTGAAAAAAAAACGTCATCAACCGGAATTTATCGTTATTACCGCGATACGACAAATTCTTACTGTGGGGAAATTTTTTGACGGTATATCGCAAACAGTAAAATATCGCCCATTCCTACTGGATCAGTGGTCCCCAACCACCGGGCCGCGAACCGGTTGTTTGGTACTGGGCCGCAGAGAAAGAATAAATAAGTTATTTTATTTCCATTATATTGAGGATCACACTCTGTAAATTCTTTTATTTTAAAAAACGGATTCTCTTTTAATAACATCCATCTGTTCCTCTTGATGCGCTTGACACGTACCTGTTTCAGTCACGTTATACTCAAAAAATAAGCCCTCAAGCTAGCTAAAATGAGTGGAAAACAAATGTCTTCGGAGAGCTACTTTGCAAAGGAAAAAAGAGAAGGCCCAATGATGAGACAAGAACAGCCTACGACTGCCAAGATAAAGGAAGCTACATGTAGGGAGATGGACAGTTGTTCTTCAAGTTGGCTGATAAAGTGACTGAACTGCAGCTGTGGGGACGGCGAGTGGACAGCTGCTGGAGACTGCAAAAATATGGCTTTGAAGTATGTTATCTGAGTAAGTTACGGAGTAGACTGGACTAGACTTGTATTTCACTACCGTGTAATCCAGCTCCCCCGATCCGTAAAATAATGTCTTACATGAAACCGGTTCATAGTCCAAAAAAGGTTGGGGACCGCTGGGCTAGATCATCATAGAACAGAATATGCCCTTATTGTCAATATACACATGTACAATGAAATTGTGAATGACTTTCTCTTCAGATCAGTAGAAACAAATAGTGCAAGGTAAAAAAAGGAAAGTATACCAAATTAGATATATGGTAAAAATATATGCATATATACAGTAATAAAAGAAAAATGGCCTGACTCATGAGCCATAAACAAAACAAGAGAGACACAAGGTGTAAACTGCAAAAATGAACCAATTTATTAACCAAATAACCAAATGATACTTCATGAGTCTGGACCTAACCTAAACAGGCTGAGGCCAACTAAACAAAAACATGGTGCTATTAAAAAAGAGAGCCCAAAAAGAAGGGAGCCAAAAGAAGAAGAGAGAGCATCTCAAACACAGCCAGGTCTTAAATACTCCTGGGAGGACTGATCAGGTGCTCCCAGGGGTGTTGATTATAACTCCCGATAAACATGAGGGAAAACACACACACAGCACTCGACTCAGGAGGTGGGGCGTAGGGGTGGGCTAGCAGCTAGCTACACACGAACATCCACAGATTCCGATTCTGGTTTGTTGTCCTCACGTATCAGACTCGGTTCCGGACTCGTTCAGTCACAGTAATCCACAACAGTCAGTTAAGATGCACAGAACGGGACCGAACCACCGGCAAAATCCCAGTCCAGTTCGTACGCTGCAGGTATAAATCCACTTGTTTCTTAAGGTGCGTCGTGGGGGTGGGCTCTGCAGTGATTGGCTCTGGTGTGCACGTGGCTATGTTGGCTATGATTGACAGTGCTAGCGGAATTCGTAAATCATTTCTGAAATAATTGATTAATTTATTAGTATCATTGTAGTCCAAACAAATTCGAAGTTGCACACCCTTAAACCATGCAGCAGCCATGTTGAAAATCTCAGGTCAGTCTGATCCTGATCCGCAGAGATATTTGAGGCACACACACACAGACAGACAGACAGACAGACAGAGATTTCTTGCTTTTATAGAAAGGTGTTCAGTTTGCGTTTGTTTGAAGTGTCGGTTACATTTACTTTTAGGGCATCTAGCAGACACTTTTGTGACTTACAATAAGTACATTTGTCACAAGAAAGAAACCACGACATATCACCGTCAGCAGAAACAATTGTGGAGCCCTCATCTGAGGATAGAAGCTGCTATTTATTAAGGATACCTTAAGTGCATGAGCGCTATGAATAAAGTGCTAGCATACAAGTGCAAAATCTACATCTACAATCTACAATTTGTGAGTGTGTGTCCTCAGAAATTAACGCTACACATACGCAAGATGCAATATGAACGTGAACGCTTAGGCTTAGGGTTCACGTTTACGTTAGAGGCTAAAAACTGAAGTCGATCAGTTAAGCTATCGAATGAATAGAATGATTGAATGATTGAACTTTTGTGACGCAAAGTGGAGTCCACAGGTACCTGTGGAAGTGTTTTTTTTGGATCATACAAAGTTGGACTTAGGCTTAGAGGCAGTAAACTGACTCCAGTCAATGACTGAGGGTTGAAACATATATATTTGTGAAAAATAGAAATTCCCTCCCATGTCTATTAAAAACAGGTGTGCCTCATTCAACTAGTAACCAAAGACATTGTGGCATTGATTTTGAGTCAATTGGTCAAATGACCTGGAAGCTATTGAATAAGATGTGTTCCTATGCAAAGTATATGGGATGGATCAGAGGGGGAAGTGTCAAATGTACCGTTTCCATAAACGTTCCTCCAGGAGATGTTTAGGAGCATGTATGGGGCCGCTTGGAGCCCACTGGTACCCACTTTCAGTGACACTTTTTCGAAAGTTTGAAAACACAACCACCACCACCATTGCTGATGAAAGTCTATACGACACAACTCTGGCATAAATGTTTATGTTTTATTCACATTTCGTCTAGTTACATTCACAGACTTCCTTCCTCATTCTGTCCTGGAAGTTATAGTGACAGGTGATCAAATGGAATGCACTGTTACTGTTGTTTTTAGACATATGCAGAATTCTTGCATATGATATCTTTAAATTAAAACCTACATTTATTAACAGATTTACTTGTTTTACTTATACAATCCTCTGTTATTGTTCTCAAATAATCTTTCTCATCCACACTGACAGAAAAAGAATTCTGTTTGACAACTATTAACAACAAGAATTAAGATTTGACAGCATATACATTTAAGCGTAGTGGAAAGTAAAAATGTTTCTTTTTTGTGGTTTTCAGATTCATTCCACGTACTGAATGTGTGCTACTATGAAGTTTGCCAGATAAACTGTTGTTGCCCAATGCTTCTCATCAGGTATACGATCAGAACTAGTGATGTACCTTTTTTTTCCCCCACCAGATTTGTATCTTGGTCTCATTTTCAGAACACGCTGAACCAAAATCACAGCACCATTATGTTTAACAAACCTTCACAGATCTGAGATTCACTGAAGGATGTAATGGTAACATGAGGAGGAAAGAGGGGAACCCACAAGGTATGAAAAAAGCTTTAAAACACAATATTTCTAATAATTAAAACAAAAATTCAGTTCATTCTCACACTGAGTGCAGAGAACATATATAGGATCATGACCTCTTCCTATGACCTCTCCTTTCTCTTTTCCTTCCATCCTAATTTGTTTCCTACCTCCCTTGCTCCCTTCCTCTTCACCTCTTGAATCTATTTTTCAGCAAGGTTTCTCTGCTTCACACAAACATGGCATCAATAATGGAAACAGCAGCTAATTAATCATTGAAAACAGCAGGAGCGTGATCTATGGACCACTATGGAGGATTTGCAGCGTGTGTGTGTGTGTGTGTGTGTGGTTAAGACTCTGAGGGATGTATGAAGGGTGGGGATGGTTGGGTTTGCGTGGGAGGCAGGTAGTCGGCTTTGTTTCCTGCTGCTATAATTGTCACAGCAGCTTTTTCCCTCTTCTGTCTGCTGATGAGCCTCGCCAGGAGACTCCACAGTAAACCCTCCCTCTAGTTACGCCCCCTACAGGACGGGTCGCAAATGCTATTTAGCTAGTCAGCCTCTCGGACCTGTCCATCAGTAAAAAAAAAAATAAAAAATGTGACAACCCAGCAAATAGATTTTTTTTCAGTATGGGGCTGATTGACAAAACAGCTCTTTATTAGGCAGGTCTGATTATAGGGACACTGACACCACGCTAGAAGAAGAGTCATCGTTTTCTTTTAGTGAATTTTGGCTCAATTTAGTAATTCATTTCAAATCCATGTTGTTTATTATTAAAAATGTAGTGGCACCTTCTTAAAACCAGGCTGTTCTTCTAAAATAAACAATGATAAGTGCTGATGAAAAGGGGGATAAAGAATGGGGAATATATCGATGTTATGTTGTTAACCTGATGTGAGATGATTAACGTTACATTTTGGATATTGTTATATCCTCATATGGCCAATCCATTTTCTCTCACAATGTATCCGATACAGCAGCCTGGTCAGTGATCCTATGCTCATAAGTTTGACGCTGTCCCACTTGCCCCACTCGGCCCTACCCCTCCGTTTTGTGCGTTAACACCTTTGGGTGGGGTTCTTGTTCTTGTTGGGATAAAGGAGTAGGATGAAGTGTCAGGGCTGCATGGCCCTCCACATGGAGGTTATTCAGAGGCACTTAAAACCAAAGTTTATGAGAGCTCTCTGCAGTTTCAAGCGTCCATGCTTTTCCAACTCAATCAGATGAATGACAGATTACCCTTGCGACAGACGCCATGTCTGAAATGTCCGGTTGAAACGTAAACACCATCAGCATCACCTGATGATGTGTCAATAGGTTGTCCTATGTCAACCAATACTACCATTCGAAAACGACAGGTGGGAGTAAAACTTGGAAATGGGATTGGGCCTTTGACCTGGAAATGATTTAGTCCACTGAATAATGCGTTGCCAGGCTTTGGTCTCATCAACTGTTGCCAAAAGGTTCAGAATTAAACCCTCACTTGTGCCGGCAGTTGTCATCAATTTAAGTTTATTTGAGATTGTAAGGTACAAATGGAATTCTTAGAACCTGCTTAAGCAAGGTTTGTCATGCTCAGCATCTTTAACCGGTCAAACATAAGCACGACAACTATAGTTCAACTTTAAATCTAAGATTCAACTATTAATCTAAGAGTTTTTTTAAATGAGACCCGGGAAGTTGCCTTCAATCAGTCGGTCTCCGTGATAGCTGATGTTACACTGTATATATAAGTATAACAGGAGCATCTCTGGGTCATGAACATTCAAGTTTAAGATGACGTTGCCAACTCTTTCCTGTGCCTGTATGTTAAATCATTCAAATCCAACGGTAAACGAGCAACTGAATCGATGTTCTTTTCCCTTTCGCTCTTACTCCTCCTTTACCTGAATCATGGTTTTAATTTTTTGGCAGTGGTGAAATACAGATGACTCATTTTAATTAAAACTGATACCTCTTTGTCTACCAGGGCCCTCTGTTCACTTCAATTCTCTTGTTGTCATTTTTGAGATTTAATCTTAGAGAAACAGTGTAAGTGGAGCAGAAGGCTGTATAGAGTACATAGAGGCTGCATTAATATTTCAGACAGTAGAAACCTTCCTGCTGTTGGAGAGGAAACGGTGGTGGAATAGTGTAAAATGTATATTTAATGTGGTTAATTTTGTCTCTGTACACACACACACACACACACACACACACACACACACACACACACACACACACACACACACACAGACTTTATGCTTTAGCTGTGAGGCTTTAATGCCCCAGTAATGACTCACGAGAGCTGTAGCCTTCATATAAAACACTGGACAGTTCACCAGCAGTTCTGATCAAAACAAAAAATGCAGGGTGTAATGGACTGTGTGGACTAGACAGGTTATAAAGGAGACACTCTTACAGCTTATAAAAAGTCAAGTTATGAAGTATTTTCAAAGGATGTTTTCAAAATTCTAAAACTCTCTTTTCAATTTCCAGCAGAACCGACAAGAGTCAACGCTGCTCGTTTTTGCATTAATTAAAGGTCGTTATGAATCACTACAGACAATATAATAGATACTGTCTTGTTTCCACTCCTGTGGGTATTTTCGGGGGTGGGCAGGATGATTTTGGGCCCGGGTGGATCGATTAGCCTCCGGCTGCTTCACTACAATGCAGCTCAGTGTTGGGGAGAGAGACAGCTGCTCTGTTATCAGTCCGTCTCATGATCTGCAGGTGCAGCGGCAGCAAAACACCAACCCGAACCACATTGAGGCTACAGCTCTCATGCTGATCTTCACCCTCACATGTGACTCGATCTTCCACGTTTATTATAGTTAGGGCTGCAGCTCTTTGTTATACTGTGTTCATTAATCGATTCATCAGTCTAAACTGGTGGAAAATGCCCATCATCAACAGCCCGGAGCTCAGAATGACACGTGTGAGTTGCTTGTTTGGCTGCTGAAAACCCAAAGAGATTAAATTTATGATTACATGATACAGAGTAATGATGGAACATGTTCCTGGAACCAGCTTCTTTTTGATGTTATTGCGTGAAAAAGAACTCAAAAGTTTTCTCAGTGCTCTGTGAAGACGTCTCACTGATGTGCTTTAGATGGTACCAGTGATGTTCTGGGCAGTTTTAATCACCTGCTGTAGAGCCTTCCTGTCCTGGGCCGTGATCAACCAGGTCAGTTCGCCTTCCTAAGTGTCCCGTACGAAGCAGAGCCTTTTCTTTGCTTCTTTTAACCAGGCTGGAGATGTGTGATGACCAAGATAGGTACTCAGTGATGATGAATCTGATGAATTATTTCAAGACCGTCTCCGGCGCTTGAAGAACATGCATCAGATTAACTCGCCTATGCAGCTGTGTGCTTTTTTCAAATTCCAGCCCAGACACAAAAAAGTAAATTTTGGCATTTAACTGTTTATAAGATGGCTGTAAGCGTGAAACCAGAGAGAAAATGTACCATAAGATAATCCCTTTATTAGTCCCACAGTGGGGATATTTGCAATAATATAGCAGCAAAGGGGATAGCTAAATAAAAAGCAAGATATGAACCAGAGAAATTATACAGAATGTAGTGATTATAATGTTATATTTGTGTTGCACCTCCCACCAAACTGCTGGTTCTCCAACAGAGATACTCTTTGAAAAAAACAAACTACAAAATACAAGACCTACAAGATTTTTGCATCCCAGAGGCAAACGCATTCAGTTCAGATGCATTCAGATTAAAACATGTCAGTGTTGTGTCACGTCAATGTCTCTCTTACAGAACAGATTCAGACTGAGACTTCAGTTTTAAGTGCAATCTTAACAACAACTGTTCAAATCACACAAATCTCCTGATGTTTCTCCTCCGTGAACAGTTCCAAAAACTCATTATATTCATTTTAAATGTGTCTTTGCCATGACAGATGTTGAGTACGTGTGATTGTAAAGCTTGATAGTAATTAAGACACGCAGCTTTTGTTTACTGCAGATAGTTAAATCACGCAGATCAGTGCAGAACAGCCTCTTGGGTTCAGCGGTTCACTGTGTGCCGTGATCAAAATAAAATAAAAACACTGTGTGATAACGACCGCACAAAGTCAAATCTTTGGCTGAAACAAGAAGGCGTTTTGTTCATTTCAGTGTTCAAAGCAGACAAAGCGGCCAGTGTCTCTGCTGCGGCTGATCTCAGGTCAGACTGTCGGAGAGGTTTGCTGCCACCTAGAGGTTCATCTGCTGAAATGATATATTATGTTCCTCCCTTTTCCATCTTTATCTACATTCGTTCCTTTCCTTCTATCTAGATCTTCCTTTCCCTTCTTTTTCCCTCCCTTTGTTTTCTTTCCTTCATTATCTTTTCTTTCATTTGCCTTCTTTCCTTACTTCGCTTCCTCTACACTCCATGTTGTATCTCTTTTCTTTCCTGTTCTTCAATAATTTTGCTCTGCTGCTTTCTCTGCTTTCCTCTCGCACCTCTTTTAATGGTTTCGCCCTTCTATATTTTCCTCTTTTCTGGCTTCCCTTCTGAGTGTGCTAAGAGGAAACTCCACCAGCAGAGGACGCTGCGGTCACACTTTAACACTTATCAGTCTGCATTTTCATACGAGGTGTTTGAGGATTTGTTAGAGCTCTAAAGGAAGGATGAGAGGATCAGTTATCTGCATCGCTAAAACCTCTGAGCAGCCTCAGAGTCCTGATCGTTGTCTCTTTTTAAGCCACAGCGCAAATTGTCTGACTATGATGTAGACTATCATACTTTATCATTTGTAATATCACCAACCTGTTACTGTACAGCATCAATCAGTGTCCTAGTCTCTGTGTTTTAATATGCCTTTTATTTATTAAATTGTTTGTTATTCCAGATGTTTGACACTGCAAAGCATGTTAACTTCCACTATAACAGTCCTGTTCCTGATTACTCCATCAATAGTTCTTTTGTAACTGCTACTCATCATAAAGAATAACCAGTATAAGACAACACACTTTATGTAAAATCAAAGTCCATAAAGTCCATAAATGCAGAAGTCAATCAAATAGTCATTTTAAAAGCCGTATTTTATTACAATTTTATTTAAACGTTGGGAAAACAAAAACATTTTTGTCCTGATTTCATGCAAACTGTATCCAACAGCACTAAAAGTAAGAAGAAGCAGTATGCGATTCAGAACGCGGTCCAGCTCGTGCTCCCACTTTAGATAAGGGGCGCGCTTACGCTATTAGTGTAGCAGCTGCAGTAAATATTTCAGCATAAGAATAGTGTGAATAACATCGTTGCAAGTCAATTTGGGATATCAGGGCCTCCTGAGTTCTTGGATTATGCCGGACACGCTGTAAGGAGAAATGTTTTTTTCAGTAGTTTTTTTCGTCATCTACTTCAGTATTTTAGGAGAACCTCTTAATGCTGTTTTGCTGTGAAGCTCCAGAAATGTTTTGTGGACTACGAAATGAAAAATTGTCGGTAAAATATCAAAAACTTTATTTAAAGCACATATAATCTTATAAATACATATTGCTATATATCACTGTACAATAAAAAACTTGAATTGCTACTTTAATGATAAAGTCATAACAGTTAAAACGTAAAATACTTTTTTTTAAGTAATGCTTTTGTACGGCTCCATCTTCACACTGTGATCGTCCTTCGTCCTCTGACTCGATGTCAGAGGCGTTTGCGTCCGTGTGAGAAGGTGAATAAACTGCAGCTGAAGTGTGTCTACGCTGCATTGCACCATGATCCTGAGTGCTGATATAAGATGACAAACTGCCATCAGTGAAGGCGGCATGTGCCCATGTTGCGTAATCCAACACCTTCTGGCTCCTCTCTCACCGCTAAAAATACCAGCGGGATCTGGACCTCCATCTGATACCATCCTTGCTGCCTTCACAAAACACAAACACAGAACATCCTTATCGCTGATTTCATCTCGCGCAGTGGCGTCGTAATGTCTCGGTTATTTTCCTAAACACGAGAGAACAAGTCTACAAAGGTGGGTGAGAGAAGTTGGTTTGTCTGTGACACACGGAACATTCACTTGATCAAGGAGAAGATGCTGCCCGAGATTCGGGAACAGCAGGAACAGAGACTTATCTCTCTGCCCTCACAGTTTTTTGTTTCCCTCTGCCCAAGTTTGTAGTGGAGTAATTGCGTCGGTTCACATTCCACAGGCCCAGTGACGTCTGACGCTGCCGAGCTGCAGGGGGGTTAGTGTGGGTTGGCTAGTCATCATCTAGTGAAATGCACTTATTTTCTGTTTTTGCCACAAGCTATACGAGAAGATCATCCAGCTGCTACCGTACACCAAACATGAAGCTGCCACCAGCAGGTGAAAAGGTTAGTTTAGCACTGAGACAGAAAACAGGCTGGATTAGCCTCGCTTGGCTCTTTTAAAAGACATTTTTGTTTGGTTTGAACAAATCAAATGCGACATTTAAATGAGTGAACCTCAGAAGTGCTTGTTCGTGGACTTGTGTCACCTAAAAAAAGCGAGCGGCTTCAGTTCTCTATTCTAAACACAGTTAGCTGGCCGCAGGTTTGAAGAAGGGCCTATATTATGCAACATCAAACATGTGAACAGAGTCTGTATAGCGCATTTCATTTGCAGTATTGTTACAACTGCCCACTACACGTGCTGTTAGATGTAACATTTAACCTCTTGTGACTCTAACGTTGCTTGTAGAAAACATTTGATGACTGTTTTACGAGTAGAGCGCAGATTGAAATGACCAAGATTTCGAGATTTCTTTGAACGATGATGTCAAAATCAAGAATTGTTACAATCGTAATCTCTCCTAAGTAACATCATATTGTTTAAAGGTGCATTATGTAAGAATAGGCCACCTGTCGAATTTATACTCCAAACAATAAGAGACAGGACAGGCTAGCTTCTTAGCATGCTAACTACATGTTTGCAACACAATAGACATGAATGTTTGTGACATAACATCAACACTTTCATTTTCTTCACTGACTGATATTTCTCTTAAATCGTTTCTTTTTTTCAGTGTTTTAAATTAAAATTCTTACATGTTGCACCTTTAATGCTCACCAGGCACACCAGAAGAGGCCTAACTAACTCCCTAGAACAGCATGAGTGTATAAGGATTCTTTATAGATGGAACCACACCAATGAACATTTTATTAAACTAACTGAGTGTAAAATCAACAATTCTCCAGAGGCGTTTTTGTACAGATGAAGCAGAAATTATATAAAGGTTTATTTTTTTTGATTATAAGAGGTGCTGGTAGTTGTCATGCATGAGTAACATACGATTGAATCACTGCAAAAAAAAGAAAAAAGAAAAAGAAAAACTCAGGCTGAACAAGTCACTGCTGTAGACGTGAAAGTTTATTTAATAGTTGTAAAATATTAAATTTATAAACCAACAGGGAGAAAGTCGACACTTTGACTGAAGCGTCTGCTGTGTGCTGAACAATAGACTGGATGTTAACCTGGACGACAAGTGGTCGTTTCGATCGGGCGGAAAACAAAAGTGTGTTAAGTGTGTTTGTAGTCTCCTGTGTTGTACTGTACATACTGCTGTGCCTGTCATGTAGGACCGAGGTGAGGTTTGGGGAACACTAGTGGGAGACTGGACACCAAACAAGCTTCCTGCAGAGTTACAAACTGCCTTCCCACACATTTTCTCTCATTAATACCACAGCTTTTCATATACACAGCTGGTATAAATGTCTTGTTTTGGGCTGTTATTTGATTCTCGCAGTGTGTAATCGGACATTTCACTCACTCTCTTTGTGTTCACTCTGATGCAATTAGCTCCGCGGTAGCAGAGCGTGACTGGAGGAGCGCTCTCCCTGATGAAGAAGAGCTTAAGAATAAACCCCACACACATTTCTCCAGCTTCTTTCATGCTGCTTCTGTTCCCGTTACACAATTTTTTATTTTTTTTTTAAGTTTTTGCATGACTGTTAAAAATCCGATAAGCGCCTCTGATTTTATGCTGCTAGGACAAGAGTTCTCGGTTTTGTTGCAAGAACTTAACTCAAAGACAGGCCGGATCAGAAAACTGCCGTATGTATGGAAGTTCAGAAATGACAGGATGTGATGCCAAAAGTGGTAAGAAGATTTAAGAGAACGCAAAGGCAATACAAGTTTTGAGGATGGATGTAAAATGATAATATGGTACAAATATGCAAGTGTTCTTAGTTTGCAGAAATGTTCACTGCCAACACTTTGTTCTAGCGAGTCTGCTGGTTAGCACTGCTCTGTAGCATCGCTTCCATATAGTCATGTTTGTATCCTGTCCTATTTCATTTGCCTCAAAGCAGAAGACCAGAAGAGTGAGACAGTGCAGCTGGTATTGAGTACTGAAATCATTTAAAGGAGACATATTAAGCTCATTTTCAGGTTCATAATTTTATTTTGGGTTACCACTAGAATAGGTTTACATACATTAATGCTCAAAAAACACATCCGTTCTCTCATACTGCAGCACTGTGTTCCCCGTCTGTCTGAAACGCTCCTGTCTCTTTAAGGCCCCCCCCCTCCTGAATAGCTACTCCCCCTCTGATTGGTCAGCTCACACATGCCTGACCCAACACCGCTAAAAACAACAGAGCAGCTGTGCTGAATCAATTCTTATGTGTAAAAATAACTGCAAAGAATACAATTATGCAAATGTGTGACACGATGATGTAATGTGATGTAACAAGGTAACGGAATTAGAGGTGGGACTGCTGACGAGGCGTTTGAGGAGCAGCGTTTTCTGTGCGGGAAAAGAGTTTCCGTTAGTGTGGATTTTGAACCCTTTAACTTACAAGATCTTTTACATGCACAGAATCAAAAACACTGGATGAAAGGGAAATAATGAAAAAACGAAATGTGATATGTGTCACCAGAGTAACATACTAATATTACAAAATTAGTTTACAACATGTGAATGTTCAAGTTATTGAGTCAAACAAGAAAAGTTATCAGTTGGTGATTACAGTAACTCCCCTACGAGATTAAAACGGTGACGGGTTCAATACCTTGAGATGACAATATATTTCTATGCCGGCAGATATTTTTCCAGCATTCAACATTCTTCAATTCATATAATCTGTCTGCTGAGAAGTTAGTCAGAGCAGATTAAGACAAAAATAGAATGGACAATGAATTTGTCTTTGTGTCTACTGTTAGATAAATTAAAGCAGACGTTTAAACTACTTGTGTCATTAATGAACTTCCATACGTCAGACACCAGGATTGTAATTCCAGTTTAATCATATAAAGGATTTAGGGCTATATTAGATCTTTGTCAACCAAATATACAGCACAAACAGCATTTAGACCTTGTAATATTTTTGGCCCTTGTTAATCTTCTGCAGAAGTAGTAGAATTTGGTTTTACATTCAACCAGAGACTTCCGTCAACACTAAAACAGTACAGGATATTACAGAAACATTTAAGATACCCACAGTGGTGTTCACATTCTCTCAGAACATCAAGCCGTCTACAGAACAGAAGCTCTGTGGACAGTATTTTTCTTTCGTTTTGTTTCTGTGTTTTGCGTCACATAATCAGATTAAGTTTGCATTCCTTTGTTTTTTTTAATGGTTTGAATGTTCCTGAGTTGAGTATTGCTTCGGACACTTGTGCTTTCCAGTCAGGCTGCAGCAAGGAATAATGCACCGAAAAAACATCATAGCATTGAACTTTATCATTACCTCAGATCAAATCAATTTTTTCTCAGTGTCAATACATTCTTGTCAGTAGCGGCTGCACGCTGACGGGACCGGTGTCGGGGCTCACTTTAGCAAAAGGTTTCTCACAAATCATTTGATGAATTGTCCCGAAGGAAAGCGCAACATCTTTTCCCAGACAGGCTTTTTAGAATATTCATCATAGTTTCAGTAGTTTAACGGATCATTCAAATGATAATGATAAAAACATTGTACAAACTTGTGAGACATTAAAGCTGCAATATGTAAGAATTTTGATGGAAAACTTTCAAAACGTCACTAAAATCATCAGAATGTGGAAGAATAACAATTTAGATATTATAACTTTTATATAATGTGTTGCAAAGAATGTGAAGCCTGCTAAGCAGCGAGCCCTTTTCCAGACCAGTCCACACTGCTGGCTGTACAGCTAACTGAGCTAACTAGCTAACGGTACCTACATTGGCAGCAGTCAGCTGTTGCTCTGGTGATATGCTGCCCCTTATTTTTATTAAGTATTAGCATCAAGTCAAAAAGTGAACAATTCTTACATATTACACCTTTAAGTTAAGTTAAGTTTAACGGACTAACTTTCGTCTGTCTGTGTGGCTGAAACATGACACTGATCTACTCCTATACAGAACGGCGAAGTCAGTGCACCTTGTCATGTCAACCAAGATATAATTATGATATTGTTGTCTTTCAGCTTTAGCTCACATTAGAATTAGACCATATTCACAGGGCGGCCAGTTTCCTCTTACATCGTGCTCAGGGTGGGAAAGTAAAAAGAGCTTTCCAATTAAAAAGGACCTGTAAAGACAATGTACAGAAGTAGCCAGGAGGGACATTGGGTCATATTTTCAGGGCCCCAAATAGCATATTTGATAACCCATCAGCTAATGTTAACATTCAAATGTCTTAGACAAGTTTTCCTGGGGAATTAAAGTCGACTGTTTGACTACTGACATCCAGTTTCAACAGCGATATCCGTCCCCTTAATCTCTCTTTGTGTTTGACCTTCATGGCCGATGTTTCTGCTCTGTGACAGTATTAGATTTTCAGGATTTTTGTTGGATGGCTAGCCGGGTTATTAATTGGAATAGACATTCATAAACAGCTTCTCAATTAATTCTCTATAATATTCACTACAGTGCAATATGTATAGATATTGTGATATAAAATTATATACATCATGATAAAGGCTATGAGATAAGTTTATAATATTCCTTGACTAGCATAGAAGATGACAGGTTTCTCTTCTTAGAGGAGCCACCTTTTGTCTTAAGAGCCTTTAAAACATATTTATGTGTAGAAATGTGTTTTCTCCTTTTTCATTCTTTTAATCATCTTGTGACACCTATGATTCATCCTCAGACCCCTTGCCCTCGCCTGCGGGCCGGGATCCATTGAATGTGTAACAGCAGGAGGGTTTAAAACAGATACAAACTTTAAAAGGTGCAGTACGTAGTTTTGGGGAATCATTTTTTAATCAGAAGAGAAAACTCTTCATTGACTCCATTTTACATCCAAACTAAATAAACAAACTATTTTTGTTGCCATGACTGAATAAACTGAATAAACAAACTGACCTTAAAGGACTTTGTTTTAAATGTGGCGGACCCTGCCATCTCTCTAGCTTTAAATGGTGTTCTGGGGACCTTATTTTCCTCTGAGAACAGCTCGTTTACTCAATTATGGAAACAAAACTTTCCTGAGTTTGCATTATTACCCTATTAATATTGTAAATATCAAAATTCTGAGTTTAAATTTGTTCTCCTAAACTCCATAGTGCCCCTTTAAGATCTGATTAGACGGACAATAAGTTCTTAAAATGTGATATTCGTCTTGGTGCTTTGAAATGGAAAATTACTGCTCATTCTACTATGTGTAATCACGTTTAAATAGGAATTATATACCATCAACATACCAATACAGTGTTATAGACAATTTGTAAAATGTATTTAACTCTTAATAATAATCATAGATAACATATCTGATAGTGCTTTAAATACAAAGCTACTTCAGTCACTATTTACATTCAGAGATATATTATAAATATGTTTCTGTATCTATGGTTGGCTTTTACATATTCAAACATATTAACATGTGTATATATATATTTATATATATATATATATATTCAAAACTCACATACAGCCATATATACAGATAGTAAATATCGTATTCACATACAGTAGGTCACAATGTTGTGAATGTGCCGGTGCTGATGGTCTGTTCAAATCCTGCAACTTGACTGAAAAACTGTTTCAGACTCCAGTCGAGTTGCTTTGGAAAATGTTGAGATTCCCGAAGGCAGAAAAAGTATTGCTTTGTGTTTTATTGATATTTTCTGACTGAGCGGAGTCAAAAAAAAAAAAGAGCCTTGGCTGCGGCCTCCTCTTCACCAAAACATGACCTGGGTGTGACAGAGTGCTGCCCGAGGTGTTCTCTCCTCCATATTGCTTTCAATATTGCTGCTGTGTCTGGTGTGGAGGGAGCAACTGGGGGAGCGTCACCGCTGTAATTGAGAGGCGCTGACAGAGTTTAATAAGGGTGAGGGATTTAACAGGAGGTCGAGGCTGTTGCCGAGGCTGTTCTCGGTACACCGGCGGGGTCAGAAAAGATCCTGAGGGCCCAAGTGGATGATAATAGGTGTGGCTATGGTCTGCGGCTGGTAATAGGCACTGTCGATGTACAGGCCGCCTAAAGACAGGAGACACGAGCAACCAGGGTTAACAGGAACAGAAATAATCATTATCACACAATATAGATCCTGTTTCCGTCATTCTGAGGTGACGAGGCGTGAATGGATATGGGATGTGCTTCAACCGTGTTATCACTGAAACTTTGAAGTTACAAATTCAAAGCAAAAGACATACTCTATCATGACTGTCGAAGCTGCTCTCAGGAGGACTACATTTTCTATCAGCTCCCAGAACTGTTGAAGCCCGGGGGAAATAAGAGGATGCAGTGCAACAGTTCACATTTAATGACCCCTTTACCAAGGACAACAAAGTTAAAGTTGAATTCTGGGTGTTCAGATTTGCCGAAGAGTTATAACACACTGCTAAAAGCACCTGTCTATATGTGGGAGAGCCTGGAGCAGCTTTAACTTAAAGGATACATTTGGTTTCTTAGTTCTGGCCATCATCTCTGTGTGTGTATAGTGTAGTAGTTTAATTAATGATAATAATGGATGGATGTTTTGAGTGACAGATGCTTACAACAGTGTGGATAATAATTTGACTGTTGCGTTTGTTTCCCAAATGCATCCGGCTCACCTGTTTTTTCTGTTACTTGACTTCTTTTTAGTGATGTGGACGCACTCCCAGATCTAATCATCGTGGTGAGTACAATGTTATTATTATTCACTGGCAGAAGTAATGCCCAAAGCTTTGAAAGTCTGGTCCAAGTAATAATAAACCAACTAATCTGTTGAGAGTTTGTACAGTGGAAGTTAAAGATCAGGAATGAAGCTGACTTACTTTTATATGACGCCGCTAAGCAAGTTGAAAACAAAAATCACTTTACATGAGTCAGTGCAGGTCGTATAATGGCTATACAAACATAACTTCATACTCCACAGGCTATAGGACAACTGTCCAGTGTATACAAAAGTAATACGGTGGTCTCATGATGTAAAATACTATTTCATGATAATATATCTTGTATTCTGTCAATATTAAGGCCCTTTCAGACACAACATTGTTTGAGCTACACTTGCTGCTGGTTTGGGGCACATCTCAAGAAGTATTCCGGGAATGGGGGAAACATTAACAGAACTAAGTTACTACCAGGTAAAACCCACCTTATATGCACACCTAGTTCGAAACATGATTTCACAAGGCCAAAAGTGTTGTAAAGTTTATAGAAATCAGATGCAAAAAATGTGTTTTCCCTCCATTTTGCCCTTCATGCCTGCCTGACTGTCACAACACATAGCTGGAGCTTGCAGAGCATCATGCTGCCCAGTGAGGAGCCACCACAGACCAGCAGAAGCCAAATGAAATAATGGGTTTTAGAGCACGGCGCTGCCGTTGTGGCATCGTGTCTGAAAGGGCCTTTACCATGATATGTACATGAAATGTGTATGAATCGTAAATAAAACTTTCACGAACCACCAGTTTCTCAGCTGTTGACAAAAATATTCATTTATTTAACAGAGTATAACCTACAAACAGGTCAAAATAAAATCTCTCTCGGAAGAGAAAGTATTTCAACTCAACACAAAATGCTTCAAGTACTCAACAAGTAACTGTAAACTTGGACACTCAATATCCAAACAAAGGGGAAAATGTTTTCTCAGTGCAACCCATATATTGTAAACCTGTTTTTTTTTCTCTCTCACAGAAACTTAAAACAGCAATAGAAAACAGAGAGAAATTGAAAAACAAAACGGCGATCACATCCATGAGCGGTTCTCTCGACAAAGCAGCACTCTGATCACTTACATCTAGCCTACATTTTCTATCTGTATACTTTCAGATGATACTTAGTATCCTACAGCTGCTGCTTCTTCAGTTCCTTCCACTTGTAGTTACACTTTATTTGTTAAGCTCCACTTTGACTATTCGGTAGTCAGTGTTGTTTTAGGTTCATATGTCTTTACCTCCCTACAGTGACTGGATTTTACTTTGCAATGGTGGATGTTGTGTTAGTTTCCATAAAGATGATGTTTAGTTCCCTACACTGTACAAGTTATTATAAGTGCATGGTGGGTATTTTCTTTTCAGTTCTCTAAAGTTTCTTGGTTTAACACATTGTTTATTTAGTACTCAGTGTTTGGCAGGTGTTTCTTTAGTTCCCAGTAAAGTATGTTTATTTACTTTGGATGTAAATATTGATTTTAAGTATTTTGTGTGCTGTTGGAGATTTCTTTTGATCCTTCCATGAGGTTTTTAATTCCTAACTGTGAGTATTTATGAAGCTTCATAAACTGGATATGTTTTACTTGGTGTTTTTCTTCTTTTAGTTCCCTACAGCAAACATTTAATTGACCACTGTAGGGAACTAAACAAACAAACAAATTCTACTACAGTACTAATTATCCTTTCTAAGGAAAATAAATACTCACTGAAAGTAACAAAACATTATGTTGGGAACTTTAAATCCAATAGAAGCTGTTTGTGTCCTTACAGTGTTTGATACAAACATTGTTTATCTCTGGCTTTAGGGAACTTTAGGGAAGTTAGTTCCTAATGGAGGATGTGTGTTTCCTTACTATGACTATGGTCTTGGTATTTGGTGTAATTAAGCAGACATTTTACAGCTCCCAAAAGCGACTTTATTTTTGCTCTAGTAACTCTGTCTTTGTTGATGTTGGGTTATAATAGATTTATTACCTTAGATTAGATATGTAGTAGGCTGAGTTTATTGTTTTTAGTTCTCTTGAGTAGCCAATTATTGCTCAGGGTTTCCTAAAGTTTATTTCATGCTCCTACTTTGGTATGTGGTTATGTTTCCTATTTCTGATTTGTTTGTATAATAGATTTTATTTAGTTCCCGACAGTAGATCTGCAGCTCCCCACAGTGTAACATTTACCTGATCAGTCCGACACACTGCAGCTCACTGAATGCTGAACTCAGTCTTTCATTGCATAACAATTTTGATGATCAAAGACCTTATTTGTCAAACTCTGTGTTCACATACATAGTGAGGAAACGGCTGCACAAATTTCTAACAGCCATTTTAATCTTGCTGGTTTCTAGTGAAGCTCAGAGGGAACATGCTGTACAACAATGATGCAGCAGGATTTGATGCTGACGAGGGACACTGGACAAAAGTTTGTCGATTCCAGTGTTCGTTTGAAAACTTGTGAACGCACAGTAAAAAGTCAAAACACGACTCAAATAAGTGATTTCCTAAGAAGTAGCTGAGGTGAGGTGAGGTGAGGTGAGGTGATGTGATGTGAGGGAGGGTCCTAATATGGGTAGAGGTGGGTGACGGGGTATGTTGTGGGGACTCTGATGACAGGGACAACTACTGAGGGCATTCGGGAGGGAAAACCTGAGGAAGAGCAAAGAAAAAGAAAGAACTCAAATGTTGGGATGGAGTGTTAAATAAATCAAATGGATGAATTACTGGTCAGAGAGAGTGAGTGGAAGTTTACCGTAGGGAGGGAGGGCACCTGCAGGACTGTAACCATAGGGAGCACCAAAACCTGTGATGGAAATCATACAAAGTCTTATTCAGTTCAATTACAAAACAAAATACACAGAACTGCATTAATACATCCTTTTGTTCCTCCTGTTGGTTTCCTACAGAAGTTTACAGGATATCTTAAAAACATCTTGAAAGATATCAAGGAGCTTAAATGGAAAGTTCTACCATGGGGGGTTATTTTTAGTTAGCTTGAACATGAACTTGCAGTTACTCAACACTGCATGTATATCTTATGATGGTCTATCACTACGGGCTTTTTAATGAAACAGAAATGAAACATTTCTGAATATTTTTGTAGGAGCAAAATAGATTAAGAGGACTTGGAGCCTTGGAGAAGCTCTGTACTCTGAATGCTTTCAGGTTATCAATCATAATGCAATATATTTCCATAAATAAACTAATAAATGGATACAAATAAGTATTTTAACTTGATTTTGTGGTTGCAGTTAATTATTTATTGGTTAGTTGATTATTTCTTTGATAATCATTTACTTTATAAAATACCCAGAGGCCAAGTTGACTTTTTTGACATGTTTGCAACGCTTACATCTGAACAGCACCAGGAAACACATTGCACATTCAAAACCTCCTGGTTATTTTTCAGGTTAATAAATCAAATACATTATCAATCACTAACACAATAATAGAAAGATGAACCAGAAATCAAAACCAAAGTAGATCTACAAACTACTAAAACTGTGCTGTTTAGTTAGTCTTTACATGTTTAATATTTCATCTTCAAAGGGGAATATGGAGTGAGCTACAACATTTTTTGTCTGGAATATGACTCCTCATTAGAAACAACAACAGCCTTGATCAGTCTTGTACTTTTCTGATGTCAAATTGCTGCTGTGTGAGATGTTTTCAAGTAGTTTGTCATGTAGCTGGACTTACCTGGGGGGATGTAACCATGTGTGGGTGGGGTACTGATGTATGGAGCTCTGGGGATGACCGGGACTCGTGGAGGTCTGGCAGCGAGGGCCGGGAGGGTCAGCACCGACGCTACAGGTCGCTTTGGCTACACAAACACACAGACACCCAACCAAGAACACATCAGCACTGTAACATGATGCTGTATCACTTCAGACTGATGATCAACACTTTACTCACAGGAGGGTTGGGACGTTTCTTCTTGTTGGTTGTAGATTTGGAGCCAGAGAAAAGGCTGTTCAGGGCGGCTAGCGCTGCGCTGGCTTTGGCTACTTTCTTATTGGGACCTGTCCCCCGAAAAACCTGCTTGTCCACCTCCACCTGTTACAACACACAGAGAGGAGTGCGTCTTCTAATAATGTTTAAAACTAATGTTCCTTTAATGTTTGTAACCAGGTTGTAATTTTTAGAATCAAAGCTAAAACTAACAATTTGTTGATTTTATTTTATTAGATTAGGTTTTGGACTGTTTGACCGACTTAACAATCAATTTTCCAGATATCATGTCGCTCGTTAGTGAAATATGCAGATCATAGTTTCCTGTTTCCTGACATGTAATAGACTAAATTATTATTTTCGAAAAAAATGGAAGGAGTAATGAATGATGAAAATAAATGATATTTGCAGGGTGAGACAGAATTGTGTGATGCATTGAAAAAAAACAAACAAACACATTCTTCTAACTTGAAGCTTTGCTTCATATTACGATGTCCTGATGAACTTAAAGGTTTCTGACTGTTTGCCTATTCAAGGCATCACACTGGACTCAGGAACTACTTCTCAGCAACCTCCGTGAAATCACTGATTTAACAGTGTGTTTGTAGGACTGATGCATGAACCACTTGTACAAACAGATTTGTTCTTAAATGGCAAAATTCCAAAATGAATTTAGATGATATATTTCACTTCAACCAAGTGAAGCAAAATTAATATGCTGTCCACTCTGTTATCATCATCTTGGCTGCTAATTTAGAGTCATGCTGCCTCAGAGTCTGTGTGAGTCTCAGCTCAGTTTCATCATCTGTTATAACACCTCGCAGTGTAACATCAACTACTGTCGCCTGGCATATTCTCTAATCTAATATCACTGATGTCACATGAGGTGGTCAGATTTTTTTTAGCATCTGACTTCATGTTAAACCATTTCACAGTACAGCTCTGGTGACACGGCGCCGTCAGCTGTATTATTAATATTTTCTAACCCTTTCTTCTTGTACCATTAGTGACTCTGCTCAATTTGTCATCTGATTTCTGACAGCACAACCTGAAGCTCTGCAGTGAGAAATTCTTTGTTACTGTGGGGACATTTTTGTGAATGAACCA
Organism: Diplodus puntazzo; assembly: GCA_963678695.2. NCBI lineage: Eukaryota > Metazoa > Chordata > Actinopteri > Spariformes > Sparidae > Diplodus > Diplodus puntazzo. Next base: position 17,549,265 of record OZ023159.1, on the reverse strand, counting down.
TGCCCACAAATGGAGAAAGAAAAGGCGATGAATCTCATGAACATACACCTTTCATGAGCAGCTGGCGTTCATCAGTCTAATAGGAGCGATTTATAACAAGTTTATGCAGTTGGCAGTTTAGTGAATTTGGCTTCAAACACTCCAAAAAAAGTATATGTTTTAGAACAAACCAACAAAACCAAAAACATTTTATTTTTACTCAAACGACAGATTGATCTCACAGTATAGAATTGGTTTCATGTGCAGCTGTCTTTCTGGGATTTTTTTCAGATGTGTGAAGATGTTTTGATATGCAGGAAGCAGCGAGGTGCCAAACATCAAACACGTTCCCTTTCTCATCAATTCATAATAAGACCCTCTGAAAGGGAGACAGAAAATCTATGAAATGAAGAAGTGAGGGTGTGTGTGTGTGTGTTGTCCTACCTCTATGATGAAGCGTTTGTCGTAGCTGCTGCCGCTCTCTGATATCAGCTCGTATTTGAGGCCACGTCGTTTCTCATTCAGCTCCATCACCGGGTTTTTACCTCCTGCTGTTAGAATTGGACCTGGAGCTCTGGACTACAGACAGAAAGAGAGACACGGCGTCTTACATTTGTTTTATTTCTAAATGTAATAAAGTGCTTGTGTTTCCTCAAAGTAAAGCATGATTTCCCAGTCCTTTCACAGCATGTAGATTATTTCAGCTGTCAACAGTCAACGTTTTAGGTTTAACCTAATATTTTACAGTATGGCTGGATTTTTCCTGCAAAAACGAGGGACAAATTATGTACAAAAGAGGCACAACAAGATTAGGCACTGTTTTCCCTGGTTGCTGTCCTCAGGTATGTGGAAACAACTGTAATACTGTCTTGGCTACAGATTATATAAAATGGCTTGCAGAAATCACTAATTTTAGCTTCATCACTCTGGTCCCTGTTTTTTATTGTAATAACCTATGAGGTAATATTGTCTCTACATGAATCTCAGCAGTCTCCAGGACTCTGCAAAAGGTTGAAAAACTGAACTCAAATAAAATCATATAACTCATGAACATCAAACCAAACTCAAATCTAAAAGGGACAGGCTTTTAAAGTGTGGTCCCTAAACCCTGGTATATTAATCACGTTAGTAGTCTGATTATGTTTTGTATTGTTTACTCTTTTTAACACTTCAGGAATTGTTGTGTCATATCATCATGTGAAGGATTAGCTTGGTGCTTGGCTTTCATTTTACTGCCAAAAGAGTATTCAGTGACTTCCGCTGAATAATGTATTCTCAAGCTGATCAAAGCCTTAGAGAGATGACAATATTACATTTTACAGGCAGCTGCATTTGTCCAAAGTGCATTCAACCTAGATGTTGTCCACATTCATGGCATTCCTTTAAACAACTTAAATAAAACAGAAGCAGATGACTTTAGTTAAAAAGATTTCAACTTGTTTGCAGCTTGTTTTTTGGCACTTCACACATTAACTAGAGTGGAATCTCCATCACATCACAGGTTGGTGACACTGATATTTCACAAAAGGCCGCTGTCCGTCTGTGCACCAGTCTAATCCTCATGTGCTTTTCTCTGTGTGTGTGTGTGTGCTCCCCACCTCCTGTGTGTCTGTGGAGGAGGTGATGGAGGTGGAGCTGGAGCTGGTGGACATCCTGTCGTTTTTGCCTTCGCCATCTGACTTCTCGTCGGCGCTCAGAGAGTCTATGTCTCCGTCGCCGCCAAGCACGAAGCCCAGAGCCTGCAGTGCCTGAGGAGGCAACAACACACACACATTCATATGCTAGTTTTTTACATACTAGTTCCGCCACGCTCAGGCTGGCCACCATCTTATTAGATATCCCTGAAGTCACCACATGCGGGAAATGAATCACACTTGTATCATCTCTGACTGAGCTGTCCTTGAGCAAGGCACTCAACCACCTAACAGCTGCTGCAGTAAGGCTGCAAAGTAGCCATCATCAACAACACCAACAACACAAAGACTGGCTGTACTGGGCAGCTCTGACGTGTGAATGTGTAACTCAATGAATACATGTGTGTGACAAAGTGTGAGCAGTCAAACTTAACAAGTTCAAAGCTTCGTCACAAAAAGAACATTCTCTCTCTCTTCACTTTGACCATCTCTTTGTCTGAGTTAATGGTCAAGTTTTTTTAATCATCTGACACCTTCTAGTACAAAGTCAGTGACAAAAGAGGGAGAGAGGAATGACTGCTCAAGTCCTTTTTGTAACACGTTGAGCGCTCAGCTGGCTGTTACCTTTTAACAATTATTACACATTATACCTAGGCATGTCATATATTTTGAAAGATAGTGCTGGAGTGAAAATCAGAGAATTACTAGAGTTAGAGGAATTCATCATTCTGGGGAACATGAATGTATTACATTTCAATGCCAATCCAAAAGCTGAGATATTTCAGCATCTCCCCACTGACCATCAGAAACTGCCTTCCGTAGAGCCGCCAGTGTGACTAAAGGTCGGTATGCAGACGACAGGACCTGACTTTTGATTCTGCTGATCATGTACACTATTGCCCCACAATGCAGTGCAAAAAAAAACCATGGAGGAGCTCCTCCACTTTAAATACATTTTGAATTGTAGAATGGTATCACTTTAAGAAGAGCATGTTGCATTTATTTTGATGCAAATGTGTCTTGATTGAACAGTTTGAACTCTGTTGAATACCTTGAGTGCTACTTGCAGCTTGGCGGTTCTCTTGGAATTCCCAGTGGCCTGGTAAGTGGTTCCCTGGATGTCCACAGACATGGTGAAGACTGGAGCGTGCACTGGGCCAGACTGAGACAGCAGGCGGTACTGAAGACCCGGGTGGATCTGATTCAGACGCATCAGAGCGTTCATGGGATGGTTTGGATCCGTCATTCTCCAGTCCAGGACTAAAGGAACAAAGATGTTTTTGTTAGCTTAGTGTTTTTTAAAACTTGAAACCTAAATTATCTTCTGAGTTCATATTACATTTAGGAACAGGTCAGCTGTCCCTGGGCCGCTGAGCAAAGCAGTTGAAACAATAAGAACATAATAAAGACATAATCTGAACAAATTTTGTCCAGTTTGTATGTGAGGAAATCTTGTCTCAAGCCAATTGTAAAGTGCTGAAATAACGACCTTCATTACCGTAAAATCAAGAAGAACATTTGAAAAAGTCGTCTTGAAGTCATGAACACATCTCCCAAATTCTTTACAGATTCTTGGCTAATTAAAATAGAGTACTGAGTATAAAGCAACTGTAGTGTATAGTCCTTTAAAACAAACAGGTTTTAATGTTGCACATTTTTCTGAGCGTTTAAAGCGAAGAAAACAAAGACACTTATAACCTGAATAATACATGCTGTGCTCTTGTCCACGGACTCCTTCAAAGGTCAATCTCCACCGATAACATAAGAGTAATAAGCAATAAGACGGATTGCTCAGGAGGTCTCCGAAGCTGTTTGATTGGCTGAGTGCTCTTCACTGTTAATAACCAGCTGATGAGACTGAGATGACTGACACTGCCCTTGGTGTTACAATGATGACCCAGTCCCAGTCAGAGACCCTTCACACCTCCACACTGACAAGAGATGAGGAGAGCTCTCTGCCTCCCCAGAGCTCCCGAGCAGTAATATCTCACAGATGAATTGAAAATGAAACCGTGACACTTGGTGACATCTATTATAACAAAACTGCTGACTCCTTAATAAGATGCTTTTTTTCCCTCCTGCTTCCAACTTTGTCAAATGTGCTTTTAAGAGACAAAAGATTAGTTTCACTTTGTGCAGTCTATAAACACGCTGGAATAACAACAATACAAACTGAATCAAAATGAGTCCTGCCGTTGCAGACAGTCATAACCTTCAACGTTACTGTACTGTACAGAACTACCACTCATGTCCTGCACTTGATTTCTGCTTTCAGAGATGCCTTTTCTGATGGAACGCTTAAAGTCATGAGGGTCAGAGGGGATTCAAAGTTAATGGGCATCAGATTTCATTGTTCTTTCTGAAGGTAACTTGTTTTTTAGGAGTCATTCTTCTGCAGGTATGGGAGAGTGATTCTTGTTTCTTTGGAAGGGATGCCCTTCAAGTTTTTTGACGGCATCTGGCTCTTGTCACTGTTGAAAACCAACAATGGTGCCTCAAGCGATGTGTGTGTGTGTGTGTGTGATTCTGTCTGTCTCATATTTGTAAAACCTGTGTGTGCTCCTGTGGGTCAACAAACAAGTCATGGAAGGCAAAGATGCACTGGTTGCTGTTCACTATGATACACTACACGATATAAAACCAGTGATTGTTGTGTTTGACGCCCATTTTTCACTGTCAATACCCTACATCTGTCAGCCCCAGCTGTAATGGGGCTGATATCATGTAGACTGGTATAAAGGTGAAAAATAATTAAGAGCTAAAGGTGAAAAAAAATTAAGAACTTTCATCTTTGGAAATGCTTCAGTATTTCAAAAGTAAGCTTCAGTTACTGATTTTCATCAATGACAGACTTGATGATACTGGGTTAGGCTATTATTCAGCGTTATCATTTATCATCATTCTGTATAAAAGCATTATGTAAAAAATCTTGTTATGTTAAACAAAATGTTCTGGTTTTCTTTTCTGTTTGAGCAATTGAACAAAAGTCTTTCACGTAGTTTGAGAACATACGAACTACCATCTTGTCACTGAGAGAATACTTCATGTTAGCGAAGCGTACAGCAGTTCTTGTCCTGCAGTCACTGTGTGTAATGACTGTGAGCTCCTGACAGGCACTTAAGACTGAAGGGTGGTTCAGGATGAATATGGATGGAGATGCTGTGTAACAAGATGAATATGAAGGTGCTGACGGACAGGTGCTGGGAGGAAGAGGGGGAGGTGTTAATGCCCTGTGTGTGGTGAGTGTGCATGTCCGTACACTGACGCGCACGTGTGTGTGTGTGTGTGTGTGTGTGTGTGTGTGTGTGTGTGTGTGTGAGCAAGCAAGATAATTACGTGGCAGCAGCCTGCAGTATTAATCCCTCTCTATCTCTGCCTTCCATCGCCTCCTTTGAACTGGAAGCAGATGAGAGTTGCCGAGGACGATCTTCCCAGTAAGGGCTGATTTAATTACTGTGACGCAGACATACAGGACGGAGACTCCGAGGGAGAGTGAGAGTGAGAGTGAGTGAGCACCGGGGAGAGACTACAGAAGATGGACGCTGTAGCCGTCAGTCTGGTCACAAGTGAATTTGTTTGTGGTGGGAACGTGAGCTGAACTCAATCTGACCCAACTAAGAGGTGTACTCTGCAAGTGCGAGCTACACAGCTCCCGCAGTGCTTGAAATCAGCACTGATAGTAGCCGTGCCTCACCCTGACCCAATCTACGTTTATCGACATTGTTTGCAAACAATGACAAAGTGAAAGTTGTTGTCTGTACAAAAAACGTGACAATGAGATAAGAGAAGCAAAATATATCAGCAGAACAGAGCCGGCAGGGGTCTGTGCACAATGCTGTAGATGTCATGTCACATGTCGACAGCTCCACGTGACGACGTGTCAGCCGAGAATTATGACAACATTAAAACAGCAGAGATGAAAAATAAGAATCAACGCACTGCCACAGAACAGAGTCAGCACTGATGCGACAGTGACGCACCTCACAGAGAGCGGGTGCTGACGGATAACTAACTTTGAACTTTGCTAATGGTTAATAAAGAAATTAAAGGGCACAGAGCGCCTTAAGAGTCATGGTGGGAATAACTTTTCAAAAGGACTTCTTTACAGAAAGGATCTGCAGATACTAACAGAAAAAAGGGATGTTGTGACCCTTGAGATGATGCATTTATTGTTCATTAATGCTTTCAAAAGGCCAAGCTCAGACAGGATACAGGCACTGGCGAGAGTATAGCTGCAGCTGCTCTGTCTGGACCTGCAGAGTGGAGCTGGAGATGGTTTATTCTCTGACCACTGTCGCATTTGTGGTTGCATGTTTAATGCTTCCGATATGGCTGGTGTTGCACTACTGTAATTATTCCTTCCTCCTAACATTAACAAAGAAAGCATCATTAATGGTCTACTTCATAATACAATGTCATAATACAGCTCAGCCTTCCTTTATGGAAGCAAGGAAAAACTTTTTAATTTTTATGCAAAACCAGTTGAGAAAACAAGTTCCCACTGGGACTCTTCAGAAGCTCACTAGAAGTACAGTGACAAATAATAGGTGGGGGTGCTGCACTCTTACTGTCTGCAGGTATGCATTAAACACTCACATTGAGGAAAGCAATGATGGCAAAGCCTCACATAAGGGAAATCATGTCTTTATCAAAGTATTCCTCTGATTCTTGTAGACCAATAATGAGGCATGTTAGTTGTTTCTCTTACACTCACAACTGGTCAGCATGCAGGGCTGCAGAAGTAGCAAAAAGTATATAGCATTAAGTGATGTGCCATCAATGTTTCAACATCAATAACTGTACTTCAGTGTGCCAAATAAAACATAGTTACGCTGAAATGCTGCTGAAGCAACCCTTAAGAGTCTAAAATAACTGTACTTTGCAACAGAGTGCAGCTCCTTCTTTTACATCTTTTTACCTGCAAATTACTGAGTTCAAAGGGCAGAAAAATCATCGGTTCACCTTTAGTATTAGAACACGCCTGCACCTTTTCTATGATTAAATAAAAAATATCAACAAATCGAACACTATTGCTTTTACATTGTATTATATTTCTTATATCAATATATTAAAATTAATTATTACTTATATACTATTTCTACAGTATTTTTATATAATTGTATGCTACATCATGTATTCTCTTCCAATTATATAATGTATACTGCTACTAAGTGTTCTTCATACAATATACTTCACATATAATTTGTAAAACATTGAAAAAAATATTATTTAAATTCAGCAGACAGAGTAGAAGATATAATAACTAAATTCCTCTTGTATTCAAAACACAAGTATAGACCAGTCTTGTCTCCATATATTGTAATTTATATATTGTATTGCTTTTCTTTTAAAGTGGCCTCTTTAATTTCTTTAACTTATCTCTTAATTTTACTCAAATAGTTCTTTATTTGTATCATACTGCCAAAGAAAGTCTTATCCTACATCGCTGTTTCTCCTCCAATATATCTCTTGATACTGACAAGAATCAAAATGGATCGGGATAAACCTCTATGTTGTGAACTTCATTAACATTAAGTCTTTAACATGCAGACCTTTTCTAACCGGTAGCAGATTAATTCCTGATAACATCACTGAATGCTTCCTTCAGCTCCAGCAGCTTCCTTCCCTCCTTTATTCTCTCACTTGCAGCTATTTGGAAATCTGATTGCTTCACACATTTTCTGCTTCGAGGAAACATTTCACTTAAAAGCCACCGCCACAACCGGCGCTTGAAGAATTTTAACCTCTTTTTTTTAACGTATTTCATGCAGCTAGCTGGGTGATACAGTGAATGATGCCACAATGAGATATGATGGAGGCTGAGCGGGATTCCTATTAGGATCTTGTGAAGATATCGGACATTATTGCAGAATTTCAAATGCAAGCCTACAATGGATCGCATTGAGGCAGGGTCAGGGAATTTTCTCTCCTTTGCTGCAGAGACTGGAGTGAATACTGTCAGCAGGATGTCATTTTTTAACCTGACAGCCTGTTTTGATCCCTCTCAAACAGGGTGTCCTGATTTCTAAGATAAGCTGCTCACTTCTTTCAGCTCCATTGACTCACTTTTCCACCTTTTACACAGTCTGTTAGAAAGCACCTTGTGTACAGCCAACTGTTGTTTACAGCGCACACACACACACACACACACACACACACACACACACACACACACACACACACACACACACACACACACACACACACACACACACACACACACACACACACAGTGAACATCAGAGCCTTTTGTCTTTGTCATTAGCTACATCTGAGCGACAAACACCAGAATCAATACCGACCTATCTGCTGTTAAGAGACAAACAATCCTTTCTACTGGGGAGTCGGCCACCACATGATGTGCGTTTGACCAATACAGCATTCTGATATTGGCCGAACACCTTATATCGGTGCTTACATCGAATAACTTTCCATCTGCATTCTAAATAGTTCACTAAATAATGTTTGATCTTTTCACGGTGGGGAGTCATCTTTAACAGCATTCAGAGCATTGGTAACTGTTCATACTGACAGGCTGGACTGAGCTAATCCAGTGTCAGGCCAGCCCATAATTACAATCATCTTTACTGATTTTATAGTTGTGATATAATTCAGCATTAGTGGGAATTTTTTCATCACAATTATTCTTTTTCACCCCTCAAAACATAAATACAAATTAAATCATGATGCTGTGACATTTGTACTTCAAAGAATAAGGCTAAAGTATCTGAAATTATACCTGACAGAAAATAATCTATAGCTCCTAATTTTCTATAATATTTCTGTGCAGATTCCTTCCCCGCTTTATAACATACATGTTTAAATGTTGGTACCATCAGGGTCAACTCTGGAGGGGTAGTTTTGAAAATTAACCATGTCTCTTGCTTGTAAACACATCTTTCGTAACTGTAATTCCCTTAAGTTGCTGTTACTTTGATTTACACAATTCGGGCCCTTTCTCCTGGACCAGTCTGGGCCTGAGGACAAACATTACACTGTATCCACCCAGTCCCTTCATTTATTTCACTGTGTCAGCACACTCTGCTATTAAAATACAGTATTGTTGGGAAAAACATTTTGCCACAACTCACTCCATGTGTTGTCTTACTGCAAAGGTAAAGGACTACATCTAAATAAATCTTGCTGACGTGACATTCCTACCAGCTTTCTGAGAGGCACAATCTGAGACTATGCTGGCTTCTATTTCACGTTAGATGTGGTGGCATTTCTTTTCAGTGAAACTAATGTACTGCTAATAAACACTGTACATTATCTAGGTTTTGGCATCAATCGGTTTGGCATCAATCTGCAAACATTACTCTATCATCAGAGATTTCCATCTGAGAAAGGCAGCTCCAATGTATATTCTTGTTTAATGCCGTCACTTGCCTGGTAACGGACACCAGATCACACAGTGGGTGTCTTACATACTGAACTTTTTTTTTACCTTTTCGACAGCGATTCCGCAATATCGCTGCAACGGAAGCTCCAACCTACTCCACCTTTGTTCGTTTACACTGAACCAGTGTCTGATTCCCCACCGGATGTCGCTCGCGGAGAGGGATGCTGTTTTCTGGGGGGCAACTCACTGAAAACTCAGTCAGGAGGGCTAAGAGTCACACTTACGCCTGACAGACAGGATGACAGCAACTTTTCAAAGGATACATTCTGTATTTTCTTCCTCATCTAAGTTACCAGACAACCCCTACTACCACATTACTGTTGTTAAGTCATGCAACTTTGCTTTGTGGGTGGAAGTTGAAGACATTTCTGTTCTATTTCATAAGTGAATTAACTGTTTGTTATCAGACTATTAACGCAATCAAACCATCACCTCATGTTCTGCGCTGCCGGCTTGCCCTTACACACAGACTTTGTCCCTCCTCTGACGCAGCTCTGTCACTACCTCTACAATTAACTTCACAAGAGCAAACAAAAAACATAGTATCTGCTTCACCATGAGTTGAATTGAGTGATCATTGTGAAATAAGAATAATCTAGACTCAACACTGTCATGTCAATAGTAAACATAAATGAATTATGGTTCTGCTGTGTCGGTACTCTGATCCAACACCCCTAAACATATAAGGCAGCTATCTGTCTGCCCTTAATTTTCTGTATTCTAACACCTTCACTACGTCTCTGTCGTGTTTCATTGGTGAGAAGAGGAAGAGGAAGAGGATTCAGATCATCTGAGCAAAATGTGATTCTTTGAAACAAGCGAGTCGATGGTCAAAGTCACCTTTCATCCTTTTGATGAAGTCTCTGTCATCTGACCCGACGTCCTCCCGGAGCCTCTTCTGACAGCCGCCTGCAGAGCGGAAACAAACAGAGTGATCACCTGAAACACCACACAGACCGAGAGAGAGGACACGCAGGTCATCCAAACATATCATTATCTATACTCAGACTGTATCTAAACAGAGGAGTTATACGAGCTGCTTTTACAAGAGGATAAGTGGAACATAGTGAGGAGATAGAAAAAATTGGAACAGACACACGTGGATACACTCAGATGAAAACGTAAATTATGCACATAAATACACAGAATAAATGGCATGCAGAAAAACACACACACACAAATGAACACACACCTTCTAACAGCCTTGGTGAGGGCTTGCTGGTGGGGAGAGGATCCATATTCAAGACCTTGTAAAGCTGTCCAAAGGCCAGGAGCCGTAACGCATGCTGAAAAACACACACACCACACAGAATAAGGGCACATCACTGTATTGATAAAGCAACAAATCTGCACTCAGAAGGGAGAACGGGCAACAACTATACAATATATACAATTTATTCTCCGATCAATGCGCTTTAATTATCGAAGAAACTTGTGTGTGTGCGTGGCATTTGTGTAAACCAACTAATTCTGTTGGGAGGAACTTCATGCATTATAGAGGCGAGGAATAAACCCTCAGAAGGCACAAACAAAGGAGGAAGAGAAAATGAAAGAAAAATATTCCCAGACTGGCAGGAAGGCAGAGAGAGAGAGAGAGAGAGAGAGAGAGAGAGAGAGAGAGAGAGAGAGAGAGAGAGAGAGAGAGAGAGAGAGAGAGAGAGAGAGAGAGAGAGAGAGAGAGAGAGAGAGAGAGAGAGAGAGAGAGAGAGAGAGAGAGAGAGAGAGAAGATGAATTTGAGGATGTCTTCATATTTCTCAGCGCTGAGCCCACATTTTCAGCCTGGAGGAAGACTTTGTTGTTCCATGTGCTGCAGCTGTAGCTGTAGCAGTGGCAGCAGTAGTAGCGTTAGCTGCAGCGGTATAGTAGTAGTAGTGTTGGTATGGGTGTGAGCGGGGAAGAGTGTTCCCACGCTCATTAGGTGGCTAATTAGGCAGCCAGTTCGTCAAGTCCTCCACAGCACTGAGGGGCTGCTTATCCGAGGTCAGAGTCCGGGCTTCTGCGGCCATTCAGCTATTTATAGTGCTGACGTGAGCTTGGGGCTTCTCTGGGTGGCCGAGGACTCGCTTTAAATAACCCTCCTTCAATCAGTGCAACATGGGGGAGTTTTGCTCGTCGAATTTCCTGGAAAAAATTGCTGACTTTGGTGCAGAGGGCGGTGTGGAAGCATACCCCAGTGGGCTGTTTCACAGTCTCACAAGTCGCACGGCTGGGGCTGATTTTCTTTCTGTTCTCGCAGCTAATGATTATGCTCAGTTAGGTAAGCGTCTGCGGCTGGTTTTATAGCAGGAAGACAGGCAGGGAAGTTTTACAATGATCTGAGGAGAAGATGTTAAGAAAACACCCATAAAGCAGCAGCTCAAATGAAACACTCATGTACATTGAGTAAAAAGTCTCAAATCAGAACACATCTGAGGTTTTTATAGCATCAATCCACCCTTCGGGGAGAAACTCTGCTTCTAAAATACACTTTGATAGTTTGGACTCTAATGATCCATTAAAATACTTAAAAATCCCTAACTTGGCTTTAAATTTCAAATCACATAAGAACTCTGAATGTTTCCCACAGAGTGAACTTTTTTTTCACAGCGGTTTTCATTTCATTGGTGACCATATCAAATTCAGAGAGAGTGTTGAGACCTGGGCGGCTGTGGTCCAGAGGTGAGAGACAACGGCCGGTTAATAGAAGCTTTTAATGTTCATAGTCCTGGAGCAGCCAGGATAATGTTGATGGAAAATGCTTCTATTGTCCTTAAAAGCTACTGGCAATGTGCCCTTGAGCAAGGCATTACAACTTTAAATGCTTTTTTTTCAGACACTCTTGAGCAGGACAAGGGGTTACATAAACAGCCTTGACAGTGTAGCGGTGAGAACGGCAACCAATCTCACATGGTCTCATCAAGGAGCCTGAAACGAAGGTCTTGTTCATGTTTCCAGCAAATATGGTTCAATGGTTCCAGCCTGGCAAAATTTGAGAAACCTGCTGATCGTCTTGTCTTCCATTACAAGATAAACGGAACTACACATTTAAAGACATCTCTTGGTATCTATGCAACTGTGACAGATTTTTTTCACGATTTTTTTAATGATTCATTGATTACGTGAAGCCCCTCTCGCTGTCTTACAGGCTGTCCTGGCTGACCGCAGAAGCAGGATAGCTTTAATAAATAACTCTTGATTTTAAACAGCTATGAGTAGCTAATGTACTAGTAATGTATTTCTTTTCGGCTATGTAACATTAGTAACTGTTATTTATCCATGGTGAAACAAATAAACGATGTGATTGTTTTATCATCAAACTACTGAGTAGCTTCTCACCTCAGACTGAGACACCACTGAATTCAGTCTAAGGACTTGGCCATATCAAATAGTTTTAATTTTACGACTTATTCAACCTGGATAAATCTGAATCTGACCATGTGACTTTCAACAAGAATTACTGTATAGAAATAGTTAATCTTCTCACTGATGATGACAAAGGGATCAGTATTAAATTGAGAGTATGATTGTAAGTAATGATCTTTGCATGGACTCCGTTCTTGTCATTTTCCCTGAGGCTGTTTGTGAGAAAATCTGCAGATAAACTGAAAATGAAACAACTTTTTAGAAAGTGTAGAAACAGTGTACCATGCCAAACACTGTTGCTATAACAGCTTATAGAATTAAGAAAAGCCAGTGTTAGCAGTAGACATGGCTGATGAGTAAAGTGAGCTGACCTGTGCACTGTCGGTGATGGCGTCAGCCTGCTGTGCACTGAGGTCAGACAGGACATCTGTGGGTTCCCTCTCACAGGGGTCATGAACTCCTGGACCTCCTGTAAAGAGAAACTGGGTCAGTGTTTTCACACCGTGTTATGACTCTAAACTATAACTTTTTAAAGTCTGACAACTATTGTGTACAACATAAATGCAGCAGTGACTCATCAATGATTCAGAGGCATTCAGAGAACTACTTGCCATTGTAATGCTGAGGGAAACCATTAACAACATTTAAAAAATCCATTCAAATCATCACAAAGGCTAACTGGCTGCTCTGCAACGATCGAACGTAGGAGCCGCAGGGTTCCCAGATAAAGGCTTGAAAAAGAAAACGTTGGAGGAAAATTAAATATAAATATAAGAACATTTTCTATTTATTTGAGTTGGATTGGAAACATTTTTCACACAGACTGCTGTAGAAAAAAGAACATCTCGGAGGATTTACTCCAACACCAACTTTTCCTGAATGAAACACCAGTAAAAGTTAAATCAAACCATTATTCATGTTGCTGTGAGTTCACTGGGATTCGCTCAAGGAGTCCTGAGGGAATCAGCACCCCAATTTGGAAACCATTAATGCACTGTAGAGTACAAAACGACTGAGTGCAGGTGATACTACACTATCATTGTTGACACTCCACACTCTGCTATCCGGGGCACGAATCCACTCTGTGTGCGAAGAGGTTGCAGCCAAACACTGAGGTTATCCTCAAACACATTCATTAAAGATTACTCTAAATGTTTCTCCAGAGAATAAAAGTGCTGTTTCTGTGCCTGTTGGCTCCTTAGTTTATTTGTCTGCTTTCTTTAAACCTTGTTTTTAATCCCTGGGCTGATTGCTTTCCTCTAAATGCTTTTTACTTGTACTCAGGAAACATGAGCAGTGCAGAGAGAAAGCGGAACGGAGTCGCCTGGTCTTACCGGCGAGTGTGAGAAGGTTAAATATATGACATGCTGAATATTGATTTAGCAGCAAACAACTATTTGCTCTGTGAAGACATAGTAATGACATTCTGAAGAGAGAATAATTCCACTTGCCCACCATGGTGGCCTGGGAAGAAAATCTGTCGTATTACAACTAACAGAATACTTAAATATGTTTTTAAAATATTCAATTAAATCATGATGAAATTCAATTATGTGTGCATTTGTTTGGGTCTGAGATGCCGGTGCTCTATTGTGATATCTCTTAAAAGTGAATGACACCTTCACCGTTAAGACATAAGCAGTGACAAACATCTGCTAACACACTTTAGGCATATCACTGAAGATGTGTGCATGCTGAATTCCTTCAAAAAAAGTGCTATTATAAGGGAACAGATTTTATATTAGATGCACTGATAAACATGCCACTAATTACAAACAATGGATCAGTGATTTCAAATACTTCTTCAAATGCTCATTCGAATTTTCTCTAGCGTGGTTCCCTAAGAGTCCTGGATGTTTTCAATTTCACTGTCAAAATGTAATTTAATTCTGCTGCTCTCTGCGCAGTGAGTGATTACTGGATTTATTCACTATGTTTGACTCTCAACCACTGATGGCTCACATATATTAATTTCTGGCAGAAAGCGTTTTACCATTTACAAGATTAGGACTGTTGAATATATGGAAGAGAGGGCACAGCGTATGAGAACCCTGTTCGTCTGCCACAATAATATATTGAAGACTGACTTTCCACATGAGTCAATATTCTGTCACCATACAAACAATCCTCTGATTTTACTTTTTAATGCTTATGGTGCATTTTTACCTCATGAGCCCTTGTTAGTAGAGAATACTTCAGAATACATAATTTCCATCCACTTCCATTTAAATAGTTCAAATTAAACAAAGCTCTTGTGTGTCTTCAGCGTACATCCAGAATCCACAATGCCTATAACTTTGCAAGATGCTCTTTTCCAGCACCTAAAAATAAAATTCCTCTCATAATCCCACATGACTGGATAATTGGCACAATCTATTTATTCACAATTTCTATTTTTTTCCGCCTGTATTCAAGCAGGGTGGGTTTCCAGGAACTTGCTGATCACATCACACAGTCAAACATTTATACCTAGAAGCTGCTCTGAACAACCACCGTCTGATTTGTTGGCCGCAGTGCAGCTAAACTGGAGTGGTTGGGGTTAACGGCCTTGCTTAAGGGCACCTCAGTGGTGGTTATCAGAGAGGGCAAGTGCTGCCTTTCACTTTGCCTACCCTCTTTTATCGTGCCAGTCTCGGGGATTGAATCAGAGTGTCATAAGATCACTTTTGCAGATTTTCTCAAAATGTTGCTTCATTAAATACACCCAGTTAAGGACCCTTGGCAACCCTGGTCTGAACAATAAAATACCCTGATAATTGAATAACACCTCCCCTTGGTCTCAGTGACTTCAACAGAGAACTTAGAATGCCCTCCACAGCTCTGTCGCCTCAGCATTTCCTTGAGTTTTCAACCTGCCCAACATTATTCCTAGTCAAGGCCAGAGGTTTACATGTCGATAAAAGCCTGTGTAAATGTGCACCTTCTCGATTCTTCTGATTATTTTGTAGAACCTCTTTGTGATCTACTGTGCAAATCTGGATGCTGGATTTTTTCTCTGGTTCATCACCAAAGAAGCCCTAACTTGGGATGTAATTGCCATTCATCATTTTCTTTTAACACAAAAATGTTAAACTTTATCAGACAACTTGAAGATTTCTACTGGGGACCACTTGTTTACATTGTTGTATAAATTCTGTACATGTATGTGTTACCTGTAGATCTCACATGGGTTCATAACCAACGTTAAACCTGGACAATCTGTAGACTGTTAATTAAAAGAGAGAGAGAAAGACTATATACACGCAACAAACAGAGCTTGCTGTGAAGGACTGATCCCTGACCTGGCAAAAGAATCCCTGAGGCGATGCACTCCATGACGCGACGCAGGGCCTCACCTGGACCCAGCGGCCGGTTACAGGTGGCTATGGCCTTTTCACAGATGAGCTCCAGAGGCTGCAGAGGGCAGACAGAGAGAGGACACTCAACACAGCATAAACTAAGATTTTGGGTCTGAGCTACACATCCTGCACATACACTACAGGTAACAAAAAAGCAGTTTAAAGGCGCCAGACATGGACAAAAACATTTGAGTCTATCCCTTAAAGAACGAGAAATCTTGATATCACTGTACAACAGGCGATTTTGATTCAGTGGCTGTCACCTACCCATCCTTTGAGAGGCTGCCACACAGGCAGTGTGTTGCACATTTCTCTGAAAATCCTCAAGATGATGACGCAGGACTTGAGATCTGTGACTCTGGCCTGAAGGGACAAAAAGATGAAACAGAGTGATGGCATGAAGAGAATTTCAACAAGACAGCTCCAAAAATATGCATCCATGACGTTTTCCAGGCACTGAGCTATGGGGTCTTCACCCCGTGAGGAGGCATATTCACAACCCCTGAAATGTCAATATGCTGTATAACGACAAGGAAAGCCCTTGAGTACACACCAAGACCTGCAATGTGAGGGTCACATGACAGACCTAGTGCTACTGAGCTAATCTTCATATTTATCACCAGCTAACCACCGAGTGTGAGCTGTAATCATATTAGTTATGAGTTCGAAAATGTTGTTTAAATAGTTTTTATCTAGAAACAATAGACAATTTAAGTCACAACAGATAGTTTAAAATTATGTTTGTTGTCTTTATACTACAGGGGCGCTGAGCTGCTGTTCCCTTTTCACTATCATATTTCTCAAGAACAGAAGTTAATCGTTGGGCAACAGACACTCACAAAAGAATAAAAGGGAATTCCTGTGATTATACAAGTGGGATACAAATACAGTGTTCAATCTGATTAACTAGAACACTTGCATGGACATTAATGTAAATAATATAGTAGCATATCCTATTTTAGAGGGATGTTTATTTCTGCAAGACCTTATTTAGTTAATTTCATTAATTTTACATTTGAGCATTTTTTAAAGTCAATTAAGTTTAATCATGCTCATATAATCTGTCCTGCATCTGATTTAATAAAAAGTCTAATAGTTTTTTCAGGTCACTTGATATCTTGTAAGAATTGAATGTGTGGTGTACGGTACAGTATGAAAAGCATATCTGAATGCCCCTCTTCTCCCCTTTGTTAGGATTCTTTCCCCTGTATTCAACAGTGAAACCTTTTTTCCAAAAGTGCTTCAGGTGTTTATTGTAGATATATGAATACAGCATGCATTGCCTCAAAGTAGTGAAAATTGTAATTTCTAAAGCGGTATTGTATGGATGACCTCATGTGACAAACGTTTCACTGAACACAACTCTTCATGTTGTGAGATGAATATAAAAGATGATGAATATATGAATATATGAGATGAACATATATCTGTTGAAATCTCTGGTAAACAAGGTGCACTGAATTTTAAGATTATTATTCTCTATTTTCAGGTTCATACTTATTGTATATTTAATGTGTACTTTAAATGGATTACATGATTTAATGTTAAAAAAAATACATTACTTTTACCACACTGTCTAATGCTTCCTCATCTCTATTCTTTGTCTAAATACTTTGCTTTAATGCCTGTCTCTTTAAGAAAAGGCCAAAAGCCCAGAGTGCTCTGATTGGTCAACTCTTACATGCTTGAGCAGGCATCAACTACCATGTTTCCCCATCTGCTCTGCCAGTGTTGTGGCAACCGCAGCCATGCTGGGGAAAATGCCGAGGGCTGTGGAGGAAGAGTCTTGACATAACTAACCATAACAGAAGTCCTGTTGGCTCGTTTAAAGGCAGTTTCTGAGCTGTCTGCATCTCTGGATTGAGCGTTTTGATGATTTCACAGTATTTACATAGCACAGAAACCTGCTTTATAATAAAAATAGACTATGGAAATCTCACTAACTACAATATGGGACCTTTAACAAACCTTCACTCAAGATTCTACCAAAGTAAACGAGAAGTGCTTAAAGACTGAGGGGAGAATAGAAATTGTGCTGGAGATTACTGACACTTCAATAAGAACAGGATGACCATTCACAACGATGAAGTAATTTTATTCAGGTGCTTTCAGTTAAACCTTCCAGACACAGTGGATGGTGGATGAGACCAACGTCACTAATTGTATCTGCAGTTATTACAGATCATTTGAGGTCCACGGGTGGTATTAGCCCTGGCAGGTATGATGAAACTAAATCCTCCTTGTACTGCTTCACCTTCAGTCCACAGCAGGGACTTCACTCTGATTTCACTTGGCATTCAGCTCTCTTTCCCTGAGGGAAGCTGTTCACTGCTTCACCTGACCTTGACTCTCATTCTGCCTGCTGCCTACTCAGTAGTAGAAGAACTCTCACTGGTCAGAATAGCAGAGTTGCAGCTCATCTGAAACTTAATTTGGTGAAGAATCTCTTCATGACCTTAATCGCTAAATCTCACTCTGTCAAATTCTTCCTCTATTAACACTGAGAAAATAGCATTTCTACTGTTTGCATGCCGTCTATTCTTTCCCCAATTTCTTTTTTAAGTTTAAATCGTATTTTTTTATAATTCCCTGTAATTCAAGAAACACTCATACTTCACACTAACATGCAGTTTTATTTGGCAGAAAAGGCGCTGCTCTTTTAGGGAGCTCTATTAGAAGACGATCATCTACAAGGATTCTCACGAGACAACCACGGCCCTCCCACACTTTAATAAACAAACATGAACATGAAGTCTTTGTTGAATCAAAAGAAATAAGACTCAGCACAAAAGAGGGTTTGCAATGGAGCAAGGACCTGCAGCAGCAAATAATGTTGGTATGAGTGTGGTATCAGCAAGAAGCACAATTAGGGATCAACCTGTATGGTTTTATCAGGGCCAATACCGATACAGATTATTAGTTATCAAGGAGACTGATATCCAGTATTCAGAAACCAACTAAACATTTGCACTGAAAATGTCAAAATGTAGAAATAACCAGTGACTGAATGTAACTAATCACAGTGTATGCAAGCACTGTACTTTACCTACTCTAAAATGTAGGTATCTATTAAGGTACTTAAGTATTTCAGTTTTCAGCTACTTTACACTTCCACTCTTCTACATTTATTTGATCATTTTAGTTACTAGTTACTTCACCGTATGAGATTGTTAATTGTTGATGGGCTGTTACTTGTGTTGTTTAATCAATCAGATAGTGTTGTGAGCAAGACATTGTAGTCTATTCTAGTATAGTGACAAAACTACTTAATCTCTCTATAAAAGCAAGGAATCTCTGTCTGTCTGTCTGTCTGTGTGTGTGTGTGTCTGTGTGTGTGTGTGTGTGTGTGTGTGTGTGTGTGTGTGTGTGTGTGTGTGTGTGTGTGTGTGTGTGTGTGTGCCTCAAATATCTCTGCGGATCAGGATCAGACTGACCTGAGAGTTTCAACATGGCTGCTGCGTGGTTCAGTGGTGTGCAACGTCACATTTGTTTGGACTGCAATGATACCTTTAGTAAATTATTTCAAAAATGCTTTACAATGCCGCAAGCATTGTCCACCGGAGCCACCACAGTCACGTGCGCACCAGAGCTAATCACTGCACACCATAGCCATGCGCGCACCGCATACGTTAAGAACAAGCGGATTTATACCTGCGGCGGCACGAGCTGGACCGGGAGTTAGCCGGCGGTTCTGTCCCATTCTGTTCTGTGCATCTAAACTGACTGTTGTGGAGTAATGAGACTAAACGAGTCCAGACCAAGTCTGTTCGGGTCTGAGGAGATGCGGAGACGCGCGGACAACAAAGTGGAATCGGAATCTGCGGATGTTCGTGTGTAGCTAACTGCTAGCCAACCCACACGGCCCACCTCCCGAGTCGACGGACCGGACCCACCGGCATGTCCAAAACCGGACTTAGGGTAAATAATGTCCGCCACGCTTTTTCGCGAACATTGCCGTCACGTTTGCTTTGTGTCTGGTGCAGAAGAAACGGTAAAAACGGGCTTTTGTCACGAAAGTGTCCAAGCAGCAAGTTTGGTTGTTGAGGAACAGGAAGTTGTGGGAGGGACGTCGGCGGATGAGTGACAGGCAACGACGGTCGGTGTACAGACAGCGATATTGAGAGTTGAGAGATTTGTGACATTTAGCGTGTTTGGATTGCATAGTTAGTGTGTTATGTAGTGTTCGGTGTAGTGTGTAGTGGAGTCGGTTTTTGTTTAATGAGTCAAAACGGGAGAAGCTGAATGTGGAGCAGGCAGTGCAGCTCTTCATTCAGCTGGAAGGAGCTCAGGCAGACCTGAGCATTGCCTGCATTTAAATGTAAATAGTTACACATAACTTTGTAAATGTTTAAAATGTATGCACATATTCAGCAAACAACAATTTATATTTGCATTATAAGTAGGGATGCACCGATGCATCGGCTGAACATCGGTATCGGCCGATGTTTGCCTCGTTAACTGCCATCGGCAAATAAAAATCACATTTGCCGATGGCCGTGGCTGATGATTATCTTGATTTGCGGCATGAACGCTGTGCTCATGGAGAAACTCTTTTTTTCCCTCTTCTTTTTTTGGAGAAATCCGGAAACGCAGCCCTCCCGTTTTCATGTGGACAGCGAATCCGCATACTTTCCAAAACAATGACGCCAT
Source organism: Diplodus puntazzo (assembly GCA_963678695.2). Lineage (NCBI taxonomy): Eukaryota > Metazoa > Chordata > Actinopteri > Spariformes > Sparidae > Diplodus > Diplodus puntazzo. Next base: position 17,528,919 of record OZ023159.1, on the reverse strand, counting down.
CGCCGCATCTCGCAACGTCCCATAACAACAATGGCGGACCGCGTGCTCGTGTTCGTGCCGCAGAAGATATCGAGCCTTTCTCACAACTTACCCGCCTTGTAGTTGAGTGTGAGTCTCAGCAGCAGTTCGACCTCATTAACGGTCCACACAAACGATTTCGGTTTCCTTGCACTCGCCATTTTCATCTTCTTCTTCTTGTTGTGTTCGGTTTCTCCGTCTACTGTCTGTTTACAGCGCGCAAGTTTACTGCGCATGCTCCGTGTCTTCTTCTCCGTGTTTTGTGAATGTCAAGCACCACCTAGAGGCCTGGAATATGAACTACAGCGTTTTCGCTCATTTTCAGTGGGTCTGTGTGGACGCAAATATTCTTAAAACGACGACGAGGAAGATGGAGATAAAAAAGATGTTTTTTTTTAAATCTTGTCATGTGAACTAAGGTTATCTTAAATGTCAACCAGAAAGTGACATTAAAGGTTGTTTTTGTTTCATAAATTGGTCTCATTGGATCTGTGCTCATTCAAGGATAGGGTTATGAAGAGCTGAAAGACTTGTATGTTTCTGTGGCACAAAAAAAATTTCACAATTGGTGCATCCCTAATTAGTAAGTAACAAAAATGGTTTGTTAAACATATTTTTGGTTTTCACAGTAAAAAAATCTAACTTTTTCTACTCGGATTTTACGGGTTTTCTGTGATGTTAGGTCCATTGTGTTGATACAGTAGGTCAAAATGAAAAAAATAACTGTACAGTCACACATGTGAGGTTGTGCTGAAAATAATGACACTAAGTAAATAGTTTTTAAGGTGAAATATAATGGCAAAATCCAAAATAGTCAAAAATGGCTAATTATACCCTGGAATATCTGATTTCACAGCAAACCTAAATATCCCTGACGTCCCACCTTCAAACACAGCCTCATTTGGTCATCAATGAAAAAGCTTCTTAACCTCCCACTTTTCTATAGGAGCACATATTTTCTTACGGGCACTGCACTAGTACAGAGAAAGGACACTCCATCAGAGCCAAAGAAGTATATTTTTTAAATGATTCAATTTTATAGGCAATCAGATACAAAAAACACTGATACTCATAATTGGAAAAGGCTCATTATTGGCACAGTAATCGGCCAGGCAGATAATTGTCCTATCCCTAGTTAGAAGTGTCAGGTTATTATGTCCTCGCTGTACTTGTATGACTTTGATTGAATGTAACTCTCCACACAGCTGTGAACAGGAGAATCATTGTGAAACATACATGAAACAGCTGCTGTTGATCAACTGACAGAAAATCAGCTTCCCTGCATCAACTCAGGTGATTAAATTTGTTTCCTTTTTATATGAGTGAAAAAACAGAATCTGGATGGCTCTATGTTTCCATTAAAACATATTTGCTGTTGCATATTAACTACTCAAATCTAGTTTTCAGTGACAGGGTTGAATATTCAGGGTAACACCAGAGTGCAAAGACACAGAATGATTGTGTCATGAGCCCAGCTGTTCTCACCTGGAACCATTTGGCATGTCGGAGTGAAGCCAGGGCTGCCTGGCACTTCTGCCTGTCCAGGACATCCTCATCCTCCTCTTTCTCCTCCTTCTCCTGCCTCTCCTTGTTGTCGTCCTGATCGCCCTCCTCTGGAGAGAGGGACAGGAAGAGACAGGACAGACTGAGCGTGACCACGCTGACCTCCCACACTCGCACACAGACACACGGGCAGCAGGGTTGGACGGCTAATTATTAGGCAAACCCACTGATCTGACCGAATGAGCTAGGAGGGGGGAAATTTGAGAGATTCCATGATTTTCTGGGAGAAGGGGGTTTCTCATGCACAAGGCAGGATTTTTCATAACATTGACAGAAGGAACCGGAGTAGACGTGCGCGCATGCGTCTTGCTGCCCGGCCGGAGTCTCACTCTAGATGCAGATCAGTGGCTGAAGGCGATGGAACACGCCAGATTAGTGTGTTATCTATTACGGCGCAGGACGAAAATGAGAGCATGGCAACGACTCAGGACCAAAAGCCAGATTAAAGATTAAAATAACACTTTGGAACAAGGAAACACTTGGCAGATTGTGAAATACTGGCTCAGGAATGCCTGAGATTGGGGAAAGTCAGGAACAGTGCAGACATAAGCTATTCTACTTGAAAAGAAAAAAAAGTCATCCTGGTTTAAAAAGGCAGCTTGCTCTGCAGTTTTCTTGAGCGCCATGCTAGTATTTTCACTCTTGCGGGTCGGTCAGATGTTTATGTTTGACTGAAACAGTCTCTCTACACCAGGTTCCTGTGGGGAGCACTCCTGCCATGACTGGAGGCCGAGCCATGGGAGAACGACAGCAGAAGAAGAGTGACAGCAGATGACAACAACAACATAAACATCTGAGAGTGAGAACGCCACCCTAGAAAGAAAGTGAAGGCTGTTTGTTCTCGGGAGCAGCTAAGGGGTGCCCACTGTGGGACAGTCAAGCAGACGAACAAAAGGGGGAACAGACTGCAGACCACACTGCAGAGCTCAGGAGTGACGGCTCACAGGTTATCAATGATCTCATCCAGGGAAATCTATGATAATGACTTCTCTGCAATCTGAAACATTATCTCCATTCTTCAGCTTGCCAAGTTGCAAATATTAAATCTTGATAAATGTCCCATCACACTGGAATCAGTCCCATTATGGTTCAAAGTTCTCTCCCAATGAGCAATAGCCAGCAGAGATTAAATCACGGCTATTTTCTACAAAGCTGACAGTAATGCTGACACAGGGCATTATAAAAAGCTCCTGCTCGTAAAGAGGAGGTTACACTGCAGTCTCTAATACCAAATATACGCAGTATTCAAAGTCCAATTTATCCATCTATGTGTGATTCATCAGCAGTAATGTGAGCTGAGGAGCGATGTGTGTGGTTTAGCAGTCTGTTGCTGTAGAGACCGTAGTGAAAGCTGAACAGGATGGAAGAGGTGGAAGACAAACTAAGGAGCTGATGAGAGACACAGGGTTTGTCCCGTGTCACTCCTCCTCCAAGACCAAGGACTGAGGACCTTCATGTTCTGCACCTGGGACTTCTGGGTAACATAAAGTACCATTCTGACAGGAAATGTGCTGCTAATGGCATGTTATGTCAAAGTCAGCTGTAGGAGTAAATGGTTTTCAATCCAGCACTTTAAGTTGCACCCTCTCAGCTTTGCTTGCTCTATGTATCTGGAGACCTTTAAAAACAAAGATGGGAACTGAAGTGAAACTCAACAAAAAAAAAAAAACATTAATTTCCCCTCCTAAAGAATACCTTGTGGCGAAAAACCAAAGTTACTAAGAAGTACAGAACAGGTTCTTCAGTGGCACTAATGCTGCCAAGATTAATGGACTTATGCTATAAAAGGATGCACTCATTAAAGTGTAAGGTTACATTTTTCTCTCGAGTTGTCAACTTCTCAGTAAGACCATAAAAACTGTGATTATATAGGGCTGTCAGTTTAACGCGTTAATTAGATTAATTAATTACACTCCAAATTAACGCGTTATAAAAATTAACGCAATTAATTCTGATATCCTTAGTGGCAATTTAATGCGCGAGCATTTTAAATTTGGCCCATTCAATGACCCGTAGGCTACTTGGCAGTGGCACGTCACTTCCCACCTGCGTCGCCAGAAGGGCTCCAACTAATCGAAGCTGAAATGGCGACACTCAAATCCACGAACCTGTCTCGCTCTGTGAGAAGGCAGAATCGTAACACAACTTCCAGTCCAGATCAGCCCTATGAGCTGTAACCACATTAACACCGCAGCGGTCGTTCGCCAATTCTCCGCCTTTGTTCGTTCACACAGACTGAAGCATTGCTGTAAAGACGAACCGCTGCGTAATTTACACAGAAAGCGCCGCTGCGGCTCCTAAAGAGACGTGACGGTACACGTCATGATGATGACGTGTGTGTGTTTTCAAGGGGTTTCCTCGGTGTCTCCCCTGTAACTCAAAACCGACAGAGACTGTCTTACGGGGTAAAGTTCACTGAAGTCTCGTTCCGGAGGGCTGACCGTCGCTGAGATTTTTTTTCATCAGAAACACTCGGTGAGGTAAAGTGTTTTTGCATGGCAGAAATGTGACGAGGAGTCTGTAGGACGGGCGGGAGGAAGGACGCTTCTCCACTTACAGCTGTGGTATTTTTAACTTGTTCCCAAAGACAGTTACAGTTACTATGCTACCTTAGTTTGGTTCTGTAACGTTGTTTTGTAGGACATTTCTCTGTATTAAGTTGAGTGAGGGATCTGTGCAGTTAACAGACCATCAGATAGACACGCCCTCCACAATACTGCACCTCTGATACCATCAGACAAGTATCATATACATAAGTTATTGAAATGTTACATAAATAAAATGTTTAATTTAGAAAGAAAAAAAAAATCGAGGATTGTATCGAACCGTGAGTCAAAAATCGTGATACAAACCGAATCGTGAGTTTGGTGTATTGTTACAGCCCGAGTCGCTAGTCAAAGCAGGATGACAACAGACATGGACGCGACTCAGGGGAGCGAGGCGAGCACATTGTTGCTCGGGCCTTTGAACGGCAAGTTCTTCTCTTCTTAGTGTATTCAATTGATTAGTCACGCAATACACTTTTGTAATGTCCTAGAATTCGAATTCTGTATTTGGGTACCTTTAGCAGATATGAGATTAAAATGCGATTAATTAGATTAATTAATTACAAATCCTGTAATTAATTAGATTAATTTTTTTAATCGCCTGACAGCCCTAATTATATAATACTGTTCTCTAATTGAAATCTATGGAGTCTTAAGTGTGCCACATGAATATATGAATATAGATATTTTAAGTGTTAAATTATGATTAATTTCTTTTTAAAAATGGAAGGTAAATGATTACTGACTCACCTGAGATGGGGAAGGTCTTATTTTTCACGTCACATTAGAACCCATTTGAAAATTGCAAATAAAAGGGATTAATACATGTAAATTGCTACAAATTCTTACAGAGAGCCCTTTTAATGCTTAAGGAAAGGCACATAACAACTTATATGTACTTATTGTCATTATTGACAATTCTGTCAATATTTATTTGGTAACTGATAAAAAAGAAAGAAAAATACATAAGTAAATATCTAATTTCCATAAACACTAAGAAGACTAAGACAAACTTTGTATGCATTGTTGTCTTAACATTCTTCTAAAACTCGAAGATATTGAATTAAGAATGACATCAAATGGAGAATAGTAGCAATGAATCACATTTGAAAAGCTGGAATCAGTGAATAATTTGCATTATTAATTAGAAATGACTATTTTCTTTACATTGAACTAATCAACAACTACAATCCAAAGCTTCAGCAGATATGTGAACATGGTTCAGCAGCTGAGTATCCACTCTCTGCTTGAGTAAGAGTAGGATTTCAAAGGCAGCTTAAAGGTATGTTAAGTCAGGCTTAGAGAATGGTGTCGCCTGTCAGAGGATTCAGTAGATTTACGACACCACAGCCTGATACTCACTGCCGTGCCTAATGACAGGCCAAAACATCACTGATCTTTAAAATTGGACTTCCCGTAGGAATGCTCACCCTATACACTAGGTGTATTGTGTATAAATGTACATGAATGATAAATGATTGTTGCAGACAAATTTCTCTTAGACATGTACTACTCTAACCAATTATGGTCAATAATAATGATGATTGTTTCAGCCTTAATTTGCTCACTTACATAGATTTGCAGTCTTCAATCTTATGATTAATGTGTCTCCAGCTTTGACACTTAGTTTCCATATTCTGATTACTTTTCATTTAGAGATGATTCTCTTTGATTTAAACACGCAGAGTGCCACCTGCAAATTTAATTAGATTCAATTTACAGCAGTAACAGGACTCAGTCATTAAACACTGAATTATTCCACTGACATAATCAAGACTCCATAGAAATAGTAGTTTATGGGGTTAAAATTAGAAATAACATGTAGATTTACTGTGACTAAAGAAAACTTTTTTGACCTCTGTTGGAAGGACCCGGAAGTATTTATGTATTCATTCACTTCACAGTTATATCTTATTATGATTAAAGAATTGCAATCCTCTTCCCTCCTCTGGTACGGAGATGATCTGTGGAAGGTGTTTCCCAGAGGCAGGACATGAAGGAACCATCACTCGCAGGTCAAGACCACATACAGATAAAGACAACCCCCACTAAATTCTCCCTGACATCAGCTTAGGGGAATTTTGATTAGTGACCAGGACATGAGATTAATTCAATTAACACCGTTTTTATAACATGAAATTGTGGGATGTCATTCTGAGCCAATAAAAAATCATCAGCCCCCGTAATCAAAGCAAAGAAGCCCAGATCTGGACATGGGCTGCTGGTTAATGTGTCATTTTGTCTATGTGCTTAGTAGAAGACATGGTCCAGAATTTCATGGTGACCCAGAGAGAAGTCCAGTCAACAGAGGAAGGGGGGAGGGGGGTAGAGGAGCATGTCTGAGGCAGAGAGTGAGTGGGTTGGTTTGATTTGGTTGTCGGGGAAGCCCCTTGTACCCGGGGTTTCCTGCTGCTGGTTGGGGGGGGCGCCTCGTCAGCAGCGGGGCCGCAGAGAAGTGGCAATCCACACAGCGCGCTGACCTGCGGAGCTACGGCAACAAAATCAACAGTCAGTGAGCAGAGGCCAGCTACAGGAGTTACACTCTAAAACCTGGGGTCATCTAAGAGCCAAAGGAAACCAGTTACGGTACTCACCAGAAAAAATATTCCTGAGCAGGTTCCTTGAAAAATGTTCAAATGTTAGATGTTGAGTGAAGTAGCATTTCTAGCAACTTCTGGCACTCATGTCATGGGATCAACTGATCAGTGGTGGAAGAAGCATTAGGATCCTTTACTCAAGTATAAGTACTAATTCTAAGAAATCCTCTACTACAAGTTAAAGTCCAGCATTCAAATCCATAAATCAAAGTAGGTAAGTATTATCAGCAAAGTCATCACTTCATTCTGAAGTTTGAATAAATATTACTGCTGCATTAATGTGTGTGCTGCATTTATTACTGTCGATGTTTAAGGTTGAGCCCCTTTTAACTACTTTACATACTGTTAGTGTAATTTACAGCAATGCATTATATACTGCCAGATCATCATCTACCCTCTGAGAAACCACTTTTCATGAGCTCAGTAGTTCTGTAATAGTTTATAACGCTTAAGAAGTGGGAGAAAGCACATAACGGGTCCGAATCCAAATTCAAAATTACCAAATTTAGAGAGGTAACTACACACAAATGAAGCAGAGTAAAAAGTGCATTACCCTGTGAACTGCAGTGGAGTAGAAATACTCAAGTAAAGTGCAAGTAACTTGCAATAGACTTACCACTCTGTTGATGTTGTTGAACTATAAAACACTTCGTCCACTCATAATCCAACAATGGCGTTACAGAGTAGACTTTCATTTTGTTTAGATTATCTCATCAAGTATAGTCAGAGACATTGAACTAGATTATTTATCTATGTTTAGCATTTTATGCCAGTAAAAGTAACACCAAGCAATGCTAAGCCTGCCTGTGTTTAAAACAGTCTCCTTGTTAACAAAAATAAAACGGGAAGAAATAAATGATTAAATACGAGATTTGTTAATCTCGGATCATTGCCAACCTGGAACTGTAACCAAAAGAGAACAAGCTTTCAGACCCAAACTGTAATTCATTTAGGGTTCATGAACCCTAAATAAGGGATTCCTCTGGGAAACATGTAGGAGAACTCTCAAGGCCGCAATCTTAATAACCTATTTAAATTCTTATGTTTTTTTAACAAGTGTAGTAAACACTTGTTAGGGTCATCAGCTATGCTCTTGTTTATGTGTTTACTTGGGGAAAAACAGAGGGACAGTCTGTGTTTATGGGATTTCACACTAAAACAAACCCACTTGAGTAAAAAAAAAACACACTGTCCTTGTTTGTGATGACAGGATGTTTAACCTGAAGGAAAAATGGTTCTCTCCTTGGTGTGACTGCACTCGACAGCTGTGCTCTAGAGCTGCTTCTCTCCTGTTTGTCAGACTCCATTTTTCTACCTTTCGCGATGGCTCGACTCAATCTCTCCCGCTGGGAGCGGTACTACAATGACATTCGCTGTTCAGTAATGGCAGCTCTTCCCTTCTGACATGCCTTTCATTCATTTTTAATTTCATTCTAACCATTTGTGGGAGAAAACAAGCACAGTCAAAGCACTGTTGCTCAATGTCAGCTCTTAACTTACAGAACAGACACTTGACACAATGGAGAGGTAAATTTACAGTCAATGTTTGGTCAATTTAGGTGATTCCTAACAGCTACTGAGATTAACTGTCTTGTTGTGAGGGATAACTTAATTTGAAAAACCACCTTCTTTTCTTTTGGGATTAATCCTCTAAAGACATATATATTTGTGGCCTACTGGCCACTCTCATTTTGCTGTATCCTTTCGCATCAGAAGCAGAATGATACAAGAGGACACCTGAGACAGACCTCTCCTTTTTCACAATCCCAACCCATCACATCCCCTGCGGAAATCATCCTGCACCGGCCATCTGCTATTTCCACCACACTTGACCCAGATCCATATCAGCCCTTCTCCTTTTTCTCCTGTTTTCCTCTCAGCTTTCAGCCCTCTCCATGTATCAGGCCTCCCACTTTTCCCCAGATTATCTACCATATAAAGCTCAGGTATCACAGTATTTTTATACCTTTACATTCCAGTACGACCTGCCTCCCTCTTCATCAACCTCTTCCTCTCTGTTGTCATATAAAGTTCAAATAAAAGCAGGGAAGCATCCTCCCAAACAGGGGGAACAGGATGGGGGTAGGGGAGGGGGGTAGGTCAATACCTTCTTCTGTGGTGCTGTGCTCCTCCCTCATGGCTAAGGAGGAGAGGGTGATCTTCAGCGTGAGTTGAGGGTCTTTGGCGCTGCACACCCGGATGGCTGCCTCAGACACACACGACTGCACCTCAAATTTGTCCTCCGTCATTGTCTGCAAGGCAGAGCTGCACGATTAATTAAAAATCGAATATCACAGTGGCAATATTGACTCCTGCTGTTTGTAAAGTGCATGTTGCTGCTGTTCTATTTAGTTGGTGGATGAGTTTAGGACAGAGTCTCTGAACACAGAGAATCAATTCACTTTGTGCCTATACCACTGCTCAAAATAACAATTTGGCAGATTGTTGGTTTCACCAAAAGGATCTTAAAGTTATAATCTTAAGAGCTCCAGACAATCAAATCCCATTTTAAACTATTCACAGAGGCATTTTCACTCTAATGTTGATGTTATTGGTGGCTCCATTATAAGGAAACTCACAGCATTTGTAAAAAATGATAATATTTATGTGCTGAGAGAACTGAAGTGAAAACAAAAAAATAATTTGACTTAAATAAGATAAGTGGCTTATCAAAAGGCAGAAATGGTTGTGTTTACATGCAGCTTCTCCCCCACATTTCATTCAGTTTCCACCCCTGTTCTTATTGTGAGCCAATTCCCAGCATGCCAAACTATCTTGTTTTTGCTCAAGATTTGTGCTCCTTCAGAGGCATGTTTTCAAGTGCATTCTCTCTATCTCGTCTCCATGAGAAATGACCCCATCCATCACCCCCTCTGCCTGTCAATCTCTCCCAGTTTGGCCCAGGAAATGAGAGCTTCAAATGGTTTCCTCCATTGATGATGAAGCACGCATGGCAGCTATGGCAGGTAATTAACTGAGATGGCGGTACAGGAAGCACATTTAGGCTCGCTCTGCGTATGTCAGCTGTGCTTTGTTAGCGAGCAGATGCTTGGAAAGGGTGGGGTAGGAGGACTCTGGAAACCAATTTGAAGGGTAGAGATTTGATGATTAAATTATTTGTGCAACTCTGTGGTTCAGGATTTTGTTTTAAAAATACACTCTCTCTGCTTGGATGCATCATATCTAACTGAAATAACAATTCTGTGCTGTAAAAGCATCTCAATGGTCACCAGTTGTGGTGTGAAGATTGCACTGCTGTGTGGGCTTTATAGATTTCACTCGGACAGAATGGCAGAGATACATGACGTGTAGCCTCAGTAGAGCAGGCAACTTCCTTTTCATCTCATATCCATTTCAAATCATCTCCTCTGCATCCCTTTCTCCCACGGACTAAAAATAACCCTTTCATCTAGTTAAGAATGAAAAACATTTTCTCCCTGAGAAATTATTTTTCACCTCTATCTATATCATTATTCTGCTTACATTTCTGTTGTTTTATGTACATGGTTCAAACTTGTTCTTGAGTCACACAAATGGCTGAATTGTTGTTTTCAAATTTATATTTAAATATCAATAAACAATATATTTGCTGTAGGTGTCACTGGTATGTTTGCAATGGTGTTCATTTCAGTAATTTCATTAATCTAATATTAATGCTGATAATCCTGAGAGTCACATCAAGTGACCGCTCTTTAGTCTAAAACTACTGGTATTCAGGAGTAATTGCAGCTGTTAATTACAACAAGCTGACTGAGACGGACACAGATTGAGACACTTTGTGATATGGAGGTCAATTTTTTAATCCACTTCTGAAAAATTCAGAGTACATGTTATTCCTGTTAACTATCCATGTTATGTATAGTTTAAAATTGTGATACTGAATTGGGCTTGACTGAATTAAAGTGGACTGCTGTCGGAGATATTCATTTTATTGTGTGGCATTCCAGTTTATAACAGTTTTTTTTGCCAAACTTGCAAGCCTATATACAGTAGTATAAAGCTTTTGAAGCTGGCACATGAGTTTAGTAAAGACATGGCTGACCTCAGTAGGAAAACAACAGTGATTTCTGTGCATTGTAGCAATTGTTCAAATTTCAGATAATCTAATGCATGGTTGTAGAGCGTCTTATTATCCTTTGCATATCTGATGGAACTTCTATCATTCTGATCTAATTACATTCATTTTGAGAATGCAAAAGCATAAGGACATATATCACTGAAATGCAGTGCTGTCGTGTTGATCTAATCTCAAAGCTCTGTCATTTGTTTCCCCTATCACCCATTACTGATGAAAATACACCCGCATATCACAGCGGACAGAAGGTGCTTGTGCCTATTTTAATGGTTCATTTTACTCTCTGGTATATCTAACTGCATGCAAAACATATAAAGAAAAAACACTGAACAGTGTGAGTAAAATTACGTGTTTGTATCAAAAGGCATTCTGAATTTATATACTACCCTATATGTTACGTATTAAAATTAAAAACATGTTCACCACATGCCTTTGCAAGTCTCTGTGCCATTTGTGCTGGTATTATCATTATTATTATTCTTATTAAAGTAAAACTCTCACCAAAAAGCAACCTAGGCTTTATTTGTGATTGAATATGAGTCAAACCTTCATGTAAATGCATAATTACGACGAAAGAGGCACTTTTAACATTTGCGACCTAACAGGCAGGAGAGTAATGTGGACCTCCTACCTGTTGGGTCGCACTTGAGGATCGACACTTTTTGTCTGCCATGACGGCGGCGCGCCGGAGATCCAGCGCCTACGGTGAGTAGTTCAAAAACCTTCTTTTTAGTAAACTCTGTGTACACAAACAATGTTCTCAATGCTCGTGTTCATGTGTAGAGACCCAGTGCCCCATGCACTCCACTGAAAATTAGCTTGCCCGAAAACGAAACTACGGTAAATCTTAAAAGTGCCTCTTTCGTCGTAACTATGCATTTACACGAAGGTTTGACTCATATACATTCACAAATAAAGCCTAGGTTGCTTTTTGGCGAGAGTTTCACTTTAACATTTTTTTATGCTTCACTTCAGGGTGTCAGCACGTTTCTTCCCCAATGTCACCAGACACTCTTTTATCACACATAAAGACCTTCTGTTGCTCTCTGTGGACAAGTGTTTCTACTGAAGATCAGATCACAAAGATGCTTTTCTAAAGCTTTCCAACCCCAAGGTTGTTCCCTCAGCTGTGCTTTCAAGGCTCATTTTGGATGCACCGTGCTGAACATTGCAGTGCTGGAGGTGTGGCTGGAGTGTACCTGGATCTGGAGGGGGAGGTTGGCGCTGATGGTGTACAGCAGCAGTTTGGTAGGTTTCTCCCTGCACATCAGCACCAGTTCCAGGTCCATGTCCCCTTTGATCAGCAGGCCTTTGGCCACCAGACCGACACGTGTCACCCCGCACAGCACTGGCGTGCTGTCGGACCTGAGGGCAGATGGATGACAGCCAGATTCAGAGTCTCTCACAGCCATACAGAGGTGATAACACACAAATACAGCTGTGTCCTCAGCTCTCACTGTGGTGAAAAGTAGATGGAGATTCAATGTCGAGTTTAAGGGAAAAATATATATTGTTGGAATGTTTTTTGAAACCTTTTTATCGAGCTGATTCTGGGCATAAATTCGCCTATTTTGCTGTCTTGACCTACTCCTACATAAGAATAATGTTTATTCTTCTCCTACTCTGGTTGTATTTTATTTATATGTAATCAGCTTCCTGCTGTATCTCCATATAGAAGCTTTAATAATACAGAACCTGAGTGTGGATGTTTAGGCCATGAGCCAAATGTTAAGAATTTACGACTCTTTGTTGAGCTTGTTTAATCATCCAATCATCACACGTATCCGCCCAATGAAGATTTAGAGCGGAACACATATTTTATGAGGAAAACGATCTGGCAGTGTACTGAGGAAATAGCTGAGTGTACAAAAATAAACTGCAACTAGCAATAAATTCTCCTTATCTTGCTCTCTGAGAACATGCCCATTTGGCAGTCAGATGCAACATAGAACTGTATGAAAATATTGTACACTGAAAGTAGGGCTGTTCCAGGACAGAGCTGTATGACTGATAGTTGGGTCAGTGCTTTTATCATTACCATAAAGCCCAAAATAAGAGCAAATACAGTGGGACATACTTTGTTTCAGCAGCATCTTTCTTCTCTGTATTGTCCCCAGCCTCGTCATTGATAGAGGGCTTCTCTGAGGATTTGTTGAGGCCATCCATCCAATCAGAGACTTTCTTGAGGGCTCCCTCTACGGTGGACACTAGCGTCTGGACTGCCTCGAGCTCCTCCGGTGTCGGATAGATGCTGGCGTGCTTGGCCATGACATGGCGGTCATCGTTTGCAAAAGATCGGAAGGATCTCTGAGAGCAGATGAGAGGAAAGAGAGACATTATCATTTTTATTTGATGTATATTTTCATTTCAGCTGACACTTATGTCCAGTTAGGATCCCACAGAGTGAGCAGGTGGAGGTTCAGAGCTGAGCTCAAGGACGTTCAGAGAGGAAAAATGTCCGCTGATGGACCTAAATGGGCTTCTGTAGGAACTTGTGGCCCCTTACAACTTGTGATCTTTGAGAGGTCCATTTGCCTCATGACAATCATTAGTCAACAAATGTCATCCAGGGGAAGGTTGTTGATTGTTAAACAGTCAGTGGGCACATACTGACACAATAAGTGAAAGTAGCCTGATGAGTTTTTATACCTGAACCTGAAAAAAACTAAATGTTACATGTTACATTCATAGTTATAAATTAAAATAAGTTTACCACGTAAACATACAACTGATCTGCTTGACCAGGATGGTTCGATGACATCCAAGTCATCCATGTCAGATTAATTTTTTTGGGCCGTTTTATGGTGATAGGACATCTTAGAGATTACAGGGAAATGGAATAGGAAAGAGGGGGGATGACATGCAGCAAAGGGCCACAGGTCGGACTCAAACCCTGGGCCACTGCAGCGAGGACAAAGCCTCAGCACGTGGGTCATGCGCACTACCAACTGAGCTTAGAATGCGCCTGACATCAGATTTCTTGACATGTTCATCCATTGCATAGGAGGGACATCTTCTGTTAGCCACATACATAGTGTACATGCCAATTTCCTCAACGTGTTTTCAAGGTCATCAATACTGACTGATCAGTAAACTGGTTGGAAGATTAAAAAGAAGGACAATGATCATTGCCATTCATCATCCAACACCATCATCCAAGCAATGCTCGCTCAGAGTAATCACAGAGAAACTAATCTAAGTTTGCTGACTGTCGGCTTCCTGGAGGAAATCCAGAGCAAAATAAATGTCTTTCAAATGTGAACACACTGTTTTTAAATTCAACACCCGCTGTTGTTTTCCTCAACTGCCTTTCTCAGACATTTGGGTGCATTTGCAGGGGTTTGTTTTCAGTGTCACGAGCGCTCGGCACAGTCTGCACGATGACAGAAACACCTGAAGCAACCTGTGCTACTGCCAATCTGCGTGGCCTAGATACAGTCTGTCGTTACTTAACATTAACATTTATGACATGTACTTAGGGATAGAGCCCATCTCTCTGAGGGAAGAGGGAAAAAAATGGCTGATGTGCAAAATTAGCTCACTGCTCGTTTTTACAAGCCTTGGTGTGTCTGTCCCCCGGGCCGAGCATCACGACAGGCTTTCAGTCCAAGGTCAAACTGCTATCTCGCTCAATCATCCCATCCTCTTCAACTCCAATCCTCTCTTTCCCCCTTTTTTCATCTCCTCCCTCTCTTGCCGCCTGCAGCGCGTAAGCACACCCTCATTACGGTGAGTTATTTATGATGGTGCTTTAATAATTCATGGCCACAAGTCTCTGGGGCTTGTGCTGGAGTTGCGAGGGTCATTCATCATGACCTAGCTAATCTCTCGCTCAACTGCCAGGGGCATTCGAGGCTGTGTAATGGCAAGTGTGGGCAGCGTCAACAACCATAACACAGAAACGTACACACAAACATTAACAAGATCTAAATGAAAGATTAAGACTTTCACTGCCTCAACACTGATTCTGGATCCCAGCCCAGCCTGGCATCAGGACGGTTCCTTTTATTTGCTACCTACAAGACATCTGGGAGTTCAGGCTTGCACCGCAATTACAAGATAATGACATTCACTGCTTTAATTAATTGCATTGCAGGGTTTGTCGCTGGGTGCCATTTACTTAAATCTGACACACATCAGAAGAATTCCTCAACATTTCCTTCTCTCTGTCAGATCACTGGGGAGGATAATGTCTGACACAGACAGGTTTTTCATGGGATGAAACCAGCTTGGTTTATATTATATATGAAGAGTACTGAGCATCTGTGAGGGCATCAGATAACCTGCACAGACAGAAATCCTTCTATGTACCTTTAAATAAAATAACAGAAATCATGGTATACAGAAATCAGGGAAGCCATTTGATAAGATTCCCAAATATTCATATATAGTCCACAAGAAAAGATAACATCTGATGATACTGTGGTAAATACCGGAGAAGACCATTCAAAAGCTTTCAAGTTTACTAAATATTCAATATTCTTTTCCAAATTTGTCCAGAAAGCTTAAATGCATGAAAGGATAAGTCCACCCAAAAATGGAAACTCAGTCATTATCTACTCACCACCATGCTGATAGAAATTCAATAAAACCTTTGCAGCATTCATTCTGTCAAGCTTGTGCACACATTTCAGACAGAATACCCGCTAATTCTTTTAGCTTAGCAGCTAATGTGAAGTTGTTCATTGTAGCATAAATCTGGCCGGAGTTCTGATCTCTTCAGACTTCTTCTTTCTCTGTGCACCTTAGAAGTTGGTTGAAATGATCAACAGATCTCTACTCTGCTTTTATCTTTGTTGATTTTGAGTCTGAGAGGCAAAAAACCTTTCTATGTCAAGGACTTCTGACAAATCCCTTGGTGTTAAAATACACAAATACAGAGACTCATCAGGCATTAAACTGCCTGAGGAAACCTTACGATTTTCTTCGCAACCACAGTATCATAGAAACATCCAATTTTTACATAATAAATCTAATGTTTGTAAAAAATCCCATTGATATTGATATCATAAAATATACAGTGTGGTATTAATGCAAAGGACATCTGGGATCAATCAAATGCACAGACCAGTTTGAGGTTAAATGTTGCAGTCCATGTTGCTGTAGACATCGCTCCTACTGTTTTAAAACAGTCTTTTTCAGAAAGAGCTTGAAATCAAACTAGGTTTGAGATATTTTCAGACCTTGTACTCTGTCATTTTCTTCTCCAAAAACTTCTCACTCAAATCCATCTAGGATTGCTGTGGTGTGCCACAAATATTCAGGTGTTTCAATATGGTAAAAAACAAGGTTTCAGCATGTCGTTTGTTTTCCAGTCGAATATGCCAACAATTCATTGTTTTGTCAAACAAATAAACAAGCTATTTAGCCGCCACTACACTCAAAACGATACAAACAAAATCAATGGTTTCAGAAATGAACTACCCGGTTTGTGTAGCCTAATCAGCCAAAACAACATTTTCAACAGTCAGGAATAAACCATCTCCAGCAAACGATCAATCATTTTTTATGCTACTCTTCTCAGGAAAAAATGATTCACTTCCAGATGTATTTTCACATCTCCCTAGGTAGTTACTAGCCGTGTCTGCTTCCACTCACAAGGTAGTTTATCTGATGTGAACACAAATGAACAATCATGGTAAGGTGTATACAACTATTCAACAACCGTTTGAGAACACACCACATATGACTTAGCTTGGAATCTTTTAACTGATAGAAGCACACAACGTGAACAAACAGTACACATTGACTGGAGGCTCACCATGTCCAGGCAGTGAAGGGCTTGTAGGAGGCGTCTAGGTGAGGACCAGGGTCCTGTCACTCGGCCTCTTCATGCAGTCAAACGTTTCTCGGCTGTTGACTTCTCGGTCAGTCTCACTGTAGGAAGAAAACAAGAGCAAGGGAAAAATTTGAACTCCAAGCTTCAAGGAATTTGAATTTTAACCTTGTATTTATCTATCATACACATAGAACATGCACATGTTTGTACATTTGTTGCCTCAGGGATATAGATTTAAGCTTTGTATTTATAATATCTGTTGCTTATAATGTTGGTGATCCAGGATTGAAAGCTTATTCTAAGCTGTGCTGAATAAACATCGGCTAAAAGCTTAAAACGTGGCGCTGCATTATCCAGGCTAAACTGATCCTCCCAAATGTCAAGACTTAAAACTGTGGAGCTTCATATTTCACAAATATTAATCACGACCATTTCTGACATCTTCTCTCAACATCGGCAAAACTACAGTGAATGCAATACACAAGAAATTAAAAAGTAAAAAAGCTTCTGGAAATATTATATTTTTGCCTTCTCAGAGAAGCTGCTTGAGATTTATGTGCGAAGTCGGTGTTCTAGTTCATCCCAAATGTGGCGGATGGGGTTGAGGTCAGAGCTTGTGCAGCCTGCAGACCACACCAAACTGGTAGAACAATTTCTTCATGGAGCTGGCTTTGTGCATGGGTACGTTTTCCTATTGAAACAGGAAAGGAACCAGTGCAAACTGATGACACACAGTTGGAGGCACAGTTTTTTCTAAAATATCACTATGTGCTGTCGCATTAAAGTAATATTTACCTTCGCTGGGAGGTGCCGAGCTCGAACCACACAAAAGGCACAAGGTCAGAGTTATTAAGAATGTATTGAATTAAATTAATCCACCTAGTGCTGAAACATTTAATCGCAAATGTATGAGGGATTTGCTCTGTTAAATATCATTGCAAAATAAATATCTTTATATTTTGGGCTGTTATTCTGACGAAAGATGCAATTTTAATACATCAACTTGGCCTTGGAGAAATTCTTTATGACTATTTTCAGATTTTTTGTTGAGACGAACCAATTAATCAATTATAAATATTACAATATTATAATATAGTTGGATTTACACTTTAAAAGATGTTTATTCCAGCGCCTACATTAATGCAACTCGAGTGCATTTTGTCACAGCAGTAGTGACTGAAGAAGCATGGAGCTTCTAACCAGCAGCAGAGACGAGGAGTAGGCTACAGAGGTCTGGTAGAGCACTTCTTCACACCCCAAGATTTTTTCTTTTTAAAACTCTTCAGACACAACTGACATTGACTCAAGTGATGTCACACAGTTCCCTCTTGGGACAACTTGGTACTTTCTTCCTGGGTACTTTCATTGGACCAGTCAAATCTGTGGAGTTCCCATTTAAGCATGGACCAGTTAAGCAGGTTTTACAACATTATTATTGTTGTCATATTCAGTTTGTTCACATAACAAACATAATTTCGCTAATCAAGGAACACAAAATTCCACAATTATGTTCAACTGTTTTTACGGTTTCTCTTTTTTGCCATTTACAGCATAAATGGTCGTCTGACCCGTCACGTACAGGATTTATTTATGCTAAGTAAACTTTCGTCTTGCTGGTAAGTAAATCCAAGTATTAAAGTGGATCTGTTACCATGTGTCACATCAGAGTGCAAGTCACTCAGCTTAACTGAACAGAAGCTTCATGTTCAATATGGGACATTTCAAAAACTTGCTTTTCATCCTGATTGAAAATAAACCAGCCTTTGAAAAATACACTGTTTTTATTACAAACCACTTGAATTCTGGTGTTGCTGTGAAACTGTTTGAACATTATCTGGCCGGAGACACACACTAACACATTAATTAAATTACGCAGAATATATTCTCACTACTAAATGCATTAACTGAAGCTGCTTTGCCCACGCGGTCAAATGCTAATGAGATGTGAGCCTGAGCCTGTGGTGAAACCATGTGGTGGTGCTGGTGTTGGTGGAGAGAGTGCGAGCGCTGCTGCTGCGTGCCACCCTGGGGGAATCAGTGGGGTCGAGCTGAGCGGCAATTAGATTCTCCATCACCTTGACCTTGCTTTCAATGACAGCAGAGCAGGCAGATGGTGGTCACTGCTACAGCTCTGCCTTTATCATATTTTCTATTTGTTGATTGGGTTTAAGCATCCAGTCAAATAAACACAGGGTGAAAATGTTTGAAGAGAAATATCAGGAAAAAGGATGTTGATCAATACGGCACAACAATTACTGGGCCAGCTGCAGCGATTTCTGCTTTTCAAAGCCCCACGTTCCTGCTTCAGCCCCGTTTTGGAACAAAAACTCCCCAAACAGCGCAACTTCAAAGCGTTTACAACTACTCAATAATGGAGGACGTTGCTACGTGTGAAAGACCAGGAACGCAACACATGAATGCTAACAAGCCTTATTCTCACACCGAAAGTAAAGAGAGAAAGGCAGAGCTGTGTTTCTGCCACAGTATTCAGTTTGATGATACATCACCTCTTTACAACACATTTCTCGCTTGCATCTCTGTTCTAAACTGGATCGCATGTCTCTGATCGGAAAATGTGACTTAACTGTTAGAGGAGGGAAAGGACAGAAGAGAGAGGAAGGTGTTACTCCAGGGGTACCTCTCTATATAGTTTGACTTGGTATGTGAACAGCCTGGATACAAACAATTTAGAAATTCAAAACTCAGACATAGCACTCCTTGCTACCAGATCGTTATAAATTAATCACATTGTGGGAAGATGCAGATTTCCTCATTCAACAAGCACACATACTGTGATGTATGTGAGGGATTTGACTTTATCCCTGTCAAAATATGTCCTGAAGATCCAAAAGAACATGTTAAAAGCTGAGAGGCTCAGATAGTTTAAGAAACGTCAGAATTTAATTGAAATTTAATACAAATGTTTTTTTCACATGTAAATCACTTTCAATTGTATTTTTGTCTGTTTTTTTATTAATCAATTTAATGCTCAGACTGCATCTTAAACCATACTTTCCTTTTGCATGGGTTGACCAGCAGACCAGGGATATGTAGTGTATACCAGGCCAACAGCAAGGCACAGATTTCTTGCTAACAAGGAACATTTCCTGTATCTATCCTCATGTTTTGAAATTACCTTCATCATGAGAGGTGGGAGCAGAAGGAAGTCAGGTGATGCTGTTATAAGGCTACAAAGTCAACAAAGAAAGGAGGTCTGGGTGGATGGATGAGTTCACAAAACACTGAAAAGGATTTATAGGACTGCTTTCAGTTTGTTCCCACCATCAGTCAACCTTTTTGTTTTAACATGAACACATTTCTTACCTTACCTCTAACCATGATGACAAAGCTCCCCTGTCCTTAAAAAACGCACTTATTTCAACCCAAACCCTGATCCTTCCCTAAACTATAGAAGTTAAATCAAAAAACAGATTTATTTTTCAACAGTGATGTTCTGCAAAGGCCCAGAAAAAATAATGCCGTCCTGTTGATGTGAACCTCAGATAAAAACAAAAGCTGAACAATGTCGTAGAATTCGAACAAGTAAATCAGCCAGCAGATTATGCTTTAACCTAATCAATTTATATTTTAAGTATATAATGTCAATATACAATGTCCTTTTGACTCATTGATTCCTTTTACACTTGTGTTAAAACAAATTTAACAAATAAAACTGTGTTCTGACTCATTTGGGTTAAGACTATGTTTGAAGTCATTGGACTACAAGCCGCAGCTCGCTCTCTCTCTAGCTCTCTCTCTCAAAATAAAAACAAACAAGATGTGACAGACATGGAGAGCAGGAGAAAGCTATACAGGACGACTGACATAATTACAGCCCGAGGAGACAGCAGTGAGGACATTGGGTGATGGAGCAGCAATCATTTCAACCAAAATGCCAAGAAAAACACAGTTAATAGTGAAACACATGGCACAAGGACAATAGGACCTACAGGGCTATCCACGACTGTGTATACTTGCATACAGTATTCTGCGGGTCTTTTAATAAATTCCCCATGTGGGCTCATTTTCTAATAACCTTTCATCTCCCTGAAGAGGGAAGGTGATTAAACGAAGATAATTATGAATACAGCAATGACTTTTTAAGGACGTTGACGGGGCTGCAGTAGCAGCAGATGGTGAGCTCAGCATGTGACAAAAAGACAATGCTGATGAAAAGAAAAACAGGCTAGAGAGTGCGAACACGTAAGCGAGGATGTTTTTTTCCCTCTGCATAAAAATAGACTTTATACATAACTCTCAGGAGGTGTCCTGACATAATTTTACAGAAAGAAAAGCCAAACAGTGAACAACACACTGGGTCCTTTAAACTAATCTTTTCCCTTTAAGTCAGGTTTATTTGCATAGCCCTTAATCACAGTTGCAGTCTCAAAGGGCTTCACTACGCCCACATTATAAGACAATAAATGAAAACGACACACTGCAGCCTCAGAAGTTCGCTGAGTACAAAAACCCTATGTGAGCTTTTTAATTTTATTTCACCAAACTGTAATTAACATCATTAAAGTCCAGTCAAAGACAAATGTTTGCAACAATTAAGCTATGAGAGAAAAAATTAGGCTCACTACGATTTAGTGCCGTGTTACACATGTAATGCTTTGTTGTGCAAGTAGTGTAAATGAGCTTGGTTGGTTATTCATAACTGTGGAGGGCCAGAGCTGGGCACCAAATCTGCTCTGGGTGGAGCTTCGTGTCTCTGTGAGGCAAAGCAGGAAGGGCTTGTAAATGCCCCCGATAACATGAGGAATCAAACAACAGTTTCATTTGAATTTAGGGGTGTGATGATACACTCAGCTCATGAGACAAGACGATACATGATATTGGGTTCACAAGAATGAGAAGAGGTTTGATAAAACTTCTTAAAAATTCAAATTGATCGAAAAGCACAAAATGCAAAACAATGCAGGTTTTAACTAGTAATTATGTTGTGAATGTCACTTCAGCTCTACTTTCTGACAGAGAATGAATTATCGTATGCAGTAAGAGACATGAACAATATGTATTAGTGTAAAAGGTTTTGCCGCAAACTCAACTGACTGGCTCCTCTCCTGTATGGTCTAACTTCTAATTGAAGCTGTGTGTGACCTTCTAACTGAACTCTTTTCCACAAAATGTAAGTAAAAAAGAAAAAGAGTATACATAACAAAAATAAATAATATACATTTTTAGTCTTATTATTTTATTATTTATAAGAGCACACAATAAGAGCAAACCATAATCAGAGTAGTACTCTCTCAATACTTGAAGTGCAAACTGAGACCTACCAACACTGGTTTTCACTTTACATTAAAACAAATGACATGTGTTTTGGACATATTATGGGTAGGACATTTGTGTCATTATAATTCAATCAAAAAAAAAGTTGCTTCAAACAAAAAAAAAATTTTCAATAAAAAAAAATCACTTCAATCAAAAAAAAGACTTTTTCAATCATAGAAAAAACGTTTTTGAATGCAAAAAATATTTGAGACTCAAAAAATTGCATTTGAACACTTTTTTTTTTAATTTAAAATGTTTTCTTTGATTGAAGTGATCTTTTTTGTGTTTGGGCAATATTATGGTTGGGACATTTGTGTCTTAATTATTCAATCCCAAAAAAGTTGCTTCAATCAAAAAAAATATTTTCAATCAAAGAAAAAACTCAAATGCAAAAATAAAAATCATTTGAAGTGTTGTTGGTTTTTTGAAAATATTTTTTTCGATTTGAAGTGATTTTTTTTTTTTTTAATGAAGTGAAAAAAGTTTTGAAGTCTTTTTTTTTTGATTGAGTCATTTTGACACAAACATCCCGCAGTGGGCGGGTGCTTCCCCATTGGTCAGACATGTTTGAGTGACAAGTGTCTACACCAACGACGTCTTTCTGACAAGCAAGTCATGGTCGCCAGCAAGCCAGGGAGCAGTGCTGGAGTTGTTAAGGAGATAAAACAGTATTAAAATGATTGGTGTCATGTTATTAACCTACTCTGTTTGATGGGTGCAGGGTGCGCTAACGGCTAGCTGATAACGTTAGCCGATGGCCCTGCACACTGAATGAATTGTTTATTTCACTTAAGCACAGAGGCTAGCGATGTGCTAGTGCTATGTTATGTTACAATAAGTAACGTCATTAGTGGTCAAACAACAGTCCACAGGCCCACTGTTGCCCGCAGCGCTGCCTGTTTAGCAGCAACAGGTCATGCAGAGAGTCTATCTTCTCACACAGCCCACAGGATTACGTCTATTACTGCAGTCAAGCCAGCCGTGGTTCGCGTTTGCTTGGTCAACTCAGCCGCACGTTGTTTTCTAGTGCGCGAATCTACTAACATTTACGGTAATCCTAATGAAACCGCTCTGAAGAGCTTCTGGAAGTGACTGTGGGGCAGACTGTAGTCACACATCAGACCCATGAAACATACGGTACTTTACAGTAATTATTCCCGGTTATAAACTGAAGGTATCACGAAGGTATGCGTCCGGATTACAAAGTAAAGGACGAAAGAAAAAAATAAGGATATTTCACCCAACTTTGACGTAGAATAAAAAGCTTATTTTCCATAAGTAGTCCAATATTCATACACTACTGAACTGAGTTCTTCCTAGACTACGTGCACGCATAATATGAAGTACCTTTACTGTGTACTTTTGAAGTAATCCTGTGTCAAAATCATTCGTTAGTTACATTCACAGTGGGAAGTAAGGCTTTAACACCACCAGAGTCAGAGGTCAGACTGCAGTCTTGCTAAAAATGCAACCACTCATGTCGCTTTAATGCACTCTGGACAAAAACATCCACCAAATGGCTGCGCTCTGCCACTCCAAGCCATCACATCCCCAGATATTCTCTGCCTAATGCCTCCTCCTGCCTCTCCTGTCGCCAGCCTCCATTTTGAGGAAGGTTAGATGAACCCTGTGAGGGTATTATTCTAGGGCTGTGTTTATTTAGGTCGTTTTCACTGCAGGGGAACTTTTATGAGCAGGCTTTTATGTTCACACAAGACTTCAAATAATGCCCTGTACAATTCTGCTAGCTTGCACCAGACAGGATGGAAAGTAAAAAAAAAAGAAAAAAAAAAAAAAAAGCCTTGTTCCCTCATACAAAGCTTATTGTGGCTAATATTTGATCTGACAACAAAAGGCGATATAAACTCTCATAATAATCCAAGTGCCCGCATCCCACATTTTCCAACACTTGGGGCATTTTGCTGTGAAATTACGCTTTCAAACGTAAAGTAGTTCCAACACAGAAACTAATAAAAATTAACATCTGAATAAATTGGCAGGATTATATCAGATCACAACTTGTAAATAGGAGGGGAGGTAAGAGGGGATCGCTCTGACAGGTAATGCAGACAGACCTTCTGGTAATGAGATCTTCTTTTTCTAAAATGGACACAAACTTTTTGGAAATTAGTTAATTTATTTGCAGCATGATACTGCCTCGCCTTACACATTAAGGTTCTACATGGTGATGTGCAGAAATATGAACAGCAGCCTGTGTGAATGTTAACAGCACAGAACTTATTTCATTGTCTGTGCAGATAGCAGAAAATTAGATTCAGGATGTGTGTCACATTTTCTGCAGAGACAGAATATTATGTGTGCTGTTCGGTGTAGATGAGGGATCATGTGAGGCTATGATCACACAAAAACAGATTTTATTTGGGTCTGAAACGTAGTTGAAAAGGTTCAACTGCTTAGGTTTGTTGTTGAGGCTCATTATCTGTTTGGCAAACAATTTTACCCATAATAACTTACATTTGGTGAGCAATTGGGAACAAGGATACTTTGACTTGTTAGGATGAGGAAGAGATTGAAATGTTAGAAAACAAGAGAATGTTGAGCACCACAATGCAAGGTTTTCTGTATACTACCTTTCAATTCAATTTGTTTTACATGAAACATAAAAAGGCAGAAAAATATCACATTAGGAAAAACAAGAACACTGAATTAGAGTGCTTCATAACTAGCTACTTACATAGTTTATATAGCTCCAAATAGGGCTGCACAAAAAATCGTTAAAAAATCGCGATCTCGATTCACACATACACGTGATCTCATCTCTACACACGGCGATTCTGAAGCATTTTATATCTCGAGCTGAATCACAAACAAATGTTCTTATTTTACTCCCGGATTTTTTGAAGCGCCCCGAAACGCAGCACTGCCGCTGCCTCCTCCCTCAACCTGTGGTAAAGCGTCTTTACTAGGGATGGGATGAAATATCGTTAGGCGAAATATCGCGATACAAAACGTGACAATACGCATCGAGTTTGAAAAAAAAGGATCGCGAAATTAAGACTAGATGGCACTGCCTAATGATCTGTGTACTATATAAATAATTTAGTGTGTGTGTTTGTGTGTATATGTGTGGGGCAGGCATACAGTCTATGGTGGCAGGCTGGCAGCACCATCTGCTGGGGTCAAGCAGGGGAAAACTAAATGAAAAAAAAATTACATCCGGGGAACGGCGCAGGTCAGGTCACAGCGCATGCTGCAACAACAACACTGTACAGCAAGCTAACAAACATTAGCACCAACTACCTTGCCTTCAAAACGCCGAAAAATGGAGTCGAATGAGGTCGAAATTGAGGACGCTCCGCCTGGATACAGGTCATTTGTCTGGCAGTATTTTGGCTTTCTCATTAAAAAAGACAAAGACGGCAATAGAGTAACTGACAAGACGAAGACTGTGTGTAAGCTATGCTATGCCGTCACTCCGTACACCACCTCCAACACAACAAACATGAACCACCACCTTCAACGTCACCATAAAAATGTGAAGACGGCCCCAGAGAAAACAAGCCTACCCAAGGGACAGCTGACCATGAAACAAGCACTAGTGACTCTACCCCTGTCAAGTCCGCGTGCAAAACAGATAACCAGGCTCATTGGCGAGTTCATAGCGGACTATATGGCTCCATTTAACATTGTAGAGAACAGAAAATTCATCCAAATGTTCAAGTTGCTGGAGCCCAAGTTTAAGATGCCATGCCGAGGACATTTTTCAGAGAAGGTAATCCCGGAAATTTACAATGAAACCAAACAAAGCATGAAAGAGTGTCTCAAAAATGCCGACTGCATCGCCCTGACCACCGACGGCTGGACGTCGCGTGCAACACAGAGTTATATCACCGTTACGGCAAAAGTCATCGACGAGAAATGGGAGAGTAAAAGCTTTGTGTTGCAAACTCGTGAGTTAAGTGAAAGTCATACTGGTGTTAACATAGCTGGCGTGTTGAGAAATGCACTGAGAGAGTGGGAGCTAACGAGGCCACAAACAACCATCGCTTGTGTCACAGACAACGCAAGCAATATGGACATTGCGGTGAGAGAGAGTGGTCTCCCTCCTCACATCAAGTGCTTGGCGCACGTTGTGAATCTGGCCAGTAAGCGAGGCCTGGCTGTATCCCGCGTCGCGCGCCTTCTTGGCCTTGTGCGAAGAGTAACTACATTCTTTCACAAGAGCACCACGGCCACCGCCGTCCTGGCCAACAAGCAGAACCAGTTGGAGCTGCCTCGACATAAGCTCATCACCGATGTCCAGACCAGGTGGAATAGCACGTACGAAATGCTCGCGCGCTACCTGGAACAACAAGCAGCTGTCTCAGCAGCGCTGAGCAGCCCAGAAATCCGAAGGAATGCGAGAGAAATCGACACCCTGGATAACACTGATATATCAGATGTAGAAGACATAGTGAAACTGCTTAAGCCACTGAAGACAGCCACAAAAGTTGTCTGTGATGAAAAAGAGCCCACTGTTTCACTTATAATGCCACTGAAGTACATGATCGAGCAAAGCATGTCACCAGACGAAAATGACACACAGACCATCGCCAGCATGAAAAGCGCAATCCTACTCGACATCTCGGACCGGTATTCTGGGGACTGTAATGATATGCTGCAGGAGTGCATAGCGCTTGACCCACGATTCCGAAGCCTGTCCCATCTGAATAATGAACAAAGCGAGTCCGTCTATGCCCGGATACGTGAGAAAGCTGCAGGACTTCATTTGCAACGCAACCAGGTAGACTAACTTTCATTGAAAAGGTGTGCTGTGCGTGTGTGTAACTGTGTATGTGTAGGCTACAGCCTGAAAACTTATTTCTCATATCGATTGTTTTTTTTTAATTAGTTGATCCGAGTGAATGAGAGAGAGAGAGTGTGTGTGTGTGTGAGACAGAGTGAGAGAGATGGAGAGAGTGTGTGTGTGTCTGTGTGAGAGAGAGAGGGAGTGAGGGATTGAAAGACAGAAATGTTTGAGCTAGTTTTTCTATTTTATTTTTTTAGACCAGTGATACTGATGAAAGAACAACTAGGGCCAGTGCTTCAACATCAGGGGCAGCAGCAGCAGAGCAGGCCGTGGTCATGATTGAGACAGCACAGGGAGCAGAGCAGAGCCAGGAAGAGCCAGTAGAAGGAGAAAGGCAGATGCAGGACGTGACACAGCCTCCCCCACCAAAGAAGACAGCGCTAGAAGATCTCCTTGGGAGCTCCTACACTACTCTTGAGACAGTGCAGCCCAGCAGAGGGATTGAAATGGAGATACTCTCCTACAGAAATGGGATTCCTATCCCACTCAACAGTAGTCCACTTGAGTGGTGGAAAGTTAATGCATATGCTTACCCCATACTTGCCCCCCTTGCCAAAGCCTACCTTTGCATTCCTGCTACGTCAGTGCCCAGTGAACGGGTCTTTTCCACGGCAGGAGACATTGTGTGTGCTCAAAGATCACTGATTACACCAGAACATGTTGATATGTTAGTTTTTCTGAAGAAGAACCAGTCCTAGGCCAGGGCCATGACTTAAGAGAGGCTGAGATAACTTAGTCTAGGGTTAGAGCACTAAGGGAGTGTTCTTGTTTGTGTTTGAACTGTTGGGCTGTGTGTTTCCCTGTGTGCAACTGAAACAAAAATAAATAAGTTGTAATTACGCAGTAATATTTTCTTTTTTTCTTTTTTGATATCGTATCGTGACGTATCGTTTCGTGACCCTGGCATATCGAGGTGCATCGTATCGTGAGTTTAAGTGTATCGTCCCATCCCTAGTCTTTACAGCACGTGATTCAGTGGAGGAAGCCCACCTGCAGTTGAGTGTTTGGAAGGAGTGAGTGAGAAGCCGTTGTTAGACAGGGCAGCAAGCCGCTAATCTGCCCATCCTTTTGGCGGCTCAGTCCGCGGTTTTAGACAGAGGGCAGCAAACTGGGGGTCTGTTTTGGTCCGCCGATTTGCCGCCTCGGAGGGTACACTTATTTCCACCTTGCCTGCTAGATGGTCAACTGGACAGCCGCTGAGATCCGGGAGATGCAGCGTCTCCTGGATCTCTAGCTGTGTGGTTGTGTTAGCATGTTGTTTTAGCCACAAGCTAGGATCGGTCGCTACTTTCAAACTAAAAGCCCCCCGATAAGAACCCAGTTCTAAACTCCAATGGGTGCAATGTAAAGCTCTTATTTTGAATACAAATTTGTTGATAACTGTTCACAGCTCAACTTCGAGCTTCACGTCACGTCACATGTTTACGCCTACCTCAGAGGCGGCTTTTGGAAAAGGAGGAATATTAGGCCTCCGTTTTAGAAAGCCGATCACAGCAGCTATCACATATCACCTAGCCAAAGATACGGCCCCAATAAACACTGTACAACACGAGGTATTAAAGGATGCCCTCTCATCTTGGAGACTCTTTTTTTTTTTTTTTTTACTCTTCAAAAATCATTTCTCATCCAATGATAGAACTTGAACAAAACAAAAAAAAACATTGCTACAATGTTTGTTTTTTGTTTTGTTCAAGTTCATCAGTGCAATAAACATTTTGTGAAAAAAATCGTGCCAGAGAATCGTGATCTCAATTCTAAGCAAAAAAATCGTGATTCACATTTTTTCCAGAATCGTGCAGCCCTAGCTCCAAATCACAAGTTTGTCGAGGACGATTTTACAATGACATCTCTCCTAATGGTAAACTTATCTTCCTCTGTTTAAGTTAACTGTAAATAAGCATCTGCAACACATCACATGCAACTGCTGACTGGATACTAGTTAAGTAAGCTGGAGATGGTACACAAGGCTGTGCTGAAGTATGGACAGATTCCGTTCACATGTGCCCACGTCCAACATTTCGCCTCAAACGCACACCATTCTCTTCTCAGTATAAAGTACACTACCAGACTGTGTGGTTTAGATGAGGTTTGTTTGAGAGTTGAGGGTGAGGGATGTGAAGGTAGGTCAGGAACATACAAACTACTTCTTGTGCACTTAATTTCAAGAGCAATGTGAGTCCTGACCTTCTAACCTGACACAATCTCTCCAGCTCTCTTCTAACACGTTGGTGCTCACACCAGCACTGTAAAACAGCAAGCAGATCATAATGTATTTCGGTGCAGGTACTGTAACCCCGAACAATATGACTCCTCACAGAAGAGCAACATATTTCATCGGCTGCACAAATTCTCTGTGATCTCCTCGCAGAGCCAGAGATGTCTGACTCTGCTGCAGAGCCAATAAACCTGACTACAAACGTTATATAAGTGAGCCACAGCTGGTAGGGGGTGGGCTGCAGAGGAAACAACACAAGGCAACATGTACATAGACGTATCTCAGACAGGAAGGCTGGTACTAATAGGGACATGGTTGGGTTTACCTTTAAGAAATACCTTAACAATATCCCAGCATGCTCTGGTTTTGCAGACTGATCCTGAGTAGCAGTTTAAGAATGGACACCGCGTTAAAGTCTGAGCAATCTCAGACAAATATGTTGAATTAAATGACAGCCAGAAAAAAGGGAGACTGTCTCAAGAGCTGAAAACATTTTGAATATGTGATAAAGGAGATGAGAACAAGCCTAAAAAAGCCTGTGTGTAAAGTAATCAAAATATGTTAGGGTGTTAATTAACATCTAGTTGTCCCTCTAAAGGGACAACTAGATGTTAAGAACCTGTATCTCAGACTAGGATCTGCAGATTTCCTTCACAGTTGTTTTCAGACGAGATGTAAGATCAGATCTAGGTCTCCAGAGAAGAAATAATTGGAGAGCGACGGCTCCAAACATCAGGCACCATCAAGGCTGAAGAGTCCTGACGCCTGCTTCAGTATTTTCACAAACAGAAGTTAGAACAGAACACATCCACTATTAACCCTTTAAAACATTTTGCTTGGTTCCTCTATCTACAAGCATGAGGCTTTGTCTCTATAGAGGATAATCCTGATCCGGAGTAGGATCAGCAGATCCTGGCTAAAGTCCCACTTTGGAGTGCTAGAATGATGATGATGCCGTTGTCCATAACCCGCTGGCTGGCGGTCACCGTCAACTGAACCCTGCACTACCATAACATCAGGACTTAAATGTACGCAGTCATTTTTGTGGCTTCGTATACTCAATGCAATGACTCGAACAGTTGCAGATAACAGCACACATGATGTTGTACACAGCTGTACAAATGAGAAGTGACAGAAGTCAAAAAGAGTTCATACTCTACCTACTGTCACACTTCCACACACCTGACCAGTCACTGTGCAAAGCGGGCGTAAGGTTCAGTTTTAAAAACTTCAGACATATCTGAAAGGTGTGGCAGAGGGGATTTTGAACACTGCTGAAGTACTGTCCTTGAGTGAATGTACTTTGCACTATGCAACTCTTGTTAGGATGTTGGACAGGTGCAGAGAATTGTGTTATCTCTGTTTTACATGTCATCGGTCATCTTACAACAAACACGTTGTTTTAAATATGCACCATTAAAGTACTGCTGCATTAGCTATTGGCAGTTTCTGGTGACAACAACCAACCGGTCTACTTTGATACCAAAGAAGAAGTCTAAGTAGGGCTGGACGAGATGGCCTAAAAATTGAATCTCTGATTTTTTCACACCAAACTCAATTTACGATTTTAATCGTTTTTTCCTTCTCAAGAACAAACTTCAAATTACAAAGAAATTATTAAAAACATTGCGTTTATTTTAATGCTTTTACTCTAAACAAATTTGCCCTGCCATTGTAAACAGTGCAGCTTTGAACTCACTTGAAAAAATATATAAAAGTGCATCCTTTTGAAAAGAATCTGTCCCTTTTTGAAAAAATGCTTTTGTAAACATACATTTAACATGTATGATTGCTTGCTATTTTAAAAACAGATCAGTTTCCATATTGGTATTGATCAAGTGTTAACATTCAATACTTCATTTTGCAAAATGTGCCTTTTGTTTACAAAAAGCATTTATATCCCTGAAGATATGTAAACTAAATCAAACATCTGCAGAGTTATCATCACATGTGGGTAGATGCACAGGACATGAGGTGTGTGCTTGCTGTCTTTTTAACACATTTTTGACCAGAAATACGAGCCTGTCTACTTCCTCTGCAAAGGACCCGTTGCGGCTTCGTAACACAAACCTGGGGTCGAACATTTTCAATGTGTGGATGAACCTCCAGCTCCACAGTATATACAGTACAATATCTTTAGCGAAATGCAACGTGACTGTATCCGTAAAAGCTGTCCACCGGGATAATTTCTTTTCATACGGGACACAATGATAAAATGATTCTGCTAATGTTGGCTGCTTTTTGGCAGGTGTTTGTGGGCTGCCACGGTCTTGTACATCTTGTAGTGAACAACAAGTGTCCCACTCTGATAAATGCGTCTGTTTTGAGATGCTGAAATAAATGGGTCGGTCCGCTGCCTTTGGTTCCAACAGCCTTTAAACAAACTTTGCAGCGGACAGTGGTTTGTTAGAGGTCTGACGCTACAAAACCAAGCTACTAATGAGACAGTGCCATTTTGAGGAACGAGCCATTAGCTTGCTGCATGTTGTGTCTAAGTCACTGCGGGGGGGGGGATGGTGGAGCCGACTATGAACTACGGGAGCCCGTGGGGAGCGGCGGCGGAGCAAGTTAAAGAGAAAATTGATTTTATCCGTTTTAAATCGTCCGAAACCACAAACTCGAATTAATCGATTTTGCCGAGTTATCGCCCAGCCCTAAGGCTATGTACTATAAATATGAGGCAAGATTTAAAGTTACGATCCTGATTTTTCCATGAATTTATGGACACTTTACTTCAATTTAAGAGAAAGCTGCACTGATTCTATATAAGTGATGTCTGTTAGTTCTGATTCAGCAGAAGCAGGAAGTGAAATAACTGTGCAATTTTTTAGGCAAAAATGCATCAATCGGGCTTAAACCAGGAGACAGAATTGAACAATTTTAATCTTTCCTGTTTTGGACAGTAATAAAAATGGACAGCCAAATCTGAACATAAAGCTTTTGGCTGGTGACTCATGGTTTTGTTTCCACCCAGTGAGCAGGCCATGGCAGACCTCTCCACAGACTGGTTAGCATCTGAGGCAAACAATAGTTTTACCAGCAGACTGAGACAGCTATCTGTATGGTCACCTGAAGTCAGGGGTCTCTGGAGGAACCTGCTGCAGAGGTAAAGGTCGGGCGGGCCCTAAAGCTACTTTATAAATCTAGGCTTGGTGACGCCCACACAGAGGGATCAGGAAACACAGCTGCTTTGTTATGAAACAGCAGCTTCAGTGGTTTTATTTTTTCAGCAGAGGATTAGTCCTTCATTAATGCATTAATGGATCAGTGCTGCACTGTGGGCCTGAAAACATCCAAGTAAGCACAACACTCTCATCTCTGTGTGCTACTAAAAGCAGCAGCAGCAGTTGTGTACGTGTGTGTCTCAAATTGACAACAGTGTTTATTTAGTTGTTTTTGTGTATTAGGCATGTGTCATGATTGCTTTTGATCCAAAAATAGAACTTCAGCTAGGAAATAAAAATGCAACCTGTTTTATTTTCAGCTCATATTCTTTAATATGTACATTTGATATTGTGCTAAATGACAGCTGTTCCTCCACATGTGAAAAACAACTGAGTCAATCAGAGCTTTGAAGGCCAGATTAGTAACGTCTATGTCATCTTCCCGTGCCAGAGCCAGAAAAACTGCCACAAAATGGCAGCAGGCACAGATGAAATTGAGACCAGCTGTACAGTTCGATGTAAGGTGACATACATACAATCACTATCTTTAAATCTGCATATTTCTCCCACTGACATGAAAAATTAAATCTGCTCCTTTCCACCACTGCTGCAGCTTTTGTTGCTGTCTGTCACTGGCTACTGATTGCTTTGGGCAAAAACAACCCCCGCTAGTACTGGTGAAAGACTTTACATTGTGTGTCCCAACCCTTTAAGGTTATCTGGAAGAGGACTCTTTAACAAGGGATCTCCTTCTAAAGTTTGTTATTGTTTGAATTTGGATAAAAACAAAACACATCCTGTTGGCTACTTGAGCCTGTACTAATCAATGCTTGTATATTACAATGGATCAAATGACTGTATGTCATGTGTAAGGTGATGCTTGTAATGGCAAACCAATGAGAATTGTAACCATTTCCAGTTTTCTTCTACAAAGTCTTTCAAAATGTCTGTTTTAATTTCACAGCCCCCACCTTGACTGTTTTGGTTCACTCTCATAACACTCATTAACCTCATTTTTAGCTGCAGCAAGCAACCTAATATAAGCCCTAAAACCAACTGCATACAACCAGCAGACAGCAGACAGCAGACAGACAAATTGGAGACTGGCTAGTGAAGAAGGTAGCAAGTTAAGCAGGGAGTTGGTGGAGACCAAAGCGGAGCAAAAAGACAAATGAATGATGGACTTACATTTATCCGATTAACATTCAATAATGATCACATTGCTCTGAGTCTGCTGGTTGTGTAAATTGGCAATTTCTTGCTAGCGTAATTACCAAATTACCTTTATAAAGTGATACTGTCCTTGTCAGTGTTTCGTTCACAACTGACCGTAAGTTGCTACAAAATATCAATGGTGTAATGTCAATAAAAAACCATATCTAATCAAAGTTAGTGCAGAAATGTCTCACCTCCCCAGATTACTGTAATGCTGCTAATAAGATATCCCCCATTCAGTGAGTTATTTTGTTTATTTATTTATTGCTCCCCAAGCAAATTTTGTGAGTGGATCAGTGACTTGAATCTCAAAGTTCTCAGATTTGACCATGCAGGACAGTTATAAGTCATTTGTAGTGATGGATCAGGGCAACAACAGTCACACTGAATAAATTAAGTAAACCAAATCGTTGACTCAGTGTGATTATCAGTTTTTTGATCCATGTCTCTGTTCAGCAGCTGTGGATTTTTTTTTAAACCGGTGCCTTTCTGGACATTGTAGCACTCTATGGAGGTCTATTGTCAAATTAGTCAGTCTGTAAATAAAGGACAAATGCAAAAACTTTTTCAAACAATCTAAAACGGTTTCTCTATGACGAAACATCCTGTAAAACACTGTGAATGTCAGGACAAGGTCATAAAGTAGAAATGTAACTGCCAGTCTCTGTATCTCCCAGATGAAACCATCTCTGTATCGTCAAAGACTCAAAGGAAGATTTCTAGCAGGAAATTATGAGAGAGAACAGAGAGCTACTGCTCCCTCAGTCAGACCTGCGTTATTATTATAGTGCACCGAGAGAAGCTTGCCTTGCATTTTTATTGCTTTCTATAACATCTTCTTTATTATCCTTACACTGTTTGTAAAGCACTTTTGACTCTGCCTTGAAAGGTTTTATGTACAGCAGATTAAGTTAACATTTCTTTCTGGTAGATGTGTTTCTGCTTACGAGTGTGTGTCAAAATGACTCTCCGGAGGAAATGACCGTTTTTACTGTGGATGCAAGATCTTTATCCTATTCCAAAGGATCAACCTGCATGCTTATAAGGTTTCTCTTTAGTTGAGGGGAAATCATGTACACTATAGTTCCCTTACTAATTCAAACACACATTGGTTTATTCTAGCCATTTTACAGTAGAAAAAGTATTTTATGAAATCTGTATTAATCTTTATCAAAAAATAAAAGCATGCCAATACATTTTCATATTGTATGGGAATTGGTGTAAACTAATGATGCCTGACATACTAGAAAAGATTGAAGTGTGAAGATTGAACAGCAACATGGCTGAAAAAATAGTTATATAAATTTGCATGATTTGTAGTTAATTGGCAAAAACTTGCAAAACCACCAGTCTGATCCTCAGATATATGTTTATTTATCAGCCATATTACTGAACATCAAATTCAGCAAGAAGTTAATCTACTACAACTATTCAAATATGATACTGATGTTCATTAAAAAGCAACTACAGGGAACTTTCACTTTTTGTTGATCCTGGCAGCTACTGAGTACCATGTGTGCAATTGTTTTGTGAAAAAAAGTGAAAAAAAACGCATATGTTTCATACAAGTTTTCCTTTTAAAAGCAACATAATGTAACATTCTTACCTAAAAAACAGCTTCAAAATCCTTTTGATGGTAAGGTGTATGTAATAGGGTGAATTAGGGCTGTAACGATACACCAAACTCACGATTCGGTTTGTATCGCGATTTTTGACCCACGGTTCGATACACACCTCGATATTTTTTTTCTAAATTAAACATTTTATTTATGTAACATTTCAATAACTGATGTATATGATATTTGTCTGATAGCATCAGAGGTGCAGTATTGTCGAGGGCGTGTCTATCTGATGGTCTATTAACTGCACAGGTCCCTCACTCAACTTAATACAGAGAAATGTCCCACAAAACAACGTTACAGAACCAAACTAAGGTAACATCTTTGGCAACAAGGAAAAATACTACAGCTGTACGTGGAGAAGCGTCCTTCCTCCCGCCCGTCCTACCGACTCCTCGTCACATTTCTGCCCAATAAACAGAATCTTTCACCGGCAAAAACACTTTACCTCACCGAGTATTTATTATGAAAAAAAAATCTCCGCGACGGTCAGCCCTCCGGACCGAGACTTCAGTGAACTTTACCCCGGAAGACAGCCTCAGTCGGGTTTTGATTGACAGGGAGGGGAGACACCGGGGTAACCCCTTGCAAACGCACACACGTCATCATCATGACGTGTACCGTCACGTCTCTTTTGGAGCCGCAGCGCCGGCTTTCTGTGTGAATTACGCAGCGGTTCGTCTTACAGCGGTGTTCCGCTCTGTGTGAACGAACAACGTCGGAGAATTGGCGAACGACCGCTGCAATGTTAATGTGGTTACAGCTCATAGTGCTGAATCTGGACCGGAAGTTGTTTCGCGATTCTGCCTTCTCACAGCGCGAGACAGGTTCGTGGATCTGAGTGTCGCGATTTCGGCTTTGATACGTGTATCGTTACAGCCCTAGGGTGAATGGTGTCTCTGTCTCAGCCACTCCCCCCTCTTGTTCCTAGTCCCTTTAGCACTATGTAACTTCAGTGAGAGGGTAGGAAAACAGCATTACATGTTAATGGTATGTTAAGAAAAAACACTTGACTGTAATGCAGCCTTCAAAACCAGAAATTAAATTAAACTCTTATCGCTATATCACAATGTAATGATATCCAAAATCTAAGACGAAAGTCTCATATCCCAATAATGACAGAATATGATAATGGTATATACTACCCAGACCTACTAGAATATAGCACTTCACTAGTCTGTCAACTACTCAAAGTGCTCTACATCATTTGTCAAATCCACTCATTCATACACAGAATCATACATGGCAAAGGGCGCCATGCAGGTGCCACCTGCTCATCAGGAGTGATACAGTGCTTCCCATCCAAAGCATCCCACGATTTTTTTTATGCTCAGCCATTCACACACTGATGAAACAGCCATCGGGAGCAATTTGAGGTTCAGCATCTTGCCCAAGGACACTTTGACGTGCAGTCAGGGGATCCAGGGATTAAACGACCTTCCAATAAGTGGACAACTCAATATATCTCCTGAGCCACAGTTGCCCTTCTAGGTTTCCAAGGAAATTATTGAGCCTAAGGCACTATACAAAAGTACAGTGTAACAAACACCATCAACCAGAAGTCCATTAATTTCTCAGCGACCAGAAACAGTTAATCTGAATTTGAATAAGTCATTAACTGTTAGCTGCTCATAATGTTTTAAGGATCAGCTACAAGATGGAACCAGCTACAATAACAAAAAAGCTGGACTGGCTGTAATACAGCAAACACAGCTGCTTACAATAAGCCTCTGAAACCGACAGTCAGGACATCCCCACAATCGACTCATTAAACAACAACAAACAAGGCAGTCAGGAGACTTTAGTGTGTGTGTGTGTGTGTGTGTGTGTGTGTGTGTGTGTGTGTGTGTGTGTGTGTGTGTGTGTGTGTGTGTGTGTGTGCGTGTGTGTGCGTGTTGCTGCAGATCACCTACTGGATCCAATTTCAGCTCCCTACACTGTTAACAACCAATCAGAACAGACTGACTCATGAAGCGGGTCACCTGCAGTGTGTGCAAGCAGCAGGCAGCATGTGTGAGTGTGTGTGTGTCCGCCAGGTAATGGAGACATCATATGACCGTGCACGGCTGACCGCTCAGAGCTCTGCCCGGAGCAGCTCACAGGAGAGTCAACCTGGACAGACACTCACAGAACATTGTTACTTACTAAACCTCTCTGCTTCGTCCCATCAGCTATCTACATGTCTATGTTGCTGGAGGATTTAATATTTGAGGAAATGACTGCCCACATCACAGGTTTCTTTAAGATATTCTCCATGATTATTCGCTATTCTGTACAGTAACATTTTGACATTTGGCAAACCATATTTTGTAAGAATGCTGAAAACCTGATTTTTTATTCAGACACTCGAATGCAGCATTAACATCACAGCAATCTGTATTCATAATGATGGATTTTAACCAAGGAAAAATTGACCAATATTGTAAATAAACCACAAGGCCACGTTTTTTTTACTACAGCACAACCTACTCAATATGTGGGGCCAATGCCAATACTTATATTAGGGAGTGAAAATTCTGATATTGAGATATCGGCCACTATAGAGAGATTTTAAGCAATGATTCCTCTGATGTGGTTATCAAACACTTGTGACAAAGATATGGACTTATGTAAAGATATGTCATTTACTTAAGTGCACTGAAACAGTAAACTTCAGTGGAAATATAATAATTATACATTTCCCAAAGAGTCTTTTTCTACATTTTCTTTCATTTAAAAAAAATAACAACATACATACATTGTACAAAACATATGCAGATACATTTATATCCAGTATCGGCCAATAACATCGGTCAGGATCTATTTTCCACAGCTGAAAATTATTGTTAACAAGAAATATCATCAAAAGCAGATAATGCATTGACTTTCATGATGGAAATATAATTTTAGACACAAATCTTTATGACTTGTTTCAATCCATCTTAAAGCAACAATATGAAAGTCTTGCTCTCGGGGTCCCCCTACAGCCAGGAAACAGTATTGTCTTCTACTACTGTCGTAAAATCTGTTGCGCTCACACCAGGGGATACACGTGCATTTGTTGTCAAGTCAACGATACGATACCCCCGAACTCTGCAGAGGGACTCAGGACTGAGCAGACTGCCTGCGTAACGTGTAGAATGTTCATCCCAGGTACAGTTGCGTAATATATATCAGCATGTCTTATGAATATTTATGATTTTTTTTTCGAAAGCCAAAAGATTGCATAGCTCCCGTTTACAAGCAAGCGTCATTAGTAGCCTAGCCTAATACAGACTACTGTTTTACAGAATGGACATGCTAATTCAATGCAATGTTGTTTGTAGCAGGTAGCATGCCATAGCCTATATTGTCAATATAATAATATCAAGCTACCTACAAGCTATGAATCTGCAAAGTTGAAAAATCAATTGGCATTATAGCCTGAGGCAAGACACTTTCACCAGAAAAAAAAAAA
This sequence comes from Diplodus puntazzo, assembly GCA_963678695.2. NCBI lineage: Eukaryota > Metazoa > Chordata > Actinopteri > Spariformes > Sparidae > Diplodus > Diplodus puntazzo. Next base: position 17,490,605 of record OZ023159.1, on the reverse strand, counting down.
ACAAAACAAAAACATCAGCCTGTAGTCATTAGGCTAGTTAGCATGAAAGATGATTTTGACTAGACTCCTGTTTGGCTCTGTAGCTAACAATCATCTGAAACAACCACCTCAGAAGCTATGAACACAATGATAATACTGCTAACATTCCTCCTCTCATGCTTTCTACATGTTTAGATGCAAGATTGATAATTTGGTCCTCCCCTACTAGCATTACTTGACTCATGAAGATAAATGAAGGACCAGATAGCTTCCGTAACATAGCCAGGCAGACGTATGCAGGCAATGTACGTACTGATCCATCAGCATGAGGGCTAAGCTAGCATCTGTCGGGAAGCCCTCCTCCTCCTTTAGCTCACGCCAGCGTGTGAACGCTGCACCAATATTGATCCTCGTCCTGCCTCTGTTTTTGTCACTCTCCCTTTTTCTCTTCCTAGTCTCCTCTGACAAAACCTTTGCCTTCTTCGGTTTTGTTGCTGCTTCGGCCATGACAGCAACAGATATACGCTATACCATCCGGCAAACAAACGCTAGTAGTTGGGCTCTGAGGGTTCCGGCTTGTCCTCGTCCGAAAATGACGAAGAGGGGGTGCTGTAAAGCAGTTTAGTTGTAGTTTATGGGGGTTCCACCCCGAAACCCAAGTTCCGTAGTGCCAGTAAAAGCGATACAGACCCCATCAGGCTGCGGCAGACATGTCATTCAACCTATTGTAAGTCGATGTACCATCACAAGGGCCTTGGGAATATATTATGAAGGTCGAAAAACTCCATGGTGTTGCTTTAATGTTGAGCCAGAGTAAGTGAAATAATAGATTCAGTGTTTAAAGAGTGTTTATGCGTGACAGAAAGTTAATACTGAAGGTGTTACAGTAGAAGCGTGAAGATTACCAGATACTATACGAGAAAATCAATAAACAGTGACGTGAAAAATGAATCTTTGGAAACCAAACAAAGAGCTATGTTGCTATGACTGCCACTTGTTGACTACTGTTGATGTCACGTTTTCAGTTAATACAAATCCAGCATCTATTATTAGCGCAGTCTTACATACAGTATTTGGACATACATGGACAGAATTACATTTCTTTCCCAGACTTGCCTGGGAGCCCTCTGTAAACTCTGAATAAAGTCCCAGTGTGAGAAGCTAATTATAATATCCAGCGGCGTAGTATTGGGCACCGGTCCAGCCAGCCTTCATGGGCTGAAGCCAAGTCACTACATCCATTCACCTCATACAAGCCACTGCCAGGCAGAGAGTTAGCACAGAGCTAAGACTTTTCGCCTCACTGTACCCAACCAAAACTGCTGCCACAACACCTACGGTATCAAATAAAGCTGTGATCTGCACTTCTAAATCCACTCTTCAAGTTTGAAGCAGTCAGGCTCACACACAGGAGGGCAGGGAGATGAACCAGCCACCTATAATGTGGCTTTATATGCAGATTCTAAAAATTGAAGCATCAGACTCATTTTAAACATAAAGAGTTAAAAAGTTACTCTTTTTGAATATAAACTATCCGAACGCTATGTGATGCATTGCACAAGACAAGAATTTTAATCAACTATACTTTGCGACAGTTTTCAAGGGTTTGAAATGAAAATACAAACTTATATAACATAACTAACTTGTGCTTTATGTGTTCGGCAAAAAACTTTAAACTCAGTTTTTGTTTTAGAAGGAAGGGGTATGGAGAAGATTTCCTTTTTGAGTTAAGACAGTTTCCCACCACCTATCTAACCCTTACAAAAACCTGTCCGGATAAACAGAAAATCCATGGTTGTCAAGCTGAAACCAAAGTATTTTTTCTATTGAGTCTTTTAATCGACGACAGCGGTGTTGCCTCTCAAAAGAGGAAATTAGGTGTGAGATACCAAACGCAGCATCCAATAACTTCAAACAAAAACACATTTTTTTGCTAAAGCTACTGTCCAAATACCTCAGCTTTCTTGGCTCCCAAAATCCTCTTCACTTGACACACAATGGAGTTATTACAAAACACAAACCAGGCAGCTTAATAAGTAATGAATCAACTCTCTCTGTCTAAATTAACTGCCACTACATATTACAGCTACTAATTTTCTTTTTACAATGATCTCTGGGAGATTCAGCCTTTACTCAGCCATTGACAGCAGAGACAGAAAAAAGACTAGTCGGGAGACAAGAAGAGGATGACATGAAACGAAGAACTCCTGTCAGACTGAAACACCAGTCTTTGAAAGACACAATCAAAGTCAATATATAATGGTCACCCCCTCATGCACTAGCAGACACTGACATACAATCTAACCAATAAAACCAACATAGACCTTTGAGCAGTTCCACCTTTCAGTCCCTGCTTTGAAACATTTTTTTTCTTCTAAACAGAATTCAAGGTATTCACTTCATTAAAATTCTACCAGTGCATTTTCATGCAGCTTCCAGCACATCACCATTTGACAAAGCACAGGATGATTTACAATTTCAGATATTCTTTCCCTCTCCAATATCCTGTTTAACAAGCAATGAGATTACATTAACAAAGTAAAGATTGCATTTCATTGTGTCTTTAAAGAACAACTCCTCGCTGGATTTTAGCAGGAAGAAAAACAGCTATGCAATAAACACATCTACCACAGATTTTCCTCCCTACAAAGTCTAGTGTGAAGTTAGTCTTTAAAGCCACGTCCACACAAAGCTGAGAAAATCTGAAAAAGAAGCTTTTCTCTAAATTTGGCCCTCCTGTCGAGAGTGAGCTGACATTTTCTGTAACGAGTATTTGGAGCTTTTGGATAACAGTCTCCGGAGTTTAAGATCTGCAATATATTAATATTATACAGTTATCATGATGTGAGACTGTAACAGTGTTTCCCCTATATGCATTCTGCATTCTCCGCAAAAATAAAAAAAAAAAACTGAAAAAATTACTTTTGTAGGTTTAATGTCATGGGTGAACGGCAAATTCAAGTTGCACACAGTGAAAGCACTACACCCTAAGTTATCTTGAAATTGATTATTATTGTCATTACTGCTATTTGTATAATTTCTACAAGTCACCATTTAAGTTGAGTGACTGAAATCCTCGCCATCCTATTTAAAGGCTGCAACAGGCGACTAATCGAAGCCAGACGTGATGCAGACAACATTTGTAAAGTTAGGCAGCCTAACTTAGGCTATAATAAAAACAAGTATTTGTTTATTAAAAGTCTCTGATTTTACTGTTTACCCCATGTCGTGAGCGAATTACTGCGCTTGTTGTTAATTAATTAATTATTAATTAATGTTACATTCATTAGACCCCAGTTGCTAGCTTGCATTAAAAGTTGCTGGCAGCTAGCTAGGTTAACTTGATGGAGCCGTCTGAAGCTGTCTCAGACCTGCTTTCCACACTCCTAGGCAAAACGTTACTCTACCTAAACCAACGAGGTGAAGTTAGTTTTGGGTTGGATATTTGACGGATATTCACTCAGGTCCCAGCCGCGACATTACTGAGGTTCGCCCAGTGTTAGCAGCAGGAGGATGGTTAGCGCACCTCCCAGAGCCTCGCACTGAATCGCTGGAAACTGATTTGGGGACTGTCATTAAATTACTTAGCATAAATATATTAATACAAAATAATTGCAGTTTTTTCAATATCTTTATGTCATGTGACCCAGTGACTCCAAACCAGCAGCAGATTGTAGTAAACTGGATGAATGAGACACACCGTTTTATTATTGTATTTTAGTGCTTCCTCTATTTTATATGAATATTAATATGCAGAAATGATGATTTTTTTTCTCAATATCTTCCATGTCATATGACCCAGTGACTCCAAACCAGCAGTATATAAGAAGCGGTATTCAAAATAAATTAGATTCAAGCAATACGTTTCCGCATTTTTTTGGGGCTTGTGATAAATATCAAACAAAATTAAGCTGAAAATTAACACAAATTATGAACTCTGCCCAGTTCAAGGCACATTTGTACAATGATATGGTCTCAGCAGATGCCTTGAATCTGTTGATTGTTATGTCATTTGGAAGAATGAGACTGATTTTGTAAGTCTCAATCTGTCAAATTTTTTTTCAAAAATCTCACCAGTAGTCACCATTTAAAGGATTATTTTTAAAAATGTTCTTCCAGGGGGGCCATGCCCCCGGACCCCACTAGTGTTGCCATGTTAACAACTCAGAGCACCGCTGCTACAAAAAAATCTAGGGGAAACACTGCTATACAGTATACATATGTATAAAATATTTCATTGTGTTAATATGTTGTAAAATACCAAAAAGTCATCCCAACAATATTATCACAAAGTCGATATCAAAGGGTTTTTGGTCACAAAAATATTGTGAAATTTGATCTTGTCGCTCAGTTCTGACATTTAATAAATGATTTGGGGGAGATTTTATATTTGGAATTTAGTGATGTAGACTAAAAATACTGCCAAATCCCCCAGCTTTACATTACCTTCTTCAGAAACAGAACAACAGAAGTTACATAATTGTGGCCAGCTTTCAGTATAAATGGAAGCAGCACAGTCGTTCAACATGTTTAGACTCAGTAGAGTCTCTGGTATAACTGCCCCACTGTGTTGTTTGACAACTGAGTGATGAGAACAAAAATACATTTAACTGTTTTGCTATTGTTTAGGTCTTCAGCATCTTTAAAAAGTCGACCTAAAAAGGCTGGTGTGTTTTGTTCTCTGATTTAGCCAGCTGAGCCACCAGGACAGCCCGACACACAGCCTGAGTAAACCCCCCTCAGTGTCAGAGCCTAAATACACCATGAGCAACACAAAGAAAGTTAAGCTTTTATCTCCTCAGCTGAGCCCTGGGAGCTTTTGCGGGTCATGATGCAATTTCTGGACTCCAGTGAGCTCAGGTAAAGCTGCGGGAGAGTCTAGTCTGAAGCAGCACAGCCCACTAATGGCTTTCATTAATGCAGCTCTGGATGCACCGCATTCATCCTGGACCCTACATCATCGCTCTCACAGCTCACGTACCACTGTCAAGTGCAAAACATGAGGTCCTTGAACCAGCCTATCACCACACATCCTCTCCTCCTGACCTGCAGTACGTTAACCTGTCCACATGACTTCAGAGTTGATTTTTTAACTCTTTACTTCTAGTTTCTCCAAACTTTACCTAGATTTGAATATTTCATTGTGTTGTTAAGCAACAAGTAATATTTGTAGTGTGGCTCTCAACACAGCTGTGTCATAGAGGAATGAGACAAATCTCAAATCTGCAATTTCTTTTTCCTTATTGGCCTGTCTACAGCATCTGTATAAAGCTGATATTGGCCAATATGTCACCCGCTCATATATTGCCTAGGCTCTAATTACAAAGTGAAATGACATATCGTGCGATAAAAGACGTTATCCATATCCACCACACCTACGTCAAACCTTCCTCATTGCCTCCATTATACTGTCTTGTGAGAGTGGAAAAGCCTGTGAAACAGATTTAGAACCACAGAGAGAAACTAAAACTCGCCATTAACATCAGGCAGTAAGAGGAACTCTGTTTTTATCCTGTTTAAATCAGTAAGAAATGATAATAATCCAAAAATTATGCATAGAAGAAATTTCATTGCAGTTTTCTTCCATCGTCATGTAGTTCTGTTCAGGGATTGCTGGCAGCAGACAACATGTTGACAACAAAATTTGAATCCATATATCAGTCTAACCTGAAATCCAGGTTTTTATGCTTATCCAGACTTGTGAGACTTGTGTACGAGCTCTGTCCTTCACCTGGCAGATCTCGCTGAATGTAACAGCACAGAAGACGATATGAAGACCATCCTTTGATGTTGCCAGAGCAAAAACGCCTGCGTGAATATTTCAGTCCCTGTGAAACTGCTGGCAAGGCTGCTCTGCTTCTCTGTGTCTTTTTCAGCACGCCTCAAACAAGCGGCACCTCGTCCTCCACGAGGAAAGCAGGACTTAAAGGTATGCGCAGGAGATCTTAAGGAAAGTGACGCCGCCTGGAACGGGGATTCACTGCTGGGCCGACAACAATCAGGTGGGCTTGTTCGTCCTGAGCGACATGACAACTAAAGCGCCAGAATGAGGCTCAGGAAAACAGCACTGACTCACACTGAGCTGTTACTGAACTGAGCTCACATGTTTAACATGAGATTATTGGGCGAGACATTCCTCCATTGACATCACAATCAAGGATGTTTAAAATGACAGCGTGTCTTCTTCCTGCCTGCAGACATGCCATTACTTCCTGTCTTCAAGTTTGGTTGATAATAGCTGAAAAACTCTCAGTGCTTACTGCAGCATTATTTTTCAGAAATGTTACAAGGTTTGACTGTTTCATTGATCTTTGAACATTTATTTTACTAGCAAGTTTTACTGAACAGTAAACATGTAAACATCACAACTGAACTTGACTCGATTGACTTCATCCTCGACTTACTAAACTGATCAGGAAGAAGCTCATAAAACTCTAAAACTTAATAGACTACAGCATGTCTAAGCGTGGGTACAAAGACAGCACAGACCTGAGCTGCAACTAAATGGACTACAATGTCCTCATCTATTATTAAAACGAAGCATTACGAGTGTAGAAACTGTGACTGGTTCATCTGTTTCTACTGGTGATTTATCTGCTTTATATTATAGATCAATCAATGTTAAACGTGTAATGTGAAATACTTGAAGTGAACGTGACCCCTTTCACACTGGACAAAAAAAACCTATGTACACCCACTAACATTTAGCTTTTGTCACTTGGCGATGAGTTTAAACGAGAGGCTGAAGTAAAAGATGTTGTAAAAATAAACACTGTAACGTTGTCACTGCCGGTAATACTGCTTTACACCTCTTCCTGTTTTCCGGCATGTTTGTGAGGCCAATGTGACGCACGAAAGTACAGAAAGTACAGAAGTGCGAGTGCGACCTAACAGGCAAGAGAGTAATGGTGGACCGCTCCCCCAGCGTGCCTGTTAGGTCGCACTCGGGGATCGACACTTTTACCTGCCATGACGGTGGCGCGCCAGAGATGCAGCTGTCCAAAAACCTTATTTTTAGTAAACTCTGCGTACACAAACAATGTTCTCAATGCGCGTGTTCATGTGTAGAGACCCTGGTGATACTACAAGCAAAGTTTCATGTTGTGTTAAGCCTTCTTAGTGTTTTAAAAATAGCCATTTTGATGCTAGCGTAAAAGTGCCCCTGCACTCCATTGAAAATTAGCTTGCCCAAAAACGAAACTACGGTAAATCTTAAAAGTGCCTCTTTCGTCGTAATTATGCTTTTACACCAAGGCTTGACTCATATTCAATCGCAAATAAAGCCTTGATTGCTTTTGGCAAGAGTTTCACTTTAAATGTATTTTAATACGATTTTTTATTATAGACCGACACAAGGTGGTGCATAATTGTGAAGTGGAAGGAAAATGATACATGGATTTAAAACATTTTTAAAAATAAAAAACAGAAAAGTGTGGCGTGCAAAAGTATTCACCCTCTAAGTCAATACTTACTTACATACTGTAGAACCACCTTTTGCTGCAATGACAGCTGCAGGTCTTTTGGGGTAAGTCTCTACCAGCGATGCACATATAGAGACTGAAATATTTGCCCATTCTTCCTTGCAAAATAGCTCAAGCTTAGTCTGATTGGATGGAGAGTGTCTGTGAACAGCAATTTTCAAGCCTTGCCAGAGATTCTCACTTGGATTTAGGTCCGGACTTTGACTGGGCCGTTCTAACACATGAATATGCTTTGATCTAAACCATTCCATTGTAGCTCTGGCTGTATGTTTAGGCTCGCTATCCTACTGGAAGGTGAACCTCCACCCCAGTCTCAAGTCTTTTGCAGACTCTAACAGGTTTTCTTTCAAGATTGTCCTGTAATTGGCTCCATCCATCTTCCCATCAACTCTGAACGGCTTCCCTGTCCCTGCTGAAGAAAAGCATCCCCACAGCATGATGCTGCCACCACCATGTTTCAAGGTGGGGATGGTGTGTTCAGAGTGATGTGCAGTGTTAGTTTTCTGCCACACATAGCGTTTTGCATTTAGGCCAAAAACGTCAATTTTGGTCTCATCTGACCAGAGCATCTTCCTCCACATGTTTGTGGTGCCCCCCACATGGCTTGTGGCAAACTGCATGGCTTTGTTTCAACAATGGCTCTCTTCTTGCCATTATTCCATAAAGGCTCGATTTCACTAGCAAGGCCCACACGTCAACGAGATGCATTTAAATGATTTATTAATAACGAAAAAGAAAACAAAACGTTAAAGATCTTGACTCTTCGAGTTCTTCAAGTGCATTGTGGGGATTCTGTAGAGAATCCGCGGCTGCACCCGGGCAGCGACGGACCCTCATGGATCTACGAAGGAGAGGAAAGAGAAGAAGAAATAGGGAGAAAGACATGGGGTGGGGGGGAAGGGGCACATAATACGAGAGCGAAGAAGAGGAGAGGGTCAGGTGGTTATTTATGGACTACGGAAGTTGGCGCTGTTGAGGTGTTGTCCTACTCCTGAAACTTCGCCAAATAAGCTTCAATTGTGGAGTACATGACTAATAGTTGTCCTGTGGACAGATTCTCCCACCTGAGCTGTGGATCTCTGCTGCTCCTCCAGAGTTACCATGGGCATCTTGGCTGCTTCTCTGATCAATGCTCTACTTGCCCGGCCTGTCAGCTTAGGTGGACGGCTATGTCTTGTTACGTTTGCAGTTGTGCCATACTCTTTCCATTTTCGGGTGATGGATTGAACAGTGCTCCGTGAGATGTTCAAAGCTTTGGATATTTTTTCCATATCCTAACCATGCTTCATATCCCTGACCTGTCTGGTGTGTTTATTGGGCTTCATGATGCTGTTTGTTCACTAATATTCTCTAACAAACCTCTGAGGCTTTCACAGAACAGCTGTATGTATGCTGAGATTAGATTACACACAGGTGGACCCCACTTACTAATTAGGTGACTTCTGGAGGCAATTGGTTGCACTGGATTTTATTTAAGTGTATCAGAGTAAAGGGGGTGAATCCTTTTGCACACCACACTTTTCAGTTTTTTAAAATGTTTGAAAATCATGTATCATTTTCCTTCCACTTCACAATTATCCACCACTTTGTGTTGGTTTATCATATAAAATCCCATTAAAATACATTTAGGTTTGTGGTTGTAACGTAACAAAATGTGGAAATGTTCAAGGGGGGTGAATACTTTTGCAAGCCACTGTACATTGATAAAGGAGGCACAAACATGAGTCTAAATGAATAATGATGTTGCTCTGTATCTACTTATCATGTAAATAATTGTTTACGTTCAGTATATCGACTCATAATATGTCAGTTTTGTGTCTAAAGCTTCTTGCTCTGGCCCCAAGTGGCAATAAATCTCTTAATGTAATTTTAAGAACTGAAAAGGAATCTTGAGCTTGGCATTGTTCAGACTAAGATCGTCAGTGTGTCAAGAAACATAGTCTTCTTATTGTTTTCAATTAGGCCACTGCGCTGATGAAAATTCTGTGGAGGACTAAAAAAACAGGGTAGCCCAATACAAAAAAAGTGTTTCAGTCTTTCTAATTCTCGCAGTGACCTAATGTTTTTTAATGCAATTTTTAATGTCTTTTAAATAACATTTTTATGTCTTTTAATGTAATTTGTGTGTGCCTGTAAAGCACTTTGAGTTGCCTTGTGTCTGAATTGTGCTATACAAATAAACTTGCCTTGCCTTGCCTTGCCTAATTAATTCAGTAAACATCCTTTTATCCAGCTCCACTGATCTGAATCAAAAAAGATGTTTCTGTTTTCAGTAAATGACGACCAAAAAACAGTCAGTAGGGAAAATAGAGGAGGGAAAACTTGAGGAGGAATTTACAGTGTACTCTTTGGTTACAGTCTGGACATTAGTGATCCCCCAACATGTCTTAAAAGTAAATGTAACATGTGAGCTAATGGCCCTGTGATGGAAGTCCATGAGGGGTTTTGTAAATGAGTCCCATTTCTGGCAGAAGCAGGCAACTGGCAGCTACTGCATTTTAGACATCCTGAATCATGTGCTGCAGGGTTTCTTTTTTCAGAGCACATCAAGTAGCTCAGGAAAAAAGACGTCCTCTGGGATTCTCATACTTTTAAAAAAAAAAAAAAAACAACCCTGTGTCCCAGATGATAATATGTATTTCAACTGGGCAATGGCTGGTCCAGATTGGATTCCTTCTCTTCTGTCATCATCAGGGCTCTACAATGAAGCTACTTTCTGAGGCTTATACTGGATGAGCTGAGCTCTCCGGCTCTTTAGGTGAGTGAAATAAGAGATGATGGAGCTGATGGCAGTAGGAACCTCTCTGCTCAGGTTTCACTGCTTTACCTCGTCAGACCTGTTCAGTTACACTGCTGAGGTATAGCTTCTGCAGTCAAGCCAACACATGAGAGGGAAGCAGAGTTTGATGCTCAGTCTTGGCAGCAGGATGAGTAAACAATATGCTGATGTAGGTACCACTAAATATTAATAATCTCAATTCATAATTCAGGTGGTTGCAGTGTTACCCTGGGTCGGTATTTTGCAGTTCTGCATGATGTTGAATACATAAACAGAAAAATCTATTTTCTGTGTTAGGCCTTTTTCTAAAAACACAAATCACTTTAAAGATGGCCAAAAGACACAAAGAAAGATAACGCATTTTACTCTGAGTCATGTGGATAGATTTTGAAAGCCATAATGGTCTAAATCCTATTTTGAACACATAAGATTACCAGATTTAAAGATAAAAAGCATCAATTCGAATTAGAGAGATACTGAGCTATCATTCTTGGAAAAAACATTTGTTGTATATCAATGAAATTTAACTGTTAGCTTTTTTTATAGTAACATAAAAGAAAGGGAAAAAAAATCACCAGAACCTCACAGCTGAGAAGCTGTAACAGGAAAAAGTAGACATTTACGCAGCTAATTTCTATCTTGAGACTACTCGACCTCAACTTGACCAGCAAATCCTTTCAGATTTAGAAGCAACAGTTTGTGTTTGTCCCTTTGCTGTCTAAACATGACAATGCCCTTTGCACACAGCTAGCTTAAAAATTAAATAGTTCTCCCTGTTGGGTGCGGAAGAACTTGACTGGCCTGCCGGAGAATTGAGCTAAAACCAGAGCCTCTTAATGTCAAAGAATTTTAGCAGTATGGTTACTATGGACGTTATACTTTCCCATGATCCTCTGCTATAGATGTGTTTTTCAGGTCTCTTCATGCCGAAAAGCAAGAAAATATATGGAAAAACCCAGTTTTCCCATCATGTAAATTGAAGTGTATCTACAGGGAATATCAAACACCCTGAGATATTCACTTAGTGGAGATAGCCCTGCCATGAATACGCTGTGCGATACTGCTGAGAGGGCGAATCAAAAGGACGGCGTCGCAGCCATCACTGCGTGGACTGCAGAGCCAGAAGTGATCCACAGCAGCCAGGGCTTTATACAAAAAGCAAATGTGACGGTGCTCCGGAGAAGCTCATCACAGCGTACATGTTGGAAGGCGATCAAGCGGAGGGTGTGAAACTGTGGAGCTTCAACAAGATGCTTTCTGACAATGCAGCTCTGATCAGTCACCAAATTTCTTGGTATTGCTGAGATATTTCAAAACAAAATAAAATGTTGACCTTGTGGCATTAAATAAATCAAAGTAGGTCTAGGATTTATCCTCTGGAGATGATTGTTTATACATATCCAGCAAGTAGATGTAGAGGTACTGAATAAGTGACATCAGAAGTAACCTTGACTGAAACTAATGCCAGGAAATTGTTAATTAGGTTAAACTGAGTAATCAAACATATTTATAACTTCTGCCAAGCAGGTCAGGTTTTCACCTGTGTCTGTTTGTTGGTTGGTTTGTCAACAGGATTACACAACAACTTGGACGGAGTATGGGACTTGGCACAGAACAGACCACATTAACTTTTCGTACCGATCTTGATAAAGGGACAGATCCAGAACTTGTTTTCTCACGATCTTTAATAATGTGAAAAAGGGCATTTTTGACATTTTCATCAATTTCTCAGGTAATAATGCATTGATCTTGATTTAAAACAAAGTTGACTTAGGTGGTATCCACGAGTTCAATTTGATGCAGATCAATCTTGATCTAGAAAATTAAAGAATGTTTTATTTGATGTTGGATTAGGCTTGACTGAATAAAAGGGCACTGTCAGGCCATGGCAAAGTATACATTCCACTGAGTTGATTGTGATATTGTGTTTTTTTTTTTATTTCAATTGACAAACTATGGAGTTGGCACACATCAGTCAGTGGGGCCTCTTCCAAGAAAGTGTAAACTGTTTTCAGGCCAAAAAACTTTTAGGTGCATTTAATAAATCAAGAGCTGTAACAATGAAGCTGACCCAACTCTACAATGAAAAATGGCCTTAGATCTAACTTTAATAGTCTAATCGATATTGGAGGAGGAGTGCAAACCAATCTCGTTTTGTACCACATGCGGGATACAGATCACATCGAGCTTTCATTGTCCACCTATCATTTGTTTCCACCTCTCACAGCTGGCAAACATCTGTCGTCCCATGACTTGAAATGATGATTCAATCATTAGAATACCCACTGAGTCAACTGACAATTAGATTAATCCAGCGATTGTTCAGCCAGCTGGACATCACATAGTAAAATGTATTATTCCCCATTGGTATCAATAATGACATGTTGTATTTTTAAGTGCTTTATTTGTATACTCTTTTAGCCTGCTTCATTAACCTACATCATTCAAATCAATGGTTGAGGCTCTCCAGTTTTAAACCTTGCATTGTCAGTAAAAAAAAGGCTGCTGGGAGCTCTGCTGTAACGACTTTAAGCCTGGACACACTGGTCAGACCTCTGTCGGAGTCTGTCCGGAGGATTTACTGTTGAGAAAACATTTGTGTATTCCTTACACACGGCAAAGGACAACTCTAATTGAAAACAAAATGTCAGACTCACACTTGAGCTTCATTTACAAGAGCAGGGTGCATCCTCGTCAACACTTTAAGCTGCAGCCGCTCCCGAGGCGCCCACGGATGACCATTAGGCTCAAGTTACCGTTTCTATTTACATTCTTCCGTCTCAAAGGAGCCACCTGCTCCGGCCAGTGCTTGCTGTGCTTACCAAGCACACCGGGCCTTGAAATCTGAACTGGGGCTGTGACGAACAGAGGGGTGTTTTTCAGGTGCAGGCAAATGTGGGAAACGCAGATACAGAAGCAGCGTCAATAGACAAGAACAGAGCTTCCTTTTGTTGTCTGTCACATTTAGCTGCTGGTCTTCTAAGGAGCAGCTTACGTTACATTGCAGGAGCAGGTGGGGGTTAGACAGTGTTGTTGAAACTTAAGCAGGGTGCACATCTATGTTCATGACAGGCTCCTCAACCATCTTGCCTTCTTGCCAACCAACCATCCCCATCAAGCTGTACAACGGGAAGAGGAGACCCATGACTGTAAACAGCTACATCCCCAGATCTGCTTTCAGTTTATCCTCACTTAACTCCAACTGTCATGTAAACAACACCATAAACTTGACTTAGCAAGGCAATACAGCGATATGATTTTGACATGGTCATCAGGTCTGGGTATCACTTTAAAATCACTTTTATTTCTAGAGCTGATAAAATACCCTCACTACAGACCTCCAAGTAATATCTTTTGTGTGGAAAATGATAAATAGCAAGAGAAAAGTGAGCTCCAAAATGGCATCAAGCCATGTTTTCCTGTTTCCTCTCTTTGCAGGCTATGACCATTTTTTCTATGACATCCTGTTTTCCTTTTAAAAAAAAAAAACAACCCAAAAAAACAAAATTCTCATGTGAAACACAATATGAACACAAGCAGAACTTTGTCTCAATAAAATACAGTCTATAGAAGCCAGCTTCTGGTACTTGACAGTAGAGCACACCGATACTGATACTGACATTGGGGAGTAAAAAATTCTGCTATAGAGAGCAGTAGTTACTGCTCTTCTGGTGGAACCCATGGGACATTATTTCATAAAAATATATCTTTTTTTTAAATGTCATTTCTTCAGTCAACAAACTCAGTTTGTCACAATTTAAACTGCTCAGTGAACTACATCGCCTCCATTAGTGCTGCACAAAAAATCGTTAAAAAATCGCGATCTCGATTCACACATACACATGATCTCATTTCTACACACAGCGATTCTGAAGCATTTTATATCTCGAGCTGAATCACAAACAAATGTTCCTATTTTCCTCCCGGATTTTTTGAAGCGCCCCCAAACGCAGCACTGCCGATGCCTCCTCCCTCAACCTGTGGTAAAGCGTCTTTACAACACGTGATTCAGTGGAGGAAGCCCGCCTGCAGTAGAGTGTTTGGAGTGAGAAGCCGTTGTTAGAAGGGGCAGCAAGCCGCCAATTTGCCCATCCTTTTGGCGGCTAGGTCCGCTGTTTTAGACAGAGGGCGGCAAATTGGGGGTCTGTTTTGGTCCGCCGATTTTCCGCCTCGGAGGGTACACTTATTTCCACCTTGCCTGCTAGATGGGCAACTGGACAGCCGCTGAGATCTCTAGCTGTATGGTTGTTAGCTTGTTGTTGTAGCCACAAGCTAGGAACGATCGCTACTTTCAAACTAAAAGCCCCCCGCTAAGAACCCAGCTCTAAACTCCAATGGGGTGCAATGTAAAGCTCTTATTTTGAAGACAAATTCGTTAACTGTTCACAACCCAACTTCGGGCTTCACGTCATGTCACATATTTACGCCTACCTCAGAGGCGGCTTTTGGAAAAGGAGGAATATTATGCCTCCGTTTTAGAAAGCCGATCACAGCAGCTATCACATATAGCCTAGCCAAAGATACGGCCCCAATAAACACTGTACAACATGAGGTATTAAAGGATGCCCTCTCATCTTGGGGACTAATTTCTTTTTTTTACTTTTGTAAAAATCATTTCTTATCCAATGATAGAACTTGAACAAAACAAAAAAAAACATTGCTTTGGCAGAGGCATAGTAGTATGCCTCTGCCATACTACTGTTTTTTTTGTTCAAGTTCATCAGCGCAATAAACATTTTGTGAAAAAAATCGTGCCAGAGAATCGTGATCTCAATTCTAAGCAAAAAAATCGTGATTCACATTTTTTCCGGAATCGTGCAGCCCTAGCCTCCATACACATTACCAACACCAACATGGCCGCCAACTCCGCACAGAAAGGGTAATATAAACGGTGAAAATCACAATTAAACTGTCCATATTGACAAGTGCAATTATATGAAAGGGTAGTTTGCTAGTTCTGCAAACAAGCTAATATGAAGGACCGGCTCTACAATGTTTAGGTTACAGGTTTCTGTGACGGTTCAACGAGACAACGTCACTAAAGTGTCTGTTGGGTATATTTTCATTTACATCTCATATTTCATTCGTTTTTTGACAAACTATGACTTTCTCATTTCAGACAGCATCAAAAAAAATATTTGTCTTTCTCCACTCACTACCATAGAAAGTTTTCTGAAATAAGATGCCATGGTCTCTCTATCAATATATTGGCCAATAAACCAAAATCTTTTGTAATGACCCCTTAAATATTGTTATCAAATGCTTGGGACAAAGATATGTAGCAGAGGCGGTTTATTTTACATCACTACACTGAAACAGTAAACTTCACTTGGAATTTAATGATCAGAAATCACCCCAAGCCTGTTTTTTTGCAATCTTATTTGTAAAAGCCAGAGTTAAGCATAGACGCACAACGGAAACTGTCTATGCCGATACCAATATATCTGTGTGATATGACAGTATCGGCCAGCTGATATGTCAGTCCGGCTCCACTTGACAGTTTTTGATACTTGCAAGTCAAATTTCAGTCAGCACCAATAAAAATGCTGAGTTTCGATACCAATAGAGAACTACTCCACAGCCCTGGAGTTCAAGCTGTGGCCGGTGCAGGTGAACTCACTACCCAGGTCTATCACCTCCTCCTGATATGGCTTAAATGTCAATGTAAAGAGTCAGGATGATGAGATTGAGACAGTTCATTCATCATCAGATGGTTTAATAATAACTTGAGTAGTGCAATGCAGCGATGTCATTCCGATACCATAAGGACAAACTACAAAAAAACAGATTTAAAGAAATGGTTCCTTTCCTCCTGTTTCTGGTCTGAAAAGGAAAGGTACAGATCTTTCCATAATGATGTTAATAAAATACAATTGGTCCATTTGTGAACACTGAAATAGTTACTTTCACTGCAGCCATTCCTTCTGTCCATACAAGCTGTGAAGAGATCCCTTCTTGGTGTGAATATAATTGAGGAGGTGGCTACAATAGACACAGTCCCTTCTGTGCAAAGCTCCATTCAAAAAATGACACATTTTATAAAAGGTACTCAGACAATTCGATAGGCAAGCTCTACACAACGGGCCATGTGAATATTTAATTGAGACAGACTTCAGACAATTTGGACACATCCTTGAAATACTGCCATTCAACTCCCACACTTAAATGTAATCTTATCAAACAAATGATAAATTATACACCGAGGTATTTTATTATTTCTCTGCACACACATTTCTGGCTAATATTCTGAAAACACTATGAATTACCATCAAACTACATGAGTCATTTTGGAAAGTGCACTTATAGTTGACCAAACTTGTAAGCCGTAGTGGAGACCTACGACCTATTATGTGACAGATCATCCAGTGTACAGGTGCATGTTGGCCTACCTGTGTGTCTGAATTAACACACATAAAGAGGTCCTGCTTTGACATTGGTGAACTTGAAATCAAGACAATGGGAACTTAATTTCAGGCTGCCTGTAAAGACAGATTATGTTGTCTTTCAGCGGGAACACAACGTTAAGTATATCCACGCCACGTTCAGGACGGTCAGCGTGCTCAGCGGTCGATGGTCGGCCGGAGGGAAACTTGCTGTTGTTCCGGCCACCTCGTTAACAAAACGACCGCTTAAGTAAATTCACACATTTAACACTCAGACAGTCTTGAAGCTTCAGCAGGAGGAAAGGCTGAAGTTAACCGAGCCGTGCGGGACAGCAGCAGGGAAGCAGCAGCAGCCCGCTCATCCCTCTCTCCCTCCGCACCGACAACTGTCACAAAAAGCGGACACTTACCTTCAACGACGGTCCGCTCAGCACCGGGAGCAGGACGGGAGAGGAGAAAGGTCGGCGGTCAGCGTGTCCAAAGCCCCCGAAAACACTTTGTTGGTGTTGTCTGTGGTTTCCGTAACAGAAATTAAGTCCAGTTCTGCTGTCAGTTTGTATCCGGACAGCAGCTCAAAACGTGGAGTGGAAGCCGGCGGCGACGGAAGCGGTAACAACAACAACAGCGGCGGCGGCAGCGACGATCTCCGGCCAGCCTCCTGTCAGCGCTCAGCGCGGGGGGGAGCGGAGGCTGCGGCCGCGCATGCGCCCACCACCTGCTACTGCGAAACAAAGATCGTCTAACAGACAGGATGGTCCCCTCGACAACGAAGACTGTCAAAGAGTTTAGGGACATGGCAGCTCAGAACTGACATTTTCTATGTGGTACCTAAAATTGTGGTATTGTGGTACCTTAACATTTCATCTCTCAAACTACATAGTGCCCCTTTAAATGTGTACATGTAGCTGCTTCAGCTTTTGAGTTTGATTCTGATATAAGTAAAATTTAGAAACAACACAAACATTATTTTATGTCGTTTTGCTTTTCAATTCTCAATCTGTTTTGAGCTTATGCTGAAATATTTTTAAGTAGTAAGTATAGTCTGTGTGAGTACTTACATGTGTATTTGTGTATCTACCCGTCTATCTATATATTTACATCTACATAGATATAGCTCTATAGATGTTGTATAAATAGTAAAGCGTCATTTTTGTAAATAAAATTTGATTATATCAAAGTTGAATGAGTAACTGTCTATCCACTAAATCAGAAATGACCAACGACCGGATCCTGGACTGGTACTGGTCTTGGGTCGTTCAGTACTGGGCTGCAAAAACCAAGTGGGGACTAAGGGGGTGATATAACGGCCATTTATGTTCCACCTGAAAAATGACAGCTCATGTCTGGTTCATGTTGTCAAACAGGTTGAGAGCCCCTGAAATGAATTAACATTTAGTTTGCTAAATTGCAAACAGTCCATCGTAAGTGATTAGAGCTGCTGATGGTTCAATTATTTGTTCGGTCAACAAAATGTCAGATAACAGTGAAAAGTACACACCACAGTCCATGTTGATACATTCAGCTAGTTGTTTTATTCAACAGCATGACTGTTAAAACCCAAATAAACTGCTATCTGACAGGATAACACTCGCCTTGACAGAAGACCAGCAAAGATTCTCATTTGAGAAGCTGGAGCCAGTGACTTTTTAAAGTCTTATTTGCACATTTAAAAAAAAATGAGTTGAGAGTTTCCTGCAGATGTGGCAGTGCAAGTGGAGGTATTTTTGATTAACTCTTTGACATTGTACTAAAAATACACCTCTCGTGACATCCACAAACATGGTAACTTTAATGTGGCTGCATTGGGAAAGCCGGCTGAGCTGAAGGTGAATGGATATTTATCTCTAAGTATTTTTACTCTGTTTACAAGCTTTCCCCTTCAGCTGATGTCTGATGTGTAAATGCCCGCAGCAAACTGAAGGCAGCAGACAGATATGCGTGTTGCATCTGTAGCCTCTAATTTGAACACTGCTGTGCCATTACCCCGTGTGCCTGCACTCTGTTTACTTTGAATTACGTGCAGCCCAAAACCAGACTGCTGCGGAACAACCACTCAAACCTCTGTGGCTCCTCAAACCGGTTGGCTAAGCATCCCAAACACAGATAAATCACAAAGTTGAGACCGTTGACACAAATTTTACGGTGGCCTGAAAGAACGCGAGTCCCTGCACACATCAACTATGTTGAATGAGTCACTGCGATACAAAATTAGACATCATTCACAGAAATCGTTAACGTGTATCAAACTAAAAAACCTACTTTGAAAGCCACGTCATCTGTCTTTGGTGTCGTACCGTTTTTGCCTGGTCACATGTTGACACTCTTAATCTCCATGTCAGAAACATAATTTTCCTCCTTTTTCTTCACCATGCACCACTGTGATTGCATAGCAGAATAAAGTTTGAATGGAAAAATCATATTTATATACTTGCAGCATGTGATTAGGTTTAGCCTTGGAGAAAACACTTTGGTGAAAGTCAAGGAAAGTTTCGATTTTAAAGTCAGATATTGAAAAACTGAGAATCTCTAAAAGAAAAAAACTATTAAATCAATGTCAACCAAGAGCTTTGCGTCCCTAAACAGAACCATAATAACACTGATGATTCTTGCAACAAAATAATATTCTTGAAATGAGGATACAAAGAATGCAAAATGTATCTGTTGTTGCCAATGAAAAGTATATAGGAGTAGTTTAAGTTATCAGTTTCATTTCCAATGTACATATACAAGGACGTCTCATTTTGTTCATAATGCACACATCTATATGAACACAGCTAGCATGTGAGTTCGGATACACCCTGATTGACCTCATAGACCCTCTGCAATAAGTAAATATAGCTCACACCATCAGATGAACCAGGAGAGTTTCAGAGTCAGCATGTACAGTACTGTCAGTGTCCTGTTACTCAGTAGTGCTGCTTGAGGAACATACAGTTTATTACCCATATGTGTTTTTGCAATGAGTAAAAAGTTAATTTAAAAATAAACCCAGTGGTGAAAACTGTATCTTATCAAGTACCCTGCTAACTGCAATTTTAAGGTCTTGCACTTCACTTCAGTAATTAAAATCTGCTTCTTTATACTTCTACTAAACTACATCTACTCAGAGGGAACATTGTACTTTTTTACTTTACTTACTTTAAGCGCATTATTGATTTTAAGGCTTAAAGATGGAGTGTGGGACTTTTACATACAAGTGACTGTCTTTTACATTCAAGCCGTCAGAGAGAGGTTTTTGTTTCTCCACATTAAAAAAAACCTTATCCAGCATTCAGATCGACATCACTTTGTAGGTCAAACTACCCAACGGTATATGTACATGTAAATGTATATGTATATGTATATGTATATGTATAAATAAATAAATTATGGATGCAGGACTTCTGCCTGAGTATTTCTTACACAAGGCATCGATTTAAAAAAAAAAAAGAAATAAAGGAATTCATTGAAAATCATGTATAATTGAAATAGAAGTCCACAGCCTTTAAGTAACAGTTTACCTCACAGATTGCATTCTGGAGCTCATCTGTAATGTTCATCCTGATTTTCACTGTACCGCAGTAATCTGAACACTGATAGACAAAGACATCATCCACTTCTCCTGCCGTGAGCCGCGATTCCAAGCTTATTTGAATTCAAGAAAAGAACAGCAGGAATCGTGTGAAAATTCACAGCCAAGGTGTGAAGATTGTTCATTTTCACAGATACGCAACTCTTCTGTGTCTTTGTTGATGAGATTCTGCTAAATAAAAAAAAAACATGTGTTCGTGGGAAATAAAACTAGTTCAGAAGACTCACATTAAATTGGCAACAGGTTTCCGCTTGAACGTAGCATTTACATATAATTGTTGATGACAGATGTAATGGATAAAGAAAAAAGTAACAGCTGTCAGCTTCACTTTCACCATTTTCATTTCAATTTATCTTCCACTTAGCATGGTTTACTGGTGATCCAGTTCTTTTATTGAAAAAAAATTCTATCATGGACTAAATGATAGAATAAACTCACATTTTGTGTAGTGTCGTTGTTATTTGTGACTCTGAGTAAAACAGAAACAATCCAGTTGTCTCCACAACGGCAGTGCCAACAATAATACCACATACTGTGGCAAACCCTGAGATGTGGTTGAAGTGTTTCCATGTCAATAATTTACTCTCTTCTGATTGAATATACAGTAGCTGATATGGATTACCTTTGTATATAACAACGCAGACATTACATTAAAAATATTTTAGCTCTGAAATGAGCAGATTGTTGTGTGTGTGATATGGCAGGAAACAAACCCAAGTCATACTACGTCACGCCGTCTTCCTCTGGAGGAGTTTGCCCAACTGAAAATTGTAGATTTTAGTCACAAGAATTAACTTTAAATCCAAACTTGTAGGCCATCATGGACAGTAAGTCTGTAAAGTGCTCAGAAATGTTCAAACGATAACATCTACAACTCATAAATGGACCTTGTGGTGAAATTGTTTCGTTCATATACTGTTTTAAAGTTTAAAAATATACCAAAATAAAACCTTTGAACACTATGCAGTGCCCCTTTAAAGCATGTCGTTCAGTACAGTTTATCAGGTAATTTGAAGGGTTTACATATCCAGATTTAAGCCTTCTGAACTGCTGATAGACTCATCGAGGCCGCTCCAACTATATCAAACATATGTTTGATATTTAGGATTTAAATCTGGAAGATAACATCAGTACCTTCCCAGCTGCCACAACAACTAACGAGAGAGGCATCCCAGAGGAGATGACATTCTAACCCCTTAGGCTAACGTTAGCTAGCATACTGCTGTTGACAGAAACTTTAAATCACACCTCACCACATTCTCACTCAAGAACAGTAAACCTGTCTTGACCGCTTCTCCAGACTCATTCAGCCTTATGCTTTTGTTTTTTTTCTCTCACTGCAATGTGTTACTACAGCACGTTTTTGCACCACACTAATCTCCATTTTGTTTACGTCTGCTTCCCCATGAGATCACGTGTGAGGGATCACGCATGAGCCCCGTTTTCAGTCTGTCGAGTCATGAAGCGAGACTGCTGAAGCAAACCCTGCGCTGCTTCATAGGGGGCTGCTTGCTCTTTATTCAAAATGGATTCAAATATTAATATTGAATGTGTCCGAACTGCACCAACTTCAACACGGCACTTCTGTTGGTCCTCAACAACACACCCGCCAAATGTTAAGTAGATCAGATGAATGGTTTTCAAGATATATGAATAACAGACAGACAGAGAGAAAGATTCCTTCCTTCCTAGTGAGATAAGATATTTTAAGTGGTGGAGCAGGTATTCAAATCAACTTAGGCAAAATACTCTGTTACAGCAATAGCACATAGTCTTGCACCATTATTAGGTTAGTTACATGTTACACTATTAACCTGAATCTGTACTGCACCTGAACTTGTAACGAAAGCTATTAAAATAATAAAAAGTCAGAACGTTGAGTGGAACCATTCGTAAAGTAATCAAATGCCTTAAAACTGTGACACTTGAGTAAATGTATTTGGGTATATTTCACAAGAGGAGGAGAAAGTTACACTTCCTTACTGCCTTGAGTGGTGTTTTCGGTTCCATGAATCAGCAGCAGAGTGACACCTCTTCGTTTCCCCCCCTCACTCCTCTCGGTTGCAAAAACAGGAAAGCTGTCCCCGGGCAGGCAGAGAGGCAATTCAGGTAACACTAAGTACGCCTGCTGGTGAGTCACGGCCACCGTGAAGATTACTGCACTAAGAAGTGCATCATATGCAACATCACATGTTAAGCAAATGAGCAGAACAGCAGTTTCTTCAGATTAGTTCATGTCAAGTCACAAAAATTACAGTAATTGCAGCAATTTACACGCTCATTTGGCTTTTAGTGTTAATTAAACACCCTGGTGAATAATGGCACACAGTTTCAGCTATAAATTGCACTTGAGTCAGGCCTGATGAATAAGGATGTGTGACAGCTGATGTGTTTACATCTTCATTATCATCTCTCTCAGTGGCGGACACTGGTGGTCTGAGGGGCAGGGGGTGAAAAAAGGTAAAATTGGCACCAAGAAGGTTGTGATGCAGCATATTCAGCACTGCATCCATCTACTCTAATGGAAGGGCACCACAGGGCACTTCATCATGTTTCTCTACCAGAGGGGCTCCAACAGGGCAATTTTGTCGTGTTTTTGTTTTTCAAACATTAGGGAACACACACTTACTTTCACTCTTTCCTACTCTTCTTTTTTGAATTTTCTGTTTCTCTCACATTCACACATTCACACTGGCTTCCTCTTGTTTCTCACACATACACACACAGACACACACACACACACACACACACACACACACACACACACACACACACACACACACACACACACACACACACACACACACACCGCTGACACTCTCCATCTGGTATGTGCTTAACGCCACAGACGTCAGGTCCCCCACGTCTATCTATAACGGCATGCATCACCAGCCGTTCAGGCAGCGAGGAGGACGACTCTTATCTGTCATGTTGCACCACTCTGAGGCTCTGCGTGCTCAAGTAACCCTGTTTAGATGGAGCAACACACTGGCTGTTGTTCTGCTGCATCAGCAAAGTGCTGGGTTACAGGGGTGAGCGTGTGTGTGTGTGTGTGTGTGTGTGTGTGTGTGTGTGTGTGTGTGTGTGTGTGTGTGTGTGTGTGTGCGTGCGTGCGTGTGTGTTAGAGAGAGAGAGAGAGAGAGAGAGAGAGAGCTCTATCTACGTCACTGAGCAGCAGGTGGACTGGAGAGGGAGAGAGCCTCCCTCTTCTCTGCAGCAGCCCTCCAGCCTGTTTTCATACAAACACAAACAGAAGTTTTGGAGGTTTTCACACTTGGTTTCTGTTCTTGTTCACCCTTATTGCAGTCAAGTGGATATATGGATGCTGTTTAATGACAAAACTATTAAGCAATCGGCTTCATACTTGGACTCTACGGCCATTTGGTTGCCATTCTTTGATCCAGTCTGTCTCTTCCTATTAGGCAGTGATGGAATGTAACTAAGCACAGTTACTCAACTATTGTACTTGTACTTTACAGGAGTCTTTTCTTTTCATATCACTTTGTACTTCTTCTCTGTTATATTGAAGAGGGATCTGTTGTCATTTCTACTCCACTACATTTATTAAACACTTAATTGTGTTTTTGCATATCATATGAAGAGCTTATGAAATGTTTTGTTAAAACTTTATTGACCCAATATTTATACAAGCTAAGCTGAATGATTGTACTCAAATTATTTTCAAATGTAAAGGTTTGCTGCTGGCGGCAGAATTTTTTCGGAACCAAAGAAAATCAGTCGATCAATGGCGAAAATAATCAGAAACTTGATCTATAATGAAAACAATCTTTTAACTGGAGTCCTATACAAAATAGTTCAAAATGAGCTTCACCCCAACCAACTACAACATGAAAGGAAAATGATTACTATGATAATGATACTTCCTACTTTACTTTGAAGGCTTTGGACGTGTTGGCTTAGTGGGCTGAGAAATAAAAATATTGAAGTAGCAGTCCACTCAATAAACTCATTAACCTAGATCTTAATAAATGATACGCCATTATACACGCTCGCAGATAAAGGATGAGTGTCTTTTCACCGTGGAAAATGCCAGTTCCAGTTAAATGACAGGACGCATGACAGGCGCAGTGTACAATGGGAGCTCGGAATAAGGTGGATAGAAAGGTTATTTTACACTCACACAGTCACATAACCACTACACAGTCCAGGAGACTTAACTTAGCCTTAAACCAAGTACTCACACTAAAACATAATGAATTATATCACGGGGACTTGCACTTGATGGCCATAAGGAAGGTGGGTCCTCACAATGTGACTGTCTAAACACATGTATGTTCCCACATTGTGAGTAAGAGAGACAAACAGCTGAGCCTCTCTCTTGTTTGACATGTGAGACCATCAGAAACTCATGATGACTCAGAGGCGGTGGACTGTCTCAACGCTCTGTGCAGCTGAAGTGCTACTCCTTCAGGGAACATGTGAATCTGGAGCATTCACATGTTCAGGCCCAGAGTGCTTTAATTGCAGAATTTAATCAATTTAGAGCTGTCCCACTATAAAATTAAATGGTTTCACCCCTTAATCTGGTTCTCAGGGGCGTTTTGTGTTGGTTATTAATCATGTGCAGGACTAAAATACTAAAATATGGTTTAACGTCTGTCCTGTTGCTGAATGCTGATCGCAGACCTTCAAGGGGTCTCAGTCAATTCATATAATAGCCGTCCACGGGAGTAGTGCTGCGTGCATGTAAGCTCATTATCGTTTGTGTTTTAAATCAGATTTACCTGAAGGTCTACTTTGTTTACAGTACATTAATTCAGTTATAATTTACCGGTGCTAAAAGGCTGCATGTAGCCATTAGGCATGTGCAGTTAATTATCATCTGTGGTTGCCGTATGCAACTTGTCTGTTACATCTTCTCACTGATCTATGGATCTATCCCACCTGACTTTTGTTTTCATGTTTTAATATAGCTTTTAATACAGGTTTCGAATATATGCGACATACATAAAATTGTCCGGTTTCATAAATTAAATATACATATAGGTACATATATGTACCTATATGTATATGTACAAACAGGTACATATATGTATATGTAGGTACATATATGTATATGTAGGTACATATATGTATATGTATATATATGTACACACAATAAATGAAACCAGCCAATTTTATGTTGCATATATGCAAAACCTATATAAAAACCTACATTAAAACCTACATGTTTATATAGGTTCTTTCCGTGTGGGCGGAGTTGAGCCGATGAAGGTTTGTGTTAAGGCAATCTAAAGAACTTCTGCATTTGTGTTTATGCAATGGTGTGAATTTATTTTGGAGTGATTTATGTCTTCCCCACCAGGGTTAGGTAGGGAGGCCTGAGTCTGGAGAGACAGAGCTGAGGTGATAAGTAGGCTCAGAAACAGGCGTGTCATTCCTTTGTCACACAGACAGTGTTTGGTGGCATCACGGCATGGAGACCTCAGAGCTCAGAGACGCCAGCGGTGAGAAAACTTTAATTTAATCACATTAACTTAGAATAACTGTAAATTAGTAAATGAGAGGTTAAAATGTTTGTGTTTATTTATTATTTAAATGCATAAGACTTACATGATTGTGTTTAATGTTAATATAGTGGTACTGGTGGTTTGAGGTCTGACACATCTTAGGATTTTATAGACCATCTGTTTTAGAGAAAGATGATTTGATTTGAACATAGACCAAACATATATCGAGTTTGAAACATATTTCAATAATTAAAGTAGTTAAAATTAGTTAAAAATGCATTAGTTTGAGTTAAAAGTATGAATTAGGTTAAACATTTAAGCATTAAGCATGATTTAAAACGAGTGGGTTTAATAATTTAAAACTGTTTTGAAACCTATTGATTTTGTAAGATAAAATTGAAGTGATTTGAATAATTTAATAATTGAGAAACTGTATTAATGCATTTGATTAGTCAATTCTTTAACTTAATTAAGTTCATTTAATAATTTATTCATGTTCAGGTATTAAGGAAATTAATTTTGTACTTGTTTAATGACTGCCTGATTCTTTGCTTATTTTCTTTGAGGTTATCAACCTGCTGCTACTGTTGCTGCATTCCAGTCGTGATGAATAAAAGAAGTAACTAAAAGCAAGCTGAGTTGTGTCCAGCGTTCTCTGCTGACCTCCAGGTGTGACAAAGTCGTACAGAAGCGCGTGGTAGCGTCACTTCACTGGAGACTTTTAGAAGCTAACTGGTGTCTTTCCGATTTTGTGTGTGACACCAACACTTTCACACCCACTGTGCCGAAGTTGAGGGTTCTCTGGCAGAGCTTACACTGCGCTTCAGATTCATTATTTTACGGCTTTTAACCAACTGAATTCTGGATGTTCAAGCCAACACTTGTGAAATTTACACTTTCCCATAGTTGTAGCAGGTTCCACAGTCGAAGTCTTTCCAGATGAAGTGTGACCGGGCTTTTGACAAAATGCCACTTATGCTACGTGAGTGATGTTTGCTATCAACAATCAGATTTAGAAAAAAAGTGAAATAAAAAAACCTGATTCAGATAATCAGAAAAATGCTAAATATAGGATCTGAGAATTGGCCAAGCAAATAATATTTTAACACGATATCTTTACCTTTACTCAAGTACTGACTTGTGGGGTACTTTAGACAACACTGCCTGCATGTATACATCAGTATATACTGTGTTGGTACACTTTTGGTACAAAAAAAACACAATTACACTGTAAATTGGGAAGAATTATATGTTGTTGGGTTAAGGTTAGGGTTATGTTGGCTGTAATCTAAAGTGTCAGACAAATATTTTATTGCAAAATTCATTTTTATCAGAATTCTTAAGGTGTCAGCTCCTTTTAGATCAGTAACATAAAGTACAGGCGTTTAACAAGCTCATAATCAGTAAACAACGCAAGCGAGCAAGTGCAACAACAAACTCAATCATACTTAATCATAGCGTGCCACCTTTTTGACTTCGTCGATGTGAAGAGTGAAGTCTTTATAGTTAATGTTACTGTGGAGGAGCCCTAGACACAACGGTGTTTATATTGTTGGACCCGTTAAATAATTGTACAACTCATCCCAACAAGTGTTTCCACAGCGCCGACACTCACAGTTGATCAAGACCCAACTTAAGACCTGCTGCCTCCTATACGTCTCTGCGCCGGTTTCCCCACTCAGATGGAGTCAGCAGAGTCCAAGCCACTGAGAGTCCACGTGTCATCGAAGTTCTGATAAAGCTGCTTGAGGAGCTCTGCATTGAACCTTGTGTTATTCTGGGGTGTAGCCCCGCAGCCCGACACGGTTAAACGCTGCTGAATTCACGCGTCAACGCTCCCTCAATAATAACTAAATGGTTTTATACAATGTTGAGCAATTTGTGGCTGATCAAGTGAAGCCGGCCTTATTGAATGACTTCACAGAGGAGCTTGAATGGCCTTGTCTTTTTTTGATACATGAGTGGGTCATTATGCATCGTCAGAGCACTTCTTACACACACACACACACACACACACACACACACACACACACACACACACACACACACACACACACACGCTTTGGCAAAGTGCAACCGGGTTTAGAAATGGAAAACAAACAAAAGAGTCAGTTATAATGGCTTTTTAATCCTGATAATTCAAATGTAAATTAGCAATTAGCATTTTGTCTTCATTTGATGGGCACAAAGAATCAGGACAGGGTTTTCATTCAGTCGCAAAGTGCAAAAAATGTTATTTCCCCACTGCTGCCCTCTGCTAACCCCTCACAAGAGTAATGATTCGGTTGTTCCCCGAAACTCGTTGTTTACTCATTTGCATTGTTTATCATTCATAATTACCCACCTTTGACTCCACCAGAGATGATTAGTGCGGATGCCTAATGAGTCGGTGACTAACGTGGGATTACAGGTATAATTCTCTCACAGTCTCAGCTGACTTTCGATGTGACTCACCGTGAACATCGTGAATCTCATGTTCAGTCACACGAGCTGCTGTGAAAACACCTCTGATGTATTCACACCTCCTTCAGTCTCCCTTCACTTTCACAGACCACACGTCGAACTTCCATGTATTCTTCCTTTTGAATTGCTGCGCTCTGCTAACAAAGCCGAAATTACTCTTCTTTTTATATTTCTGCTTGTGTACGGCTCAAACAAACCAGAAACAGTGTCTTAATCAAGGACAAAGTTTTATTGGTGTTAGCGTGTGCATTCCAGGCTGTTCGCCACTGTTTCTGTTTCATGTCTTCATTGCTATGCGAGTCACCTCCCGGCTCCAGCTTTACTACCAGCGTACACATTAACATTGATCTTCCCATCTTACTCTCTGCAAGAAAGCAAATCCGTAGGCCTGTGTGTCCTGAACTAACAAGTGCAGGAAAGGAAAAAAAAGACCTCCTTTCCAATTCTGGCCTAATTTTGAATAATTGGCTTGTTGAATTATTTTAGTACACTTCAGTTTGCCTTTGTCTTGCATTTTCTGCTGTTCTGTTGTTGTTCTGCATGATCTCTAGATTCCCGTCACAAAATGTTACAACCCTGATCGTATTTTGGTATGAGGCTGAAACACGGCAGGCAAATGTAAACATCGGGTAACATGATGGTTTCTTTTGCTCTGCCTTGACACTGCAATACTAGAAACAGCTGTCAGTGGTTAAATGCGATAACATGCAAAACTTCGTCCATGTTGCTCCAACGTTCCTAACGCACCATGAACACATCATGAACACACACAATCGGAAAAATGACTTCCAAACTCGGGAAGTGAGACCGCCATCACTAATCAATGCACAGTCAGTATTATGTGAATCATTTGTCAGTCACGGCTCGTTTGAGAGAATTTTGTTCCATGCCATAAAGCTGATTTAAGCTGAAGCTAAAGATGATTGATAAATCATTTGCACCAACAGCAGTTCACAAAAATGCCACCACGTTTATCTGAATCACATCAGGGAATCTAATGAAGATAAAATGATTCAGTAGTAAGAGGCCGTCGGGTGCAACGCCACCAATTTGTTGATCTGAATCATTTTTGTTTTGTCTGATTTCCGGTTGAGATAAAACATTTAATCACAGAAACTCCAAGTAGGACAAAATAAAATCTTGGTTCTCTGCTGTATCTTTTCTTTATCCTCGTTTCTGCTCACATGAAAAATAAGATGTTACCAGCAATGACATCACCTCCCTGCCCTGCCTGTCCCTTTCACACCTTCCCTTCCACTGCTGCACAAATGTTCGCACACTCTCACTTCTCTCTTTGTTGGAGTCACTTTCAGCCCCGCTGTTAATCACTCCTTTCACCTGAGGGAAGCTCCTCTGTTTCTCCTCGTCGCAGATCCGCTCATCGCCTCCATCTGCCCTTCACCTCCACCGCTGAATTACAATCAAGGGATCAAAAAACAGCCAGACACAGCGGTGAAATAAATCAACAGGCCGCGTGTGTGTGTGTGTGTGTGTGTGTGTGTGTGTGTGTGTGTGTGTGTGTGTGTGTGTGTGTGTGTGTGTGAAGGGATAGGTGGACACATGCCGATCTTCTAGGCTCTGACTGTGCTATTAATATTTCATGATTGATGAGAAGCAACACTGACATTTGCTGTTCACATGTGCAGAATGACATTTTGGTGGCATAACAATGGTAATAATGATTAATTATTATTATTGTTATTATTATTATTATTATTATTATTATTATGGTATCAAAACTTATTCAGGCTCAGTAGATTGTTTAGATAGAAACACTTTCTAAATGTTATGACAGTCTGCTAAAATACTGCTTGAAGCATCCTTCTTTGGTTTGTCTGGCAAAATTGTAGCTCAGTTTCTGGCGGTGGAAGTCCTGTTGTGTGTTCAAAACATAATTGACTGTTAGAAAGTGGGAAATCAGTGAGGGATCATGTCCTCCTGGTTGCCTCAGCGATTGGATCCACTGGCGATAACGTGGAGGTCAAACACATTATTGGCTTCTGATGCAACTTCACACTGGAAGGTAAAAAAGAAGAACTTGGTGCTCTCATCAGACGGAAATGGCAACATAGGACAATTCTGCAAAAGCCCGGATTATATTAGTGTATCCTGGGCTAATTTCTGCCCATTGTTATCATATGGTTTAAAATTAAGGGGAAACTATGGCTAGAGAACTGGCTAGCTCGTCAAACTTTACAACCACCGCTAAGCAAATGGCTAATGCCTCAATTTAAAGTGAAACTCTCGCCAAAAAGCAACCGAGGCTTATTTGTGAATGTATATGAGTCAAACCTTCGTGTAAATGCATAATTACGACGAAAGGGGCACTTTTAAGATTTACCGTAGTTTCATTTTCGGGCAAGCTAATTTTCAATGGAGTGCAGGGGCACTCTTATGTTAGCATCAAAATCCCTATTTTTAAAACACTAAGAAGGCTCGACACAACATGAAACTTTGCTGGTAGTATCACCAGGTTCTCTACACATGAACACGAGCATTGAGAACATTGTTTGTGTACGAGGAGTTTACTTAAAAAAAGGTTATTGAACTACTCACCGTAGGAGCTGGATCTCCAGCGCATCACCATCATTGCAGACAAAAAGTGTTGATCCCCGAGTGCGACCCAACAGGCAGGAGAGTAATGGTGGATCGCTCCTCAAGCCTGCCTGTTAGGTCGCACTTGGGGATTGACACTTTTTGTCTGCCATGACGGCATCATCTCCCTCAAGGAGATCCTAGGATGGCAGCCATTTGATTGACAGCTCATTTGAGCACATATGAGCTTCTAAGCCAGCCCTCGAGCCTACAACAGCCAATAAGTTAGCCCGTAGACTGCATACCTGGTCTTGTTGCTTTCTCCTCTCTCTGGAGCCACTAACATGCCAGCCTCCAGTTATTTGATATATATTATTATATAATTGATTGGATACACGATGCGTATCCAATGAAATTTCGAATCCAGTAATATATAGTTTGATTTATATGCCAGCCAATAGTTTATCAGTTATCAGTTTTAATGGCATAAACTAGAAAATTACGCAAGTTTATATAGTTGTATGCATTTTGCTGTATGAATCCTGTCTGACTATTTTCTATGGACAAATTTAATGTTAGAGTCAATAAGGACAAAAGGAACTATAACACGTTTTTGCCCCCCGTTACTCTCAGGCAGAAAAGATGGATCAACAGCAGCTCTGAATTTGGGATAAGGACTGCGATAGGCATTTTAGGATAATTTTACACACATAGTGGTGCATGAAATCATGTATGATGAATTTTTTTGTAAAGTACTTAATGCTACTAAAACAAAGCCACCTCACTCCTCTCCACGATTTTTGTTGTTTATCTCTGCATTTCTGCTCTTTGCATATTTCTTTAGGTCATGCTAACATCAGCATGCTAACAGGCTTAACTCTACTGTCAGGCTTGGCTCAACATTTATCAGTCTAACATCAACTTTTTCAGACTGAGGTTCAGCTGTGCTTCGAGCTTAATGTGAATGAGAGCATGCTAGCAGTAGTATTAGCATGCTTTTAGTTAGCATGTTAATGTTAACAATGCTGGAGGTTATGATGCTAAAAAGATAATAACATTTCGTGTGCTAACATGCCAACATGTTTAGGATAATTGAAGATAAAATGTTTGCATAGTGTAGCGTGGTAATATTTAGCAGGTTGTTTTGGCGTTAATGCAGTTGAGGCTGCCAAAAACTGAGTTGGTGTTTTTATGTAATTAGCCTGGCCTGATAAAGGTGCAACATCAAAAGTAAGGCAATCAACAAAGTTATCAACATTCATCCTCTGGAGACCATGAATGTGTGGAATTTAATAGCTGTTGGATGTTTTGCAGCCTAGACCAAAGAAGTGGACTGACAGACATCGTAAGAGTGCTGCTGAAACTCAACATTGTCTTTTTGGATAAATCTGAACTCATCTTTGTCAGATTCTATTTCTCTCTTTTATCCCCAAAGTTATTTTGGGTATAAAACATCACATACACCTCACAGTATGTCTGTCTCTTGGAGATGTCAACATGTGGAGCAGTTTTTTTTTTTTTTTTAATCTCCATCTCAAACTCAGGTCGACTCTGTAAATCCACCAGAACTCGGGATGATGATAACACCTTTATATTTGGACGGGAGCGGTGTCAGAACACATTTACACTCTGACTCGGAGCAGACTGGATGTGTGGGTGTTCTGCCTATTAAAGAACAACACACTGCATGGACCCACATGTTGTTTTCACACTTTAATTATCCGGAATAGGTGGAGCACGAACACCGCTTTACAGCAACACGCTACTTCACACACACAGTCACACTGGGAGAACAACCACAACCCCAAGGATTTGTTTAGGAAGGAGAAAAACTTAATTATGCCCACATTTTCTCTGTTTCTGGGACACAAACCTGTAACCAGTCTCTGCAATAAGTCGACGACTGCTGTTTTCCCTTTTGCTTCTATTTGACTTGTATATCATATTTAAACCTGCCATATTTGTAACACTTCATACATATTTCAAATAGTGATTAATCGTATTACAGTATTGGTATTAATTTATTCTACAATAGTTACATGTTACCCTTTTCACATTTGGGACAGAGAAAGTTTTTTATAATGAGAAGAAATTTCTGAAGCATGATTTCAATGCAAAGTAGCAACTCTGCCTTGCTAAATCAGCAGGTGATAAATAACACTGAATACTAAATTATGCTCGAAACTCTGCTTTTGATACAAACAAACTGTGTTGGGCATAGTTAATTAATTACATGAAGTTTCAGCTGTGCAGGCAGAGCTTTGCTTTAGCACTCTCTTTAATCTTTAGTACTCTGCAAATATACACAAAAAATCTAAAGGTTAAATTCTTCCACAAAAGTTTCAACTAAATTCAAAGTTGAAGTGATAAATATAACTTATTTTTATATTCATCAATGGTGTCATACTATTCCAGTTATCTCATGTGACCCTAATGTTCCAAGAAACACAGCAGTGCTCCGACAGAGGCGGGGTAGAAGACGACTGCAAGCCTGTTAACACGGACGTTAACAAGGCTGGAAAAAATATCTATCAACAAATCAGTCCAGCTGTAGTCCTGCACTCTGTCGGCTCAGAGCACAGTCCGCCTGCCGAGTGCAACGGCTAGATATGGGGTGTTGTGGTGGAGACAGGTCTCTGTAAAGATGTGGGAACAACAGTCTTTGATTTCCTGTATTTGTTGCTGATGAATATATTTCTGCAGGGAGACGGCTTTAAAACAACAGCATCTACATCGTTTCTTAGGGAGATAAAATTTAGAGAAAAATTGATGTGTAAAATGCAAAAAACTGAACATTTAAAGTATACTATTTTAACAGATCAGAATTCTTTGCGCCTGTAGGACAACAGGGTCATACTGTAACACTTTGCAGAATAGTTAAGTCATTTAACATGGTTTAGCTTTAGTCGATTAGAATGCTAAAATACTTATCTAAAGGATTTATAATGTTTATCAGGTTAAGTTAGGTAAACAAAAAATACAAGTGAGAAGATCTGAAGAAGATTTGAACATCATCAACCAGTGTATTGGACAAATTAATATGTTTGACCTGATGGTGGCACTTAAGGAAAAGTCAGAGGATCACCAAACAAAGAACAATCAAGCAAAGATTACAGTTCAACCTTTTGTGCTAAATGTCTTTGCAATCCAAGATGTTAGGACATTGCTTTGAAAGTAAAAAAATCAGCAAATCTCTTTTTCCACCTTCTCAAATGTGAGAATTTGCTGCTTTTCATTGTTAAATATCTTTTTTTACCGAATAATTTCAGCTTTTGGACTACTGGCCATGCAAAGTAAACATGTGAAGATATAACTTCGGGTTCTGTGATTTCACTGATTTATGTTTCTCAATATTTTGGGATGTTTCATAGATTAAAAAAATAATGATGTCCAAAGCAATCTCAGTAACCATAACTACAATTATTTTTTCCATGGCTACAAAGGACCTCTCCCATTTTTAAAAACAAATCACATTTTCTGACCTTCATCCAGTCACACTGGCTGGTCTTGAGTTCAAGGCATTAACCCTGTAAAGCTTGTGTGACTGCTCATTATGAATGAACGCTGCTTTTCATGTATTTATAGTGAGTGTGGACGTGTGTGCTGATGTGTTTTCCTCTCTTCTCTTGCAGCCTGCAAGCCAACAGCCCGAGGCCAGAGGAAGAAAGACCACATGAAGTCCTGAATTAGATGGAGCCGTAAATATTTGATGAGCCGCTGTGTGTTTCTAGCAGCTTAACGGGCGTCCAAGGTCAGAAGAATCTGCAGTCTGACACATACACACACACACACACACACACACACACACACACACACACACACACACACACAGAAAAACATGTGCACAGCCATGTATGCTGACCGTAGACATGCTTGCATAAAGACAAATGTGGACACAAACATGAACACACATGCTTCTATACTTGTGAGGACATTAATAGAGATAATATATTACATATAACATCTTCCTTATGTCCGACCTCAGCCCTACAAAAAGCATAATACCCCCCTCCCTTTTAAAAATGTCTTTTTTTCACAAAAGTCCTAAACTGTCCTCACGTTCCAATCATGCTCTGAATTTAATGTAGTTTTGGGGAAGAAACTCTCTTGTTTTCATGACAGAATAAATTGGATAAACAAACTGACCTTAAAGGACACTGTTAAAGTGACTGTTCTACTTTGTTGGTATGTGGCGGACCCTGCCACCTTTCTAGCCTCAAACAGTGTTCTGGGGACCTTACTGTCCTTCGAGAACAGACTGTTTGTTCAGTTATGGAACAAAATTATATCTCTTTTCAAATCCTATGCATGTCTTTTTATATGAATTCCTATGCTGCTTGTGTTTTTTTACCTTGTCTAAATGCCTTTCAAGTCTCTCTAAAGCCCTTTATTATTGACAGCTGCTGTACAAAAAACTTGCCTTGCATAACAGCAATGTACTCACTCACCTCATACCCAAAACCCTCATACCCAAGATGAAAATGTCCTCTGCCCTCACTTTCTACCTATATGTAGTAACATAAGGACAAGAAAACACACACACAAAAATGTGAACATAACACACATACACCCTTACATTGCCACACACACACACAAACACACGGATATGCTGCAGATTCTGGATTTTATCAACTGTATGAAAAGCACCTGATCAATTAATTGATGCATGTTGTGCTCTCACAGATCATTAAAGGATTGTCGATACTTAACTAGTTTCTAATTAAGAGCTGCCCAGAGAGCCCTGAAGGTTCCGAGAAAAATAGCGGCACAGGAAACATCGTCGCCTCCGTCTCTCTGCTCCTGGCGTCAGTCCATCTGTGCTGATTTATATACGTGTCGCTGCCACTAACATCCATCTGCTGCGTGTTCGCTGAGACGTGAGACAGCTGATGGACGCAAGTCTGTGTGCTTGAAAGTTATTTCAGTCAGGACAGGGATCCACCTTTACAGACACATTGTTATTTTTGCCACAAAGGGGAAGAAAACAAAAAACAAAATAGCCGACACACAGTCTGAACTGTGACGGGGCATCATTGCTTCAAATTCACAATCCCTGAATGTTTTAATAGAACAACCTAATGTTGTTTAATCCATCAAACTGAGAACCATAACAGGCGGAAACAGCTGGTAACGAGCGGTCACACCGTTATCTGCATAAAATATAGACAGGGCTTTCTGGTCTGAAAAGTGAGGTCAACATAGATGTGCCTTCAACCTGCATTCTTCCTAATGCACAGCTGGTTTCAAAGAATTCCAAATGTATGTAAACTTAATTTAAAGTTAACCCACTCCAACAAAGTACATCTGCTATTAACGCAACATTGGCGCTGGGCGTTAAAATGACAACTGAGACAGTCTGAAACTAGCAATGACACTTGCACTGCGCCGCGCACCATCTTTCGCCGGACATGGTACAAGGTAGAGCCCTAAGTCTTCTTACATTTCTGTCTATGATCATATAAGAAATGAGATACTACAGGTTTATCAGAGAGCTTTGGAAGTGTTTGTAGGGGCATGTTGACCTTTTGACAGTGCCAGGCTACACATTCTCCAGTGCTTTCATTTTTTATGATGTATGCAGACAGTGCTTGTTCAGGAACTGTGCCTTTAAACAAGGTTGTGATTTCGCCAATATACAGTCAGCCACGCCCCCAGGACAGCGATGGTTACAGAGCTGATGCAGAAACACAGTGGTGGGAGCCTTCTCAGACCTGTGAGAGCTGACCAATCAGAGTAGGCCTTAAGAGACAGAGGGTGAAGAGAAGTGCTGCAGTATTTTGCCAGTAGGGGATGGAACATTTTCTCATAGACACCCAAAATAAAAGTATGAAAAAATTGTAATATGGGACCTGTGAGACATGTGGTGAGACAACAATCATCTCCCTCTGAAGAAAATAACCTTTTCTTACATATGCCAGAAACCATTCTGGATTTAGGATGGTAAATGCCCCTCACACAGCATGACTGATCAGCTATCTGCAGCATTTCCTCCTTCATAACACACCAAATGAGACTGTATGCTGCAGAGAAATCTAATGCAGCACTCACTTGTGCACCCTCATTTGTCTTTAAACTAGTAGAGAAACCTTTTAGTGAGGCGTGAATCAGCCCAGTGGTGGAATAAAGTGCAGACATACACACTGTCTCCGGAAACAGGGGAGGGAAGACTCACATATCCTCCAAAGCCTACTTCTGGGTGATAAGTCTTCTATTTTGGGCGGTCGTTAAGACAGGTAGAATCACCAGGGAATTACCTGAAAGCCTCAGAGCGGTGATAAATCACAGCCATAGAGATGTTCGGCAAACGAAGCACAGTGGGAGAGGGGATGAAATTAGCAGCAGAACATATCTTCTCCCAGGCTCCAGAAGGTAAAAACAAAGACAGCATATAAAACAGGTCTGGAGGAAAAGCAGCAAACATGGGCACAGATCACAGCGAGATGAAAATAGTGGCAAGCCGCTCACAGAGCAGGATGGTTACACGTCCTCTCCCCACGTGGCTTTTTAAAAACACGGCCTGCACTGCAGCGTTTGTTAACAGTAAACAGTCCTGGTTGTTTGGCAGGAAAAATAGCACAGCATTCATCAGTCAGAGGGAAATGTCTGAGACGGTGACAGCGTAAACGGAGGATCATCAATATTTCAGTGTGTGTGATATCAAAAAGGAGGCCAGTGGCTTTGAGCTGTTATTTTCTGTGTCGCTTCTCACAATGAGATCTCTGCCGTTCATTAATGCTTCAGGGTAAGAGTGTGACAAAGCTGACTGACACTGGGCCGCGTTTGAATCACAGGTTCGGCTACATGGACAGTGTTAAAAACATTCTTGCAACTTACCTGCTCGATTTGGAAAATAAAAGGGCTAAATGGTATTTTGTTGAAACTAAAGTTACGGACATATGTGGCACTGAACTGTATGTCACAGCAAACCTATCAAGGAGTCAAAGGGCTTTAGTTGCACAGCTGATAACAGGAATCCTGCATCTGACCCTTGAAGCTGGCAGATTAAAAAATATCCAGGAGGTTGAGAAAGCATCGCATTTTCCTCTGCACTGTCCTTATTATGATGAGTTAAGAATTCCTGCTCTGAATGAAATGTCTGTTCAACACTAGGGAATGTTTTGAGACAAATTAATCATCATCATCATCACAATACAGTTTGAATCACTGTTAAAGAGATGAACTTTAAGTGCTTGACTATATATATGTATATATATATGGAATAGCACATGTTCATAGAAGACAAAATAAGTCAATATATAATTGATTATGAATAATATATTTAAAAAGAAATTAAAAAGAAATTTACATTTGACAGAATTAAGAATTATTTTTATTTTGAGTCATTGCACACTGCCTTCCCAACATCACAGTATGGTAAAGTATACTTTTAACTTCAGTTCAAAGTCTGTATTTTTCTCTTTTCTTTACACAAGCATCTGTACTTCTGCCTGACTAGAAGAAGAAGGTGTTGCCAGCTCTGCATATAGAAACTTGAGGGCATCTATTGTTAGATCCTCTGTGGCTGAACTCAAACACCACAGCTCCAACATGTGAGGCTGCTACAGTATGTTTTACCTGAAGTCCTTTACATTGTTTTCTCGTGACGTGACTCCAGAGCCACAGGAGACCTTTTGCAACTGTATCACAGGCTGGGTAGGACTCGTTGTGACACAGATCTGATGTCTCGTCAGCAGAATCTTCAGTGACACGTGTTGTGTACTTCATCGTTGATTTGATTTGTTTTATGGATTCCTTCACATTTTCTTTTGCATTTCTACATTTCCTCACAGGCACAGGCAAATTGGAAATGTACATGACCACCACCTATCCAAGGGCGGCTGTGGCTCAGGGGTAGAGCCAGCATCTTGTTATTAGAAGGTCGCTGGTTTGATTCCCCTGGTCTGCATGCCCAAGTGACCTTGGGCAAGATACTGAAACGCAAACTGCTCCTGATGTGCTGGTCGGCACCTTGCATGGCAGCCACCGCCATCAGTGCATGAATGTGTGTATGAATTACTATAAGTCGCTTTGGCCAAAAGCGTCTGCTAAATGCCCCAAAATGTAAAAAACATGAAAACAGGTGCATGGATTGCTCCATTAGTACTTCGGTAAAGTGGTCCTTCCCACTGGTTCAATTAATATTCTAGCGGCAGTGTTTCATACAGTGATCCTGGGTAGAGCCGACAAAAGGTAATGACAGAGAGTGGATCAGGACAGGATCAGGCCGTGAATAATGCTCTTTTCAGTACATAATCCTCTGTGATTGATCACGATCCGATTCCGTATCTCACTCAGTCACTTTAGCCAACTGCACCAGCAAAAGTGACAACTTGTGTTTAATTAATGAGCAGTGATTTAGCTTTTACTCACTTGATTGTGATAAGAGAAAAAAAAAGCATAATAAATTAGCGGCTTTACAGCTCAGCGGGCCAGATGGTGCCGTTAGTTGAGGGACACATTTTAATTTGATCAACCAGATGTCCTCATATCCTTCATGTTTATTTGTGGTAAAAGAGACCTTGACAGTGTCGTGTCAGATGTCACGTGTCTTCACTGGCAGATGGTTCAGACTGGAAAGTCCTCCAGCGAACACAAAATACTTTCAGGGATGCTTCCAAGTTCTAAGAAGACAGACAGATTTTGAGAAGTTGACGTCCTCTCTGCTGGTTTCAGCTCTCCGGCAACGAAAATTCATTTCATGGTCCTGTTTTGATCCACTGCTGCTGAAATCAGGCTCGACTGACATTTTAGGGTTTTTTCCCCCATTCATTCAAATTATTATCATCATCGCTTCTGCTTCTTATTAAATCGCAGTTTTGATTGTTTTCTCTTGTCTCATGTATGAAAACCAAAGAAATGAAGACACCTTAATTTACTTTTTAACCACATTCTTTATCCCTAAACATGAATATTATATGTTTCCATGCACTCATTGAATGCTTCTTAAGTGACCTATCTTTCCTCTATCAATCAATCAATCAATCAATGTTTATTTGTATGGCGCTTTTCATACATCCGGATAGCTCAAAGTGCCTTACAGAAATTAAAAACAACAACAGAAGAAAGAAACAGCAAATAAAAATATCAAGAAAATTAAGAGAACCCAACCCTCCCACCCCCACAGACATGTACAGAGAGATACACAAATACGTATACACACAAACACACACTCACACATAGGCACGCAGACACACAGACACACACACTCACACCCACACATACACTGGGTTTCCTCTAGTACAACACAGCACTAAGCATCTCTGCAGACATATTTTAAAGGAAGACACAACAAGAAATAATTGTATTCGTCTTGAATGAATTCCTTCTGAATTAATCAGGGCTCTGCAACATTTGAATGACAATTGGAGGATCAGTCATGTTTTGTTTGATCACTCCTAATGAATTGTGACCAAACCAATGATGTTTTTCTTCTTCTCTTATTTGTCTTGAATATTTTGAATAAATCTCAAGATTTCATATCAAGGTTTTCAGGGGCTTTGCGGAAGAAACACCGAAAGCCCATAATCTTCCCCCACGCTCATCTTTATTCCTGTCGCTCTGCCTCTTCCAGTGGTGGAAAGTAACTGAGTTCTTACTTAAGTACTTACTTGAACACAACTTCACCTGAGTATACTCCAAAACATTTCTTTGACAACTTAAACTGGCAATAGACAACTTTTTTGCTTTAATGTAACCTATGTATGAATACAATGATGATCGCATAATTTAATGGCTATAGATAAATGACACCACTGGAGTCCAGTCTGTTTCCACTTTAAGTTACTTAGTTCAGATTAATATGAATAGAAAGACTAGAATATCTAAACAGCAATTACATTATGATGTAATATAATGGATAAAGATAGCACTTTATTGATCCCCAGGGCTGAATATCACAAGTTTCTACATCAAAGTGATGCTTATACATGAACGCATCAGTCACTAGAATGACACTCATTAGAGTGCACCCTTCGGCCAACAGTCCCCTGTAACTGATCAAGCCTACAGTCCATTAACAAATAAAACACATTTACATTTGCCTTATTCAGATATTTATTTGGAGCCACATCAAATTGCTCTCACTCGTAGATACCACGCACCTAAACATGCCCCATGTTTCGTGTCAGAGAGCCATACATTATTCCCTGAAATTAACAAAAATGTGGAGAATGTCAACCAAAGTGGGTTTTTTTTGGAAATTATTATAATTATTGGATTATTCCTGGATCGGTGACTTTATCCAGATCTGCACCAAATGTGGTCCATTCCGGGCTGAAACTTAACCCCCATCTAAGTTTTGTTGAAAACTGTTCAGTAGTTTTTGTGCAATCATGCTAGCAAACCAACCAAACAACCAACAAACAGACACGGACAAAAACATCACCTCCATGATGGAGGTAGTTAGAATAAACTGTCCTGCAGGAATCCTCATTCAATGTGTTGTTTCAGTTTACAGATTGAAACCCATCATCCCCCTGCACAGTTTGAAACAGTAAACTGTGAGCTAAATGCTTAAATGTGCCTAAATGTAAGAGTTACTGTATGCTGACTGCGGGTCTGGTTTGCAGCAGCGAGACCAGCAGGCGAAGTGACCCGAGCCCTGGCCTGCTGGTCCAGGATCAGATACCGATCACGTCCCAGCAGAGAGAGAACGATTTTCTCCTCCGGCAAACTGAACTGCCTCATAATGGAAACAGGATTATCTCGCCACACACGCTCTCCTTTTTTCAAATTTGTTTGAGGACAAATGAGATTTGATGAGTCAGTCGCAAATTAAATGACATGTTAAAAAGATTTTCATTTGCAGAGACCAATCTCGTTTAACAAAACATCTGACTAGAGACCGAACTGCTCCTGGTTCAATACGTCAGCTCTCACATGTTAATGTGGGTGAGCTGCCACACAACGCTCTTTACTTTGATTTTATAAGACAGACTGTGTGTGTTTTTTCCACAGCTCTGCAAATCCCAAATCTAAAAATCCAACTCTAAAGCTACATGTTTTTATCCTCTTATCCTGCTGCTTTTTATTCCCGCTGATCCCTTTTCTTTATTTCACTAAAAGCTGCATTTCATGTTTCCTATTCTCTCCATGCAGCTTTTAGAATGAATCCAACCAATGCATATTGTACTGCACATGTTCACTCATGTAAATCCTTTCAGCCAGTCTCCAGCAGGGTCAGGGTCAGGACAACATTTGAAATACTTGAATTCAAGCAGTGCATCAACAGAATCAGGCATATATGGCAAAACACATTCTGCCTTCTAAATTTGTTTTTTTGGGGGGATGTTTTGAATTTATATTCTGTATGTGAATTATTATTTGTTTCTGGCTGTACATAAAAAAAAAAAAACAGTAAAGAGCTTTTCTGATATTATTTAAAGGGGTAATATGTAAGACTTTTCGTTGGAAATGTTAATACATGTCTACTGAATCTAGCATGCTAACCAGCTAACCCCAGCCCTGGTCCCTGAGTTCTCAATCTGGACTGTTAGCTGCACGGCTATCGAAGCTAACTAGCCAACTGCAGCTACGGTAAGCTGCAGTTAGCAGTTATTCTGTTGAGGTGCTGTTCCCCACTCCCTGTTTTTAATATTTTACAGGATGCCAAGACTTACATATTGCACCTTTGACGGAACAGTAAACAATGTATTTGCAGAATGGTGCATATTCGTCCTAACTTGTAAAATGTTGAAATAACTACACTTGCACTTTGAAGCATTTTGACTCCTTGAGCCTGAATCCAAAAATCTGAGGTAAAAACTCCACCAGGTGTGAGCTCTGAGGTCTGTACCTGTCTGTGAAGTTCTTCCATTAAAGTACAAGACTCATGAGACCCACAGCTATGGAGTATTTTCACTGATATTTAATAAAGGCATCTGAATACTTCTTCCATTCATCACTAGTAACAGACATAAAAAATGGGCACCGATTCTTCACATAATATCATCCGCTATCTCAGAAACGTCAATGTTTGGACCCATCAGCTTTGGAAAAAAGATGGCAAGAATATGTGACATTTTTTGGTAAAAGGATGGAAAGCTTGAGATTTTTCTCAGAAGTATCCTGAGACAAAGATACAAACCTCACACAAGGTTAATAATATGATGTGAAGGTCAAAGTCTCCATTAACTAAGTACTACTCTAACTGAGCTTGAGTACATGTTATTGCTTATACTACATGTCAGCTTTCACCACTGACATGCTCGCTCGCCTCACTCTGCTCTATCAGGACTTCTGCTGCCACCTAGTGTCCAAAACCAGAGCAACAGACAGGAAACAGCAAATGATCAAAATCTTTGTTTTCAAATGAACCAGAGAAAAAATATTAATATACATTCAGGTGACCTGTGATGGAACATAACAAATGTTGATCTTAAAGCTCAAACGTGAGAGGTCTGTCTATTTATAAGATCACACCTGTGGTCAACAAATGTGTTTATATTGATTCGGTGTTTTTGTGATTTGGAGTGAACTGACCCTTTAAGTTTCAGACTCAGTCTCCGTTGAGGACAGTAACGTGGCTCACTCGGTACATACAGTCTTCATTCATGTGTCGTGACTCTGAGCCGTCATTGTTCAGGCGACATAACAACTGTTATATGTGACGGACAGAAAGTCAGTGACGACTGGCAGCTGGGCTCACACACAGTCCAGCACCTGCAGCTGGCAGTGGTGGCAAGTAACTAAGTACATTTACAGTACTAAGTACTGTCCTCAAGCTGAATTATGATGTAGTTGTACTTTACTAATATATGCAAATTACTGAATATTGGAAGTCATTTTTAACTATGCAACTAATGAAATTTGACCTCCTTCTTCATTGCTGGATGCAGCTTGTGACTTCTTAAATCTCAGTGAGACTTCTTGCAAAATAAAGTTGACATGACCGTGGGGTGTTTTTGAGCACACAAATCTGTTTCAGTTGCTTTTGGGAATGATGTTAGTCAGGAAACATAGAGAGGAAATGTTGCAAGACGTTGACAGTTCTGTGCCTCCACCCCACAGAGCCCAGGGGAGTGACGGACGCCCTCCTGCAGCGGTTACACATTTCATTTTTCTGTTTCTGCCTGTTAAAGGAGAGCCCACATTCCACGTGATTTTATTCTTTGACGTGACAGCGAGTCAGCGGAGAGGGAGACGTGTCAGCAGAGCAGTGACAGCAGCAAAGCAGAGGAGTTCACCGACACTTCTCAGCAAAACTGCATTGAGTTTTTGTCCATTTTTACCAAGTTTAGGAATAATTTCTTTCTTACTTTGAAATTCAGAGTAACTCTGAAGCATCTTTAGATGTTTTCAGAATCAGTTTTAATGACAAATCACTGACGAACAGTTTCATTAAAACATGCTCATTGACCATCACATGTAGTGAAATGAAAGGAATTCGTTTTTTTCCTTTATGTTTTACAGCAAAGAGGATGGATTAGATTCTTAGCAGACAAAGTGCTCACTCGTTTGTTTGTTTGTTTGTTCATTGAAAAACGAATGTCATTGCGTGAAAACCAGTAGAATACATAGATATAAAATAGTGCAGAGAAGATCTTTTGTGTCTTCTGAAATGACGGGAGAAAAAAACTTCAGGTTTTTCCCCCCAAAATGTTCAGACTTTTAGGACAGTATTTCCCAAAGTGGAAGATGGGAGCCCTTGGGGGGGGGGGGGGGGGCAAAGTCAGAACCAGACAAAGTGAGAACAAATCTGTGAAAGTGTGACAATTCATTCAAGTATATATGTGTGTGTGTGTGTGTGTGTGTTTAAAACATTTAGGTGAACTCCACCCAGTGATTTTAAGAACTGAAACAGGAAGTGAAATTGTTCTATTGTGTTGTTTCTGTTTAGGAAATGTTGTGTCCTTTGAGTTGCCTTTCCTCTTTTCTTTTCTTTTTTTATCATATTGGTTTCTGACTGTAATAATTTCTTTAGATTTTTGTTTGGGCACACTAGAAAAACAGATTTTGCTTTGTACTGTTGAATAGTTCAAACGATCATTATGGTAAAGAACATATAAAGGAAGAGGTGGGGGAGATTTCTAGAAATCAATGTGTTCCGGTGAAGGGAAAAAATGTACTTTTTGAGGAAGCGATGTATTTCACATTCTCATTTGTTCTTCC
Source organism: Diplodus puntazzo (assembly GCA_963678695.2). Taxonomy (NCBI): domain Eukaryota; kingdom Metazoa; phylum Chordata; class Actinopteri; order Spariformes; family Sparidae; genus Diplodus; species Diplodus puntazzo. The sequence continues at coordinate 17,445,834 of OZ023159.1, read as the reverse complement.
TTCACAGGACCCATTTACTCTGAAAGACCATTTTTACTAAGAGACTTTCGAGAAAACTGTACCTGCAAAGTTTGATGTTTCTGAATGCGCCCAACAGATATGAATGATTCATGTTTTTAGATCAAATAAGTCTAATTCCCATAGCAGTTATTAACTGAGAAAATGCAAATGTAGTTAGATTCAATACTTTCATCCTGGAGGGGAAAAACACTGTTCAAGTAAAAGTCCTACGTTCGACATTTTACCAAAGTAAAAGAACAGGGAGATTTTTGTATGTGGAAACAATATTTTTTTGTCGTGTCGTGTCGTTCTGTTGCAGAAGATAAAACATCCTTTTCAATTTTGGAGATTTTCCGACTCTCAGATCACTTAGAGGATAAGGATGCTCTTCAAACTGGGGACATTTCCACAAACCATTTATCTTTATAAATGGTAACAAATCATGTAAGTGAAAGTACTGCGTCATCAAGAGACACTTAAAAAAAAAAAAGCAACTGACATCTGATGATCAACATATGATGATGACTTTATGAGCTGACTCCAAGTTAAACGTAGAATCTAAATCTGCAAAGTTACCTCTGTAGTGGAGGATGAGGAACATTTAAACGTTTTGTTCACTTTGTTTAAGTTTTGTAGATACATATATTTTATTGCCTTTGAGTGCTTCTTTTTTTGTGCCTTCTCAAGATTTCCTGATACTAATCATTTACTCTAAATCTAGATTTACCATTTTTACCAAAAAAATTGCTGCTGTCGGTGTGTGTTAACGTCAGGTGAGTGTCAATTTTTTGGTGTTCTGGAAAGCAACAAAGTTTTACTATCAGCAAAAAAAAACCCCAAAACAAATAAAACCAAAAACAACCTGCCGTTGAAAAACATCCTCCTGACTGATGAGTTCCAGAGTGAAGTCAGAAAATGACTTGTCACCTGATTGCATCAACTTCATTTGAAATATGCCCCAACGCTTCCGCTGACTTTCAGAAGACAGGAAGCCGAGTCAGTCTGTTGAGCATGCGTCTCATTGACACACAGCAGCAACAAGTGGAAGATACGGTTTTTATGACAGTTGTATGTGTCTGTCAGGAAGTCAACGTCTGAAACATGAACAAACGAAAACTGAGTAAGTCATATTTTACTTTGTGGTGTTGTGTAATATTCGGGTATTTGGGCACATTCATATTGAAGAAACCAGACATTCTTGTAAAATATGATATAATATCTGAGTCCTTACGTGGACGAATATTTCCAATATTTATGCTACTTTATGCTTCTGCTCCACTACATTTCAGTGACAGAGATATTGCCCTTTTTACTTCACTACATTTGTCTGACAGCTTTAATTATTTTAGAAAGTTATCAGCTTATAAAACTCAGTACATGTTTAATAACTAAGCCAGTGGTACCTCGTACACAGACAGTTGTGTTGTGGCTTGTTGTTACATTTCAGATGTCTATGATCCACCAAAGAGACACGTAGGTTCATGTTTGAGGCCCAAAGAGGTTCAACACTTGAGTGTTTTGCAAATATTTTGGACAAATTGGAACAATGAAGTGAAGTTGTTGAACAAGTAGTTGTAATTTATTACAATATCTATCACAAGGGCTTATTTTCTGCAATAGCAGTACTTTTAATTTGAATACTGTAAGTGTAAGTAGCTGATAATAAGTCTTTTCTTTTACTTCAATTACATTCTAAACGGAGAACTTTTGTTTGGGAGTTGTTGTTGTTGTTTTTTACTTCAGTCAAGGATCTTAGTACTTCTTCCACCACTGCCGACAACAACTTAGTGACATGGAAAATGTGGGCCACAAAAAGGTTTGGAAGCTCTTGTTAAAGGTGCATTACATAGTTTTTTTGGGAAGAAATTTCAGATCTTCATTGGCTGAAAACTAAATAAACAAATTCTCTTTGTTTTCATGGCCCATTAAACTGAATAAACAACTGAGGACAGCACAATTTCACACTGTTTTACTTTGTTTACATGTGGCGGACCCTGCCACCTTTCTAGCTTCAAACAGTGCTTTTTTTTTATTACCTCGTTAGTACAGTGAATATTAAAATATCAAAATTGTGGGTTTGAATTTCTTGCACCAAAACTACATAATGCCCCTTTAATCATCATCTGACCATGTATTTTGTTTTAGAATCTTATCATATGTTACTGAGAAAAATGTGCAATCTTTCCTGAAGTGCAGTGGAGTAGAACTGTAAAGTAACAGAACATGGAAATAATCAGTAAAGAGAAATAGAGGCGCTTGAGTAATTGTACAACTGCCATTCTTTCCGTCGCTGGAAAATGGATTCTTAAAAACGATGAGTCAGGGTAAAGAGGCTGACGCAAATTAATTTGTGCAATCCTATAAAAGAATGTGATCTATTGACACTTGTTTCACTGCGTGTGTGTGTGTGTGTGTGTGTGTGTTGGCCGTTTGTTCACTGTTCCACTTACAAACAGTTTTTTGGTCCATTGTAACTGGAGCATAGACTCGTCTTTGTGCAGTTTGAATGGACAACGGGCCGGCCGAGTGCAGAGTTTAGCACAGAGTTGAGCTAAGAAAAGACAGCGAACGTCTAAAAAGGACAACAGCTCACTGTGCCTCTCTTCTTCGGCTGCTGGACTCGATGGTCACTCACTGTCTAAAGCTGAATTTCAGCCGTGATGCATCTGAAGGTTCATTCAGTTGAATTAGGCCTGTAAACGGGACTGAAACTTTAAACAAATCACTGTGTGTTCAAGTCAAGTCAGTTTAGTTGCGTCATGAATAATAGAAGCATTAAAACGTTGTCATTTCAGAGACACATCCGTGTTTTTACTCTGATAAGACTAACTGCTGATGTGAATCTCTGGGTGGAGGTCAGCTCAACCTTTATCCACCCAGAAATGATGCACGCTCAACACTATTCTGTACTATTTTTGGATATGTGAATCATTTAAAAAAAGTAAAAAGATGAATCCAGGGTGTGTTTAGCCTAGCGTAGCACAAAGACTAGAAGCAATAGGGAGTGCAAGCCTGGTTGCATCAAGTCCATTACATGTCTTCAATGTGAAAACAAAAAAAGTAGCCTCTTTGCATCTGCACCTCCACAGTCCCCATGGTCCCCTGTCTCTTTCGCACAATCATTAGTCTATATTTAGTTGTGGAAATAAATATCCATCAGTGTTTTCAGAGTCTAATAGGTCCCTGGGGCAGAAACATAATCAAACACTGCTCAGGGCTCGAGGGGCTGCAGTTCGGAATAGAAACGATGAGAGTTTCAGCAGATGAGGGTACAACAACATTCCTGGGATGACTCTACGGAAAAGAAAACATGTTTTGTTTTTCAGGAGACAAAGTGAAAACTAAATGTTTGCAGCTGCTGGTGACTCAAACGGCCCACGTTATTCTTTAATTATCTCTAAAATCTATCTCACAGGGGGAATAATGTACTACCTGACTGAGACCGCGACCGTATTCAGAAATAAGCAGGTGAATGCAATAACGGAGCGATCCACACTTGTCTTAAATCGCCTCTTTAAACAGCTTAGATAACTAGGTTATCAATCATTCTGTGTGCTTCCCTGTTTTAGTGAATGAAGCGCCCCATGTTGTGAAAGACTATAATGTAATTTCCTGTAGGTCATCATTCAGTCTCTGAGAACCGACTGTCTCACCATCTGTAATCATCTCATCCAGAGTCCGGAGTCGGGCCGGATGTAAAGACACGTCACAGTCAATTAGACATTTATCATTTAGACTTGAAAGATTTTAGCATGATTTCTTTATAAACCATTTGGACCGTACGTGGTGAAAGATACAAAATCTAAAAAGACGCCAAACACAGAAGACTTGTAAAAAATGTAGGAGAATTTGGAGACTGACAGGAGTTTACAGCTCGTCTAGAGGGCAACTCGCCGGACTGCACTGTCGTTTAGCATGTTAGTGTGTTAGCATGTAGCGTATCAGCACGCTAACATGCGTAAGTACAGCTGAGGCTAACATGACGTGAGGGGCAAATCAGGCGTTGAAGCAGAAATACAGAGAAACAGAGAAACAACCGACAACAGCATGTGTGACTGCTCGGCCACCGACTGATCTGAAAGTTCATCTTAAAATGAAAATTCAGCCATCATCTACTCAACCTGATGCAGGGAGAAAGTTTCTCAGTCCGCAAAACGCGTTCTGATGCTGGGAAGCTCCAGAAACGTTTTCTGGATAAGAATAGACTCTCTGACGGCGTGGGGACGAGTAGATAATGTCTGATTTGACTCTTTTGGGTGAACTGTTCCTTTAAAACATACCTCCAGCTCTTTCTATTACTCCCCTCCAGTACGGCCTTCCTTTTTTTCGTTTCGCACGTTAATAAGGTAATCACGTCTTCACCTTGCATCATCGAAGGCATCATCAAAGACAGTTTTTGCAATCGTGCTGCCTCTAAAGTCTGCAGACATGTTTAGAATTGATAATTTGGGGAACAGGAATGTCTAATTCAAGGCAATTTATCAAACCAATGTGGAGATATTTCACACCGAACCAAAGAGTGTCAGAGTAAAATATGTCCACAGCCGTCTCACTTTCTACAGCGTTAAGCAATTTGTTTGATTTGTAAATTGTTTGAATTTAGATGTCTGTTTTCTCTTTCTTATTGCTGAATTCATAGAGTCACCATGCCTTCATTTACATCCTGAGACTCTGATTTCTAATAAATTTGACAATGTTTCTGCCAGCCCTTAATTAACCATCTCTTCTCTCCAGGTTTCAAATGGCTTGGGAGCCTCACCAATCTCTCCATCCGCCGCCCATCAGAGAAGCTCCACATCAAGGAGGCCCCAGAACAGGATGGCATCCACTGCGGTGCCGTATCATCAGCGGGAGGCCACACTGTGGACGACATGGAGAGCTGCCTCCACAGCCCCACTTATGCCAGCTCCAGCGAAATGTACACACACGTGGGCACTGTGCCCCGCAGCCAGAGCCGGAGGAAGGGCTGCAAGAACCCGAAGGAGCAGAAGGAGCAGAAGAGGCAGGAGGAGGGGGTGAGTGGAGGGCAGAGCCAATGGAAGGCGGGGGAACATGTCCGCGACTCCCCTCTGCTCAGTGCGCTGTCCAGCCACAGTTTGACCAGTCTGGACCAGCCTGCGCCTGTTTCTGCACCGGCCCGGCCGCTGCCTGCCACCCCGCTGCCCAGCCGGGCTTCACCTTTGACCTCTGCACCAAAGAGCTGCCTCAATGATCCTTCAGCCGACAGCATTAGGAGCCAAGAGGCATTATCATGGAGCAAAGGTGCTTTAGAAACTGATAAACCTGTGAGAGAGCCTTCGAACATGGCAACCAACGGCCCCAAAGTGTCTTCATCACAGGATGTGTATGTGCCGATGGACCCGATAGCTGAAGCAGCTCACACTCACCTCACGGACGACCTAACTCAGAGGCAGCGAGGCGTCACAAGCAAACAGGAAGCCTCAAAGACTTTAAGTGGCTTGCATGAAAAAGAGAGCACTGACAGGTGAGAGAGTTTATTTATTAGACTTTCAGAAGATGTATTGACGGTCCAAGAAGTAGACTGTGGTTTGGTTCGTCAACCAGCACCACAAACATCTATTCAAAGGACGTCACTTGTCGGGTTTTTAAGTCTTATGAGTTCAAGAATCTGCCATGGCAGTGAGATTATTTCAGCCTGTCTCCATTGCAAATCAGCTAGTTTGGACAATTTTCAAATTAAGATCATAATTGTGTTTCAACTGACGTCAAAATGCAACATTCAATTGTAGTTTAAAGGAGCACTATGTTGTTTTTGGGGGAAGGAATTTCAATCAGAAGAGAAATAAATGTTGTTGTTTTTTTTTACACCTAAACAAAATAAATAAACAAACTTGCTTTGTTTTCTAGACTGAATAAATGGAATAAACAAACTGCTGTCAAAGGACAACACAGTTTCATTCTGTTTTACTTTGTTTATATGTGGCGGACCCTGCCAACTTTCTAGCTCCAAACACTGTTCTGGGACTTTATTTTCCTCTGAGAACAGCTTAGTTTATTCAGTGATGGAGAAAAGACATTTTTGAGTTTGTTTAATTGACTCATTAATATTGTTAATATCAAAATACTGAGTTTGAAGGTCTAGTCCAAAACAACATAGTGCCCCTTTAATTGTGTGAAACTTGTAATTTGATGAGAATAAAGTCGAGTGATTTTACGTCGTGCGTCATGATATTACAAGAAGAAATGTTGCAGCTCATTATTTCGACAGTGATTCGTCATATTGGTAGAAAAATTCCCGATAATATGATATAATTGTGGCAGTGCACATGCGCAGTGGCTCCCCGCCTGCCCGCTGAGGTTCAGTCAGTCAGCTGGTTGAGGCTCAGTGGCAGTGCGCGTCGGACTGTGCGGGAGAAGATGTGTGAAGTCGGGGACGCAAACTGTCGGTCAGTCCGCCCCGGCGAGGGAGAGCGGAGGTGAGAGGAAAACTGATATGAGCTACATTAAACCAACCCCTGATATAAAGTCAGCAACTGTGTTGATGTATGTTGACGTTTGTCGGAGCAGCATCTCTGAGATCAGTGTCAGAGCAGGAACGTGCGGTATGCGGTCATCCGTCGTCTGTTAAACTGATTCGAGACTCATTTACATCTCAATATTTGAACTTTTGATCGTTTTTTCTCCTGCGTGTTTGGCGCAGCTGAGTGTGATGCTGTAAAACATGTAGAGAATCTGAGCGGTAAAACAAAAAAAACAACATTTACAACAGCTAGTTGAATTTAAAGGTTGTCTACAGTCTGTGTGTGTGTGTGTGTGTGTGTGTGTGTGTGTGTCTGTGTGTGTGTGCGTGTGTGTGTGTGCGTGTGTGTGTGTGCAGAAGTGCAGGCTGATCGGTAACTGGACCGGGCTGTGTTTTACATAAGAGCAGGAATTTGATCCTGCTCTGGTTTCAGTCAGAACAGTGATAAGACTTGTTTTGGCAGCCTGGTTCACTCTCTCCTGTCTGTCCTACCTGCCTCAGTCTGTCCTGATTTACACCTGGCGTTGACCTAATGTTCTGCCTTGCGAAACTACAGCAGCTCCAGGTCAGAACAGAAGAGCAGGCGCATGGAAGCTGAGAAAAAGGGGGTTTTAACTCTTTTAGGCTGGGCAGCAACTGTGAAGCCGATAGAAAGGTTGTAAAGTAATTTTTTTTGTAACTTTAGGCTCATTATTTTGTACTGACAACTGAGAATTCACACAAAACCACAATAATAAATGCAGAATAGCCTAGAGTGTTTCAAGAATAGTATAGATATCCTTTTTTACATTGATAATAAGAAGAAAAAGAATAATCTTTTTTATAATAATCAAGAGTTTCTAAGTAAGTGTATCTACCCAAGCACTGTTAAAGGTGCTGTATGCAAGAATTGGCCACCTGTTGAATTCATACTCCAGGCAAGTGGGGGGGGGGGGGCATGTCATCTGTCAACTGTAGCTGCTGTTAGCCTGTAAGCTCAGTTAGCTGTGCAGCTAGCGGCCGTATTTGCGAACTGTACCTGGACAAAATACAAAGTGGGCAGTGGCATGATAACGTCAATAGGTGTCTCTGCAACACAATAGCCTACATATAGGTTTATGACATCGTTGTTGTTTTTTTTTAACATGTTTTATAAAAGCAAATCTCAAATATTACACCTTTAATGTATACTTAATTACATTAATTTGGTGAATTTAACACACTTATCTGACTTAGATAACTTGATCACCACGTAGAATGAACTTCATTAGAGTCACAGAAATGAAATGAAAGCTTCTATCAGCTGTCTGATAGTAAGCCGCCTTTTACGCTAAGCTAGCTAGGCTGTCTATAGCATGAGCTGTATTCTTCCCCATCATGAATTGATTTAGCTGCAGCCTTGACATTTGATTGTGTGGAATTACAGACTGAATAAATGAAATGTCCGCTTATACAAATGATTATTTTTAAATTACAGATAAGTAGGAGAAAGTCCATAGCTAAGGCTGCTGATGTCTCGCAAGCTAGCTTTCACCTAACATAGCCCTCTTGCTTTACCAATCTAGTTAGCTTCAGCCTTGTAACTGCAAATTAAAATGTTGTCACAGAAATTATGCATTTATGAAATATAATATTCAACTTACAAAGTTTGGAAAGCAACTGCATAAACCATCATAAACTGCTGGGTTGATACTAAACTGTCACGATAATGATTTCTGAATAGGTCCCGAAGTTCAGGCTGTATTTAGTCAGGTGGGCTGTTAATGTGTTTAACATTATTATCATCAATAAAATCAGATCTTTGCACGTCAACTGAGCTGATCTTTAAATGATGGTCCGTGACCGGCCTGATCCTCGTCAGCAGCTGGTGATTTCCTGAGCCGATTACTGTCACAGTGAGAGTCATTTGTGTTTCCTAGTTTCTGAATCAGTCATAGCAGAAGTGGTTATTGAGGCTAACCTTGACCTTCATGGAAAAAGTCAAGACAGGCTGACCGACTGTTTCTATTTCCACTTTGTGTTTGTGTCTCTGTGGTAAACTTCAACAGCCTCTGTTCTGTGTGGATTCGAGACATGTAGATGGTGTCACTTTTGTTTTTGGTTAGGAGAGCTTTGAACAACAGCTAGTGTCTCTCTTTCTATGTGTGTGTGTGTGTGTGTGTGTGTGTGTGTGTGTGTGTGTGTGTGTGTGTGGGGATATTATGAGTGTGTCTCCTGCAGTGGTTTAGGAGCTGCTGGCTGAGGGTACAGGAAGTGTTGTAAAATGTGATGTTGGTTTGGGGAGAACGGCCCCCAGGCGGAGGGAGTTCCCCCCTCGCCGGGATCTCAGAGCAGTCCAGTCATGGTGGACGGTTCTTCTCCACTGTGGCTGTGGTTCAGTGACTTTACCTCAGAGACGTCCACAGCTGTCGTTCACTGAACCGGAGTAAATCTGTATATGCGCTTATCTGGTGGGACGACTTACATCTGTCTCACTCTTATTGATACGTTGACTGTACATGTTTTGTAACTTTAACCTTGGCAGAATGACTGAAACTCTTGTATGGGCGGCAGAGGTTTGTTACGGACAGTTTGACGTCTTGTGTACATTCAGTTACTGATGTACTGGTTGGGTTATTTATGTTCCCCAATCTGTGCTCACTTTTTTTTTATCAAGGATGAAAATGTGGGATGTGTAATGTATCCTGCTACCACTACATGTTTGATAAACACTTTAAGTGATCATTGGCAAAAATGTCGGTCGGTTTATCAAAAGCGAAATTTTTTTCTTCCAATATTGGTCCCAAAAATTGAGTATTGGTCGGACTGCAGTTTAAAACTGCTGGCTAGAAAGAGAGACGGTTTGTCATTAAAATGGCTTTTCAGAAGAGGCCGTATCAAAAACATCCAGTCATGCTTAAAATTGTGTTATGTGTGCTGCTAATGGTGGGCAGAAGGTAGACAATAAAAACATTTTAGAAAACAAAACATTTTAGAAAACACGGCTCTCCAGATGAGCAGCATTTCCCCAGCATTCCCTTCCTGATTCACCAGGATTCACACTATGTGAATCTGCTTTCATGTAGATTGAAGATATAATATATAACATCTCTGCATTATAAAACCTCCAAAGATTTTGTTGAGTCCTGTACTTCAGCCAGCGCTCGACTCGTAATGAGGCCCAGATGATGAAATGTTTTCCGACATTTTCTCCCGATAGTGAGACGTTATTTCTTGATCTCAATAAATCAGACTTTTTCTTTAGAGCTCTGATTATTTAATGATCTGTTTTCTTTCTGCTGATGAAATAATTGTGTCCTAATCACAAGAAAACACGACTTGTTTTGAGAAAACAAAATGTCGGAAATAGATACATGCACGTCCTCTCAAAACTCACAGAGAGTAGCCCGGGGTTTAGTCTGATGGGCTCCATACACACAACATACAGTTTGTGAACAACAGTTGGGGAGTTTCTCATGCAGTGTGTTTTACTTGTGTGTTCACATATGCTTGTGTGTGTGTGTGTGTGTGTGTGTGTGTGTGTTTGCTGTCCATTCTCAGAGTTTGTGTTTGGGAACAAAAGGTCACCTCCCTTGACGTGACTCGTGGAAATATGCAGCATGTTGAGGAAGAGCAGAGTGATGAGAAAAAGAAAAAAAAGAGCCACTGCCAACGTGCAGTTTCACACTTTCACATCACCGCTGTCAGAAAGAAACAATGCAACTGCCGCTTGAGTGTTTTCGCCTTTTTTTTTTTAATGTCAGCTGAAAGTACAGAGCTGAGTTTTATAACTCCCAGAACCACCAGACTTGGCGAGAAGCCAGCTTGTTTGATTGCTGGATGGACATTGGGGAGAAAAGACGTTTCCTTTGCTTCAGTCTTGAAAAACAGTTTGACACGGCAGTACAAGTACTCCCCATCCTCGCTGAAGAAGTTTGTTGTGTTGCAAGCTGTTGCTGGGTGGTGACGGATTAACACATGGCTGCTGTCAGGGAGTTGTGTAACAGGACAGGCAGGAGACAGAAAACCGTCTGATACTACTGTTACTGCTACTAACTGCTATTTCTACTGCTGTTAAAATATTTAGGGCTGGGTATTCAACCTAAATACTTCTGTGTTACCTACAAAATGATCGGTCGACCACTTTAACCTAGACTGAATATCTCAACAGCTGTCAGATGGGCCAGAGTATAGTTTGATACAGATGTTCATGGTGCCCTGAAGATAAATCCTAATGACTCTTCCTCTAGAGACCGTCCAGTTCTTGACTTTCGGGGCCGATACCGATATTAAGGAGTAAAAATATTCCATGATCAATACATATTGGCACACATGCTAATAAACACAGAATATATACATAAATGTACATGTTTCACAACGATCCCTCAAATGTGCTTATCAAACACTGTCAAAGAGTATGTAACTGAGCCAGGACATTTGACGGTTCAACAATAAACTTACACATAAACTGTCCAAAATAACATCTGTGCGCTGAAACGATAAAAGTTTTTATTGGACAGCATCTGTGCTGATACCAATGTATCTGTGAGACTCAATGTTCTCTCTAGTAAAAGTGTTTTCATCACAATAGGTCATTATACCCTGCAGAGGAAACTTCATAAGGAACTATATTTTGAAATGAAATTGACCAATATTTAAGCAGGAAGGCCAGAGTGACAAGGAAGCATTCAGGAGTGTCCTGAACAAGATACACAGGCAGGAGCCGATACCACAAGTATAGGTCACAAATCAGAATTAAACAGAAATGTGATCGTAACCCCATGAGTAAAGTGTTTATTCCTTAGAAACAAACTAAATTTCACCTTTAGAGAAACGTAAGAGCTGCCTAAACCTGTAAGAATAAATAAATAAAAGCAATCTAAAATCCTTTGAAACGGTCTTTGTTGATTGTTAATAAAAATAAGTCCTGGCAACAAAGACTCAGTCTGTCGGTCCACAGCTATTCCCCAGACTGAAACATCTCTACAAACACCTCAACATATTCTTGGTGGACCGGCATCAGCTCTGCTTCAGATAATCATGGTCTCAAGAGGATCAATATCAACTTTGCACCAAACCTTACAACCAAATGTCTACAAAGCAACAAAATCCCATCAGCCGAAGCTGTACTTGCTTGTTAGCGATTGTAAGCACGCTACTTTGCTAAACTGTCATTGTGAACATGCTAAACATCATCATGTCAGCACGCTGAAGTTAGCATTTAGCATTGCTGTGCCCAGGAACAGCCTCACAGAGCCACTATCATGGTTGTGGACTTTGTAGCCCAAACATGGCTCCATAGATACATTAAGTGCTTCACTGTATGGGAGGCACAGGGCGAGCAGACTTCAGAACAGTGGTGATTGAACGCTCTCCTGTCTTAGTGCTCCAGTGTATAGAATATCATAATTGAGAAATATTCATGCATGAGCAGTAAAAGTGATTCATGATGTAAACTTCACATACTTTTCTCTTCTTCTTTTTTTCAGCCTGCAGAACCTGACAGACAGCGGTGGAGAATACGTGAAGGTGAGCTTCCTCTTTACATGACTTCAAATCTATTTTCATCTTCACTAACACACTTATCTTGTTTATCTGTGACTTCCTTTTTACTGCGGTGGAGCCTTTCTCTCTTCCTCCTGTCAGACAAAACTCTTACTGTTTCCACCAGTGGCAACGCTCTCAGTAAAGGTAAAGTTAAAGCTCTTTTCTGTCTGCTGCTGTGATCCTCCACACACGCAGGCTATAATTCAATCAGGGCGGGTGACAGAATGGACTCGGGGTATGCAGCCCTCTGCGGTGAGATACTTTGAAGTCGCCGCCACCGTTGCCGCTGGTAACCGTGGCGGCTGGTAACCGTGGCGGCCTCGATTTGGGCCGGCAGCGCTGCCTGGAAAAGGTAGAAAGAGACGTGGAGGACGAGAGAATTTCCACTTCATTGACTTATAATTGGATACTTGACAAACACACTCGTCTGAATGGTACAAGCTGGCAATGAATGATAATGCTAATGAAATTAAAGCTATTCATTAGGGGCTTCCAGGTCTTTTACCCCTCAAACACACACACACACACACACACACACACACACACACACACACACACACACACACACACACACACACACACACACTCACACACACACACACACACACACACAGACACAGTTTCCCATTTTGTTGTGAAGTGGCCCTGGCCTGGTGCCCAGCCCTTGATTCACAGTCCAGTGGGACAAACCATTCTGTCAAAAGTGAGGGGTGGGAGGTGTCAGAGAGAAGAAAAACAACATGTCAACTACATAAGTGTTATAACAGTAACTAGTGTGTGTGTGTGTGTGTGTGTGTGTGTGTGTGTGTGTGTGTGTGTGTGTGTGTGTATGTGTGTGTCCCAAAACAAAAGCATTCCCAGCCCGTCATTGGTGTACACTCTTGATATACAGTAATTTCGTTTGTGTGTGTGTGTGTGTTTGTATAAAGACGCGTCCAACAAAGCACCACTGAGTGATGACCCCCGTCGCACAATGTCGTTGCCACGGCGACGAGTGTAAAACTCCAGCATGGGTTTGGGTCTCGGGCCCCCGGTGCCCCCAGTGTGGATGCCAGTGTGGGAATGCCAGAGCTGTCCGTCCTCCCTCCTCTTCCCCCCTCTGTCCTCGCTTAACACACAGACACTCACGCATATTCACACAAAAACAGAGCTGAGGAGGCTGCAGCTTGACCAGATTTATCCACAATGCTTTTTCCCTCAAAGGACGAACATTTCAAGCAGGTTTTTGAAGGAAAGCGAGGAGTCTGGTTTGGTTTTGTCTGGCTCTGGACTCATGTTGCTGTTGTCTTTGTGTGTTAGTGTGTCTGACTGTGCGCCTGTGATGCCCTTTCAGTTCTCCAAAGACAAGTTCTGGTTGCAGCCGCCGTCGGAGAAGCTGAGGAAGCAGTTGGAGGAGGAGCTGAAGCTGAGCGGCACCAACCTGAAGAGCCACGCCTGGTACCACGGACGCATCCCCTGGGAGGTCTGTTTCAAACACACACACACACATCCTGAATTCCCTCCTTATTTATGCGCCACCACTGCATGATCACTTCATACAGTGGAATTTAGCATTTTCTCCAGGGTCTTACTGGGCAGAGGTGATAAAAACCTGTGTCTACTGCAGAGTCAATTGACCTGGGTGCAAATGCCGAGTTTGAACATTCCTATTGCACACAAAAGCCCGATCTTAGTGGGTTTAAGTGGGATAATTAAGCAGTGGAAAAGGGGTATTGGAATCGAAGGAATCTGAGTCATGCAGCAAATCATCCACAGGGGGGAGCTCTAACCCAACATTAGATGAACTGATTCTTAGTTTAAAGGTTAAATCTTGCTCACCCAACCTGGATTCATAAGAAAAGGTGGGATCCCTCTATGTAGCAGCATTGATACACTATACAGAGTATTATGGCTACAACCATCAGATTACAGCAGGTGAATGCAAGTGTAGCAGCAATAATCTAATTACCCTTTGATCTTCTTACGATACATGACTGACAGGCTCTTCTGCATGACAACCTTATGTATCAGAAGTGTGAACTGAATATGAAATATCCTCATCTTATTGTCCTTTTCCTCCTGGATTGACCCAACAGTCTCTGATGGCTCACGCTCAGGGTGAATCGTTTACACTAACAATTCCTCTTCACATGGAAACAGTGCATCTCTTGTGTGTCATGAAAGAGCAGACATGAACTCATATCTGCTCTGAGACAAGCAGTCTTAACAGACTTACATAAGTGCTCCAGTTTATGCAAACCTGACATAAACTGGGCAGATAACCGTTTGAATCACTTCTTCATTGTATAAGTCTGAATCAGAAACAGTTAAATGCTGATTTATGTCAGGACTGGACTAATTTAGTAGGAACTAGCATACCTTTACCCAACAAATAATAATTCAGCCAACTGGAAACTCTTTGTGATGTTGGTCAAAATGAAGCCACGTCCCTGCATATGTATTTATGTTCAAATGTCACATATAATTCCAATAACCAAAGGAGATTAGAATTTGGGATGCACGATGAGGATTTTCTTTCCCCAGTACCAATGAAAGTGCTGATAATTTTACATTTTCAAGAGAAAATTCATGTCTTGCAGTTTATTTGAATCAGAGGGTAAGAAAGGCTGAGATGTTGTGAACAAAGACGGATGATTTAATATAACAAAGATCTAATTAGATTTGTTCTATCAAATCTCTTGACCTTTTCCCTCTTCTGTGAATGTTTGTGGAACATGTTTTGCAAATTGCAGTCATGTTGTCTTCCTCTGGAAATGTAAAAAAACTACAAAAAACAATCTGCATTGGTTGTTTTTATGTTTATCTTCTTCTCTATGTGAAGAACTTTGAAAGTGAATAACACAACTTACCATATCAAAGTTTGTAAATTCTTCACTTGCTAAGTCAATGAAAGCAATTCGGTGTCATATTTTTCGCTCTATTTATCAGTTAGAATTTCACCAATAAACAGATATTATAAAATTCCCAATATCAGGCAGATATTTATCTTGCTTCCCTGTTTATAATATTCCTTCAGGTGTCGGAGAGCCTGGTGGTGAACCATGGCGACTTCCTCATCAGAGACTCTCAGTCCAGTCTGGGTGACTTTGTCCTCACCAGCCACTGGGAGCAGAAAACACTTCACTTCGTCATCAGGAAGACGGTGGTTCAATCCAGTGAGACGTATACCCGGGTCCAGTACAGCCTGGAGGACGAGGCCTTTGACTCTTTACCTGCTCTCATTCACTTCTACGTGGGCGGCAGGGCGGCTCTGACCCGGTGGAGCGGAGCTCAGATTCACCGGCCGGTGAACAGGACGCTGCCTCTCAGCTACCTGGAGACGGCGTTCTGCACCGCCGTCAGTCCCCCGTCCTGCCACAAAGGGCTGATAAACGGCGAGGAAAGGGTCTGTCCGAGAAGGTGAGGTTTCACTCAGAACTTACAAGAACACAAAGGATTTCTTTTTGGCATAGTGTCTGAGATTATGCTGCCATCATTTTTTTTCCTAGACTACCAGAACACCCTATATTTATACCTCCACACCGCTAAAAGTCGTGGTGATCTGATCTGATCGTGATCATGATTGTGATATCTCTGACACGCTATGAAGGAATTTTTCTTCAAATTTGCTCCAAGTATCCACTGTGACTCAGGGATAAACTGAATAGAATTCAAAGTGCTTATTTTGTTTGACCAACATCCAAATAAAACCCCAATACTACATGTGCAATGATACAAAACACAGAAATGCAATCTGGAGACTTTGCCTCATAAATCACTTGAACAGTGAATCAGTTATCAAAGTTGTCATTTACAAATTGATTAACTGACGGATCAACTCAGCCGTACTTCTAAATAGAGGGCTTGGAGCGTTCTGTTTAATCTAATCAAGTTGGATTTTAAGTCAAAACAACTATTTCTCTGTAGTGTAACTCATTTCACTACTTAAGTTTAGTTCGAGTTTACTTTTCTGTAATCAAGGCTCATTAGCTGTATCTTTCCCAAGTGCTTCGGCGACAACACTTTATTTGGCAGCACCATGACACACAGACAGAACTTTTCTTTGAATTTGAGAGAGTAAACATGAGGATGAGCTACAGATTCAAAAAGACATACTATTTCCTGTTTCGTGATGGTCTGCCATCTGTCTTTCTGTCTTTCTCCATACAGTCCTTCCTCTCTCCACCACAGGGGGGCAGATGGAAACAGAGAGCCGGACGACCGGCCTCTGCTGACTGCTGGAGAATCCTCACTCTCTGTGACATACAACAACAGTGAGTTGAATACTAAACTAAACTAAACTTAAATACTAAACAGAACTCTTTCTGCTCTTTGCTTTGATGACCTGTTTCTAAATGTGAGCCAGTAAAATAGTTAAATCATTAATAGGCAGTAGGCGGCTGATTATTTGGGTTAATCGTTTAAATTAGATCTATTCCTTCAGGCCTAACGGGAAGCTATAAGAGTGCAACTCTAAGCTTGCCCGCTGTCAGTTCATAAGTGAGTTTTTGATAGTTTTATTTTGTGGCCAAGTAGACACACACTGCTGATGCACCAGTAGTGAAGTAAAAAACACTTTAAAATGTTTTTATTTAATAAATTCTTTCTGCGTCAAATAGAGCTTGACGGATTTAGCGACACGGTGGATGGTTTTAGTTCATTACAGATATATCTGTTTGTTAGCTTATATGTCAGGTGATAACTAACAAGACCGGAGTATCTTTCTTGTTACAGAAATGTCAAAAGATGACCCATTTAATTTCACAAGTAAAGATGTGCTCCTCAACACATCTCTCTCTCTCTGTATCTCCTCAACGATACGATCTGCTTCAAGGCACAGAGCCGTAATAATGTATTTATCCTTTATTTAACATAGACAATACTTCTCATTAAGCATTTACAGACAATGTTCTCGTCCTTGTGCGTTAATGTCCCTGCAGTAAACACACACAGCTGTATGATCTGTTGTTTTCTTCAGTATAGCAGAAAATACAGGGAATTATAAAATGGTTGATACAGAACTAGACAAAGATGGAAAATAAGCATACTTTTAAATTTGTTCAACAGAATATTTCAGTTACCACTTAAAAATGCAGTATAGTAAGAAAAAGTTGGTATAGGTAATAAGTAAGTAAGCATATGCAAAGGTACACATTTATATAATCACATTTTTGTGAAGCAGTGGATGTGTTGCATGGTTGTGCAGCCTAGCCTTCATATGTGTAAAACAAAGCTTCAAAAAATGCCTCTTGGTAGACAATCAAAAGATAAATGTGCCCCTTTTTAGAAAATAGATTTTACTCAGTTAAGTAAATGCAGTAGTTTATGAGGGTAAGGTGCTGTAAAATATTGCGACAAAAAAAAAACCCTGCAAAAAATCCTTCAAAAATATTCCTAAATATGGATTAATAAATTGTCACAAGTTGGATCTCAAATTATTCAAAGACTTTTCAAATTTCCTGCAAACTAACAAAAATAGAAACAAAACTGTGGTGTATGAGGTTTGTGGGTGCATTCAGCTAACACAGTCAGGCCTGTTAGGAAACCAGTGTAAGACTGTTTGTGTCCTGCTCTGGACTCTAAAGACAGAACATGTGACATGACTGTCTTGCCATACTCATTATTCCTTTTTGACTTTGCTTCGACAAAACACTCTACGCCACAGAAACTTCACTGCAGAGATGAAAACAATAAATACCAGTGAAATAACTGCAAACAGAAATGCCACCACATCAATCGAATGGTACTGGATCATGGACATCTTGTAAGACTCTGTCCTTAGATGCTTCGCACCTTTGTGCCTCATGACAAACTCGATCCAGAACATGGCGCGGTCCAGTGGCTTCGTGGGCTGATCTCTGTGCAGGCTGGACAGTGTTTTCATCTTCTCCCTGTAGGTTGGCTCATAGAGAACCTCCTTCAGCGCCTCCAGAAAGTTGTCTTTGTTCACAGTTGCAATGTCTAGGACTTTAGCCACACCTCTAACTTTCATCCTAAAGAAGTTGTCCTGCTGGTCGAACATGAGGGGCAGGCCAACTAGGGGGACGCCGTGGTAGATTGCCTCCTGCATTCCATTGGTGCCACCATGGGCTACAAAAGCTCTGGTCTTGGGGTGTCCCAGGAGGTCGTTTTGAGGCAGCCATTCCAATAGTAAGGTGTTGTTGCCGAGGGTGGATGGTCTTTTGCCTTTGTGCCTCCAGATCACCTTCTGAGGAAGTTGGGCAAAAGCAGCAGCAATCTCCTCGCTGATGTCCTCAGGAAGTTTTGCCACCAGGGTTCCTAATGTCATAACGATGACCCCATGTTCACCAGAGCTCTGGACAAAATCCTCTAGTTCCTTAGACAGAGGCTTGGAGGGTTTGCATTGGAATCCTGACATGTAGATGATGTTTGGCATCGTGGGTCGTGGGAACTCAAAGGTAAAATCATTCCTCATCAGCCAGATGTCTGCAGACTGAAACAGCTCCATGTAATGCACATCGTTCCCGAAATAACGCTGGACAAATGGTGTGTAGTTTGGGTCCGTGACGTACCAAATTTGAAAACAAGTGAAGAAAAAGTAAAGAATGTTCATGACTCGCTGGAGAAATGTCATCTTGTCAGTCAGCTCTGTCCCTGGTATCGGGACATAGGAAAATGGGGAAGGTGCAATTGCATTATGCCCCTCACCCTGAATGGTCCACCTAACATTAAAAACTAGTGGAAGACCCAAACGATGACCCAGAAGCACCCCCATACCAATCGCAGGATCTGTCAGAACCAAATCATATTTGGCGTCATGGAGTCTCTGCATCATTGTGGTATTCTCAAACAACTTCCCCAACATCTCAAGCGACTGCTTATTCATCTGATAGAACTGCTCCACTAGTTCATACTCCAGAGATATACGGGTCCAAAGTGAAGCACCTTCCCGCCGCATGTTCATCATTCTCATTACAAATGACCCAAACTGTTCTTCATCAAAACCAGAAGGAAATATAGAGATGGACTTGTAATATGGGGACTCTGCCTTGATATACCAGCTGTCTGATGGCCGCAGCACCGTGATATCATGGCCTCTGGAGTGAAGCTCCTCGATGAGGACTTTCATGTTGATCCAGTGGCTTCCGTCCACAGGGCACACCAAGACTTTCCCCCCATCTACCAAGTGTAAAGAGGAGAGCAGCACCACAAGTGCCACCAAGGTCGGTCGGTGCATTTCTGAAAGAGATTCTGACAAGAGATGTATTGATGTTAGATTTGTCAAGGGTTTACAATTATGCAGTATGCACCCACTTAACAAACAACTGAACACAAAGAACTGACGGATTAGATGGGCCTATAAAGTAACTGGTTAAGTTAATTGTCTTTCTTTCAATAGATCAAAACAACCATTCCACTAAGCTCACAAATCCCCAGACACTTAATACCTATGAGAGGTGAAAGAAAAAGTTGATAAAGGCTCCCGCTGGCAGATGAAAATGCTCCTTTTTCATACACTATAATTGAGGCTGATTTAAATATAATGTTTAACACATATTTGATCATAGAACAAGTACCAAGATCATTAGTCTTCAAAAAATATACACGTTGCAGGCGTTGCATGTACAAATCATTAATTCATATTGTTCCGGACCCGTTTAAGCACACTGCCAGTGTTACAAAGTGGCAGCATAAGGGGGTAAGGAGCCCCAGCAGAACACACTTTTCCCCTCTGGCTTCTTCCAACATAGCAAAGATCAGCCAAAACAAACCCGCTGCACACCAGTGCAATTCTTTCCATAGAGGATTTTCATTATTCTTTCAGCACACTGCTCCAAGACTTGCATACCGGTAATTGCATAATACAGTTCAATAAAAGCTTCCTATTACACAACTGCGCAGTGTGGGATTTCCAGCAGCCAACTCCCAGGAGGTTTACAGAGGCTGCTTGCATTTTGTGGATGTTCCCACTCTCGGGTTTCACAGCTTTGTGTTCGACTACATGTGGTGCTCAGTAATGATAGGTGTCAACCTGCGAAGAGTGTTTCATAGCAGCTGCATTTTGTATTTACACAGTCAATGGTCTACGGACATTAAGATAAGAAACCCTTACTGCCAGTGAAATGTTCCACTTTAGCTGCTTAAAGGTGTTCAAACATGTAGTTATAGACTACTTTCTGTAATTTTGTACTACCACTACTACTACAGCTGAGACTCCCTGTACTGAATACACACACTCTCTCTCTGTGAGCAAAACTAGAGTCAAACTCTGCCGTTCGTTTATTTCAGTAAACAGGAATCGTGAGGCTATTATGTTAGCTGATAAGCAAATGTTATTCCAAAATAATGAGTCAATGTTCTCGCTTTAATTACGCAGAGTGATTTTTGGGGGTTTTATGGGGGTTTTATGTTTCATGTTGCCGTGGGTCACGAAACATAAAGTCCAGTCCAGTTGTTGTTGTTGAGCTTGTTAGTAGGAAACATCTGGAAGTCGTATATGGCTCAGTGAGACTATGAGACCATAGTATCCATCTGCAAGTACTCAGCTGAGCAGTCCATTGATGCACTTATACATTCCAGTAACATTCACATGAACAACAACTGCACTGAAAGTTCAGTGCAAGTTTTAAAACTTGGTGTTAACATGCCACGGGGTATTTTAGCCTCTAAAACTCCTTTACTGGTCTTAATTTTTGATCTAAAAACTTACCGAGAGCGTCAGAGTCAACGGATTTCGTTTCAACACAATCCTGTAGTTGTTTGCGTGTCCAGCCTCCCTCACGAAAGACAGCTGACTGACTGACTGGCGTCCAGCTCTGACGGTCAGAGCAGGTCGGAGGGTTTTTTTCCTCTAGTAGCAGGTCTAAAGTTCAGAGTGTGTGTAATGGAGCTGCAGCAGCAGCAGCAGGTTGGTCACACAAGAGAGAGCTGATTGGGTGAGAGTCTCACGTGGCAAACTCTGACTTTGAACTTCAGATGAAGTACCGAGATAAGTCTGTTCTGTGGTCACAGGTTAACGTTAGCAAAGGCAAATTAACCTGACAAGAGGACTGGAGAGATTTCTTTAGTTTGATACCTTACTCAATCACATTTCCTGCCTGCTGTCATTTCTGTAAACACGTAACCGTCACAGTTCCTCTAATGTCCATAACTGTCGCAATCTTTACTCAGTTTAAAAGATGCTTGGTGAAGCTCTCTGACGGAAAGCTTCCTACAATAAATAAATATGACATGGATCAAACTGTGTGGTTACTTCGCTGTTTATTTTCTATTACTGAATCCCAGCTTCAGCACTTCCAACGAGCCTTCATTTAGCTGAGAATTTCTCTCTATGTATTCATTATTTTAATAAAACGTTAAACTGTACATGTGAAATTAAGATTAAAATCTGCTTTAATTAGTTTAGACATTTTAAGATTGAGAGTGTACTGTCTTTGAGTCCCGATTAAGTGTAATGTTGTGTAAATTTCATCACATTGTGTAACCATATAATGTGCTCAGGCCAGATGTGCATGAACTACATGACCTTGGTCATTGACTTTAAAAACTGTCGATGTGTTCTTTTACGAGACAAATGAATTACACATTAAAGCAAATATGTTTCACGCAAAAGCTGAGGTGAACAGTTTTGTCAAGATTGTCAGGGGTTGAAAAATCTTTAAAACCTACAGTTTTTCTTTTCTAGATTTTAATTGATAGAATGTTAAGAATTGTGATCAAGGAATAACTTAAATGCTGGATATTGTTTTTTTTCCATTCCAGAGTAACAGGGTGTTGGCTTGACTAAAGTGTAGGTGCAACAAATTTACGAAATGTTAAATGGTCAAATAACAAATCAGCCCCTACAGGATTGTGAACTCAACTAAACCGTTACTGCTGCAACACGTGGTTGTGTTTAAATATAACAAGTCAGTGCTTATCAGTCCTACAAATACCAGAATCCTCTGAACGAAAAGATCAAACACAACCACGTATGTACCACCATGTATCATGCCTCCAAAGAATACTTTAAACATACATTTCATTCTGAATGCGATCTACACTTTAGCCTCGTTTAAAGGTTAAGTCTGGTGATATTCAACATTTTTCTAATTGTGTGTAAATTCCATGAAAAGGCAAGGCAAGTTTATTTGAACAGCACAATTCAGACCCAATGCAACTCAAGTGGTTTACAGGAGCATAAAAATAACATTAAATATTGCGAATAAACATTTAAAAACAAGTAAGAATATGTCAAGAAACAAAACATTAAAACAAGTTAAGAGAAAGGAAAGTAGGCTGAAATAAAAAAAAAAGGTTTAAAAGAGACAACAATACTCACCAGAGCGCCCAGTGTGGATTAATCTGCCTCTGAAAATAGACCCAAACAAATGCGCTCCTCCTCCAACATTTCCTCCTGTGTGATTAAAGTTGATTAAATCTAGAGCTGTTGTAGTAACCAATGGACTTATACCTGCAACATTTGATGGGACCAAAGAGTAACTGGTGTTGATATAAGTGTGAATGATAAATGTTGTCTTTTTCTTATCTCCTTCTGTCTCCAGCTCCACAGTCTAGAAGTCCCAACATTAGTAGGGCGCCCAGTGTGGCTCCATCCCCATCCCTCCCCAGGCGTTTGGATCCCTCCAGACCTGTGCCCTCTCCCAGCAGCACCCTCCGCAGACAGTTTTACGACAGACCCCAACATCATCTGAACCACGACTCCCCATCCTCTGATGCAGGTGGGAACTGCTACACGGAGCTGCACCCCGGCCCTCAGAGCTACGTGGAGAGGCTGCGGGCGGAGGAAGGGTCAATGGGCATTGATCCAGTGAGGGTAGAGGAGGGGAACGTGTACTCCACGCCGGTGGTAGAAACTGTCTCATCTTTCAAACCGAGCAGGTATCAGTCGCCGCTGATGCCCAAGGAGAATAAGCCCTTGGAGGTGGGCATCCTGCGGAGGGTGAAGGAGCTGCTGACTGAGGTCAACCCCAGGACGGCGGCCAAACACATCACTAAGGCGGACAGCACGGTACTGTTAAAAAGTGGTCAATAAGAATTTACAGTGCAGGAGTATACAAATTATTGCTTTTTTTCCCCTGTACAATTGTTGCTTCCTAAAGAAGCCAGGAGTGGACCAGTAATCATGTTCCTGTGTCTCCCAGGTGGCCAGAATTCTAGAAGTGACTCCGGAGGTGCAAAGGATGATGGGAGTTAGTTCTGGGATGGAGCTGCTTACGTTGCCACACGGCCAACAGTTGAGACTGGACCTGCTGGAGAGGTGAGTTAGGATTTACAAATGGTCAATACTCAACAGAAATCGACAACAACGTCCAACCAACTGTTTTGTGCTGAAAATTGAGCCGACCCTCTCTCCTCCCTCCTGCAGGTTCCAAACCATGGCGACCATGTTGGCTGTGGATGTGTTGGGCTGCACCGGGACGACCGAGGAGAGGGCCGGTCTGCTGCACAAAATCATCCAAATTGCTGCCGAGCTCAAGAGCACCATGGGCAACATGTTTGGCTTTGCTGCTGTCATGAGGGCCTTGGAGCTGCCGCAGGTAAACATGCATCCCCCAGACTGGAATTCAATTTGATTTGATTTATGGTTGTCATAGAATACATGATGGGCAAACCAAGGTGATGATATTGAGTATCATCACTGCCTCAGTATATCAGAATAACCCCTGTCAATAACCTCTGTACATATAAAAATGAGCACTCTCATCCTACATTATTAAAACTGCACCGCCTCAACTTTATCTGACTTTATCTTTTATTGGTGGTATAAAACTGGACAGATTGCTCACCCATAAAGTAATCTGTGCCCTTTGCTCTGTATGTAAAAGTTGAGAGCCTGACCTGACAAGACAGATATCATTAACGCTTTATTTTTTATAACTGTAGAGGAAGGAATCAATCAAGTATGAGTGCAGTTACATTTCTGATATATTACTCCATTGCAAGTAAAACCACTGGTATTTTAAAATACTTATGGAAAGTACAAAGTATTCTTCTCAAACACAACTCAGAGTGTTAGTTTCTTTTGTGTTTGATGTTTGATGCATTATCATTAGTCCGAATACCCCTCCTGCGCCTTCACTTGCTCTGTGGTCACGGTCACCTCTCCAAACCTGGGTCCGCTGCAGAGTTTTGTTTTTCTGTCCATGTGTCAGGGTTTTCATTGGTCTGTTTTTGACCAGATATCCTTTTTGACTACAGAAATGCAGATGAAGGGTTAACATATGAATATAAATTGTAGTCAGCACTCAATTGTGATTATAAAACTAACTAAGTAAACTGAATGCTGTAATGAATACAAGTAAAATTATAGACTTGAAAAAAATACTCAAGTACCCCCAAAAATGGCACTGTAATGTATTACAGTAATTTATGTAGCTGCAATTAGTTAATTCCACCCCTAACAGCCCTGGCTTAAGTAGAGACACAGTGTATATGTTGTCTCTTTGTGGTTGAAAACCTATCCAACGCGCATTGTTAACAGTCACTTCACACAGACGCCCGTTCAGTAATCCACCCTTGCTAACACGCAAAAGAAAAACTACCTATCATCTTTGGACTCCAGGGAAGGACAGTCAGATACACCACCCTGGCCCCACCTCTACATCTGAAAGAGTCACTGCCAGGTTTTCACGGTGATGTTTTTCTGCCTCTCAGGTGTCCCGTCTGGAGCAGACCTGGACGGCGTTACGGCAGCGGCACACAGAAGGCGCCATCCTCTATGAGAAAACTCTGAGGCCGTTTATGAAGAGTCTGAACGAAGGCAGAGGTAGAGGGCCTACCGCACGTTTCAAGCACTGAACAACAGCGTCAAACTTGTTTAGACAGTGATTCCTGATGGTCACCTTCCTCACAAACAACACTGACTCTGTCTGTGTGTCTGTCCGACAGAAAGCTGTCCGCTGTCCAATACCACCTTCCCCCACATCCTACCACTCCTGTCTCTGCTGGAGAAGAGCATCGCAGTGGGTGAGGGCCCGGAGCCGTGGGAGACGGTGGAAGTCGGGATGGACGTGGTCATGTTCCACCTGGGGGCGGCGAGGACCATCGCACAGCTGGGGGGCATTTACCGCTCCAACGCCGAGAGCAAACTCCAAGGTAATGTTGTTGATTGTCAGAAGATTATTCCAACTTAAACTTTCAAGTTTTATTCAAGACATTAAAGAAAATATATTTTAAAAATGGGGGTCAAACTGAAGAAAAAAAAACATCAGCAGGGACTAAATTATTGTTGCTTTCACTAAAAAATGGCTGTGGCAGGTTTCCAGGAGCAGGCAGAGGTCCTGGAGCTCTTCCTGACTGACTTCCAGATGAGGCTGTTGTGGGGGAGCAGGGGAGCCGTGGAAAACCAGGCTCTGCGATACACCAAGTTTGACCAGGTGCTGACCGCCTTGTCCAACAAGCTGGAGCCGCCTGCCAGACCCCGCTGACCACAGATTGTGTTTAGATTTGTGACTTTGTATATCTAGGATGATGAGCACCCTGTTGTGTTCTCAACCCTACATGTGACAGTCCGTTGGTCACTGAGCAGCTCCTCCTGGCAGTCCTGATGACCTTCCAGTTGAACTTGAAAAAGGCGTTAAAAGGGAGAGCAGGATGTTTGAAACAGGAAGCCTCCAGCCATAAACACTCGATAAGCATCTGGTCTTAAACAGTATGTTGCCTTTGCGGGTCAAATCCTGCCCACATGTAGCAAACTGTGAGAGCTGAGGGTGAGACTAACCTGTCACCTGGTTCTCTGAAGCTTGTTGGGATTCAGATTCTTGTTCAAAAGCAAATCAGCAGGATGAATGTTAGCTTCTAGTTTGATCTTATGCTAAATGGTTAATTTCTAACATTTCAGTTCCTTTAATGTTGAAAGGCAAAGCCGAGTTTGTGTTAAAGTCCGAGTTGCAGCAGGATGTTCGAGGCACTGTAAGTATGAGGCGGTACTGCACCCTGGAGGACAAAAAAAAAAACACAAACCAAGAAGCTGCAGAATTTACAGTTAGACCATTAGTCAGTTTGAAGGACAATTACTTGTCAGCTATTTTGATAAGCGATTAAATATTTTGGTCATCATTCAAGCAAAATGTCAAACATTTGCTGGTTCCAGCTTCTTAAATGTCAGGATTTGCTGTTTTTCATTGTCATTTATGTCATTAAATGAAGAGTCTTTGGGTTTTGGAGTGTTGGTTAGACAAAAGAAGCAGTTACAAATCATCGGCAGATAATTTAATTCAAATAAGTGGTGACGCCCTAGTTAACCATCCTCATCGCAGTCTGGTTTACCACTTTCTATATTCTTAACTGAGGATGTGAACAATTTAAATGTTTCAGTGGAATTCAACTTTATCCTGCCAGCATCTTTTATTTAATATGTTTTAGTTTCTTACCAGAGGACTTCATCTGTCCCACGATGAACCAAAATGTGAAGATATCAGTGTATATATGCAACCTTGTGCCGGGTTCTGTTGTGGTACAGTGGTTTTGTTCTGCAGGAAAAAACAACAACACTTTTATGTTACAAGAAGCCTGAGACCTGTTTTTATGAAAATAGTTCCTGAGACGAGGCTGTGCCTCAGTCTGTTGTTTAGAAATGTGTTTATATCTGCCTGAAGGCTGGACCTTCCCTAAGTCTAGAACTGTATGAAGTGTATGTCATATTGTACAACCAATAACAAAATAATATACTATCCACATTTCCATATTTTGTATTATGTTTATCACCATGTGTTAATCGTTGGGATTTTGTCATTTGAAGTGAGTATTTAATGAGATTAGAGGGGCTGTAATCAGTGCTGGGGTCACTTCACTTTCTGTTGAAAAGTCTTTTTTCTCAGACTGTATATGTGATTATCACTCTGTCATTGAGGTTAGTGAACTGAAAGCGACCTGACCCGAACAAGTGCAGCCCACAGGTACTGAGCATTTCTATTACCTTACACAGTATTAATGTCTAATATTTATCTGAAATGTGAAAATAAAATAAACATGTTTACCTCACTATCAAGCCAATTTATTGGATAAAACTGTTCATAGTGTATATGTGTCCAAAACACGCCTGATGCCTAACCCATGCAGCTTTCCAACACTTATTTGAAGAGGTTTGAGATCGCAATGGATTGTATTTGTATAGTGCTGTTCTACTGCCAACTTCATTTAAACGTTCAACCATTCACACATACATACACTGCAGACCAATGGAACAGCCATAGCACAAAACAATCTCTGCTTGGGCTTCTTTCACTAATGCCTACATAATGGACAATGATGTGTCAAACCAAGCTTATCTGGAGTGTTACAACATGATAAAAGAGAGTGTTGAAGGCTAAATTCTATATTTGTTTGCAGCTTGTGAAAGATGTGTTTATTCTTCCATGCATAGTATCAAAGAAAGACATTATGTGGACATTGGAAGTATGCTGTGAAGTAGAGTTGTGAACATTAAATAAATGCACATATATATGTAATGGTTTGAAAATTTAACACTGCAGTAATAGTGACCAAAATTATCATGGTTATCGGTATACCGCAGTATTTTTAAAATATCTTCAAAATGTTGAAAAAACACTGATAAACTGAAATAATTTCAATAAGATTTTTATATATATATATATATATATATATATATATATATATATATATATATATATATATATATATATATATATTTATATATATATATACCTGAATAGGTGTTAAGTGGACTGAACACATCTGCACACACACATCTGTGTTTTCCCCTTGTTTGTCTCAGCTGTGACACAGCCATTTTCTTTTCCATGGCATAAAGACAAGGTGAACTCTGACAAGACAAGATGGGGCTCTGGGCATCCTCACAGAACAGCAACAGACATGTATAACAAAATAATGGGTTAACTTAAGTATAATAGCCGATGTGCACCACAGCTCCTTAATTTTCACATTAACAGCACCCTTTGCTGTATAAATGACCTTTTCTATGATGTTCTACTCTACTGTACTTAATTTATATGCACGAAAACAATTCCTTACAAATACAAATCTTTAAGGGTCTAAAAGTGACTTTTCTGATCACTTATTTTCCAATGAAACAGCTCTTTCCAATGGTTCTACAACATATTTATTCCACTCTGCCTCACAGTCTAGTGTAATTAAATCACTTCAAATTTAAATACAGGCCTACATCGATTAAAAAAACAAAACAATATTTAAATCTACAGTATTTTCCAGATGTTGTGCCTTCAGCTGTGCTTTTTGGACTGTGATCCTCCAACGTGTACAGCATTACGCCCCATGTCGGATTTCCATATGGGAAATGTAGTCCTTACAGTCTCTTCGTTACATGTTCCTCGACGCATCCCTCTAGCTTGAAAAACTACAAGCTGACCGGTTGTGGTCAGGAGAAGGTTCCTTCGCTTTTTCTGTCCGCCAGCAGGCAGCCAAAATGTTGGCAATCCTGTCTGTGCTGTTTTTGTACCTTACTAACCCTGTTTGCGGTGTTATTCAGAGACTTTTATGCACCTTCAAAGACAGCTGTGACTGCGATTTTAAGCCAAATATCAGAGGTAAGATGATAAATGTCTACCGTGGC
The DNA here is from genome assembly GCA_963678695.2 of Diplodus puntazzo. Taxonomy (NCBI): domain Eukaryota; kingdom Metazoa; phylum Chordata; class Actinopteri; order Spariformes; family Sparidae; genus Diplodus; species Diplodus puntazzo. The sequence continues at coordinate 17,417,353 of OZ023159.1, read as the reverse complement.
TAGCTAACGTTAACTCACCGATGTTACGTGTTGTTAGCCATCTAGCTAGGCAAATAAGATACGTATATCTTGCTAGTTTGATGTGGTTTGTGCCTGTGCAGGGCTGTTTTTCTGATGTTATAGTCTACACGGTACTTGAGAAGTACTATTTAGAAGACGTAATACCGTTGTTACTGTAATAACTGCTCTGCTAGTTTGGCTGCTATGCTAGCTAGCAAAACACAGGAAGTCGTGTCCGTGTTTAGCCAGTGAAGGTACAGGGCCGAACAAGAGGTTGCAACAAAACATTGTTATGTAAGCTGAAATCTGTAAACTGTGAGGAACTTGCTTAATATGCAGTGTGAAATTACTTTCAGTTTACTGTTACTGGCTTGCTTTTCCAGATTTACAATTTAGTCTACTGGATTAGACAGTCCAGAGACAGTTATTCTTCATTCTTAAGGGTTGACAGTTAAAAAAAACATCTGACAATGATATAACGTTAATGGGTCTAATATGTCAAGTATAGTACCTCCAAATTGTACTTAAGAACAGTACTTGAGTAAATTGTACTTACATTTATTTCATGACTGGTTGTTCGAAATTTTGACAGTGTTTAATTTTTACTACAAAGCAATATTGTTCCCAGATATCACTTTTCAGTCTCCTTGATATCTAATAACATTGGTATAGGTATCGACCCTGAATTAACATTACATGTGTCTTTATTTCCTGACAAACAGACCTGGAGTGGGACCTCTACAAAAATGTCTACGGACAACATCTGGCCCAGGACATCGTTTCAGAGGAGGTGGCAAGGTTCCTTCAGAATAATAACCCCGAGCGGCCCCTGGTGCTGTCCTTCCATGGCTCGTCTGGGACGGGAAAGACGCTGGTCAGCTCCATGCTGGGAAATCATCTGTATGGCTCAGCGATGAGCAGCCCGTACGTCCATCAATTTGTTCCCACACTGCACTTCCCTTATCCTGACCGGGTCAAGGAGTACAGGGTAAGTTAGAGATTATTGTGTAAGGTGTTCATTTTAATGACTTTAGTAATCATGAGTTATTACAGGTTGGTGACAAAATGCTTTATCCCAAATAAGAGAAGAATAAAAGATTAAATATGGTATGGTATGGTAATATTCTAGGTAATATGGCATGCTAAAAAGTAGGACTTGTTCAGCTTTACCTAACATTTAATTTGTATAACTTGCAGACACAAATTGTTGTGGGCTGACTAGAAATGTTTGATTTATTTGCAGCCTTTGGCGCTTTTGTCAGGACTAAAATTCCCTCTGTTGGTTCGCAGGAGGAGTTAAAGAGCTGGGTGCAGGGGAACCTGACGGAGTGCGCTCGCTCTGTCTTCTTTTTCGATGAGATGGAGAAGATGCCCCCAGGTCTTATTGATGTATTGCAGCCCTACCTGGGTCCCTCCCACGTCGTGTTTGGCACCAACTACCGCAAGGCCATCTACATCTTCATCGGGTAAACAGACACATACACAAACAAGGTGTTGAGAGAGAAATAGGGGCAGCATCGGTGGGGGCATATTGCTCAGTGTACAGTGACAAATCATTTAATCCTCCACCAGATACAGAGGGAGTCACACTCTAAATGTGTTTTGTATATTTTTCCTGCAGCACCACAGGAGAGGAGGTGATTAACAAAATGGCACTGGAGAACCGGCAGTCTGGAGGGGACAGAGACGAGATCAAGTGGGCAGACTTGCAGGAGGCCATCGCACAAGCGGCCTACAACAGCAACTCAAGTAAGTGTATTTGGTAATTTAATTGTTCAGTTTTCAGAGATTAGTGCACAATACATTTTTGCCACAAATATTTGCTGGGATTGTCCGTCCCTGTTTGAGTTTCCCCATTGGCCATGGCTGTTTCAAAATGAGTAGGTGGAAACCTTAATTATGTACTGTAACTCCAGATTCTATTAGTATAGGCCAGCGCTCTAAGGCTATCAGCAGTGGGTTCACATGTCGCTCGCCTTCACACAGGGCTGAAGATTTTTAGTTCTCTGTGGGCCACACCTTCGTCTCAATGTAAGTTGAGCTGAAAAATTGGTTCCCAAAAACAGCATTTTTCTTCAGCTAGGTAAAAGAACCACAGCTCGGAGTGCTGTGCCTATACTCTGAGACTCCAGAGTTATGGTACGGATGTGTCTGTTCAGTTGATTGAACAAGTGCGTTGGTTTGGTTGCTTTGCACTGTGACTTATTGTCAGATGAGGGAAACTGAAACGATGTTCTCTCTCCAGGCGGCTTCTTCCACTCCAGTATTATCCAGCACAACTACATCACCCGCTTCGTTCCATTCCTGCCTCTTACCCGTCGCCACGTGGAGCGCTGTGTGCGCTCACAGCTTTGCCAGCGGGGCAGCTGCGGCCGCAGTGACGTGGTGGAGGCAGTGGGTGGGGACATGATCTACCGTCCTGTTGAGGGACATTACTTTTCCTCCACTGGCTGTAAGGCCGTCCCCGCCAAAATCAACCTCTTCCTGTGAGGTGGGAATGCAGCTGCTGGTTGATATTTAAGGCCTGAGGGAAAGGGAAGGAAGGGAAGGGAAAACTCCTTCTGAGGTGAGTCAGTGAAACTTAGTCTGTTTCCATCAGTTTCACAATCACGGAGGTCAGAGCAGCATCTCTGGAGCAGGCAGGGATTCAGAGTCGAGGACGACTCCTCTCTGAGAAGACTTGAGCTCACAACTCCCCTAATCCAAAGCAGTTTAGTGCTGTCAGAGCTGAGTTTCTCTGAAGGCATCGCTGCTGGAGCAGTCGGTACAAAGCTGGTTCGTGTGGGCACAGGAGAGTTTTCTGCGTCATGCCAGGAGTTATGCTGCGCTCTACCTCAAACCCAACTCTGCCTTTAATTTATGAACTCTGAAGTTGGTACATTGTGGTTTTATATTTCAGCTGCAGTTGGTTGCCATCAATGAAGGTGATCGATTAAGTCTATTTATCCAGTATTTATTTCTCAAAACTACCCTCCTTTCACTTTTATACAGTCACACTCACTGTTGGAGCTCTCTGACTTCCTCTTTGGGAGTTATACAAAAAGGGATCAAAGTTCTTATGAAGGATTTGTTGGATTTAAAACATCTACATTTTTTGTACGGAAAATATATTTAATGTCAGCACAAAGATGTAAAGAGTTCCCAATTGCAGCAGCTAAAGAGAAAGTTGAAATTTAGCTTTGCATCTTCTATCTAACTTTTATTCAACTTTTAAGGAGCCAAGAAAAAAAATAGTTTAAGGGTTTAAGGGTTGAAGAGTGAACTCATGAACTCACCCAATTGGTGTGAGCATGTAAAACAAACAAAAGAACTAGGTTTTAACTTTACAATTGTATAAACTTGGAGAAGGTGGAGGAGGAGCATATTTTACTGGCTGGTTTGCGTCTAAATTTGACATTGGACACTAACATTATAATGTTAGCAATCACATATGGGGTTAGATAATGTTCTTAATTAACAACAGGCTACTGATTTTAAAAAAAACTTACGAGTGTTGCCCCTATAATGTGCTTGCTATGTTGTTACAACTTCATCTGCCCAATTATAGAACATCGCTATATTACCATATGATGTAGCTCAATGTCACTGTTGTTATTTTAAACTAGTGGTAGATTATGGTTGGAGGTTATGGATATGACATCACCTTATCATAATGCTATGTCCTATTTCAGGTACCCTTTGATGTTTGTTGATTAACAATAGTTAACAGAATTATTTATTTATAGCCATTAGCCCTTTAACTGATTGGCCAAAAGAAGTGAAAACATCATTACTTGCAACAGTATTTCAGGATTGTTGGTAGTAGTTGGGATACATTACGTCGGCTGCGGTGCAACCAAACAAAACAGTTTTAGTATTAAACTATCTAGTTTCCACGTAGGGTTTTGTTTAGTATGACTTGGATATGATTTAACAATATACAGAAATTAAAATGAAGTCTGCCATGATTGTCCTCGAACAAATTAGAACTGAATTCTAAATGAAATATGAGCTCCCTTGATAAATGCATTTTCGTACTTAACTCTGCAACCTTTGCTTTTAAATTTTTCCTCTAAATTATCCAACATGTGCTTTACCAGACAACATACAGTATGTAATGTAAATGTACATTGTCTTAAAGTGTTTCTCTTCCACAATTCTGTATTGAGATTCAAGTGATATGAATGACCTGTCTGAAAAGTGCCATATCTATTTTAAAAAAGAAGATGGATTTTAATGAAATACTTGAATACTGTCACTTTCATAGTGTCCAGCAGGGCTGATGTCATAGCTTTGAAGCACTTCATCAGTTTTACCATCAGGTGGCAGTAGAGACTTCCTTTGACCTCAAGTGGAAGAGGTGAAGCAGAGTTCAGCTGCAGCTCAGTCCATCTGAACTTTGAGTGAGTTCTGTAAATATGTGCATTTGATTTTGTTTCTTCGATTTAAAATGTTTGCCTGTGTGTTTAAACACACTGAAAGTGCACTTTACCTTTATAGTGGATAAAATGGATCTGATGTGTTCTTGAGAAACAGTTTTTCTCACTCTTTGTGAAAGAAAATGTGTATGGTGAGAAGGTCTGCCAAAATGAATAGTTGCCACAAGAATGAATTGTTTACAATAAACTGACTGTAAACCGTTAATTATTAGTTGTATTGAATGAAGGCTGTATGAAGTCCTGCTGCAGCTGGTCAAACATTTCAAATCCAATGAAAATCAAGCTTATTGAATTTACATGTGGAGTACATGGAGGTTTTCTTATTGGAACAAAGACAGATTAAAACAGGAGCGGACTGAGTATTGATGATATTCTTTACAGTTGAGCCAGTGTTGTCACTATTATCAGTTTTTAGATTGCCTCCCTCTGGATGTTTACAGGCTACTGTCTATACACAGACAGTAGCCTGTAAACTTCAACCAGACTCAATGCAAATATCAGTGGTTTTTGGCATGCAGGTCTCACTGCCTTCAGAGGCCAGTCAGTGAGGGTTTTATTAGTGGAAATCAGAAACTGACATGATCTCCATTCATAAGCACAGCAATCACTTCTAAAAGTTACCATTATTCTGAGGGTTGTTTGTATCTTCCTTGAAGATTCTGGCATCTTCCAGTGTTATGTGACCACTAAGTCAGTTTCAGCCTCTGAAGTACCTCCATGTTGGTAAGTGAAGCTTACTCCAAAGCCAAATGCTACTTCTGGTAAGACCGTGAAATAAAGAAAATAAACTACAAAATGGTTGTTCTGTTCTCTTTCAGACATGTCAAGAGAAATGTCCCAAATAAATACCATAACATGCGCCTGTTTAGACTGTAAAACATGATTGTTAACTCTTTTTCTGCAATTTGTTTTTGCTTTTCTATAAAACAGTCTCTCCATTTTTCATCAGCTAAAACCTTTGTGAATTATTTTCAAAACATTTTGAAACCTGCTTTGTTTACATTGGCGACTACTCTTTGGTAGTTGGTTTTTGGCGCATTGCAACAAATTACTTGCTATAGACTATAGACTGTGGGATTGCATGAAACTGAGATGTCCTACAGTCATTTGGCCCCTAAATTAAAGGATAAGTTCAAGCAAAAATGTGAATCCAGTTATTATCTCCTTGCCCCCAAGCCAATGGAAAGAAGGGTGACTTCTCATAGTTCACATAGCTTCACATCAAAACAGTGCTGCAGCATTTTCCTTAGCGTAAAGATTCCTTGTTCATTCATTTGTTTGTACTGAACACCTCTAGAAACAAGGGGGAAAGAAAGGATTTGGTGTGGAGGTTGTGGTGATGTGTTGACCTCCTGTCACCAATCTCAATGCTAGGGTTGTTAAAATATTCTAGAGAAGATGCTTAACATACCAACAGCAATCAATAAATTAAATGCCCTTACAAATAAAAGTAATCCAGTATCTGGATGTTGAAGGCCTTTAATAAGCCCATCAGATAGTTTCATTTGGGCCAAATGAATAGATTGTTTAGACTGCCTTTACTCTACCTGTCTGCACTTTGCATGCTCATTTATTGCACATGACCAGTTTCTTCCTCAAGGCCCGGCTGGTACATTGCTAGAGCTATTAGTGAGCTAGTCGCACAAGATTGGCAGAGCGGTGTGTACTAACAATAGCCATGTCTGTTTATGTTCATGATGATAATGTGGTATAGGGTTATTGATAGCAATGAGGTGCTGTGTTCACAGCCCATGGGTCTGCCGGTCAGCAGTAAAGGCAGTAGCACAAAGCACACAGCCCCTGAGCCAAAGGACATATCTGCTATGTTAGCACAAAGCACACTGCTTCATTTAAAGGGAAAACACAGCAGTAGGGGGGGACATGTGTTGGGTAGCCCTTCCCGACTGAGGTACATTTGTGACAGCTATTGTTGTGTCTTATGTATTTGTGTATTCATTAGATTAAAAAAGCTTGAAAGCCCTTTGAACATAGCAAACTAGCTGCTAACAAACATCTCCTAGCTTGCCAGCATGAGCCATCGAAGCAGTCATCATCGGTGTATGTGTTCATGGGTTTGGGATGATTGGCTGTAGAGGGGGAAATGAGGAGAGGGGTGTGATTTTTTTTTTTTAGAAAAAAAAGAACAGAATTTAAAAACACAGATTTCATGTCATGTGTTAAAGTCTGAAACAACAGAATATTTACTTTCCGTGTCCAGGCTGATCAAAACAGATCCCGTCATAAATATTCAGCATTTCAAAGCTTTTCCACTGATGTTTTATCAGGACTTAAAGGGGTGTTGAAGCCTGAAAACTGGCGTAGTATTGATTCATGTTTAACTCCACCTGTCACTGATGGAGAATGAGTGCAGCTGCTGTTTGTCACCTACTCTGAGCTCTGAACAGGAAGCAGAGGAGATGTGATCTCTCTGACAGAGACGTAGCTCTGCTATCAGCTTTAGCCGGAAATTAATAGATTCTCTATCGGAAATGAACAGGTGTCAGAGGTCGTCAGTATTCTGGATATAAATGAAGAGCTGAACAGAAGCTGAAATGCTTCCTCCAGAGTCCCCCCCCCCCCCAAAAAAAGAAGAAAAAGTTGTACCTTGGATTGGTGACAGAAAATTATTGTTTTGTTCAAGATTCATAGTATATCTTTAAGGATCTTCTAAACCCTTTGTGTCCAAACCCTCAACTTCTTGGCACCCTAAAGCTAAAAATGTTGCAGGAAGATGCTCTCAGGCAGGAAGATCTCAGTGATGAGGAACAGGAACAGATTTGGTCACTTGCTGTGATTCAATCTGCCGAGCTCAAACTTAACTGTGAGTTTTTTTTTATTTAGCTCAGCCTAGAAAGTAATTTTAATACCATATGGAAATAATAGGAAACCTATAGAGCCGCATACGGGTCAGAGTAAGGTTTTTCCTATTTTCCTACTTCTTTGTTACCTCACAATAAGTTTTGCACCCCCTTCTGATCCATGATAGAGTCAGAGGACAGAGATGGCTGGCCAACTCGTGAATACTCGTGAGGACAGAGTTGAGTTGATGTATGTTGCTGCTGATCTGTATGTATGTATGTATGTGTGTTTGGGAATAATGAGTACAACCTGCTTAACAAATGTTATGTGACATTATTTTATCTCATACCAAATTAATTCATGTTGCATAACAGCAGTTTACCATAACCATGAATAATGTCATGTAACGTAGATCTTTTAAACTCCATTAAAGGATAAGTTCACCCAAAAGTGACAAATCTGTCATTATCTATTCATACAACACTGAGGAAAGTCGGGCAAGGTTTCATAGTCCATGAAACATTGCTGGATCTTCGCAGTTAAACAGGGTTGCAGCTTTCTCCTAAACAACTCAAGTAGCCTAGGTGGGGCACAACCGCTTGTCCAGGTGTAAATAGCTACTTTTCAAATCAATTGGGGACACTGCATAACACAAAAGAATTTTTGTGACCCTCAGTTTCAGGTGGATAATTCGAGTCCATGTACATGGATCCTGAAGATTCAAGATGAAATCATGATCTTAACTCAAAGTAAATCCTGTATATTATTTTTTTTGACTGTTTCTTGAACTGAAAAAATAACTGCTTTTCTTGCCTAAACCTAACAACTGACTGGATGGTGTGATTGTCCTGGACTTTATTCGCCCACCATCCACTCTGTCCAACTCCCTGTGACCCCAGAAACGTGAAGTTCATTCAGTCAAAGAAACATAATGCCAGTACCAAGGTACCAAGTAGTTGTGCCGAGAGTAACAAAACCAATTGAAAATCCATGTACAAGAATTCTACAGATTATAATTTCTGGCAATTTCACAAACTGCCAAGATACGACATTGAGAGTTAATACATCTGCTACATGAATCCATTATGATGAAACATTGCTGCACGTGACTTAATTACATCACATGACATAGCACTAATCTGCATGACACAAGTGTCATTTGAATGTAATTTAGTGTTATGTACATTACTTTGTTAAGTCAGTTGTTCTGCTGACTAGGGTCTGGGGAAAGGAAGTGCTGTTAGTTTTTTCAACTTGAATCTTAAGAATAAAGGATTTGTAGTTTAAAGGCTATGACAGGCAGAAACACTGGTTCAGGGGCATCCCAGTGGCCTCGAGGTGTAAGACACTTACCATGTAATTGAAACACCCCCCCAGGGACTGGAGAAATTCTTCCTTCCGGAAAACTTCGTCAGAGTTTGTGGCTTATTCACAACAGGCCATTTGCAACTTTACACACCTTTTGGAAATCGCTGACAAACTTCATCAGCTACTTTGACTCAGTTTTCTCTGCCAGCTCCTTTTCTTTGTTGAGGTCAAAATGTTGACTTGTTACCTGCCGGATGAGACCGACCGACCAACAATTTTGGAAGCGTCTCCTCATCTTCCGACGGCACCCCGTCGCCTCCTATATATGCCACAACTTGCCATGATCCCGCCGTGATGACTTCATTAGCGCTCCCTCAAACCCACCCACCACCACCACACGGGCGCTGTGAGGAAGAGGAGGGGTTCGAAGGTCAGCTTAGAGGCCTCTTCACCCCAGCTGCTGTATCGTCATCTCCATGCTCCAGGACAATGAGACACCCACATGCATAATAATGCCACGATGACCACCACACGCACACACACACACACACACACACACACACACACACACACACACACACACACACACACACACACACACACATACGAACACACCTCTTCTGACCTCTGAGCCTATTTTCACACGCTCCCTGCTGAACAGCTGGACTGGCCCCTCCTTTCTGCTATAGGAGAGAGCGAGCGACGATAGCTGAAAATGGGGAGAGAGAGAGAGAGGGGAAGTTGAGGGATGATAGCAGAACAAGAAGTTGGTCCAACTGTCTACTTCATCCACTTTATTTTCTTCTTCTTCTCCTCCCTCTCCTCCTCCTTCTTCTCCTCCCTCTCCTCCTCCTTCTTCTTCTCCTCCCTCTTTCCTCCCGTCTCCTCCTCCATCACAAATCGGGTGTAAAAAGCCACTTTCACCTCCTGCTTTACCTCCTCACCCCTTCCCAGCCCTCCCTTCCTCCTCCCCTCCATTGGGGGTGGAGGGGGAGCAACAATGGGACGCTGCTCCTTCTTCCCCCTCCTCCTCCTCCCTCTCCACCCACCTCCACATCTGTGAGTGCCCCTCTGTCTCGTCATTCTTCTCCCTAACCGCTCCATTATTGGGCCTCTTTCACTTGTAAATGTGGCCAGCGATACTTCTGATGGGTCTTTTATGCACGCGGCCGGGGTCAGGAGAAAGGTAGGGGCAGGGGTGGAGGGGGGGTGTATACAATGAGGGGGTGGGTCAGGGTTGAGGGTGGTGAGGGGAGGAGGGTGGTTGGTTTAGGGAGTCTTGTGCTGTGTTTGCTTGCAGGCCGGAGTGTGAGGGGACAATTGTGACAAAGAGTTAAATCCTTTTTTGTGTGTGCAGTCATTTGGGACGGTTGGGACGGGCCCAGCTCTCGCCTCACATTCCTGCTGCCAGCCGTCCCCCCGGCAGGACGGAGGGAACAGGCAGGACTGAGGTGGAGCGATGACCAGAGTGGAAGCTCAACAGTCAGAAGTTGCGTATGCACCCCAGAAAAGGAGGATGTGTCATATTTTAAACAAATTAGCCCGTGCAGAGGCGATAGCATAGCATAACGAAGCATAACAATGTAATCCATAGCATGCAAAATTGAGGAGCCATTACAACAGGTGCTCCGGCAGTATGTTGATGGTTTTCGGGTGTTTTATGATAATTTAAGTGTGTCACTGAAGTTGAGCTGTACTAAGCCAGAGCAATGCCTTTAGCTAAATGCTAACGTCAGCATGCTTACATGCTCACAATGGCATTACCAACGTTAACGACCTAAATATTCCTAAATATATTTAGGTGGCAAAGTCTGCCACATATAGGCAAAGTAAAACAAAATAGAATTAAGTTGTCTTTTAAGGTCATTTTGTTTATTCAGTTTATTCAGGTATGACAACACGAGTTTGTTTATTAACTGTGTTTAGGCGTAAAACAATCTGTCAATGGAATTCTCTCTCTTCTGATTAAAATTTCATCCCCAAAACTACATAATGCACCTTTAAAGAAGCGAAATGAAAGTTTCTGGAAAAATACGTTCCGTAGTTTTTGTGTAAACCTGCTGACGTACTAGCACATGTGTGGATCCTACATATTTAAACAGCATTTTTACCTCACTTTAAAAAGATATAATGCATACAAAACTATTTATATATTAATCTTTTGAAAAATATTTTAGCTATAAGCATCTAGTGGGTCGAATCAAACATTATGGAGAGCCAACATGGCAGCCCTGCACGTGACATTCTTGGAGGAAAGTGGGGAAAGCTAGTGGAATAAGGAATAAGGGGCAGGTGTGTAAGCAGGAAGTCAGCTCAAGTGAGGAGAAGAGCTCAGGACAACTGTTGGACAGTGAGGGAATCTGAATCCAAATGTTTGGACTTCCAGGTTCTTGCACACTTGCAGACTTTGTGAAAACATGGCCATGAGGTCTGCGAGTACTGAGGGCTGTCCGAACCCTCAATCGATCCAGTCCATATGGAGGCTCATGCGGAAAGTCCGCTTGGAGTGCAGACTTAAGTCGAGTTTACAGATTTATGCAATATGAATGTTATGGAGGTTTTCCAAAAGCTGAATCGAATCATGTACAGAAATCACATCACTATGTTACATAAATATGTAGTGCAGACTATAGAAGTGATCACATGCACTTCATTACTGAGGTCATTAGGCTTTGTGTCTTGGTCTTGAAGTCTCACACCCTCAGTCTGAAAGTCTAGAGGTGATGTGAGGGTCTGGACTGGCAAACAACAAGAATAATAATGTAGGTGGTTTCAAATGTATTTAGAGTCATGATAATTGTAGGAAAAATGACAAAGTTGCCACTAATCATTTTGCAGTTACTTTCTTTTTGAACTTTGCAGATTCATTCAACTCTAAAGTGTTTATTATTATGTTGATGTTGGTCTTCACTGTATATTATTTCTTTCAAAATGCATTAGCAGGTTAGTTCATACACTGAAATTTTATGAGATGGTGTTGTGGGAGTGACTGCTGTTTTTGTGGTGATTGCATACTTCTTGATTTTTATGACTTTATAAGTATCTGAAATAAAGTGAAGCAACTATAATACCAGTTCAAGCTAATTTGCAAACACCAAGGCTGTGTGGAGAACTGCCGTAAGAAAGACTGTCACGTTCTCCTCGGGATGACTTGGAATAACTTTTGTAATCCCCTGACTTTTTAAATATAGAGCCATCATCAGGTCAAAATGTTAATTTGTCCAATGACATTCCCATCAGGCTCTGTGGTACTTTGTGTTTAGTGCTGATGAGAAAAACCAAATGGTGAACTCTGTAAACATTATTCCTTCTTATGGTCAGCATGTTGGCATTGAGTGTTAGCAAGCCGCAGTTAGGAGCAGTTAGGTCAAAGCGTGGCTGCCGTCTTGTCTCAAAGCCGCAAACTGTTTTACCCATACACTTGTGTATGCATTTAAACTGGGAAGGTAGACTATCCAAGTTCCCAGTCGACAATTTCAACTGGAACGTCCCCTGAGGTCGGACACACCTCACCATCCTCCGCTTCAATATCCAAGATGGCTGTTCTGTGTATCAACAGCTGTAAACATTTTACAGTTTGTGAGCACTTCTGTCTTTTTTTATGCCTCATGAAATCAGTCATCTGCACAGTACTGTCCAACTTCTATCTGTGGACATGGTGCCTCGTATGCATAAAAACAGCAACAAGTAATGCTATGTTATCAACTGGTATTGCTAACAGAGGCTAACCTGAACTGTTTTTCCAACTTGTACTGGAACACGTAACGTATTACTCTACGCAGAACGTAATACTGTAACGTAATATATCACTTTATAATGAAGGTTACTAGTAATATGTAATCTATCGCATTTTGAAAGTAACACTGCTGATAACCCATACACTAATGTTAGCATTCGACCACTTCCTAAAATCACAGATTGATTACATCCAGTGGTTCCCACTTCCCTTAAGATGCACGTTGATATATTAGAATTAACTTACACCTCCTTATCATGTCATGTGACAATATCTTAACATTAGCTAGGGAGTGTTTGAAAGCTATTGTTGGCGGTTGCCTGACAGAAGCTAATAGGTTATTGACCTCCAAATATGAACCAAGGTCCCTTCAGATCTTCACTGATCATCACCATTTTCTTATAGATCAGTAGGCCTTAGCGATGAAATGATAATTCAGCACATTCTCTATGTTTACTCAACTTCTAACCTGAAACTATGAATATGTTGTGTTTTTGTCAGCTTAGAATGAGTCTCTTAGATCTACACAGGTTGCAGGTCCTCTTCCACAGAGTTCACCTTGTTATATGTTCATGTTACGTGTTGGGACACTAAAGAGGCCTCTTCCTCTTCCACCATAGGAGAGGATGAGGCGAGGGTTGTTCGGTTGGTTGCAATCTGCAACTTCCGCGCTAGATGTCTCTAAATCCTACGCAGACATTTAACGAAGACAACAGCGATACCCTAATTTACTAATAGGACACCAGAGACTTTAATCTTTGACAGTGTTCCACTGCTACTCCAAAAAGCTCCGCTATTTTGTATAAAGTTACCTTAAATAACGTGTGTGACGTTATGTGACAGTATATTGTGTTGTGAGTGTGAAGTTCCGTTTTGTGACTTCACATCTGTTGTTTACCTTGTTGTTGAGTAGCCTCCATGGTGTCATGGCCTGATCGGTGTTATGTGAGATTATCTGTTATTTTAGCTTTTGTTCTGACCTTTGCCACACACACACACACACACACACACACACACACACACAGCAGTGGTACACAGTAGAGGGGTGGTCTCAGTGGCAATCGAGTCTCCAGGACAACAGGTGAACAAAGGGGACGCGGCAGGGGGAATGTGAGGCGAGGGGCGAGGCTGAGTGGTGTTGGGACGGGTGAGGGGTGACTCCTGGAGAGGGCTGATGGGAGATGAGAGGGTAGGGGGGTCAGGCTGACCTTGGCCTCCGCGCGGTGGTCAGATGGGGTGCGGAGGCCACCGGCCGTGAGCGTGGAGGATGAAGAGCGGGGAAGGATAAAGGCTGTGACGCCTCTCGCTCTCTTCAAACCTGAGGTGATTAATGACAAAATACACACACACACACACACACAGACACACACACACACACACACACACACACACACACACACACACACACACACACACACACAGAGCACCCGGGCTGACCCCTGTGAGCCCGCTGCTCAAACAGCGGCCCCGGGTCTTTGGCATGGTCACTTTCCCAACACTTCTGATTGATGAGCGATTCCTTTCCCACCACAAATTATGGTAATAACGCTGAAAGAGACGAGCAGCCGCAACTCTGCAGCTGCTCTGCGCAACTCTCAGATCCCACCGAACAAACCTCAACCTCAAAAGTAGATTGAGTTAAAGGCATTTTTATATTTTCAGGACTTTATTATTAGATTAGACTTTTATTATTAGATGTTTTTACAGTCAAAGTTTGACAAATCATTTTTTAACCAATATAAGTAGCAGTTTTTCTAATTTTCCCATTTTTCTGTATCTATACATAACAAGGTACACTAATTACAAGATAATTGCCAAGTTTCACCAAAGTTTCCAAATTATAAAGTTGAATTTAAACTCACCTGCCAAGCTGAGCACTTGAAACTTTGAATTCAATTGTTTTCACACCCATAAGATCTTAAAATTTGCTTTGCCTTCAGTCTAAACACAGAAAACTGAGCATTTATAATTTGCTGTGAATGATTTTAAAAAAATGACCATGTTTTGCAATCTATGTATTGCAAAGCCTTTCTTTCATGAAAAAAAAAACCCTAAAATGATATTTAAATGAAATAAATTGGTTGGAGTGTAAATTGTCTTTGTGGAAGAAATACAAGAGATAAGTATGGCACTCAATGGACTAAATGAGAGATACACAGCACTTGAAGATGTTGAATATTTCTCCTCTTCACACAATGGTGAACCCATTTGTGTTTATACTGTACATGAACATGTTCAAACTGTCCTTTCATGATTCCTGACCACCAAAAGAAACAACAAATGGAAGGAAGTCAGGCTGGATTCGGACCACGGGCATGATTTTTTCATTTCCTTTTGCATAACAGTTCAAATCTTGTGGAATCTGATCTTTTTAATTTCAGTTTGAGCCACTTTCCATGTGATGCTAAATCAGATCCGGTCGGATTTTTTTTGCAATGTGACCTCAGTCTGAACTGTCTTATCAGAAACTCATGCCATCTGCACGACGATCATGAGCAACGGTCTTGTGTTGAAATTTTGGAAGCATGATTAGAAACGTGTCTCTCTTTCTCCTCGTTCTTGTCCTCGTCATCTCCGAAAGAAATGTGCTGCCTCCACTGCACAGCAACTCATAAATGGAATCATAAATGCTGACTTCAGTTGGTTCCATGTTTTCTTCATGACACGTAAATGTTTTTTTCGTGCATGAGGGTCAGTTCACACTGGAATCTGACGCCGGTCACAATTTAAAAACGGGATCACACCACATGCTGACGAACCAATCGTGAGTGCACTGTCGTCTTGGGTCGAAACACTCCCACCTTCAAACTCAGCTTTTCGTCTCAAATACACACCTGTGAAGTGTCCTGACTGCACCGTTCATGGTTGCGATGCCATGAGATGCTTACACGTGTCCACAGACGGACGCATAAACACCTGACTGTGCTGTAGGGGCTGGTAAAAATGTGAACAGCCAAACAAAAAGTCAGATCTCAGACTGCATCTCTGGTGTTTTAGATACACTGAATCAAGACCTGGTTTTTGAGACTGAGGAAGTCCTTAATTGTTACTGTACTCTTGTGATTCAAGATGTGAGAATAAGATCGACAAGTGCTAAACTGGAAGAAGTGAATTTATGATGAGCCCTGAGACAAAGACCAGCTCTGCTTCATTGAGACGGTGCAGTGAACTGACCTCTGTTTGGACTTTCTGCTGCGAGCAGGTGAGTTTTAAAACAGATATCTCCAGTTTGTTCCTTCACTGCTGCCGCCAACCATACCACAGAATGCCACAGAGAGATTTCTGTTTGCACTCAGTTTTGTGAGGAATTTTTTTTCTCACTGCCAAGAAACTTGTTGATGTTTTTCTGCTTCTCTGCTACTCATTATGGGAAATATGGACAACAGCGGAGACATGGCGACTTTCAGCAAAACACCCAACATGTCCTCCTGGACACTAAGTGTTGCTTAAAATAAATAAAGCAGGCGATTGGCCAGATGGAGGCGGTGATGTCAGAGCGCCCCTGCTGAACCGCAGCTGTGCGTCCTGCAGCTGGGGCTGAACAGTGGTGCAGTGTGGAGGGGGGGGGGGGGGACTGGTTGCTGTTTGGTACCAATAAAAGGGGCGACGGGGGGAGCTGGGGTGACGGGACGGCAGCTCGATCAGAGACGAGTGCAGACGTCCAAGGCGCAGACGGCGGCCAAAAAAGCATGCAAACTCATGCTCGCACATGTTCGAGTCATGTATGAACCAAAACGTCGTGTGTGCCATTCCAACATGGCCGCCTGTTCTGCAACACGCAGCAGAACAAACTGTTCTGGCGAGCAGAGCGCCACTGACATCTCGCAGGAGGTGATGGGTCGGTGATGATGATGCAGGTGTTTGTATGTGTATGTGTGTGTGTGTGTGTGTGTGTGTGTGTGTGGAGGTGGGTTGGGGAGTAAGAGAAAGGGGGAGTGCTACATCATATGGACAACTGCAGTCCCCCGCACACCCCCAGCCCCCCAAACATGAACTCATTTCAGCCTAGCTAGTGCTCGGTGGCAATTCGCCTCTAATTGTGCCCGTGAACAACCGACCACAACCGTGGATGATGCACGTGAACGCTGTATGCAAACATACACAGCGCGCGCACATACACACACACACACACACACACACACATATATATACATACAAAGCGCCACTAAGAAAGACATCACATGTCCCCGCGGAGTCACAGGAGGTCATTTCCAGCGATGGACCTTCAACATTCTTGCACGTTTCTCAGACGCCTGTGGGATGCTGCTGCTGCTGCTGCTCCTGCTGCTGGTGTGTGTGTGTGTGTGTGTGTGCGAGTGCGTGCGTGCGTGTGTGATGGGAAGGCGGGAGGGAGGGATGCTGGAAAGAAAGGTCGTGATGTGACGTCACCCCTGTGATGCTCCCACACCTCCTCCTCCTCCTCTCCTCCTCCTCCGCCCACATCCGGTCCCCTCCCTTCATCTTCTTTTCCATCCTCCCTGCCTTTTACGCTGCGGCGGTTGGAGTGTGTGTGTGTGTCCCAGTGATGACACAGCCTGGGTCATGTGACTGTGGAGGTGGTGGTGGTGGTGTTGGGTAGGAGGAAGAAGAGGAGGAGGAACAGGGGAGGACATGAAGGAGGAAGTGAGTGACCCGGAGCAGAGCACAGCAGGACGAGAGAGCTGCTCGACGGCGTCCAACATGGAGGCCGAAACCGGAAGAGGAAGCTTTTTCAAGCGCTTTAACGCTGCGCCAACGTCCGTAATCACATTTATCTTCAATGTGATCACTGACCCCCCCGTTTAACTGACATATAGACCTCTGATAGACACGAATCTGTGATTTTTGGGCCAAAGATGTCTACTTGAAACAGGGGAAATGCTTTTGGGCACCCAAATTGTCCTAAGATAAGAGAAAATTGCCAGATTTTACTCGGAATATACACACAGATTCATTTTGAGCCTTTGTCATGCTGCAGAGGCTTTTTAAAGTCTTAAATCAGAGGGAAATTTAACCTCTAAGGAGGTGATTTCCTGAGACGTGGAGACAGAATTTACTGAGATCGTACACAAAACAACCAGGATTCAGACATTTTAAGACTTTTAACAGACTGAAAAAAGCCCAGTGATCAGTCTGTACCTCATCAGCAGATGCCAGCGAGGTTAAATGGCTCTAATGATCTCTCTAATCATTACACTGCTCCCCTAATTGTTTCCTCAAGATATCTTTATCATCAATATCACCGTCGATACTGACCAATCCCTCGTCGAGGCGCCTGAAGTAACCCCCTCCCCACTGGAGCAGCGCTTCAGCTACATCCACACTCCTGCAGCGGAGGTTTTATGATTTCTTCTGGTGTAAAACAACAAGGAATTCAGACTGTCTTTCTACTAATCGATGGGAAATAAACATAGGGTGCGGTTTGATTATTTGAATCCCGCTCCAAGCCACTGGAATAATGAAATTTTGTTCCCTTGCTGAATCTTTAATCGCCCAATTCTGTTCATAATATTCACACAAATTCTCCTAAAACCCTTATTTTTAGCTTTACAAATATCACCTTTTAAAACGGATGCAATAAGAGAGTGGTTCCCAACCTCTGGTCAGGACCCCAGCAAGGAGTCACAAGATTAACAGGAAAAAACTAATATCTCTCTGCTGCACAAATTAGTTATGTTGCAAATTTTTAAGTAACTGGATGATTATTAATCACCCCAAAAAAGAGACTCTCTTTGTTGAAGCTGGTGGCAATAATAACGGATGGCTAGTAAGATATTGTCTTGTTTTCAAGTCAAAATACCATATTAAAGGTGCACTATGTCATTTTGGGGAAAACGTTTTAATCAGAGGAGAAAGATCTTCATTGAGTGATTTTTTTCTTTAATTCAAACAAATTGAATTAACAAACTGACCCTAAAGTTCAACACAATTTCGTACGGTTTTACTTTGTTTATATGTGGCGGACCCTGCCACCTTTCTAGCTTCAAACAGTGTTCTGGGGACGTTATTTCCCACTGAGAACAGCTTGTTTGTGTCATTACTTCATTCATATTGTAAATATTAAACAAAGGTCTTCTCCACAACACAGTGCCCCTTTAAGAAGAGATAAAAGACTTTAAGACTTTAAGACTTTACAATTCTATTTTGTTTCAGAAATCTTCTAAGTTCTTTCTGATGTTACACTTTGACACCATCCGTTACTTCCAGACTTCAGTCAAAACTTTGCCAATGTAAGGCTGTATTATACTGAAGCAAAGTTCCTGCTTGGCTTCTTGTGTTTACACAAAATGTTATGTTTAAGAAAAAGTGCAGAGAATATTTATTGTGTGTCAAAGCAGCCTGTCACATAGTATCAATCTAATGTTTGATACCAGCTCTCCTCATGAACCCAAATCATTCTGACACTGGTCTCCCCAGTTTTAACCCTCAGACCCAGCCATGATGGGGCGTTCAGTGGCACTCGGTCAACAGACGACCTGTGTGTTTTTCTCCCTCCAACTTGGGTGGTGGTGTTTGGACTCAGCACACACACCTACCCAAGTTTTTAATCCACTGCTCTGAGGCCGAGCGTCGTCCTAGAGCTGCCCAGCTCCTCGGGCAACACGCTGAGAGCGGATTACAGCAGCAAATTAGTCTGAGGACACCCGACGCATCCGAGCCGGGGTGATGCTGTGGTGTGAAAATCAAACAGACCCCTGTCCCAAAACCCATGGAGGCCAGAGTCAAACTGAGCGTTTGGTTTACCCTGCTGCTGACAGCTCTTCACATCCCTGTCATGACACAGCTCAGACACTGAAACACACTGAATCTCTTTAGAGGATAGTTCCTCTAATTTACACATTTAAATCGCAGTCTGGAAAAAGAGAAATTCAATCTGACACATTATCTTAAGTTTTAAACATTCTCAAGATGTTTTTACAATAACCATAGTGTGAAGTTAAGTTATTTCTATTTTTTTCATACAGTCCATCCATTGTTTGGGGACTGAAACTCAATTTTTCAGTCATCCTACCTTTAAAAACAGACGTTTTTTTTTAAAGGTAGGGTGTTTTTTATCCAATCTTCTGATACCTGATGAGTAATGTCAGGATGGTCACATGACTGAAACTACATCCAAAGGAAACTAAACATGAGGCCTGTTGGACCTCAAAAAAAGAAGGAATTTAAACCCAAAAAATAAGAAAATCTGTGGGGGAAAAAATCTTTTACAAGCTCTGCTTTTAAAATCTAAATAAAAGAAGACATGTGTTTTTTTTTGCAAAATCTGGATGCAGATGAGATCAAATAAACCGGGAGGGATGACGAGAAGAAGCGTGGAAACAAAAAAACGTGGAACAATACAAATAAAATCTGATGCCTTCGATGATCATTAATTCTTTATTATTCATCAACAGCAGAATCAGTACAAACGAATTCCGTCTTTATTGGCTTGTAATGGCATCCTTTATCAAAAGGATAAAGGGCTTGGAAAAGGTCACGGTTTGTTAAACAAAATTAAAATGATACATTCCTGAAGAATTATGCAAATTATAATCCCCAAAACGCCAACAAAAGGCGGCAACAAAAGCTCACCAGTGGAGCGACAATAAACCTTCCCTGCGAGGTTTTCAGCAGGAAAAGTGCGAATAAAGAGAGGAGCTGTGGAGCTGGGCCTGCCTGGGAAATATTAGTTTCACTCCAACAACTTAGAAAAAATGTCCCAGCTTGTAAAATACTTAATCATCACTCTCTATTTTTTTTTCTTTTTTGCTTCTGCTGCAGGCCTGCAAATGAAACCAAATCTGGGCAGAAGAAAAAAAGTGAGTGCTTGGGCTTTTTTTTCTGCTTCAGTTCATCAGTTAAAGGAGCCGAAATAAGAGATTAATTTAAGTTAATTTAAAATAAAAGGAAACTGGAGTCAAATTAATGTGGCAACAGAAAAAAGCCCCCCAAAAACATGCACCCAAAGGATCATGGAGAAGATGATCATGTGCTGAAAATAATGGATCGAATGAGCAACATGCGGAGAATCTTTTTTTTTTTTTTTAAACGTAAAGTCAGGGTTTTTATCCGGTGGGAAAAAAGAGAGGATCAGAAGTGCAGGAGCGTCCAGCAACAGATGTCCAGGCACAATTCTCGGGTTTGGAATTGAAATTTCACAAGAATTGCGTTTGGACAATCAGCAGCTAGAGCTCAAAAATACCCCCAAATCAAAATCAGCTTCAAGAAAAAAAAAAAAAAAAAAAAAGCGAACATGGAGAAAAAAAAGGGGGTAGAAGCAGCAAAGTGTCACATTCATAAAAAAGAAGAAGAGAATCTTCTCCTCCATCACAATTTTTAAAAAAATCCAAAGTGAAGTCACCAAGCAAGCGCGTTCACACTCAGACACAGCGCACATCACAGGCCACATCAGCCATGTTATCCAATTACAGCCGCTAATTAGCGGCAGCTCTCCAATTTATAGGAAAACATCCCCCCAACCAAAAAAACTAAACAGCAGTCGGAGGAAGGAAAAAAAATAACTTCCATTTATAAATATCACAGAGGGAATAACTTTAAGCAGAAAGAAGAAAGAAAGGAAGAAGAAGAAGAAGAAGAGAGCAGTTTTTGCCCAAAACTCCTGTCCGCCATATCTGCACCTGTTAAGACGCATCTCTCTCCTCCATCCTTCCTTCCTCCCCCTTGTAAAAAAAAGAAAGAAAGAAAAAAGCTCCAAAAAAATTAAGATAAAAAACAGATGCAACTACCGTTTATCACCTTTTTCCTCGCACAAACCTGCAACAAGAGAGAGAGAGAGAGGGGGAGACGAAGGGGAGATGCGTCTGCAGGTTGCCTGATGCACCTGCTCCTCCGCGTGTAGTTCCAGGAGAGAAATGTGGAGCGGCGCGAGGAGGCTCCTCCAGCGGCGGCGAGGAGAGGAGAGGCTGCTGGACGGAGGGAGGGATGGAGGGATGGAGGGATGAAGGCAGTGCTGGATGGATGCTCCCCCCCACCACCACCACCACCACCAGCACCACCCCGGATGGTCGCAGGGAGGACGGGGGTGTGAGGACGGTCACGCCGCCGATCCGCCGCCGCCGGCTCCTGATTCCTCTGTCGCTCCTCGTTCTTCCTCCGACCTTTTTCCTCCTTCCCTCCCCTCCGCCGGCCGATTTGAGGGGGCTTTTTCTGGGGCTCCTCCAACAATAAGCCCCGGTGCGTCCGTGTCACCGAGAGAGAGCTCGGGAGTGGGGCCGGTCCGCTCTTGGTACTGAGATTTGAATAAACACACACGTTCACACACACCGCGGGGGTTGATGATAAATGCCCATTGTGCCCGGAGGAGGAGGAGGAGGAGAAGAAGAAGAAGTAATGGATCTGCACTGAGAGAGAGAGAGAGAGAGAGAGAGAGAGAGAGAGAGGCTGCGAATGAAGGACCAGCAAACCTCTTAAAGACACAACAGTCTTATTTTTCCTCTTTCTCTCTCTCTCTCTTTTGCTTTTTCTTCATTTTCCAATTACAATCAAAACACTGTTAACCCCCAACACACACACACACACACACACACACACACACACACACACACACACACACACACACACACACACACACACACACACACACACACACACACACACAGATGACGTTTCCCTCCTCGCTGCTGGTGTACAGAGACAGTTGGAGCTCTCAGAGGTTTCCCCCTTACTGATGATGTGATGGTGGGAAAACAATAACAACAATACACAAAACAGGCACACCAACTCAGGCAAACGAAATCCGAAATTTCTTAAAGTGATTTCAATCTAAAACACAAACATGTTTTTATTTCGTTTTAAGTAAAACCAAAAAAATGAATAAATAGAAATGTTAAAGGGGCACTATGTAGAATTTCAAACTCAGAATTTTTAGTATTTACAATATTAATGAGGTAATAATACGAACTCAGAGATATTCAGTTTGCCCATAACTGAATAAACAAGCTGTTCTCAGAGGAGAATAAGCTCCCAGAACATTGTTTGAAGTTCGAAAGGTGGCACATATAAACAAAGTAAACTAGTATGAAATTGTGTTGTATTTTACATTTATTCAGTCGTGAAAACGAGAATTTGTTTTATTTAGTTTGTTAAGGCATAAACAGATCTTTCTCTTCTCATTAGAATTACATCCCCAAACTACATAGAGCACCTTTAAGTTTTTATTTGAAATTTAGAATAAAAACATTCATTCACAGATTTCTTAATCTGAAAAGGTAAAATTAGTTTTAATGATGTTCATCAATGAGGTGATGAAGATCATGTGATATGATCGAAAGATCCAGAAGTGCCGGATCTCAAGGTGAAACTGTGTGTCAACTAAATAAAACGAATAACCCCTCAAAAATAATATATATATATATATATATTTTAAGTTAAATCAAATGCATAAACACATAAAGTATGAATATGAATAAACACATTATAAGAAAGACTTATTATTATCCTTGAATAAATTATTTCCTTACACTTACAGATTTTTTTTTACAATGATGATATGATTACACCTCTTAAATATTTATAACCGAAGTATTTGACCCATGTTTGAATTAAAATTTAAAAGAATTATAAATAAACAAAATCGAGTAAAACAAAAATATATTACTGTTTTGTAATTAAAATTAAGAGATAAGCTTAACGGATTTTTAAAAAGAATGCAATGAAAATAACAAAACAGCTTCATCGATCAAACTCCAATTCACGATGTTTATTTTCTGTTTTTTGTTGTTTTTGTTGTTTTTATAAATGAAGCTAGGCTAGCAGTTTCCCCCTGCTTACAGTCTTTATGCTAAGCTAGGCTAAACACATCCTGGACCTGTCTGTCTGCTGAGATGAAACTGCACCGACTCATCTGAAGCTTCCAGCACCAGAGAAGACGGTTAGTGTTAAATTACCTTAACATGACTCATTCAAAATGACCCAACGTGGGTAATATTAAAATACTTGATCACAGGTTCAGCTCCTCTGAACTTTTCTATCAGACACAAAATACAAATGTGTTGAAGGCACCCAGGGGTGAGGTGAATCCAGGGTCAAAGCCAATACTTTATTGATTTCCCTCATGAAATCAATACTGATTACAAAGATGTCAAATCAGATGATGCAGATGAGGCCGAATGATGTTTACAGGTTGTGACAATCAATATGAAAAACTGAGTCTCTGAAAAATAGCATCATATATCCAGTCAGCACAGCCTTCTTGTGTTATTCTTCTTTTTTACATTAAAATTGATTTTTGTACAGAGAGTCTGTGTCTCACTCTTTTGTTCTTTTGATTTATTTTCAGCATAAATTGAAAAAAAGAAAAAAAAGAAAATTGAATATGTGTCTGGAAAATGTGGAGGGGGACTCCACAGTTTAAACACTTCTAGGACTACAAACAAACTAATGTTAATACAAGTACCTCAAATTGGTGCGTTACCTGAGTAAATGTACTTAGTTACATTCCACCACCGGTCAGTGGTGTTATGTCTCAGATCCATAGCTTATTGCAATGTTATTTAAATGAATTAAAAGGTCTGAGTATGCTTCAAAGAAAATTATTACTGGTTTTTCAAAGTCCCGATGATGATGTGACCTTCCATTTACCTCTTACGTCATCCTTCAACTCACCATATTTCCAGTAGAAATGTCAATTTTCACATGTCTGATTGTTTTGTAGAGGTTTGTCACACATATAAATATATTTATTACAGAGGTAATACATATTTGTCATACTTGGCTGAAATTGGAAAAAACAACCCTATTTTTCTTTTCTTTTTACATTACCCGTGTCTGAAAAAGGCAGCTGGTCTGTACATGGCAACTCTACAGCATGTTTGAGGTTTGGGAAAGCAGGTGGTCACAGCTGAGTCAAAGGAGCAGTGCTACATTAACTACTACTTCCTGTACTGGCGATGGACAGACACGGTGAGCTTCAAAATTGTCCCATATGAATGGGATTTCCTGAGATGTTGTGCTATGTGAAAATGTAGATAAAACATATCTAAATACAGGTGTCGAAACACACAGAAAAAGCTGCTCACCATGAAAGAATTTGTCATTTGAAGCATGAACCGGTAAGAAATATGAATCGTGCAATGACTGGTGTCTGTACTGGCTTCTAAGACCTACATCATGGATCCCAGGGTGATAATCCAGCGTGTGAATCTTTTCTGTTACACTACGCGTGAGCCGTTCTGTACAAAACTATCATCTTAAAGGCAAATGTAAACAGTTAGACAAGGGGTTAAAGGAGAAATTACCCAGCAGGCTTTGCCTTTAGGGCGATGGTGGACCCTTCCTTCCCCTCTCATCAGACATGTCAGTGCTGTCCCTCTGCCCCGCTCGGCTCTGTACGGTGAGTTAACATTTCCGTTGCTGGGAACATCTTTGCACGTTGGATGCTCATTTGCCTCTTAAAGGGCCCCGCTGCTGCCTTTTCATGGCCCTGTAAGAATAATTTAGTGCGGGAGGCCCGAGATCACTGGAGATTATGGCTATGAAAGGGGAGAAGGACGCGTTATTAATGCTTGCTCATCGGAAAGAGACGAATGAGAAAAGGATCCCCAACGGGCCTGGATTCACTGTAACACACGGCTCTGCCATGGGAAACCAGGACGGCTTCAGTCCTTTCTGTGATGCAGGAGGGGGGAAAAAAAGAAAGAAGCCTCATGAAAAAAGGAGCTGTAGTGATAATGAAAGACAACTACAGGTCCCTACTGGGACATTACAGTAATACACCAAGAGATAAAATACATTAAGGTCACCATTAACTACTATTCAGTCCCTACAGAAATATTATAGGGACATCATGGGGGATACCTTAAGATCAATGGGCATAATCATAAAATGAAGCACAGAAAGGTCATTTTTTGAGACCACAGGGACACTATGAGCGAACGGACAAATATGATTTAAATATAATGCAACCGCAAGAAATAGAAATGCATTGATGGGCCAAATGCACCAAATTTCAACCTTACAAAAATTGATGATTATAGGACAAGAGATAGCCTAAAAACAAATAAAAATCACAATGACAAAGTACAATATGCCTTAAAAGTAACATTAATGAGATCACAATGTAGTGGTAAAGGCCACTATTATTTAGGGAACTTTGGCGAATAGTGTTGCACTTCTATAACGCTGAGGGAATTTGGGTGAGAGAATGGTTAAAACAAATAGTTAGCAGCAAAAGTTGAAACATCCTGACTTTTAGTCAAGTGGATCTGAAATGATTGATCCTACATTTACCATAATACAACTGAATATCATCTTTTGTTTGGCCCTTGCTGCCCTGGAGGCCCCTTAATTGAAAATTTAAATAGAAATGAAAAGAAACAAAAAATTCCAACACGGGAAGAAATTGAAAGATATCTTAACTTAAACAACTTGTTTTTGAAGCAGTTTGCTTTGTGATCCAGTACAGGAGCTCTCAAAATCAACTGGACCAGTTAACTAAACTAATGGATAAAAAATGGAGGAGGATCATGGCGAGCAAAGCCGTGCTGATCAGATCGTCATAACACCAAAGCGTATTAGATGGAGAGCATGCAAGTATTTTTGGATCTATACTGTAGAAAAATACCAACACTGATTAGACTGTCACCTAAAATCACCAGCTGCGTCACTCTACACACACAATGACTCTGAGGACTCAGCTGCAGCGTCAACTGTACAACCTCATCACCGTCTGGACCTTCGACTGAAGCTTGTAAAAAAGGCAATCATAGATAAGATAGCTAGATTCTGTATATGGCTTTTGCTTTATCAGTTGCCTTCAAACTGATTAGACTGCATCACGTTAGTTTGAATTTGCTGAACTACATTTTTGAAAAAGTGACACCCCGAGTGTTTCGACCTTCACCCAGTTTGTAACGCTGGATTTTTTTTGTTTTAAATTCAATTGCTTGTTACCTCTGAGCAAATATGCCAATATGAGATGAACTGTTGGATGACCGTGCTTGCCGAAACGATGTCAAGTTGGGATTAGACCAATACATCATACATACATGTTGGTCATTGATATCACACCACCAAAACCCTTTCGCTGACAGTGGAGAGGGTGAAAAAACAGTGTTGCAATTACTCTACACTCATGTGGCCCCTATGGTGCGTGGACCTCCGTTTGGGAGCCGTTGATGTCTCCAGTAAGGCTACACTTCAACTCAGACACAGGACAAGAGTCGCTTGTCTTGTCTTGTATGTCAACCACCACTAACACCACATGCCTCTGTAGCAGGTTGGTGGTGCAACAGGTTGTCAAGGTAACGATAGTAGTTAACTGCGGTCAGGAACTGGTCTCGGGACCCCAGTGCCATATGGAACCAGGATAAACCAGTAACACGAATAACAGGTCAGCTTTGATTGTAAGAACTGCTTCAACAGATGAATACAAATGAGTGTTCGTTCAAAGACAGGATAGCAGGGTGAGCTCATCATCACCAGGTCACAGCTCGTGTTTAAAGCTCACTTTCTCTCCCTCGCTTTGTCTCTCCCGTTTGATGCTGGCTAGGTAGTCTACAGTGGGGGTATTTTCTTTGTTGTTGAGAACAGCTGCCTGCTTCTGCTGGAAACATGCATTAGACTGAAGTGAGTAAGTGTGAACTAAGAGAAGATAAAAAATTGGTGAGACTTCTCTCTTTCGCATTAGGCATGTCTTTTGATTTAGTGTTTCTTACTTTGGAATGAGTCTCCTACATCTACAGCGACATGATCACACTCACAACTCGTCAAATAAAGCAGCTTGGTCAGTGGCCTTAAGCTCTCTACCTACTACCTGCCGCTACCTACTCATCAGGCAGAAGATTTGCATGTGACAGGCTCTGCAGTCAAGGCACTAATTATGTAATATGCAGACTTTCAAAATAAAGCTTGCTTAACAAGCAGTTCACATGTTACACTTCTGGATTGTTATTGATGTTGTCAAAAAGTCACCGTGTGGTTAGGCTTACACATACAACTACTTGTTTAGGTTTAGGACAAGATCATATTTTGGAGTTAGTATGTTCAGTACGAAAATATGGATGACTTTCGCCGCTGTACATTGCATAATATTGTATTAATACCTTCATTGTTGTTTTCTTGTTTTTCCAGGCTTCCTACTACGGATTTATGCCATGGACAGCTTCCGGGTCAATGTCTGGTGTTGGGTCTCTGGTGCAGACTGCCAAGGCCACTTTGGGTCCAGCTAAGGTCTGACAATAGTCTGACTTTTTCTAACATCATGTGAATGTACTGACTGGCTCTTGAGAGAGCAGTTAGCATTTTTCACATTTTAGCTGCCACTGTAGTTTCTTCATCAGGTAGATGTTTAGAAATTTTTCCCTGTCATTGTCAACTTTATGGTGGCACCAGAGAAAAAATCTGAGGATTATCAAAGTCTGTAGGATTCAGTCAGTGGCGAACATGAATTTCATCAGCAATCCATCCAATAGATATTGAGATAGGACTTGGACTTTGCCCTCCATGGAGCCACACTGGAGGCATGGTTAAATTATATTGACCAGAGCTTGAAGACTGTCCAAGTGTCATATAATGTTATATTAATGTAGCTCTTCTTAATTAGCCTCCTCAGCATCTCAGTGAAGTCAGCGGGCTTGTTTTGTGTTACTGCAGAGTTTGCACATATGTGGGTAGACCCCCCACCAGGCCACTGTTAGCCCCGCTACGCCCGGGCCATAGAGCATAGGGGGAGGTTGGGGGTCTTTTTCGTGAATTAAGTTAGGATCTCCTCTAAAGACCCAGGTGTCCAGCCCCACTGCTGACCTCTGACCCCTGCAGAAGAAGTTATTGAAGCAACTGGTGAAGCCTCCTAAAGCTGACCAGCCAGGAGGGGCTGGGAAAGTGGCCTGATGAAGGCAAAGGGTGGCTCAACGGGGTCACAGCAGAGAAAGACGGGGGGTTTTAAGAGGGTGAGGGGTGTTCAGGGTATATATGTGTGTGAGTGTGTGTGTGGTGGTGGTGGTTGGGGGGGGTGGGGGGGGGGGGGGTGTCATGGAGTGAAGAAGTTTCCTTTGAGCCCCCCTCCTCCTCCTCCTCCTCCTCCTCAGGTCCACAAGTGTGTCCCTGCAGCTATTGTGACTCTGAGCTACAGCAGGACAGAAGGCCTCAAACAAACCGGGTCTAAACAATGTTTGGCCCCTTTTGTTTCTCGCCTGCCTTTCTTCTTCAGCCCTCCATCGCAATCTACTGGCCTCCTTTGTATTGATTTCCCTCATTCAGCAGCTCGTCGGCCTCTTTCCGCTGTTTTATATGCTCTTTTCTGGCTTTTTTTGTCCACCACCTCCCCCCACCTCCCCGTCCCTCCTCTGGCATTCTCTGCAGTGTGAGAACGCAGTGCGCCTCTTGACTGGATGCAACTCATTAAAGACACCTAATTGATGAAGAGTGTAATTAGTGTGACAATCGGAAGGGGAAATCAATATGTTTTTAGCCAAAAGAGCCACATCAGGGAGGACAAGATGGAAGAGAGCAGCGTGTGAGGAGAACCGTATGTTTGGGTGACAGCAGCATGAAGAGGTTCGCTTTCACTTTTAGATACAAAAGAGGAGAAATTGAGCTTCAAGAAAAGGGTTTTTGTTTTTTTTCCCAGTTCAATTCTTGACTCTTGACTTGTTAGAAGTGCATCACACAGAAACAACCCTATTGTTTAGTCTTTTACCTTAAAATGCACACACATTAACACACGGAAGGCCTGTTTATGTTTCATGTCATACAATACAGACAAGTGGCATTTCTAGGTTTTGCAGCTTCGGCCTTCAACCTTCTAACTTGCCTGTCATGTTGATGATAAGAGCAGCAGTTGGAGAGCAGAATCAACCAAACAAAGATCCACTTTGGATTAAAATGTCTGTTATAAGTCAGAAAAAAAAGTGAAAACAGTCAACAGTGTGTGAGAGGACCACCCTTGTCCCCTGATGATACGCGCGAGTGTCCAAACATCATTGCTGTCATTAACAAACCAGTGCTGCTGCCGCTATCTGCTTATCACAGATCCATCAGAATCACAACACAGAAATTGTTTCTTCGATACCTGAAACTCTCTGATGGATAATGGCAATAAGAAGCAGACACAGCATTGGCGCTGCTCGTTCAGATCACTGGATTGAGTACACAGTAATAACTGGAGCTGATTCAGTAGGTATCAACATTTTTTTCCCACATAGATCTTCTCTCCTCTGACTTATAGAGTCTGGACAGTCAGACAGAAATTTAAGCTCACATGCCCCCTCTCTCCCCAGCAGGAATTACCTTGTGTATGAACAGAATTTACAAGCGGTCTAGATCCGCTGTATGAGTCATGTACTGATGGCTTTTGAGTTTAAATGCTATTGAAATCATATTAAATCCCAAATGAAAACTTAAAGTATATTCTTGACATATTTCTGCCCAGCAGCTTGTACAGTTCAGTATCAGCCTCTGTTGCAGCCACAGTGTAACACCACCTATCCATCCTTTGACTGTCTCCACATCCTAAAACACCTTAGGTCTAATCCATCAATGAATAAATGTCATAGGAAACATTATTTCTCTCAATTATTGATACTGGTACCAGCCTAAAAGTGCAGTATCAGTCGGATTCCACTGCAGACCTCCACCAAGTCTACACAGCCTCCTTGATTTGTGGTCGTTATCATTGTTAATATAATAAAAGTATAGACATCTTTATTCTGCGTCTGTATGTGCCTCAAAATACACAGTGAATTACAACAATGGGATTAATGAACCTGATATAATAGTTTCGCCCATTCATGTTCAGTTTATGATCAGAAAATTGCTCAATGTTTCAAAAATGTCATCTTGCAAGGTTTGATATCTTTAATAAATTGTTGGCTCCACACCAAACACGTATCGCTTGTTGTTCTGCCTCTGACATGGCCTCAGTCAACAATCCGCAACTTCAGACATTCGATAGAGTAAAATCATCCTTTACAAATAAATACACACAAAATAAGCTACAGCTCTTCAGGTCGTGTCATAAATCAATTTTGAAATTTAAGCCTGTTTTGTGGTTACTCTGCTCCTGACTCCGCCTTTTTGAGCTGTTATGCTCTGTGGAAATGTGGGACACCTCATTTAATTCCAACGAGAGAATAAATACAGTCACAATAAAGTTCCCCTCTCTGTAATGGATCCTGTTTTCTCCTGTTTACGTTAACAAACTTGGAGCTTCATGTCTGAGCAGCAGCAGAGTCCTTCGCTGGAGAGTCTGAGCTCTCCCTCTCCTTCCTCTTCTGTGCTGCCTGTCTGCCCCCTGCTGGTGAGGAGGGGGACTGGGAGTGCTGCTGAGAGTCCTGCTGGAGGAACTGGGAGAGGAGGATGTCCACACTTTGAGCAAGAACAGAGTCCAGAACCTTCCGCTCCTCTGAAGAGAACCGGCCCAGGACGTGACGATCCACTGACATTTGCCCCGCCGGCCGGCCAATCCCGACCCGCAGTCTGGGCATCACCTGCAGGAGGGACATGAGACCGTCATCAACATCTATCCTCACTACACAATGATGGGCTTGATTATATAAATCATTTTTGGTGTTATTTGTTTCAAACATTTTTGTGACAAAATTTCAGCATTATACTCTCTTCAGAGAATGATGCCTAATCAGTCTGCAGCACTTTTATTTATGCAGGGCATAGGTAATTTTAACCACATGTATGTATGAATATATAGCACAGTATACAGTATATGTATATATTACTTTTGTTTTTGAATTTATTATTTTTTTTTACCATTTTTAAGAATTAAGACTTTTAAGATTTAATAAAATACGATAAAAACACAGGAAAATAAGAGTTAAATCTGAGTAAAATCAGACTTCAACATGCAGTGTCGTGAAGAGTTGTGTGTAAACAGTCACTTACATCAGTCTGAAGACAGTCTACACAGGAGCGGACACCATTATGACCTCTGTGAAGAAGAGAGTTCATTTTGAATTCTCTGTGTAATTTTAAACACGTTTTTCTTGCACATCAAACTCTCTTATTCTAAATATTACTTTCAGCATTCCTTGTGTTTATTTTTGCACCACTTAATCTTCAATCATGTCACATAATAAGATGAGGTATTATTGTCTGTTGCTTAGTGTGATACAAAGCTTGTCAAATAACATTTCTTTTTCTGTTCCAGACCTTCAAAACATCTGTATCAAGTTTTATCTGAGAGCCATGAATGAAACCGACCTGGCACTTCCTCCATGTTTGATGGCGATCTTCCCCAGAGGTTTGTCCAGTTCATCGTGGACCAGCACGATGTCTTCAGGCCTGATGCCGTATTTACGAGCTACAGGAGGACGAACAGATACTTCAGAACATTCAATGTGGAATCACTTTCATCACTCGACTTTTATAAATGTCTAAATATAAAGGGGCAGTGGAACCCAAAATCAAAAATACGGATGTATCAATCTAGATTGTTTTGTGGCGAGTTATCTGCCTTCTTTTTAATGTAATGGAACTAGATGGCTTGTGGTTCCCATAGCGCCCCAAAAATGTGAACAGATTTTTTTCATCACTAATTATTAGAAACTGTAGTAAGAATATGTGAACACTTCAGTTCAAGGGTTTCCCTTAGCTCTGCACGAAGATCTGTGTCCAGAAGTTGATGTGAACACACTTCAAGTCATTTGTAGTTCTCAGCTTTAGCGTGTACACAGACACACACACACACACACACACACACACACACACACACACAGTGACCTCACCTGCTTTGGCCACCGACACTCCGTTGACGTTCATCAGTAGCCTGGGACGGAGCAGCACCACATGTGTGTGTTCTATCTCTGACACGATGACCTCACCCGACACGTGCTTGTCACCGCGCCAGCGTTCAGCCAAGCTGAATCGGGTGGCGAGCGCTCCGAGCACCGCCATGCCGACGCTGTGTCTGGTACTCTCCATCCCTGGGTTACCCAGCCCCACCACCTGACACACACATAAATACACACATCTGCAACATTGAACTCTTGCAGTGGAGCAGCCATTGGTTGTGTTGTTGTCATTTTGAGGATTTTAGTAATTTGATTGTTGACTATGTTTTAGTAATGACCTTTAAATTGGGTTAGTTAGTTACACTGGGTTGATGACTTTTATATTATTGATTATTGCTTGTACAATGTCAGTTCTCTTTCATAAAAAGCCAGAGGGAGTTTGATTTCAGCTGAGGAGGCTGACATAAACACACAGAACACATTCTGTATACAGCCACTGCCTTGTACTGATGGTACTGATCCACTGGCAGCAGCAATAGCTCTGTGAACAGAAATACTATAGTCTACATTGTATTAAACTCTGGCTCTATGGCTGCGGACACACTGCAAACATTGTTCTGTGCCTCTACACACTAAGCTTTAATTCTTTTTGACTTGAAACAGGACACAGTGAAAAGGCACATATGGAGGTCAGACAAATTATAAAAATGCCACCTTATTGTCCCTACAGTCCCATTATTAAAATAAAACACACATCTCATACTATACAATGTTTGTTTTGTATTTTACCTCAGTGTCCATCAATAAAGTTTCTTGAATTAAACTGAAAAATCTGTCAACTTATTGATGCTTTGCTCAGTGATATGGTGGCACAGTTCAGTATTTAATTTTGGCATCTAGCATTTATTTAAAATAATTTATACCGAATTGAATAGTTGTTTATACTGACACATACATGTGTCCAAACTTAACATTATGGGACTGATACTTTGTTCAATCAGCGGAACAACGTCAAATTGTCACATTTTTAAATGGAGTTTGGTGGGAGCTGTCAATCCAGTGAAACTGACAGGCGATTTTGAGGGATTAAAGTTCAGTAAACATGCAGCCACAACGTGATACAAAACTGTAGACAATGAGTTTATTACACTTACCATCCTTCGCCTGCCTTCTGTGTGCATTTCTGCTTCAATGCCCATGGCTGGTGTAAACAGCTCACTCAGCAAAACTCGGTTTACGACTCGTGTTAAAAGTCCTCTCATTGTGACAAAGTTCATCAGTGTCTTTAAAAAGAGTGACAAATACCGGCACAATTTACTCAAACCTGTGACTTTCTTCAATCGGCCCATGAAACTAGACTGTCTGCTCTTGTTATTGTGTCAAATATAACGTTTTCTGTGATTTAGAGTGATGAAACAGTTCCTGTGACAATAACTTGTACGTTCATTATTTTCTCAATGAGATTCAATGTGTCTCAACTGTTAATATGAACTGTTTCATCTCATTCATGTTCAAAACTATGTGAAGGTAACTTGAACTGGTATTACATTTCTATGCTAACCGTTAGCTTAGGCTACTGTACCTTGTTGGCTGACTCAAGTCAGCAACACATCAATAGACGATGACGACACACGTCTAAAACTGTGGCTAACACGGGACACCGGTGACACTGAGAGTTTAAGTCATTTTTAAACTATTCTTAAGTCTAATATGAGGTGACATTAGCCTCCTATCATCATGCCTCTGTCCCTTACACTACCTTACACACCAGGCAGTCAGTCAGTAAGCGAGTGTTACAAAGACAACACGACTGACCGGGATGTATCTACTCTGTTGGGCTGCAGCGCCATCTAGCTTGGGGACTGTGAAGTACAGCATATTTTACCCAACACTGAAGGGCAATATACAGTAAATGTTATGTCTGCTCAGAGGCTGTACTGAACACAAAACACTGATTGTTGCATTATGATTGCTGTGTATTTCTGAGAGGATGCTCATCACCACAACTTTAATTGTCCTGATTAACACACTTTCAACTAATCAGGAGCCAACAGTGAAATCATTGGCTTTCTCAGTATTGAGGAAGACAAATTATATATATATATATATATATATATATATATATATATATATATATATATATATAAATATATATATATATATATATATAAATCATTGGCTTTCTCAGTATTGAGGAAGACAAATTATATATATATATATATATATATATATATATATATATAGTATATATTGTGTATATATATAGTATATATTGTGTATATATATATATATATTGTGTATATATATATATATATTGTGTATATATATATATATATTGTGTATATATATATATATATTGTGTATATATATATATATATTGTGTATATATATATATATATATTGTGTATATATATATATATATATATATATACATATATATATATATATATATATATATATATATATATATATATATATATATATATATATATATATATATATATATATATATATATATATTGTGTATATATATATATATATATTGTGTATATATATATATATTGTGTATATATATATATATTGTGTATATATATATATATATTGTGTGTATATATTGTGTGTGTGTGTGTGTGTATATATATATATATATATATATATATATATATACAAATGTTACTATTTTAACAATTCTTTAAAGAATAAATTCACCCCAAAAATTAAAATTCAGTCATTATCTAGGTAATGAATAATTATGGCAAAGTTAGGAGAAGTTTTGTAGTCCACAAAACATTAATGGAGCTTCACAGCACAATAGTGTCACAGTACTCTCCCAAATAGAAGAAGAAGGGGATTTGTTTTAAAATGTAAAAAAATCAACCTGTCTGATGTAATCCAAGTCTCCAGAAGCTTGGTGATCCCAAAATTGATTTGAAAATATGTTTTTACATCCTCTGTATGAAACTGTGATGTCCTTTAAGGTCAGTTTGTTTATTCAGTCATGAAATTAAAGAGAGTTTGTTTATTTAGTTGACTAAGGCATAACAAAAGGAAGATCTTTTTTTTTCTACATAGTGAACTATATAGTAAACTACATAGTGCACCTTTAAATACATTTCATATAGGATTAATTAAATGATAACCATTGTAATCATTAATCATTGTATTGTTTCCTTTTTTTCAAATTTAATTTAAATCCTGTGTGTTTGACCATTCCCTGTAAACATTCTTATATTTTGTGCTGCCTTTGTTTTAAGACTCTGGTTCTGAAAGGCTGAAAAAATGTTTATAGTAACAACAGTCAATGTTATCATGAAATATTCAGGCCTCATATTTCAAGTTTTTAATGCAAATGTACTTGAAGTGATGTAATTAATATAACAGTCTTGTAGCTGGACATGTCATAAGCAAATTAACAATGACTCTCCAGGCTCTGTTGTCAGTACCTGGCCTCAAACATCTCGATTAAAGGAAGACAACAAAAAAGAAAATCCTTGATAATTTCAATTGTGTTTTATTTAGAAACTTTCAACATTTGCTTTTGGAGCTGTAAGTTCTGCAGACTGATCATCAGTCCTGAGTAGGGGAGCAGGGAACAGCGTCAGTCACCGGCTGACACCTCTCCACCACGGCATTGATCTCGCCGACGCTCACGCCGTCGTAGGTGCCTGTGATGTACGTCCAGTGGGTGTCTCCGTTGTGGTTGGTCCTGCTCAGCCTGCCGGTGAAGGGGATGTCAGCAGTCATCTTCCTGCCTTCCATCCTCACGGCGCAGGAGTGGTTGGGTGGGACCTCCAGGTTCACAGAGACGGCATGACTGATGGACTCCACCATTTTGGTTCCCTCTGAGAAGGTGACCGTCTGCTCCTTGGAGAAGTCCACGTCCCCCGCGCCGAGGATGGGCACTTTGGCCGTCATGGTGGAGACGGAGCCGTTGCGGGTCTCTCTGCCAATGTCCCAGGTCTTCTCCATTGTGGTGGTCTTCTCCAGTTTCACCGTCTTCTCCACATTTCTGCACTCCAGGTTGGTGACTTTGGCGAACTGCAGGGCCTCCGGAGGATGGTAAAACAGCTCCATCTGGTCGATGCCGTACTCCACGTGAGAGATGTGCTGGCTGTAGCTATCTCTGTTGATAGCGAGAACCTGGTAGCTCTTGTACCAGTACTCATCACCCTCCCAGGGAAGGAAGAAGGCCTCATGTTGGGTCACCACTTTGCCAAGACCATACTTGTTTTTACCCACATAGATGTCAGAGTTGGGGCACGTTTTGACAGCATAATGGGGGACAGAACCGTACGAATCTTCGACCCACTGCAGGAACTCAAAGTGGTCCACGTTGACCAGCACTTCAAACTTGGATGACCTGTACTCTCTGTCGGCGTAAGGGTACTGGCAGAAGTCCCCTTTGCTGGGAGTGTAGAAGCCGGCCTCGCAGTTGACTTTGCACACGTAGTCGGTGCGCTCGGTGTAGCCGTTGAAGATGGCGACAGCTCCGTTTGGGAGGGAGCCTTCCCAGGCGACCCACTTGAGGTTGGTGTGTTCACCAAACATGGGGGGGGATTGTGACGTCATCTCAGCTTGTGGGATGTCTCTAATCAAAGCAGGATTGATGACTTCCCGAGAAGGGAAGACATTTTCCAGTTTTGGGTTTAGCCATGCCTCTACATGACAAGACAGAAAGGAACCGGCTGTAAGTTTGTTATAAACATATGAGTGTCTGACGATATAAAGCCGTTATGATGTGACTCACTGGGTCTCTCCTGCCCGTCCTGCAGCTGGGAGATGTAGAGCAGTGGGTCAGCCTGCAGCGCCGGGCTACACAGCTGCAGCACTGCGAACACAACAGCAACACACCACCTCATCTGGACACACAGGGAAACACAACCAACATGTCAGCATCATGGGGGGATAGCCAGTCATAGTTCACAGTAACAGTCATAAGTGTTTCATAAGAGATCATCAAACTAACTAATTTTCTTGTGTCATTCCCTCCTGAAGCTGATCAATTTATTTTTCAGAGAGAGTTGAGTTGAATTGTTTTAAAGTGACATAGCATGAAATACATGTTTCTCATCACTTTCTGTTTTTTTACTGATTAAAAAAAAAGGCAAGTGAAATTCACCTAAACTACAAGCTCTCAAACAAAAAACACAAAAAACAACAAAGGCTTTCCTGCTATACTGACAGTGAAAGTTCTTCATATTTTTGCTTTTCACTAAATGATTTCTCCGTTTCAGCAGTTACTACAGTGCAACAGTTGAAATGTTTTTTGTGTGTTTTTCAAGTCAGAATGTCTGTGGCAAAAAAACACAATTGTTCTTTGGCACCAAAATTTCTTTTTAGTTTATCAAAAGGTTGTGGGAGAAAAAATGATTTTTGTTATTTATATAAGATTACTAAAGGTGACTATACCATATAGACAAAACACAAAACTCAATTCTGATGATAGTGTTGAAATTGCTCCTGGCAGTCAATAAAGTTCGATAAAGGTTAGACACTGTGTAACACTCCTTTAAAGATATGTTTTCACAGCAGCCTTTTAAATTGTAAAATGTGAGTTCATGTCAGACAATCTGAATTTATGGTTGAGAGGTTTGCTCCCATATTGCACAGAAATTGGCCTCAGTTTCCTCAGAAATATTGTTAAAATTAGAATCACCTCAATTACCAGAATGCAAAAAAGAAAAGAAAAAAAGTGAAAAGAAATCACTAACACTACACAACTAACAGAGTCTACAACTTTGTTCCCAAAGATTAAATGTCCTCAAAGTGCTAATTTCAGATTAAAACATTTCGGGTTTATTTATTGTCGATTCTAAATTTCATTCAGGAAGCAAATCAGACAGTGAAATGATGCAGATTGATCCAACAACAGTACTTCAGATATAGAGACGCAGTTTTTACCTCGACAGGTTCCTCCTGCAGTGATGCTGCCGGCACTATGTGTCGAGTTTTAAAACCTCCCTGCAGGCTTATTATTGCCCGCAATAAAACAGGAGAGAGAGCTGCAGCAGCCCATTGACCCAGTCGTTACACTCTGCTGCTGCTCAGGGTTAATCTGATGTGTTAGTGTCAGAGGAAAGACCCAAAGTAAATGAAACATTCTTAATTAAGAAGCCTAAAATTCATATAGTGGAGGTTCAATGAGCATGTTTGGTCTTCTTGATTAAGAACCTGTTTCACTTCTGTTAAATGCATTCTTAGTGGGAGCTGGCCACACTGATATCAGTGGCAGGTTCAATGCCTTGGTTATGGACGCAGAGGAAACAGTGAGGAGACAAGCTTTCCCAACATGGTCTGGATTCAAAACAAGGACCTAATTTTCACAAATGAGTCCCTTTTTCTAATGCTTTTGGACACCTGAAGGCCGTGACTTTGAAAATCAAACATATTTCTCCTCCTACCTGTAGTATTGTTTATTCCATCTAGACTGTTTTTGTGTGAGTTGCTGAATTATAGAAAATATCAGCCATAGAGATGTCTGCCTTCCCTGAAATACGATGAAACCAGATGGGACTCTAAAAAAAAAAAAAAAAAGGTTAAAAAACTTTTAAACAATGTCTCTTTCCAGAAATCATGACCCTAAAAATAATCCACAGACCTTATTATGACCAGTTTCATGTTTATCTTTCTACCCAACTACACAATTACACCGCACAGAGGGAAGCAAATCTAACTAAGCTAGCTAACGTTACAGCTTAGCCGAGGAAGACACCGTCAATGTTTACTTCCTGCTCCGTCTTGAGCCACTTGCAGCCTCCTGTCATGCAGTTGTATTACAATATGCATCTTCATTTTAGAGACATTTTTACATGCTGATGCTTTGTGTTGCGATCAGATTACAGAATAAAACGTCTTCAGAGCTTGTAGAAAGGTTCAGAACAAAAATAGCTCTCCTCCATGAAATGTCATTATGATTGTGAATTAATCATTTGAAATCTTACACTGTTTAAAATAAAGATGATTTTTTGGAAGAAATACCCAACAAAATACCAGCTGATGAGCAAGTTTTTCCCTACACCTCAGTGGAAAGGGTAACATTTTTAAACATTTTCCATATTTCTGGTGTCAGTCTATTACACCTTTCTTTATAAAAGCTAGGTTGGCTCACATGCTAACTGGATAAGTGAGTGTGTTTTTAGACTGTCTTAGATGCCTTCCTGATAAAGCAGAACAGCTACAGACAGTAGGAGTCCTTGTGTTGTTTTGACCTGTTTTGTCCTTGACTCGAAATGAGGCTGTCTACCTGCAGCCATGGAGGAGTGTAAAAGAATGTCTATACTGATAATGATAACAGGATTCTTTATTGATCCTTGCTCACAAAACAGCGCTCCCCCCTCCTCTCTTTGTGATTTTACTATTTGATGAGCCTGTTCGAAGTCCTTCATAAATAAATTTGCCTGCATTGAGTGTCCCGTATCTGCTGAGGATAGAGGATTGCATGATGTTCAAAGTGCTGTGGTGCTCTTTCTCTATCGATGTCAAGATACTGTATGTTTAGATAAGCTCGGGCTAGGAACACAGTGATTAGATCCCCTGTAATAGTGGGTCACTGATTAAGAAGGACCTTGTTGCGTAATGTCGCTGGCTGCCAAGATTAAAACCGGAGCAGGAGCCGCTCAACACGGACATTGTTCCGCACACACAGCCCTATCATTGAAAATCGCTGATGTCATGGCCATCTGTGTGCGTCCTTGAGACAGAAAGTTATTATGAATATATTTATTTCGTTCTGAACGGGGACTCTGTGTGAAACAAGGCTGTGTAAAGGTCATTTACAACTGCACTGTCACAGCTTTAAACCGCTTCAGCATTCAGCTGAGTGTGAAAGCTCAGTTTTTTTATTCCAGTCGAGGATGTGACAAGCAGAGATTCATTCTGATTCACAGCTCATGTTATTCTGTCTCTGTGACCATCTTATGTTCACACAATGGAAGCTGAATATGTGAAACAAGGCAGGCTCTTCTTGTAGATGCAAAGTCTAAAAGTCTTGAGTTTGATTTGCAGTTTCAAAGGAAATAATTAATGTATCACTGTAATAAGCTGAACGCTGAAAATAGAATTTTGTGGGTGGGAAAACAAACAGTATTTTGCTTTATTAGAAATTATCAAAACTTCAGCACTTTTTTCCAAACAACTTGTAGAAATCCCTTGAGACTATTTAAATGAACAAGATTACAAGTTTACAGTCATGCAGCTATGTGAGGCTGTTCATAGGCACGGCAATGCTTTGGGCTAATGCTGTGGCCAAAAGCTAATACGGTCACACTGATGGGGTATGCTGATATCAAGAAGACTTAATTCTTCCAGTGTTCACCATCCTAGGTGAATTTGTAAGCATGCTAACATTAGCTAATACAGGAGACCTGAAGGGACTGTCATTAATGTTGCAGGTATTTGGTTACAAACCATTAAAAGATTGGACAAACTAATGGTTTGACGTGAATGTGGTGCCGGATTAAAAGTCTTTAATTAACATTTTTATAAATTCACCCTGAGGGCAGCATGAATTTCTGAAACAGATTTAATGACGCCACTTGTTTTTTAGATCCGTACTGCTATCACTGGAGCCATCCAGCTCTGACAATTGGGAATTTACTGATGATAAAACATGGATTTAAATACAGCCTACATATGAAATATTTACTCAAACTTTGAAAGAATACCAATGGAATTTAATCAATATATTTTATTTTAACTGCAATCCCACAAAAGAGAGGGGAGAGCAACCTGTAAAATATTAATGTGTTTTCTGGTCGTTTCCAATGCTGGTAAAGATTTGGAGCCAAGTGTTGGTTCTAATAAATAATATTTTGGAGGTTTAATTGCAAATGAATGTACTAAAATGTTTCAATTTATAGTAAAAGTCCTGCATTCAATGTTCCTTTTATTATAAAAGTATGCCTCTTTGAAAGGTCCCTTTCATAGCATCAAACTATTAGAAATAGAACATGCATTATTCATTTTGTAGGGGAAATATTTATTTGCAAACTAAAATAGGATTGCTCATGTAAATTGGCAGAAATTGAGCAGTTTGTACATGTATGTAATGGTTCTGTTGTTTGAGTATGTTGTTTAATTTAAATGTAAAATCATAAATAGAGAAACTTCATTAGTTTCATGTGGTGGTAAAGTGGAGGAGAGATTGTAGAGATAATGTAAGTGAAGAAAAAGTTTAAGGGCCACATAATTTCACATATTTTCAATATATAAAATTTTAAATAGCCGACACAAGAGACGTTTTCTATTTTCCACACACCATGTGCTTTGAGCTATTTTATTGTGACATGTTATTTGCTTACAATATCACAAAGATCAGATGTTGCTCAAACATTTCTTTTGTTGTATTTTCAGTCAGTCTTTCAGGGGCATGGCAGGGCGTCGACCACAGGTTCACAGCGGTCCACCACGGCCCGGACTTCTCCAATCTGGACTCCATCATACGTCCCAAAGATGGATGTCCACTGGGTCTCTCCGTTACGGTAGGTGCGGCTGAGGCGAGCTGTGTAGGGGATGTCAGCTTTCATCTTGCGTCCCTCCATGCGGACTCTGCATGAGTGGTTTGGTGGGACTTGGAGCTCCACGGACACGGAGTGGCTGAGTGCCTCCACCAGGGTGGTTCCTCTGGAGAACTGGAGCGTCTTCTCGCCGCTCAGCTCAACGCCTGCAGAGCCAATGAGGGGGATACTAGCTGTGATGCTGCCTGTGATACCCAGCATGGTGGATCGGCCGATGTTCCAGGTGGTCTCCACCTCTGAGGTCTTTGAGATGGTGACTGTCTTCACCACTGTCTGGCACTCGTTGTTGGTGATCCCGGAGATGCGCATGGTCTCAGGAGGATACTGGAAGAGGGCAACCTCATCAATGGCGTACTTGACGTCAGTGATGTGCTGGGTGTAGGCATCCCTGTTGATGGTCAGGACCTGGTATTTCTTGTACCAATACTCATCGCCTTCCCAAGGCAGGAAGAAGGCTTCAAACTGAGGAACAACCTTCCCAAGACCGTACTTGTTCTTCCCAACATAGATGCTAACACCGGAGCAGGTCCTGACTGAATGCTGGGGCACTGAACCATAGGAGTCTTCCTTCCACTCCAGAAACTCAAAGTTGTCTTTGTTGGCCAGGATCTCAAACTCAGCAGCGTAGTACTCACGGTCTCCATAGGGGTAGCGGCAGTATGGGCCCAGGCTGGGGTTGTAGAAGCCGGCCTCACATTGGTACTTGCAGACATAGTCGGTGCGCTCCGTGTAACCGTTGTAGATTGCAACGGCTCCGTTGGGCAGAGAGCCGTCCCAGGTCAGCCACTCCAGGTTCACGTTATCACCGAAAATGGAGGAAGTTAGACCCTGCTGCTGCTCCAAGTCAGCAGGAGTCAGAGGAGCCGACACCACATTGTTACCGGTGGGTTCAGGCACCAGGCCCTCCAGCTCTGGGTTCAGTAAGGAAGCTGTGGAAAAGTGACACACAGAACATTTACATTTCAAATCACAAGGCACATACTTATATGTTGCAATCGGGGGTGCCCAAACTTTCTTTGATGATTAGGGATCGTACATATTTAGATTGGTAAGAGTGTTTTACATCACAATAAAAAAGCAGCATGAACATCAACTTCAATATTAAATCTTTTTAAGGACTGGTTTTTCGTCTTGAAACATCTCATGGGCCAAACTGAACCTTATGGTGGTGCAACTTTGGACTGTGGGCCCCACTTTGGGCAGCCCTGCTTTCAATTATGGCTAAAAAACAACTTCAAATATAATCTCAGCAATTCAAATCAATCTCAGGTTGTTTGACAGGAAATACTGTTAGTGTCAGAGTAGCAACACTGCAGTGATTTGGTCTGTTGTAAGGAAAAACTAATGAAACTCAAAATGAAGTCTGAGGACCCAACACTGAGGCTCAGACTGTCTGGAAAGTCTGGAAAACATCTGCTACAGTATCGATTTAGTCAGAGGTGTAAAGCCAAGCCAATATCTGTATCTTTATCTCTTTATGTAATAAATATGACATGTTTACTTTTTCTGTGCTGTACACTCTTCTTCACAATGTCCTGCAGACTGGCTGATGACAGGGCCAGCAGGGCCAGCAGCAACAACGCTGACAGCTTCATCTGGAAATGAAACACAAAATATTGTCAAGGCTTTAAACTCAGTATGGAGCAAGTTTGTATGTTCCTTCTTACATTTGATGTATGAAACATAATTTAAAAACAGAACGTTGGTAAACAGGATCTGAACATCCCTTACACTTTGTCTGTAAAATGGATCTGAATTATAGACATAAGAGTGAATTATTGCATAATTTTTTTTTATCTCAAACCTCTGTTACAAAGTGCTAAACGACACAACAATCTGAAATTACCATCATATTGTCTATGTCCATTCAGAAATAACTGTAGGGTCATTTAGGAAGTATGAATATAAGAGTACACATTTTTCTATAATTAACTAAAATATAGATATAGATAATTAATGTTGTTTAATAAGATAGTAAAGTAGAACATACTCTTTTAAGTAACCACATCAAGAGGCATTGAAATGGTGCATTTCTTTCCTAGAGATTTTTACAAAACAAGACTGGAAAAATGATATAATGCATCCAAATATTACACATTGATTATTAGAGATTATTGCCACTTAATCGTGATCATCAATGATTGTCCTGAGTCTGACTGACTGAAGGTGAAAAGAGACTGAGCAGCACTCACCCTTACAGTCGCTCCCTACAGAGTCCACAGCCGGTCACCTCCAGGTTTATATACACACTGGTTTATGGCTCAATCATAAAGCACACTGCACAGTCTGTCTCACATGGATCAATAAACACAAAGTAGTGTAGTGGATTTGGTACCAGCTGAAGGCGACTGGTGTCTTTGGGATTCATTTTCCTTCAAAAATTACCTTTTCACCTGATTTCCCAATTTCCGTTAAATGTTGTTAATGGATTAAGCGTTGGCCAATATATGAAAATGAGACTTTGGCAGATCTGAATCTATGATTCTGTCAATAGACAATTACTGTCTGAGCTTTTGGACTAGAACTATTAAACTTCATCCAAATAGACTTGTAAGAGCAAGAGGTAGGGGAAGATGTTGTTTCCAAAGAAACAAGGGTCGGGACCATTACTGCATTATCAGTGGTGAGGGACAGTGTCTCAATCCACTCTCGTCCTGGTAAGATGTCTCGCTATCCACTTCAAGATACTGTAAGTAGTGGTGCCTGCCTCCAACCGAGTATCACGAGGGTCATGACAATAGCTCAGGATCATTATATAATAACATAAAATCATAATTAAAAGATGAAATGACGTCTTTAATTGGGTCGGTAATTTGGGGAATTGTTATACATTGGTGGTGGTTTCTGAACCCCTGAATGTTAGAAATCTTTATGTATTTCAATACCTTCTAACTGTAGCAACCCATGTTGCTAATTTAAGATCAAATTAATGATTCCAAGTTAGAGGTGCACTATGTGGTTTTGGAAAAGACATTTTAAATCAGAAGAGAAAGATCTTCTTTTACTGATTTTTTTATGCTTTAAAAGACAAATAAATTCTCTTTGTTTTCATGACTGAATAACCAAACTGACCTCAATGGACAACATCATTTCTTACTGTTTTACTTTGTGTATATTTGGCAGACCCTGCCACCTTTGTAGCTTCAAACATTGTTCTCGGGATCTATTTTCCTCTGAGAACAGGTCGTTTATTCAGTAATGGAAAATATTTTGTATTACTTCTTTATTGATATTGTAAAACATTACAAATCTGAG
Source organism: Diplodus puntazzo (assembly GCA_963678695.2). Lineage (NCBI taxonomy): Eukaryota > Metazoa > Chordata > Actinopteri > Spariformes > Sparidae > Diplodus > Diplodus puntazzo. The sequence continues at coordinate 17,372,661 of OZ023159.1, read as the reverse complement.
TTTGAATTTCTTCTCCAAAACTACATAATGCCCTTTAAATAACAGAATGTTGAAAAATGATGACACTGAAACTTTATAGGAGAGAATTCTGAATCACCCAGCTGTAGTCGTCAGATTAAGGGATAAAACGTTGTGACAATTTATCTCTCAAGCAGCTTGTATAGGAAACACCTTTAAGGGGTGAAGATTTGAGATGAACACTATTAAAGCCACACACAAATGTGGGTGACATGCTTAACAGCACTCCAAACTCCCCACACTTTCAAATTCAATGCACACTGAAGTCATGTTATTATTTGTATTTTTAGTTAAATAAATCAGGCAGTGTAAAATAAGGGACCTGTGGTGAAAGGTTCAGACCTCGGCAGGTATCATTGAAAAAATTTGTTTTATCTGCAACTGATCCTGTTGAACGTAGAGCAATTTCAGGCTCTCATCTGCAGCAGAGAAGGGAGACCACACCACAGTTGGTTGATATTATTGATCGGCTTCCAGGTGGGAGCGAACAGCTTGAATAGGCTTAAGATGATAAAGGCGATGGAAGCCACATCTGAAGAAGTCTAAGTCGATCTGCACCTTCATTTTATTTACAACACCCTTGCTGTTGTGTTCATGCTGGCTGCTCTCATGACCCATTATTAAATGAGGGCAGATAAATCCAGGATAAGATTCAGGATAATTAACAAGTAGGGGGGGGGGGGGGGGGACTGATAAGTCAGTTACTTATCAGTTAGTTTTGTCCTCCAGACGATCATACGGTATCAATGACCTTCAGTGTATCACGCATTTATTATAGCGTTTGTCAAATGTCATCATGTCTTCTAATAAACCCAAACCATAAACTAATACAGGTTTCTTCCCCTCACCATGTAACAGTGCTGATCCTTTTCCTCTAATCATCTTCACAATTTAAGCTTAGCGAGCCGAGCTCTTAACATCGACCCAAACCTCAAAGCAATCCAAAACCAGAAGTGTTTGTGGTATCAAAAAGAGACCTTTATTTACCTCAAAATAACAGCTTCACCATCATTTTGATGATTTAGTGTCTTGCAATAGGATGATTAGTGTCTCTGTCTCCGAGTCACTATTCACACCTCACATTATTTCTGCTCTATGTAACTTCAGTGAGAGGGTAGGATCACGGTGTTACATACATGCTTACTTCAACATACAATTTTTGAAACTTTGGGAGGTGCCAAATTTATCAAAATGCCAATTTTTACATAATGTTGCTTTAAAAAGGAGGCTCTCAAAAGTGCTGTTGTCAGCTTAACAGCAACTTCAAAACTTAACAAAATAAAGTTCCACAGTTTACTAACTCTACTAACGCCTTCAACTGGTTCCTATAAAAAAAATCGTTTCAAAGAAACACAAATCTGTTTTACACAATTTTATATAAGTATATAAGTATATTATATTTTATTAGAAGTATGAATATAATTCATATCTGAGTAGTTGAGTAAAAGTTTTTTTTTTTTTTTTTTTAAAGAGTTAGATTTGTTTATGTAAAGCAAGGCAAAGTAGCTTTATTTATATAGCACATTTCAAAGTCAAGTTAAACCAGGTCAGTCACAACAAGAGGTATCTAATGAGACTATTCAATTAAAGGAGCTCCAGGACAAACTCTTTAATTTACGCCCAAAATTCTCCCATGAGCATATACTGCTTCCCAGCACAAAGGCAATTCCAAGTGTTTTACACAGGTGTTACGTTTCCCCAGAAAACAAAATCCGAAGGACAGGGCTCGCAGATTGGGAAACTAACAAGGCACTTCACAAAACACAAAAGGGTCAAAACAAACTGGTCCTCTGATGTCTAACAGGTGGCGGTGAGAAATAAAACCCACAGCCACCCACTCATTCTATCAAAATGATTGACAAACCAAAAAAACAACAACAATTGACCCAAAAAACCAAAGGTGAAGTGAGAATCACTGATCAGGGGGGTAACAAAATGTACATAAAACTGGCCAAAAGAAAAAATTCTCAAATGCTCGCAACCCAGATTTTCACCCAAGAGACAAAAATGGAGCATTAACCGCTGGTGTTGACACCCTGAAACACACAACCAACTGAGCAGGGTAACTGCAACCCCCTTATATAGCTTCCCAGCTGACTGATTGCAGCCAGCTGAGGAAGAACATCACAGGTGCATCCAATAGCTTCTGATTACCCGTGACCTGGATCTTGAGGAATCCCTGTTAATATCAGGATATTGGGGATTCTCTGATCTGTCCATAACACAGGAAAATAAAAGAATATAAGCATGTAAAAATATAAGCAAAAGAAACAGAATACATGTGACGATCTTTCAGTGCCACCTGCTGGATATATCAGACATTACAGCTCTATATTCATTGTGCTTTATTCAGAAATTCCTCTCTTTATAGCTATTCTAAGGACTATTTCTTCTGCAGAAATGATCTCTGACTAAAACTGCTCATACTAGCAGGGATAGACACATTGCTGTTGAATTGTTTAACTTAACTTTACTCACCGAAGTCCATGTATGATTCAGTTCAACCAAAAATCTTTTTCCTTATTCTATTTTTACAGGCTTCAAGATGTAAAAATCATCAATTAATAAATGAGAAAAACTGGAAAATATTAGAAGTAAAAAAACAATAGATTGTGTTTTCTGGTTCCTCTCCTGTTAATCATCTCAGGTCTCAAGAATCTTTGGATTCTTCAAGGCGCTCCTGTGACCACTGCACTAAGCTACCAGGACAGTGGTTAACGTTTGGTAGAGGTTTACAGCGGTCAACTAGTGCTCTGACTTCTCCAATCTGAACACCGTAGTATTTCCCAGTAATGACAGTCCAACTGGTTCTACCATTTTTGTAGGTGCGTGTCAGTCGGGCTGTGTATGGGATGTCTAGCTTGTAATAATATCCCACCATACGGGTTGTGCAGGAGTGGTTGGGTGGGACTTTGAGGTCTACAGTAACAGAGTGCAAGTTTTCCTCTATCATGATTCCCCCTGTAAGTACTCCACTGTTGTCTCAATACTTAACTCAACTTTTTTGCCGATGAAAAACGGAATTCCTGCTTTGATTGAAGCTTGGACACCAAAAGTGTTGGAAAAACCAGTGTTCCACCTGTGTTCCACTGCGCTTGTCTTTGAAAGCGTGACACTTTTCCCAACTTCACTGCACGCATAGATGGTGATGGTAGAGATGCGCATGGTCTCTGGAGGATATTGGAAGATTTTACCACTATCAATCTCATACTTGACATCAGAGATGTGCTCACTGATCACATCCTTATTGAAGGTCAGAACCTGGTACCCCTTCCGGTAGTAGTACTCTTTGTCTTTCCAAGGAAGGAAAAACGCCCTGTGCTTGGGATGTACCTTCCCAAGCCCATACCCGTTCATCCCAACATATTTGTCACCCCCTTTGCAGGTCCCAACTGAATCCTGAGGCACTGAACCAAAGGAACCAGGCTTCCACTCCAGAAACTCAAAGTTATCCTTATTAACTAGGATCTCAAAAGGGGAACAACGGTACGCTCGTCCTGCAAAGGGGTAGTGGCAGTACGGACCCATTCTGGGGTTGTAGAAACAGGCCTCACATTTGTATTTGCAGATATAGTCGTAACGACAAGTATGACGATTGTATATGGCAACAGCTCCATCGGGAAGAGAGCCTTGCCAGGTTTGCCATTTCAGGTTGGCACTTCCAAAGTCGAAGGATAAAGGCTGACTGCGCCTGCTCGCAAGCTTCACAGGAGGGAGGAGGAAGCCTTCATCTGTTTGCATCGGATCACTACCATTGATTTCAGGAATCCTGTCTTCCAGATCTGGGTCCAAGTATGAGACTGTGTTAAAAAAAAGGAAAATACACTTATCAGCCAAAACATTAAAATGACTGACAGGTAAAGTGCATCACATTAATCGTCTTTTTACAATGCAATGTTGTGCTGAGAATAACCTGGGTCCTGGCATTCATGTGGATGCCACCTGACACACTCAAACACTGCTGTAGCCCAAGTACACCACCACATGACAGTAGCAGACCCTGATGCTAGTAACCCCCCTCGAAGGACAATGCTTCTTGCCACACCATAAAAACTGCTTAGGAATGGCCCAAGGAACATGACTAAGATCTCAAGGTGTTGACCTTGTGGCTTGGTGTAATGAGTTTTTAAAAACCAAGAGTCTACAGTTATGCTAGTTATGTTGGTATTGCTTTTGACAGTAAAGTTTTACAGTATATGGTTGTATACTATGTCCAAACGATATATTACAGGTGTATTAATGAAAAATCATACTGTAAAAAAATAGTTTGACCAGTTTTATATATATAAAAAATCTGCTGTAAAGTATTTGATGATTTTAATATCCAGACAGAAGTGTCTCTCTCTCTCTCTCTCTCTCTCTCTCTCTCTCTCTCTCTCTCTCTCTCTCTCTCTCTCTATCATATATACATTATACATACACACACACATGCACACACATTCAGGCAGTGTACAATACAGGAAAAGCAAAAAGCATGATATGGCCTCCAGACCGTAATTCCACTACTTTTAGTGGTAACTAGTGTCACCAGTATGTCTAAACAGCCATTGTAAAACCTAATCAATCAGAATAGGTATGATAGTATTAGAATAATTACTCCTTCTGTTATTATAGTCATTGGCGCCACCTAGTGGTTTATTTGAGCAAGGGATGTAAGACGTCTTGACGTGCCTTGCGTCAGGAGAGAGAAAAAAACAAGAGAGACCAACGCAGTGTATGGTAGTGCCAGCAGGAAGCTCCGTGCAGGAAATTAGATCAAGACATTAAACTAATAGAGTAGAAACTAACTAAGATAGCTAAGAAGAGTTCTTGGAAGCTGGAGAGGAGAGTTATACAACAGCCATGGAGCTGCCGACTCGTCCAAACAGCGTGTTTATTGAATCCTGGCTGGTTTTTTGTTGAGACTGTTCCACTGGCAGAGCTGTGCTGCTCCGGTCGCCGCCATTCCACTGCCCCCTGATCTTCACCCATCATCCCCATCCCCTCACCGCTCATTGGATCCATCCTCATCCTCATCATCTTCATTCCCCATTCCCATTACTCCCGCCTGCTTCATCCCCTTCCATCCTTGTGGAAATCAGGACGGACAGTTTCCCTACTAAAGGTAGTGGTAGGAACTCCATTTCACTCAAAAAGGATTTGTGTCCGATTCACATTAAGACTGATTTAATACTGGAAGACACTTGTTTATTTTTTTGAGAGAGACTATTTCATTCTGAAACTTTTGTATCTTTTGTTGTTGGTTGAATCACAGCATTTCATAACTGTGTGAAATACACTGGGGTTGAGCCATATAGCCAAATATCGCTAAATTTGTTGCATCATTGAATGAAAAATTGGCTACAGTGGTTGGATTAAATGGTTCAAGTCCACCAGGTGTACAACCTTAATGATTTTTTGTAACAAAATAGAGGTGTGTTGCCACAACTGAATGAAACATATGAAAAGTTATTGTCTTCTGACAGGAAATAAGAGCAAATAATACAATACGGTCAAACATAAAAGTACTTGGTTGTTGATGTGAGTTATTCTTTAAGTAGGGATTAAGAAATGTCAATCTGTACATCACTGTTTCATCATGTGCCGGTCTCCTCTTAGAACCTAGACACTTAGATCCACCCTTTAAACTTGGCTATCTGGACCAAGTGGGTTACACTAGCATGTAACGAAATATTTTATATTTTATTTTAATCAAGTAGAGCAATTACAATTACTGAAATTTAAATGAGGTCGTTACTCGCGTTACTCTCTTTTGTGAAAAATGAACGCTTGCAGACAAGAAGACAGTGTTACACCATTCCTGTTCGGCTCCCGGACCGTGGTCGGGAAGCCCCGGGAGATGATTTCCTCCAGGGCCGAAGTTTGTGTTTACCTTCGGGGTGAACCCCTTTACGTGTTAAGCTGGTCGGGATATAATACCAGGGAGCTTTGCTGTATCTTGAGGAGCCGTTGCCTTTATTCGCAGCCAAACTGCAGCCTATACTGTCCATTAACTGCTCGATCTGCTACTGTTACCTACTTTGCTTTCCTTCCTCGCACCGCCCTATTCCCAATAGAGGGTTCGCCAACAACAGACAGGCCTACTATAGCTGCTTCTGATCTAACGTCGCAGCACCTTGTGACGCAATGATACATCAATCGTATCAATCAATCAGCATTAAACCACCTCATGGCCGACAGTGCGGATAGAAGGAGCTTTCTCTCCTGGAAGTATGGACATTACTTTTAACTCCTTAAAAAAGTGTTGAGTTGTCACTTATGTGCAGGTGTGAAGAACCTATCCACATCAAAGAGTAGCAATGTTAAATGACTGAGACAGTTGTTATAAGTATCAAAAGGGACTTTTGTACTACTGCTTGATTTGAAGGCATGTTGCCCTGTTGATTACAATAAATAGGTCTAAAAATGCTGTTTATTGTGTTTGACTGTTCAGTACTGTTCATATTTACTAAAAAGCAGACATAAAAGTAACTTAAAAGTTACTTTCCCTAGTAACTAATTACTTTTGATATACAGTAATAGGTAAAGTAATTCAATTACTTTTAAAATAAGTAACTAGCAACTATAACTAATTACTAATTTTCAGTAACTTGCCCAACACTGATGGCCTCTTTAAGACAGTATGTAGGAAGTACTTTAAAGTTGTCAGAGCATATAACAGTCGTCTCTGCAGCTATCTTGTGAATTTATCACCATGCCATAATCAGCTCTGTTATTCCTCTGCTTGTGTAGTTTATGATAAGATCACTTGTCCTTCCTTAATTTGAATTCTGGCAAATTACCAGGTGTTTTACTGCAGCATTGTTTATCCATTCATATTAACTGCACAGTCTTGTTGAATTCTGTGTGCTACATTTAGGGCATTTAGCAGACACTTCCAAATCGACTTACAGTAATTCATACATACATTTATACACTGATGGCAGGGGCTGCCATGCCAGACCAGCACATCATGAGCATTTTGGGGTTCAGCATCATGCCCAAGTCAGGGTTCGTACGGGTGCTTGAAATCCTGGAAAGTGCTTGAATTTCAATGTTGTGTTTTCAAGGTCTGAAAAGTGCTTGGATTTTAGTATAAGTGCTTAAAAGTGCTTGACTTTATTATTAACTATTAAGTTTTTGTTATTATGGAGAGGAATTTTAGATGTTTACAGCATAATACAATGTACATAATTGTGATAAAAAGTGAAAAAAAAAAATAATCATGAGTATATTCCTGTAGATATGTATTGTACCCCAGCGATAAGGTGCTGGAAAATGTTGAAAATTATCCTTAAAAGTGCTTGAAAAGTGCTTGAATTTGACCTTGAAAAATGTGTACGAACCCTGCCAAGTACAATTTGACAACAGGGGAATTGAACCAGTGACTTTCCGATAATAAGATTCAGGCTCTACCACCGAGCCACAGACAATGTTTAAACATTGGACTGGCTGAGGTCAGAGCCAGCAGGGAAAGCAGTAGCATCATTGACAGCTTCACCTGGAGTTGAAACAGAGAACAAAATTCAGTGAGCTCAGTTTTTAAGTTTATAATCAAATCCTACAACTAACACTGGTGAGGAATTATCATCAACAATGAATCTCTGCAAAATCATGTAATATATTGTCTTGCTGCAAAATGAAAACATATATTATATAATTCACAATAACAAATATGAATGCAGTCCTGATGGCTCAGTCACATAAGTGGGATTTAATATAACTTGGGATTTGCAGAGAAAACCCAAAATGTTGTTTATGGAAAAAAAAAAAAGTTCTGCTCAATCAGTTTGGGCCATGATTGGAAAAAATTACCAATATATATATAAATAAAATTGATCACAACAACAGTTGTTCTTTTTTCCTTGATTTGAGGTGTACAAGTAAATAAGTTTTTAAGCTTAAGGTATTTTCTAAAAATGGCTTGTGATGGAAATTTGCCCCCTGACATTCATTTTTGAATATTACATTATTTATCATCTATTTACAAAAGAGCAGGCATATAGGGCTGGCACTCTTAAAGACAAACAGACAAAGAAAAGCACTCACCATCACTGTCATCTGAATGTTGTTCACCTTCTGTTGACTCCAAATTTATAAGGGTGCATCATTTTGACTCAGCTACTCTACCATTAAACATTGATTATTCCAGTGAGATAAGAGAAACAATCACTGAGATGTCTTTTAACATGTCAACAAGTTGTATAAAATACAACAGATCTGTGGTGGTCTTTCACTACTGAAAAGTGGGATTAAAGGGAAAATACTGACAAATTAAAACTCTACCTGTATTCTAAAATGTTTTGCAGATGGTAAACTTCTCCCTTCTTTTAATAAATTTGACCATATAAACTACAAATCATGTTTCTAGATATATCTTTATTAAATATTTGTCTAACTAAGTCCAGGAAAAGGATATCTGTATAGTATTATTGTATTGAGCATATTTATGTCAAGTGGAGGTTTTGTAATAATCCAGAAGTAACGTTATGTTATAGATTACAGTTCAGGGCACAAATTAAGATTTCTTGTGAATAAGATTTTTTTTTTTTGCACTTATTCAACAAACAAGATACCACATATAACTAACACACTTACACTCCCCTTTTGTGCTCAGTTGCTACAGTGCATTTTTTTTCATCAAGATCCATGCAAGAAAATGTGTGAAATGATAAGTAAAAGTAAAACACCCAAAGGGGTCGCTTCCCTTTTCTTTTTAGCATTTAGAGTATTTTTACACTGTCGTATTAGTACTTTTACTTCAGTACATGATCTGAAGACTTCCTCCACCACTGACACTTCCCTAAAAAGCTGCTAAATTACCAAATCATGTTCAGAAACTGTTCTGGCTGTGTTGCTTGTTGGTTGTCAGTTGAAAGCTGTTCGGAAAAGAAAACCTGTGGGAAAATATTAATAATAATAAAAAAAGTAAATCTGGTGTGTGAAAGGCCTGAGAAATGCATTTAACAAGAGCAAAGCCACAGATTAACAGGCACGTGCTGTACGCAAGAGAAGCATTCAGGCCGGGGCTGAAAAACATGAGCATAAAGCATGATCAAATGAAATCTCAGCTGATAAAATGATATCTAAATGTAAACAAGCCTTTCCTTCCTTGAGAGAGAAATATGTTTCCCTATTCCTTTCATCAATTACAGTAAGGTTAAATTAGATTGGTAAATAATTGATCTACAAAAGAAAAGAGAAAGATAAGGTGATGTTAGATACACAGCACAATCATTAAATGTTATTGTTTTTTCCAGATTTCCAGCTGGATTGTTGGTCACCATCTGAGCCCCACCCAACACCTACAACTGCCCTCTGTTCTGTGCATTGCATTCAACCCCTCCCACCTCCGCCTACACATCCAACACAAGGGCTGTCGTTGTGCAACCCGGTCCCTAGGTTCCTGTGTGTCAGTTAATTAACAGTGATTAAACACAGGTTTATTTAGAATTATATACCATGTTAACATAATACAATTCTAAGTTTGAATTTCTTCTCTAAAACTACATATCGCCCCTTTAAAATCACAGTCGGTTGCTGTGGTGAGGGCATATACCTCTGTACATGGTGCTACCAGGGCTCCACAATCAGTTATACATTTACTATTATTATATCTATCAGACATAAGCTCTTTCTGACGGGGTTTACAAGAGGCTTGAGGAGGCCACAGTCAGTTTAAGTACTTCACCAATAGGCACGACTAATGCAGGTCCAGGGAGGGGAAGTACTGACAGGCTGGTATCGGCAGAACAGAGGGAATGTTCTGATGATACCAGGTGTAGAGAGAACTCAAGAAGGCCATAAACAGCTTCAGGCAAACATCAGATGCCTGTGAAAAGTACTGACCTCCACTGGAGGTACAGTTGAGCAAGAGCTATCAAGTATTCTTCTTCATGTGAATGAATCAGTCACCCTGCGTAAACCAGCATAAGTCACCCAGGAATCATCCACTGCATCCAAATGGGATGTATAATAAAGACGCATAAGACAATAGCCATAGTAATAAATGATATAACATGTTTCCTGTCCATCGATGTTTGCATTTTCTTTATCAAAAACACTTCTCTACTCTCAGCTCGTTATCAAGCTTTGCTGAAGTCTGATAACAAGCCATTCATTTGAATTAGGTGTGTTGGAGCAGGACAGGTTGCCACCAGGACCAGGACTGACATGTCAATTGGGACTCATTTCCTTTGAATGCTAGAATTTCTTTAAAAACAGCAAGTAAAATATTGATGTATGTAAACAGGCACAAGGGGACTTCATTTTAGTAGACTTCAGGGAAGCATAACAGAAAATAATTCTCCCTTTCACTTCCATATGATAAGGCCAGATGGAATAAAATCTATGTGTGGTCATGGTCAGTTTGCATATGGACAGCAGAGAAGTGTCCCCAGTATTCTCCTACAGCCTTTTTGAATTACGGTGTTTGTATTGCAGCTGTGAACTCAGTTTTTAAAAAGGCAGTCATAAACTAAACATGAAGAGGCAACTCTGGTACTGAGAAATAAACCAATATGGAAGCACCAAAATCTGCAGTTCCTCGAATGGCCACTTGAGGCCGAAAGCAGGACAATCCACAGAAAAGCCAATGTTAAAATGCCCAATTTTACAGCAGAAATAAACATGCTACAAGTCAAAACACCTTTTGGTCTCTGAAGCAAATGTATCCCAATCTTTTTATAACTCACTCGTTTACATTATATTGAGGCATAAAGTTGCATATAATTAGGGGTGTAGCTGCTTTGAGAGAGCTAGCTGACTGCTTGGCTTCAACTCAGCGAAAGCTAATTCCAGTTACTGAACTGTTTTTTTCTTGCATTTGTGGTATTGATGCATTTTGGAGATTTTTTTAATGCTAATATCAGACAAATAATATGGCTGTCTCTGCAGGTAACTGGGCAAAAAGACCGATGTGGAGGGACAGAGGCCGGTGTCTTGGATTGACAAGAGACTCTTATTGTAATGTACAATACCTAACTCTGTTATATGTCTGCTGAATGGAGGGAAAACGTAACGTTAGCCTATGATACTTCATTGACGTACAGAGAAGAGAGGGGGCAAAGAAAAGACACTCCAGGATAACAGAAAGTATCTGGTGAGTGTTAAATTGTTCAGAATGAACTGGTAACTCCAGGTAACTGGACTAAAAGACTGTTGTGGAGGGACAGAAGCTGGATTGACGAACAACTCCTATTGGATTGTACAATACCTAACTCTGTTATATGTCTGCTGAATTGAGGGAAAACGTAACGTTAGCCTATGATACTTGATGGACGTTCAGAGAAGAGAGGGGGAAAGGAAAATAGGTGGTGAGTGTTACTCTGTTCAGACTGAGCTTGTTATCTTGAGGTTTATGTAAAATATATTCTGTCTGATTAGGGCCACAGGTGTGGTCACTGTTTACTGATCAGGTCAATGTGAAAGTATGTATGGTGTTTGTTCAGTGACTGGGTCATAAAGCAGCTACAGTATAAAAGCCTGAAGGGGACTGGAGGTGCATCAGTTGATGGACACTGGGATGGTGAGTACTTTTTATTGTGTTTTATGTATTCAGCTCAAGTTTTTTTTCATGTAGTGGTGACTTTAATTAACATCATTTAAAATTATGACTCAGTTTCAGAAAATATTTGGACTAGGTCAGGCTTATTCTGACTTATTTCCTGCACCCTGAGGTAAGAAGAGCCGATTACATTTTTAATTTCCATCAAATTCTGTGTTTCCATAATCTTTTATATTTAATTTCCTTAATCCTCAAAAACAAATGTACCATGTGCAGACAGCCCAGACTACAGAGCCTTCACAAAGTGTGTATTGAACAGAGATGTTATTCTGTGTTTTATGTCCAGATGAAGCTGTCAGTGTTGTTGCTGCTGGTCCTGCTGCCTCTGTCCTCAGCCACACCTCTGGACCTCGGAGACAACAAAGAGCAGAGAAATGGCAAAAAAATATGAGATTATGACTTTGGGAAGACGTTGAGGTGTATGTTGTTCATACATTGATGCCTATCACTCTAAAAGACACCGTGAAACAAAAAAATATATGTCTCCCTGTCTCTTCCTCCTGATACAACATGAGGATGTTTCGGTGGAGGTATTCACTCTTTGGAGCCATCCAATGATATCAGAAGAGTCTGATTTCTCATGATTTGCAGCATCCATGTTCTCCTTTGTAATACAATCACTGTCACAATCCAAGATGATTCAAATTCTGTCTCATTGTGCCTTTATATTAACACAAGAAAATACTTTGACTTAAATACCAATGTCAGCATGCTAACATAGCAATAGCAATGCAAACATGCTAATGTTAAGTATGCAGGTCTACCATGTTGACCCTCTTACTTTAATGTGTTAGCAAGCTAACATTTGACAATTAACACTAGAACAGGCTGTAGTTCAGGAGGTATAGTGGGTCGTCCAGTAATCGACAGGTTGCTGGTTTGAAACCTTGGCTCCCCAGCTGCATGTGAAGTGTCCTTGAGCAAGATAGTGTGTTGCAACCTCATTAAGATGAATCCTCTTGGATCTATGAATGTGTCTATCCATCCAATAATTAGGAGACATTTCAGTGTGAAGAGTTAATGGAGCGGCCGGTTACTGATCACAGTGTCCACAAATAAGAATAGAGTTTTAAAAAAATGTGCTTTTACAACTGTTTTGCTTCATATTTTCAAATGTTTACTCTCTGTTTTTGCCCTTTCTCTCGTAGTAATGCAAATCCTTGTCTCAAGCTTTCTCCATTTCTTTATCCAGTCTCTGAGTTGACCACCGATGGATCAATGCTCATAGATCAAACCCTTCTGACTGTTGCGAAGTTGAGGCAGAGGAGGCAGGTTCAGTCTTTTACCACTGTGTCTAACAATATCTCTAACCTGGAATGGGTGACCTGGAACAACTCTCTTCCTAATGATGCTGTTGCAATTTACAATGGATATGCTGGTCGTACTGAGTATGTCTGCAAATACCAGTGTGAGGCTGGCTTTTATAGTCCTAGTGAGGGTCCTTATTGTCACTATGCCAAACCAAATAAAGAATATCTTGGTTCCCCATTTGAGATCCTGGTAAACAAAGACAACTTTGAGATCCTGGTGTGGAAGGACAGTTCACACGGTTCAGTTGGGGTGAACATATATATAGGGCAGAACAAATATGGACTTGGGGAGGTTTCTGCTCAGGATAAGTGCTTTTACCTACCTTGGAAAGGTTCTAAATATTGGTATAAGGACTACCAAGTCCTGACCATCAATGAGAATATAGTTAGCCAGAAGATCTATGATGTCAAGTACATCACTGATGAGTCTAAAACTTTTCAGTATCCTCCAGAGATAATATATAAAACAGTCATCAGCAACTATGAATGCAGCCCAGTGACTAAAACAGATACCCTCACAAAGACATATGAGGAGCAGCAAAGGTGGGACATTACCTTTTCTATCAGTGTGGGTGTTAGTACGACCATGGAAGCCGGCATCCCTCTCTTCGTTGAAGGACGTTTCCAGGTCAGCACTGAGGTGGCTTTCCAGTACTCTAAGGGGAACACCGTGACAAAGACTACCACTGACACAGTTACTGTGGAGATCATAGCCCTGCCAAACCACTCCTGCACTGCTACTATGAAGCGCACTAAGTACAAACTTAACATCCCATTCACAGCACTCTTCAGCCGCACCTACGGTAACGGGGAGATCCACACGACGTCTATCACAGGAACGTATGACAGCGTTCAGACAGCAGAGATCCAGGCTGTGTTGGACCGATGTGAAGTTCTCAACAACTCCAAGCCTTGCACATGATTTACCAAAAGCCACATAATGTGTCACATAATGTGTCACATAATGCATCTCTATATTTGATGCTTTTGGGGGGGTTGGTAACCAGCTCTTGTTCCTGTGATTCTATGTTATTTAAATACCTTTATTGAAGACACTCTGGATGAAAGCCAATGAATTAATGTAACATAATTAGTAAAAAAATATAAGATTATGATGTTTTAAAAATTGGTGCCTTAATGAATTGTTATGTTTATAATATAATCACCGGACATTTCAAAATTATTGTGTTACTCACTTGGTTTCATTGTGCAGAGTTTCACCTTTTGCAGAGGGAAAGAAGTTTCAGCTCATCTCAAATCTTAGTTTAAAAGTATGTATGACTGGTTTTGACAATGTTTTGTATTACATATATAGCCTGGGCTTTGAACTCCTTTTTGTACATTTAAAAACAATCTTTTTATTTTTGAATCCATATTGTTGTTGTACGCACTTTATGAATTGGTTTCAAAAAGTTTTACTTACTTAAACAGCTAAATGCTGTTTTCTGAGGAGAGTTTCAGCATTAACCAAAATGTGTTTAATTCAGTTGCGAGCAGCTACTCCATTTCTTTGTGCATTGCATTGTGGGATAATGGTGTCTATTAAAAACACATCCTCAAATCGATGTTTTAATAATAACTGTTGTCAGTTTTCCAGTGTGAGATTATTCTAACCCGCTTAGATTGAGTGTGTATTGTGGACTTCAGCCATCAGATAAATAGATAGATAGATAGATAGAAATACATTAATGATCCCAGACTGGGAAATTATTTTGTTATGGCAGTAGTGGGTCCACAAATAAAACACTTCGTACATAACATAAATAGAATCCAATATATACATAGTGTATATATACAGTGCACAGTGTGCTATAAACAATAAACAATAATAATAATATATACAACAAAACAGTAGAGAGACCAGAGTTCCTTGTCAGGCAGAGGTGAGAGAGTTATTGTATAAAGTGATGGCTTGTGGCAGGAAAGATTTCCTGTATCTGTTGCTACGACAGCGAAGCTGAAGCAGCCTTCCGGAGAAGGTGCTCCGCTGTCTGACCAGTGTGAGTTGGAGAGGGTGGAGAGGATTATCCATGATGGATAACAGTTTTTTCAGTGTCCTCCTCTCCACCACAGCCTCCAGAGTGTCCTGTTTGCAGCCAATCACAGAGCCAGCCCTCCCTTAATCTATCTATCTATAATTTGTCTTTGACAGACCAGCTGGTTTTAGTACTTAAATACAGATGTGCACATTGTAGATCTTATAAGAATACTCATCGCCTCTCTAAGGAAGGTAGAATGAAACCTTAAGACTCACCACACTGTCAACTTAGTGGCCTGAAGGAGCTTGTTGCCTGGACACAATTTCCTATTCAGATGAAACATTGTGATCAGGATACTTTTTACATTTACAGGCAGCAGAGGGCAGCAACAGACTGACAGAGAAATAAAGGTTGACAACAAGGTTTTGGACAAACATTTTACCATCATTTTAATTTGAAGACCAAACTTAAATGTTAATCAAACAAGTGGCTGAATGGCTTCACTATAAAAATTTTAGATAAATATAATAATAATAATTATTATTATAATAACAACCAGCATTGCAAGTGAATTCAAAACAAATGATTTGCCAAACTCGAATGTGAACGAATAGATAAAAAAGGATGGCAAAACAAATCTAGTCATCTAAATAACTAAATTTAATGAGGGTTTCATGCTCTAAACTTTTTACTACGCCAACAAGCATTTACTGATTGAGTACAGCAACTTTATCAATATTGGACACGAGCAGTAAATCACAAAAACATGTAATGCTCATTATATGCCTTCAATTTAACAAAGATAAAACACACTCCAGCCATATTATGTGTAACAGGCTGAGGGCTACAGGATGGTCAGTTCCAGTGAGATGGTTTTATCTAGCAGCTTTACTGCAGCTCTCACTGGTAATTAACTAGAGATGAATAAAACTTGGAGTCCAGCCTTTTCTATCATCTATCTATATCTCTCTGTCTCTTTGTCTCACACACAGTCTAATGTTCGCTGTTGCCCCAGAAATCTGAGATACAGCCACAAACACAAATATGACCAAAAATGTATTAACACACAACGGCAAAAGTAAACCTAAGGTTCCTGTGTGTCACTTAATTAACAGTAATTAAACACAGCTTTATTTAGGCTTATATACCATGTTAGCACAATTTAAACTAAAAGAAATAAAGAACTAGAGGACCAGATTCGTTTAACATTGAATTTTAAACATTCTATGTTTATTGTTTGTCTTTTGGTTATGTGTAAAAAGACGAAGAATGATTCACCTTGTTTATCAGTGACCTTTTAATGCACAACCAATGAAAGGGCAGCTGGAGATGACTTGTGATGGAAGAAGCCCAAACCGTTCTAGATCATCAGTTCCTTTTTTGTTTTTTCACCCCATTAGAATGTTTATGTCTGATTGTCGTTGTAGGACAAAGAGTGAGTTTATGTATTCATTGTTTATTGTTTGTCTGTGTGAGGGTTCTGTGTTTTGTGTGTCTCTGGGGGCCGTATTTATCAAGCGTCTCAGAGTGCCATTTTACACTTAAGTCCTGAGAATTAGTGAAATTTAGTCCTACTCTCAATTTAAGAATAAAAGCTATTTATCAACTTTCTTAAGTCTAAGAATCACTCCTACTCTCCCAGATATTTAAGAGACCTCCAGAGGTGTCCTAAGTGGTTAGGCCACTGAGGCGAGAGAGATGTGCGCGAATGTTCCGGGAGCGGAAGGATGTCCTGGCTTTGTGTGATGACGAGCAGCTGATCAAACGGTATCATTTAGACAGAGTGGGTATTATTTTTGTCACAGATTTAATAAGGGACGTCATCTCATTAGCAACATCATGCAGCAGAGCTTTCATGGCAGAACTAAAGGTCGTCACAATGCTTCGATATCTCACCACTGGGAAAATGCAACAGTGTAATGCTGATGATTTCTGGCCATCACAACCATCAATTAGCAGAATTTTTATGGAAACAATAATGGCCCTTACTGCTCCACACCTCGTCATGCGTTTCATTGACTTTCCAACTACACCCTGGATTATTCAGCAGAAGCAAACTGCATTCATGCAGGTAGCTGGCTTCCCTGGAGTGGTCGGCGCTGTAGTACTCCTCTTGGAGCCGCAACACTTTAATTTGCAGCTTAATTTTTTGTCTCCGCAGTGCCTGCAGATCAACTGTCTCCTCTGCTGGGCCACAATCACTCACCTCAGCCTGAAAAATAAAAGAGACGGCATGCTCAAGATGTGACAAACTTAAGTTGATTTCTCTTTTTCTTTTTCACCCACCACTTGATTGATCCCCGTTGCCTCACACAAAGTGCTCGGGCCTGGCTGCACCGCCTCAAAAGCAGGGAGAGTGCGCGTCGGAGATGCCCGGGGACGCAGGAGACTCTCCTAATGCTTCTTGATCCAAACTGAAACATAAAGAATATGGCTGAACTATCAGAAATGGTTCTATTTTTGTTATGGTTATGATTTGAACAAACACACATTTTAGACATTTACTGAACAGTAGCCTGGCAAATATCTAACAACAATTACGCACGTATCTCTCATCAAAACGCACCTAGGCTGCAGCGCAATATCCCTATAGAGTTGGAACAGGAATAATTTGTGAACTCACCCTTTTAAAAGCAGCTTAAGCTTCATCGCAGCTGGATCCTGGCGCCGTCCAACCGGGAGATGCTGGGGTTATCTTCTCCAAGTATGCGCTGCACAACTTCTGCAAGTGCGCTCAAGTCTTTGCCAGGTGGTCCTCCGTCTGCATAAGAATATAAAAATGAATTAGATAGATATGAGCGAATAGGGTGGCATGCAAGCAAAAGAAAAAGAAGCACTACATACCAGTGCGCATGGAGCAGGCCTTGAAAGCTGCAATTTCAGTTCTGTTTTTCGAGAGAACGTTATACCACCTTTTCTCGCAGTCAGCTTGTGACCGATGGCAGAAGGTGAAGAATGAGAATAATAAGTGACAAGCCCAGGATGATCATAAAGGTGAAAGGATGGTCCAGGAGGCGTGGGCGTGGGCCCCCTGGACCACGGGTATAAAAGGTGGAGAATCGGGGAGAGATCTCAGTTGCCCCGGGGTGGCTCATGGATGTATGTTTTCTGGTTTTGGGAATAAACACCTTTTGGACTGAAGCCCTGCTGCTTTGCCTCTGGTTATTGGACTCCAACCTTTTGTAGTCCAGACCATACTTCTCTAGACACTTCACTATCATTTTAGTCAGACCCTCTGCATCCAGGCTTTCTGCTGAACCGATGGCACTGCAATAATAGTAATGCACGACTAAAGATTTGTGTTCCTTTTTTGTAAGTCTTGAGTTACGTCAGGCAACTCACCAAACACTTCACTTTCCCACAATAATTGCCCTTATTGTCTGAGTCATCAGATTCTTGATGACCCCCCTGTGCAATATTTTGAGTTGCAATTAATAGTAGAACATCAGCTATTGTTTTTATGTAACTTTTTTTATGTAACTCATTTAAGGAGTCCAATATTGAGTTGTTACTCTCAATGCCCCTTTTGTATTCACTCCAGGCATACATGGCATTCACGTGTTGCTCTGACTTTGAGTGTTTAAACCCGGCATCTTTAAACAAGGCTTTTCTTCCAGTTGGAAAACCCTGACTCGGATGTGAAGGCCACTTCTGGCACACTGAGGAGGGAAAAATGCCTGCAGGCGAAACAGTAACAGGCATCTTGACATAGAGAGTACTCCAGACACAGCTTGTCTCTTAACCAAGAAATGTTGAATTATCCTTATCTAGTTCTACGTAGCTTGCAGCTAACATTATGTTAGCCGCCAACCTACTCCATCCCTGAGGCCATCCAAGCTAAATGGAGGATAATAATTTGAAAGTATTCAAATGTGAAAACTGTGTGATGACTGAGTATTAGTTGTGACTGTGTGTCAGGTATTATAATTGGCAAAAAATTCAGGTTGGCACCACAAGTGATATGAGGACGACGGTAGAGGTATTTAAATATGTGTGGAGCTCTTTAGTTGATGTGAGGATTCCATACTACAGTCCCCCCACCCCCAAATAACAAGGGTTGAAAGAAAAAAACTCACAACCACACACACAATAACAGTCATAATACAAATATATACAATCACAAATACAAATAAGTAACAACAATATATCTAGCATGATAGAATAAAGTATAAATAAAACAGAATAACATTTCTGAATTGCAGAAATCCTTCATCACACAAATAGAATAACACTCTGTAGAGAGTGTAATTACCATACTGCAAAATATACACATACACAAAATAAATAGCACATCTGCCATCTACAGCCTGACTCTTCTTGCCTTTCTTAATGCAAAGTCATCAATTGCATCATCATATGAAGTCTGCTCAGCAATTGTATGATTGATACTGATGATGGCCAGATCAGTAAGGTGTTCCTGTGTCATGGTGGACCTCAGGTCAAGCATTAGCTTTGAAAAGCTCCTCTCTGCTTCGGCAACAGTGACTGGAAGAGTATGATCTATTCTGAGAGCACTCCACAACAGTGATGTGAACAAGGGGTGGGCGGGGGGGGGGGGGGGGGGTTGCCCCCCCTAGCGGCCCAATTGTTGAAAAACGCGTGCTAAAGTGCCCACCTGGGAGCCAAAAACACGTGCTAAAGTGACCTCTTGGTGGGCAAAACACACTAAACTGCCCCCTTGGCAGGTTAAAACATGACAAACTGCCCTCTTGGGTGGCAAAAACGTGTGCTGAAGTTCCCCCTTGGAAGCCAAAACGCGCACTAAAGTGCCCTTCTTTTTTCACCCCTGCCCTTCAAAAAGTCTGTGCACGCCACTGCTCCACAATTTGGATTTATTTCAGACAACTCCCTTTTTTTCCGACAAATACTGTTGAGACTTACTGTATGTTTGGCTGAGGAGGTAGATGACTAATCACCCTGAGGCTCCAAGACCAATTCTGTAGAAGCTGGTGTGGCTTCTACAGAACAGCTCCTCTTTCCTGGCTAGTGGCAGAGGGTGCTCCAAAATATTTCAAAACTGCCCCTGCATTTGCATTTAAGTGAAACTCTTGGCAAAAAACAACCAAGGCTTTATTTGCGATTGAATATGAGTCAAACCTTTGTGTAAAAGCATAATTACGACGAAAGAGGCACTTTTAAGATTTACCATAGTTTTGTTTTTGGGCAAGCTAATTTTCAATGGGGTTGCAGGGGCACTTTTACGCTAGCATCAAAATTGCTATTTTTTTGTAAGTCTTGAGTTACGTTGGCCAACTCACAAAACATTTCACTTTCCTTTACACTTCTGCCATGATTTGCTGTTGGACCATCTCCGCTAATCCCTGGTGAATAGCATTCTGAATTTGGCAGCTGGTATACTTGGCTTTGCCACATGCATGTAGTCATCTCTCAATAAAGGGGTCATGCTTTAAAATTTGATCCAAATTGGCCCAAATAATTGCCCTTATTGTCTGAGTCATCAGATTCCCGATGACCCCCCTGTGCAATATTTTAAATTGCAATTAATAGTAAAACATCAGCTATTGTTTTTATGTAACTTTTTTTATGTAACTCATTTAAGGAGTCCAATATTGGCATACATGGCATTCACGTGTTGCTCTGACTTTGAGTGTTTAAACCCGGCATCTTTAAACAAGGCTTTTCTTCCAGTTGGAAAACCCTGACTCGGATGTGAAGGCCAATTCCGGCACACTGGGGAGGGAAAAATGCCTGCAGGCGAAACAGTAACAGGCATCTTGACATAGAGAGTACTCCAGACACGGCTTGTCTCTTAACCAAGAAATGTTGAATTATCCTTATCTAGTTCTACGTAGCTTGCAGCTAACATTATGTTAGCCGCTAACCTACTCCGCCCCTGAGGCCATCTAAGCCAAATGGAGGATAATAATTTTAAAGCATTCAAATGTGAAAACTGTGTGGTGACTGAGTATTAGTTGTGACTGTGTGTCAGGTATTATAATTGGCAAAAAATTCAGGTTGGCACCACAAGTGATATGAGGACGACGGTAGAGGTATTTAAATATGTGTGGAGCTCTTTAGTTGATGTGAGGATTCCACACTACAGTCCCCCCACCCCCAAATAACAAGGGTTGAAAGAAAAAAACTCACAACCACACACACACAATAACAGTTATAATCAGTGATGCCACTCTAATCTGACCACTTTTTTCAGTAATGAGTAATCTAACGCGTTAATATTTTCAAACTAGTTATCAGATTAAAGTTACTTATTCAAGTTACTGTGCGCTACTATTATTTATGTCATTTTCCTCAGTAAAAATATATATTTTTGCTTTCCTCTTGCGTGTCGGGAGTGACGTCACATACGTGAGAACTCACGTTTTCTGCACGAGGGCAAATCATGTGTAACACCACGCAGCGACACAAACACAAACAACAATGGAGGGACTAGAGAGATGCGCGTTTTCTTAGCTGGAAATACAGTCATTATTTTGATTTCGTGTCAGCTAAAAATTAGAATATTAAGGTTCGTTGTACACTCTGTGCTGACAACAAAGGGTTAGAATAAGTTGGTCATGCGGTATGTTGTAGAGGAAATGCTGCCCTTAATTAAACATGGTTGACTCGCCTTTGTCTGGTGTCATTATAAACAAGATCCCTGCTACTATCAATGCCGTGCTGTCTCACAGCACATATTTTTCTTCATACCCGGAGAAGGAGTATGCAGAGATGGAGAGAAATCTGAAGGCCATGCTGAATGTTTATGTTGGGGGGGGGCACCTGCTGAATGTAACTAATAAAGTAACTTGTAATCTAACTTAGTTACTTTTGAAAACAAGTAATCAGTAAACTAACTAAGTTTTTAAAAGGAGGAGTCAGTAATCAGTAATCAGATTACTTTTTCAAGGTAACTGTGGCAACACTGGTTATAATACAAATATATGCAATCATAAATACAAATAAGTAATAACAATAGAACTAGTTTGATAGAATAAATTATAAATAAAACAGAATAACATTTCTGAATTGCAGAAATCCTTCATCACACGAACAGAATAACACTCTGAAGAGAGTGTAATTACCATACTGCACTTTGAACAAGAAAGACCTCAGGTCAAGCTTTAGCTTTGAAAAGCTCCTCTCTGCTTCAGCAACAGCGACTGGAAGACTATGATCTATTCTGAGAGCACTCGACAATTTGATTTATTTCAGACAACTCCCTTTTTTACCGACAAATAGCCTCCTGTTGAGACTTACTGTATGTTTGGCTGAGGAGGTAGATGACTAATCACCCTGAGGCTCCAAGGCCAATTTTGTAGAAGCCAGTGGGGCTTCTACAGAACAGCTCCTCTTTCCTGGCTAGTGGCAAAGGGTGCTCCAAAATATTTCAAAACTGCGCCTGCATTTGCATTTAAGTGAAATTCCCGGCAAAAAACAACCAAGGCTTTATTTGCGATTGGATATGAGTCAAACCTTTGTGTAAAAGCATAATTACGACGAAAGAGGCACTTTTAAGATTTACCACACTTTTTGTCTGCCATGACGGCGGTGCGCTGGAGGTGCTACTGCTAACGTGAGTTGTCCAAAAACCTTCTTTTTAGTAAACTCTGTCTACACAAACAATGTTCTCAATGCTGTGTTCATGTGTAGAGACCCTGGTGATACTACGAGCAAAGTTGTGTCGAGCCTTCTTAGTGATTTTGATGCTAGCGTAAAAGTGCCCCTGCACCCCATTGAAAATGAGCTTGCCCAAAAACGAAACTACGGTAAATCTTAAAAGTGCCTCTTTCGTCGTAATTATGCTTTTACATGAAGGTTTTACTCATATTCAATCACAAATAAAGCCTTGGTTGTTTTTTGGCAAGAGTTTCACTTTAAAATACAATATAGCTGATCAACGCATGAATAGCACAATTAAATAAATTGCATTAATACTGACTCCTCCTCGAACCGGCACCTTATCGTGGTGGAGGGGTTTGAGTACCCGAATGATCCTAGGAGCTATGTTGTCCGGGGCTTAATGCCCCTGGTAGGGTCTCCCAAGGCAAACAGGTTCTAGGTGACGGGTCAGACTAAGATCGGTTCAAAAGCCCTAATGAAAGACATAAAATCAAGGCAGTTTACGTCGCCCGGATTGGCGTTACCGGGGCCCCACCCTGGAGCCAGGCCTGGGGTTGGGGCTCGCAGGCGAGCGCCTGGTGGCCGGGTCTTTGCCCACGGGACCCGGCCGGGCCCAGCCCGAAGGAGTGACGTGGGCCCGCCCTCCGGTGAGCTCACCACTCGCTGGAGGGTTCAGAAGGGGCCGGTGCAGAGGGATTTGGGTGGCAGTCGTGGGCGGGGGCCCCGGCGACCCAATCCCCGGACGGTGACTCTAGCCATGGGGACATGGAATGTCACCTCGCTGGGGGGGAAAGAGCCTGAGCTGGTGCGGGAGGTCGAGCGGTACCGGCTAGAAATAGTCGGGCTCGCCTCCACGCACAGTCTGGGCTCTGGAACCCAACTCCTTGAGAGAGGCTGGACTCTCTTCTACTCTGGAGTTGCCCGCGGTGAGAGGCGACGAGCTGGTGTGGGCTTGCTTATAGCTCCCCAGCTCAGCCGCCATGTGTTGGAGTTTACCCCAGTGAACGAGAGGGTCGCTTCCCTGCGCCTTCGGGTCGGGTATAGGTCTCTCACTGTTGTCTCGGCTTATGGGCCGAACAGCAGTGCAGAGTACCCGGCCTTCTTGGAGTCCCTGGGAGGGGTACTGGAGAGTGCTCCAACCGGGGACTCCGTTGTTTTACTGGGGGACTTCAACGCTCACGTGGGCAGCGACAGTGTTACCTGGAGGGGTGTGATTGGGAGGAACGGCCTCCCTGATCTGAACCCGAGTGGTGTTTTGTTACTGGACTTCTGTGCTAGTCACAGTTTGTCCATAACAAACACCTTGTTCAAGCATAAGGGTGTCCATATGTGCACGTGGCACCAGGACACCCTAGGCCGGAGGTCAATGATCGACTTTGTGGTCGTGTCATCTGGCCTCCGGCCGTATGTCTTGGACACTCGGGTGAAGAGAGGGGCTGAGCTGTCAACTGATCACCACCTGGTGGTGAGTTGGATCCGCTGGCAGGGGAAGAAGCTGGACAGACCTGGCAGACCCAAACGTATTGTGAGGGTCTGCTGGGAAAGTCTGGCGGAACCCTCTGTCAGGGAGGTCTTCAACTCCCACCTCCGGGAGAGCTTTAACCAGATCCCGAGGGAGGCTGGGGACATTGAGTCCGAATGGACCATGTTCTCCACTTCCATTGTTGACGCGGCTGTCCGGAGCTGTGGCCGTAAGGTCTCCGGTGCCTGTCGTGGCGGCAATCCCCGAACCCGGTGGTGGACTCCGGAAGTAAGGGATGCTGTCAAGCTGAAGAAGGAGTCCTATCGGGCCTGGTTGGCCCGGGGGTCTCCTGAGGCAGCTGACGGGTACCGGCAGGCCAAGCGAGCTGCAGCACGGGCAGTCGCGGAAGCAAAAACTCGGGTCTGGGAAAAGTTCGGGGAGGCCATGGAGGAGGACTATCGGTCGGCCTCGAAGAAATTCTGGCAAACCATCCGGCGCCTCAGGAGGGGGAAGCAGTCCTCCACCAACACTGTTTACAGTGGAGGTGGGGAGCTGTTGACCTCGACTGGGGACATTGTCGGACGGTGGAAGGAATACTTCGAGGATCTCCTCAATCCCGCTGACACGCCTTCCATAGAGGAAGCAGAGACTGGGGTCTCAGAGGTGGATTCATTCATCACCCAAGCCGAAGTCACTGAGGTAGTTGGGAAGCTCCTCGGTGGCAAAGCACCGGGGGTGGATGAGATTCGCCCTGAGTATCTCAAGTCTCTGGATGTTGTGGGGCTGTCTTGGTTGACACGTCTCTGCAGCATCGCGTGGCAGTCGGGGACAGTGCCTCTGGACTGGCAGACCGGGGTGGTGGTCCCCCTATTCAAAAAGGGGGACCGGAGGGTGTGCTCCAACTATCGGGGGATCACACTCCTCAGCCTCCCTGGGAAAGTCTATTCCAGGGTACTGGAGAGGAGAATTCGGCCGATAGTCGAACCTCGGATTCAGGAGGAACAATGCGGTTTTCGTCCTGGCCGTGGAACACTGGACCAGCTTTTCACCCTCCGCAGGGTGCTCGAGGGTTCATGGGAGTTTGCCCAACCAGTCCACATGTGTTTTGTGGACTTGGAGAAGGCATTCGACCGTGTCCCTCGTGGCATTCTGTGGGGGGTGCTCCGGGAGTACGGGGTCGGAGGCCCTCTGTTAAGGGCTGTACGGTCCCTGTACGACCGGAGCAGGAGCTTGGTTCGCATCGCCGGCAGTAAGTCAGACCTGTTCCCAGTGCATGTTGGACTCCGGCAGGGCTGCCCTTTGTCACCGGTTCTGTTCATTATTTTTATGGACAGAATTTCTAGGCGCAGCCTCGGGCCGGAGGGGATCTGGTTCGGGAGCCACTGGATCTCATCTCTGCTTTTCGCGGATGATGTGGTCTTGTTGGCTCCTTCGAGCCAGGACCTCCAGCATGTCCTGGGGCGGTTTGCAGCCGAGTGTGAAGCGGCTGGGATGAGAATCAGCACCTCCAAATCCGAGGCCATGGTTCTCGACCGGAAAAAGGTGGCTTGCTCCCTCCAGGTGAGAGGAGAGTTCCTGCCTCAAGTGGAGGAGTTTAAGTATCTTGGGGTCTTATTCACGAGTGAGGGAAGGATGGAGCGTGAGATTGACAGGCGGATCGGTGCAGCGGCCGCAGTAATGCGGTCGTTGTATCGGTCTGTCGTGGTGAAGAGAGAGCTGAGCCGAAAGGCGAAGCTCTCGATTTACCAGTCAATCTACGTTCCGACCCTCACCTATGGCCATGAACTTTGGGTCATGACCGAAAGAATAGGGTCCCGGATACAGGCGGCCGAAATGAGTTTCCTCCGCAGGGTGGCAGGGCGCTCCCTTAGAGATAGGGTGAAGAGCTCTGTCACCCGGGAGGAGCTCAGAGTAGAGCCGCTGCTCCTCCACATCGAGAGGAGCCAGCTGAGGTGGCTCGGGCATCTGTTTCGGATGCCCCCGGGACGCCTCCCTCGGGAGGTGTTCCTGGCATGTCCCGCCGGGAGGAGACCCCGAGGAAGACCCAGGACACGCTGGCGTGACTATGTCGCCCAGCTGGCCTGGGAACGCCTTGGGATCCTCCCGGAAGAGCTGGAGGCAGTGTCCGGGGAGAGGGAACTCTGGGTGTCCCTGCTCAGGCAGCTACCCCCGCGACCCGGCCCCGGATAAGCGGACGAAAATGGATGGATGGATGGATGGCATTAATACTGATATAATGTTTTCTAGTCAGTTGGACTGAATACGGAAGACGGTCGTCGTCGACTGTAAAAGCCAGTAGTATAGCAAGAGGCTTTTTCATTACATGCATGATCATACTTACGAAGAGTAGATGCCATAGCTCCATACCTTTTATCTTTTGCTCCCTTCTCCTTTCTTCTTTTTTCTGAACTGGGCACCTGATGGCTTTGACCTCTTCTTATCCGTTTGTGTTTATTTGCACTCTGGAATCAACACATTACTGATCCCCCACCACAGTCAACCAAGTGTTGAGACTAAACCAATTCACCCTGGTGTGCAGATTCATTTTGTAATATATTTCACTATTTACCCAAACCCAGAAAAACATCAAATGCGAAACTTTGGGCCTTTTTTCACAATATTATGACTGAAATGCGTTTTATTTGGAAGCAATTTGCGATTTGATTGACTTTAGCTTACTAATTGCATTAGTTGTGGACTTTTAGATGAATACCCTGCTTCACCGCTTCCCCGCACTGGTAGGGAGGGCTGAGATCAAGAGGCAAAGAAACCAAATTAAATATGTGTGGAACTCTGGGGGTGGTCACTGTTTACCCATCTGGTCAACTATGTACAGTGTTTGTTCAGTGACTGATCCATGAAGCAGCTACAGTATAAAAGCCTGAAGGGGACTGGAGGTGCATAAGCTGGATAAGCTGGTGCATAAGCTAGACACTTTGATGGTGAGTACATTTTATTGTGATTTATGTTTTTTAGCTCAAGTTATTCATAATGTAGTGGTGATTTTAATTGTAAATTTCAGTTTCAGAACATATTTGGACTTTAGTTCAGGCTTATTCTGACTTATTTACAGCACCTTGAAATAAAGAAGAAAACTTTGTATAATTATTTCTTATATTTTTGATAATATGAATAATGATGAAAAATAATTTGATAATATTATCAAACAGCAATTGTGATTCAAATGTTTAGTCTCCATCAAATTCTGTATTTCCATCTTCTTTTATAATAAATTCCCTTATTCCTCAAAAACAAATGTACCATGTGCAGACAGCCTAGACTACAGAGTCTTCACAAAGTGAGTATTGAACAGGGATGTTGTTCTGTGTTTTATGTCCAGATGAAGCTGTCAGTGTTGTTGCTGCTGGTCCTGCTGCCTCTGTCCTCAGCCACGCCTCTGGACCTCGGAGACAACATCGAGCAGAGAAATGGTAAAAACACATGACATTATGACTTTGGGAAGACGTCGAGTTGTATGTTGATCATACAACGATGCCTATCCCTCTAAAAGACACAGTGAAACAAAAAGATATATTTTCTACATTTTGATCCTGTGTCTTTCTGTCATTTGTTCAGTTACCTAATTTTTAACGCAAACAACAAAATCCCTCTCTTTCCTCTTCCTGTAAAACCACACGGTATTTCTGATGAGTCATCCTGAATATTTACATAAATGTATTTAATCAAATGTAATTTGGAGCGACAGACTCACCAGCCCATCACATTAAACATTATCTAGTTGTTTATGGCAGCTTGCAGAGCAGATTAATATCATGGGTCAGAAGGGTTTTATGCTCAGTTAGCAAGAACATTTATATTCTTAATGTTCATTTCTTCCTGTCTCTTCCTCCTGATACAACATGAGGACATTTTGGGTGAAGGTATTTACTGACCCATGCACACTATGGAGCCATCTAATGATATCAAAAGAGTTTGCTTTCTCATGATTTGCAGCGTCTATGTTCTCCTTTGTACTCAGACCAATGTCACAGTCCAAGACAGTCCATGTTCAAAATTATTTTGTTACTCACTTGGTTTCAATGTGCAGTTTGACACTAGAAGGATGTTTCTCCTTTTGAAGAGGGAAAGAAGTTTCAACTCACCTCAAATCTTAGATTTAAAAAGTCCATATCTTTATTGTACGCACTTTGTAACTTGGGATTAGAAGAGTGTTAAATAAATAAAGTTTTACTAACTGAAACAGCTAAATGCTGTTTTCTGTAGTCAATTTCAGCAGAACCAAAATGTGTTTAATTTGTTTCCTTTGTGAGCAGCTCCTCCATTTCTTTTGTGCTGCATTGTGGGCTATTGA
This sequence comes from Diplodus puntazzo, assembly GCA_963678695.2. Taxonomy (NCBI): domain Eukaryota; kingdom Metazoa; phylum Chordata; class Actinopteri; order Spariformes; family Sparidae; genus Diplodus; species Diplodus puntazzo. The sequence continues at coordinate 17,344,454 of OZ023159.1, read as the reverse complement.
TGTCATTGTGGAATACTGATGTCTATTATCCACAAAAAGTGCTTATTTCCCCTCTACAATGGTAGTTTTAATAATCGCTTAAGTCACTTTTACACTGTGAGCACATTCCGACCTGTTTAGAATGAGTGTGTAGTGTGGACTTTAGTCATCAGAGTCAATTTAGTGAGTATGATGATGGAAGCAGAAACGTCCCAGCTTTTCTCAACCAGATTGATTGTTGACAGACCAGCTGGTCGTCCAGTAATCGACAGGTAACTGGTTAGAAACCTTGGCTCCCCTAGCTGCATGTCAAAGTGTTCTGGAGCAAGATGCTGTCTTGCAACCTCTTTAGGATTAATCCTCTTGGATCTATGAATGTGTTTAATAATTGGGAGACATTTTAGTGTAAAGAGTTAATGGAGCGACCAGTTATTGATCTCAGTGTCCACAAATTAAAATAGAGTAAAAACATTGCTTTTATAACGGTTTTGCTTCATATTTTTAAATTCTTTTGCACTTTCTCTCATACTAATGCAAACATTTTCCTTGTCTCAATCTTTCCCCGTTTCTTTATCCAGTCTCTGAGTTGACTACCGATGGATCAATGCTCACAGATCAACCTCTTCTGACTGTTGCGAGGTTAAAGCAGAGGAGGCAGATTCAGTATTTTACTACTGTGTCTAACAATAGCTCTATCCTGGAATGGGTGACCTGGAACAACTCTCTCCCTGATGATGCTGTTTCAATTTACAATGGATATGCTCGTCGTCTTGAGTATGTCTGCAAATGCAAGTGTGAGGCTGGCTTTTATAGTCCTAGTGAGGGTCCTTATTGTCACTATGCCAAACCAAAAAAAGAATTTCTTGGTTCTCCATTTGAGATCCTGGTAAACAAAGACAACTTTGAGATCCTGGAGTGGAAGGACAGTTCATTCGGTTCAGTTCCCAAGAATTCAGTCCGAACCTGTCCTGGTGTGGACATATATGTAGGGAAGAACAAATATGGACTTGGGGAGGTGTCTACTCAGGATAAGTGCTTTTACCTACCTTGGAAAGGTTCTGAATATTGGTATTGGTGGTACCAGGTCCTGACCATCAATGAAAATATAGTTAGCCAGAAGATCTACAATGTCAAGTACATCACTGATGGGTCTAAAACCATTCAGTATCCTCCAGAGATAATGCATAAAACAGTCATCAGCAACAATGAATGCAGCCCAGTGACTAAAACAGATACCCTCACACAGTCATATGAGGAGCAGCAAAGGTGGGACATTTCCTTTTCTATCAGTGTGGGTGTTAGTACGACCATTGAAGCTGGCATCCCTCTCTTTGTTGATGGACATTTCCAGGTCAGCACTGAGCTGGCTTTCCAGTACTCTAAGGGGAACACCGTGACAAAGACTACCACTGACACAGATACTGTGGAGATCACAGTGCCGCCAAACCACTCCTGCACTGTTACTATGAAGCGCATTAAGAACAAACTTAACATCCCGTTCACAGCACTGTTCAGCCGCACCTACGGTAATGGGGAGATCCACACGATGTCTATCAGAGGAACGTATGACAGCGTTCAGACAGCAGAGGTCCAGGCTGAGATGGACCGATGTGAAGTACTCAACAACTCCAAGCCTTGCACATGAAATACCAAAAGCTGACATAATGTGTCACATAATGCATCTCTATATTTGATGCTTTTGGGGGGGTTGGTAACCAGCTCTTGTTCCTGTGATTCTGAGTAATTTAAATGCCTTTATTGAAGACACTTTGAATGGAAGCCAGTGAATTAATGTAATATAATTAGTAGAACATATAAGATTATGATAAATTGATGCCTTAATGAATTGTTATTCATATTATTTTGTTACTCACTTGGTTTCATTGTGCAGTTTTACCTTTTGAAGAGGGAAAGAAGTTTCAGCTCACCTCAAATCTAAGATTGTAAAAGTCCATATCATTATTGTACGCACTTTGTAACTTGGGATTAGAAGAGTGTTAAATAAATAAAGTTTTCCTAATTGAAACAGCTAAATGCTGTTTTCTGTTGTGAATTTCAAAATTAACCAAAATGTGTTTAATTTCCTTTGTGAGAAGCTCCTCCATTTCTTTTGTGCATTGCATTGTGGGATATTGATGTCTGCTATCCACAAATAAAACACTTATTTCCCCTCTACAATGGCAGTTTTAATAATCACTTAAGTCACTTTTACACTGTGAGCACATTCCTACCTTCTTAGAATGAGTGTGTAGTGTAGACTTTAGTCATCAGATTGCAATTTAGTGAGCATGATGATGGAAGCACAAACGTTCCGGCTTTTCTCAACCAGATTGATCGTTGACAGACCAGCTGTTTTCAGTTCTTAAATACAGATGTGCACATTGTAGCTCTTCTAAGATTACTCATGACTTCTTCAGGGACAGTATAATGAAACTATCCTTTCAAGCACATCGAACTGGAAGGTGTTATGATTCCAGTTTGATATTCACATGGTAGTGATAGTGGCAGTCCGGACGTGGTCTAAACACAAACAACCTTTAGAGTCACTACATTGTAACTTCAGTGGCGTAAAGGAGCTTGTTGCCTGGACACAGTTTCCTATTCGGCTGAAACGTTGTGATCAGGACACTGTTTACATTTAAAGGCAGCAGAGGGCAGCAACAGACTGACAGAGAAATGAAGGTTGACAACATGGTTTTGGACAAACATTTTGGATTCACTGTATTCACTTATTTTATATTTGTGTATATTTATATACTTATTTTATATTTTTTATAATCATTTTGATTTGAAGACCAAAAACACAGAGTCCATCTGTTTCTATCCATCTATCTATATCTCTCTGTCTCTTTGTCTCACACATATTCTCTCTCAGCTCTGATGTTTCTATACAACATATATCACAGCAGCTCGATCATTTTCTACTTTAAAGCCATTTCACACCGGTGCGATACGAAAATGCGGCACGGACTTGCGGAATATCCGTGCAGCAATGTTCTGCATGTAAAGCATGCACACTGAGTCCGGTGCGAAATGTTCGCATTCTTGTGTTCTAATTTCGCACCAAACTAACTTGGATGAGCAGCAAGTGTCCATTTTAGGCTCCAACATGGCATTTTAGATATTTAGGTTAAAGGTGTGTTCAAAGGCTGCATAGTAGTTTGAATTTGTTGCAACCCTCTTTGCTGTGGTAAAACATGTTTTTAAAAACGGATTTTAAAACTGCTAAGTAAAAGCTTTGCAATTTAAGCATTACTAAAGAAAGTGTAAGACATTGAATAAGAGTAGTGTCAAATGCTTTTAAGACCAAGTTGTTTTGCATGAGTTCATAAAGCAGCCTGTTTTTAGCCTGATATAACAATGTTATAGCTTTTTAGGAGCACCTTTTAACCTGAAGAATTAGAATTGAGCTGCTATATCAGGGAAATTCAGAAAATACATATTAGAGATGATTTCAATAAAAAGGATAAAAGAATCAATTGAACTACACAGAGCAGACAAAAGTGGTGGAGTTAACAATAGACGCTAAACTTCTGAGATTAGGATGTTGATGATGCATTATGCTTGAAATAGAATATACTTAAGGAGGTAGAACTATGTGTTAAGTAAATTTACTTATTTGCTTCCCACAATGATTATTTGATAGACTTCTAAAGTCAGCAGGGGTGTAACATAGTTGTTCATAGGATTTGTGAGCATGTTTCCAGTCAAGTAGCCTAAGTAACATATGCACACAGTGACATGCCAGAGGACGTTTTAAAGCAGCTACTACATCGCGTACGAGCCAGTGAATTTTACACATTACAGCTGGATGAGTTGACTGATGTAGCCGGCCTAGCACATGTCCTGGTATCTGTGAAGTACATTCATGAAATGTACTTCACAAAAAATTTCTTCAACAAAAACACGTCTTCACTCTCGGCTCGTTCCCTTTTTGTTTCGAGTGAAATCAGTCATATGATTTAATTCTGGTAAATGCTTGAAAACCAATTCAAATATCCTATGCTAGCATCTGATTGGCTGAAAGGGAGGGAGAGTGAAGGCTAACATCAGATGCCGGGACGGTTTGTGGTGTCCCTGCCAATATTACGGCCAAACCTATGGCCTTGGCAATGGTCAACCTATTAAACAACACAGAGCGATAAGGCAACATCAGATAAAAACCTAACAGGTTGATAAACAACCACAAGTTTCCCGCTTGGCCGTTAATGTTTAACATGCATTTTGTGACAAATCTCCTTTCTCCCTGTGAGTTTTAATTCAATTCAATTCAATTCCAAAAACGTTATTTTTCCCTGGGGGGCAATTAAAGGCATGTGGAGTAGTTGTACACAGACAAAAACAAGTCAGCATGTTAAAAACAAGTCAGTACCTGCAAAAGATTAGTACAAATCAAATAAAGATAAAATAGACTAAATAAACTAAATAAGATTTTTACAGTATTTACATGAGGTGCAAAGTAGCACTGAGGAACGGGTGGATGGGAGTTTAGGATCTGAACAGCCTTGGGGACAAAGGTTGCTCTCCTCCTATGTGTCCTGCAGCCCGGGCAGTGGAGCCGGCGTCCTGAGAAGAGTCCAGTGATTTTAGAGCAGACTTTGACTGCGCTCTGCAGGTGTGTCCTGTTTTGCAGGCTTATGGAGTGGAACCAGCAGGTGATGGAGAAAGTGATGACACTCTCTATGAAGGAATAATAAAATGTCAGAAAAAATGTTATACTGACCCCAAAAAACGTTGAGCTTCCTCATGAGATACTGCCACTGCTGGCATCTTCTGAGAATCTCGGATTTCTCATAGTCAGATTAAAACACCTAGATTATATGATTGATAGTCGCATGACTCGTGCATGTATGCGTTCTATCAGATCGGATTGGATTTTTGCGTTCTGCGCAGGCTCAAGATTTTTTTCCCGGGGCTGTGAGCTGGAAACAGAAGGACGGCGGCAGCGGCAGCATCTTTCCTCCGAAATAACCGCAAGCAAGAGCGCCATTGTGCATCTAGTTTGTGTAATTATCATGTACACCATATACGAAATGTACAAAGATGTAGCTTCATCTCGCTCTTCATACGCCATCTTTCTCGAATGCTGAGGCAGAGTTTGCTGTTGCTGGTGACGTAAAGAGGTCAACCGGAGGTAGCTCTATTACTACTAGTTGAAATGGGTGCAGCGCCAGCTATTGTACCGGGGTGTGACATGCATCAGCCAATAATACGATTTTCTCACCGGCATGTATACTTGGACAATTGCAGTTGTCTGATGGAGTAGCATAGCCAAACTATGGCTGCAATCCGGCTATTTGCTGTGCATGTAAACGTACTGAGTGTTTAACTCCCGGGCCAGTCTATCACACCACTCCACAAACTCTTGCAGCACTGAGCAATTGTGATGTGAGGGGCCTGAGAGCAGGGACAGGAGAACTGTGTCATCCGCGTACTTTAAGGTGACAGTCTGGATGGGCGGACCTGCAGTCATCGCTGTAGAGCAGTAGTTCCCAAACTTTTCACAGCCACGTACCCCTTCAGACATCTGACCTCCAGCCATATACCCCCTATCTGTCTGTAAGGCCCCCCACCACCACCACCACACACACAGCATATATAACACATCAAATCAAATCTCTTAAATTATTTCTAGATTATTTTATTTTTCACCAAATAGATCCATTTTTACCAGCATTTTCAGTGAGCAACACCAGTTCACTTTTGAAAAAAGAAATCTACCAAACATTTCTACATTTCTAGAACATATTCACTTATAAATCCACTTGAAACTGAAGTACAAACTCACCACAGCTTTAATGAGAAGGGTGTGCTTGAGAGGACGCGCATAACTCTGCAATATTTGGCTGAATTTGAGAAAGTCTGAGTCTTAAATCGTTCTTCACACCAAGTCTCGCTCTATATTTTGTTTTCATGCTTGTCAGAGCTGAGAATCCACTCTCACACAAGTAAGTGGTGGCAAAGGCCATCAAAGTCTTGACAGCGCATTTGGCCAGCGCAGGCTGTTCTGTGCGCAGTCCGATCTGGCAGTGGCTTCTGATTAAATTCCATTTTAAGAGATCCATCTGTTGTGATCTAAATGAGACTCTTTTGTTCAGATGTTGATAAAGAAGCAGGCACAGCTGTAAATGGATGACGTATCCAACTGTCTGACAGGTCTGAAAGACCTCTGTTTTGTTGTTCTCAGTGCAGTTTAACCAGAGGTTGAACTTCTTTATCATGGCCTCAATTTTATCTCGCACGTTGAATATGGTTGTGGAAACCCCCTGTAATCCAAGATTAAGTTTGTTCAGGCGAGAAAAAATATCGGCCAGATAACCCAGGCGTGTAAGAAACTCTTCATCGTGCAAATTGCCATTGTTTCCAGAGATTTACAGAAGAGCATGTCCTTCTTTATTGTCCTTTCATGAATGTACTTCACATATACCAGGACATGTGCTAGGCCGGCTACATCAGTCAACTCATCCAGCTGTAATGTGTAAAATTCACTGGCTCATACGCGATGTAGTAGCTGCTTTAAAACGTCCTCTGGCATGTCACTGATGGGCCGAGAAACAGTGCCGTTTGATGAAGGCATGGTCGGTATAGTTTTTTGGCCTTTCCCCCCAACATTGTCCCAACCATATCCCTAGCAGCAGAGACAATTAAGTCCTCCACAATAGTGTGTGGCTTGCCAGTTTTAGCCACTTGGTAACTCACCATGCAAGATGCTTGTAGCCCGCTCCTATTAACGGTATCTGTCTCTTGTATGCAAGTCTTACTGGTAGAAAGTCTTAAATAACTTGTTTACAACATATTAATGTGAAACTATCGCCAAAAAGCAACCAAGACTTTTTTTTGTGATTGAACATGAGTCAAACCTTCATGTAAATGCATAAGTACGACGAAAGAGGCACTTTTAAGATTTACCGTAGTTTTGTTTTTGGGCAAGCTAATTTTCACCACCTAACAGGCAGGAGGGTCGCACTTGGGGATCCAAACTTTTTGTCTGCCATGACGGCGGCGTGCCGGAAATCCAGCTAATTCCAGTTACTGATCTTTATGTCAACTACAATGTGGAGATTTTTTTATGCTAATGTTAGAAAAATAATATGGCTGTCTGTGAAGATAGCTGTACAATCAAAATATAGGGCAAGGGCAAATATAAAAAATGTACCGTAAACAATATCAATAAATAATAAATAAAATACTATTATATAAAATAATAATAAATAATAATAATAAAATGCTTAAATGACTTTAAAATAAAATATAATACTGAGGTAGAAGAGAAAAGGTGAGTGGAACATTTTGTGTGAGAAGATGAGGTGCAGTATTGACTGTAATAATAATTTAAAACACATTATTTATGTGTTATCGAGTATGCATTATAAAGTCTGATGGCACCAGGAAGGAACTTTTTCCTGTGCCGTTCCTTAAGGCTGTGGTTTGAATGAGTCTGTTGTTGAAGCTGCTCTTAAGCTTGTCCAGAGTTTTGTGGAAGGGATGAGAAGCATTATCCATGATTTCCAGCAGTTTTGCCCGCATCTTGTCCTCCACCACCTCCTTCAGGGTAACTAACTTAGAGCCAACATTAGACCCTGCCTTCTTGATGATTTTATTCAGTCTGTTGGCATCCTTCGCTTTGATGCCCGCACCTCAGGACACAACAGCAAAGAAGATGGTGCTTGCAAAATCACAGTGGCAGAACATTCAGGGCATTCGGTTGCAGACATTAAAGGACCTGAGCCTCCTCAAGAAGTAAAGCTGGCTTAGGCCCTTCTTGCAAACTGCCTCTGTATTTGTATGATTGCACTATTTTAAACATGTTCTCCAGTTTGGCCTTCAGCAGCCTGGGATGGAAGGTGTTGAAGGCACTTGAGAAGTCGAAGAACATGGTGTAGACAGCGCTATTGGGTCTATCCAGGGAGGAGAAGGCTTCCTGCAGCAGGTAGATCATTGCATCGTCGACCACAACTTTGTTCAGATTGAGCTCACTATCTTGTGACCCATGTAAAGGGTATTCTGTCTGTTTGGGGTAAATAAACCACAGGTGTGGTTAATGTTTACCCATCAGGCCAAAGTGATAGTATGTATGGTGTTTGTTCAGTGACTGCGCCACGAAGCAGCTACAGTATAAAAGCCTGAAGGGGACTGGAGGTGCATCAGTTGGTGGACACTGGGATGGTGAGTACTTTTTATTGTGTTTTATGATTTCAATTTCAAGTTTTTTTATTATCATTTTTTTTCAATGTAATGGTGACTTAAATTGTAAATTTGCATCATTTGAAATTATGACTCAGTTTCAGGAAATATTTTAACTTTAGTTCAGGGCTTATTTTGACCTTCCTTCTGTACCTTGAAATGAAGAAAAAAACGTTTTATTATATCGTTAATAAATTAATAATGATAAAAAAAAATATGTTTTCATATCATATAGTAATTGTGATTCAAATGCTTAGTCTGTATTAAACTCTGTTTTTCCAAAATCTTTTATGAACAATTTCCTTCATTTCCTTCCTTCAAAAACTAGTGAGGTTTGAACAGAGATGTTGTTCTGTGTTTTATGTCCAGATGAAGCTGTCAGTGTTGTTGCTGCTGGTCCTGCTGCCTCTGTCCTCAGCCACGCCTCTGGACCTCGGAGACAACACAGAGCAGAGAAATGGTAAAAACACATGACATTATGAATTTCGGAAGATGTTGAGGTGTATGTTGATCAAAAAATGAAAGGCACAGTGAGACAAAAAAATACATTTTCTACATTTTGGTCCTGTGTCTTTTTGTCAGTTGTTCAGTTACCTCATCTTTAGTGCAAACAACAAAATCCCTCTCTTTCCTCTTCCTGTTAAACCTCAGGATCTTTTAGATGAGTCATCCCGAACATTTAATCTAATATATATAATATAATCTATCAAATCAATGTCATTTGGAGCGACAGACTCAACAGATTAATATCATGGGTCAGAATGGTTTTATGTTCAGTTAGCAAGAACATTTATATACTTAATGTTAATTTCTTCCTGTCTCTTCCTCCTGATACAACATGAGGACGTTTTGGATGGAGGTATTTACTGACCCATGCACACTATGGAGCCATCTAATGATATCAGAAGAGTCTGCTGTGTCATGATTTGCAGCGTCTATGTTCTCCTTTGTGCTCAGATAACTGTCACGGTCAAAGACAGTCCAAGTTCTGTCTCACTGCTTTCAACACAAGAAAGTACATTGACTTAAATACCAATGCCAGCATGCTGACATAACAAAAGCAATGCTAACATGCTAATGTTAAGCAGGTTGTTTACCATGTTGACCCTCTTACTTTAACGGGTTGGCAAGCTAACATTTGACAATTAACACTAAAACAGGCTGTAGCTGAGGAGGTATAGTGGGTCATCCAGTAATCGACAGGCTTCTGGTTAGAAACCTTGGCTCCCCTAGCTGCATGCGAAGTGTCCTGGAGCAGGATACTGTGTTGCAATCTCATTAGGATTAATCCTCTTGGATTTATGAATGTGTTTATCCATCCAATAATTGGGAAACATTTCAGTGTGAAGAGTTATTGGAGCGACCAGTTATTGATCTCAGTGTCCACACAAAAAAGAAATAGAGTAATAAAATTTGCTTTTATAACTGTTTTGCTTCATATTTTAAATGTTTTCTCTCTTTTGCACTTTCTCTCATACTATTGCAAACATTTTCCTTGCCTGAACCTTTACCCATTTCTTTATCCAGTCTCTGAGTTGACCGCCGATGGATCAATGCTCATAGCTCGACCTCTTCGGACTGATGAGACGTTAAGCCAGAGGAGGCAGGTTCAGTCTTTTACTCCATCTAGCTCTATCCTGGAGTGGGTGACCTGGAACAACTCTCTCCCTAATGATGCTGTTTCAATTTACAATGAATATGCTGGTCATACTGAGTATGTCTGCAAATACCAGTGTGAAGCTGGCTTTTATAATCCTGATGAGGGTCCTTATTGTCACTATTCAAAATCACTTCAAGAACATCTTGGTTTCCCATTTGAAATCCTGGTAAACAAAGACAACTTTGAGATCCTGGAGTGGAAGGACGGTTCATTCGGTTCAGCTCCCAAGAATTCAGTCCGAACCTGTCCTGGTGTGGACATATATGTAGGGAAGAACAAATATGGACTTGGGAAAGTGTCTACTCAGGATGAGTGCTTTTACCTACCTTGGAAACATTTTGAATATTGGTATAGGTACTACCAGGTTCTGACTCTCAAGGAGAATATAGTTAGCCAGAAGATCCACAATGTCAAGTACATCACTGATGAGTCTAAAACCATTCAGTGTCCTCCAGAGATAATGCATAAAACAGGCATCAGCAACTATGGATGCAGCCCAGTGACTGAAACAGATACCCTCACACAGTCATATGAGGAGCAGCAAAGGTGGGACATTTCCTTTTCTATCAGTGTGGATGTTAGTACGACCATGGAAGCCGGCATCCCTCTCTTCGTTAATGGACATTTCGAGATCAGCACTGAGGTGGCTTTCCAGTACTCTCAGGGGAACACCGTGACAAAGACTACCACTGACACTGTTACTGTAGTGATCACAGCCCCGCCAAACCACTCCTGCACTGCTACTATGAACCGCCTTAAGTACAAACTTAACATCCCGTTCACAGCAAGCCTCAGCCGCACCTACAGTAACGGGGAGATCCACACGATGTCTATCACAGGAACGTATGACAGCGTTCAGACAGCAGAGGTCCAGACTGTGATAGACCGATGTGAAGAACTCAACAACTCCAAGCCTTGCACATGAAATACCAAAAGCCACATAATGTGTCACATAATGCATCTCTATAATTGATGCGGGGGTTGGTAACCAGCTCTTGTTCCTGTGACTCTGTGTAATTTAAATGCCTTTATTGAAGACACTTTGAATGGAAGCCAATTAATGAATGTAATATAATTAGTAGAAAATATAAGATTATGATGTTGTAAGAATTGGTGCCTTAATGAATTGTTATGTTTATAATATAATCATCTGACATTTCAAAATTCTTTTGTTACTCATGTGGTTTCATTGTGCAGTTTGACACTAGAAGAATGTTTCACCTTTTGAAGAGGGGGAGAAGTTTCAGCTCACCTCAAATCTTAGATTAAAAAAGTCAATTTTGTTATTTTAAGCACTTTGGAACTTGGGATTAGAAACGTGCTAAATAAACAGAGTTTTACTAACTTTAACAGCTAAATGCTGTTTTCTGAGGTGACTTTCAGCATTAATCACAATTTGTTTAATTTGTTTCCTTTGTCAGCAGCTCCTCCATTTCTTTTGTGCATTGCATTGTGGGATATTGATGTCCACTTTCCACACATAAAGCGTTTATTTCTCCTCTATAATGGTAGTTTTGATAATCACTCAAGTCACTTTAACACTGTGAGCACATTCCTACCTTCTTAGAATGAGTGTGTAGAGTGGACTTTAGTCGTCAGATTGTAACTTAGTGAGCATGATGATGGAAGCACAAACGTCCCGGCTTTTCTCAACCAGATTGATCGTTGACAGACCAGCTGTTTTCAGTTCTTAAATACAGATGTGCACATTGTAGCTCTTCTAAGATTATTCATGACTTCTTCAGGGACAGTATAATGAAACCATCCTTTCAAGCATATTGAACTGGAAGGTGTTATGATTCCAGTTTGATATTCACTTGGTAGTGATAGTGGCAGTCCGGACGTGGTCTAAACACAAACAACCTTTAGAGTCACTACATTGTAACTTCAGTGGCGTAAAGGAGCTTATTGCCTGGACACAGTTTCCTATTCGGCTGAAACGTTGTGATCAGGACACTGTTTACATTTAAAGGCAGCAGAGGGCAGCAACAGACTGACAGAGAAATGAAGGTTGACAACATGGTTTTGGACAAACATTTTGGATTCACTGTATTCACTTATTTTATATTTGTGTATATTTATATACTTATTTTAAATTTTTTATAATCATTTTGATTTGAAGACCAAAAACACAGAGTCCATCTGTTTCTATCCATCTATCTATATCTCTCTGTCTCTTTGTCTCACACATATTCTCTCTCAGCTCTGATGTTTCTATACAACATATATCACAGCTGCTCGATCATTTTCTACTTTAAAGCCGTTTCACACCGGTGCGATACGAAAATGCGGCACGGATTTGCGGAATCTCCGTGTAGCAATGTTCCACATGTAAATCATGCACACTGAGTCCCGTGCGAAATGTTCGCATTCTTGTGTTCTAATTTCGCACCAAACTAACTTCTGCTAGTTTCATAGTGTTGAGCGTGAGGAACGGCAACATTGACCAACATAAGAGAAAGAAAGGGGGTGCGGAGAAGTTGCGCGCTAAGAGAGTGACCGGCATGAATTGCGGCAGACAATTCATGCCGGTGTGTCGGGCTGCGTTGGTTTCAGGCTTAAAAACCCGCGGGCGGGTCGGCTTGTAATCTTCAGGCCCGCTGAGAACTCTAATTACATGAGAATGATGAGCAATGGCGATTGGTTAGTATCAGTATTAATTGGTGTTGCATACTTCCCAAAAACTGGCAACCACGGCACCTTATTCTGATAGAACAGCAAACGGTCAAGGCAGAGAAGTTTTGGATGAGCAGCAAGTGTCCATTTTAGGCTCCATCATGGCATTTTAGATATTTAGGTTAAAGGTGTGTTGAAAGGCTGCATAGTAGTTTGAATTAGTTGCAACCCTCTTTGCTGTGGTAAAACATGTTTTTAAAAACGGATTTTAAAACTGCTAAGTAAAAGCTTTGCAATTTAGGCATTACTAAAGAAAGTGTAAGACATTGAATAAGAGTAGTGTCAAATGCTCAGTGCCGGCCCTGAGTAATTTGGTGCCCTAGGCAAGATCTTAGCCGGTGCCCTCTCGCATCGCAGTCAATTTCACAATCAATTTTCATAGACTCACACAGTAAATGCATGTATATATTCAAGATTTTATTTCTTTTAATTCCAAAATATCACACCAAATAAAAACTGAAGAAAGAAACAAGCGATAAAAATCCAATATAAATAAGGCATTGTGCAAGCATATTATCTCTCAGCCTCAGAGAGCCATCTCTCACTTATCTATTGTCAGCCGCTTTGCGGTGTATTCTTTTGGAGAAAACATTTAGCAGCAGAAGCAGTGCAAGCTATCATTTCTGTTTGAGTACATCAGCCAGCTTCTTTTGATTTTTTCAGCATTGACTAAGACTTTGTTACAAAAGTCATGTTGACACTCTCCCATCTTTGTTTTTGGGAAATGTGCAACTGCTTTTTTATTTGAAATGGTCCTCTGTGAACTACCTCTCATATCACTTTGTCAGTTAGAAGATGCAGTCTATTGGTGCAGTCTATAGTCCTGATGCTGTGTCACCCTGCTGTACTGAGGTAGAGGGACAGGAGCACCTGATGCTGTGTCACTGGGCTGGTGGGGAAATATTTTAAAAGTGCATCTGAAGAGAGAAGAGAAGTATATGTGACCACTGGATGTTACATTTTAATTAAAACAAAAACATGCTTGATGTGTGCTATACATAAGACTAATATAGACTAATAATGAAAATGTGATGAGATTCATTAAACTTCATTGTCATTACAATACAATTCAGTCTAACCAGAGTGCAAGTTCAGTATATATATTTCGCCTATGAATGATATGGCAAGTTAAGGTGTGGAGTACTAACAGTAATACACTTTAACTGCACTTTAACACTGATGTAAACTTTAACAAACAAACAAACTGTGACACAATAAACCAAAGGCTTACAACGACCCTGTTACAAAGGGAATGGAAAACTACCGGTACTAGCATTTTAACTGACATTCAAGCAGGAAAGACACCTGTAAAATAACACCTGATGAATTTAAGGTGGAGTAACATTAATACACGTCGACTCAGCTAATTACTGATTATTAAACAATGCTGCTATCGTCCGAAGTAAGCTAGCAAGCTAACCCTCTGCTCCAACAAAGATGTTGTTAACGATCATTAAACTATTCATTTCCTTTCGCTTCATCACATTGACGTTACTGTACCTGTATCTCCTTCACGTCTTTCTCTTCTGTCCGTCTTTTCCTTGACTGGGCGCCGGATGGTTTCAGTCTTTTGGACCTTGTAATTCCGCTACAGTATCAGTAAATCTCTCTCTGGGTCTTGGGGTCTCAGTGCGGACAGGTTCAGGCAGCTCGCCTCTCGACCCGCCCCCCTCACAGAAGACAGGTACAGTGCAACGAGCCAGGAACCCAGAAAACCCTCCGTTATTCAATAGTCTTTGCTATATTATGTTATGTTGCTGTGGGCTTATATAATATTTCGAAATAATAGTAGTAATGGCACTGGTAAAAATATAAAAAATAAAAAAAAAATAATATATATAGACATACAGCATATATATATATATATATATATATATATATATATATATATATATATATATATATATATATATATATATATTAGGGCTGTCAAACGATCAATTTTTTAATCGCGATTAATCGCATTTTGTCCATAGTTAACTCGCGATTAATCGCAAATTAATCGCAATTCTTTGGCACATTTTTTTCTGTTCTAAATGTACCTTAATGTATTTTTTCATGTTCTTAATACTTTAAACAACATAAGAAAGGTCAAATATGCTTGCATTATGAAAATGTTTATTCAACACTTCAAATCATGCAGGAAAATAAATCCAGGGTTGTCTGCTTTTGGCGAGGGGGGGCGACGGGCTCTCTGCATCTGCCGTCTGTTTGGCTTGCAAGTGGTGTCCACTGACACTGCACGTTTTTCTTCTTCGCCTTTTTCACGCAGTGTGCTGCTTTCTGTCAGTCAGTATCACACTGATGATCGCCATGGCTCCGGTGCAGCAAAACAATAAAAAGTACGACTTGAAATTCAAACCTTCTGTCGTGATATATTCAGAGGGAAAACTCAGGAGAAGCAGCCGCTAGACGTTTCTCTGCCTGCTGGAGGGAGGAAGAAGGCTAGCGAGGAGCCTGAGATAAACATGCGGGGATGAGTTATCAGCAAACGGGCACGCCACGAGAGAGTGTCCCGCAAAATGATCAGGGCGATGGAGAAACAAATGTCCGCCACCGTGAGTGACAGCAGAGATGGGGAGTTTGCAGCGAGTGCTGCTTTTCAGTCCGCCATGTTTTTAACGAACCGCCAACCCTGCTTCTTCTTCTTCTGCCACCCTCTGTCTCGAGACTACGGGTGCCGCCGACGGCCGTAAATCATACAATGCGCGTTTTAAAAAATATATATATATATACTGAGCGTTAATAGCGCGTTAAAAAAATTAACGGCGTTAAGAGGATGTTGCGTTAACGCGTTATTAACGCGTTAACTTTGACAGCCCTAATATATATATATATATATATATATATTAGGCTGTCAAAGTTAACGCTAACTGTCAAAGTTACTTTAAACAACATAAGAAAGGTCAAATATGCTTGCATTATGAAAATGTTTATTCAACACTTCAAATCATGCAGGAAAATAAATCCAGGGTTGTCTGCTTTTGGCGAGGGGGGGCGACGGGCTCTCTGCATCTGCCGTCTGTTTGGCTTGCAAGTGGTGTCCACTGACACTGCACGTTTTTCTTCTTCGCCTTTTTCACGCAGTGTGCTGCTTTCTGTCAGTCAGTATCACACTGATGATCGCCATGGCTCCGGTGCAGCAAAACAATAAAAAGTACGACTTGAAATTCAAACCTTCTGTCGTGATATATTCAGAGGGAAAACTCAGGAGAAGCAGCCGCTAGACGTTTCTCTGCCTGCTGGAGGGAGGAAGAAGGCTAGCGAGGAGCCTGAGATAAACATGCGGGGATGAGTTATCAGCAAACGGGCACGCCACGAGAGAGTGTCCCGCAAAATGATCAGGGCGATGGAGAAACAAATGTCCGCCACCGTGAGTGACAGCAGAGATGGGGAGTTTGCAGCGAGTGCTGCTTTTCAGTCCAATTGAGCTGCTATATCAGGGAAATTCAGAAAATACGTATTAGAGATGATTTCAATAAAAAGGATAAAAGAATCAATTGAACTACACAGAGCAGACAAAGTGGTGGAGTTAACAATAGACGCCAAACTTCTGAGTTTAGGATGTTGATGATGCATTATGCTTGAAATAGAATATACTTAAGGAGGTAGAACTATGTGTTGAGTAAATTTACTTATTTGCTTTCCACAATGATTATTTGATAGACTTCTAAAGTCAGCAGGGGTGTAACATAGTTGTTCATAGGATTTGTGAGCCTGTTTCCAGTCAAGTAGCCTAAGTAACATATGCACCTCACCACAGTAATTGGAGTTGGGTTTGGGATAATGGTAAAATACATTCCTTCGGGGAACACATACATAAATTACTTGTCGGTTGTGCTCCGCTAATTATGAGGGGCCGGTCTAAGCCAAAAATGCCAGGGCCGATTTTTTGTCCCAGTCCAGGAGAGGCACCCATCTGCAGTCAAGATGGCCGACAAGGGCGCAGCCATATATCCAATCCATACCGGAAGTCCCAACCGGAAGTTGCTTGATCACCAAAATAAAACCAAAATAAAAGCCGCTATTTGACCGATCCATACCGGAAGTCTCATGCGGAAGTTAGTTAATCACCAAAATAAAACCTAAATAAAAGCCCAAACAATCTCTCTCAGCGTGCCTATTTTTTTTAAAAAAAATTGCATTGGCTATCGAGCTTGGCAACGTGCTGCAGTGTCGGGCGCCATCCTCGTTGCAAGACTCCAGACCAAGAGCGCGCGAGAGAGAGCTCTCGATAATCATGTAGCCTACTATGTAGGCTAAAAGGGAAAGAATGAATGTATGTCTTTATTACACTGCAGGGATCGAAATTAGCACCCGTGTCCTTGCGCCTGGTGGGTAATGATTAATAATACTTAATGATCTATATCTTGGTTAAGGCGTAACAGTGCGCTTTACACGACCCAAGAGTTTGGGTCAAATTATGTTTCTGATTCGACCAAAGTGACAGGTGGACTTGAGAAGGCCGGAAATCCACAACTAATTGAACGGCTGTAGCGTCATTTGGACCGCTAGATTTTAAACTCTATAATCTCTCATGTAAATACCCGATTGAGTGATGAATGCATTCATTATGTCATGATGTATTTTTCTTTAACGAAATTACACCAAAATGTAGCATTTTAACAAGTTCAATTATGCATTTATTAATAACATAGTAAACCGTTATTTTTTTTTTGCATATTTACACAAGAATTTAATAGAGAAAAGTTAGAACAATAAAAGTAACTTATTTGATTATGAATGATTTTTATATTAATATATAAGTTAAAACAATATATAATAACCGAAAAAGATGGAAACGAGCTGATCTCAAACAAACAAAGAGCCGTTTTGATCACTGGTCACAGTCTACAGATGACCTCCGCTCTCCTCACAGTTACACACGGGCTTGTGGCATTTCAAGTGTCCGAGGTTTGGTTCCTTTTGCAGCTCTTTCGGACCGGCACTGCCTCCGCGTCCGTGTCTGCTGCTGCTGCTGTGGTCGCTTCCGCTGCTGCCCACCTTGTGCCGACTGCCGCGGACGCTTTCCCCTCCATGTATTCTGCCCTCAGCTCCTCTGCAGCTGCTGCAGGACTTTCCTCCGGGCTCTCCTGCTGCTGGTGCTCCCTGAATAAGATGCGGGCATTGATCCCAGCCAGGTCGAGGATGTTATAGAAGACCGTCACTGGCCATCTTTCCGCCTTTGATGGAGTACGCCCTCGCACCTGGTCCGGGACGTCCACGCCGTACTTGGTGTTGTTGTAGTAATCAGACTGTGGTGTTGCCTTCGCCCCACTGAAGGTGTCCACACCTGTGTGCAGGTGCTCAGGATGCAGACATTCTTCCTTGGCTGGTACACAGTCAGAGTCGGATCATTTCAGCACCTTCGTGAAGTGAACAGTTCCGCTCGCTGTCTCATGGAGGGAAGAACTCCCGTTTTGTTTGCCCATGGTGCCAAACAAGCTATTTAATACAACTATATAATTATTATCTCACGAGTAAATTCACAAAGAGGCACAGCTGGAGACCGCTGACACAGTTAGAGACAAGAGAGACAATGAAAGCAGCAAACCACGCGAAAAATGGAACAATGAAACCCCGCAAAGTGCTGTGCGGTCAGTTTGACCGCTTATGGCCGAAACAGGTTAATATATCATATTTTGTGTAATTTATATAAAAAACTATTCCAAGTTAAAATACAGACACTTTTAGGAAAAGTCATGTAACAGCAGTAGCCTATTGCATTTTTTCATTCAATGTTATAAGTGTTGTATTGTCTCTATAGGCTAAGTGTTGATGTTTTCCTCAATTCCTAATATATGCAATTAATGAAAATAAATTAAATGTCAAGTAAACTTTATTTAACATGGTAGATCCCTTTGTATTGTTTTTCATATGCAATTACGGTGCAACATTTTGAATTGGGACATTGAGATTAATGGGTAATGGTGGTCAGGACTTGGTGTTTAATAGCTGAACAGTGGTAGTTGGCCCATATCATTTCCTGTTTTAGGGTTAGGGTTAGGGTTAGGGTGTGTAACCCACACACACACAAACATTGTATTTGTGTTTAATAACCGTAATATTAATATTTACAATCAATATTAATTGTAAATCAATGAAACAGTAGCGTAAATTAACATTTACCATGTACTCATTTGATAGTAAGTATGACATTTGTTGTGACCGTTTTACCAATTCTCTATTTAATTTGAGAATTCAGTTTATTTATTCTTAGTTATTCTGCAGTCCTATTGTTTGTGTGTGTGTGTGTGCCCCCTATCACCACCACACAAGCATAATATTCACATTTTTATTCATAACGTTGATATTGAAGCTAAATCCATGAAATGTTAACATTATAAGTTAGTGATTATTATAGGCTTCTAACTACTGAGTAAAGTCGTGGCGAGACAATTAACTTATCAATTATACCGTTACGAACAACATGTAAATGCACAAAATGCATAGAATCATGTTATGTGTTAACCATACAGTCAATGGTGTAACCGTACGTGTTTTTTAAGCTTTTATTTCGGTGATTAACTAACTTCCGCTTGAGACTTCCGGCATGGATTGGATAAATGGCGGCTTTTATTTTGGTGATTGACCAACTTCCGGTTGGGACTTCCGGTATGGATCGGTTAAATGGCGGCTTTTATTTTGGTGAGTAACCACAACTTCCGGTTGGGACTTCCGGTATGGATTGGATATATGGCGGCGCCCTTGTCGGCCATCTTGACTGCAGATGGGTACTCTTGCAGTCCAGCCCTGCAGGCAACCAGTGGCAGCACTTGGTTTGGTCTTCCGCTGTTTAGTGTAACAGCGTCTATCAATGTTGCATTAGCGCCATCTACTGGAAGACACACGAGTTGTGAATTGTGTGACACAAAATGGCGTGGAAAACAGTCCCAAAAAGATCCACAGCAAAAGATGGAGATTCACAAATATATTTCCACTGAAAAATACTAAATTGATATGCAAATGATGATATACAAGTTAGATACAGATTCAGATTTACAGATACAAATCCTTTTGTCTGAAACACGGATTCAAATTTACAGATACAAATCTGTTTGTCTTAGATACGGATTAGATTTACAGATATAAATCACTCTGCATTTATTTGTGAATTGTGTTTTACGAGACACAAGTCAAGTGACATTTTACGAGTCACCTGCGCCCTACATTTGTGGATTTTGTGTGAAAGCAGCACGGTAGAAGAGTCTCAAAAAGATCAGCAACACAAGATGGAGATTCACAAATATACTTCTACTGAAAAATACTAAATTGATATGCAAATGATGATATACAAGTTACAAGTTAGATGGTGCAGATACAGATTCAGATTTACAGATACAAATCCTTTTGTCTGAGACACAAAATCAAATTTACAGATATAAGTCACTCTGCATTTATTTGTGAATAATATTGGGACTGTTCTAACTCCATAACCAGGTCCCAAGGTTCCTGTGTGTCAGTTAATTAACAGCAATTAAACACAGCTTTATTTAGGATAATATACCATGTTAGCACACTATAAACTAAAATAAATGGAGAACTAGAGGACCAGATTCAGTTAATATTGAATTTTGAATTACATTTTAAAGGTGCACTATGTTGTTTTGGGTTAGGAGATTTGAATCAGAAAAGAAAGATCACCTTGTTTATCAGGGACCTTTTAACGATCAACCAATGAAAGGGCAGCTGGAAATGACTTGTGATGGAAAAAGTCCAAACTGCTCTTGATCATCAGTTCCTAACAAGCTTTCTTCTGTGTGTTATTTAAAATTTTTTACCCCATTAGAATGTTTATGTCTGATTGTCACTGTAGTACAAACAGTGAACTTATGTATTCATTGTTTATCGTTTGTCTGCTGGTTAAGGCTTCCTGCTGGCTGTACAGCAAATTGCTTTCCAGGGGATATTAAATACATCTTTGACTCTTAATTCTCATGGTAGCTGATAAAGGTTTTATTTGAAACATTTTAAGACTTTTAAAAACAAGATCAAACATATGGAACACATGTAAAAATACAATAAAACAGTAAAATGATGCTAGAAGATGCCGTGGGTAAAAGAAAAGAGAGTCTCACAGCCTGCAGTTATTTGTGTTTGGAAAGATGCTGATGACAGTAAGAAGAAGAGAATGGAAGAGGAAATTACTCAAGCACTGGGACTCACTGACATCACAGATCAGAAGTGAGATTTGTTTTCAGACTCCACTCTGCCAAAATATATAAGATATCCAATCCAATCTAATCCACTTTATTTGTATAGCACATTTTAAAAACAATAAAGTTACCAAAGTGCTGAACAACAGATACAAAACAGTAAAATAAAGAAAGTTAAAGTTAAAATACAATAAATAAATAAATTAAAAGCATATAAAAGGCAAACACAAGATCAGATAAAACACTGAGAAATATAAAACTATAATAAAAGACAGACAGAGACCACACAACTCTCACGCTGTATTTAAAGCAAATCAAACGGGTCGAGATAAAAGCATGATTCAAGCACTCAAAATCATTAAAAGATACAACAGATTTAATTTTAGATAAAAGCCTCAGATGATAAAAACTACTTTTAACTATTGAGTTTATCTGTTTATCAAGTTTAAAATCACTGTCCATTTTTACACCAAGGTTTGTGACTATAAGTGCTACTGAAGTGGAGATTTTTGGCCCAGAGTATGAGAAAAAACTCATTTTGAGAGAACGGCCTTTAAAGATATGTATTGTATAAGAAATCTAATACTTACTATAGATGACATTTTAATAATAAAAAATCATAGGAAACCACATTTCTGGGTTTGGTATGGGTCATATAGGGGTTTCCAGTAGACTAACTCTCCATCTTCCGCATAAGACTCAAGATTTAGTTGTTCGGACTTCACCTCGACCCCACATAGCATGACTCTCTGAGGCATTTTGTGGGAAACATAAAATTATGAAACGTGGGTGCTGAAAGTAGATATGCTGAAGCCACATTCATGACAAAATGGGTGGTTGTACTTGCTTAAGAGTTTATGTAGAAATAATGCTAAAAATGCGCATTGGAGAAGATCTGGAGGAAGTTCCCTGCTAGCTCCAGCTGGTTTTGCTCGTCTGTGTGGAATGAGCTTTTACGAATCCTAGATTAGCATTAATGGATATTACATTAAAATACTTCCTTGATACTGTGTGTTTTCCTCAAGGGAAAATCCCCAGTGAGGATGTTGTGTGAGATGAATAATCTACGATGTAATTTGTACCCTGACCTTGACAGAAGGTTATCGCAGAATCAAAATACGTCAAAACACAGTTAAGAGACGGTGAACCTTTTAAAGACAAACAGAGAAATAAGGACACATCAGACAATATCCATAGTAATGAATCATATAACAACATGTGTCCTGTTCAGCCATCAATGTTTGAAATTTCTTCAACAAAAACACGTCTTCACTCTCGGCTCGTTCCCTTTTTGTTTGGAGTGAAATCTGTCATATGATTTAATTCTGATACATGCTTGTAAACCAATTTAAATATGCTATGCCAGCATCTGATTGGCTGAAAGGGAGGGAGAGTGAAGGCTAACATCAGATGGTGGTGTCCCTGCCAATATTACGGCCAAACGTACGGCCTGGGGAATGGTCAACCTATTAAAGAACACAGAGAAATGAGGCAACGTCAGACAAAAACCTAACAGGTTGATAAATAACCACAAGTTACCCGCTTGGCCGTTAATGTTTAATGTGCATTTTGTGACAAATCTCCTTTCTCCCTGTGAGTTTTAATTCAATTCAATTCAATTCAATTCAATTCCAAAAACGTTATTTTTCCCTGGGGGGCAATTAAAGGTATGTGGAGTAGTTGTACACAAACACAAACAAGTCAGCACGTTAAAAACAAGTCAGCACCCATTCGTAGTACAAATCAAATAAAGATAGACTAAATAAACTAAATACGATTTTTACAGTATTTACATGAGGTGTAAAGTAGCACTGAGGAACGGGTGGATGGGAGTTTAGGATCTGAACAGCCTTGGGGACAAAGGTTGCTCTCCTCCTATGTGTCCTGCAGCCCGGGCAGTGGAGCCGGCGTCCTGAGAAGAGTCCAGTGATTTTAGAGCAGACTTTGACTGCGCTCTGCAGGTGTGTCCTGTTTTGCAGGCTTATGGAGTGGAACCAGCAGGTGATGGAGAAAGTGATGACACTCTCTATGAAGGAATAATAAAATGTCAGAAAAAAGGTTCTTACTGACCCTAAAAAAAGTTGAGCTTCCTCAAGAGATACTGCCACTGCTGGCTGCCTAAGTGTTGGAGGCTATTCTCAAAAATTGTGCCCAGGTATTTGTACTCTTCAACCAGCTCTACATTCATACTGTGGATCATGCTGACAGCAGCTGCAGCCACCTCCCTCTGCTTGCTGGAAAAGGTCACCACCATCTCTTGGTCTTCTCCGCGTTTAACTCCCAGGCCAGTCTATCACACCACTCCACAAACTCTTGCAGCACTGAGAAATTGTGATGTGAGGGGCCTAAGAGCAGGGACAGGAGAACTGTGTCATCGCATCCCACTTTACCAGGAGACAATCTGGATGGGTGGACCTGCAGTCATCGCTGTAGAGCAGTGGTTCCCAAACTTTTTACAGCCACGTACCCCTTCAGACATCTGACCACCAGCCATATACCCCCAACCTGTCTGTAAGCCCCCCCCCCACCACCACCACCACACACACAGCATATATAACACATCAAACAAAATCTCCAGATCCATTTTTACCAGCATTTTCAGTGAGCAACACCAGTTCACTTTTGAAAAAAGAAATCTACCAAACATTTCTACATTTCTAGAACATATTCAGTTATAAACCCACTTGAAACTGAAGTACAAACTCACCACAGCTTTAATGAGAAGGGTGTGCTTGAGAGGACAAGCATAACTCTGCAATATTTGGCTGAATTTGAGAAAGTCTGAGTCTTAAATCGTTCTTCACACCAAGTCTCGCTCTGTATTTTGTTTTCATGCTTGTCAGAGCTGAGAATCCACTCTCACACAAGTAAGTGGTGGCAAAGGCCATCAAAGTCTTGACAGCGCATTTAGCCAGCGCAGGCTGTTCTGTGCGCAGTCCGGTCCAGAAATCTGGCAGTGGCTTCTGATTAAATTCCATTTTCAGGGATCCATCTGTTGTGATCTCAATGAGATTCTCCCCTTCAGATGTTGATAAAGAAGCAGGGACAGCTGTAAATGGATGACGTATCCAACTGTCTGACCTGTCGGTTTCGGGGACAGACCTGTGCAGCTGTGCAGCCAGCTCACAGAGGTGCGCGCTTATGTCACGTTTCACACTGTCTGTCAAACAGAGTTCATTTGCGCACAAAAAGTTATGCAACGACGGAAAGACTGTTTTGTTGTTCTCCGTGCAGTTTAACCAGAGGTTGAACTTCTTTATCATGGCCTCAACTTTATCTCGCACGTTGAATATGATTGCGGAAACCCCCTGTAATCCAAGATTAAGTTTGAAATCAAGAGATTGAGGCAAGAAAAAATATCGGCCAGATAACCCAGGCGTGTAAGAAACTCTTCATCGTGCAAATGCTCAGACAAATGAAAGTTATGGTCACTGAAGAAAATCTTAAGTTCATCTTTGAGTTCAAAGAAATGTGTCAATACTTTGCCTCTTGATAACCAGCGTACCTCTGTGTGAAGTCGTAATGTCTCATGATCGCTGCCCATTTCACTGCATAATGCAATAAATATGCGAGAGTTCAGGGGCCTGGCTTTCACAAAGTTCACCATTTCAATGTTGTGTCCAAAATATTCTTCAGGCTGGCAGGCATTCCCTTGGCAGCAGGAGCCTCTCAGTGGATGCTGCAGTAAACCCAAGTTGCATCGCGCTTGCACGCGCGTTACTACTTCGCTGTGTCTCCCAGTCATGGCCTTCGCGCCATCAGTACAAATACCAACACATTGTGTCCACATAAGTCCGTTTGATGTCACAAAGGTGTCCAGCATTTTGAAAATGTCCTCTTCAGTTGCCATTGTTTCCAAAGATGTACAGAAGAGCATGTCCTTCTTAATTGTCCCTTCATGAATGTACTGCACATATACCAGGACATGTGCCAGGCCGGCTACCTCAGTCGACTCATCCAGCTGTAGTGCGTACAATTCACTGGCTCGTACGCGATGTAGTAGCCATTTTAAAACGTCCAATGCCATGTCACTGATGCGCCGAGAAACAGTGTTGTTTGATGAAGGCATGGTCTGTATAGTTTTTTTGGCCTTTTCCCCCAACATTGTCCCAACCATATCCCTGGCAGCAGGGACAAGTCCACCACAATAGTGTGTGGCTTGCCAATGTTTGCCACTTGGTAACTCACAATGTAAGATGCTTGTAGCCCGCTCCTATTAACTGTATCTGTCTCCTGTATGCAAGTCTTACTGGTAGAAAGTCTTGTTCAAAAAGCTTGTGTGGCTTATTTCTCAAGTGAGCATATTTTGTTTCTAAATGTCTGCGCAACAGTGCAGGATTCATTGAGTTGAGAGACAGTACTTTCGCGCATATAACAGACTGTGGCCAAGTAAATCCACCAGTACTAATACAAATCAATCCCAAAGCAATGTAGTTTTCATCATATTTGCGCCTTTTTGACGAGGTGGTTTCTCTGTCCGTCGCTGCATGCTTTCCCGCATCAGGAGGCTCTGCATCCGACTCCTTATCACCGTCCTTGGTTATGCTAGCAGCTTGGCTAGCCACAGGTGCATTGCTACTAGCATCCCGGTCAAAGGTAGACCTTGAAGGGGGAGAATAACGTGGGTTGTTGTGGCTGGAAAGTGCACCTTCGACTGTGGGCTGCCTGGTGATAGCAGTTGGTGTGACTCTGGAAGGGCAATTTATCTTTTTTAGCCATTTATCCATTTCGGCGGTTGGCTGGGCATGTGTTCATTTTGGAAGTGCAATTATTTCACTGAACACTAGAGGGTAGCCTACAGTATGATGACAGTATGTGTGTTTTTTGGCAATGTGAGCAGGCACCCTAGACTGTATGTCTACTTATAAGCCAGTATAAATTTTACACATTTTTAATTATTATCGCTACATGTACTCTTGAGCCAGTACAATGACTTATTTTGTCACAAATGTGGCTCTTTGTGTCACATCTTGATTCAGGATCAGTTTTTCATCTGAACTACAGGTGCTGAGGAGGCTTCAGCATCTCTGCTTTCAGCACCCATGTTTTACAAGTTTATGTTTCCAACAAAATGCCTCATAACAAAAAGTATGGAGCAAAAATTCACTTACAGTTATCCTTTACAGTGTTTGTATTAGATCTCTAAACTCAGTTTTTAAAAGGTCACTTGAGCCATCAGTCAAACACTAAACATGGAAAG
This sequence comes from Diplodus puntazzo, assembly GCA_963678695.2. Classification (NCBI taxonomy): domain Eukaryota; kingdom Metazoa; phylum Chordata; class Actinopteri; order Spariformes; family Sparidae; genus Diplodus; species Diplodus puntazzo. Next base: position 17,318,599 of record OZ023159.1, on the reverse strand, counting down.
GCAATCTCTCGTCCTGAGAAATTAACCCAATATGGAAGCACCAAAACCTTCAGTTCTTCGAACTGCAGGTTGTATGTAGTTCACATATGCTGAACTGTATGTGAACTACTATGTGCACACTTTTTTATGCTAATATCAGACAAATGATATGTCTGTCTGTGAATATAACTGTACAATCTAATACTAGGGAAGGGCAAATATAAAAAATGGACTATACAGTATCAAAAACAATAAACTACTATTATAATAAAATGCTTAAATGACTATAAAATAAAATATAATACTGAGGTAGAAGAGAAAAGTTAAGCGGAGCATTATGTGTGAGAGGATAAGGTGCAGTATTGACTGCAATGATAATTTAAAACACATTATTTATGTGTTATGAAGTCTGATGGCACCAGGGAGGAACTATTTCCTGTGCCGTTCCTTAAGGCTGCGGGGTTGAATGAGTCTGTTGTTGAAGCTGCTCTTAAGCTTGTCCATAGTTTTGTGAAGGGATGAGAAGCATTATTCATGATTTCCAGCAGTTTTGCCCGCATCTTGTCCTCCGCCACCTCCTTCAGGGTAACTAACTTAGAGCCAACATTAGACCCTGCCTTCTTGATGAGTTTATTCAGTCTGTTAGCATCCTTTGCTTTGATGCCCACACCCCAGGACACAACAGCGAAGTAGATGGTGCTCGCAAAAACAGACTGGCAGAACGTTTGGGGCAGTCGGTTGCAGACATTATAGGACCTGAGCCTCCTCAAGAAATAAATCGTGCTCAGGCCCTTCTTGCAGACTGCCTCAATATTTGCATAATTGCAGCGGTGTTGGGTCTATCCAGGGAGGAGAAGGCTTCCTGCAGCAGGTAGATCATTGCATTGTTGACCACAACTTTGTTCAGATTGAGCTCACTATCTTGTGACCCATGTAAAAGGTATTCTGTCTGTTTGGGGCAAATAAACCACAGGTGTGATTAATGTTTACCTGTCAGGTCAAAGTGAAAATATGTGCAGTGTTTGTTCAGTGACTGGGCCACGAAGCAGCTACAGTATAAAAGTCTGAAGGGGACTGGTGGTGCATCAGTTGGTGGACACTGGGATGGTGAGTACTTTTTATTGTGTTTTATGTTTTCAGCTCAAGTTTTTTTTATGTAATGGTGACTTAATTGTAAGTTTGCATCATTGAAAATTATGACTCAGTTTCAGGAAATATTTTAACTTTAGTTCAGGGCTCATTTTGACCTTCTTCTTGTACCTTGAAATAAAGAAACGTTTTATTATATCTTTAATAAATTGATAATGATAAAAAATGTGTTTTCAACATCATCGTATAGTAATTGTGATTCAAATGCTTAATCTGTATTAAATTCTGTATTTCCAAAATCTTTTATGAACAATTTCCTTAATCTTCAAAAACAACTGAGTATTGAACAGTTACATGATGATGTTCTGTGTTTTATGTCCAGATGAAGCTGTCAGTGTTGTTGCTGCTGGTCCTGCTGCCTCTGTCCTCAGCCACGCCTCTGGACCTCGGAGACAACACAGAGCAGAGAAAGGGTAAAAACACATGACATTATAAATTTGGGGAGATGTTGAGGTGTATGTTGATCATAAAATGAAAGGCACAGTGAGACAAAAAAATACATTTTCTACATTTTGATCCTGTGTCTTTTTGTCAGTTGTTCAGTTACCTAATTTTTAAAGCAAACAACAAAATCCCTCTCTTTCCTCTTCCTGTAAAACCACAAGATATTTTTGATGAGTCATCCTGAACATTTATATAAATGTATCCAATCAAATGTAATTTGGAGCGACAGACTCACCAGCCCATCACATGAAACATTAACTAGTTGGTCATGGCAGCATGCAGAGCAGATTAATATCATGGGTCAGAAGGGTTTTATGTTCAGTTAGCAAGAATATTTCTATTCTTAATGTTAATTTCTTCCTGTCTCTTCCTCCTGATACAACATTTTGGGTGGAGGTATTTACTGACCCATGCACACTATAGTATATTTTATATTTTTATGTTTATATTTTTGTGTGAAGGGAAACTTGCAAATTAAGAATTTCATTGCCTGGTGCAAACTATGTGTATATGACAATAAAACATCTTGAATCTTGAATCTTGAACTATGGAGCCATCCAATGATAACAGAAGAGTTTGATTTGTCATGATTTGCAGCATCCATGTTCTCCTTTATTCATATCACTGTCACAATCAAAGACAGTCCAAGTTCTGTCTCACTGCTTTCAACACAAGAAAGTACATTGACTTAAATACCAATGCCAGCATGCTAACATAACAAAAGCAATGCTAACATGCTGATGTTAAGCAGGTATGTTTATGTTGACCCTCTTACTTTAACATGTTAGCAAGCTAACATTTGACAATTAACACTAAAACAGGCTATAGCTGAGGAGGTATAGTGGGTCATCCAGTAATCAACAGGTTGCTGGTTAGAAACCTTGGCTCCCCTAGCTGCATGCGAAGTGTCCTGGAGCAGGATACTGTGTTGCAACCTCATTAGGATTAATCCTCTTGGATCTATGAATGTGTTTATCCATTTAATAATTGGGAGACACTTCAGTGTGAAGAGTTAATGGAGCGACCAGTTATTGATCTCAGTGTCCACACAAAAAAAATAGAGTAAAAAAAATTTGCTTTTATAACTGTTTTGCTTCATATTTTTAAATGTTTTCTCTCTTGTGCACTTTCTCTCGTATTATTGCAAACATTTTCCTTGCCTGAACCTTTACCCATTCCTTTACCCAGTCTCTGAGTTGACCGCCGATGGATCAATGCTCATAGCTCGACCTCTTCAGACTGATGAGACGTTAAGCCAGAGGAGGCAGGTTCAGTCTTTTACTCCATCTAGCTCTATCCTGGAGTGGGTGATTTGGAACAACTCTCTCCCTATTGATGCTGTTTCAATTTACAATGAATATGCTGGTCGTCTTGATTATGTCTGCAAATTCCAGTGTGAGGCTGGCTTTTATAATCCTAGTGAGGGTCCGTATTGTCACTATGCAAAATCAAATCAAGCATATCTTGGTTCACCATTTCAGATCCTGGTAAACAAAGACTACTTTGAGATCCTAGAGTGGAGGGACAGTTCATACGGTTCAGTTCTCAAGAATTCAGTTGGAACCTGCCCTGGGGAGGACATATATGTAGGGAAGAACAAATATGGACTTGGGAAGGTGTCTACTCAGGATGAGTGCTTTTACCTACCTTGGAAAGGTTCTGAATATTGGTATAGGTACTACCAGGTTCTGACCATCAATGAGAATATAGTTAGCCAGAAGATCTACAATGTCAAGTACATCACTGATGAGTCTAAAACCTTTCAGTATCCTCCAGAGGTCATGCGTAAAACAGTCATCAGCAACTATGAATGCAGCCCAGTCACTAAAACAGATACCCTCACACAGTCATATGAGGAGCAGCAAAAGTGGGACATTTACTTTTCTATCAGTGTGGGTGTTAGTACGACCATTGAAACTGGCATCCCTCTCTTTGTTGATGGACGTTTTCAGGTCAGCACTGAGGTGGCTTTCCAGTACTCTCAGGGGAAATTTGTGACAAAGACTACCACTGACACAGTTACTGTGGAGATCACAGCCCCACCAAACCACTCCTGCACTGCTACTATGAACCGCCTTCAGTACAAACTTAACATCCCGTTCACAGCAAAACTCAGCCGCACCTACAGTAACGGGGAGATCCACACGACGTCTATCACTGGAACGTATGACAGCGTTCAGACAGCAGAGGTCCAGACTGTGATAGGCCGATGTGAAGTACTCAACAACTCCAAGCCTTGCACATGAAATACCAAAAGCCACATAATGTGTCACATAATGCATCTCTATAATTGATGCGGGGGTTGGTAACCAGCTCTTGTTCCTGTGATTCTGTGTAATTTAAATGCCTTTATTGAAAACACTTTGAATGGAAGCCAATTAATGAATGTAATATAATTAGTAGAAGATTATGATGTTGTAAGAATTGGTGCCTTAATGAATTGTTATGTCTATAATATAATCACCTGACATTTCAAAATTCTTTTGTTACTCATGTGGTTTCATTGTGCAGTTTGACACTAGAAGGATGTTTCACCTTTTGAAGAGGGGGGAAAGTTTCAGCTCACCTCAAATCTTAGATTAAAAAAGTCAGTTTTGTTATTTTAAGCACTTTGTAACTTGTGTTTAGAAAAGTGCTAAATAAACAGAGTTTTACTAACTTTAACAGCTAAATGCTGTTTTCTGAGGTGACTTTCAGCATTAATCACAATTTGTTTCCTTTGTCAGCAGCTCCTCCATTTCTTTTGTGCATTGCATTGTGGGATATTGATGTCCACTATCCACACATAAAGCGTTTATTTCTCCTCTATAATGGTAGTTTTGATAATCACTCAAGTCACTTTTCCACTGTGAGCACATTCCTACCTTCTTAGAATGAGTGTGTAGAGTGGACTTTAGTCGTCAGACTGTAATTTAGTGAGCACAATGATGGAAGCACAAACGTCCCGGCTTTTCTCAACCAGATTGATCGTTGACAGACCAGCTGTTTTCAATTCTTAAATACAGATGTGCACATTGTAGCTCTTCTAAGATTACTCATGACTTCTTCAGGGACAGTATAATGAAACTATCCTTTCAAGCATATTGAACTGGAAGGTGTTATGATTCCAGTTTGATATTCACATGGTAGTGATAGTGGCAGTCCGGATGTGGTCTAAACACAAACAACCTTTAGAGTCACTACATTGTAACTTCAGTGGCGTAAAGGAGCTTGTTGCCTGGACACAGTTTCCTATTTGGCTGAAACGTTGTTATCAGGACACTGTTTACATTTAAAGGCAGCAGAGGGCAGCAACAGACTGACAGAGAAATGAAGGTTGACAACATGGTTTTGGACAAACATTTTGGATTCACTGTATTCACTTATTTTATATTTGTGTATATTTATATACTTATTTTAAATTTGTTATAATCATTTTGATTTGAAGACCAAAAACACAGAGTCCATCTGTTTCTATCCATCTATCTATATCTCTCTGTCTCTTTGTCTCACACATATTCTCTCTCAGCTCTGATGTTTCTATACAACATATATCACAGCTGCTCGATCATTTTCTACTTTAAAGCCGCTTCACACCGGTGCGATACGAAAATGCGGCACGGATTTGCGGAATATCCATGCAGCAATGTTCCACATGTAAATCATGCACACTGAGTCCGGTGCGAAATGTTCGCATTCTTGTGTTCTAATTTCGCACCAAACTAACTTGGATGAGCAGCAAGTGTCCATTTTAGGCTCCATCACGGCATTTTAGATATTTAGGTTAAAGGTGTGTTGAAAGGCTGCATAGTAGTTTGAATTAGTTGCAACCCTCTTTGCTGTGGTAAAACATGTTTTTAAAAACGGATTTTAAAACTGCTAAGTAAAAGCTTTGCAATTTAAGCATTACTAAAGAAAGTGTAAGACATTGAATAAGAGTAGTGTCAAATGCTTTTAAGACCAAGTTGCTTTGCATGAGTTCATAAAGCAGCCTGTTTTTAGCCTGATATAACAATGCTATAGCTTTTTAGGAGCACCTTTTAACCTGAAGAATTAGAATTGAGCTGCTATATCAGGGAAATTCAGAAAATACATATTAGAGATAATTTTAATAAAAAGGATAAAAGAATCAATTGAACTACACAGAGCAGACAAAAGTGGTGGAGTTAACAATAGAAGCTAAACTTCTGAGATTTTGGATGTTGATGATGCATTATGCTTGAAATAGAATATACTTAAGGAGGTAGAACTATGTGTTAAGGAAATTTACTTATTTGCTTCCCACAATGATTATTTGATAGACTTCTAAAGTCAGCAGGGGTGTAACATAGTTGTTCATAGGATTTGTGAGTATGTTTCCAGTCAAGTAGCCTAAGTAACATATGCACACCTCACCACAGTAATTAGAGTTGGATTTGGGATAATGATAAAATACATTCCTTCGGGGAACACATACATAAATTACTTGTCGGTTGTGCTCCGCTAATTATGAGGGGTTGGTCTAAGCCAAAAATGCCAGGGCCGATTTTTTCTCCCAGTCCAGCCCTGCAGGCAACCAGTGGCAGCACTTGGTTTGGTCTTCCGCTGTTTAGTGTAACAGCGTCTATCAATGTTGCATTAGCGCCATCTACTGGAAGACACATGAGTTGTGAATTGTGTGACACAAAACGGCGTGGAAAACAGTCCCAAAAAGATCCACAGCAAAAGATGGAGATTCACAAATATATTTCCACTGAAAAATACTAAATTGATATGCAAATGATGATATACAAGTTAGATACAGATTCAGATTTACAGATACAAATCTGTTTGTCTCAGATACGGATTAGATTTACAGATATAAATCACTCTGCATTTATTTGTGAATTGTGTTTTACGAGACACGAGTCAAGTGACATTTTACGAGTCACCTGCGCCTTGCATTTGTGGATTTTGTGTGAAAACAGCACGGTAGAAGAGTCTCAAAAAGATCAGCAACACAAGATGGAGATTCACAAATATATTTCTAACCCTACAGATACAAATCCTTTTGTCTGAGACACAAAATCAAATTTACAGATATACACAGCTTTATTTAGGATAATATAACATGTTAGCACACTATAAACTAAAATAAATAGAGAACTAGAGGACCAGATTCAGCTAATATTGAATTTTGAATTACATTTTAAAGGTGCACTATGTTGTTTTGGGTTAGGAGATTTGAATCAGAAAAGAAAGATCACCTTGTTTATCAGTGACCTTTTAACGATCAACCAATGAAAGGGCAGCTGGAAATGACTTGTGATGGAAAAAGTCCAAACTGCTCTTGATCATCAGTTCCTAACAAGCTTTCTTCTGTGTGTTTTTTAAAATTTTTTACCCCATTAGAATGTTTATGTCTGATTGTCACTGTAGGACAAACAGTGAACTTATGTATTCATTGTTTATCGTTTGTCTGCTGGTTAAGGCTTCCTGCTGGCTGTACAGCAAATTGCTAATTTGTTCTAAATGTACCTTAATGTATTTTTTCATGTTCTTAATACTTTAAACAACATAAGAAAGGTCAAATATGCTTGCATTATGAAAATGTTTATTCAACACTTCAAATCATGCAGGAAAATAAATCCAGGGTTGTCTGCTTTTGGCGAGGGGGGGCGACGGGCTCTCTGCATCTGCCGTCTGTTTGGCTTGCAAGTGGTGTCCACTGACACTGCACGTTTTTCTTCTTCGCCTTTTTCACGCAGTGTGCTGCTTTCTGTCAGTCAGTATCACACTGATGATCGCCATGGCTCCGGTGCAGCAAAACAATTAAAAGTACGACTTGAAATTCAAACCTTCTGTCGTGATATATTCAGAGGAAAACTCAGGAGAAGCAGCCGCTAGACGTTTCTCTGCCTGCTGGAGGGAGGAAGAAGGCTAGCGAGGAGCCTGAGATAAACATGCGGGGATGAGTTATCAGCAAACGGGCACGCCATGAGAGAGTGTCCCGCAAAATGATCAGGGCGATGGAGAAACAAATGTCCGCCACCGTGAGTGACAGCAGAGATGGGGAGTTTGCAGCGAGTGCTGCTTTTCAGTCCGCCGTGTTTTTAACGAACCGCCAACCCTGCTTCTTCTTCTTCTGCCACACTCTGTCTCAAGACTACGGGTGCCGCCGACGGCCATAAATCATACAATGCGCGTTTTTTTAAAAAAAAAAAATATACTGAGCGTTAATCGCGCGTTAAAAAAATTAACGGCGTTAAGAGGATGTTGCGTTAACGCGTTATTAACGCGTTAACTTTGACAGCCCTAGTAAAAATACAATAAAACAGTAAAATGATGCTAGAAGATGCCATGGGTAAAAGAAAAGAGAGTCTCACAGCCTGCAGTTATTTGTGTTTGGAAAGATGCTGATGACAGTAAGAAGAAGAGAATGGAAGAGGAAATTACTCAAGCACTGGGACTAACTGACATCACAGATCAGAAGTCAGATTTGTTTTCAGACTCCACTCTGCCAAAATATATAAGATATCCAATCCAATCTAATCCACTTTATTTGTATAGCACATTTTAAAAACAATAAAGTTACCAAAGTGCTGCACAACAGATACAAAACAGTAAAATAAAGAAAGTTAAAGTTAAAATAGACTATAAAACTATAAAACTATAATAAAAGACAGACAGAGACCACACAACTCTCACGCTGTATTTAAAGAAAATCAAACGGGTCGAGATAAAAGCATGATTCAAGCACTCAAAATCATTAAAAGATACAACAGATTTAATTTTAGATAAAAGCCTCAGATGATAAAAACTACTTTTAACTATTGAGTTTATCTGTTTATCAAGTTTAAAATCACTGTCCATTTTTACACCAAGGTTTGTGACTATAAGTGCTACTGAAGTGGAGATTTTTGGCCCAGAGTATGAGAAAAAACTCATTTTGAGAGAACGGCCTTTAAAGATATGTATTGTATAAGAAATCTAATACTTACTATAGATGACATTTTAATAATAAAAATTCATAGGAAACCACATTTCTGGGTTTGGTATGGGTCATATAGGGGTTTCCAGTAGACTAACTCTCCATCTTCCGCATAAGACTCAAGACTCAGTTGTTCAGACTTCACCTCGACCCCACATAGCATGACTCTCTGAGGCATTTTGTGGGAAACATAAAATTATGAAACGTGGGTGCTGAAAGTAGATATGCTGAAGCCACATTCATGACAAAATGGGTGGTTGTACTTGCTTAAGAATTTATGTAGAAATAATGCTAAAAATGCGCATTGGAGAAGATCTGGAGGAAGTTCCCTGCTAGCTCCAGCTGGTATTGCTCATCTGTGTGGAATGAGCTTTTACGAATCCTAGATTAGCATTATTGGATATTACATTAAAATACTTCCTTGATACTGTGTGTTTTCCTCAAGGGAAAATCCCCAGTGGGGATGTTGTGTGAGATGAATAATCTACGATGTAATTTGTACCCTGACCTTGACAGAAGGTAATCGCAGAATCAAAATACATCAAAACACAGTTAAGAGATGGTGAACCTTTTAAAGACAAACAGAGAAATAAGGACGTATCAGACAATATCCATAGTAATGAATCATATAACAACATGTGTCCTGTTCAGCCATCAATGTTTGAAATTTCTTCAACAAAAACACGTCTTCACTCTTGGCTCGTTCCCTTTTTGTTTGGAGTGAAATCAGTCATATGATTTGATTCTGGTAAATGCTTGAAAACCAATTCAAATATCCTATGCCAGCATCTGATTGGCTGAAAGGGAGGGAGAGTGAAGGCTAACATCAGATGCCGGGAAGGTTTGTGGTGTCCCTGCCAATATTACGGCCAAACCTATGGCCTTGGGAATGGTCAACCTATTAAACAACACAGAGTGATAAGGCAACATCAGATAAAAACCTAACAGGTTGATAAACAACCACAAGTTTCCCGCTTGGCCGTTAATGTTTAACATGCATTTTGTGACAAATCTCCTTTCTCCCTGTGAGTTTTAATTCAATTCAATTCAATTCAATTCCAAAAATGTTATTTTTCCCTGGGGGGGCAATAAAAGGCATGTGGAGTAGTTGTAGATTAGTACAAATCAAATAAAGATAAAATAGACTAAATAAACTAAATAAGATTTTTACAGTATTTACATGAGGTGCAAAGTAGCGTTGAGGAACGGGTGGATGGGAGTTTAGGATCTGAACAGCCCTGGGGACAAAGGTTGCTCTCCTCCTCTGTCTCCTGCAGCCCGGGCAGTGGAGCCGGCGTCCTGAGAAGAGTCCAGTGATTTTAGAGCAGACTTTGACTGCGCTCTGCAGGTGTGTCCTGTTTTGCAGGCTCATGGAGTGGAACCAGCAGGTGATGGAGAAAGTGATGACACTCTCTATGAAGGAATAATAAAATGTCAGAAAAAAGGTTCTTACTGACCCCAAAAAACGTTGAGCTTCCTCATGAGATACTGCCACTGCTGGCATCTTCTGAGAATCTCCTTAGTGTTGGAGGCTATTGTCAAAAATTGTGCCCAGGTATTTGAACTCTTCAACCAGCTCTACATTCCTCCTGTGGATCGTGCTGACAGCAGCTGCAGCCACCTCCCTCTGCTTGCTGGGAAAGGTCACCACCATCTCTTAATCTTCTCTGTCAGTGCGTTTGCATGACACTCAAGAAAACCGAATTACTGGGTTAGTCCGACTATGATCGGATTTTTAAAAAAAATATTTTTTTTGCCCTTTTTTCGGCTTTATTTATAGGAAAGCTGGAGATAGACAGGAAGCATGATGGGAAAGAGGGGGAGTGACACGCGGCAGGGGGCGCCCAGGCCGGGAATCGAACCCGGGGCCGCCACAGTGAGGACAAAGCTTCTGCACATGGGACGCCCGCTCCACCAACTGACCTAAACGGCGCCCCCTGATTGGATTTTTAAGATGCATGTATACACCTTAGTCTGGCTAAAATCAGATCGAATCGGATTTCTCATAGTCGGATTAAAACACCTAGATTATATGATTGATAGTCGCATGACTCGTGCATGTATGCGTTCTATCAGATCGGATCGGATTTCTGCGCAGGCTCAAGATTTTTTTCCCGGGGCTGTGAGCTGGAAACAGAAGGACGGCGGCAGTGGCAGCATCTTTCCTCCGAAATAACCGCAATGTTAGAAAAATAATATGGCTGTCTGTGAAGATAACTGTACAATCAAAATATAGGGCAATGGCAAATATAAAAAATGTACCGTAAACAAAATCAAAAACAATAAAATACTATTATATAAAATAATAATAAATAATAATAATAAAATGCTTAAATGACTTTAAAATAAAATATAATACTGAGGTAGAAGAGAAAAGGTGAGTGGAACATTTTGTGTGAGAAGATGAGGTGCAGTATTGACTGTAATAATAATTTAAAACACATTATTTATGTGTTATGGAGTATGCATTTTAAAGTCTGATGGCACCAGGAAGGAACTATTTCCTGTGCCGTTCCTTAAGGCTGTGGTTTGAATGAGTCTGTTGTTGAAGCTGCTCTTAAGTTTGTCCAGAGTTTTGTGGAAGGGATGAGAAGCATTATCCATGATTTCCAGCAGTTTTGCCCGCATCTTGTCCTCCACCACCATGAGTTTATTCAGTCTGTTGGCATCCTTCGCTTTGATGCCCGCACCTCAGGACACAACAGCAAAGAAGATGGTGCTCGCAAAAATCACAGTGGCAGAACATTCAGGGCATTCGGTTGCAGACATTAAAGGACCTGAGCCTCCTCAAGAAGGAAAGCCGGCTTAGGCCCTTCTTGCAAACTGCCTCTGTATTTGTATGATTGCATTATTTTAAACATGTTCTCCAGTTTGGCCTTCAGCAGCCTGGGCTGGAAGGTGTTGAAGGCACTGGAGAAGTCGAAGAACATGGTGTGGACAGCGCTATTGGGTCTATCCAGGGAGGAGAAGGCTTCCTGCAGCAGGTAGATCATTGCATCGTCGACCACAACTTTGTTCAGATTGAGCTCACTATCTTGTGACCCATGTAAAGGGTATTCTGTCTGTTTGGGGTAAATAAACCACAGGTGTGGTTAATGTTTACCCATCAGGCCAAAGTGATAGTGTGTACGGTGTTTGTTCAGTGACTGCGCCATGAAGCAGTTACAGTATAAAAGCCTGAAGGGGACTGGAGGTGCATCAGTTGGTGGACACTGGGATGGTGAGTACTTTTTATTGTGTTTTATGTTTTCAGCTCAAGTTTTTTTTTTTTTTTTTTTTTTTTAATGTAATGGTGACTTAAATTGTAAATTTGCATCATTTGAAATTATGACTCAGTTTCAGGAAATATTTTAACTTTAGTTCAGGGCTCATTTTGACCTTCCTTCTGTACCTTGAAATTAAGAAAAAAATGTTTTATTATATCTGTATATAAATTAATAATGATAAAAAAATATATGTTTTCAAATCATATAGTAATGGTGATTCAAATGCTTAGTTTGTATTAAACTCTGTTTTTCCAAAATCTTTTATGAACAATTTCTTTAATCTTCAAAAACTAGTGAGGTTTGAACAGAGATGTTGTTCTGTGTTTTATGTCCAGATGAAGCTGTCAGTGTTGTTGCTGCTGGTCCTGCTGCCTCTGTCCTCAGCCACGCCTCTGGACCTCGGAGACAACACAGAGCAGAGAAATGGTGAAAACACATGACATTATGACTTTGGGAAGATATTGAGGTGTATGTTGATCACAAAATGAAAGGCACAGTGAGACAAAAAAATATATTTTCTACATTTTGATCCTGTGTCTTTTTGTCAGTTGTTCAGTTACCTCATCTTTAGTGCAAACAACCAAATCCCTCTCTTTCCTCTTCCTGTTAAACCACAAGATCTTTTAGATGAGTCATCCCGACCATTTATATAAATCTATCAAATCAAATGTCATTTGGAGCGACAGACTCAACAGATTAATATCATGGGTCAGAATGGTTTTATGTTCAGTAAGCAAGAACATTTATATACTTAATGTAAATTTCTTCCTGTCTCTTCCTCCTGATACATCATGAGGATGTTTTGGGTGGAGGTATTTACTGACCCATGCACACTATGGAGCCATCTAATGATATCAGAAGAGTCTGCTGTGTCATGATTTGCAGCGTCTATGTTCTCCTTTGTGCTCAGATAACTGTCACGGTCAAAGACAGTCCAAGTTCTGCCTCACTGCTTTCAACACAAGAAAGTACATTGACTTAAATACCAATGTCAGCATGCTAACATAACAAAAGCAATGCTAACATGCTAATGTTAAGCAGGTTGTTTACCATGTTGACCCTCTTACTTTAACGGGTTGACAAGCTAACATTTGACAATCAACACTAAAACAGGCTGTAGCTCAGGAGGTATAGTGGGTCATCCAGTAATCGACAGGTTGCTGGTTAGAAACCTTGGCTCCCCCAGCTGCATGCGAAGTGTCCTGGAGCAGGATACTGTGTTGCAACCTCATTAGGATTAATCCTCTTGGATTTATGAATGTGTTTATCCATCCAATAATTGGGAAACATTTCAGTGTGAAGAGTTATTGGAGCGACCAGTTACTGATCTCAGTGTCCACACAAAAAAGAAATAGAGTAATAAAATTTGCTTTTATAACTGTTTTGCTTCATATTTTAAATGTTTTCTCTCTTTTGCACTTTCTCTCATACTATTGCAAACATTTTCCTTGCCTGAACCTTTACCCATTTCTTTATCCAGTCTCTGAGTTGACCGCCGATGGATCAATGCTCATAGCTCGACCTCTTCGGACTGATGAGACGTTAAGCCAGAGGAGGCAGGTTCAGTCTTTTACTCCATCTAGCTCTATCCTCGAGTGGGTGACCTGGAACAACTCTCTCCCTATTGATGCTGTTTCAATTTACAATGAATATGCTGGTCATACTGAGTATGTCTGCAAATACCAGTGTGAAGCTGGCTTTTATAATCCTGATGAGGGTCCTTATTGTCACTATTCAAAATCACTTCAAGAACATCTTGGTTTCCCATTTGAAATCCTGGTAAACAAAGACAACTTTGAGATCCTGGAGTGGAAGGACGGTTCATACGGTTCAGCTCCCAAGAATTCAGTCCGAACCTGTCCTGGTGTGGACATATATGTAGGGAAGAACAAATATGGACTTGGGAAAGTGTCTACTCAGGATGAGTGCTTTTACCTACCTTGGAAACATTTTGAATATTGGTATAGGGACTACCAGGTTCTGACTCTCAAGGAGAATATAGTTAGCCAGAAGATCCACAATGTCAAGTACATCACTGATGAGTCTAAAACCATTCAGTGTCCTCCAGAGATAATGCATAAAACAGGCATCAGCAACAATGGATGCAGCCCAGTGACTAAAACAGATACCCTCACACAGTCATATGAGGAGCAGCAAAGGTGGGACATTTCCTTTTCTATCAAAGTGGGTGTTAGTACGACCATGGAAGCCGGCATCCCTCTCTTCGTTAATGGACATTTCGAGATCAGCACTGAGGTGGCTTTCCAGTACTCTCAGGGGAACACTGTGACAAAGACTACCACTGACACTGTTGCTGTAGTGATCACAGCCCCGCCAAACCACTCCTGCACTGCTACTATGAACCGCCTTAAGTACAAACTTAACATCCCGTTCACAGCAAGCCTCAGCCGCACCTACAGTAACGGGGAGATCCACACGATGTCTATCACAGGAACGTATGACAGCGTTCAGACAGCAGAGGTCCAGACTGTGATAGACCGATGTGAAGTACTCAACAACTCCAAGCCTTGCACATGAAATACCAAAAGCCACATAATGTGTCACATAATGCATCTCTATAATTGATGCGGGGGTTGGTAACCAGCTCTTGTTCCTGTGATTCTGTGTAATTTAATTGCATTTATTGAAGACACTTTGAATGGAAGCCAATTAATGAATGTAATGTAATTAGCAAAAAATACAAGATTATGATGTTGTAAGAATTGGTGCCTTAATGAATTGTTATGTTTGTAATATAATCACCTGACATTTCAAAGTTCTTTTGTTACTCATGTGGTTTCATTGTGCAGTTTGACACTAGAAGGATGTTTCACCTTTTGAAGAGGGGGAGAAGATTCAGCTCACCTCAAATCTTAGATTAAAAAAGTGAATTTTGTTATTTTAAGCACTTTGTAACTTGTGTTTAGAAAAGTGCTAAATAAACAGAGTTGTACTAACTTTAACAGCTAAATGCTGTTTTCTGAGGTGACTTTCAGCATTAACCACGATTTGTTTAATTTGTTTCCTTTGTCAGCAGCTCCTCCATTTCTTTTGTGCATTGCATTGTGGGATATTGATGTCCACTATCCACATATAAAGCGTTTATTTCTCCTCTATAATGGTAGTTTTGATAATCACTCAAGTCACTTTTCCACTGTGAGCACATTTCTACCTTCTTAGAATGAGTGTGTAGAGTGGACTTTAGTCGTCAGACTGTAATTTAGTGAGCACAATGATGGAAGCACAAACGTCCCGGCTTTTCTCAACCAGATTGATCGTTGACAGACCAGCTGTTTTCAGTTCTTTAATACAGATGTGCACATTGTAGCTCTTCTGAGATTACTTATGACTTCTTCAGAGACAGTATAATGAAACTATCCTTTCAAGCATATTGAACTGGAAGGTGTTATGATTCCAGTTTGATATTCACATGGTAGTGATAGTGGCAGTCCGGACGTGGTCTAAACACAAACAACCTTTAGAGTCACTACATTGTAACTTCAGTGGCGTAAAGGAGCTTGTTGCCTGGACACAGTTTCCTATTTGGCTGAAACGTTGTGATCAGGACACTGTTTACATTTAAAGGCAGCAGAGGGCAGCAACAGACTGACAGAGAAATGAAGGTTGACAACATGGTTTTGGACAAACATTTTGGATTCACTGTATTCACTAATTTTTATTTGTGTATATTTATATAGTTATTTTATATTTTTTATAATCATTTTGATTTGAAGACCAAAAACACAGAGTCCACCTGTTTCTATCCATCTATCTATATCTCTCTGTCTCTTTGTCTCACACATATTCTCTCTCAGCTCTGATGTTTCTATACAACATATATCATAGCTGCTCGATCATTTTCTACACTTCATGATTTATTATATTGATGATGGAAACGAGCTGTGGTGATAATAATACGACAAACTGTTCATCAATACAGCATTTACCTTCCTTGTGCAGTCAGAGTTTTATTAAACTATTTTTGATCAAATGAAAAAGGCTTTATTGATGAAAGGTGGTCAAATCGCTGTTGCTACAGAAATCTGAGATACAGCAATAAACACAAACATGACCAAAGATTTAAGTTTACACTCAACGGCAACAGTAAACCTGCATGCTGACCTGCTCACAATGACAATGCTAGCAGGTTTAATATTCATCATGTTAAATACAACCAGGTCCCAAGGTTCCTGTGTGTCAGTTAATTAACAGCAATTAAACACAGCTTTATTTAGGATAATATACCATGTTAGCACACTATAAACTAAAATTCAGATTCAGTTAATATTGAATTTTGAATTACATTTTAAAGGTGCACTATGTTGTTTTGGGTTAGGAGATTTGAATCAGAAAAGAAAGATCACATTGTTTATCAGCAACCTTTTAACGCACAACCAATGAAAGGGCAGCTGGAAATGACTTGTGATGGAAAAAGTCCAAACTGCTCTAGATCATCAGTTCCTAACAAGCTTTCTTCTGTGTGTTTTTTAAAAATTTTTACCCCATTAGAATGTTTTTGTCTGATTGTCACTGTAGGACAAAGAGTGAGCTCATGTATTTATTGTTTATTGTTTGTCTGCTGGTTAAGGCCTCCTGCTGGCTGTACAGCAAATTGCTTTCCAGGGGATATTAAATAAATCTTTGACTCTCAATTCTCATGGTAGCTGATAAAGGTTTTATTTGAAACATTTTAAGACTTTTAAAAACAAGATCAAACATATGGAACACATGTAAAAATACAATAAAACAGTAAAATGATGCTAGAAGATGCCGTGGGTAAAAGAAAAGAGAGTCTCACAGCCTGCAGTTATTTGTGTTTGGAAAGATGCTGATGACAGTAAGAAGAAGAGAATGGAAGAGGAAATTACACAAGCACTGGGACTCACTGACATCACAGATCAGAAGTGAGATTTGTTTTCAGACTCCACTCTGCCAAAATATATAAGATATAATCACAGGATGATTAAAGACCAAAAAAACAACAGCTGTGAGTCCATCGATGGAGCACTGTGCATTCTCTAAAACATCTGCGTGAAGGACAAGGGGATAACTACAGAAGCCAAGAACAGCCATGGATTTGTATTTTTTTTATGCACTGTTATCTCATGATAACGACTTATTAAGTTCTTATCTTGATATGACAAGGTTGTTTTCTCGTGATAACGACTTATTATGCCGTTATCTCCATATAACAGGCCCGGTTCTAGACTTCCTTGATTGGGGGGGCAGTAAGGAATGTTGATGGGTCACTATTGTTTTGAGTGCTATAGGGATGATTTTTTGTATGCCTACCAGTCTATGATGCCAACCCAGACTGCCCAGCATTGCCAATTCGCTGTGGTTCCATCGGCAAAGCTCTAACAGGAATTATTTTTCTGGATTGGCGGAGAAAACAAATTCTGTGGCCAACAAATTATTGACATCAGTCTACTAACATTTTTTTCTATTTAAATGTGAAACTACAATGTAATTGGCATTTTAAATTTAAACCAACCTCCATATATCAATGCACAACCCCAATGCATACAAAAAAATCATCAGAGCCAGCCGTTCCATAATAAAAACATCTTGCCATCATTTGTTATCCATGTTTACCTCTATTAGCTGAAGCTGCTCTTGATTTTAAAAACAAATCAGGCGGTTTGCAGCATTTTTCACCGTCAGCCAACAGTGCTCTCTTAGACTTCTCTCTTTGTCTCCGCTCCCCGCGTCGCTTGATGCCTTGATTCATCTTTTTTGCTAGCCTAATCTCAGTCAGCAGTTGAGAAAGTGCTAACTCTTTATTTTATTCAAACACAGAATGAGAGGACAGCCAGGACAGAAGTGGCTGATGCACCTGGAAGATCAGGACCTTTTATATACCAGGACCAATTATATAAAAGATGATGCTGCTAAATCTCTGAATGTGTGTGTGTGTGTGTGTGTGTGTGTGTGTGTGTGTGTGTGTGTGTGTGTGTGTGTGTGTGTGTGTGTGTGTGTGTGTGTTTTCATTTGCTGTTTAAGCAAGCAAAGTCTTTTTTAGGCCAAATCCATTATCCACACTCCACTCTTCAACACAGAGATAAATTTTGTTCTAAAATCTGCATAGTCTTTGTAGTTAGATGCCAGTTCCAAAGAACAACTACAGGTGTGAGCCAAAGGTGCCCTTGCGAACTGTGGCTGCTCTGCTGTGAATGTGACTTTAATGGTCTTAGATAGAAACAAGTCAGACCCTGTGCAGTACCTGAGGAATAGGCCAAGCTCCTTCTCATGGGAACTTGATGGTTTTGGTAATGTTTCTTGGCCTGGGTTTGAGATCATCCAGAAACTTCTTCAGTCCTTCCCAATTCATGAATTGTCCAATAGACCTGAGAATTGGCTTCCAACACTTTATGATAAATGCTGGTTCTCGTACCATCTCTTTGTGGGCTATTTCCTCCACCAGACTTGGCAGATTTTCTTCAGATGGGAGTGCACAGCAGTTGTGACTGCTGAGTATGTTGATGAGTTTATCCATATCTGCCCCTTTGAAGTTGTTGTCTGTAAATGCTTCAATCATGTCCACAAGACAGTGTGCTTTGCGGATCACAATGACTTGCTTCTCCACTATATTCTCTGGATTTGCAAAGAAATCAGTAGCCATTGTGCTGGTGGAACTTGAAGCCTGCTCAGAATCCACAATGTGAATAATATCTTCTTCCATCTCAGCTACCACTACTGCTTCTATTTGACTGTCAAAGACTGTGTTTGCGCCACTTTCTTGTTGGCTGTTAACTGGCCAGGAATCTGGACTTACTGTGGTCTTGATGTGTGGAGGTGAGTATATCAGAGTGTCAGCAAGACCCTCGACAAGTTCACAAGGCATGTTGGTGTCATATCCAAGTACTATGACTTCATCAACACTGGACAGATCTATTAGAGGCTGGCCTGATCTTTGAGAAGCAGGAGTAGCTTGGAGTGTTGAGGTAGTATTGGGACTGCTCCAAGAGAAAGGCCTACTGCCGTACCGGAGTCTTTTGACAGGAGTTGGGGAGAGCAGTGATGGGCTGGATGAGGATGGAGATGCATGTGTAGCTGGCCCAAGTGTGTTGGATTTGTCAGGTGAAAAGAGCATGTCTGTTGTTGCATCACTAAGCTCAGAATCACTACAATCTTTTGGCTTTGTACAGAGGTATAGTCTTAGAAACTTGTAATTAGTTTGCTCTAACAAACTTCCAACTGTGACACTACCCTCAAGAGGCTCCTCAGAACCAATGACAGAAAGCATGCACTCAAAGTCCTCTAATTTGCCTTTTGTCGATGTACCGTTGGGGAAAAAAGGTGTTTTACCTTTTTCAAGAATGGTTGATACAGTGTCATCTTTGCTTACAACTATCTCTCTTGTCCCATCCCCAGTAGGCCTTCTCACTTGTTTGTACATACATCTTGGTAGTTCAACCAGCCAAGTTCTATTTTCCTTGTCTTCTTTTCAGCATTCTTATATCCACAAAGTGTAGGCTTAGAGTTAAAGCTGCTGGCTGCTGTGGCTGAGGCGGTGGATGGAAGTTTCATCTTCTCTCTTAGTCTATTTATTAAAGTTTGTTTCATTTGCTTTGTATTCTCTATCCTTTCACTTGAGGATAACTCCTTCCAGTTTCTGGCAAAGACACAGTCTCCATATCAAGGAATAAAGGTAGAGAGTTTGTCTCCTCCAAGGAACTTCACAATGTCTTGATCGATCTAAGACATTGTGACATCGGGGGGGGGGGGGGGGGGGCATAGTTGCGCCCCCTCATGGCCCAATTGTTGAAAAACGTGCACTAAAGTGCCCTCCTGAGAGCCAAAATGCACGCTAATGTGCCCTCTTGGGAGCCAAAAAAGCGTGCCAAAGTGCCCTCTTGGTTGGCAAAACACACTAAACTGCCCCCTTAGCTGGTTAAAACATGATAAACTGCTCTCTTGGGAGCCAAAACACGCGCTAAAGTGCCCTCTTGGGAGCCAAAACACGCACTAAAGTGTCCTCTCGGGAGCCAAAACATGTGCTAAAGTGCCCTTCTTTTCGCCCCTGCCCTTCAAAAAGTCTGCGCATGCCACTGGTCATTTTATACTTTTTTTTAATATTACCACCTTGTGACCAAAATCTGCAACATGTTACTGTGCCGCTTACTTAAAATCTGCTTCACATTTTACTTATTTCACAACAATGTCACACTCAAAAGAAAACAAAGAACACATTAGACAACTTTGAGAACTATCTCACACCAGTGGAAAATTAGATTTAAATGAATGAACCACACAGCTACATATATTTTAGTAATGAGTGTTTTGAGTTTCTGTTTATTTCTGTGAGTGAGAATATAATGTATGTATGTATATCATTATTATGTGATTATGAGTGTTTAACTTGGTATATTTTTGTTATTCTTTTTGTAGAAAACCCACACTCATCACTGTAAGCTTCAACTGTTATGCCTGTGTGCTGCTGAAAAGGAAAGGAAAGAAAACTGAAAGCATATCAACCTCTCTAAGCCTTTTATTACCCCACATACTCATAATTGTGGCCTCAAGTGGTGTTCTAGCCTACACACCAGTGTGAACCTGGTGATAAACCTTGAACTAGTGCCCAGTCTGAACATTACTAGTAGTTTCTCCACTACAACCAGAATGACATTAGCTGGTTTAAGCTGGACACCAACTGAGCCACCAGTTCAACCAGCTTGATACCAACTACGTTACAGATCACAAAACCTCTTACGATAAATTAAGATACATTTCTGTTACTCTTTGGTTTCTGACAAATGGAGTTTATATTCTATTCTATTCTTACACTGGTCATTGCTGTTTTTGTTTATTTGTTTTTAACAGCAAGGGTGTGTGTCCAACCTTTGCTGCAATTTAGTAGTTACCAGTATTAACTTAGGTCATATAAATCATTTTATGTCCATCTAATGAAGGCAAACACAGGTATTATGTCATTATCAATGTCCAAATGTATCATATTCATGATTCTACAGACAACAACCAAATTGGTCCAAAATAGTTCTTCATTTGTCACTTTAGCAATAGCAGGCAATACCTTTCAATACTGACTTAGATTACACTTCACCTTGTCCTCTGCCATTTTTTCTCCTCAGGAACACCCCTTTCTCTCAAGGCTGAGAGAAACTGGTCCATGGTGATCTGATTCAACAGTAAATGTAGTCAATTTTAGCAGCTGCAACAAAGTTGTTCAATTCTTGACTGCTGGCCCTTATTCAAAAGGGCTGTCATAGTTCTTCTGATTATTTAATAGCAACATTTGGAGTTGACCATTGTAATGCTGTGCCACAAACTATAAACACGACACATATCAAGCACTATTCAATGAATTAATAAACGTTCGTGGCAGCCCTTGTAGGTTAAAATCAAGACCAACACATTATTACTTAATTCGTTATCACGAGAAAACAATCTTTGTTTTCTCGTGATAACAAATTAATTATTTCGTTATCTCCATATAACGAAATAATTAATTAGTTATCACGAGAAAACAATATTTGTTATATGGAGATGACGAAAAAATTAATTAGTTATCATGAGAAAACAATCTTTGTTATATGGAGATAACGAAAGAATTAATTCTTTATCACAAGACAAAAATCTTTTTTATATGGAAATAACGTCATAAGTCGTTATCACGAAAAAACAACCTTTGTTATATCGAGATAATGACTTAATAAGTCGTTATCATGAGATAACAGTACATAGTTCAGCATCAGTTGCACCGCATCAGTAATATATAATATATTTAAAATATATATCTATATATATATATCTATATATATATATATATATATATATATCTATATATATATATATATATATATATATATATATATATATATTTTAAATATATTAAATATATATATACACATACATATACATACATATACATACATATACATATACATATATTTGTTATTTGATTCAATTCATTTCACTGAATATCAACACGTATTGTACAAATACAATGTATTGTTATACTCTTTAAACAGGTGAGATACATTGGACAATAATACCATTATTAGACTAAGATTAGATTATTAGACTTAGAATGTAGACTTGTTTTTCAGCCTACCTATTTTTTCCTTTAATTAAGATAAAGTTCTCAAATGTTAAACTGTCAAACTTTGCCTAAATAAAGCACAATCTGATTTAACAGCTTTTTAAAAGTACAATTCAAGTGCTTTAAAAGTGCCTAAACCAAAAATGTCGATACTATTAACCCTTTATCAGGCACTCGTTGAAATAAAAACATTTTCTAAAATGTGTATATATAAAAAATATGAGAAAAACACATTTAGGCTTAAAGGAACATCAATTTTAACATTTTTTATGGAACATTAATAACGTACACATATCTATGTACCAATACAACATAAATAACAAATATAGCATGTATCAAAGTCCACTCTAGTCCAGTCCAGTCATTTATGCCCCATAGCAACACCATTCTGGATGTCCATGGAAGTGACCATATATAGTTCCTTGCCTGATAAAGGGTTAAAGCCTTTTTCATCACATCTCAGTTGTTACTGTAAAAGTTATAGCAAAGAAAATAAGTTTACAGAATTCTCCTACACCAGCAGCAGTCAATAAACAAGGTCGATTGGTTAATCTTCCCTGAGATACAGCAGATAAGACTGCAGTATCTTCCCAGATCAAGACTGCTGGATTGGAGCGACGTTTAGCTCAGTGGGTAGAGCAGGTGTCCCGTGTACAGAGGCTTTGTCCTCACTGCAGCGGCCCCGAGTTTGAGACCCGACCTGGGGCCCTTTGCTGCGTGTCATTCCCCCTCTCTCTCAACCTGTTTCCTGTCATTTCTCCCTGCTGATCTGTCAATAAAGGCCAACAAAAATATTTTTTTTAAAAAGACTGCTGGATTGAAGCATGTCAGAGAGGCTTTTGACATCACCAAACGCTTTACAAAAGGTAAACAAAAGCCCTGTGAACTGTAAATCTATCTGAGGCAGAAGACCCATTGCTTCCACTTTTCTGTTACCCCTATCCTCAAGTGAAATTTCATTTAAAAGCCTCAGAACTGCTGTAAGCCTGTCTCAGATTACAACATGCCATGTATATGCTTGTCCACCTAACATCTGTAAGTCTCTCTAGTTCCCTAGGTTTCTCCTGTGGACAACAAGCCATTTGATATGAACAGCAGAGCCAGATACATACACTATCATCACTGCGGTAATAGTAGCGCACTAAAGATTTCTGTTCCTTCCTTTTTCTTTAGTTACGTCAGCCAGCACACTAAACACTTCACTTTCTTTTACTTCTGCTATCATTTGCTTTTGGACCATTTCCACTAATCCCTGACGAATCGCATTCTGACTTCGGCGGCTGGCATACTTGGCATTGCCACACGCCCCTATGAGCAATCTTCTCATTGTCTCTGCAACCTAGATGTTCTAAGCTACCGTAGATGTGTCTACAGAACAGGTGTCTGACGAACCAAGCCAAGGCAAAGCTAACTGTTTGCGTAAAACTCATAAAGAGGCCTTTCATCTATCTATGTTTACTGATTAAGTGTCTTTGACCTATTTGATTTCTTAGTCCTTCTGGCTAGAGGGGAAAGACTCTGCATCAACCCCTTCCTATGCTGTTAAACATAACCATGTATGGAAGCACTGCTTCCTGAAGCTGGAACATATAATTGGGGCATTTGGGAAGACTCTAGGGATTATCATGGCAACATTCTGTGCAGACAGACGGGATGTTATTTTGCTCCTCCGTGGGTCAAAATAGATGTGTATCTCTGGGTGTGTTTACTGTTTACCCTTCCGGTCAAAGTGAATGTATGTACGGTGTTTGTTCAGTGACTGCGCCATGAAGCAGCCACAGTATAAAAGTCTGAAGGGGACTGTAGGTGCATCAGTTGATGGACACTGGGATGGTGAGTACTTTTCATTGTGTTTTCTTCATGTAGTGGTGACTTTGATTAGCATCATTTAACATTATGACTCAGTTTCATACAATATCTGGACTTCAGTTCAGGCTTTTTCTGAAGAAGAAGAACACATGTTATAATTGTTTCAAATGATATGAATAATGATAAAACATTATTTGATGTTTTTATCAAACAGTTATTTGATTCCATTTTTTTTGTCTCCATCAAATTCTGTATTTCCAAAATCTTTTATGATTAATTTCCTTAATCCTCAAAAACAAATGTATCACGTGCAGACAGCCCAGACTACAGAATCTTCACAAAGTGAGTACTGAACAGAGATGTTGTTCTGTGTTTTATGTCCAGATGAAGCTGTCAGTGTTGTTGCTGCTGGTCCTTCTGCCTCTGTCCTCAGCCACGCCTCTGGACCTCGGAGACAACACAGAGCAGAGAAATGGTAAAAACATATGAGATTATGACTTTGGGAAAACGTCGAGGTGTATGTTGATCATACAACGATGCCTATCCCTCTAAAAGACACAGTGAAACAAAAAGATATATTTTCTACATTTTGATCCTGTGTCTTCTGTCAGTTGTTCAGTTACCTCAAGAGTTAACGGAGCGGCCAGTTGCTGATCTCAGTGTCCACAAATAATAGT
This sequence comes from Diplodus puntazzo, assembly GCA_963678695.2. NCBI lineage: Eukaryota > Metazoa > Chordata > Actinopteri > Spariformes > Sparidae > Diplodus > Diplodus puntazzo. Next base: position 17,294,284 of record OZ023159.1, on the reverse strand, counting down.
GAAAGAAAAGTCTTTCATAACTGTTTTGCTTCATATTGTAAAATGTTTTCTCTGTGTTTTTGCCCTTTCCTCGTTCTAATGCAAATCCTTGTCTTAATCTTTCCCCGTTTCTTTATCCAGTCTCTGAGTTGACCACTGATAGATCAATGCTCACAGATCAACCTCTTCTGACTGTTGTGAAGTTGAGGCAGAGGAGGCAGGTTCAGTCTTTAACTCCTGTGTCTACCGATAGCTCTAACCTGAAGTGGGTGACCTGGAATAACTCTCTCCCTAATGATACTGTTGCAATTTACAATCGATATGCTGAGCGTACTGAGTATGTCTGCAAATACAAGTGTGAAGCTGGCTTTTATAGTCCTAGTGAGGGTCCTTATTGTCACTATGCAAAATCAAAACAAGAACATCTTGGTTTCCCATTTGAGGTCCTGGTAAACAAAGACAACTTTGAGATCCTGGAGTGGAAGGACAGTTCACGAGGTTCAGTTCCCCAGAATTCAGTCCGAACCTGTCCTGGTGTGGACATATATGTAGGGCAGAACAAATATGGACTTGGGAAGGTGTCTACTCAGGATAAGTGCTTTTACATACCTATGAAAGGTTCTGAATATTGGTATAAGCAGTACAAGGTCCTGACCATCAATGAGAATATAGTTAGCCAGAAGATCTACGATGTCAAGTACATCACTGATGAGTCTAAAACCTTTCAGTATCCTCCAGAGGTCATGCGTAAAACAGTCATCAGCAACAATGAATGCAGCCCAGTGACTAAAACAGATACCCTCACAAAGACATATGAGGCGCAGCAAAAGTGGGACATTTCCTTTTCTATGAAGGTGGGTGTTAGCATGACCATCCAAGCCGGCATCCCTCTCGTTGCTGAAGGACATTTCGAGATCAGCACTGAGCTGGCTTTCCAGTTCTCTAAGGGGAACACCGTGACAGAGACTATCACCGACACTGTTACTGTGGTGTTCACAGCCCCGCCAAACCACTCCTGCACTGCTACTATGAAGCGCCTTAAGTACAAACTTAACATCCCGTTCACAGCAAGACTCAGCAGCACCTACGGTAACGGGGAGATCCACACGACGTCTATCACAGGAACGTATGACAGCGTTCAGACAGCAGAGGTCCAGGCTGAAATAGGCCGATGTGAAGTTCTCAACAACTCCAAGCCTTGCACACAAATTGCCAAAAGCTTACATAATGTGTCACATAATGTGTCACATAATGCATTTCTATATTTGATACTTATTTGGGGGGGGTTGGTAACCAGCTGTTGTTCCTGTGATTCCATTTAATTTAAATGCCTCTACTGAAGACACTTTAAATGGAAGCCAATTAATTAATGTAATATAATTGGTAGAAAATACAAGATTATGATACATTGGTGCCTTAATTAATTGTTTTGTTAAATATAATCACTGGACATTTCAAAATTCTTTTGTTACTCACTTGGTTTCATTGTGCAGAGTTGCAGCTTTTGAAGAGGCGAATAGGTTTCAGCTCACCTCAAATCTTAGTTTAAAAGCATTTATGACAGTGGTTTTGACAAAGTTCTGTATATAGCCTGGGCTTTGAACTCCTTTTTGTACAATTTTAATAAATCTTTTTATTTTTTAATCCATGTTGTTGTTTTACACACTTTGTGAGTTTCAGCATTAACCAAAATGTGTTTAATTCAGTTGCGAGCAGCTACTCCATTTCTTTTGTGCATTGCATTCTGGGATATTGGTGTCTATTAAAAACACATCCACAAATTATTTTGATAATAACTGTTGTCAGTTTTCCAGTGTGAGAACATTCCAACCCGCTTAGAGTGAGTGTGTAGTGTGGACTTCAGCCATCGTGTGCATGATAGCTCTAATAAGAATACTTATCACCTCTTCAAAGAAGGTAGAATGAAACCTTTAGACTCATCACACTGTAAACTTAGTGGCCTGAAGGAGCTTGTTGCCTGGACACAATTTCCTATTCAGCTGAAATGTAGTGATCAGGACACCGTTTACATTTACAGGCAGCAGAGGGCAGCAACAGACTGACAGAAAAATGAAGGTTGACAACGTGGGTTTTGGATAAACATTTCGGATTCATTGTGTTCACTTACATTTGAAGTATTTGTTTTTCTCTCATTTGTTTTTATCATCATTTTAATTTGAAGAGCAAAAATAAATATTAATAATTTAAACACAACGTCTATACTATTAAAAAGTTAAAAAAATAAATAAATGAAAAAATAACAGCATGGCAAATTAATTCAAAACTAATTATTTGCCAAACTTGAATGTGAACGAATAAATTAAAAATGAAGCCAGTCATCTAAATAACTAAATTTAATGAGGTTTTCGTGCTCCAAACTTTTTTAATACTTGAGCAAGCATTTACTGATTGAGTACAGCAACTTTATCAATATTGGGCATGAACAGTAAATCCCAAAAACATGTAATGCTCATTATATAGCTTTAATTTAACAAAGAAACATAATAAAACATAAAACATAGTGCAACCATGTTGTGTGTAACAGGCTGAGGGCTACTGGGTGGTCTGTTCCAGTGAGATGGTTTCATCCAGTAGCTTTACTGCAGCTCTCACTGGCACTTAACTAGAGATAAATAAAACATAGAGTCCATCCTTTTCTATCCATCTATCTATATCTCTCTGTCTCTTTGTCTCACACACACATATACTCTCAGTTCTAATGTTTCTATACAACATATAGCGCAGCTGCTCGATCATTTTCTACACTTTCACCTGTTTTGCGGTCACTGCATTCTGAATAGGCCCATTTCTGGTCCAGGTGTTATGATATATGCATGATTAGCTAACTTATGCTGATAAACACTTCAGCAAAGCAGTATTGAGGCTGATGGCCCACCCAAAAATTAAAATTCAGTCAATTTCTGCTCAGGTGAAATGTCGTAGTCCACAATAAACTTCTCTGGAGCTTCACAGCAAACTCCTAGAAAATGTATTTCAAATTTAAGGCGTTCACCTGGCTATGCAACAATATCATCAGAAGAGAAATTTTAGTTGCTGTTCTAGGGAAATCTTGTTTGAGGTTGTATGTTTTAAGTCATATGGTCAGATAAATCCGTGTCAAATGCACTGAAAATATTTTTCAGAAGTTCAGTAAGTCAAAGGTCACACTCTGTGTGCTGTGTATGTTTGCTGCAGAGCAAGGAGACATCACAGCAGCAGATTTTCACAGACTGGTGCAACAGTCGAAGGTCAGAGAGAGAGAGAGACAGAGAGAGAGACTGCCGTGAGTTTTAGGCAAGCCTGCACTTTGCTGTGCCCTTGAAGGTCCTGTCAGGCTTCATTTCAGCTGAGTGAGCTGTTCTGATTGGGGTGCTTGGATGGATGGCTGCCTGCGCTCAGGGTGACAGTGATCAGCCAAAGAGCTCATTAAAGGCAGCCGAACTACCAGGCTGTGCCCGTTTTAATGAGATACTGACAGAAACAAGTAGCTTTGAGCCCGAAGCCACTTCTCTTTGAGGTGAGTTATGTCACTCACACACAAATACAAGTGTATGGGAAAAGCACTACTTAGTTTTTCACTATGTCATGTAAATATGTATATACGTCGATTCGATTCTATTTTCTTTCCTTTTTAATTATATTATATTTTATGTTGTATATTTTGCCATTGCTCTGTTCTTGCAATATTACGACGCTGCTGTGACAAAGAAATGTCCCCGTCTGCGGGACATTAAAGGATTTCTGATTCTGATTCTGATTAGTTTGTGAAATTAACATACTTACCCAGATATGCTAAAAGTTACCCCAAAAATATTTTTAATACTGGAAATATTTTCAAATATTCTTGATGTGGTTACTAAAAATGTACACTACAAATAACAATCATGATCATTTATACTTTATTTTTCAATAAATCTGTACTTTTGTCAATTTTATATTGAATCAATACTAGGACAATTGTTTTTATTTGTTTTTTCAGTTAATTTTAATGTAATGTTTCCATTCTCTTTTAAATGATTCTAAATACGTGTTACCCACAATGCAACTTTGCCATTATCACATCACATGCAGCTGGAACATTTCTTTTTCACATATACTGTACAGCTGTTCCCCAAGACCTGTGCGCACACTTTAAAGTGTAACATTGGTGGAGTTACCCTTTAAATATGGCCTCCCAGCTGCTAGCATGTGTGTAGACTCTTTGTATAGGTGGCAGCACTTGTATGTGTGTTGGGACAGTAATTCACTAAGCTTTGTTAACTGATGAACTTGCAGACACACCTTGTCGTCAGTAGTGGCTTGTGAAGAGTCACGGTCAAATGTGTAGCTGTCGCTGGCTTTCCAAAGACAGCAGCTGCAGCAGATCCTGTGCAACTGCTCTCCGTCGACGACTCAGCTTTCTGCAGTGAAGCCGATCCCTCTCAATGGAGAGTCAGGCGGCGCTCAACTCATTTTTTTTTTTATAAACACTTGTTTGCCTGTTTTTTAAACTAATCTAACCCAGCATTGACAGAAGATGGTTGCCACAGAGCACATTCACGTTAAATCTTTAGCTTCAAGTGATATAACGTCTTTATAACAGGCAAGCCCACTCTATGTTTGCTCAATCTGCTCCAGCGAGCGAGGTGTGGATTGTAATTGTGCCCGTGATTGCACGCCCATTTGAGCACACAGGACAACGAGCGCCCATTGTCATATCAGAGGAGCGAAGCTGCTGTGTTCTCCATGAAAAATGCATGGGCTTTAACTTTGAGTACATTTGCATTTGGGAGCCTCATCTTACCTGGCATCTCCCAGCAGTATGACAGCATTTGCCTCTTGGTGTGTGTGTGTATGTGTGTATGTGTGTATGTGTGTATGTATGTGTGTATGTATGTATGTATGTATGTATGTATGTATGTATGTATGTATGTATGTATGTATGTGTGTGTGTGTGTGTGTGTGTGTGTGTGTGTGTGTGTGTGTGTGTGTGTGTGTGTGTGTGTGTGTGTGTGTGTGTGTGTGTGTGTGTGTGTATGTATGTATGTATGTATGTATGTATGTATGTATGTATGTATGTATGTATGCATGCATGCATGCATGCATATGTATATGTGTATGTATATGTGTATATGTGTATGTATGCATGCATGTGTATGTATGCATGCATGTATGTGTATGTATGTATGTATGTATGTATGTATGTATGTATGTATGTATGTATGTATGTGTGTGTGTATGTGTGTGTGTGTGTGTGTGTGTGTGTGTGTGTGTGTGTGTGTGTGTGTGTGTGTGTGTGTGTGTGTGTGTGTGTGTGTGTGCTTTCAACATCAGAATGTGTCCATTAAGTTTCATCAGTCTTGTCAAAGTGATGGAAAGATGTACCCTTCCCTGTTTAACTGTCAGAAACAGAGCTGCTCTGGATTACGTGAAGTAATCTCGTAATAAATGCTCTGTACATTCTCTCCAACTGGCACCTGAAATGTAGTATGATCTCTGTAGTTGCCAATGTCTCAGCAAACTCACATAGAAACAGAGTCTGAAACAAATGTTGATGAAAGCCGTGGCTCCTTGGCTCCAGCCGCTCCATGGCTCCATACATATGCCTCTGAATCTGCTCTGCCTCGACTTTAAGCCCAGTGTTGTGAATTGTGTCCTTTGCTGCTACCTCTCCCTGTCAGACCCTCCTGTGTCTTCCGTGACCCGTCCACTTCATGAAAGTAATGAATGCTGACCTGCTGTCCCCTCTGGGCCCGCTCTGCCCACCCTCTCTCTGCTTGCCCTCTGATTCATCTGCTCCCTTCACGCTGATGTTTTTGTCACTGGCTATGCTAATGTCCCGAACAAGATGCTAATAAGGGCCAATGAATATTCATTAGCTTATTGGACTACATTCAGGATGACAGTTGGGAGCTGAGACGCAGTGTCATTGGAGGAAAAGGTACGTCTAAACTTTGCGACTGCTTTGTCGAAACTTCCAGTCAGACTGACTCACCACATGCCCTCAAGGCTGATAAAGAGGTCGCTGGTTTGATTTCCAGACTGAAATGTCTTTACAACTGTGGCCACCATCGTGTCAGACCTACTTTTCTGACGTGACTCAGGCGAAAATGTTCACAAATGAAAAGCTTCTTATCCGCAATACTGACATGTGACACATATTTCCTTCCTCTGTCTTTGATGTATAATCTGATGCTTCCACGGAATTACCATCATCATCACCATCACCACCATCACCATCACCATCACCATCACCACCACCATCACCATCACCACCACCATCATCATCATCATCACATCACCATCACCATCACCATCATCATCATATTAATATTTTAGCAACAGACAGGCAACCAAATGAAAAGAACCGTAACCTTGACTAAAATGACTGATTTCACCAAAACTGTTGGGAACTTTTGGATGAAAGTACGGAACCGGAACATGATAAACAGTGGGCTAGTCATTTTTCTGTCTGTAATGGGAACTCAGCACAACCTTCCTCGTATCCCCCCATCAAATGAAAGTTAATGACATGTACTAAAACAAAAACACATAAATTAAACAGTATTTTTACAGTTGCTAAATCACCAAACCTGTATCATGTTTTACACTCAGTTATTTTTTTTTTTTTTTACAGATTTGAGCAGAATGATGCCAGAATTTTTGAAAAGGAGCAGATCATTAAGCTTATGCGTCTCCTGGTGCAAGACAGTACTGCTCACTCTGGTTTACAGTAAAGAAGCTTTAACAATATAACTATAGCCTGCTGATATATATAAAATGATATCGTAACTATGCCGTGCTCAGCTCACAGCGTGAATGTGTGCGATTCTAAGTGAAAGTGTTGTTGTCGGAGAGCTTCTGTGCTCAGAAGGTGACAGTTGTTTCTTTGACCTCTATTTTCATGCAGCCTCCAGTGATATGTGCGGTTTGTTCAAGCGTTAATAACTCACTTTATTTTCTTTCACCTGGGCCTCATTTGCATATCTTAATAGCCTGACCTTGTGACAAAGTTTGTAACCTTCATTTATTCACAGGAGACTTTCCACCATTTTAACACTTCATATAGTTTCAGAACCACGGCGCTGAGAGCTGCCCAGCTCTGCTTCTGCTGGTCTCTGAGGAGCCTGACTGCAGCAGCAGGAGGAGGAATGCCTTGCTGAAGGGCACTGGAAGCATTGATACTGAACGAGTGATGATTGAGATGAACTGTTGTCTCTTGCTTGGTCTCTTCAGCTCTGTCATGATGTCTGTGGTGGCCGCTGGGCTCGGTTCTGTTGCCCATTCCAGCTGCGGAGCTGAAAATCTTTCCTCACAGGGGTCAAAAGGAGCTGTGTCCATTTAATGCAACTTCATGCTTCTACTCCACAACATCCACAAGCTAAAAGAGGGACAGGGGATTTTTGAGTCATTGCTTCCTGAAATAGAAGTCTTTAAAAGTCCTGAAAGGGGCGAAGAAATGGAGGCAGACCCATTTCGGATTGCTCGTCTTCATTATGATTCTAGATTCAGTATCTCTGTGTGGACTTTAAGGACGAGGCCTCACCTGTGATCAAAACTCATGCAGGTATACTCCCCATCTGTAAAACCTGACGAGGACAGCCTTGTTGAGATGTTGTTTTTTGTCATTAAAAAAAAAAAAAAAAAAAAAAAAGGGCGTGCTGCTTCATCCTCAGTTCATCGTATTAGATTGTTTCAGAACAGGACACCTCGTCACACATGTTCTTACGTCACTTTTTCATGAGGACAAATTAAATTCAATGCAGCTGAGGATATTTGTTTGAGTTGAAGCTCAGTGTTTGAACTGTCTCCTGCAGTACAGTGGGACAGAAGAAGAGACTGAGGTAGCGTAGGGAGACGAGGACGCTCAGGTGCTCTCCGGCTCCATATTCAATAAAAGCCTCTTCAAACAGAGATGCTCTCGGCGCGCTTCAGTGGAGACGAGCTGGAATATTCTTTGAAAAAGCCTTTTTCTTTTTCTAAAAGTGGGGTCAGAGCGTCACAGAGAGGACCAAACCATCAAATAGAAATCTTTGTGTTTCATTATTAATAATGCTGTTGGCACTGCAGGAGGAGGGGGAGGTGTCTCGGTAAGCAGTTGTGATATGTTGTACTGGCTTATACAGAGAAAGTGGGAAAACTGCATGTTTCTACATTACTACCAATATATCTGTTTTTATTTTCCAAATTAATCAGAACCCACTTAGTCCGAACAAAACCCCACAATATGAAATGTAATGTCAAGTTACATTTCAAAACACGGGTAAAGATTGTGCTCAAAATTAAAAATACAGAACCATTGTTCCGTCACAGCTTTTAATGTTGGGCAAACATTGTTTGGAGAAGCTGTGTCATTGTTGAAATGTCATCGTATTTTGTCATTTAACTCTTGACTCTTTGAAAAATACATGCAGGAGCACTTATATGCTCTCTCACATTACCATTTTTTGCACAAACTGGTGCATCCTGCAAAAAGACTCATGCTGTAACTTTTTTAGTATCCTGACTGAAAGATCTATGTGTGAACTGCGGGGAACGTTTAAATGTGATAAAATCTGACCAGAATTAGATCATGTGGGATTATAAAAAGGCAAAGCAAAGGCTGACCACACAACCCGGCAAAGGTCTGGTAAGATGACTGCTAAGATGCAACTGGAAGTGGGACAGTCACAATAGCTCTCTAATCCAGACATCTAACTAGTATAGAATAGTGAGAGTGTTACTATTGATCTCACTGGCTATTGTGTAAGATCCACCCTACTTCGCCTCCAATTTGCCTGTGTCTATTGTTTTTGTATGATGAAAGTCTCTCAAACTTCATGGTCCTGGTAGTTCATGCTTAATAAGGCGAGCTGCAGAGTTGCTTTGGTGGTTTGCTGGACAACAAGAGGAAGGGGAATCGGTTGGACACATGCTAAGTGGTTGGTAAAATGAAACAACCAGCTTCAGAGCTGATACAGCAGATATGAGATGTCATTTCTTAACTAACCACAGAGACCTGTAGGCTGTCACAGCTGCAGTGTCTTTGAGTTAGTTAGCAGGACGGCTCAAGCGTAGCCATGCGACAGCCCACCCTGCAGATACATGGTGCGGCTCCTCTGCCTGCCACTCTGGCAGCGAAGAGCTGCTCCAGACGATGAGCAGAGGAACAGCAGAAGAACAGGGAAGAAGGTCAAAGAGGTCGGTGTATTTACCAGGGAAACTAGAGCTCATAAACAAGTGTATCAGAACCACAAGAAAAACAGACATTACCTGAGTACCACTATGAATTTACAGTTTGAGAGAAAGAGAAAGAGACCATCGAAGGCAACCAATCAAAGGCAAAGTAGGAAGGAGCTTGCAGGAAATCACACAGGATCCATAATAACATCCAACTTGACTACAAGTTAACAAGTCGTGCATCTTTTGTAGAGCATATTAAATGCCAGCAGATCTTGTCTATCTATTGTCTAATACTTGTTTTGAAAATTCTGGTTCTCTTCGTTATCCTGGAGGTCCACTGGTCAGCAGCTCAAATACATGCGCCAAAGTGACACAAAAGATTTGTGCATCTGAAATTTGAATAGAATCATTTTTTCTCTCCGATGTCATCCAAATTGTTTTATATACAATGTATATGAGAGTTCTATTTTGTATTTCTTACGTCTTTTTTATTGTATTGTTTATACTACCACCACCACTACCACAACAGAATTTTAAAGAGCATTTCATTAAAAACAATGAATAAAGCTTTTTAAAGAAGAAAAGATCCTGTAACTTCTGTGATTTAAACATCTGCTCTTCCGTCTGAATTATTAGAAATGATTCATTATAACCTCTGAGAGAAGTGATTGTTTGTCAAGGAGAAAATACTGCAGAGAAATCAGTATTTCTGTAGTAGTGCATATCAAATGATGCCTCAAGAATGTATTAAGAGTGGGATTCAACATTAAATTGATGAAAAATGAGCAAAAGTTTGAAAATGTATCAAAAGCTTAAAATTGCCTTGAAGCCTGATCTGTCAGCTAAAGGTCTACAAAGCTAACACCCTGAGGGGGGTTTATGTGGGTTTTAAAAATTACATTACACAACTTTAGCCACTGGAAACAAATCAAACAAAGTAAGAACAGAAGCTTGCATCTGAAGACAAAAGAAATATGGGTTCTTTCCTCTGTTTTGTCTGAAGGTGAGAGCCTGTTTGTGCAGCGTTCAGGATCAGACGGCTGTTTGAATGAATCCAGACACCGACCTCTGCTGCCCGGCCCGGCCGATGACGCAGGGAGAGGGCGCGGAGCGGCAGCCTGACATCACGGGCCGTAACATGAGGATAACTCTATATATTTTATAAACATTGGGGTTTGGTGGGAAAGCTGGTGAGGGCTAATTCAGCGGATCACGCTAACATCACATTTCCCTCGCCCCAGGCATTTTCAGGCGATCCAGCTAAGCTCACCACAACACTTAGGGCCTTCACACCGTGGCAGGTAGCCGTCCAGGAGTCTGACCTTTCACAGACAACCTGCAGGCTGATGAAACGATAATAAAGCTGCTGGGTGCCAGAGGCTCCCTCAGACGGGCCAGGAGCACCTCTCGCACTGGAATCCCTAGACTAAATAATAGACGAAACAGTAGACACCTGTAGGCTGACAGGCCCGATCAAAGAGGGAAGTCTGCTCTGACGCTCACACAGCTGGAGGGGACACTTAGTGAAGTTCAGATGTTGTCTGTTGTCGTCAAGAGAGGTGCTGTCTGCATCAGTTTGTCGTGTCTGAAATATGATCGTGATAACAACTCAAAAATGTAGCTGGTAAACTTACCCAGGAACAGAAACTGGAAACAGGGGTAAACAGCTGGCATGGCTCCATCTAAAGGTTCCACAACATCTGCATACCAGCACTCCTAGAACAGGTCACCCAAAAATTATCATTATTATGATAATTGTCATTATCTAGTCAATGCCATGCAGGTGGAAAGTTGGGTGAAGTTTGAAGTCCACAAAACATTTTTGGAGCTTCACAGCAAGTTGCAGTATTCTACTAAACACCTGAAGCAGGAGGGGACTTGTTTTAAAACTAAAAAAATATATATTAAAAAAACAAAGGCTCTGAACAGCTTGTTCATAATACTCCTGAAGACTTGTTTATGAAAAAAATCTAAAAAGTAAGCATAGGCTATTCTCAGATATGACTAATGTCATTAATGCATCATCCTAATGTGATTCATTCTCTTCTGTCTCCTCCTTAGTTGTGCTGACTGATCACTCGTGCTTTGCTCTGTTTGACTGCATGTAGCCCGGCTTACAAGATGTAGACTGTTGGTATAAAGCCTGTCATTGGGTGCCTATTCGCCAACATTCTTCCGCTTTCAACATATTCTGTTTTCAAAATCCCCATCACTAGGTGACACACAACAGCCTCCAAGCTAGCGAGGCTCCATCCAAGTTACTCCAAACCAGATTGCCGCTGTTAGTCATGTCAGTGCCAGGGCTCGCCTCCCCATGTGCAAAAGAGGTTTCTCTAGATACTATTCTACAGGGGCACCCACGCTGCATCCTGGGTTTTGTACCACCCAAGACAAACGTGACTGGTTTAAAAGACATGCCAAAGAGTCAGAGCATTGCCAGAACAACCCGTGCCACTCAGTTGCTGGTTTATAGTTAATCAGGAGCATCTCATGTAGAAAGTGGTCAGTATGACAATTCAAGGATATTTATGAACTAATTGTTACCTAATGATTCATTAATAGTATGTCCCAGTCTGTTGTCCAGTAACTCATTATTCCTGAAATCGCAGTTCTTGAGGAATTACTCATCAACGATTCATTGTCTGACTCATTCTTCACTCCCGCTTCAGCTGCAACTCACATTTTTGGGTACCTTATTGTAAAGTGTTACCCACCTTTTCCACTTTATTCACATACCTAAGATTCGTGGGAAACATGCATCTCTTTGACTTCATCCAATGACGTTTGACTCAATCAATGAGATTGGCCTCAGATTAACGTAAACACCCAGTGAGACAGTTTCCATGCACAGTAATGGTAAACCTGAAGTAAAACTGACAATAGAATGTTTCTAATGACAAAATTATTCTTTTCTGTGACCGTTTCACTGAACTACAACATGGCTTTGTTCTTATGATTTATTGGGACAGTATGCTGCTCTGATTCAAACCTGCGGGCCAATTTGTCAGCACTGAGACTGAACGCCACAAGCTAAAAGGAGTCATCTCTGAAAAGAACACGTAGTTTAAACGAGTGTCGAAAATCTGTCAGAGCAGATAATGGCCACAAAGACGTGTCAGTGATGTGCATTATTCTTTGTGCCACTCACTGTACAGAGGAGACTGAAGGCTGCCTGTATATCTGATGTGTTTACTCTCCTGTCATTCACTCAACCCAATGACTTGAATAAAGGTTAGCCAAGTACATTTCTGCAAAACCAAAGATAAGTCAAAGCTTTACGCTTCTTCACGTTGCAATTTTACGTATGTTTGGGTTGAATTTTCTGTTTCTCTCTTGTTACAACATTATGCTGATGCTCTGCAACTTTGCGGTTGTTCAGAAGGAAAGCCCATTCATTAATTTAATTGATAAACAGTATGCGCACACATACTCGTCATAGCTGGAAATATTTATCAAAACAAAACCGGTCCCTTGGTGTCTAAATGGTGGCGGTGGGAAATATTACCCACAGCCACCAGCTGCTTCTATCAAAATGATAGACAAAGAATAAAAACACTGGACCCAAAAAGTGGGAGTCACTGATCAGGGAGGGATCAAAGTTTATAGAAACTTGCCAAAAGAAAGAAATCTCAAACACACTCAACCCAGATTTTCATCCCAAACAGAAAGCCCAGTGAGCCAGCTGATGGTGTTGACTCCCTGAAAACACACAACCACCTGAGCAGAGGAGACGCCGACCCCCTTATATAGCCTCCCAGCTGACTGATTGCAGCCAGCTGAGGGAGAACATCACAGGTGCACCTAATAGTTTCTGATTACCCGTGACCTGTATCTGGAGAAATCCCTGTTAATATCAGGACCTCGGGGAATCTCTGATCGGTCCATAACACCTCGCCCCCTAAAAGACAACACATCTAACAGGCTTGTTGACATGGTACCAAAAACTCATTTTATGTATTCCGTATTACACATAAGGCACCAGCACTTTTAACATCTTCAGCTGTGCTTCATTGTGTCATGCTGAAAGCAAAGAAGTTGGACCCAAACACAGGAGACAGCAGGCAGGAAGATCAATGGATGAAGATTTATGGACAACACAACAAATACTGAACTAAAGACTTAACATACAAACTAAACCAACAAGGGGATGATGTGCAGGTGGAGCTGACAAGGAGCTGATGGGCTCGGAAGAACACTGGGAGCAGGGTTGGTCTTAGGAGGGTGATGCAGAGCAGGTGTGGAGGGAGAGAAGACAGGCACAACACACAAAAAAAAACAGGCACAACACAAATGAAGGGAGACAGAAATGACAGGACCATGCCATGATGCTGCTTTCTGCTAAAAGGATTTCATCTTGTTGAGCAAAAAAGAACTCACCCGAACTGATTGTGTGATGTGGATTGACACAATTATACAGACACAGAGGAATATGATGGATTTATCATCTACAAGTCAGCCATCCTTTTACTACGCATCACAGTGGTTTCACAGCCAAGAGACTTACTCCAGGCCAGCACAGTCAATAAAGGGACGATCTGTGAGAAGTTTGATAACTGGTGTTTGTTCAATAATGTAATCATTATCTTTGGAGAGACAGGAAGAAAGGAAAGATCATGCCTGTAAGACTAAACCTCTAACTTCATTTGATGCTTAAATAATAATCATATTAAAGTGATTATCATTGTATAAATCAAGCTAGACTTTTTAAAGTACATTTGATGAATAAACAAATAGACAAACACGGAGAGAAGTTTAGCTCACAGCAGCGATGGTCTGTCAGCTCTTCTATTCAGGGCTGCAGCTCATATTTGTGATGGAAGTCAAGCTTCCTCTCAGTGATCTGAACCCCGAGAAAAAAAAAGTTTTATGGCCCCCCCAGCGTCCTGCAGCACCACAAATCAATAGCCACTCTAGCCACAGAGTTTAGTGGTCCATCAAGGCGTATCGAGCCGCTGTTTTTTTCCCTGGCTATCTCTCCTGATGGATCGCACATAAACGGTTATTGCTGTAATTATGTGAGAGAACCCCCAAAGCAACCAGCAGAGGCTCCGGCAGTGCAACGCCCTGGAAGAAGAGACACATTTGACAGACAGAACATCAGTCTGATGTATTTGAAAGAACTTTGTTGAAACCAAATAAGTACATGCACATTGTTAAGAAGAAGTAAGACACACAAACAGATCAATTAAAGCAGGTACAAACATGAATTAAAATACACTAAGGGGTAATGAAGCGTTCATTTTCAAGGCGCTTCAAAAGGGCTTCATACAGGTGGAATAGGAACTCAAAGCGATGAACCAAGCTCAGAACAAACTCGAGGAACTAGCAAAGATGTGATATAAAATGGCAATTTCCTAATAAGGGGAAGCTCACCCAACTTTTTATATACAGGATGCATTGATGGGTGCTATAAACATCACTGGTAATAAACCTGGGAGCAGAGTGATAGACAGCTTCCAAGGGCATAAGAGTACAGGCATGTAAATCACATCACCAAGATCTATAGGAGACGGAAAAAGAACCTCAACAGTCGTCTTCCTACAAAACATATGAAGGTCAGTTTTATATTGTTTTAACAAACCAATATTTTGATGTTATTTCTTGAGCAGACTGTCTCTATGATATTTGGAGGTGAGTTTATCAACAATCCAGATAGTATTTATACTCTCGAACTCTCTTCGACACACTAGACTAGGACCCAAATGCATGACTTGAGACAGATCAAGTTCAAGAAGGCCAAACTCTTGTCTGGAAACAGGTTTGGTACACAGGGGATCAGTCAGCAATGCAAACATAGACAGAAGGGATCAGGCAGAGGCAAAAGTCAGGATCACAAAAAGGGTCAAACACTACAAGGGCTATCACATAGAGAAACTGTCGGACGCTTGCAACGGGGAGACAAAGACGGAACGGCACAGAAGACAGAGAGCAGCCGGACCCATTAGACTGGTGTTTGTCCACATTAAGGCCTATCTTCACTCAGCAAAGGCCAGTGAAATGTTTCAGTCATTGTCTTGATTTCGCATGTACAGACACTGACACTGTCACAACTGAATAAATAGATAAAAAAGGGGGGTTTGGTACAGTGAAAAGTTTAAATGTCCAATGGTTTTATAAAAAGCAAGGATGAAATCCTCAGTTGGATACATGTTTTCAGTCAGTCTCCAGTTTGTCGTGGAGCTTGTTGTGCTGATCCCGCAGCTGTAAACAGACTCTGTGTGGGAAGCCGGAGGGAGGTGGAAACATCCCGTCGGCCCACCGGCTCGCTCGGCTGCTGCCATGTTCTGGATGATGTTGTGACTGAGAGAACAAGAGCCGGGATCAGTCAGAGTGTGTTGAACACGGAGCTTGTCGGGATGTGAGAGATGCAAAGGGGGAACGATGGCATCTGGTGGGTATCATGACGTGTCACATTAAGGATTCTGCGGCTCCTCTGTGCCAGTCAGGATTATGAACTGGAGTGGAACAAATGCTGGAGGACTAAGATCCTCTCCTGCTTGAGAAGAAAGAGGAGGCAAAGCCGTGAAAGAAAGCAGAGAGGAGAGAAACTACATACTGTACATTTACAGAAAATCTATCTGTCTATCTATCCATCTATCTATATGAGGTATCTAAGCTCTGCGTGACACAGTAAATGCATGGTGTGTATCAGACTGTGCCTCATCAGTGCTGACCCATCACCTGACCTTGCCACATATACACAGTCTCCACTGTAAGCTAATCCATCAGCCCGATGTGGGAATCAATGCTAAGTGGGTGACTTACACTGAGACCCTGTTTGTCTTATTGAGTGGAGGCACTGACAGGCAGCGAGAGGACAGAGGTGTAGGGGTGACAAAGTCAACAAGGAGCTGCTGATTGTTTCTTAACGTCGCTCTTCGTATATTCATCCAGCCCGTGCTGGCAGGACCACAGAGTCCGCCTTCACCACACAGACCATGGAAGACTTCCTCAGACTTCCTCCACAGTTTTTCCATTGTGTCTGTGAAGTTCTGCAGTGTGGAGTTTAGGTT
This sequence comes from Diplodus puntazzo, assembly GCA_963678695.2. Lineage (NCBI taxonomy): Eukaryota > Metazoa > Chordata > Actinopteri > Spariformes > Sparidae > Diplodus > Diplodus puntazzo. The sequence goes on along the minus strand of OZ023159.1, from coordinate 17,278,151 downwards.
AGACACCCAAAGTTTGTTTTTGGTGCTGGGAGCAGCCGCTTCCTGTGAGAGCAGCTGGATGCTGAAGGTACAAGGTACAAGGTTCATTTATTTATCATACTACAACACAATGAGATGCTGGTTGTAGTCTCATGTTGCTACTCAAAAAACAAAAATTATATAAATGGATGAATAAGTAATGTCTCACAAAAATAAAACAATTTTGTTTTAAGCACGGCCCAGGACAGGAAGTCTGCAGAGACTTCCTGTCCTGGGCCGTGCACAAACCATGCCAGTTTGTGATGCTTTCTATTGAAGTTAACAGGAACTTCATGCAGGAATTTTGCCTCGTTATATATCCTTTAGAAAAAGGGCCCAGCAGGAGCCGCAGATATGAGGAGAAATAGCCTCTAACGTCTCCACTCATTAATATTACACTCTCTTGTCTGTACAATACAGTGGAATCTCAGCCTGCTTTAACCTCTAAATAATTCACGCAATAAAATCTTTTCTTTCTCTGCCTCTCGTGGACTCGTCTTTTCTTGGTGCCACTCAAAGTGGAGAGATGGAAGAGAGAGAGGGTTGACAGAGAGAGGTAGGCTGCAAGCAGGGAAACAGTACAGCAACAAACCAATACTTATTTTATTGATTCAGATTGTGTGCATTTTTGATAACAGATACAGAAAACAGCCTGAAAATTCTGGTATGAGAAATTCCACTTTACTGTGGAAACATTTCTCTCACTGTATCTGGCTGGAAAATAATTGGTTACATTTGGAAACCAAGACAAGTCTGAAGGACACGGAGCAGACTTCCCTTTCTGTTTTTATTGTATTTCTGTATTTTATTTACTCTACAAACAGGAGGGTCATCCTTTTCTCGTGGTCATAGTGGAAACAATTAATGTAGCTCATTCTGTCTGTGTAATGGTGTGACTACGAGGCTAAAATTGGGGGTGACCATACTGGAACAGGCACGTGCACACATAAGGCCCAAAGGGTGCTTGAGCCCCTGCCCTTTTTGCCTCGTATTGAAAAGTGCCCTTTTTGCCATTTAATGAATACATAAATTCCTGTTGTGCAAAGGGATGTAAAAAAAAAAACAAAAAAAACGGAGGTATAAAAACACCACAGTTATCTACCGTACGTATTTCCTCGTAATATGGTGTTGTGTGCGTGTGTGAGCCTAAAGCCGCTTCTCTATCCGCTGCGGCTCCGCTCTGTCTCTACAAACGGTCGCTACTTTCAAATTAAAAGCTCCCCGCTAAGAACCCAGTTCTAAACTCCAATGGGGTGCAATGTAAAGCTCTTATTTTGAAGACAAAGAGAGAAAGAAGCCGCTGCCTCATCAGAACTCCACCACGCATGTAGATGAGACCTGACAGTGGAGCGACTTGAACCTTTCTGAGTTATAAACCATTAACATAACTTCCTTGTGGGGGCTAACAAGTCACCTTCCACTTATTCAACGTGCTTAAATATGAGTCATATTTCAGAAGAGTGTCCATTTGTGCTTGCTAAGTTAACTGCTTGTTAATGAGAGTTAATAATCTAATCTGACAGCTTCTGTGTCGGCTGTTTATCTTGCTACAAATCTTAAACTTCTTCCAGATATTGAGTTTATTGTGACTTTGCTGTTGTAAACGTTGTTGTTCCTATTAACATCCACAGTAGCAGTTAATTTCTTGGTTTTGTCACATTGTTAGATGTGTAGCCTGTATTTCTAGTTTGCACTTGCCCTCAAATAAATAGTAATAAACCATTGTTTTATTGCTTTTTAAGAACCGCAGCTGAATTGCATGTCTTCCAAACCTCAGTATTATGATGATGTGAATGAACTCATGTTGACAATAATTTGTTGACACAAATGAAATGGCAGTTGCATATCACTCACAGCTACACAGGATATATAGCTAAGAAGTTAGCTTTCTATAAGTATTTTGTTTACTCATTTTAAGTTGATCTACATATTGTGTTACTAAGGCCTGAAAAAATGTTTGGTGCAGGCTAGGCGCGCACCTGCTGCCCTTTTCTGACTTTGAGCCCCTGCCCCTCTATAATCATGTGCACGTCCCTGTACTGGAATAATGCAAAACACTGTCAAAAACATCCGTTCTTGCAAACTTCACAGTAATTAGCAACACTGTTCATAAAGCTTTGGATCCTATAGATAGGGTTGGGTATCGAACTTTGATTTATGGCACCCACCGAATTGCCTTGATACCTAAGGACTTAATGTCATCAGCGTGGGCGAGCCAATAAGCACACAGCATGCAGCGTGCTTATTGTGCCAAAATCTAATACTGCTGGTGATTGGTTGTCTATAGGCATGCAGGGGGAAAAAAGCTGTGAGGCTCACCCACCTGTATGTGTAACGTAATCTGTTGTAAACATGTATTTCATTAACATTGGTGAAAGTATCATTCAGGAGTCGTTATTGAAGTCAAGGTATCAGTATCAAAATGTTTCAACCTAGAGATCAGGTCTTTTCCACAGAGTGAAGACATATCCAAAAGGTGTCTCTACAAGGTTTTTGACGACATTGTAAAGACGGTGGAGAGCCTGAATGAAAGTTTTTTCGAAGTCTCTTTCAGACGTCTTTTCAGCGTTCACTAGTGATGTCCGAGTGACAGCCTCACAGGGTTCAAAATGTAAGTGTTTACTGTGAAAACACTGTAAGGATTTGACTCGGATATCACTGGTTAATGTTGAAAAGACGTCACAAACTTTTATTCTGGCTCTCCACCGGACATCATTTGGATATGTTTTTGCTTGGTGGGTGTGAAGATGTGACTTGGGCCTGTTAATGTGTAGAGCAGTGGGTGACGGTGACCATTGAATAAAGGTGCAAATCGCCAAATTCACCTGAAACGGCAAGTTAAGGTAATCAAATGCCAACACATACTGTAAATAAATACCTTTTAACAGGTAATTCAGTGGGGTAATATGGGGATAAAGAGTTCTCCTAAAATTAAAAATTAAAAAACTGAGACTACTTTTTGATTCCAATTTCCCCCCTGAAAACAAGATCCTTCCCCCACTACCAGGAAGAAACCACCTGATTTAATGAATTGTGAGATGAAGATTTGTAAAGCTTTTCAGATTTGAAGCGACCTGGTTGCATCCTTCAGGTACTCTTGCAGCGCGTGCTCCTGTGACGCACGGTCACATCCAGTCAGGTCAGCATCGGAAATGCATGCGCTGCAACACAGACAGGATGAGACCGGTTCCGTGCAGAACATACATCCCACAATTAATTCTCCCAACAGCTCTCCTTCCTGCGGTCACTGGTGTGTGTTTGGATCTGCTTCTTCTCATCGTTTTTCTCTTTTCAAGGTTTTGTTGGGACTAACAGGAAACCTGGGCACCTGGATAGGAAATATTTCAGAATTGTTCATTTGACCATCTTTTTTAAAAACCGCAAACTATTCTGAGGCAGAAAATTTATAGAAGAAACAACGAAGGAAACAGCTTCTCGTGAGGTAAAAGTTTTGCCACATCTTTTCTCAAACGTCTCCAACTGTGGAACGAAGACGCGAACAGAAGAAATGTGAAGACATATTTCCCCCTTCTTTGACGCACCGAGACAGATCTCTGCTCCTCGTTCATACAGGTCAGATGTGTGTGTGGATGTAAAAAAAAAAAAACACAAAAAAAAAGCCGCTGTTAGCTGAGAGTTATAGGTTTGGTTACACCTCTCCAAACTGAAACTCGACTCTCCGCCCGGCCACTTCTGCCCGCAAACCGGGGCGCCCCAAGCTGGAGGTGCTGCGGGAGGACACTATGGGACGACCCAAATACTAATGTGATGGGTAAGATTGTCAGCTGTTTGTATGGAACTGTCTGTGGCTCCTGCGGTGCGCTGAAGGAGCCGAGTGGGTGTAACAAAGTGAAAACATCCGAACAAGTCCGCAGACAGCTTTCCATTAGAGGTTTTGCTTTTTGTTTTTTAAGTTGATTGACATTTAGTTCAGACAACCCTCTTTCCTGTATCCTGAATTTGTGCGTAATTGTCGGTACTGCTTTTACGCACACGAATGAATTGATTTCCAACGCGTAATTTAGGCTTGTGTTGCAATAAGTCTTGGGCTTCAGTGTGTGTGTGTGTGTGTGTGTGTGTGTGTGTGTGTGTGTGTGTGTGTGTGTGTGCTGATGAATACACACCCCTGAGGAGGAGGCTGCTGGAACTTATTGAACGGACAGAGTGAAAGTGTGAAAGTTAGTGAACCTGATCACTTTTTTAAATTTTTTTTCAAAAAGCCACCTATGCGCGTAAATTTGCGCGAAAGTCGCACCAGAATACGTCCACATCGACTTTCTGTAAACTGCAAAGCAATCATGTGGTTTATTGGTGTTGGATTGTGATGACATCACACCTTGAATCCTGCACAAAAAGACCTCACGTAAAAAGCCATCGGTAGGCCCTTATCATGAGTCCTTCAAACTGTCACCTGCTACATTTTAACCAGACAACGACTCAAAGGTCTCATTCTTGTCTCAGTCATTGATTAAATTGTTCATTTTAGGTTGTCTGTAGATTTTATTTCCCAAGACGAAATTCTAAAATCTTCTCTGCACTGTCAGCAATAAATTCTGGTGAAGATATACCGATTGCTGTCTCTGTTGGTACTAAAAGCAGTCAAGTAAAGATATATTTTAATTCGACTGCTTTTAGGCCAGAAAACGTACCGAGGACATGACCTCAGTTTCCATAATGGTAGCTATGGCGTCGACTCAACTTACAATTTATAGTCACCTCCTCTATGACATATTACTCCTGTAAGGACATTTGGCATCACGTTCTGCAATTTATTTTGGTTTAAAGGGTCTCCAAGCAAGGAATAAAACTTGTATTATCTAAGATTTTTCAAGTAATCGTATGTGTTTTTGTTTTAGTTTTTTATGCCATTTTATTGTCCATTTCTTTGGTTATAACATGGTTTGGATGTGATCAGATGTCCATGCTGTAAACCGAGAAAGCACATCTATGCCATTTATGTTTATTTACATGTTAATTATATTTTTGTCTCATTGTTTTAGGCCCGTGTGTTGAGCAAACCCCACAAATGTCTCACGATAACTTGATGTGCATTGGAAACAGGTTGAAATAAGATACTAAGAGACTTGTGACTTTTGTTGCTGTGTGTGCTTTTCCTACTTCAGATTTATTTGATATCATTTGCATTTATTCAAGTCTAAAGGAAGGAAAAGGAAGGAGTGTTATGTTTAGCTGGCTGGATGAATGGATGGATGGACATATGCTGACCTTTGAGTGTGTGTCTTGTCCGGTGATTTGTGTGTGATGCTGACTTGCTGTGTGGGTGTAAACGACTCTCCGGGTCCTTAGGGATGCTGATGTCCAGGGCTCGGTTTCTATGGAAACACAATGCAATAGCCAGTAATGAGTTGATCCTCGGGGTGCTGATGAGCGGGAGGCAGGCTGTGGCGGCGTTTGGTCGTGTGTCCGGAATCTCTGGGTGGTGACAAGTTCAAAGACAGACGTCTTCATTGCGAGGGGCTCTGCTGCTCTGTGGCTCATACACATAAACTCCTCTTTACTCTAGCTGCCTCCAGTCAGAGCGGCAATGTTCTTATATGTAGGTGCGGTGGCATGTAGTCTTTTCACATGTTTTAGTGATGAACTGTAGCTGCCTTTTTTCAGTCAGCACATTTTGCACTCTCTAACCTTTGCTGTAGATATTCAGGAAATACAAACTCAGACAGAACAAGTAGTATTTGTCAGCAGGCAAATTAGAAACAGGGGCTGATTACCATATTTTCTTTCATGTCTACTTTCATGTCATAGTCAGAGATGAAGCATTTGAATCGTCCTCTCTGGTCTCTTCATCTCTACCATGATGTTCGTAGAGGCTGCTAGTTCCCATCCCAGCTCCCCCGGCTCCAGTTCTGGTGCACATTCTGGCCCTGCACCTGAGCTGCTGTGATAGCACTCCCCCAGCAGAGTTACGAGCAGAGTCGGCTAACAGAGTTCGGAAAATCACAGAGAGATGAGGATAGAGCAGCCGGAGGACATCAGAGAGAAAACCAGAAAACCAAGATTGATGAATCGATTATCAAAATAGTTGACCACTAATTTTCTTGTGATCGACTAACTGATTCATCGACTGATCGCTGCAGCTCTCTTTTGACTGTCAGTAAAAGTACCTTCATTTGACTCTGCACTGCAGTAATGTGCTGTAGCCGGAGAGCAGATTACATAAATTAGCCTGTCGATTAGTCTACAGGTAGATTCTACGTGTCATTTTTCCTCTTATTCATTTAGATTCCATTGATATCGTTTTCCGCTCAGCTATCTTTGGCATGTTGGACGTTGGCATGCATCACAACTTGACAGTCCTGCAACATGACAAACACCTGCCGACCCTCGTCACACCTACACAGGAAGCAATGAGTAAATAAGATGATGATGATGATGATGATGATGATGATGATGATGATGGCTTTGCTTCTGTCACTTCTCTTCACACGTGACTCTGCATCTGCCTGCCACCACATTTTTTAAACAGTGCTTTAGTTCATTGTATAAAACATGAGGGAAAGCTGAATATCAGATATTCATCATGTAAATTGATGATAGTATTCTGACATCAGGGATGAGTGATTTCACTCTTCAGTGGTATCTCTGACTACTAAGTACTATAGGGCAGAAGCCCACAGGGAGAACTGGTTATATTTCCATCTGTCATCACATTAAAGGTTTCTTGGTGACCCTTTAGTGATTTTCTTTCTGTTTGCTAAGACACATTTTATTATGGTTTGGGACCAGATTTAATGCATAAAACATGAAGGGAAAGTGAATAATACAATGTGACTTGTCCTCATTTACACACGATGAAAAAGAGAAAACTGAAGAACTTTGTGTCACCTTTTACCAAAAATGATTGCTCCTTCTCCTGCATAAATAAAATCACCCCTGTCCCATATTTCTCCCTTTTGGTGGCTTTTATTTTACCTTTACCTCTCTCTCAGAAAACTTCCATAGACAGTATCTGGTTCATTTGTAATGCTTGTATATTTAGGAATTAGCTTATTAATTCTATTAAGACTTTTTTTCTCTTTCCCTGTCAGTCCCTTGAAACTGACAAAAAACTAGTTGACAACTTTGCAAACACAGACAAACATCAAGTAGCCAGACTCAAAAAGTCACCACCATTTTTGTTTTTTCGAATATACTGGTCATGTCTCTTTTGCAACACATCCTCATACATTAACAACTGAATACGTCCATTGTCAGTATCTCCCAAATGACATATATCACTGTTCCAAAAACAACATGACCTTTGCTTTGCAACAGTGTCAGGCCATTGACCTACATTGTTAGGTCGCTTGTTTAATCTGACCATCCATCCCCAACTTCCTCCCTATACAGCCTTATCACTTTGCATACAACTTCTCCTCACGTCCTCCTTCCCAGCTGTAATTATTACTACAGCTGCTACTGTGCAGGAAGAGAAACAATACACCACCATCTGTCCTGGAGGCTGCGGCTCTGCAGGTTGGAGAGCAGTTTGGTGTTAGCAGAGGTTTGCGCTCAGCTGACTGCCTTATTGTTTAATCGTCAGGCTGCTTTGGGAGCACTCAGACTAAAAACTAAAATATGCAAAATGTTTAATGGAATGCAGTTAGCTCATGAAATGCTAAACATAAACTAGAGGATTATTTACATCTTTGTCTCATAAAAAATAAATCTCTGTGAGCCTTGAGGCCTTGAGTCTTGAATTGTTCTCACCCTCATTAATATCTCTTAAGTTCTTTGAGTCCTGACTCATCCGAATCTGAAGGCACATACATGATTCAGGTCTGTTTGAGACACTGCAAGTGAAACTTTCAAAGATATGAATATCTGCCATACATCTGGACGGCCCTTATAACTAAAGATCTTACTTGACATGCCGTGTTAAAACATGTGTAAAGACTTCTTTGAATAAAGTGAGTAAAAAAGCCAATAAACACTAATAATCATCATGAATAAGTGCTAAATGTATAGTTAATTAAACGTTGGTTAATAGTTGTTTCACTGATAACAAATAATGAGATAAGTTTTACATTCCAGATGTGGTGATTACAGAGGAAGGAGATCAGACCTGCTAATATTTGCACTTGGCTCACTGTGAGGGCTTAATGTGCGCCCAGTCGTAAAAGATAAAGAATAAAAATTGATCAGCAATATTTTCAGTAATGGCTGCTGGCAAGAGAAACCATTTTGAAGCTGTACAGTAGAGTCATAAAACTTTACAGCAACATCATTATCTCTCTTCCATCCTCCTCTTCTTTCTCCTCCTCATATTCCTCTCGCTTTCCTGCCCGACTTCCCTCACCTCTTCCTCCAAATTTTGCCTTCTTCCTTGCACTCTTTTCTCTCCCATGAATGACCTAATCCCTCCTTTTCTTCTTGTTTCTTATCTGTTACTTATTTTTACCTCTCGCCTTATTCTCCTTCCTATTCCTCCATCTCCCCTGTATCTGTCACAGTACCCTCTCCTCTCCACACCCATTTTCCTTATTTGTTTGTCTTCGTTTTCCTCTTCCCTTCTCCCTGACCTTCTTCCATCTGCTCCCCCATCTCTCTCCTTACTGACCCGTGCCTCTCTCTCTCTCATCTTTCTCTTTCCTCATCTTCTCCCTCACTCCTTCTTTATTTTCCCTCCTCTTTACTCTTTTCTGTTCTTGCCCTGTTCCTTCTCTAATGTCTCTCCCTTGTTTCCTCCTCTCATTTTTTTCCTCCTCGTCCTTATTTTCCTCCTTGTTGTCTTCTTCTTTTACTTTCCCCCTTTCTGTCCCCATCCTCCTTGTCCTACTCACCCGTCCTGCAGGCTGTTGATGGAGAGGATTTCGAATGTCAGCCGGGACAGTGGTCATCGCAGGAGGAATTCTGGCTACAGTCATCTTACTGACCATCGTCGCTGTACTGTGTTTATGTAGGTTGCAGGTATGACTCTTTTACTATTGACTACTTCAGTGACTATGCAGCCTTTCCAGACTGCCGACTGTATGTAACAGTAGTTTAGACTTTCATCTTTTCAACCAGAAACACCTTCCTGTAAAAATACAAAAGCACAAAGTCCAATGAGCATTTAACTGAAAAGAGTTTATACACGTAATCAGTGCACCTTGGCACAGCTCTGCTTTGAGCTCAATGTAAATATGCTCAGAATGATTGTCAGTGTTAAAGTGTCAACAGCTAGTAGCCCGGCTAGAAATAAGACATTCAAACATTTCTTTATTAGTCCCGCAGACGGGAAAATTTGTGTGAAATTTGTGCTACTGTCCAAAGCAAAAAAACAACTGTAGGAATCCCAATTTGGCCTAGAAATTGGATCTCTTGTATCATTCAGTACCATCTAGTAGGAAAAATGGCAGGTTTGAGCTGTCTTGTGTCCCGCTGCTAGGGGTAAACAAAATCTCGATAAAGTCTCTTTACCTGGTGATAGCGACTGGAGAAAACAATTCCACTTCCTGTTTTGGTTGTGCAATGGCAACAGTTGCCATAATGCCACCTTTATTTCGGCAGGAAAAATCGCAGCATTGTAAAAGCGAGGGTTATAGGGAACCAATCTATATGCAGATGATATCATTTCATTTACAGCCATCGAGTGCAGCAGGGAAGATGTGTTTTTGCAGGCTAACCTGGAAGTTAGCATTGCCCTGATACCCTCATTCATGATACCTACATGTTTTGTTTAGCAAGATAATCTCAATGAACACCATTTGAATGATTTTTCAAGCGTAAATGAAATCGTAAAAAGCTAATATTAGGCTACGAGCGAAGCACACTGGGGTCGCATTACTTCAACATCCAATCAGTACTCCAACCAGTATTTACTTCAGAATGACAAGTAGCGGCAGAAAAGTTGTCTGTTGTTTAACAATTAAATAACTTGATCTAACTTTGACAGTGACTCTGACATGCAGTTTTCTCTTATTGTGATTGATCACTCAAGTATTACTGCTGTAAGAGGGAGGAGTCTGAGAAGGGGGAAGAGGAGCAACCAGAGCTTGCCGCCATGTCTCCGACCCGCCCTCTGGCTCTGTCTGCTCCCCCTTCGCCTCCGACGCCTGAGCACTTTGGCGAAGAACCGGAGACCTACCCCCCCACCTTCCTCACCGAGGCCAACGGGCCTGCCAGCTTCTCCCCCACACCACCGCCGCGCAGGTGCCACCGCTCACACGCCTTCTGCCCGTCCTGCGCCCGCTGCTCGCTGCCTTTCTACCTGCAGCACCCCGAGAGGCTGTGCAACGGCGGACGCAGGATCAGCTACAGGACTGTGCAGCAGCATGACCTGGATCTGCCAATGGACCTGGCCAGCTTTTACCACAAGCTCAACCTCATCCGCTCCGTCACCATGAGGGAGGTGTACACCCACAGTGTCAGCACCGATGTCTAGGAGCAGACAGTGTGGAAGCAGCGCCGCCCTTATGGCCCGGAGGAGAGGTTGATTAATGCAAACTGACTGAACTAGCATATTACATGTTGCCTGGAATGCAGCGTTACTACTGTGCTGTCCTGACGCACTGCAATACTGAGGGCTTTCGGGTGATGTAATCAATCCCCTGGCAGCCATATTTGGAGGTCTGCATCTCCGGAGCAACTGCTAACAGCTGAATGCATGTCTGAACTCAAACACTTGTTTCTGACAGACATGAAAAGACTAACTTTTGCCAGTTTTGACTTAAAACTGATCATTTTGTGACCATTACATTTGACTTTGTGTGTAGATAATTAGCTAATTAGCTAGTTGAATAGCCAACCAATATATGTGTTTTAAAGTTTAACAAAGACAATGAACAATTTGAGCGTTTGTGAGTAAATTGAACACAGGTTTTGTTTGTTTGAATGAACCACAAAAGAGATAGAAATGGAGGTGGGAAAAAGCCCAAATTAAAATCAAGTTCAAGTAGGCTGGTTACAGAATGATGCTAACGTCTAGTTAACAGTTTGTTCAGGCTAACCGAGTCTCTTTTAAAGGGTGAGTCTGTTCAAATTTTCAGCAAATCCCATGGGCAGACCAAAACCATTAATGAATGTATCTACTAACAAGTATTGTGTGTGCATCAAACCTGATATGTCTTCTTCCCCTGTGCCATAGAGCTCCATTACTGTCCAAAAACTATTAAAAACACATCAGTGAACCACACTGTTGCACTGGGTGACATGTTCCTTCATTACCATGAGCTCACACAACTTGGTTTATAGTGTCCTAATGGCACTCCTGCTGCCCTAAATACTCACGAGAGCACCAAATGTGGATCAGTCTGCCGCTGAAAAGAGGCCTCAACAAAAGCACTATTTCCACACTCGTGCTTTAAGAAAATTAGAGTGACCAGCTGTTTACGTAAATTACTGGGCCTTAACATTGAAACTACCGTATGTATTTTGGAGGTGCTATATAGATGTATGTCTTCAGTAGGAGCCAGTGGCCTCGGAGGAAGTTCTGACAGACAGGCCAACACATTGTTGGTTTTAGTCTTTTCATGGGATTTGTTCAGAAGAAAAATATGGAGTAAAACTCACCCTTTAAGTTCCAAATCATGAGAGCTTTGGAGAAGAAACAAAGCTAAGGACTCGTCTGTTTGCTGAGTCAGTAGCTTCCATTTGTAAACTGTTCACATTTAATCAGACTGACCTCACAAACAGTCACAAAGACCTTTTTAAATAGAAAACCAATATTTGTGCACAACCCATTCTACAACAGATCAGAACTCTGCTCCATACTGAACATACAGTATACAATATATGTGTACTATTACAGTGTACTTATATTACCACTTGACTGTGAAACATTTATGCAGTGGAAAAAATATATGTGGATATGCCCATAGACGAAATGTTGTTTTGTTGAAGTGTTTGTTTGTGTGGCAGCAACTGTATAGTGTCCAATAACTGTTACATTTCATATTTATTTATTTCACAGTGGAATTCCTTCACTTATCAATTCATTAGAGACGGATAGAACTTTTGAATATTTTACTTTACGTGTGAAAAGGTGTGATATGTAAGAACTGGCTTCCTGTTGAATTCTCAAAACAAATAGGGGGCTGAACAACTAACTGTAGCTAACATTAGCTAGTTAGCTCAGTTAGCCGTGCAGCTAGCAGTCCATGCTGGGAGCTCAGAGTAGCGGGGGAGTGTTACTGTTTTCACTGCAAGCACATGAGCTTTGGATCAGGATGGGCCAGGGCTAGCTGGTTAGCATGCAGACTTTTGAATATCACTGCAACACATTACATATATGTCAAAAAGTCAAAACTGTTATTTTCTTCACATTCTGTTGATATTTTAAGTAGATTTTTGAATGTTTTCAACTAAAATTCTTACATATCGCACCTTTAAGATTTAAAATGATTGCCAAGCATATAAGAAAAAGAATTTTTCCTTGATATTAACAGTCCAGTTTCTGTGAGCCCGGCAGGTTTCATGGGGAAAGAAAACTATTTTGGCACACAAATAAATTCAAGAACAGAAATCACAAACTTGTGCACCCATTCAAATTTCATGCACATAATTGAGACTTTAAAGGGCAACTCCACCAAATTGACACATTAAAGTGTGTTTATAGGTGTTGGGGAGTACTACTGCAAAGTGGTAAAAAGTAAAGCCTTTTGTGCCTCCAGTGGAAGCTGCATATGATCTGATTAATTGCCTCCAGTAATGCATTATTGGTAATGTAGGCAAAAAAGAGCAATAATGCATAGAATAAAAGGGCAATATTTCTGATTGTGCGGTATCGATTTAGATAATCTGTTTTCAAACTGTCCATAATGAGTCCAGTGGTTTTTATAGGTGTTTAATGCTAAACCAAAATCAGTGCTGCTTTTGGAAACCAGGAAACTTGGTAGCTAAGTTGCATTGTGGGTAATGTAAGCAACACTACCCACAATTCTACTAAGCCACTGAGTGACATCACTGGAGGAAATTTATCAGATAACATGCGGCTTCCTCTGAAGCCACAAAATACTTTTTACTGCTTTTTCCATATATGTTCTCCCCAAGACATGTAAACACACTTTAATGTGTAAAATTGACAAATTGGTGGAGTTACCCTTGAAGTGCACTAAGTAGTATTTTGTGCCAGCGCATTAGTTTTGGTTTTAGACACTTACCAAGCTCAGTACAACTTGTTAAAATCACAATTTTTATTTTAAATCAACATTCGATATAAAAAATGTGGTCATGTATTCAGCTTTAAATGATAAAAATACACTCCCCATTTGTTTTAAAACCAGGTGAAACATCATCAAGTCAGTAATCGAAGGGACATCATCCAAAATTGGGATCTAAATTAGTTTGATCCTAAAAACATTACATGAAGACTCAGTTTTACTAATGTTTGTGTTCACTTGAGTAGATTTGTCAACACAACGCTGTATTTTTCCGTCTGTATTGATATTAACTGAGACAGTGGCGAGCAGCTGGTGATGCTGTCAGTATGTGAGTGTTTCAGTGTGTGAATTCCTGTTTGTTTGCAACGGTGCAGAAAAACAAATAACATTTTAAAGGGCTTTTCTGAAGCATTCAATGATCTAATGACTGTGATTCCTGGAAGACATTTATTTCCTGTTTTCACTGTAGAAAGATGCTGTGCTGTGCGCAACGGTTTGGGGCTTTTCACAAGGTATTGAGCATTTAGGGTAAAATACAAAACAACTGATTGCACATTTGTTGGTATTTATTAATGAGTACTAGTACAGTAGATGAGTATTTGGTATTTTACAAACCTGCTTCTCCAAGAGCTGCAGATTGTTTTTTTCCTTTATCCCAAAATGAACATTCAGAAGGATTTAAAATTCTTATTTGGAGAAAACCTATGGATTACATGTATGACAAAATAATACACTGCTTAAAAAATGACATAAGCTCTGTTTATTGTTGTAGAATGTTTTAGTTTTTTTTCTGTCATGTGAGACTTTTCCCTCTGAGTGTTTCATGAAGTTTGTTAAGCCTTCCGTAGCAACACGTCGGCTTCAGCTAACACTGATCGTGAGGGTTGTCGGATGGATGGAAGTGCAGAACCTGCAGAGAGACCCCAAAACACCTTTGTTAGGATGAAGCCGCAGTTAGATTGGCTGCACTCTAAAGCTTGGAGGTTGTAGGTTCAACAAAGAGCTGAAACATTCAAAATTCATATTTACCTCCCTTGTAAATGACTGAAATGAGGTTGTTGGCGCTGTGAGGTGGAATTGTGTTTGTCTCTCTTTTTTAAGGCTTCTCAGACAACATAAAGCCGGTATCATCCGCACCGCATATTGCTGCCTGCCTGGTCTGACACAGTGACCAATGTAAGAGACAAAAATGCTGTAGTCTGAACCTCGCCGTTAGAGTGATGGGAAAAAAAAAAGTATTTAAAAAATGAACTTTCTATGAAGCTAATTTTTGTAATGCATTAAAACGTATTACGAACATATCCGAAGTACGTCTCTGATACGTTATAGACATCACCAAGTTTCAAGTTTCCATTATTGTTTATTAATCATCATGAAAGGTGCAATGTGTAAGATTTTTTGTTATTCTGATTATATGCTGCCCCGATATTTGTTTGTAGTATGATCTTATCTGGTAGCCAATTCTCACACGTTGCACCTTTAATATTAATGAGAGCTGATAACTATGATTGTACAGCTCTATAGGTGCATCATTATGTGTAACATGGACATTTCAATACCTTGAACGTGACATATGTCATGCTTTATATTCAGTAACTGACTTCTTGTACAGCCTTCAGTGGCACAAAATTAGCAAACACACTGTAACTTCCATATATAACCAGTGATACGCTCATGATCGGAACAAACCACTTTATAAAACTGAGCAGTGCTTTAAAAAGCATATTGTAACATTTTGTGAGCGTTACCTGCGTATATTAAAACTTCTGTTTCTACTACACTTTTGGTGAAAGATCACCTTTTGTTTCTGGTTGTGTTTCCTTCTTTATTCTCCACCAGTCTGTATCTTAACATACACAAAACAATGCTGTTATTTCTATCTCTTGAAAATTTGATGTTTACTGCAAGTTTTAGATACTGTATTCATGCTTCTCCTGATCTCAGAGAGGACTTTGCCCCGCGCTCAGCCTACCAGGCAGTAAGTCTGTCCAGGCAAAGTTCTGCCTACAGCAAGCTCCGACCCATAAATATTTTAGGTAACAGAAGTAGCTGGGGTTACAGTTTGCATGTAGCCACAGAGGAAAGACATCCTGGGAGTCTCAACTCAGGGCAAATAGGTCTCTGAAAAATAAATATCCAACCTACTGATAAGAAAAGCCTCAGACATGAATCCATTCAGGGTGTTTTCGGAGATTGAACTGCAGGATCTACACTTCCAAAAGTTCCTTAAGAAGAATGAGTGCAGAACCACTTTGTTATTCAGTGAGTAGACAGAAATAGCTGCATTTGTTTTCCTCTCTGCTTCAGTAGTTCATGTGCGTTTCTGTTCTCCTGCAGTTCATAGGACGAGAGGTTCGATGCTGTCACACTGGCCAGCAGGGGGCGTCAGCTGCAAACCTGAGTCTACTGTAGCTGCTCTGTGTGTGAAAGTGACTTAATTTACAGTGTTAATAAAATGATGCAAATCTCTGTGGTATCTGTGTTCTACCTTCCGGGAGACGCTAAATAAAGAGCAGCAGAGAGGGAGTTCATTCAGGACAGATTTTGTTCTGTTTGGTTGTTTTTTTGATTTTTTGAATCAGTTAGACCCTCATTAAATTCACAGTCAACTCACTCTCTACCCTCAGACAAAAGCCTGAGGGTAGAGAGTGGAGGTCACTGGAGAAGGATACACAGATTACAGTCATTACAGCGTTTTAATGGATTCATAGCTGTGATGCACTGCTACAATTATCTTGACATTTTCATCATCGCAACCTCCACTTTCAAGTACAGTCATTCCCCCGAACGCTTCATCTGACAGTACAGAGTCATTTTAAACACTTTTTAATCGAAGTCATGGGCGTTTTAAGAACCAAAATTGCAAGGTGTTACTGTTTTGATTCACTTTTTTTGAACTGGTGTGGTTTAAAGGCTAATTCCGCCAATTTTACACGTTAAAGGTGCACCACGTAGTTTTGGGGAAGAAGTGTTAATCATAAGAGAAAGATCTAAAACAAAACAAATAAAACAATACTACTCAAAAAAACTCTCTTCTGAATAACACAACAACATTTCATACTGTTTTACTTTGTTTATATGTGGCAGACCCTGCCACTTTTATAGCTTCAAACAGTGTTCTGGAGACCTAATTTTCCTCTGAGAACATCTTGTTTATTCAGTAAAATAAATATTGCTCAGTTTGTATTACTACCTCTCTAATATTGTAAATATTATTATGAATTTGAATTACTTCTCCAAAACTACATAGTGCCCCTTTAAGGTGTGTTTACAGGTCTTGAGAGTACTACCAGGGTTGAAAGTAATTCTTGCCAGTGCTTCTACGTAAACCTTCATCGCTTGATATTTGAAATAAACATGTAATGTGCCAGTTGTTAGATTCACTAATACCCGGTGTAAATGACATCATAAAATATTTTCAAGCGCTGTGTGTTTAGGGAGTAAGGATGCTAATAATAATGATTAATATGAGTTACAGAACAACCAATGAGTGTCACACAGATTGTCTGACCTGCTGTCCGCGTTGTCAGAATAAAACAGAATGTCTGACATTGATATCAGACAGTCAGCTGAAGCAGTGTTTACGTATGCTAGTGTAACTACAATTACTTACAGAAAAACAGCAGGGTTCCCTCCAGCACAGATTAAAAACATAACATGGACGGGGAGAAACAATTTACAATCAATATATTAGGATAGTGCATGTTATCTGAGTTGATATAAAATAAGCAGATGTGTTTTGAAGGTGGGTGAGTACTCCTGCATGTGTTAAAAAGTAGTACAAGGCCTGCTGTGATCACAGGAAGCTGCATGTAAACTGATAAATTGCCCCCGGTGGTTCTGTAAAGCAGTCAACGGGGGCAGCATTGCACTCCTATAACACTGTCGACCTCATTTTGGACAATTTATAAACAAATCATCAAATTTGATGCAACAAAACCAGAAACATCACCGTTTCTTTTCAACAATTCACTCCTTCTGTTCAAAACCCTGCACCTACATTACCCACAATGCAATTAGTCACTGAGTGACATCACTGGAGGCAATTTTTAAGATTGCATGCGGCTTCCTGCAGAGACAAAAAAGGCTTTATATGACTTTTCATGTCCACTTGTACTCCCCAAGACCTGTAAACAAACTTAAATGATGTTTAATTGGTGGAGTAACCCTTTAAGGGAACGTTGGTGGCCTGGGCATCAGGTCGCCACACCCAGGCCTGTAATCTTCTCTGTAAGTGCCCCCTGTAAAATCATTGTATGGTATGATTTATATGTCTTTGTGCCTCTTTTTCTGTTTCATTTGTGCTTTTTCTCATGGTTTTGTCTTTCCTCTCCTCATTTACTCGTCATTATTTAGTGCAAAGTGTCTCAGTTGGTTTGTGTATCATAATTGTTTTTGCCTTTTCAAGGGAATTTACATGTCGAGACCATCCTGCTTAAACAATGGTTAAATAAAACTATAAAATCCTCTCCCTCAGTCTCCCTACTGTCAACGTGCCTATGAGAAAGAATGTATGGGAGTACATGATAAAGTTCATGGTTCAGCTTTTACCCCCCTTTTTTTTAAATTCTTTCTTCATGTTTAATTTTTTTCTTTTCTCTAAATAAATACTATATGTGACTTTATATAAATGAAATGACAGGGGCAGATGTGTTTCATTTACTATTATTTAATTGAAATACAAGTCAGTACCATTAGGATTTCACTTTATTATCAACAGTACACAACACTTTGTTTTGTACAAAGAGGTATCAGTTATATAAAAACACAGTACGCAATAGTTAAAAATGAGACATACATGTACACGTCTGAATACATTTCAACCGTACTTCAAGTGTCAGGAATGTTTCTCTCTGTGTCTGTGTGAGCTCTCTCCTCTTCCGTCACACACAGACCAGAGCTGGCATCAGTTGACCCGATGAGTAACCATCGGCTGGCATCAGGAGCGTCACGATAAATGAAAATGTGCTATGACTAATAAATATGCTTCCATATCCTCCAGGCGAACTGGCGTGGCGCCAAGTCGCAGGGGGTGAAATGGAAAAAGGAACTTTTTACATGCCAGACACCAGACTGAAACATAATTAAATAATATTTCATAAACAGTATCTGTATTAAATATTCTAGTCATGCAGTATATTCTGTTGAGAAATAATTTAATACATCTCGTCATTGCAGCGATGAACACAACAAGAGGACGCCGTCAACTGATGGCGGGCGTCTTTAAGACCGTTTGAGTGTTGACTCCACTTTGTCTCCGACTCCATATGTTGTTAGAGGAAGACAAATGGTCAATAACAGCTGGTAACAACTGGCTTTACGGGTGAGACACAGTTTAATCATAATGAGAATTGTGATCGTGATCATGTTATACTTTGTGATGGTGTGGAGGAGTGGTGGGAGGGGCGACTGTGGGGCGCAAAATGTGAATAGTTTTCTTGAAAGTTGGGTTCCTGAATTTGTTTTCAAATGTTTCCGAGGTCTTGAGACGAAAGGCTGCTACAGGTTTTATCATGTTTCACTAAAGACCCAAACACACTGTAATGTTTAATATGTTAGAAATTCTCTCCACTCAAGAAGTAACTAATCAAATCTCAAGAAATCTAAACTGAGTGTTAGAGAAGTTTTGCTCAAAACACAAACAGCTTTTTGCCTGATTCTCTTTTTATTCCAGAAACACATTTCAGTAGAAAAGTTTGGAAAGAGAAAATGGAGAAGAAATGAGAAAATGAATAAATAAATGACAAAATTGTTTTTGTTTTATGTGTAAATATTGCAGTTAATGTTGCATAAACAGGACTGATTGACCCTATTTCATTTGAACAAAGTCAGTTTCTTACAAACAGGTAAGAGCCTCCAACTTTCAGCTTCCTCTCACTGTTTCATAGTGACTGTCGACCACGTGTACGTAAACGTACCCCTTTCTTTCCTCATGCTGGAGTTAGAGCCGGGTGGAGCGGGGCAGTGCTGCCCTGAACTAGGAGGTCGGAGGTCGTATGGCGCGGCAGGAGTGGCAGCAGGCCTTGCTGTAGTACCAGTGGCTGCACAGGTTGACCTTAAGCGCCAGCAGGCAGTTGGTGGAGGGACGATCCTGGCAGCTCTCATCTGTGACAGTTCATACATGGTGGAGCTCATGTTAGCAATTTAAATCGGTTCAATCTTAACCCAAGATAGGTGAAGATAGCCAAAACAATTCTGTTTCTGATTGCTTATTCTGTTCTTTTTAAAACAAAAGCCTTTATCATGTAGCAGAAGAAGCCAAAGTTCTTGATCTTAAAGAGAAACTACACTACTTTTTTTTTAATCTTACGGTGTGTCCACACAGGAGGCTTTACAGCCATGTTTTTTAGTTGTCCGTCTCAAGCATGTCTGAGGGAACAGATACAGATCTGTCTGCAGGGGCCATGTAGTGTTCTCATGTATTCCACTAGATGTGGGTCAACACAACCAGAAGCGTTTCAAGTTTATTTTATTTGTATCTATTTACACACATATAGTGATTATGTGTTGTGTGCTGTCTAAACACAAATATCCTACACTCAGTACTGTGCCTGAACACATCCTGCGTAGACACAGTGTCAGTCCCGTATTTGTGGCCATTCTGACTATGATTCATGCTAGCCTTGCACTCACCACCACAACTGTAGACATGAACATCAATTTGACATAAATCTGTCTCCTGTTGAAATGTAACCTGAATTAGTTTGTTAGATAAGCAACTGTAGCTAACTGCATATGGGTCTACTTCCTGGGCAGGTTGCTGGCTGACTGCACTTGGACTGAGACAAACTGAGTGTCTCAGTTCACAGTGAATGATTTTCATCGGTGGTTCGAATAATCTCTTTCTGGAATATGTTGATGCTGTTTTCTAATATAATCAAAAGCATTATGGAACAAAATCCACCAATATGTGTGTGTTCCTGTTCCTGAGGTGTTACCTGGCGGCTCAGTGGGGCAGGCCTGCAGGGTGCAGGTCTGTTTGGCCACCGGTTTGGTGAGGGGGTCGCAGCCTCGGACCAGCTCCCTGCCCTGGTAACACTTGACGTCCCTCATCCTCACACCCACACCGCACGTCTTCGTGCACTGAGGAGTCACAGGAGCAGAAACACAGTTGTTACACTCTACTGATGAGCTTGTATTTGTCCGTTCTGTGTTCAGATTGGAGAAATGTAACAAAGATGTACAAACGCAAACTTAGAAGAGAGAGGGAGTGAGTATCATTTTGCGATGTAAACTAGTGATTTTTACTTTACCTGAACAAGAAGCTGACTTTCAGCTATTATCACGAGTAAAAATTTAGTTTTTAGTGACCAAAACATTGACCAATATCTCCTAAACAAACATGATTCTTGTCACAACTTCTGCATGCAGGCAAACTTCAGTGGTGTAGAAGTGGTGTGACTAGTCCTTAACGTGGAACAAAGTATATATATTTTAAGTTTTCTGGTATGAAAGACTCTTTGTTATCATTGAACACGCTTCTTTCTCTTCTTTGGATATTTTCATTCACGTTAGCTCGTAAAAGCTTTATGTAAACATTTCTAAAATACTACATACTGAAAAGGTTTGAGAAGTAAGTTTTATTCCTGCTTTGCTGCTGATGAAAAATGACACTTTTGCACACATTGTTGAAAATGAGCCGCCTCACTTTGGTAGAACTGTGTCTACTGCAGCAGTGAAGGTTGGAAGTTTTCTGCATTCCAGTGACAAACAGGTAAATATCTTTCAAACAAAAAAAAAAAATACATTGCTAACCATGCTAACGACAAACATAAAGTATTTAGCCATCATGTTGTGAAATTCTGAGCGTTGGGAACACAGTAAACATACAGACATGGAGTGGATGAGGCTGCAGCGATGATTTGATTGGTTTCTGTGGATGTTTTTGTACTTTTTCTTGTTTATCTGAATATCATTATAGTAACTGCTGTGGATCCAAGCTAACTAGAGCTGCGTGTTTTGCGTGGACCTCACCTCAGACCAGGGGGTGGTGTACCATTTGAAGCACGGCCTCTCAAAGCAGGTGTTTTCCTCTTCAGGTTTCTCGCTGCCTCCACACGCCTCTTCATCAAAGATCTGGAACTTTCCTCCACTGATGCCGACACACATGACGGCCCTTCGCTTCACGCCTCGACCACAGGTTGTGTTACACTACAGACAAAAACAGAGCGTTCCCTGTATTCAGCCCTCACACTGCAGTTACCAGCAAAGTGCACTCCTGCTGACGTGTATGCCTCTTTTGTCCATTAAACCCAAAAAGTACACGATTTTCAATTTCTATTAATATCAAACAAAACAAAGCAGCAAATCCTCAAATACCATTTGATAGACTGAGACTGTTTGGCATTTTCTGCCCAAAAAATGATTAAAACAACAACAAATTGTCAAAAATGTTTGGTCATTTTCTGTCAATCAACAAATAAATAAATCAGTGTGTTAATGAAAATATTTCACGTCTACTAATAAACAGTTCAATCGTCATTTCTATACTGTGACAAAGCCTCACCATCTCCCAGTCTTGGCTCAGCCAGTGTGGAGCACAGTCTCTCTCCCCGCAGGGGTGGATGGCCAGCGGCTTGTCCTCTCCAGAACACTGGTTCTCAGGGACCACGCGACCCTCCAGAGCCTTACAGTACACATGACGCACCATCTTGCCCTGACCGCACGACCCCGAGCACTGCAAAAAAAAAAAAAAAAAAAAAGGAGTTCAGACTGAATGATTCATGATAGAGAAGGGGCGTTCCTGTTGTCATCACCGCCTGCTTCAAGCCAAGTCACGAAGCTGAGTCAAATGTGTTTGTCACATGAAGTAAGATCAAGTCGCCTCACATCATATTAAATAAAAGGGAAAGGACGCTGGTAGCTTAATCATTTAAATGATATCACAAACACCTCTTGATGAAATAAATAGTAAAGCAGAGTACATTAAACACGCAAAGGGTGCATGTGCTCACAGGTGGTTAGCTGTCACGCAGGGAATAATACTTTTCTTTGTGTGAAGAAAATTTCCCATCCGTGCATTTTTGCGTCTGGTTGGACTCCATAGTTGTAAATTAGACTTGCGACTTTCCAGGCTTTGACTTTGAATGGAACATTAAGCACTACATTTGTCTGTACAACACAACGTCAACCATAAATTCACACTGTTGTACTTAGAAAAGTTTCTCACTGAAGTGAAAACAGCTGGCGTGGTGTTCTTTTGAAACAACTAGATGCTTTTGATTCAGAGCAGAGATGGTGATAAAAACACAAAACACACATATAGACAGACTGTATAGGTTACTGTCACTCGTGTATACTATGCCATGTATATGGAGAGTAAAGACACTCACAGGTCCCCACTCGGACACGGTCCAGTGGCGTTCGCAGGGCGGACCAGTGCAGTTTTTGATGTTTGGTGGTTTGGTCATCGGGTCACACGGTCTGGTCTCATCGGAGCAGCGGACATCTCGGGTCACCTGGGCTTTACGGCCACATTTAGCAGGACACTGGAGAGGGAGAAAATCATGATGAATGTTTAACTACTGACAACACAAGTGACTCCAGATGTTTATCTTAAAAGAATGGAACAGGGCAATATACAGGTATGAAAATACTGCTTTAAAAATGCACTGAGAGCAGCTGATTTATTTGGATGTAAAGCTGTTTAAACGCTGTTTTTCTCCAAAGAGAAGGAATGATCAGCGAGATTTACATTTGACTCATTTCTCTGTGTTTTTCAAAACCCGCTGGCTCAAATCACATCAAGGTTTTTCAGTGTCTGGTGAGTGTCACTGGAGAATCAATCAGTAACCACAATCAGACCGCAAGACTGAAGCAGACAGCTGCTAAACCTGAGATTGACAAGAGCAAGAGAGAGATGTCTGCAAGAAAAGGGAGCCCCTAATGACGGAGGTTTGTCAAAAACAATTAACACAAAGAACAAAGAAAAGTGTGAAAAACTAAAAGCTGACGGCTCAGACACAAAACTATATCAACTTTGACCAGACGAAGCTACGAGAACTGTGAGAAACACACGCCTCCTCTCTTTGTAGACGTGCTCCTTATGTTTTAAACGTTTTCTGTGTTTTATTCTCAGCAGGGTAAATCCGTGCAGACGTCTCATACCTCGCTCCACTCGGCCACCTCCCACTGTGGGCCACAGGCGGGGCTCTTGCAGGGCCGCCTCTCCACAGGTCTCTCCAGGTCAGCCATGGTGCAGAGGTCACTGTAGACGGAGCTGTCCAGGCCCGGCGAGAGCATCTTCCAACAGCGAACTTGTCGAAACTGGAAACCCTCCCCGCAGGTTCTCGAGCACTCGCTCCAGCTGCTCGCCTCCCATCTGAAAGACAAGACAAGCATTGCACAATGTAGTGTTAAGCAGCTTGAATAATTTCTGCTTCCATGAAATGTTTTTTTTTCCAATGGATCGTACCTGGGCTGACATTCTCTCCCAATACAGAAGTCGTGGACCGGCTCCGGTCGGGTCAGAGCATCACAGTACATGTCGTGCACCTCGATGCCGTCATAACGAATGCATGTGACAAAGGACTTTGACACTCCTGGGGAGTGAGCAACAAACAAGGCAAACTTATTCAAAAAGAACATTTGAAACACAAGACAGGTAGTTTTTTATGAATGAAAGAAAAAAATGAAAGATGTGATAGAAGAAATGAAGCACACACACACAAGTAGGAAAGCACGCACAAAAGATTGAGTTTGCAGATGCAAAAATTCAAGTTTTGATATTACTTTTAGGGCGGTAAGACTGTTCCAGCACACAAGTCTTTACAAACCCAATTCCAGGAGAGTTAGGACACTTTGTAAAATGTAAATAAAAACAGAAAGCAATCATTTGCAAGCTAACTGTGTTTACCAATATGACAGGTGGCTGTCAAAGGAATGACATTTGTCTGCATGTACCTATAGAGCAGGTCATGCTGCAGGGCTCCTGAGAGGACAGTTTCCAGCGGTACATGTCAGCGGCACTCAGCTTCAGGTTCTTCGGGTTGATTCTTTGATTTCCCCTGTTACCGCAAACAAAACATACAAAGCTCTTCAACTTTTTAGCCATATTCTTGTAAAAAATATGACCGTGCATGAAAAGAGTGGTGAAGTGGTTTATACTGCAGGAGTGGTGTGAAAAGATTCTATAGAAGTGTTGTGAGCAAAACCCTCACAGACTACTGCATTTTCTACGGATGAATTTTCTGTCAAATGTTCTTCAAAGGACATTTAAGGATACCCTGTTGTATAGACCCTTAAAATGCAGGCACGCACGCACACACACACACACACACACACACACACACACACACACACACACACACACACACACACACACACACACACACACACACACACACACACACACACACACACAGACACTGTCTCCCGGGCCTCAGACGACCACAGTGTGACAGCTGATTCACAGCCTGCATCCTGGCAGACTCACTTTGTTTTTTCATCACATCACATAAAAGTCATGTGCACATTCTTGTCATAACACCGGTCGTTCCCCTCCGCCTCGGCCAGACGTTTATTTGAAAATCACAGGCACTTTGAGTTATACCTCGCCGGCATCCCTCCATGTAAGCCAGACTGATTCCTGCACATTATTTTCTCCCCAGAGGTGACTCCAGTCTGACCGCACACTTTCCCCCCTTTGCATCATATTTTTCACTTTTCTTGCGAATACCTTGAATTATTTGTTTCTAAGTGTGGCTATACCCCCCCTCCTCCCCTCTGAGCTCCTCTGCTCCGCTCGTTTCCTCTCCTCTCCCTGTCTCTCAGAGGAAAGGGCGTGTCATCGTGTGTTTTATAGCTGCTGGCTACAGAACTGGTGAAGCCATGTTTGGACACGGAGCTGGGAAGCCAACATGAATTATAAATATGATGAATGCAAAATCTGCCAGGTCTACCTGTCTCACTGCCTGTATATCTACCTGTCTCACTGCCTTACTGCTTGTCACTTAACCTGTCCGTGTGTTGTACTGCCTGTATATCTATGTGTAACCTGCTTCGCTCTCCTTTAACCTCTGACTGCTAACTGCCTGTAAGTCTGCCTGTCTTACTGCTTTACTACCTTTCCATCTGCCTGTCTACCTGCCTTATTGGACGTCGGTCCACCTGTCTGTCTATCCACCTGACAAACTGAATTTACTGCCTGTCAGTCCCACTTTGCGCATCTTTATTTACCCGTCTAACTGCTTAACTGACTGCGTAGCTGCTTTATGGCATGTATATCTCCTGTCTGACTGCTTTACAACCTGTCTGCCTGCCTGTCTGTCCACCTGCTGATTCCTCCAGGGACGTCTTCAGAGGAAAACAAGTGTCCAAGCCACACAGCCCGCTTCTCATCCAGCCTGCAGTGTATTTACCTGAGCCAGCAGCAGACCTGGGGCTTGATGCTGTCTGAACATTCAGGCCCACTGTGACCCGAACCTGAACACATCCAGACAGGACTCAATCCAGCCTGAGGGGAAACAGCCAAAACCTGGCTGAGGCAGAGTGGACCTCTGCTGTACATCATCTTAAAGATCATTTGACTCTTCTTACCTGTCAGTGTAAGTTTACCTGGTTCTGTTGGAGCGGCTGGACGTCCTCCCTCCACCCTGCACTGTTTTGTTCTGGTTGGAACCATCTCCACTGTCGTTGCGTTTGCGACCCAGCGTGAATTCCAGCGTATCGTTGAGACCAAACGAAGCGTCTTGCTCTAGGGTGCTCAAGTCCACATCTGCTGGTCCCACCTCGGACGAAAACAAACCGTCTCCCTCTGTCAGCAGCTGATTGGTTGAGATGTTGATAAGCAGCTCATCGGGGCCAATTCGGCCGTCCAGCAGGACCCTCCAGATGAGGTTTGGGGAGTCTGGCCCCGTATCCAGAGGCCCACCAGCAGGGGCCGGGATGGCAGTGCTGCCTGGGTGGCTGCTGTTTCCCTCTGATGGATCAAAGTGGAAAGATTTAGCTATTCTTGGATAGCAATGTATTCATTTTATTCAAGCACAATCTGTGATGGAGCTTTTGGTCACTTTTGCACCGATTTCATCTTTAGCTCAAATTGTTAAACTTTGCAGCCGTTTTCTGTGGGGATGAACACAAGCAAAGTTTGAGTTTTATGAAAACTGAACAATATAAGCATCACAAAGACAAGACTTAGACACAGACTAGTGTATCCCGTTTTCTATATTCTATGCAATAAATGTAGCTAAGCTGGCAATTGAGTGTATAGAAGGAAACAAAATGTGGCTTAGGGTTAGGGGTTAGGGTTCAGGGTTTTGTGAATAAATGTGCACCTGTGTAAGTCTGCACTTTTCAGTCGACTTTACAGATGAGAATTAAAAATTTAAATAGAATTTAAACTAAAAAGTTTTAAAACACTGAGGGATTGAAAAATATCAAAGGAGAAAGAAAACAGAAATAGATGGCAAGAAGATAACTCAGTTCAGTTTCAGTCAGCGCTCAGTACGGGGTCTGTAGTATGACGTCAGCCCGTGCAGAGAGTGTACGTTGAGCCTCTCAACCACCTCTCCATCTCATCTCACCAACCAAAGCCGTGGTGTAATGGACTCAACAGTCAGCTGAGCGAGCCGAGAGCCCGCAGGAAGGCCATTACCGCTCATGTTTGTGATGCAGCCATTTTTCAAAGGGAGAAAACACCACAAAACTCTGAATTTTTCATCTGCCGCTGATCCTCTTTACGTGTCTGTACCATGAATAATGCAGAGCTCCAAAGGGCCATCTCACAGACACACGGATAAAGAGAGCTAGATGGAGGATCAGCTGTAAAATCTGACCTATTTTGTCTCATCTGCCGATGGGCCACTGAACCACCTTCTGATTTATTCTCTATCTTACTTTCTCTTCCTTTCAGCTTTTTTCTTTCTCTTAGAGCCGCAGCACATGTCAGCACGGATGATATCATCCTATAATAGATATACTAATATTGGCATACACATATGTCAGTAATAAGAAATTACAAACATTTTTAAACTGTAGAAACCTGAACACAACTTAAATGAATCTTATTAACAATGCCTGTTAATGTCATGGATTTGTGGAAGAAAAAAGGAATCTGACCAAGATTGTTATCTCAAACATTATCAATATCAACGTTAAATCTCTACTCTCCTTTCTTTTAAGACGAACATTCCTGCTGTCTCCCTGTTACCACGATCCTATAAATGTCATCGCTTGGCAAGAGCAGAAGAAGCCACTATGGATGAAGAATGGAAAAGTGTTCTTCCTCAGACAAAATGCTTCACTTTCCTACTGTTTATTGGCACTAAGCTTCACTGTATTAGTATTATATTAGTGGTCTGGTGTTACCAAGTATCTGGTTTTGTTAAAAACAAAAGCATTGATATTTGTGTCAAAGTCAGTGGGCTTTTGAATAGGTTTTCGGTTAGACGCCTGAAATAAGGTCTGTGGTTAAAAGAGGCTTTGCATTCTGTGCTACAGTACAACATAGAATAAATCACTAGAGACTCTGCTTTTGAATGTTGAAGCTTTTACGTGTAATAAAAAGTGTCTAAATGAGACTACAGAGGTTGTCATGGAAATTAAACTTTATCAAACCAAACACAGAAACTCATCTACTCACTCGTCCACTTTTTGCAGGCAGACTTTACTTGTAGACTGTTAACTGTAATTCAAACTTTCCAACTTGTAGATTGATCAATTTATAGTAAAGTGTGTAAAGTACAGTGTAGTAGGAGAATTGGTGGTGGCGACATTGAAGTCACGCGACCTCATTGTAGTTCGTTTATAGCCAAACATTAGCTTTTATAAAGTTTTATAAACTCTTGTTTGTCACAAAGCTTATTTCCTGCAATAATCTAAAAGCCAAAGGAAAAATTCCATTTCGCATTGAAAATTATGACACTCTACAATCTACCATAAGTCATCTAAACAATTGTAGATTCTACTCAAATGCAACTTTGACCCGGAAAGTAGTTCACATGTGTTTATGAACAAAGACGAATATCTTCAGCTTTATCTTGACCACTGACCATTGCTGGGGTCTATCTCATGTGTCTTCTGTTTGATATCTTCATAAATTGACAACAACAAGAACTTAGAAGACATCAAACTGGGCTCTAGGAAGTACCATTGAATGATTAATTGATTGATCAAAACAGTATGAAAGAATGCATTAAACAATAATGCATCCAATTGTTAGTTTCTGCCCAGATCTATGGTGTCACAAACAGTGCCTACCTGAAAATTTGGGGGCAGCTACTGCATCCTGGTCGCAGTCGATGGCCGCTGACTCCTCATACACCTCGTTGGTCTCTTGGCCATTCTGCCCCTCTGCACCTCCTGGCTGCAACTGGCCCTCAGGGACTGCCTGGTCATAAATGCTGCTGTTAGGGGCCAGCTGACCCCCCACCTCCACGGACACCTCTCCAGCTGAGGTGTCTGAACCCGTGTAGACAGGAGGAGGTGGGACGGGCGGCAGGGAGTCTCGGAGGACGGTGTATTCGTAGGTGATGTACGGTGTACGACCATTCTGGTTCCACACCTGAGCAAAGCGAGGACAGTCAGGTAAAGGTCAGGTTAGTTTATACAGGATTCAGAACACAAAGACCAGACCAGAAGCCAATCAGCTCAAATTGATTTCACAGCTCTGTTAAGTATGTGGAGGTTTAGTTTATTGTATTAAAAAAAAAACTCCTCAATTGTTGGTTTATAGATAACTGGATGTAAAATTATAATTCAGAGGGAGAACAGGATGTAGCCTGACTCATTGGTAGCAGAGAACCAGTGGAGTCACAATGAGCGTCCAGGAGGATCTCTGTGTTCCAGGATCCTGCAGGATGATCTGTCAAACCTAGCCTGTGACATCAACGCCATTTGGGATTCATGGCCACTGTCGAGACACATGTCCTGTACTCAGTCAACCCGAAACACACTCACTACTACAAATACACTGCATTAACTTCCCACACATTCGGCAGACCCTCTTAAAAAGGAGACAATGCACATATGTGCAGCATCACTGATGTTTTACGAAGCTGCTACAACTTCACTGTTTTGGTCACACACTGGCATCTTGTTCGTAGGAAACTCATTGAATAGACTCCTGAAAAACAGAGTCAGCAGTCACCTCAGTGACCTTGTAATCAAACCTATGATGTTACGGTGAGTTTCTTTGGTCATTGCATGGATGAGGATATACCATCCACACACCACACAAAATAGTTACAGGTGAGTCTGAAGGAGTTCAAATGAGAGAGGTGGACTGAAAAAGGCGAATATTACCAGAATATTAATGGCCTGGTCGATGGGACCTTTGGCGACAATGTACTCGATCCCAGTCTCGTACACGTCCATCGGTCGGCGGTACTTGAAAACGGTTCCTGCTGCGTGGAAGTTCTGGGGACTGTCCACTTTGTAGGCGCCATTAAAGAAGAAGTTGCCCGCCTGGTCGGTCACAGCTGGAGAACAAGATCAAGATAGATTGAAAACAAAACACACAAGGCAAAGTCCTGTGAGTTCAATTTTCCATTAAACATTTGAGAGTTTGACACTTGTCTTTTGGATCAGGAAAAGAGGAAATACCCACCTAGAACATCGGCCGACTTCTTCCTCTCAATGATCTGGATGTCCCACGATCCTTCCGGGATTTGAGTGATAAACGAGTAACCTTGATGACAGGAAGTAAAAAGTAGTCCGTGTCATCTAATGCTTCTTTATTTAGACTTTTCATTTTTATTTAACCAATAATATTGTTCTGATCAACTCTAACAACTTGAATCATTTTAATTCCTCAAGTTTTTGTGTGAATATCACATACAGCAAGCCTCAGTTATTAACATTCATATGTAGAAATACGTTTTTACAGTTTGTGAGTGGACACAATGAGACAGCTGAACTCAGAGGCTCACCTAGAGTCATGGCCCCACGGCGGAAGTTTCCGGTGACTCTGCTGCAGCTGCTGCCGTCCCCCTGACAGACCCCACACTTATCCAAGGTGTTGGAGGAGAACAGTACTCCGTCACATCCGATTGGCTGAGCAGCAAAGCAGGAAGTGGAAGAGGAAAGTAAAACATTTAGAAAAATCTTGAATTAATTAAAATCATGAGTAATGCAGTAATGATGCAGAAGCTGACAATTATTTCGAAAAGCAACAGTTAAATGTAGGAGTTCCTGGTGTTACATCAGCGGTAACTGCATTCTCTGCCGCCTACAATTCTAAAAATGAACTACAAAAAAATCGGAAAAGGACTTATATGATGTGTTAAAATAGTGATGATGCAGCATGACAACAGAAGACAACAGTGTCCATAAAACAAACACTCCAGAACATTTTCACACGAATCAAAAAGCAGCGTCCATTTACACTGTTTAGTTCATTTTAATTTGGAAATCTCATCGCCCTGTGGCAGTTACATTTGTATTTCTGGTTGAAAATGCTCAACACTGAGGGGGTTTGTCGTTCATAAAAAACGTGTTGCCGTCAGTGCTGCTAAAAAACTGATAGTGGAGTGAAAGTGTCTGAAGAAAGGTAAAGCAGGGATAAAGTAAAGAAGATGCTGGACTCACCTCACACTTACCATCCACGCAGACACCGCGGTAACTGCTGTACTTGCAGGAAGTGCCATCTCGAGCCGTCACCATCAGCTGCCTCTGGCCATCAGTGGTGGTGCAGTGGAGGTCGCAGGGGTTACTGGAGATGTGAACATAGTCGTCTGGAGAGAAAACAGGTCAGCGGTCGCTGTCTCATAAGCAGTAACACTGGAATTAAGACAATTTCTGCTTTTTCCCACTTATTCCTGATCATTATTTGGTAAAGCCTTATTATAACCTTGTTTAGTTGTTGTGGTAAACATCCAACAGGCAGAGAGCAGCATTAACAGTCATGTGACCCAACATGATCAACTTAAGTCCAGTAGTCACTCTCATTTTAGTTCCGGTTTGTCAGGCATTTGACAGGCAGTCCATTCTTACAAATTGCACCTTTAAAGCACATCAAAAGACAACCTTGTAAAGGATGCTACTGTTTTAAGTTTGCCTGTTTTGAAGCTCAGCAGCTCGCACAGCAAAAACCTCAGTCACCTCTGTTCTGTTTAACGGGACAATGAGAGGTTGTCAAGGCATTTTTATGGGCGTCATTACCGGGATACAGAGGTTTCCAGTGGTAGTTCCTCCCATTGTAAAGCTGCGAGTTGAAGGACCAGCACTGCTCCTCTCTGAAGCTCCTCCCAGTGGCTGGACATTCCTGCAGCGCGGAGAAACAGCACGGGTCATTGAAAGAGCTCTGCTTCACACTTGTTATAACTCAGTTTTACAGTATGTTGTACAAATAAATTCGTTTTAAGTGTTTATTAGTGCAGGGATGGTCTTGTGAGAATGCTCGACCGCTCTGAGCCACGCCCGGCTTCACTTTCAAACAGCTACATACAGTCACGCCTGGAGGCTGCCTGCCACGACCACAGTCCTCTACTGTCTGTCAGCCAGTCAGTGGGACTGTGTTTGTTTTAATAAAGATATGAAATAAAATAATGAGAAATTAACTGGAGGTCTGTGACTCACTTTAGTGTTGCAGAGATGATATTTCTTAGCAGTTCCTGTACAGGTCATGTTGTCCTTTCCAGCAGCAGCTTTCTTTCTTTGGACAGAAAACAAACATTTGGACAACAAATTAAAAAAACAAAAAGATGAGATATGAATCATAATGAAACATAATAAGTTATCAGGTGGAGCTCAAAGTGCAGCAAATATCAATCTACTAAATTAATAGCTGTGTCAATATGTTGCACATATTATAATCTATTTTATTTCTAATCTTTTATTTTTGTGAACATTTTCAAAACCTGTGTGTAATATTTTCCATGTTCTCTATGTCCACATTTCTGTAAAATCAGTGTTGAATTGAATATGTTTTTTTTTTTATGGTCAAAACTTGGGAAGCTTTTGCACTGAATACTGAGAGAGCGCCTGACAGCCTGTGTGTGTGTACTGACCGTGTCCCTTGCTACTCCTATAGGTGAAATAAATGTGCAGATCCTGACTCCTGGTCTGAGTGGTGTTCTTCAATTCAAAAGCATCCAGATTAAAGCTGCTACACGCACGCAGACAGACTGACCTCTGCTTCAGGCAGTGTCTCTCCTGTGACATCACTCCCCCTCCACAGGTACGAGTGCAGGCTGTCCACTTGGCCCACTCCCCCCACCAGTACGTGTTCACCTCCAGCTCCTCCTCGAGACTGTTGGACGCCACGCCGTCCTCCTGATAACAGACAGAAGTTTGTGGTTCGATTGGCACGTGTAGCGGTAGCATTAGTCATACTGTCAGTATTAAGACACGATGGACAAGCAGTGGTGTGTGTTTTCAGTTTATATGAATCTACACACCAAACTTCTTATGTATGGAATCAAATCAGATGATACTATTTACTACTGTTACTATTATATTCTTATCTTTCTACATAGTTGTGCTCTCTCGATTATGATTTTGTGAGGAGGTCATTAAAAAAGATATAATTTAGTTTGAGTCCATTTGTCCCACACACCACCAAGGACTCATCAGAATGTAGCTGCACCACCACGAGGTCTGAGGTCGGGTTCTACATTGGCCACAACTTAGGCTTTCTGCGACCAGGCTTGTTTCCCTCAAAGCAGATCACATTTGATTTGTTGCCTGTGGTTGATATTTGGTCCAGAATCTCAATGCTGTTGCGATCCCCAATAATAAATCGTACTTGCTGGTTCATTTCTTTTTAAAACCTTTATTTCTCCACTGAAACTTTAACTTCCTATTGAGTCACTTTGAGCCACAGTACACCGCTATTGCCATATCTGGACCATACGGTTCCAAACTCAACCATATTCGGGACATCTGCCCAAGTTATTACACAGGCTACACAAACATTGGGACATCATTATGAATTCCTCAGGGAATAATACACGTTTATTCTGGCTGGTACCAATTAGTGAGTAAAATTTGATGCCCAACCAAATAAAAAATATATATATTAAACATGTTTTAATTGATTTTGGATTAGGCTTGATTGAGTTAAAGGGGACTGGTTGGCCTTGGCGGAGTTATGCACTCTGCTGAATGCCATTATTCAGTAGCAGTTTAATAGTCATGGACAAGTTGTGATAACAGTGACAGTATCTGCAGTTGCAGTGACTGTAATAGTTTCAGTAGTACAGTTTTTTTCCACTGCGTATAACTGCTGTGCAAACGATTTGGCTGTCAGAACAGAGAGCGTCAGAACCACATAGGATGACAGCAAATGAGCATCACAGTGTTTTGCACTCCACCGTGCGAAGACGGTCAGCATTTCACACATTCCTGATGTGCAGGAGCTGCATTAACTCGGGCCGATGGCTGCGTCCCTTCATTCAGACAGATTCATCAGAGCGACCGCTGGAATGTGCACCGAGCTCCTTGTAAAGGTGTGAGATAGAGCAGCTGTGAGAGAGGGCGAGAGACACTGGAAATACCAGACAGAGAGCGTAAGTGAGAGAGAGAGAGACAGGCAGAGATAGATGGGTACAGAGAGAGACAGACAGATAGAAAAAAAGAGGACTGATGGATCTGTTTGACAGCAACTTCAGAAAACTCTCTAAAATTAGTACTTGCATTTTGCATGTGTTGTCCTATTTAGTTTAATTCAGTCACACTTTGAATCTTTACCAGCTTTTATTCAATCACTTTTGTTTTGTTAGGTCAGTTTATTAAAAAAATTGCCCATTTTAGTCCCGAAATTGACTGTGTTTGAATTAATTTGCCATGAAGTCATTACTATGTCTGTTATCGACAGTGTCTTTTTAACTTCATATACTTTATCTGCTGGGTAGTAGCTGGATTCCATATAACATATAACATCAAGTAACTATTTTACCTTAAAATAAGAGATTCAAAATCATTTTCCTTAAATGCCCCAAGTGACTGTTATCGCCCACGAGAAGTGCATAACAGTATGAAGTCACACACCACGAGTACATTTTAAATCACCACCCCTGCCTTCGACGAGCACCATCTGAAATATTCATATTCTGAAGTATGTCACACAGCTTCTTTCATTAGTGTAATAACCTGATAAATATCAGTTATATTGACTTTTTCTCTCTTTTCAAAGGTGTGGATATGCCTGAATAATGTTCAGTTTTCATGGTTAAGTTCATGTTATGGAGGTACATTCAAACTAAATAAGAGGTTAAACTGCATGAATAATTCACAGTTAAATATGTGCCTTTAAAAGGACATTTCATGGTTTGTTATGTATTTTGAAAAGCTAAACGTAATTATTGTTACGTTTGAGAAAGAATGACCCTAAAGAGTTGTATTTCTGTTTCACCTGTCTGTAAAGATGAAGAAGAAAGTGCACTGTAGGAGGACAATGGTGTAGAACAAGGGCCTTGCATACGTACGTCATCATGTTGAGGCTCGGTCACAGCACAATGGAGACCAGCAGAGAGAACATGACTTTACTGACTTATTATGGCTTATTTTGTGTTGTTTTACTCATAGGTGGCCCTCTCACATTCCAGGATTTATCGATTATGCAAGGCGGCATAATAAACATGATTACACTTCATGTCCATGTTGCGCACCCATGCTTGAGCCTGAGCAACCGTAATATGCCAAAACACACCTCTTCCAACCGTGCCAGGGTCAAGGAAGTGTACTGTGCTTGAATCCAGTTTCAAACAAACTGGAGTTTGGGGGACAAACTTGCCTGGGCACAGTACAGATTGCATAGTGTGGCAAATTCGGTTGGAAGCATGAAAGCTCTGAAAGATGTCGAGCCCACCTGGACATCAAGAGTTTTTCCTCGACAAAAACTTTAGACCTACTCTGCTTTCCTTCAAAATCATCAAAAACAATGCTTGGTGGGCTGATATGACAGCAATCTACTTCCCAAAATGTCAGAATACTAATTTGAAATAATGCAGCTCAGTCTGTCAGGTGTCATCACGATTCATGCTGAGTGTTTGTTGGACAACTAAAAACACTCACAGACAGCAGCAGCGTTTTTTTTCCCCACAACATTTGGATGTGTGACGTGTACCTGCAGCCCCCTGGTGGACAGGTTCCCAACGGACACAGCCAGCGTCAGGAAGCCCAGCAGGACCACGCCAGTCTCCCCACACTGTTCCCATGACCACACCCTCATCCTGGTTCATCAGAGAAAGAGAAAACAAGACAGAGAGACGAACAAATAAACAAATGGGAAGAATAACAAATAAATTATGTGAAGAATGTCTACATTATATAGTTATAAAGAATACTGTAATATAATTCCTGGCCTGAAATATAAGCGAAAAAAACTCTGCTGTCCTAGCAAAGGGTAATATCAACCAGATTTCTAAAGATTGCATCTGATTCTGGTCGTGTAGTAGTTTAGTTTATAAATGTTGGGGAAACTGTAACTGCAACTTCAACAAATCAGCAGTCTCTACAGTACTCAACACTTAATACGTGACAGCAGCCAACCTTACAAAAAATCGAGGGAAACTGGGCCAGAAATCTGTCTCTGTTTCTTGATGGAAGCACCCAGCGAGGACTCTTTGACAAAGGCTGAAGGGTATGAAGGGAAATATCATGGCCGCTAATGAGCTCTTGTGGCATCAGAAAGCCACGTCCAGGCACTTATGCAAACTGTGGATTAAAGCATATTGCCGAGACGTGCGGGTGTTTTTTCATGTCCTCTCCCCCTCCAAATTGAGGCCTCTCAGTTTTCCAACCCACAGAAGGGCCTGAAGTTGGATTGCTTTACACCATGAGAACACATTTGTGGTCCTAATATTTCCTTTCTGACTCCGCTGTGAAATCCCTCGCCTTCCAGAACATCTGTGGCAGTTTAAGGGGGGATACCTGAAGTGCGGCTGCTGTCTCCTACCTTTGCACAGAGAGGAGGGTGTTTAACAGTAAATCAAGTCAGTGCTGGTCCAAGATCCGGCACTCAATAGCACATAGCGGTAGTTACATAGACAATTTCAAATAGCAGAAAGTGGACACACGGCCAACACTTAATGAGGAGCAGAAAGCGAAGTTGCTGTATCTCAATTATTTTACAACATAAATTCACATTTTGGTGTCTTGATGAAGGTATTTGTAGCTGAAGCTTTTATATGATGATAACAGCATCCGCATGATTCACATTTGCCCTGACAACAATAATACACGGGAAAAAAAGGAACCCTGAACTTCATCGACAACTAGAAATAATTATACTTGATATATTTTTTCCTCAAGATTTAGATGAGAACATCACTTTCATGTCATGTACTGTGAATTAAGCATGGAGCCTGAGTAAGGACATGGTTACGTAGCGTAGCATTAAGACTGGAGACAGGAACAAACAGTTAGCCAGTTCAAAAACACACTATCAACACCTCTGAAGCGCTCTAATTTGTTTTACGTTGTTTGTTTGTTTGACCATTCGATGCCTCGAGCTGTTTACTCCAACGCTTCATACCGAATCTCTGTACAGAGATTCGTCCTGTCTTACAGCGTCCTAAATGCACTAACCTAACCAATGTAAGTAAGTGTTTATAAAGCGCGTGACTGACTCACATTTTTTTGCTTTAATCGAATTAGAGCTGTGTCATGTAAGTGCAAATAAAGCTGTTAGCTGAAATATGTTCTAGATTACAGCATCAAGTGGGTCTGCTTCAAATGTAAACCAGTGTGCACTGTCACGTCTCCAAGCACGTCAGAGAAAACGACTTTGGTGCTAAACAACAGCACCAACGAGTGCAAAAAGGGCATTTTCTCAGACAATGCACGCTCGAGTCAAAACCGGTGTGCCAGCTGCAGGTATTTGAATGTGCTGGCAGTCAGTGGCAGGCTGGCACTGGCATGTGGAGGGTGACACAGACAGGCTGTTGAGAGGCCACAGGTGTTGGAGACGGGAGTTGGACAGCGGAGGGGCCCACGTAAAAGTTAAACAAGCCCCAATATGCTGGAAGGACGAAGGTAAGTTTCCTAGAACTTTACACAGGTAGGCCTTTGTTTGGCCTGTCAGACTATAAGGAAATGTAGATGTCTGTATGTAAAGGCTAACATGAACAGGCACAGACACATAGGAAAAGGAGGCTACCTCAAGAACCCTCCTTTTTCCTGTGGAGGGTAGTTGTATATACGAGTTTAATGACTCAATGAAGCCTTTGATTTGAATGGAATACCGAACCCAAATCCTGGAGTATAAAACTTCTGAAGCAGCAGTCTGCAGAATACCGGCTCTGAAAAGTTTGTATCTCACTGCTTAACAGACGCTTGGATTCGCTTCCATTGAATGAAACAAGCCACTTTATAGAAATTGTACTAATCATTCCTGCAGCATAATACATTATCTTTGTCATTTTGTGGGATCACAGTTTACATTTCATTATCACTGTTAGTTGGCTAACTAGTTTTATAGTTTTAAACTATTACACTTATAAAGATACTATTTACCATCCGAAAAACAAAAAGATGTGCTGCTTCACTCAGATAAATATTTTAAGGTCACGGAATATCTAAAATTTAGGCCATCATCTATAAACTAAACTGATCTCACGATGAGTTGCATCCGGATCTTTTGAGAGAAACCCTACAGCTCCAAGTATAAAAAGCTAGATGTGCTGAGCAATGCAATGTAATACTTGTTTGATGTAGCTAATGCCTGCATGTTGTATTGAATAAAAAAAACACACACTACAATTCTAGTGTAATCTTCCTGCTTAAACTTAGAAATAATGAAACAGACAATTTTCACAGGGTGGCCATTTTCCTCTAACATCAAGGTCACGGTGGGAAGCTCAAACACAACACAACCATGTTCCAGGTTAAAAGTCCTACAAACGGAGGGAATTCGACAGAAACTGTCGTAATGTCACGGCTCAGTGGATATTGAAAACCTGGAATGACATCAGGCTTTACTTCCAGATAAAACAACATATTTGATAACACATTAGCTTCTGCTGACAACATATAACATTAGTATCAAACCATCTCCTAGCTAACATTTCCATTTGATAGTATTCTGCGATAACATAGGAAAAGCTCAAATTAATTCTATAGTATCAACAAACATCTTACGGACACATTAATTGAAGCCTGGAAGTAATCGCACCGAAAGTACGTGGTAATGTTAGCTAGGAAGTGGTTAAATGCTAATGTTAGCTAGCGGGTTAACAAATCTGTTTTTTTTACTTCGAAATATGGCTGAAGTCCCCCATATTTTCACTATCCATCAACTTTTCAGTTCCTGATCAATCGGGAAGTGGTAAAATGAAAATGTTCTGTCAGATTCCCTACGTTTATACGACTTGCAACCTAGAAAACAGCAGCATTACATTATCCCAGCATTGGAGCTTCCCTTCAGAGTTTATTTCTCAACAAATTATAAATGACCAAGCAAATATATTCTGAAATGGAAATTCCTGAAAATTTGACAAAATTAGAATACACAAATCCTTTTCACTTTCAACCTTTTTGAATCAAAACTTCAGAGAAACATTCTAAGTCGCAATGTCTGAATCAGCAAAAGTCGTGCGGGTTGAATGATTTCTGGAGGCTCCGTGCCGCACATATGCTCACATATACTTACACACATACCTATACATGCACACAGACAGAGCTTCTAGGAAAGGGTTCATAGTACATCCCGTGTCCTCAGGTCTAGTTAGGCAGCCTTGTTAAAATAAGCAAACAGCTCGTCTCGCCCTGTTTGCAGTCTGGCTTTCTCTGGCACTAAATATTGGTGACAGGTGTCTTAAAGCAGGCGCAGCAGCACCTGGACTTCATTATCCAACCAGACACAGCTGGAGCCCAGCCAGCTGCCAAACACACACACACACACACACACACACACACACACACACACACACACACACACACACACACACACACACACACACACACAGGAGAGGGACACTCAGTCAGACACAGCTGCACATGTGTATACACTCAGCCAGTGGCGTGACTGAGCGTCCACACACTCACACATACACGTTACCCACTGTGCACACCCATGCTTAAGTTGGAGCCATGTGCACATACAGGTATGCAAATGCCCTTGCATGAATGTACAGACTCAAAAACACACACAGCCATACTGTTACCACAGAGATTTCTGTCTCTGCCGTTTACACTTGTATGACTATACCCGTGTGGGCCACCACTGACACAATACGATGCTTTCCCTATCTCATAGCAGGTGTCTTACCTGTGACCAAACCTCAACCCACAACTGAGCAGTTGCCCTCAAATGGCCCTTCGACTACGTGGACTTGCCAAAATGTCTTTGATGTTACTATAATTTCCTCCATTTGATAACCCACCCTAATCTGTCACTTGGCTGAAACAATCATTTTTGACCTCACTTTGTCTAAAGGAACTCATTTCATGTCCTCACTTCACCAGTGTCCCCACTTTTGCCAAAAAACATTCTGATTTTGCCATTTTACTCAATTGGCTTAAACAAGTTACTTGGCTTATTGTCCTAATTTTGCTTTAATCACCCAAATGTCCTGACTTTGCCAAAATGCCCCTTTTATGGAGCAATATCCCCACTTTGCTGTAATGTCCCCACTTTACTAAAATGCCCTAATTTTGCCGAAACGTCTACATTTTGCCAACATGTCCTTACTTGGCTGAAACGTCCTTACTTCCAACAAAGTTTATTTGGGTCAGCTATTCTCATTTTGCCACAATGTCCTTAAATTTATTATACTGTCTTCACTTTGCCAAAATTCTCTCACTTTATTTCTTTATTCTTTTCATCTTGTCAAACTTTCCTCAATGTACTACAATGTTCTTACTCTTCCATGGTGTCTTTAGTTGATTGAAACATCCTGACTTTCGCCTAACATCCTAACCAAACACAGTTCTGTCTCACAAAGACAGAAGGGCTCCCACATATTGAAGCTCATGCACCCAAAGCAAAACACATCCAAAACTTCTGCCCCTTTTTATCTCATGCTTTCTTTAGGTCTCTGTGGCTCTCCCTCTCTCTTTCACACACACACACACACACACACACACACACACACACACACACACACACACACACACACACACACACACACACACACACACACACACACACACACACAAGAATCAGCCTGTTGCCTCTCGCTCGTCCAGACAGGGTCTTCCTCCTTCCCCCTCCCCTTTGCTGTCATTTCCCAGCCAGCCGGGCCGGGCAGGCACAGAGGACAAAAGTAAACACAGTCCCCTCATCCTCACTGTCTCCCTCTCCCTCACCCCTCTGCCGTCCCCACCCTGATGGCCCCCTAGGGCCCCTCGCCTCGCCGTCTTGTTTTTCTAGTGCTGGCAGCCTCCGCAGACAGACAGCAGTAGTCTTTCCTCTGGGAGGCTGGACTGGAGAAGAGCAGTTAGACCGATATATCAGACCAATACAGGACATTATTATCCAATACTGGGTATCAGCCAGGCATGCTTGGCCGTCTGTAACGTGAATATCATACGATTTAAACGAAAATGTTTTTCACAGGTTTCGAATAAGGTAGTGCTTATTTCTTAGAATGAATTTATTATTATTATGTTTTACTTTATCATTGTTTCAATCATTTTCCAGCAAAAACACAAAATATCTGCTGAATCAGTGATTGTATCTCAAATATCTTTCACTTTTGGACAAGTGGTCAGACAAAACAGGCAATTTGAAAACCTGAACTTGGACTCCGGCTGCTTGTGAGAGCTTCCTTTTTCAAAACTTGCTTTCATTTTTCATTTTGTGAATCAAAATGTTATGTTATCTATACAATGATAAAAAGAATAACTGATAACAAAAAAGTCATTAGTTGCAGCGCCACATGAAGGCATCATTACGTCTTCGTAAAAATACTCCATCCACACCTCATCTCTTCAGAAAACTAGTGCGCACTGTAACCACCAACGAGAACACACAGCAAGACTCTCATCCTTATGACAGGCGCCATGGACACCGAAGTTCTGGTCTGCATAAAACCAGATAAAATGAGCTTTACATTTCACCTCTAATTCACCCATTCACACACTCACTTAACCACAGATAGCAGCAAGCTACAATGCAGGTGCCCGGTCCACTCGTCTGGAGACATTTGGGATTCAGTGTCTTTCGGTAGGACACTTTGACATGTGGACGGAAGTAGTCCTTGATCAGTGGACAACACCCACTACCTGCTGAGTCTTGCCCCAGTGTTTCAAATTTAAAAAGCTCCATATGCAAGCCGCAATTATTCAACATACGCTACAGCACGTCCGGTGGACAGAACATCACTTACACAGCTTTACCTCCATACCTAGACAGATAACTACTGAAAACAAATTAGGCAGTTCACCGGAGGAAAGACAAAATGGCAGCCTTAAACCCAGGCGACTGCTGTCTCATTGTGTTTATGCAAAATTGCAACAGTAATAAGCATAGTTTCATTTCAGAGATTGATGCTTAGATGGTTGAGACAATTTTGTTGATTAGATATGTTTGAAAACCACTACATAGTTTTGACTTTTTAAATAGCTGAACGCTGAAAAGTGGTATGACATATTGGTGATGAGTGTCGCTGCCTGCCTTCCAAGGCCCATATCGGTCAGACGTGGGGAAGGAGTGTGGTCTGGTTGTGGATGTCTGCTTGTCAGCGGGCAGACTCATCCCCCTCTGCCTTTTTGCTCAGCCAAACTCAGCAGCGGTCCTCTATCAAGTACACACGCAAAGTGGAGAATGTACAGGGCTCTCCTTGGCCTCTTGTATACGAGAAAGACTAAGAGAACAGACAGACATACAGACACACAAAGGGATGGGGAGTAATGATTATGCATAC
This sequence comes from Diplodus puntazzo, assembly GCA_963678695.2. Classification (NCBI taxonomy): domain Eukaryota; kingdom Metazoa; phylum Chordata; class Actinopteri; order Spariformes; family Sparidae; genus Diplodus; species Diplodus puntazzo. The sequence continues at coordinate 17,236,303 of OZ023159.1, read as the reverse complement.
ATAGATAAGATCAGAAGGACAAAGCAGCCAAGACTCTGTGGAGAAGCAAGCAGGGCAGGCTGAGAAGAAGCAGAGTTTAGTTTGCCCTTGGGCAAACAGAAGCCAGGGTAGATTGCTCACACTTGAACCCTGACCTATTTATTGACGCTCTCCTCAGGGCTGGCTTTCCCAGGGAAACCACCAGGCTCAGTTCATCTGTATCACATACACTCGCAATGAAACAAAAAGTTAAAAGACTCCCGTGCAGGTTTCTGCGAAGGCAAGTGAGCCCATTAGTGGTTTGTCTCACCACTAAACTCCCTGGAGCAAGTCTGTGCAGTTAAGAGCCACATTGGTAAAGTACACAGTGCTGCTAATGTTGCCTAGAAAGTGCACAGACTTTTAGCAGTTTCCAAAGTGCAAAATCACTGCTGTCTTATGAAAATGGCTTTGTTCACAGTCATATAATGAAATTATATTATTGAGAGCACAATATGTAATAATTAAAGACGTCATTAAGGTAAAGGCTTGACGGGTAAATGGGGCAGAACTTGAGCAACAGAAATTCCAAAGAGAAAATAGCTTTTCTGCTGTCTACATATAATGAATAGTTTAATGTTTAAAAGAGTTTGGGTAGTGTATGTGCTTGGGATGCCAGAATAGAATAGAATAGAATCTGATTTACTTGGAAGTTCACCACCGTTAAATCACAAGTAGACCTTCTTGTCAGACTTTTAGTTATACTTATTCTTTCAGTTGTGATTTAGTTTTCAGATTAGTTTGTCATATGACACGCAGTGTAATAATTAAAAATGTTGCTGCAAAGTTTGCTGCCACATTTAGACGTGTTGTTGGATGTGCGGATGCACACCTCCTACTTCTCATTTACATTTTCAGTAACATGATAGCATCAGATTTAAATCTGAAATAATGGTCATAGGTGCCAGGATGTAAGGTTCTTCACTGTGAAGACAAGTCCTCCACCTGTAACAGTTTAGAGCTGTAGCGTCCGCCGTCCTACTAAGTATCAACTGTTAAAAAAAGCAATGGCGCGGGCTGTGGGCAAGTGATGTTATCAGCCAATCCCCGAACACCATGTAACAGGCAACTGTGGAAAGCCTCGTCACAGCACTTTGGTTTGAGCCATAAAGTACGTTGGCATTATGAAACTGTGCACATGCATAGTAGAATAAAACGTGTATATATTCTAAATATAATATAACTGCTCATTGACATTGCCAAGATGGCTGCTGAGTGGCAAGACTGGCCTATTAAGACTTTGCTCTACCACCAATCATCTCAAGTGACTCTAACTTTAGTGCTGACCATAAATGTGCCTGATGCACCACCAGGACTCCATCTGTGTGAGTAGATGTCTTTTTTTTGACATTATTTAGAGTAAATTTGATAAGTGTAGAAAGTAAAACTCGACCGTCTAAATGTATATCCTGTCATTCTCTGCAACAGTTTAGAGCCACAAAAACCAGAATCCACAGTTTGACAAGTAGCACTGGCATGAATGTTAGCCTCTACCTCACCAGTTTACATACACACATGCATACTCTCTTACCCACACACATCTCCCAACAGCTGACAAGTTTCCAGACAGACTGGCCTCTCCAGGCACACACACACACACGCATGCCTGCACAAAAACACACACACTTCTGAGAGAGAGAGAGAGAGACTCAGCATTATTTTGTGGATTTGTTTTGGTCTAGTGCAAAACACAAGTCTCATTGGCTCTGGTGTACCTCGTAAAACACACACACACACACACACACACACTTACACACACTTATACACACACAAAGCACATTGCAAACCACACTAGCACATGCAGACATGCAAACAGCCAGAACACACACACACAATTATGAACACACATGAACACAAACTGAATCACAGACTACACAATGATGCACACAACAACTTACAACTTACATAAACTCTAACACAATATACTGTATACACAGTCACACTTAAGCAGCACGCACAAACACACAAACATGCACACACACTCACAGAGGAGGTTTCAAATATTTACCCACTCACCTCGCCTGCAGCAGTCCAAGGGCGTCTCGGTCTGTGTTGAGGATGCCTCTCAGTGTGTTTGTGTGTGAGTGTGTGTGCGTGTGTGTGCGTGTGTGGGTGTGTGTGTATGTGTGTGTGTGTGTGTGTGTGTGTGTGTGTGGGTGTGTGTTAGCGTGCCAGCGACAGCGGTGGTGTGTTTGTGGTGTGTTGGTGAGGTGCTGCTGTTGCCGTGGAGTGAGGAGGGAGAGACAGACAGAGGGAGGAAGAAAGAGAGGAAGGGAGGGAGGTAAGGTGTGCTCTCCCTGCATCCCTCTTCTTCTTCCTCCTCCTCCTCCTCCTCCTCCTCCCCCTCCTCCTCAGTCAGCAGGAGCAGCAGAGTGGCAGCAGAGGGAGAAGGTGGGAGGATCAGAGGAGTTAGAGAGAACAAAAAAGAAGGAGCAACCCGGCTGGTTGCTCTGCTTTCATTCTCTCTGAGCGTTTGTTTTCTCTAAATCAGACTTGGTTTATTACTCTAGCATCTCAAGTCTGCAAATATAAACATTACATATTGATATTTTATAAAGTTTAGCTCAGTCTAATGTGTTTTTAGTGTACTCTTTTTTATTGTTGTGCTGATTTGATGTTCATTTTCTGTACAGTGTCTTTGAGTACTTGGAAAAGCGCTTCTAAATAAAATGTATTATAATTATTATTATTATTATATTAAACCCATATCTACATTGCACCTTCCTACTGTCTGCCTCCATCCTTTTCTAATGAATCTGCTGTTCTGGACCCAGAATATCGCTCTGGGAAACGGACAAACAAATGGACAAAGACAGAGACGGACAGACAGATTGGAGACAGAGGGGAACTATAACCTATTTCCCACAGTGCTCTCCTCCCCTGGGTCCTCTGCCTGTATACTGAGCTGAAACATCAGTTTCCCGGAAGAAATGTCCTCATTCGTTTCTCTCAGGTTGGACTGGTGTTTTGTTGTAATCTGAAAAAGATTAACATTAACATAGTTGCACAGACACAAAAACCAAACACTCTAGTACATAAGGGAAATTCTCCTTGGTGAAATTTGAGCGTTGTAAATTCCCTGAAGAGTTGCCGACTTGTGATGAATCAGATCTCTTCAAAACATGCAGCATGGACAGAAGACCCAAGCAGAGTGTTCTCTGTGGACTCTCAGATAGTCCTGACTTTTAGGGGCCGTCCACACGGACGAAAACGATCTTTTTTCCCCCCGTCTTCCTCTGCATCGTTTCAAGAATATTTGCGTCAAGACGGATCCACTGAAAACGAACCAAAAACGCTGTAGTTCATACTCCAGGCCTATAGGAGGCGCTTAGAATTCACCAAAAACGGAGAAGAGGAGACGGAGCATGGCATTAAGCTTGCGCGCTGTAAACAAACAGACAGAAGACGGAGAAAGCGAACACAAGACGAAGAAAACGAAAATGGCTAGTGCAAGGAAACGATGGCGTCATCGTTTCGGAAAGTACGCGGATTCGCCATCCACAAGAAAGCGGGAGGGCTGCGTTTTCGGATTTTTCCACCCTGAGACCCGGTTTCAAAGAAGTGAGTTTTCAGGCGCTGCGTTTTCAGGATCCACACGGATCCTGCGTTGCAGACCTCATGACAGGTGTTAATGTTCGGTGTTGATCACAGTGCATTGACCCTTTGATGTTTTGAAAGACGATGGTCGTTATCTAATCTGACTTCCTGACAACACCTCAGCCGAAGGGAATAGCCCGTTATCTTACTTTCTGACAACACCCCACACCTCAGCCGTAGAGAATTTCAACCAATACATTCTGATGATCGAACCAGGTGGTGCATGCAATAACAAAAAAATGTAGGATTACTTTAGGTAGTGTATACATGATTCACTGCCACTTTATATCACACTAGAGCACCAGCAGCTCAGACCAGAACAAATCCACATTGTAGAAGAAGAAAAAAAGAAAAATGGCATCTGATGATACACTGCTCACGAAGCTCAAACTATCAAACTATAAAAATGAGCTAGCGCTGATTACATAAAGCACAACTGGTGGCTGCTGTCTCGAACCTCGAAAAACCTCATTCAACCTTTCAACAGTAGCAGAAGTGGAGAAAGAAGAAAGACGACGCCAGAAACCACCTGAAGGTGCCGTATCTTTCACAAGCTGAAAGCGATTGTGTTGCCACTAGAAAAGCTACGTAACAGGCACAAATTTGAAAAAGATGCAACTATTGACACACACTGGCGTCCACATGTTAACGCATACAATTAGCACACAACATCACCAACACTTGAACTCCAGGGCATATTTCAGCCTCATAGATAGTTGCAGTAGCAGACACAGCTGTGGCCCAATGAACAGATGTGCTTAGTCCAGTGGTGAGTGTGTGTGTGTGTGTGTGTGTCTTTCTATATAGTTTGGTGTTCCGTGAATCTTTTTAGAAGTTGCGCGCCTTTTTGTTATAGGTAATTCTAATTGCCACATCGTAGGCAACTGGCATCTCTCATCCAAGAGGTTTCTTCACCTCACTTCATTTCAGTTGAATTGAAGAAGCCTGTAGGATGAGAGGTGAAACATCTTCAGGAAAAAACGAAACAAAGCCTGAGACAAGTCCACTTATATAGCATAGAGAATAACTGTGAAGCTGGAAACCTGAGTATCTTCAGCAACTTTTTCCTATAGACCAAACAACTTAATTTCCAAGTGCAATCCTCCTTTAAGTGATGGTGAATCGGGATTCCTCCTTCTCTGAAACACGCTAAGAAAGACAGGGGAAGCCAAAAACAGATGGGGGAACGGCGATTCAGACAGAGGAATGAGGCGAGGAGAGAAGAGTGAATGATGAGAGGAGGACAAGCAGACGTCTGAGGACCACCAAGTCTGCCCACCATGTCGTCTTCCCCTCTTTTTTCCTCATCTGTCTGTCTCACTCGCTCTGGCTTTAGTCAGATTTCTCCTCTTCTCTTGTGTTTTCCCCTTCTCTGCTGTTATTTCTCACCCCTCCCTCTCTTTCTCGCTGTGTTTCTTTCTCTCCTCTTTCGGTCACACTCCTTTTCTTCACATCTGTCTGTTTCTACAGCTGTCTCTTCGCAGCTTTGCACTTGTCCTCTCGATTAGTCTCTCTTTTCTCTGTCTTTATCTCTCATTTAATTCAGTTCGTGTAAACTGCTCGGTACATATTCACACAGATTTTAGTGTTAAGGTTTTAATCCTTATGAACTCAGTCCTTCATGATTTGGCAGCGCTTGTGGTTTCTGGTGCATTTTAATAATCCAGGTCCTGGAGTTTCGCTGGAAGGAGCCACATGTATCTCTTAGACTCGATCTCATTCTCCATCCCTTCATGGCCTCTTATCCCTCTCCATCCATTTCTCCCCTTCTTCTAAGTCTGCTGCCGGTGTGTCTGTTGGCTACATTAGTCGTCGCTCTGCTCTATCGCCAGATTCATAAGCAGATAGACAAAGTTCAGGGAGGCTGCTAGACCAGGGGAATAAGGCCCGCCCACCGCCACCACCAATTAAAGCCCACCACCCTCCACACATCAACAGAAGAAAAAACTCTCTCTATAGAGAAAACGTGTTGCACGAGGACTACAACACTCCCATGGGTGTGTTTTTTTCTGGTGCCCGTTTGCAGCGAGCCAAACAAAGTCTGGAGTCATTATGGTTGGCACATGCAGACAAAAGAGCAATTAAAGGCGTTATAAACACAACCACAGAGAGAGGGAAAAATGAAATAAAAAAAAGGTTCACTCTCAAATGTGTGAAAGAAAACACGCTTCTTCCTGAAAACAATTGGATGGAAAAGTAGATTAAAAAAATATGTACAGAAAGAGGAAAACCTGGAAGTTCAGCAGAGTGTGGGGCCGTAGACGCAGGGTCATTACTTTCTCTCTCTCGCTAATGGGCAACAAGCACCAGCTACTAATTATGTGAATATCGACACCAGAACTCATTGTTTTCTATGTAAACCCACACACTACTGGCGTCCTGACACATGTAATCACAGAATCAGCATTTGATTTCCTGGGATTAGAATGTGTTGGTAACTTGGCAACATCTGTGGAAGACTACATCGACTCTTAGGTGTGTCAAGTGTTGCTCCTGGCTTCGCATTTGTACATGGGCATTCAAACCTGACTCCTCGACCACTTTGGCGTCCATTGCGAAAACCCTTTGTCTAATCTACCATAGAGAAGTCAAAACACGCTAAGCTAGCTCTGCTTTTTAGAAATGGTTGTCATGAGTAGTTTCAGTTGGTCCTTGGTCACAATAAACCTGCCCCCACCGCCTGACGTAAGCAGTTCTGTATTATAGCCCAGCAAAGTGTTGGTGCCACTTGGGAACATGTTTTCCTAATGCAAAGAACTGGTTCCAGAGTTGGCACTAGCTCCAAACCAGCACCTGAACCACCCTGGTCGAAAAAGGATATAAAAAAAATACACCACAAACAATGTTGGCCATACCAGTTTACAATAAGGAAAATGTTTTCTGGTTTGTCCAATGTCCTCAAGCTGATCTGCCTCAACTCTCTGTGATTCTGATGAACAGATAGCTTTAATTGTTCCTTAAGTAGCCACTAATTGCTGCGAGCCACAGACTAGCTGACTCTGTCCGTACCAAACTATGAGCTGGGGGCACCATGGGGCTGCTGATGTTTACACTGCTAGAACAGGAGCTTTCAACTGCCGACAGGTTTTCAGGCCCAGAGCCGTGAATGCTGGCAGGGAGCGGCACCAGAGCAGGCAATGGAACCAGGATCAGCAGCCCTCTACGAAATTCATGACCGGGTCAAAGAGACGAAAGAGGACATTGACGCAAAATTTTGTTATAGTTATTTGATGTCAGTTTGGTGTAGCAGGGCCTTTAGTCCTTTATTTTAGCAACGTATCCGAAAATAACTGATCACTGCTTTTACATTTTGCTTTTGATATCATCACTGAATTTTGAACTAAAAATCTACTCACTGTACAATTTTTGCAAGCTTGTTACCCTTTTTATACCCGTATTAAACTTGATTCAAATAACCAGGAGTTTGTTGAAACTCATCAGTTCCTGTACAGCTCAGAAATATTCCTGGGAAGCAGGGAGTTTTTCCAAAGCATTAACAGCGGAAGACATCATGAAATGCAGCCCGGCTGAATCGCTACAGAATGTGAATATGTGAACTGTTTTCTTCTACTGAACAAAACACCTGAAACATTATCTCACTCTTGTGCAGCAAATTGTTGTGGGCAGCTGCTTTTGGTCTGAGAGTTTCTGAAACTATCCTTCAAATGACAGAGAAACAAGGCTTAGCTTTTAATTAAAGTTTGATGAAGGACGAAGGACGACGGCCAAACATCTCTGTAAGGAACTGAGGGAAAAAAATAATTTCCTGCTTATTAAGTAGTTTTATATAATTACAAGAGCTAATAAGACCTTTTAATCAAAACAAAGAATGGAAATAAAATATCTGATGAATTAAAAACAACAACAAAAATCACGGTCAAAATGACCATTTGCTGACGAGGTAAAATAACATCATAACTGAGGTGAGGCGCTCCAGTTTGTCCTTGGTGACTGGCTGGCTGAAACATAAGCACTGCCCTTCAATTATTTGTGAAAGAAGGCCCAAGGGTCAGAGGTCACGGCTATTTATTACTGAATCAAGAGGAAGCCCAGTGTTTTTTCAGATGCATCCAGGAAGTCTGCTCTACATTCCCACACTAACCCGCCATGTTTAGACTGAGGGGTCCTGAGGTGAAAGTCACCGCAGGCCACAAACTCTCCTGGACAAGAAGAACTGAGGGTCCTCAAATTTCACACAAAATCCAGATCAGCAAGACGTACGGTGAGACTAAAAGCTGCACTACGAAAGCTTTTCTGGTAAAAATATCCAAGATCACTCAGTGATCCCCACTGACAAATTAATTCACTGTTCATGTCTTTGTCTGTTGTTGACGGCGTTGGGGCCTTGTAGCCTTTCTCCCACTTTCACATGGTACATTCCAGAGTACAGCCAGGACTTGACCTCTCTGACCAGGTCTTGCAGGGTGAGAATGTGCTCAGGGTGGGGTCATCAAAGGTCATCTGACTCATGCTGCCAATGACAGTGGTATGGATGAAGACTTGCTGACCTGCATCAGTTTACCTCACTGTAGCAAATTACTTTGCACCCACAGGTGGGGAGGACACATGCACATTCTTCTCACAGAAAGTGGCCGACCCCCTGCCGGGCACTGTGGTGGGAGACCAAAGGTCACTGAGAGTGACCTGCAACAGTTACAAGAATGACACTCATTTCTTTATGCTGAGTTAAGTGTTTTATGTGTGCACATTACATAATACAGACATCTTTATAAACCGTCTTCTTCAGCTGTATAACCACTGATAAGCTTTAGCTTTTGATATGCTTTTTCGGAGCACAAAGGTTTGAGACCCCTTTCGAACACACCAGCAGGGTTAAATCTGCAGAGGAGATCCCGGCAGAGGGCGTGGTGAGGCCACGCTAGCGTTTCCAAAACCATCAGGCCTGAGAGTTTGTTTCCAGCCCTGGCCCCGGCAGCTCAGGTTACTGAAACACTCCGAGAATCTGAGGCGTGGGGTGAAACCCCTCAGCAATACTGCACCCTTTGTGCCGTTGCCTCAAGCCCTTGAGCAGGTGTAACAGCTGAGAGGAGGGCAGAGGAGGGCAACTGCTGCCTCACCACCATCATGGGACCACTGAAGACATTCATACAGAGATCCCTTCTGGGAACAACAGTGTAGTGCAGAGTCAAATATGGTTTTAGGGACACAGAGATTAGCCTTACATGGCACATGAGCCCTGTTTATGAAAACCTATGACTTTCTGCTTTGATTACACATTCAGCTCACGTACTGCTTTGACTCAGCTAAGCTTCAAAAAGCTGCTTGTTAACTGGTGGATCATCACACCACTGCCAGTGTTGCTGTTCAACATTTTGGGGATTTTATTTGGGTTCTGTCTTATTGTACCTTTCAAATCAGGTTATTCAATTATCAATTATCAATTTACCAACGTCAGAACTGAAGATGTGTTCCACAGGTAGTTAGGTCTTCTTTTATGTTGCCATGAAGTTCATTTTAGTTCTTTTTGTCCAGGTCTTGAGGGTTTTGTCACCATAATACAATGGAGTCCATTTGTAGATTTTTTTTTTACATTCTCAGCTGTCGTACCCACACCTTCTCATCCCAGGTTGTCAAATACCGACACCATTTTAACATGCCCTCGGCCTCCCATATATATGTGGTTGATGTGAAACAGTACTTGGAGTAGGGTTAGCCATAAAAAGTACTTGGTTAGGTTGAATGAAAAGAGTCATGAGCCCCAATCTCCTGGGTGAAAGTCAAACCTGACCAGAGAATAACTGACACTACATAACTGTGTTGTCCTCCATAAGGAGATACAGGACAGGTGTAAACAGCATCTGTGGATTCAGTGTCCAAAACACCAAACGGGCGGTTTCACCAAAGTCCTTCAGCACTTCCGATGACATTTTCAAAAGACCTTAAATTAGTTACCATAAATTCTGCAACAGAAAAATCCTCTGCACGCCCATAAAATATTTTCTCTGGAATCCACTATTCTAACAGTCACTGCTGACGGAACATCTACATCGGCACGCAAAATCTCTGTGTTACATGTTATTCATCTACATGTATTTTAGAATCATTTAGTATGACTATCCATCCCAAGCATGATAATAATATGTCGACTGGACTGGTAGTCGGTGTCCTGCTCAAGGCTGGATGGCTACAATATGGCGTGCTCGCCCTTGCCCTGCCTGCAGCCCCTCCCATGTCACACTGGTATGCAAACAGCTGCCCAACCGTGACAGTGCACATACAAGCCTCCACGGACCTGCCAGCCTGTGGGGACATTTAAACTTTAAAGGGCCAAACTGGACAGCTGGGTGTGTCCATGCAGCATGGGAGTGTATGTGTGCTGTAAAGGCATTTTCTAGCAAATCCACTCACAAGTCACACACATTCAGGACTAAGGGGCCTAACAACATCTACTTTCTAGTTGACGAAACATTGTTTACACAGCTTCTACTCTATCCTCTTCAGTCCTTCATGAGATAATTTCAAAGACTGAGGAACTTCTGGAGCACAAAGGACAATTTTTCATTGATAAGCCTTCACTGTTTCTATTTGAGTTGTGTCTACTGGCCCTCCACCATGGGTGCGTTTATTGCCAAGATGCTGCTTCCTACAGTCAGCAGTCTGGTGTTCCTGCCTGCAGCCAGCGTGGCCACCAAGAGGGGCTTCCACATGGAGGCCATGGTCTACTTCTTCACGATGTTCTTCACTGCGGTGAGAATGCGCCGATGGCTCTGTTTTGATGTCACAGATTGAAAACGTGTTGCTTGGTTGTAATGTTTGAGTGTTCTAAGTAACTGAACATGCAGGAAGCTGACAGCATTGATGCTTTGAGTTTGGATCAGAAGATTATATCATTGCAAACTGCTTTCATTTTATGTTTTTGCATCTGCTGTTCAACATACCAACGTTTGATCAGCGTAAGTATCAAGAAAGTAGTAAAGAATTTACACAATCAGAAGTAAGGATGGGGCTCGATAGCATTTTAGTGAATCACCATAAGATCTGTTTATCAACTTCAAATATCCTTTACTGAATCTATTTAGGCTTTGCTTACTTATTTTTCATATAAATATAAATATATAAAATATTATATAAACATCATATCTAAACGCTACTAACTCAAACTTCTTATTTTCCATCTCTTTAATTGACAGCATCTATGGTTTGTGCATCCCTGTTTGCTTCTAAGAACTGTGTCTCAAAGCTTTTTATAATTTGTACGTTTTAAATTCCAAACAACCCAATTTACATATTGTTTTCTGTACATACTTATTTAATTATATCGAAAGTTACCTCCTGCTGTCTGTTTGACTTGAACTTGTATGTGTTTCTGTAGATTTACCACGCATGTGATGGACCAGGTCTCTCCATCCTGTGTTTCATGAAATATGACATTCTCGAGTACTTCAGTGTTTACAGCACAGCTCTCTCCATGTGGGTCACACTCATAGGTAAGTACAGTCTGTCGCACTCTATATACAGCGAAAGCTTGTGATTCGTCATCATGAACACGCCGGAAAAAACTGGGAACAGTAGAGTTACAATACATCCGGAACACGTTAAATTGTTTCAAAAAGTCTTAATCAATAATATTCTGAATGAGACACATCGTTTTTTTCTGATCTCTGTTAAGAGTTGCAAATGTGCAACACCGATCAGGCAGCTGACTAGGCTCAGACCACACAGAAGCCACAAACAACATTTTCTTTTTGAATATCTGTAGGTAGTGCTGCTTGACAGAGATAGACAGACGGATATTAACATGACCAACACACGTTAAAGCATCGCTCCTGAAAAGGGGAGTAAATGAGCATGTTAACCCAGGCCAAGCTGAGCCAGAGCGATAAATACCCCTGTTAGTGTTTTTTTTGGCATCATTACACAAAATATCTTTTATTCGAAGGTTTTGTTTATCGACCTTTCTGAACAACCTGAACCTACTACTTGGATATTTTTGCGTAAACTCAAGCTAGCAAGCACTGGCTAGAAAAGAATATTACATCATTCATATTTCAAGGAAAAAAATATTTTTAGTTCATATCCGACAAATACACTTCGCAAGCACAAGTTCAAGAAATAAAAATCCAGCTCTGGCTGCAACAGTGGTTGACAGCATATGTTGTGTCTTTGAGTTCATCTCACATGTGCTCCGAAATGCCTGCTCTAATATGATCACACACAGACACACACACACACACACACACACACACACAAATACATTTGTTCCTCTCACATCGACCAATTTAAGCCCTTGAGGTTTTGCAACAAGGCTTTTAAATCACGTGCTGTGAGGGGCCAAATGCTTCGACAGCTGGCTTTACTGATTGGTCTGCTGTCTTTGTTGGGTGGTGTAAGCCTTCAGGATATTTGGCAATGGCAATGTGTGTCTTCCTCATGGAAGACAGCAGAATGCAGACTCTGAAAAGGTTCCTGGTGTTATTTTTAGCCCAACTGAAAACCTAGAGATTCTCTGGCATTACGGTGTTTTTATAGGATTTCTGAGTGCTTTTGGATCCCTGGATAAGAAATGTAACTAATGTAATTTTGGTCTACATTAAGTAAAAATGTGCCTGCCTGTTAGAGTAACATAAATGTATGTGTGTCCCTGTTCCAGCTCTGGGCGACTTTGATGAGCCCCAGCGCTCCAGTATAACCATGTTTGGAGTCCTGACGACTGCTGTGAGGATCTACCAGGATCGCTGGGGCTATGGGATCTACTCCGGACCCATTGGATCCGCTGTCTTCATCATCACTGTCAAATGGGTGAGTGGGTTTAGAATTGGCAGGTTCCAGGAGTTGGTGTTAAGAATATGGTCATATATGTTGATATTTCTGTGATGCCAACTCCTTCTCTTAAAACTTCCATCTCCTTCATATAATCCTTACTTATGTCATCACCTCTTTTATCATATCATTTTTCTCTTGTACTTGAGCCTAATTTTTCCCACTCCCTTTTTAACTTCTCGTCATTGAATTTTGTGTGCCTTATCTGTATCGCTTTAATTTCAGCTGCAGAAGATGAAGGAGCTGAGGGCGGTGTATCCAGAGAAGAAAGTGTACACACAGCAGGTCGGTCCAGGCTGCTGCTTCGGTGCTCTCGCTCTGATGCTGCGTTTCTACTTTGAGGTGACAATCATCAACATACAACTAACCTAAACAAAGAACTACCAGAAAATTAATCATGGATGGGCAGTGAGATTGTTTCCTGCACCAAGAATATATTACTTATATAGAATACATACTTTATTTATATTTTACCTTTACGGGCTCTGTAAATTAATAAAAAAATTATTTGGTTATAGAGTGACAAAGAGTTTTTTAGGCTTCCCCAAAACTACGTATTACACCTTTAATAAATGATATCAGCCTGAATAGAATGTGCTATATTCTCTTCACTGCAGGAGTGGGACTACGCCTATGTTCACAGCTTCTACCATCTGTCTCTGGCTGTGTCCTTCGTCCTGCTACTGCCAAAGAAGAACCGCTACGCAGGGACGGGACGAAACGCAGCTAAGCTTAGCTGCTTCACTCTCTGCTGCTGCGTAAGTTACATTTACTATATCTGTATAAGAGCTGAAGGCAACTGGGCAGGTCACATGAGGGCAGGGTAGAGTTAGAGTAGTAGATTCTATGGACTGACGAAAGCAAAAGACTCGGGACTGGAAAGTAAAATGTTTATAATTTAGGGAGTAAACTGACTTTGTAATAAATCAGCATCATTCACTGTCAAGTCAAGCTCACATTTCCTTAACGTTGTCCTAATCCTGCTTCCTCACTGTTCCATCTCCAGTCAATGTCCCCTGCTACTTCTAAAGAGAAGAAAGACAAGCCAAAGAAGAAATCGTCTCGGACCGTGTGGACAATCCCCACTGAAAAGCTGTGGACACGAAGCTGTAGCACCCCCACTCTGCCTCTTTACAACCCCCCGCCCTCCACACCAATCAAAGGGCCCAGCATCAGCAAACTCAAAGAGATGAATGGCTGGAAGTGAACCCAAAAACATTGACTGTCAGGTCTAACGCAGGAGGACTTCATCCTGATGAACAGGCAGAGATAGTGGTCGGCTACGAGCGGGAAACGGGAAAATCACCAAATAACTGTCAGCCAAATGCTGATAAACTTGTATGTGGCTGGTAAGTTAATCTACTTCAGCAGGAAACCAACCATCATGTGGACGTTCCTTTCTACTCCAAAAAAATCCGTTTTGGCTGGTAGAATATTTAAGGTCGGCAAGGACTTTAGGAATCCACCAGATACTGTAGCCAGCAGGTAAAAAAGCAAAGGCACTCTGCTGTGGTTTTAAACTTTAAGGACGGGAGCAAAAGGCGAATTAGGCCTCTGGTGCCCTCAAAGATCCAATAAGAACACAGCTGTCTGAAGCACTCGTGTAAAGTTGAGGACAGGCAGCATGCTACGAAAGAACACACACAGCACGAACAGGGAGACAGTGGCTGAGACAAGCCAGTAAAACTGACTGGAAAATTTATGAGTAGAACAAACAGGCAGATGTTTTATCTCTCCAAAATATATAAATTGTCTTTAGAAATGTTACTCAGGGGAGACCCTTCGTCTGCTCCGTCCCCCCTCCGCTTTCTCTTTCCCGTCTCGCTCGGGGAAAGGAACCACGCGGCTGAATTCATTTATAAGAATTACAAGACTGTAAAGCAAATTTTACCGTTTTTATATGTCCTCAAGGAGCCAAATGTGTCATGTGGAGCATCAGACATTGGAGCGAGGCGAAGCGGCGGCCGAGACGTCAGCCTGTAGACCGACGGAAGCATCTTGATGTGTTTCAGGATCAGCAGGTGGACTAGTCTGTCTGTTACCTCTGGTTCAGTGACAGAGCAGCTTTGGCCATGACCACTGTCTCTTCTGTGCAGACTGTGTATTTTTCTGGTGAAAACTTTAATTTATATTGTTATTTATTGCACTATGACAAGATTGTATATTCAGTATAGTTTGTATATGTTTTTGATAATTTTGTAATGTTTTCAAAATAAAATGAAATGTTTGTGTGACCCTGTTTTTAACTGGTCTTCAGGGACAGGAGGGAATTTTAAGAGTCCCGACCCTCCAAACCATTACCATAATACAGTGATATGTACTTTGCAGAAGCTGACCACTGACAAAAACCCTGACTGGCACATACTTCAAGGCCCACTTCAGTCTAGCGACACTAATCCAATTCTAAACCCACATATCCCCTTCCACTTTCACTTCAGGAAGACATGGAGTTGTGCGTCCACGCACGTCACCTGCCCCGAACACTACCCAAAGACTACAAACGTGTTCTGCATATCTTAGACAAAACAGTCTGCAGCCAAAACGTGAATGAACCTCCCCTCCACCAGGGAATGTTTTGAACCAGGGCCAAGCCGCCAGCTCCTGTGCCCAGGAAAGGTGTTTTTGTCTGGCCTTAGAAACCTGTCTGGCTGGGCCACCAGCACCACCCGGCTGGCTGCGCCTCCCAGCCCTGACAGGACGGTAACTTGAGCTTTTTATTGCACAAGTGTGAAACACTTTTCAGCTCCTTTACGACCACTGTCTATCCCACAGCACTCTGCTAAGGGGCTGAAGCCCACACACATTTAGGACTGTATAACTATATTTGTGAAGACTTTCTACTGTCTGTGACTCCTAACAGTAAACTTACTGAAATCTAATATCCAAAACTAATGATGCTGACTTCAAGCCCGAACCTTAAAAGAGCCGTTATAAGGCCTAGCAAAATACCAACTGATCTTAAGGATGACGTGGTCCTCAAAAGAACAGAAAAGTAGAATCACATACACACACACACCGTCCGAGCGTCTGAACCTGGGCCTGTTCGCTGTAGGTCACAATGCTTAGCCGACAGCAACAGTGTCACCATAATAAGCCCTGATTAACAGACGTGTGAGCGTGGTCGTCTCCTCAGTCGTACTCTGCACCTGCAACCCAGGGCAGCGTGGAATTTCAGTAGATATCAAAATAAAATGATGAAAAACATCTGAACAACTAAAAATTATGACTTGTACACCACAAAAGAGTGCTGTCTCCCAATATTCCACATGTGGCGGCCTCTTCAGAGCGGCAGAGAGAAAGTGTGCTGAATCCATTTTCATTAGAGTTAATTAAGCACCAAAGTGCACAATGTGAAGTGACTGTGACAGACTCTGGTATGTTTGGTATGTTTGTGCTTTTAGCTATGTGCTGTGGGTACTTTCTATGGTGAGACAGCAGCCAGTGTGCCACAGGTCCTTTCTCTGTGTATCAGCTGTTGCCACAGCTGGTGTTTATGCTGTGAATTCAGCTGACTCTTAGAGAACTCCACAGAGCTGAAGCCGTAAAACGCATCTTCACTGCCGACACTGATTACCTGTGAACCACCAATCAGATTCACTAATTCTGCTGAACAGGGTACCTGGAGAGGAATCATGAAAGTATGACCCATTCTATGATTTAAAAGAAGGAAGAAATTTGTCATTTTCTTGCGATTCTTGTTTCGTTACATGTACATTTAGATTTTATATGTGGTTAAATTTAACATTATCAAAGTAACATCCTCCACCAGTGTCCTCATCTCTTCACCCATCTATCTTTGTTTGAGTGTGTCAGTAAGGAACAATAGTTTCAATAAAGGTCCACTTACTACCTTCTTCCTGAGCTTTCAACCACATCTATGTATTCACATGCTCCAGAAATAGTTAGTAAGAGGACCTTTATTTATGGACCAAGATTAGTGATTTTGGATAGTTTAAACCAACCAAACTATCTAAGCAAACATAAAAAGACAACGCATGGCTCACTTTCCCATAATTCACAGCCTACGCATGGCTAAATTTATCATGGGGACATAGATGTCTAACCATTCTATGAGTTTTTCAAATTATTAGTGTTGTCCCACTTTTACCATCTTGAAATTGTGTCGGTCTATTCTCTTGGTGCTTTGTTAGCTATAAAATCCGTGCTGTTTATTGAGAGAATGCCCAAATTAATGAAACTCTACACCTTGTTTTCACTGCTGCCTTGCACAAAGGCAGACTGGCGCGCAGACTGAAACAGCACGCGCACACATACACACCAATGCGCCGCAAAAGTTAAGTAATCATTGAAGTGCCGATGCCAAGCAGCCGAGTTGGATGGATCACCACAAACAGCCTTCAACAAAGAGGGAATACGAGGTAGGGAGAAGGGAACGATGACGGGAAAGAGGAAAGGAAGATGGCAAATAAGACTAAAACAGAGAACGAGAAAGAAATTAAAGATATGAAGATGTAAAGAAGGAATAGGTGAACTAAACAAAAAGGGATGAGGAATTTAAAGACAGTGAGGAGCTTGAGCAGCACACTTTTATTTTCCATTATCATCTTTCAGTCTTTTAACTGTAACTGCAGTGTTACCATTACATTAGTTGATACAACTGGGTACTTTATAATGGTGTGAGGTCATAGTATTTAGAAAACAGAAAAAATCATTGTTGACGTTTAACTGTGTCTTATCTATTTGAAATGTTTGTAAAAATGTATTTTTAACTAACAAAGTACAGTATATTATGAGCCTCTGTCACAAAGCTGTTATAAATGAGTCATTGAATCAATTTATATACTTTTAGGCTTTTACAAAGTATAGCCAAATAAAGTATCAATAATAACGTTACACCATAAACTGTGAAAGTTATTAGATGGTTTTTGTACCACTGCATCAGTGTTAATGTCATAGAAAAGTGATTTATTACCACGGCATTTCTCAGTAGAGCATCCTGAGAAAAGTCATCAAGCTAAAATTGGGCCTTTGCTGCCACCTGTTGGACTACAGTGCATAACAACATCCAAAATCAGGTAAAACTAAAAAAGGTGTTGATACCGTTGCTTTGGACTATGCACCCCTACTGTTCTTTCTTGTGTGTGAAGGAATTTAGGACATTTAGATAGGACTTTAAAATGCATTTGTATAGTTTGTTTACACGTAACTGTTTGTTTCCTGTACTGAATGATTTTCTCTACTGTGATTCACAATGTGTAATTATTTTGAAGGTCCAGCGTGTAGCTACCATCTGAACACCCCTCGTCTCATCCTCCCCTAGGGTTGCAGCCAAAACATGAAAAAGGCAAAAGGTCCTAACTAGAACCAGTGTTTAGTGTTTAGCGTTTGTCTGTTTTGGGCTACTGTAGAAACATGGCAGTGCAACATGGTTGACTCCATGGAAGAGGACTTGCTTCCTCTGTAGATAAAAAAAAGGCTTATTCTGAGGTTATGGACACACAACAATTCTTTGTTGCAGATGATTATGCATTGATGAAAATGGCAAAATGTTTGCCAATAGATCACTGGGTAATGCATATAAAAAACAAAACTCATATAAAGAAAAAAAACATTTATTTAAGATTTTTTACCATCTGAGCATAATTCCTCCATCACAACTGAGAAAGACTTTCCAAGACACCCCAAATCTCTTGTTGTAGTATGACGGCCTCTCAAATGAGGGCGATCTGTTCCAGTTCTGTGTGAATGGTGGTGGTGGGTGGCGCGTGGTGAGGCGTGGCCCAGTGTGGTGCACAGTTTGACAGCCGTGGAGAAACAATAGGAAATGTTTCCATAACCTGCCGCAGTCAACATAGACATTCAACATTCAGCGTGACGACAACACCACTTTACATTTCAAACATTCTCAACATCCACTTTGTAGCTGATGACAGAAGCATCTCATCATTCTGTTAGTAATTTGCTTTCAACATTTTTTTTGCTTCTTGCATTACCAGACAATTGGGGATCACAAAAGCTACTTGCCATTTATACGATACTCTTCTTATGATTGTGTATTTGCCATAATCATGACGTCTGTTTGGATGTAATGTGTCAAAGTTAAAAGAGTGAAAATTACCTCATGTTGCAACTTAATGTTTGAATATTATGATCTGCTTTTTAAAGGTGCATTATGTAGTCTTGGGGATGGCATTTTAATCAAAAGAAAGACCAACTAAACAAACTAATTAAACAAAATCCTCATTTTAATCACTGAACAGACTAAACCAAAATGACCAAAAGCACAACACAATTTCATACTTTTATCTTTGTTTATATTTGGCAGACACTGCCCCCTTCTAGCTTCAGACAGTGTTCTGGGGACCTTATTTTCCTCTGAGAACAGCTTGTTTATTATATTATTGTTCAAAATAAATATTACTGAGTTTGTATTATTACCTAATTAATACTGCTAATAATAAATAGTTTAAATGTATTTTTCCAAAACTACATAGTGCCCCTTTAAGCTATTACATGCAAACTTAATACTATTATTCCTCTTGTTTGGCAAGATTGTTTTACATTTAAATACACTTTCCAGTCAGTACCTGCAGAAGGCTTCTTACAGTTATCGGCATCTCCTGTTGGTTTGCGCACAACTTCAGCTCTGTTCCTGTTTCAGATGGCTCTTCCGATTGGCTAGCCGTGTTCTCATCGGTCAGAGTCATCTTCTGGAGCTTCTCACTCAGCCTAAAAACACATTACAAGCACGTCAAACCAATCCATTACTTGGTTTGCACCAGCAGCTAACTGGCTACATCTTGAATAATGCACATACGGAAGACACCAAATTACTATAACTCACATGTAAAGCTGCAGTGAGTCTGTTTTAATGTCTGCCAGGCGTTCCACAGTAGTGTAAAACAATGTGATGCTGACCTTTGTTGATTAGAGTGGAGGCTGTAGGCGTGGATGGTGTCCATCAGCTGAACTCTGACTGCTTGTCCTTCTGGACTGGACAAAACATCAGACGTGCTTTGGCCAGGGAACAGATTCATGAGCATAGGAGGCAGCTACAACAAAAAAACACACGGACACACAATTTACTTACTTTACTTTTTATCCCCAGGAACTTCGAAAATATGCTAAGAGGATGACTCAGGCAAAATGCACGACATCGTATATGAGAAGTTTTCACCAATTAATATATCGAGAATATATAGAAAAATAACTACTCATACTGTAATATTGTGATAACTAACACAGCAGTGTCGCTATGTTGTTGTGTTGTATTTACTGACAGACTTAAAATAACAGGGAAATGCTCCATGTATGTTGTTCTGAGAAAAAAGAAAAATCCTTTGAAAAATATCTCTGCTCTGACCTCCTCATTGGATGGATCCAGGATCAGCATGCAGATGAAGTCCTGTCTGGCACTTTTCAAGTTCAGGAGCTTTCGGGAGGCCTTTGATCTGTTCTCATAGTACTGACTGGCTGTGGGGTTGTACTTGATAGCCAGGGAAAACCTGTCAGCTGCCTCCTTGAATTTCCTGCAGATGCAGACACGGAAACATACTCACAAATGAGACAGCATCTGAACAAGATGAACAAGATGGCTGTTCTCTCTAGGTGTTGATGTGTTTGTGTGGCTGTTAATTTGCGTGGTTCTGACCCATCCTGGAAGCGGAAAGAGCCCAGCGTGTTGTGAAGGACAGCGAGGCGGAGCCGTATAGCAGGGTCATCAGGCCGCATCATCTCCTCAGCCTGCTGGTAGTCAGCCAGAGCAAAACACCACTCACCCTGCTTGAAGAAACAGTCTAACACACACACAAAACACACACACACACACACACACACACACACACACACACACACACACACACACACACACAATGCATGCATACTCATAAACAAATAAAAGGATCCTTTGAACTTATAGAATTCAGCATTGTGCAATTTGTTTGGCCTGTAAAAATTAAGAAGACAACGAAAAATCCCAGTCCTGTACTTCCAGAGCCCGAGGTACTAACTTCATATCTTTTTTTGTCAAAGCAACAGCCCACATCCAAAATTCAGTTTACAATCATTAAAAACAGTGAAAATCAGCAAATTATCACATATAACTACTTATTCTGCACCAGTGCGTTTACAAATAAGAAAATCAACACTGCCGAAGGTTCGTTCAGAAAGCAACTTAAAATTCAAATCGAAACAAATTAGTGTATACACAATTAATATATTCAGTTGTATAGTGGGGAGTGGTGGTCATTAATTGTGTCTGGAGAAGCTCTTCATATTGTACTACTGAGAAATGTTAATCAGGTTTGTCTGGTTGCACCTGTCTGACAGTTTGAGGGCCACCTAGCTCAATGCGTAAACCTTTCCTGGTTGATCAACATCCAAATTCAGCAACGAGGAAACTTTACAAACATCAGCCCCACAGCAGCAGACAAAAATTTGATTCACTGAACTTTTGATCTATGGGGATGACATAACAATTTATTTCCAGCTTTTCACCCTCACATCCTGGCCTGAAAGAAAAGAGAATGGACACACACACACACACACACACACACACACACACACACACACACACACACACACACACACACACACACACACACACACACACACACACACACACACACACACACACACACACACACACACACACACACACACACACACACACACACACACACACACACTCCAACCCTCTTATCCACAGACCAAGCATTTATGATCTCACCTCCCCGGTTCAGGTACAGACCCGCCTGGCTCTTCTCCTCATCAATGGCCTTGTTAAGAAGCAGAATGGACTCAGCGTAGAGGCCTCTGCTGAAGCACTGAACCGCAAAATCATTGTAGGTGAGAACCAGCTGGAATTGCGCCTCGTCTTGTACAGAGTCACTCTCATCCGTCTCGTCACTGGTCTTCGCCTGACCTCCGACCTCTTTCTCCTCCTCCTCCCTCAGCTCCACGGCTTGGACAAGATCCTCGATGGCTGCAGTGAAGTCCTTCAGTCGTCTGTACAGAATCCCTCTGGACAAAAGAGAATTGGTGTGAATAAAACCAAGTTGATTCTGATTGAAATGAAGTATATTGAAGCAAATAAAACAGAATCAAATTTAGCTCAACAGGACTGAGTTGACAAGAATTTGAAAGAATTGATTAAAGTGAACTGTTCTGACTTGAGCCAAAGTACAGTAGAAGTTTCTCTTAGAAGTTTCTCTGTTTCTGTTGTTACAAAGTCAATAACTTTGGTCAATAACTTGTGGCACTCAGGTGCCCTGGTTTCCTTCCACAGTAAAAAAAAAAAATCACTAAAATGTTAAACTTTATTATGTCTACTTGTACATTTCGGTAATTTACTTGACAGCACCTTTTTGACTGAGAGAGTTCAACAGGTTTTTTATTACTGTAATACTAACTCATTGCAGCTCGTCTGAGTGTGTCATATTGGTCAAACCCACCTGAATAGGTAGAGATGGGCGTTGTGCGGGCTGTTATCCAGAGCAATATTGATCATGCAAAGGGCTTCGGACAGCCGGCCAGTCATAGTTAAGTCCACTGCCTTTCGTCTGGCCTTCTCACTGGCTTCCTGTAGCTGCAGACGCAGGGCTCCAGCCCGCGGACACGTTGGGTTCAACAACAACGCTGACTTCACGTCTTGATAACACTGTGATGTCTGGACAGAAGAGAAAACCATCAATTGTAGATTTACAGTAGGTGCAGTATATTTATATATAGTATAGTTATTTTGCTTCAACTGTGTAACATGATAAATATCTTCTTGCTCTGCAGTAAGAGGTCTCTGGAGTTGTAACCTGGTTAAGGAGTTTGTGCAGTCCGGCTCTCATGATGTAAAGGTCAGAGGTGGGACCATCTGACACCATCAAGTTGTTCACCATCTTGAGACAGTCAGAGTGATGGCCTGCAGCTGTCAGACAGGCCAGACTGAGATACGAGGGGACAAAATTTAACAATGAACAATGTTCTTGAATTACAAACATAACTACAATGAGAACCATAAAAGAACTGTAGATTGTAAATATTACATCTGATGTCTCAAGTACTAAATTAATGAAATGTTTGGTTTTTTTGCACTCAATCACTGACCAGTTAGTGAGTTAAAGCTGCTGTAATTTAGGTCTTTGTATCTATGTACATCTTAATATATACGCTATAGAACTTAGAACATATAAAGTGTAACAAAGATCTGATGTCACATCTCTACAGACTGTAAAAAACAATTTCAATGCAGATTTTAGTATGCAGGCTCCTGACCGTTTGACCTCATAGGCCCTGCAGCCGGGCTTCACCTCAGCAGCCTTGCTGAAAGCCTCCAGAGCTTCCACGAAAAGGCCTTGGTCGAACAAGCACTGGCCCTGAGAGCAACGGGAAAGACAAATCTCAGCATTCATTTTAAGTTCATGCATTAATCTGAGATTTTTTTTTAAACTGCTTATAATCAGTGATACATCAGAGTAAACTGGAATTCCACAGTGAATTATATATCAAACATGCATGACAGAGAAACACCAGATAACTGATTAAAGTAAAAGGAGGGACAGCAGAAATGCTATTCAGTCACTATCTAACAAAACAACTATGAAATCAAATATGCTTTTACTCATTCTTTTCTTTATTTAATTTAATGATTTAAATGATTGCACAAATAATCAGTACTGAGTCCAGACTCACCTCTGTTTAACAATTTTTTAATCCAAAGTATGCTCTGAATTCTCCTACATAGAACAAGTCATCTGCGGAACTGGTTCATATCTATTGTATATCTTTTGTTCACTGCTCTGCTTCTGATTGGTCAACAGAATTACCTGGTGCATACACCGAATCCATTGGACTCGATGGATTGATATATGTGATATTTAGAGCTACTAGAATTTTTTTCTCTATGCACAAGATTTCAGTGCTTTTGTCCTTAAATACAAAAATAATCTATTCTACTTGCACTAAAGTCTGTAATGCATCAACTAAAAGGTTGAAATCACATCAGCATAACATTTAATAATAATGTCTTGTTTTAGAGTCACAGTAATATGTTTTTATATCTGTTTTCATAGTTCAAATGCATTACAACTTTAGCTATATCTGAAGTGTCATGACTGTAGATTTTTGTTCCTTGTTTTGTTATTGGTTGTCATGATTTTGTCTTGTGTCTATTTCCATGTCTTTGTATCTTGTCTTGTTTTTCCATGCCCTCATGTGTCCTTTAAGTTTTCCTGTGTTCTTCCCTCTGGCTCCCTCTGTCTCTTGTGGTGGTCCCTTCATGCCCTCATGTGCTCCTCCCCTTCGTTATCTCACCTGTTGGTCCACCTCACCTGTTCCTCGTCTTGTCATCAGTGTCTGTGTATTTAGTCTCTGTGTTCCCCTGCACTCCTGGTCTGGTCATTGTCGTTGATGTCGTTGATGCTGTCATTGTCGGTGTGTGTTCCTGTCAGCGTCCGTCTTTGTCCATGCTCCATGCTCCAGTTCTTGTGCCTCCGCCTGTCTGTTCCTTGTTTCCCCACGGTATGTGTTTTTGGAGTTTTTGCATTTTGCTTTTGAGTTGAACTTTGATTATTTCTTTGTACTTTGTCTTGCCTTTTAGTTTCTACTTTGTCTTGCTGTTTTTGGTTGGTACTTGCCCCCGTTTTGTCTGCTTCTGTTTCTGTGCTCAGCTTTTATAATAAAGCTCGCCTTTTGTTTCCCCAAATCCTTGCCTCTCGTCCGTAACTGCATTTGGGTCCACCTTCCCCTTTTCCATAGTCCCCTTTAACCCCCAACCTGACATGAAGTTGCTCTAGATAGATGCATACCTAACAATAAGAAGTTTATCATTACTGTTACTGTATATCAACAGTAACGGTAACATTAAACTCAAGTCAGAAACTCTTACCTGGAGATGGTAGACGAAGGCCAAGCGGGCGCTGAAGGCTCTAGGCTCCAAGAGACATGCCCGTTTATAACAAGCTGCTGCTGACTGGAAGTCACAGAGCTGCAGGTAGGCCTCACCCTGGCTCACATGCAGCTGAGTCTAAAACACATAACAGCAGTTGTTATCGATTAACACACTCAGAAGGGGGATGAATAAAATCAAACAGTGTGTCTGAAACTTACTGAAACATCTCACACCAGCAGACAGTGGCAATATAAGAAAGTAATAACACCAGTGAAATTAAACCACCAGGAAAGTATGTAAGTATGTGTCAAAGGTCAGTTGAGTTTTGCTAAAAAGATTTTTGGGGTAGTTTGATCAGTTTGATCATTATAATCAGAGTTATTGCCACATGTGATTTCAAACAAACTATATTTATCACATGTTTGCCTCTCTCATAAACATCTGATCTATTCAACATAGAAATTAATCAGAATATCAAAATAAAAATAGCATTAGTTTGAAAAAGATTAACTTTGCGTCCTTGTTAGTAAAGCACCTGTTCTGGCCGCAGTGTGATGGCTTTGGAGAAGCAGAACACAGCCTTCTCATACTGGGACTTTCCCATCGCCTCTGTTCCATTTTTGTAACTGCAAAGAAAGACATCAGAAGCCTTACTGATCCCGGAACTGGTACACGCTTGATTCTACGTTCCAACTATGCACATAAGTTCAGGTAAGATCACTTTTATTTGGTTTTCCAATATTTGTAACAAAGAGATGAGCTTTGCTTCTGAGCGAGGCTAAAGTACAACTCCTTCATTACAGGTGTCCATCAAACGATTTAATTTATCATTGTCGATTTATGTCCCTTTTTGCCACCTCATTCAAAGCTGCTGCGATGTAGTTGGTGAAAAAGCAGAAATAGTGAACAATTAAGCCTGTTAAATGGCTGAGACAACATTGGATTCCTTGGTTCAGGGACGGGACTTCTGGTGGGCGGGACATTTGATTGACATCTGACAAAATGTATTTGATGACAGGCGGTTTCTTTAATCTCTCTTTCACTCCCAAAATGTGTCATTAATGATTCTCACTGCTCCGCGGCCTTGTTCTGAATGATGAGGCTCGCCTGTAGATCTGGTCTTCGGGGACGTTCCTCATCTGGTGCCCGAATGATTTTACCAAAAAGCTGCTTGAGGGGGCTTTTTCTCCTCGCCTCATCCAGCTTCTCTTCTGACACAGCAGTGGGAAATAAACTGTGCTCTCC
Source organism: Diplodus puntazzo (assembly GCA_963678695.2). Lineage (NCBI taxonomy): Eukaryota > Metazoa > Chordata > Actinopteri > Spariformes > Sparidae > Diplodus > Diplodus puntazzo. The sequence goes on along the minus strand of OZ023159.1, from coordinate 17,210,820 downwards.
TGCTTGCTGGGGGATAATTAAGTGACAGAGATTTGATATTATATATCTCAAAATATATCAGTTTTCCTAAAATGTCTTTTTTGCATAGCATCAGGCTTAATCCTGGTGCTATGCAAAAAAGACATTCATTTTTTCATAAAAGCATGAAACTTCAGAGATGGAGCCATGGCAAAAATGCCACTTGGCAGCCATGGCGGCCATTTTAGTTTCCACCAGAACTTAATTTTTTCCTCATATCTCCTGAACCAAACATGATAATACAGAAAAACTCATGTCTAACCCATGTTTTGATGGTCAGTGACTACAATGTTACTACATACTACAAAATAAATTGTTCAGATTAACAGTTAATGGTGAATTCAGGTGTCTTGTAATAACAAAGCTAGATTTTCAAATCATGTCAAAAAATGTTTCACTTTTTCACAGAGGCATGAAACATGGTACAATTGCATAGTTTGGGGTCTTGAACATTTAAAAATATTGAGCCATTGAAAGATGTTATAAAAAATGGGTTGCATATCATTTGGACTAGCTAGCTTACTTTTGAGAATCAAAAGCTGCTCCAGGTGGGTGAATACCTTTATGGCAAAGGCTATTTCATAATGTTGACTTGGCTGGCGTTATTATGCTGAAAATAAAAACAATGCAGCTGGTTCGGTAGCTTCAGACCACAAGCTTTAACCTAAACTCCTTTTAAATATAAAATAGCTATCCTTTTACTTTTGAATGTAAAAAGAACTGTAGCTAGCTAACGTTACCGTTATTAACTGGCTAACGTTTTTCCGCCAGGTACTAACGATAGCTAACTAGCTAATTGTAACTTCTCGCTAGCTACTTTTGCTATTGCTTTTTCAACAAACATTTCTTTACCAACTTGTCATTTCTCTCCTCAGGCGTGTCCATTGTCGTTCAAATAACTGATATAAGTTTTACATCAGCTCAGTCGCTTTGGCCCTGTATATTTTTAAACTTTGACTGGATGTCGCCATGGAAACAAACTTCAACACTCCGCGCTTTTATTTTCTAAACGAGAAGAACTGTGCGAAAGGTTTCCCGTCGTACCACTTCCGGCTTCCGTTTCAAACCGTGTAAAATGTATTGTCCACCACTGTTAATATTGTTGTAGCCGTGATGTAAGCGTCAAATGTTTGTTTGAAAAAAAGATTACCTCCGTGATTCTGTTAACAAAGGATAACGTTGTGGCAAATAGCTAATAAGCTGCTTTGGAGAACGTTCCAGTTTGACAGTGACGCGTAACTATCTTTTCCCCCAGCTACATGACGACTTTTATTTTGAAAACGGGAAATGACAGGCATGCACGATGATCAGCTGACTGAATAGTTGACAATGCGAGTTGGTAACCGGTGGAAGAAGCAAAACGTCTGGCAGATCACTTTCAGCGATAAGTAAATGGTGAGATTCCAGCTAAAATGACCGATGTTTACTTCAAACACGTAAAGCTTATTTTATCGATTCCGTCATCGCGTGACTGCACGGTTCCGGGTTTGTACGTTACACGCGCTAGTGTTGATCTGCTCTATCGTGACCCGTAATCCATGTAAAAGGTGAACAAGAAAAGAGGGTAAAACACCAGATGAACATCGGTGCTGTCAGTATGGAGATCCAGAACGAGAGGAGAAGGCTGCTGGATGCGGAGGGTGGAGATGAGGATCCTACAGGACTCATGTCTGAGCAGGATGCTTATCTGAGGTCAGTTAACGCACGACTCGTTTGTATATTGCAGAATTAACTGGAAGAGTCACTGCTGATGTCGCTACAGTGGCTAATGATGACCTAAACAAAACAAACAAACACAGAGAGGGATTGTTAAAGATGTATTACAGGGGTTTTGCACGTCTTAGCCAATTCACTAAGTTACATACTTCACATCACATGTGTGTTTCAAACGCACACACAGACAGAGATCTACATTTCCACTGATTTCTGATCAATATTGAAATTAGTCAGTAGACTCTTGACATCAATCCATCGAAGTCAACATCAACCGTGGATTCATGTATGTAGTCTTAGTGACATCGTCATTGATGTAATCAGTCTACACTATGCAATTGCTTTATCAGCAGCAATAATGCAATCGTCTAACAATGGACAAGCCGGAGTCAAGCAAGGTTTAGCAAGATTTTCTCTTGATTGATGATGATACAGTCTACAGACTAACTGTCAGCTGCTTTCCTTTTAGTCAATATAATGACCTGTTGTATCATTTGTGTGTGTCATTTCCTACAGAGGGAATCAAATATATCAGAACATGTAGTAGGCTATATATTGTAAATCCAAAATCTATAACTTTACAACTTGCAATCATACAGCAAAAATCAGCAACAAGCAAAAGCTGAGGTGCTTGAAATGCTGCACCGTCACACACTCCCAATCCTTTTAAACCACATCATCAGTGTGTTGATTTGCTGTTTCACTGCTCTACCTCTTAAACTCAGACACTACTGTAAACATTTTTGATTAAACTGTGCTTTTATCATTCTGAAAGTTTAAATGTTTATTAGAAGTCACTTTGCTTGACTTTGCTAAAGCCATACCTCACTGTATATGTATGTATTTACCAAGCATTAGAAACATGCCGCACTGAATAAAAATGACATTATTTTACTTCTTTAAAATGACACAATTTGCAGATTCCCAAACTCTTTAACTAGAGGCATTATAATGTTCAAATAAAGTTATATAAGCAGCTGAACTGTCCTTTGGTCATGCTTGACACACACTGACCCTTGAGTGGTTCTGACCTTTACCTCCTACAGTCCGCTCTGTTCCTCTTTCTCTCCACAGTAAAGTGAAGAACAAGAACTTGTACCTGGCGACATTTGCGTCTGTTCTGGGTCCCATGAGCTTCGGGTTCGTTCTGGGGTACAGCTCTCCTGCCATCCCCGAACTGACCAGAATCAGTGACCCTCGGCTGCGACTGGACAGCATCCAGGCCTCCTGGTTTGGGGTATGATGGCAGCCGTGATGATTTAATATCACATGCCTCAAAGCAGAGCAGTTTTTAGACAGTGTGCTTTGAACTTGTCAGCAGTTTTATGTCATCACATGTCACAACACAACTTTTGGACTGTTGGATTAACTTGAGCCCTAGAAAAATTGTATGTGAAGTGAAACATGTTTGGGGCTGAATATCAAGGATTACTTCCTCAAAATATACAGAAGTTGTTTAAACCAATGATAGACGATGAATAGATTTTTATACAATACAATACAATTATTCCATTCCATCGTGACAATTTTTAGAGCACTTATATAGGGCCTTAAATTGACACTCAAACTTCAGGCACTGAAATAAAAAGACAAACAGTAAATATAATATACTATATAATTAATAGAGCATCATTTCAGACTGACTCACAGACAGTTAAATGTCAGTTAAATCATTAAAATGTCAAGTCTGTGGACAGTACTGAAGGAGTGAAGTCAACTACGACTCTCGAGGTGCATTTCAATAAGAGATATAATTACAGAACTTTGTTTTTATTAATCACATCCTGCTGTCTAATTCTTATGCTGGTTTGATGTATATATTGAAATCAGCATCACAGATAGAAATGACTGAGTTAGTAGCAAAACTTAGAGTGTTACAACTAGTACAGGGCCAAATGCAAATAAAATGAATGAGCTTATGTCCTGAATGTGTGTGTTGTTTGTTTTCAGTCCATAGTGACGGTGGGAGCAGCCTTAGGTGGTCTGCTGGGCGGATGGATGGTGGATAAGATCGGCAGGAAGCTCAGTCTGATGTTCTGCTCGCTGCCGTTCGTCTTCGGCTTCACCGTCATCATCGCAGCACAGAACGTTTGGATGCTTTACCTTGGCAGAGTGCTCACCGGCCTCGCTAGCGGAGTCACGTCACTGGTCGTACCGGTAGGAAGCACCTCGTCCTCTTTTTCAGTTTTGTCTGTATAAATTTAAGATTTGTTGATCACAGTCCTGCTTTAACATCATTCTGTTAGAGGCTTTTCTTTAATCTTCACCATACTGTGAACTCCTCCCCTGTGGTCACTGGCCTCAACATTAATACATACGTTAAAATTATAATTACTTCGAGTAACTTGCATCCTCGGTCTGATGGTATTTTCACAGGAACATTGCCAAAGTTTTAATGGTGTAATTTGTAAGAAGTTTGGTTGAAATCATTCAAAAATGTTATAAAACTGTCAATGTAACGTGAAGAAATAACAGTTTTGACAGTTGGCCAATTCTTTCATATTGCACTGTTACGTTAAGTTACATATTCATATCTCTGTATTTTTTTCTTTTTGTTTATCTCTTAAATACAGCTGAATATATATTATTTTGCTAAATTCATTACTATGGAGCTTAAACAGTTAATCTGATAATTAATCAATTGGCATTGAATGAAATGGCAACATTTTGATGAACAAATCAATCACAGTTTAAAACAACATTTTATGTCATTTTAGCTTCTCAAATGTTAAAAAAAATGCTCTTTATCGCTCTATTTTGTATAATTGTAAATTGAATAGGTTTTTAGGCTATATAAAGGGTTTGACCACACACCACACAATTTGGGTGGTTGTGAGGCACATCCTTCTCTATTTACTGTGGTTTTATGCACCGAACGATGAATCAGTCAATAAGGAAAATAAACAGCTTTTTTATCCATAATAATAAAGAAAAAAATATTAGTGGCTGAGTTAAACAATGAATCAGTAATAGTAATAGGCTAATTGTTACAGCTACAATGTTACAGCTACAATTAGAAGCTAATTCACAGCTACATTTCTATGGATAAATATAATTTACTCTGACGTTTAACCTGTGTAATCTTCCTTTTTCTCTCTTCATGCAGCTATACATCTCTGAGATGGCCCACGAGCGGGTACGTGGGTTTTTAGGCTCCTGTGTGCAACTCATGGTGGTGCTAGGCATCATGGGAGTGTATCTTGCAGGTATGAAAAAAAACGGTCATTAAAGCTGGTCGAGGTTTAGATGAACGTAACACTGGCGTTTACTGTAAATCATTGAGAGTTTTTCATGATGTAACTTAACACCCACCAGCTACATACTGCAGAGCTACACATCTGCCTTTACTGGTTCTTATGTGTTTTAATTTGCTTTGATGCTCTGTCCTACACTTTTTAAAGGGCCACTTTATGGATCCACGCCTGCCATAGCTGCAGCTGGTGGCATCATGTTTTCATGCTTTCCGTCCGTCCATTTGTCTGTTGTCATGGCTGCAACTTTGTTCTCTATCAGAATCAGCTCTCAATGAACTTACACACTAATAGACTTACAGAAGTAGTCCTACGTGCGCTTGTTGGTTTTTCTGATATTGAGCGTCAGATGAAGCCACGAAGAGTCAGATGTAAACTGCAACTTGACAACTCGACTGTGAGGCAGTAATTCTAGTCGCAGTTTATACCACTGTTTCAAAGGTTATGAAGAAGAGATGACCCCCAACCTGGCCGTCATGTGATGTGATCGTCCTCGGTTATGATTAGAGAGAGTCATGTTCTGCCTCTTCGACAGCAGCCTCAGCACTGATTGACCTGAATGAAAATAGCTGTATCTCGCTAATCTAGTTAGCTGCATGCCATTTACGTTGTCTCAGTCGAAGCTGGTGTGTCACGTGAGGTAGGTTTGTCTCGTGTTAGAGGTCAGTGAAAAAATATGATCGTTAAATGATTCAAGTGAGGCTTCCCTTTAAATGTAAAGCAAATGTGGTATTTATTTGGTTTAGAGATCTGTTACAGCTTCCAAATCTTATGGCACATTTTTATCTCAGTCACAATAAAGAGAAATGAATCACCAGATGGATCAACAAAAAGTGGAATGAGGAAATGCTATCCATGTAATCATGTTTTTTAGAGGAATACTTTGTTTGAGCTTACAAGCATTTTTGTCACAAACCAGCTGCTGTTAAGCGAAAAGGTGGACAATGTGATCTTTGTAGAAAAATCAGTGGAACAAACAGATTAGTAGAGAAGTGTATTTTTAGATACTGCAGATGAAGACATTCATGTGGAAACCTGGCCTTGACAAAGCTCCACTTTGTCCCGCAGCCTGTGGTCTGTCATGGTCACTTCAGTGCTCGGCATGTTAAGAACACGGCTGGGGAAAAACTAAAATCTTCCTGGGTCACACGTTTAAAAATGGGGAAGAACTTCCTTATCCTCTTTCCAAAGGGGGGAAAGGTGAGATTTTGAACACACTTTGAGTGTCAAGTAACTCTTTAGGAACTTTCATACTGAGTGTCCCAAATTTTGGTTACAAAGTGAGTGATTAGTTGAAACTATTGAGCAGAGGTTAAGTGATAAGTATACAGAAGTGGCATATTGAGCATGAAATTGCATACTAGCCATTTGTATACAATTACTGGAAAATATAATCAGAGCATCTGCAACTATGTCACAGTGTTTGTATGTAGAAGCCAAAAAGAGTTAGTAAAAGGAAAAACTAATGCCTAAAGTATTATCGGAACTATTTCTCTACTATTTATATTTTGTGTAAACCAGGTGCCGTTTTGAAGGTTAGGGTTAGGGTTAGTATTTTATGTCACCCTTCATGAGCTCTTTTTTTAGGGCCATCACAAAGCAGCTTACAGCGCAGCGCAGGTGCTAGTTTCAAATTTACGCAGTTGTCATTTTAATGCCCAGCGCCTACGTTGAGTAAATAGCAAATGTACTTGTGCCCACCTGTGTGCCCCTGGACGTGTTGGTCTCAAAGGCGCACTGCTGGCATATTGCTATCTCTAGTCAGCAAAAAGCGACAGTGCCATAGACCAACAAAAAGCTGGTCTGAACTTAAAGGTTACTGCTATTTAAAGGGACAATATTCAGATGGTAAAATGCACCACATTCCTGTCCCTCAGGTGAAATGAGTACCACTGCCTAATATATGCCTGTTCCTTATGCACTTGACTTTTAAAGGGAATGGGAGATGACACTCAGAACACACCCTTGACTAATTCAGAATCTAAATACAACCCCTCTGCATCGTGCGCCTCCGTTTGCACCCAGATTATCCTGTGTTTAACGAGCAAAATGGACTTGGACGCTCTTTTGTCTGCGTTGTATTTGTTGTTTTTACTACCCAAAGGTACTATGATCCAGTGTTAAAATCTACATCTGAGTCACATACTGTTGTGTAATGGATGGATAGAATGAGTCGGTCCTGGATAGAGCTGAAACAACTGTTCAATTAATCAAGCAACCAGAAATTAATCTGCAGCTACTTTGATAATCGAGAAATTGTTGAACACTAATTTCAGCTTCTCATTCTGAGGACTGTGAACTCATTCTTCAGGTCTCTTCCTTGACTGGCGCTGGTTGGCGATCTGCAGCTCCATCCCTCCGACGCTGATGATGGTCTGCATGTGCTTCATGCCAGAGACGCCCCGGTTCCTGCTGTCACAGGGCAAGAGGCGGGAGGCTGAGGAGGCACTTCGCTTCCTGAGGGGACCTGATGCCCCCGTCGAATGGGAGTGCGCCCGCATCGAAGACGCCTGTGATGAGCAGGTGAGTCTGTGGTTGTTTGGCCTGGCTGTGATGTGATGGACAGTGGCAGCCAGTGAGACTTTGGCTTGTGAGAAGCAATAACAGAGGCAAACATAATCTTCCAATCGACAAACAGTGCTAGTGGAACCAATGTCTGAAATGTTAAGTAAATATATAGACTGTTTAGGTCAAAGGGTCAAACAGTCAAGTGTTAGTCTGTCCTCTGTCTATTTTCTCTCAGGGCTCCAGTTTCCACTTGTCCGACCTGAAAGATCGTGGTGTCTACAAGCCTCTGGTGATCGGTTTCATGCTGATGGTTTTTCAGCAGATGACGGGGATCAATGCTATCATGTTCTACGCTGAGAACATATTTGAACAGGCACATTTTAAGGTAATTCGCACAATTACAAATGTGTTCAATTTAGCACAGCTGGATTACTGTCCAGTAATCTCAATTAATATGGATTTATTACTGTATGATAATTTAAATAATTGGCCTGTTCCTACATTGTTTTTTGAGTGATGCAAATCTACTTTAATAAATATATTTATTTCATTGAGGAAGTGAGGTTCATTTCTTGGTTTGTTTTACAAAAATACCTGTTCTGATCCATCGTTAAACTTTTAAGACAGTACAATCCCTGGCACACCAAAAAATCCCTACAACCCAATCTAAATGCAAATAAACCTAATTTAAATCTAGGAAATTTCAGCAAGGAATGGCACTGAATTGTAAGTTCATGCATGTACGAATCAAAAAGGTAAATGCAAGTTTTGAAATTATTCAGTGAAAACATTTTATCTTGTTGGAAGAACAGCTGTGAATGTTTGGTTGTCTTTCAGGAGAGTGACCTGGCTTCAGTCATCGTGGGTCTGATTCAGGTCGTCTTCACAGCAGTGGCAGCGCTGGTCATGGACAAAGCAGGAAGGAAAATCCTTCTTATCATCTCAGGTATTTCCAATATCAAATTAAAAATTTGAAACAAATGTATTTACTTTTTATTAATATAAACATTTGTATGGCGTAGTGGTGATGAACTGCAATGTCTAATTTGTTGCATGCCATTCCGTTTTTCTCCACTTTCATTTATTATCTCTATTAGAATCTATTGAGGTATAAAATGGTCAATATATACAAAGAAAATGATTTGAAGTATTTTATTATGTAATGAGTTTGGAATGAAATCTTGTCATCAATTCAGCTCTTTCTTAAGCACTCGACAGAGCTGCAAGGTCATGACAGATTGTGTTTGTTTTTCCCATTTACAATCAAGGTGTTGCCATGGCAATCAGCACCACAGCGTTCGGGGTTTACTTTTACCTGATGTCCAAGCTTCACACCCCCACTGTGTCACTGAGCGTCTTGATGCTGGACATCCAGAGCAAGGCTGGTGAAGAACCCCATGCTAACTTGGCCTGGCTGGCCTTGGCCAGCATGGCTGTCTTCATCACAGGTGAGATCTTCAGTCAAAAGTTATTGAAGCTGGCTTAACAGCAGCATGAAATCGCTTATCTGTATATTTGTGTTTCCCAAATTACCTCGAGAACAATACAAATACAAAACATAGCCCTGGCACTCTTCATTCATCTCTCTAAGTTATTTCCCTACACATTCTACGTCTCCCATCAACTTTTAATGATACCCCCATCCTACTGATACATCCCCATCTTCTCTTCAATCTATATCATGTTCTTTGTAGTATTCTTTTTGTGAAATGTTTTGTAGTGTATATGTATATGTATATGTAACATATTTTGTCTCTAACGGTTAAGGAAAGAGGACAGAAAGCTAATGTTGTGTGGCAGTCAGGGACACTGCTCTTAAACTAGTAGGTGGAAGCTGGAGAACTTACTTCAGTTACCAGCTGATAAGCAGATTATTTCGCACCTGCTTAATTTTGTGTCTGGATATTGTGAGATATTGCGCCACAAATTCATCGAGGTAAATTTGAGTGTCATCTACATTATATATCTGATCCGAACAAAAATGATTTAGTCAACTTAGAAAATGATGGAGATTTTCAAGAACATGAGGATTGTGCCATACTATTTATTGTTGTGTTCAGGTTTTGCCCTTGGTTGGGGTCCAATCCCGTGGTTGATCATGTCGGAGATTTTCCCCCATAAAGTGAGAGGGTTTGCCAGTGCTGTCTGCGTCCTCACCAACTGGGGCCTGGCATTCGTCGTCACCAAAACATTCCAAGACATGATGGTGAGTGCTCAACAGGATGCAATTAAAATGTTTTTTTTCTTATATTAAATAAGTGTGGTAAGTGGTATTTTAAGATTTTTTTTAAAAGCTACGTAATGTTGCTTTAATGAGCTAATTGACTGCCCAAATTGATTGAATTAATTTCAGCAATCTGCTTAAAAAGCTTTTCCATCACTCCCTGTTTCTCCAATATGAGAAAATGTGTGCTTTTCACTGTTTTTTTTTTATTTATTTTTTTTTTTAGCATTTTTTGCATCATAGGTAACTGTGATGTCCAAATGAGCAATTTTTTAAAACTCGACTTATGGTTTAATAATTAATAATGATCCTTACCTGCATCTTAAGTTGTGTGTTCTGTTGCCTTTTTGTCTGTTTTGGACTATTTTTTTAACTTGCAAAACCTTCATCTATGGCCTCTCCAACAAAACGTAGACATCCATGTATTAATAATTATAAAGAAATAAATAAAACTGTGACCTCTTCCAGACTCTTCTAACCAGCGCTGGAACCTTCTGGTTGTTCGCCTCTACATGCGTCCTCAACGTCATCTTCACTATCGTCTTCATCCCAGAAACTAAGGGCAAGACACTGGAGCAGATTGAAGCCACTTTCAGAGGGACATCAGGTCCATGAAGCCCCCTTCCTTGCCAAAAAACGTCACGCATGTCAAAAACTAAAAAATCTCTGACCTCATATTTCAGAACTGACTGTCCCGGCGACACTGTGTGGGCATTTGTACATCCTTGTGAAGCCTTGAAAATTATGAAGCTATTCAAAAAATGTTCATTAGTTTTTATCACAGACACACTGCTCAACCTAATACAACTACTTAATACTAATACAACAGCACTGTGGTGATGCTGCCTCCATGATGGTAACACTGTCCTTTCTTTCTTTAATTCTATGATGTTATCAGAGGCTCAGGTTTATGGTGCTGTTGGACTGATGGATGTTTCTCATATTTTGTCCACCCCATGTATATCAATAGGAGGCCTGACCTTCAGCATTGAAACATTTGATAATCAGGCCAAGAATAAGTGTTTTTTTAAAAACTGGACTAAAGGTCACCTTTTAACACTGTGCTGCAGAGTGACTACTAGCGAGTAGATTCAGCAAAGGTTTAGTTTAGTGCTGACTGTGATGGAGCGACTATCTCCAGTAACTCTACACTGCCCTCTGCAGGTGTCACTGCTTTAGCTCAACTGTGAGGACACAAATAAGACTTCCTTTCCTTGGGTAGACTTAATGAAAGCTACAAAACTGAAAATCATGTACATAGTTAAAGTTATATAATCTGGGGTCTTAAAACTTTCAGTCTGGAATTCTCTACTGTGAAGTATCAGAGTGAATAGTGCTGAAGGTGTACTACACCCCGATTCTTTCTACAGGTGAGACTTTTTTTCAAGGAGAAAAGAGGCTGTGCTACGCTCAAATAAATATCAGGTATAACAGGTTCAAATTAGTTTGGGGTTTTTGTGTGTGGTAGAAGACATAGCAAAATGTCTGAAGATGTTACTCAAACCCCTGCTGCAGCATCATTTTATTCCAGTTTTCATCAATTAAGGCATAAAACAGAGCTTCTGTATTAATCCTCATTTGAAACCCTTTAGAGATTTCAGCAGGTCAAATCTGTCCTACACAGATGTTAATTTCCTACACTGCAAATATGTTTGTATGTAATGTAAGAAATACTCTCTGGGTTTTTGGACTTTATATCTTTTTGACCGAAGCTGGTATGATGCTGGAGCAGAGTGTAGGGAATACAGAGACTTTTTGAAACAATGTCGGTGTTTAGTTACTGTACTAGTTAAGAATAAAATCTGGTGTCCTGGTGTTCCTCCTTAACTTCAAAATGTCTCTGAAAGAATTATGAAGGTTTTTTTGTACTGATGTTTTGGGAAGTGAGTCTGCTGTTTACAATGACTATGCTGACTGTTAATCTGACTGTGCAGTTTGCATAGTCAGAGAATTGAAGTGAAACTTAAACTGATTCCACGATGCAAAACTTGTTTAACATTTATCATTAAAAAAACTGGCAACTGTAAATTCTCATACAGAAAGAAGTGTTTTTGTAAGGTTTTTGCAATAATTTTCTCTTGGGATGAAATGTTGAACATGTGTCACATGACTTATATACAGTTGGGATGGTGATGATATTTGATTTCAGACTGATGTTTTGTTTTTTCACAGTTTTTAATGATTTTACGTTTTTCTCTTTTGAAAATAATTCTTCTCTATATGAATAAAGACCTATGTTGGTGTTTGTTTGCTATGAGCTCAGTGAAGGTATGAAATAAATAAATGATTCCACTCTTTAAAACATTTCTCCACTGGCTTTATGTTTGCATATAGTGTATAATTTCACACTCACTATTTAGTTTTAACAGGATCAAATGGAGCTCTTTGTCACAGAGTGATTATCCTAGTGTGAAACCGAAATGCACCATTAGCTGTGCCTGTGAAGAAAATATGATTGTGTGTTGTGTTCTTCAGTAATGATTTAAGGATCGTCAGCTTTATGGAGTTTTGAATTACAGCCTCCATCTGTCATATGTTGATATGTGATTATAGACAGGGCAGAAAGTCATGCAAATACTGAATTCTGGCAGGATGATAAGTTTATCTAAACTGAATGTATTTCTAAAGGTTATTCCTTTTAAACAATTCAACTTTAATTCCGGGCGTTAAATGTTTTTTTATGGTGCCATAAAAAACACAATTGATTGAGAATATATTGAAATGACAAATCACAAAATATTTCTGAGGCTGAGAATAAAAAGTGTTTATCTGTAAGAAACATTTGATTTTATTCATTACAAACTAAGTTATCATATCTCTGCAATAGAATGCATAACGTATTTTTGTTAATATGACACAGGTTCCTAGCAGGCATTTGAAACATTTTTGTAGTTACAGTTTAAGTAGTTAAAATTAAATGGGCTGTATTTTTTATTTTTTATTTATCAATGTTTTTATGAATTCAACCTCTCATAAATCACAGTTTTATTTGATATTGTAACAACATGTACCTGTTAGGTAGGTACCGCAACTGAACAAAGAAAGTTTTCAAAGTGACCAGAGGCATCATGCTCTAAATATTGAAGCCATCGGTTACCAACAAATTGTCATAATACATTGATATACACTACTCAAAATTAGTTAGAGATATTGGTATATTTTAGTGTTTGATTGCTTATTCTGTGACATAACTGAATTTTCATTGGTCCCCCAGAATACTGCGACATATTTTATTTGACTTTTAATTAATTTCGTGCACACACGCATATATGCACCCATATCCCAATATCCCAAACTAATTCTGAATAGTGTATACTGGTCAGTACAGGGTAAAACAAAAATGAAAACCACAAAAAATTGGTATACTTGTCAATGAAATCAATATGAAATATTCTATACTCTGTAGTTGACTGTTTAAATTCAGAGTTTGCGCACTGAAACTTATACGGCTTTTCAAAATAAATTCCGTATCAGCAAAAGTTTAAACCGATGTGAGAAACTTGCCATTTTTTTGGTCTCAATTTTGAAAGATTTCCGTAGAAAATGAAACATAATTCATTAAAACATGTTTCCATGTATTTTCTTTGATTATATCTGCAAAAGTATACAAAGTTCATCCCCACCGGAACTATTGTGACAGCTGCTCTCCACGCTTTTCCGGTCCGCGGTCAAAACTAACGGAAACACTTCCTGAACTGCCGGGTGTCACCTCGCCTGTCGTCCGGGGGCCGCCTGTCTGCCGCTGAGACTGGGGATGCTGCTGCAGAGATGGAGTTGAATCACAAAAACAACAAAGTGTCGGTCAGAGTTTGAGACAAAGGGAGGAGGTTAGCGTTAGTTCTCCAACTGAACTGATCGCTGGATGGATTATTTGTTCGAAAAGATAGGAGGAAATTTAAAAAATCAGGTCGAAAAATGAAGCTGCTGAAGCCGAGCTGGGTGAGCCACAACGGTAAGCTTGTGCAGGAATCTGTTGGACCAAGTTGGGCTTTTGTTGTCGGAGGGGGGCGAATTGATAAGGAGGCATGATGGTGGTGGTCGACACTTGTGTGACTTGTTCGTGACTTGATAGTCAGTCACCCGCCAGACTTAATTCAACAGCTGAACACACACAGCGGGTGTTTTTGTCATTATCAGTATCCCTCCTCGCTGTTCCAAATGTATTAATGTTTGCTAACCGTAGATAGCTAGCTAGCTTGTTAGCCCCCCGGCTAGCTTAGATTCCCTGGCGCTAGCTGACTTTACCTGCCAGTTGACCCATGTCGAAGTTGCTGTCTCAAAGTGACTTCTTGTTTGATGTTTTTGAGGTCTCAAACGGCATTTTGGTAGAGACAACTTATTTTAATGACAGTGAACACGATCAATATGGAGCTAAAAAAAAAAGTATGTGTTGGTGAAATGTCCAAGCTGTCAGTTCGGAAAGTTAACCGTTGGGGAGATGGCCTGAATTTAGGGTGCAGCTAACGCCTGTTGTCACTACAGTAGAGTTGGGTAGCTGACAAGTTAAGTCGTTTAGTCTGTGAAGCATCTTGGAGTTTTGCAAATGTCTATCACAACATGCCAGAAAACCAAAGTAGCAAGGGATATGTTCACAGGCATGTTTACCTTAACTAACGGTGGCAAGGTTTAGAGTCATCTGAGTCAGAGACAGACAGAGAATCCAGCAGATGTTTGGTGTTTCTTGTTGTAATACTTTAAGTGCTTATGTTCTTTGACGCTCAAAATAATCATGAACCAAGAGTTATCTTCTTCTTCCAGTCTGCACAAGTGAAAATGTTTTATTCAAACATGTAGGAAGCCAGTAGACACATAACCTTTGTCGTTGATGGACGATAAAAGACAAAAAAAGGAAAACCGAAATAACAAAAGCTGCAGTAAAATATTACAGTTAATTCAATTAATTAGAAGAGAAGATCTTCACTGACTGTCTTTTTAAATGACTCAACAAGCCAAATAAATAACCTCTCTTTGTTTTCATGACTGAATAAACAAACTGAACTTAAAGGAGAGCACAATTTCATACTGTGTTACTTTGTTTATATGTGGCAGACCCTGCCACCTTTCTAGCTTCAAACAGTGCTCTGAGGGCCTTATTCCTCTGAGAACAGCTTGTTTATTCAGTTATGGAAAACATATATTTCTCAGTTTGTAATATATCCTCATCAAATATTGTAAATGTTAAAGTACTGAGTTTTGATTTATTCGGCAACTATATCAACTATTAATTTTATGCACTGAAAACATGTGGAGAGACACACAAGGTTGTACACAATGAGGGGTACGTGTATAAGTTATATAAAAGCTGGTTTGATTTTTTTTTTTCTTAATCACTGAATTCAGCTGCATACAGACATATTTTATTTAAGTGATTCCAGAGGATTTTACAAATCAGGCCCTATACAGAAAAATCCTAGAATGCATGTTGAACTAATCCACAGTCACGAACACGGCCAACACTTTGAGATCATGGGCATGCTCTGACTTAGCTGTGGAAAATCACAGAAAAGTTAAGGAATTTTCCATCAGGTCAAGAGTCTGAAGCCTGATGTAGAAACACTAAGGTCACTGTGACTTTCTTGCATTGTATGAAAGTGTGTCCCATATCATGTTTTACCATGAACAACTATGTTATTCCTTCCATACTCAGTTATTATTCATTATCTATCTACAACATTAATCTACAGTTTGATTTGAAAAATATGATTACATTTTTCTTATGTGTTTCACAGGCAAACCCATATTTTCAGTTGACATCCACCCTGATGGGACAAAATTTGCAACTGGTGGCCAAGGTAAGACCAGTACCACTGTTTACATCCTCTGGCACTGAACCTGCTTCAGGGTTTTTTTGGCGGGGGTTTATTGAAATACTGTGCATTTTCCTTAAATGTTGTACTTGAATTGGATTCTTTTTTTTTACAGGAGAGGACTCTGGCAAGGTGATGATATGGAACATGGCACCAGTTCTCAGAGAGGAGGATGAGAAGAATGAGAATATTCCCAAAATGCTTTGCCAGATGGACAATCACCTAGGTAACCAGCCTTATCTGGAGTCATTTTAATGTTGATTCATATAAGCCTGTTGAATCTAGGAATGTTTGCTTAAATTATATATTTGTTGGTGAATATAACCACGTAGGCAACTGTACGACCAACAGTACAGGCGGTATGGAGAGTTATTTCCTCTCACGCAAGCACAGACCGTACAAGCTAGTTGGCTGTCAGCTGTATTCTTTTTGGTGTGTTCAACTGCAGCTTATTGGACGAGACACAAGCAATGTTCTGGTACGTCTTGGCTCTTAGTTAGACTTCACACCAGGTGTGGCATGTGAGTAGCATGTAGCACTACTGAAGTATCCATCTGTCCAATTTTCACTGGGTCCGACCCCTGTTATGGTGTTACTGTCTTTATAACCAGAAGCTGCAGGCTGATTGATATCAGAAAATGAATGGAACATAACCATAAACATATTTATGTTAATGGTTATTTTTCCTATAAATATAAACAAGCTGTTTCTCAGAGGAAAAATGAGGTCCCCAGAACAGTGTTTGAAGCTAGAAAGGTGGCAGGGTTGGCTAAATATAAACAAAGCAAAACAGTTTGTCCCCTCACCAGTCCCTGGTACTGACTGATTCTGCCCTTCCAAATATGACAGCCAACTCATGATGTTTCTTTAGGTTTCAAATCCTGCTTAAATCATGCTTGACTTCTTTTTCTCATTGAACAATGTGGCAGATACATACTGCTTCTCTATTTTCTATAAATCCTGCTCCTGCATATGCATCAATGTTTGTACTTCTTCTGTGAATAGTAACAGTAGTTAAAGGTTGGAGAAGTCAGATTCTGATGAAATAGTCGCTGGTTTGAATCTTTTTCCTCATTTATATTCTCCACCGGCGACGGCCGCTGTGCACATAATAGTGCTCTCTAGACAAACAGATTAAAATAACCTCCCCTGTCCTGCACTACCTCTGACGAAAAACACAAGCTGCTGCAGTGTGAAAGGACCAAGTAAATGTGCCAGCAGTCATTTTAATAATAAAAACGTTTTGCACTGCAGGTACCATTAATGCCCACTATAACCGACAGCCTTATCAGCACAAAGCCATACAAGGTATATTTATAAGAAGAGTCAGCAGGCCTGTTTGTTTTTTTTTCTGCAGCGTGTGTGAACTGTGTGCGTTGGTCCAACAATGGGCTGTACCTGGCATCAGGAGGAGATGACAAGCTGGTCATGGTGTGGAAGAGAGCTGCGTATGTACACACAAATACACACACACAATGCGCAAGTACACGTGATGTTTTTTTAGAAGGTAAAACTACATTTTTAAGAGAACTTCTTGATTATTTTCAACCACAGAATGCGTTCTGAATTTAAACGAAATCTTTGAGGCTTGTGCTGTTTGTGTGTTCAACAGTCACAGCTGGTGATTGCTTGTTTGACTTTGTCCACGTGTGTGTGTTTTCTCTGTAGATTCATCGGTCCGAGCACAGTGTTCGGGTCAAGCAGTAAGCTGGCCAATGTGGAGCAGTGGAGGTGTGTCACTATCCTGAGGAACCACACAGGAGGTTGGACATACACAGAGAACTTATTGGACCAGATTAATAAGATAAGGACTGAGTCATAGACAAAAACACTCCATAGCAGTTCTAGACGACAGAAACTGCACAGGGAACCTTTAACTAGTGAAATATCTCTAAAGCTTTGTGTATGTATGTGTGTTTCATTTGTAGATGTGATGGATGTGGCGTGGTCTCCTCATGATGTGTGGCTGGCCTCCTGCAGCGTGGACAACACTATCGTCATCTGGAATGCTCGCAAATTTCCTGGTAAGAGAAACAGAAGCCAGAGCGTCCCCTGCCTGTAGCACCACAGCTGGAAAATAGATAGATGGATGGATTGCTGAATGGAAGTTAGAATAATCCAAACTTGCTGTTTCCGGAATTAAAAATAATGAAATGTATCATTTGCAATAATTATCATTTTAATCATTTTGCACAGTTCTACTTGACCTCGTGTCATTTCATTAACCAGAAGCAGAATTTAAAGGATACTTTGCAGAAGTGCTACATTATTAAAGGAATAGTTAAACATTTGATGAGATAAACATCATCGTCATCCATGTCTTTGTCTCCTTTGTTTCTCTCCAGAAATGGTGACGTGTCTGCGAGGACACACTGGGCTGGTCAAAGGTCTAACATGGGATCCAGTGGGGAAGTACATTGCCTCCCAGGCCGACGACCACAGCCTCAAAGTGTGGAGGACAGTGGACTGGCAGATGGAGGCTAACATCACAAAACCATTCAGCGAGGTACAAAATCACTGTCAGCTGTGTGAAGATGCTGTGGAAACATCTGGATTGGTTATGTGTTTTAACTTTTTCTTTTATAGGTCACATCTGTTTCTGCACCTGCCAGTTCTGTCACATGCACTGTTTTCACCAATAAAGGTTTTATTCACTTTCTCTCTTCTCTCCCTGCTTCTTAGTGTGGCGGGACGACCCACGTCCTCCGTCTGTCCTGGTCTCCTGACGGTCAGTACCTGGTATCAGCTCATGCCATGAACAACTCTGGTCCCACTGCTCAGATCGTGGAGAGAGACGGCTGGAAGACTAATATGGACTTTGTGGGCCACCGTAAAGCTGTTACTGTGGTGGTGAGGAAGTTTTAACCACACGTTCAGTCTTTAAATGAACCCTTCACCCAAAATGTGTCGGTGCACTGATGGATTTGGTTTATTTCTCTGTAGAAATTCAACCCAAAGATTTTTAAGAAGAAGCAGAAGAACGGCAGCTCTCCAAAACCCAGCTGTCCGTATTGCTGCTGCGCTGTTGGCAGCAAAGACCGATCGCTCTCCGTCTGGGTCAGTTCGCACTTTGACAGTGAATCGAAAACAGTAAAACATATGAGTTAGTGTCAGTGATGCAGGTTCCTGAGCGAAGTTTCAGATTTCCCACTTCAATTTAGTTGTTCATGGTTTTTGCATTTGTCCCTTCTGTTGACTGTGAGCAGTCGTCTCAGAGATAATCCATCTAAGTAAATACAACGATTGCCTCATTGTCTTTACCTCATTTTTGTTTAGTATTTGTTCAGTCAAAAAAAAAACATTGCCTTTAAATGAATGCTCAGTAGAAAAGTTTCTAACCCCATTTTCATAATTGTTTAGTGAGGATAAACATATGAGGTCTTGAGAATACTAACATCTGTTTCTTCTCCTCAGCTGACCTCTCTGAAACGCCCTCTGGTGGTCATCCATGATCTGTTTGATAAATCAATCATGGACATTTCATGGTAAGTTTTTGAGTGTGTCCACTGCCACACAAGTACATTTGGCCTTGTTCAGACTGCCAGCACCACATCTGATTTTTTGGCATATCCTGATGGAAGTCTGGACAGAAAAAAAAACGCATGAAATTTGTATATTTGCAAATTGAATCTAAACCAGATTTGATGATGGTTTGACATGCGATTCAAAGTGGATTCCTACAAATGTGTTTGGGTTCGGTCGCTCATTTCAGATTTCAAACGACATCCAAGTACATCAGCAGCAGAGCAGAATCCATGCGGTCACTAGCAGAGCGGGTCAACAGTCTTAGGACAGTCAGACTGAAATTAATTGTCTGCTCCACAGCTTGATGGTGTTATTGTTTGAAGAGTGAGTTAATGGATGAATAATTTCTCATGCTTCCCCATTGGAAGTATACATAGTGACTGATGCCTAAGCCATTACGATAGCAACCTATGCAGATAGGCTGATGATGTCTGGACCCAAGAATATGATATGATTAGTTGCTAATGAATGTGTAGACAGTCTGTCTAAAAGTCTGATTTGATAAACAAATCTCTGATTTGCCTGCAGTCTGAACTTAGCCTTAGTGTCTCTCTCCCCTAGCTTGCTGACCTGTCACAAAGTCAAACATTGAGGTGACATCACCCACATAAAGTTGATCCCAGAGATTCATAGAAAGTTTTACCAATATAACCATTTTCATGGTGTAATCAATTCAGAATAAAAAGACATCTGCCTGACCTTGGTATTCTGTCAGCCAGTATTATAAATGTTTATTTTTTATAATAAAAATCTTTGGAAAAATGCCTTTTGGCTTCAGGGGATTTTTTGTTCACTCTGCACAGCACTGTACACTCTGCTGTCTTTGTGTATTTGTCAGGACCCTGACAGGTCTGGGGATGTTGGTGTGTTCAATGGATGGCACTGTGGCCTACCTGGACTTCTCACTGGATGAACTGGGAGACCCGCTGAATGAGGAGGAGAAGGTAAGACACACCTCATGAAATCCCATCATGTTCTGATCCTCTGACTGTGTCTTTGTTTGCAGCACAACAGAAAATTGTTATTTACCCCATGAGGCAAAACAAATGACTGTCAAACTAAATTAGATTATGTTTGCACTCTTGTTTTAGCAGCAATAACCTCAAATCTTTCCCCTCTTACGCTATAACCCAACCAGTATGGTATGTGTAAACTTTGCTGCATCGGTGTTTTCTTTTTTTTCATTTCAATTCTTCAAATGAATGTTCTTCCAGAAAAAGAGGGTTTGATTTCTAAGAGCTTGGTGTTGCCTAAATGACATCTCTTGTCTTCCAGGAGAACTTCAGTGCATTTTGTTAGTTCTTAGAACAAACCCTAAGACACCACCATTAGACAAATATTCAGCTCTGTTATCTAGTTAGGAGTTTATTTTGCTTTAAAGCTGAGAAAAGAACAGGTGAAGTCTGGATTAAGACATGAAAACAGCTGTTTTTTCAGTTGTTTTCGACTGATATGGCCACTAATGAGAAAATGCAAGACAAGACTGCGATAAGTCAAGTTTAAGTTTTTATTGTTTTGGGTTTTTTTTGGTACCCCAGCTTTTTCTTTCTTTTATTCTTGTTTGGATGTGTTCCTTCCCTCCATCCCTCCTTTAAGAGCACTATGAACCCAAATGAAACTTCTTCTCTCTCTCTGTCTGTCGTACAGAACAGCATCCATCAGAACATCTACGGTAAGAGTCTGGCTATAACCAGCACAGAGGCTCAACTGTCCACCACCATCATCGAGAACCCTGAGATGCTCAAATATCAGCAGGAGCGACAGAACTCGGCCCAAGCCAACTCTGGACCGGGCAGTGCTGGGCCCGAATCCTCAGCCCCAAAACTTAACAGTGTGATGAACGGAGAGTCTCTGGAGGACATCCGGAAGGTGGGAAACTGAAATACGACATCCAACAGGCAGCACAAAGTGTTGAACGGCTGTTGTTTAGGTTCAGGACAAATATTGAGTTCTGATGGATAATGAATAATGATAATGCATAATGAATTCGCAGTGTGTGTGTATGTGGGATATTTTTTTTTAAATGCAAATATTTGCATTTTAAAATCACTTAATGTGCTCAGACAAAAAAATGCAGACTGGTCTGGCTAATAAAAGTTTAAATGATTATAGTCATACAACTGAGTTTTAGAATCTACATAGATAAATGTAGAAACTAATGTAGAACCATTGATTGATTATAGATATTTTGACAATAGCAACTTACAATAGATATTTTAAATGAAATTGATTTAAAAATTAGTTTTAGAAATACAAGTCAACATAGGAGAGTGAATGATGTATACCAACTTGGAAACAGCTCAAAAAGCTTAAATTTCTTGGCTGTTTTATTTTGTCATCTTGCAGAACCTTCTGAAGAAGCAGGTGGAGACGAGAACTGCAGACGGCAGAAGACGAATCACGCCGCTCTGTATCGCTCAGCTAGACACTGGGTAAGAAAACATGGAATAGTCTGATTTTCACTGGTGGACAGATTTATTACCTTCGTTTACAAGATAACTGACAGCAACGAAAGCTTACAAACTAAGTTCAGATTAAAAAGGAAGAGGTTTGAATATTGTTTATTTTTTCTAAAATCATAGTGCATTTGTTTGTGAGGAAACAAGACAGTAAAAGCTGAATCAGTAAGTAACAACATAGATTAGTATAATACTGATATAAAAGATTGATTAGTTTATTTTAACTTCAATAATCTTGGGTATATTCCTTGTAAAGAAAAGAGAAGTTGTTTTATTCCTCACGCAGCTTGTTTTTTCAGGCAGAAAGAGGCTGTCATTTAATTCAGCTTTACAGTATTAAATGTTGTTGCATAATAATCCTTTGTGACATTGACTGAAATGTGTTTGACTGAAATGTGTTTGAAAGGGGAAGAATACACTTACACAAACGTAAAATCCCAGAAGAGAGACCTGGCAGCACCACTAAAAACAGATAAAAAGTCAAACCTCTCCACTGGAAAAAGGCAACAGTACAACAGGTCCGATATTCCCTCAATGACAATTAGACCAGATCCAAAATGTGGCCTCAGCAAATAGAGAGAGAACACCAGCAGTGGCAGCAGCATGATGCACCACCAATTAATGAGCAGCTGAGGTGGAAAGCAGCAGCAATACATGTCATTTTCCCTGGACCTAACAGTTCACTTTGATTTAAAAAAAAAAACAAAACACATTTTCCTCTTGATGATGATGATGATGATGATGACGCACGACCTAATCAGAGCTGATACAGATTGGATCTAATGTAGTATTGGACATTTTGACACACAGACCCCAAAACTGGATCCTACCGGATTCGATTAGACTCAATATTATTTTGATCTCTGCCAGACTTGGGTTGCACAGTGAGTCTCTGCTAGTTACTGTGAGGATTTGTGAAGTCCTGTGGTTGAGTCAAAGTGAACCCCAGCTCATTAGTAGCTTTAGAATTAATAGTAGCACCAGTATTCATAAGTGTAGAAACATTAACAGATCACTGTCTGTCTTTCTCTGCAGGGATTTCTCGCCAGCTCTGTTCAACAGTGCTCCCATCCTGCCCTCTGGCTCCTCCATGTCCAACCAGCTCTCCTCTCAGCTCAGCTCTGACTCCAGCCCTGGACCGGCATCTTCTCTGGGACTCAGGCCCACCCACGACCCTATGCTCACCTCGCCTCCACCCAACAGCGCCGTCAAGGGCCTGGAGGACAACAAAGATGGGTACAAGCTAATATCAAGATTATCTGTTCTACCCTCACTGTTTTCTTTTTCTATGATTTTCTACGTCCTGTCTGTGCATGTTTGCCTCTCCTCAGTCTCTCTTTCTTATCATCTGGTGTCCTTATGTTTCAGTGTGAAACCGTGTCTACTGCTCACATCAGCCTCGAAGATCGAACCAATGAAAGCCTTGGACTCCAGGTTCACAGAAAGGTCAAAGGCCACGCCGGGGGTCACAGCCGCCATCTCCTCCATTGCTGGACTCATGCCTCTGGACAGGTGATTGACTCAGTATAAGTAAAGTTGTTAAGGAGTCTGAGGTGAACCCTAAAAGAGAACAAACTGTCCCTAAAATCAACTTTTCTGTTGGTCCAGCAGGCCAAAAGACGGCATCTCCGCCCTGAAAGACGTAAAATCGAAAGAAGACACAAGCAGCGACAGCGAGGACAAGATGGCTGCCATTAATAAAAACCTGTCCTTTAGCAAGAGGAAACCCGATCTGCTGATGGACGGAGGAGAGGTGGTGGAGAAGAGGAAGAAGGGACGGCCCAGGAAAGACAAGATGGCCGCTCCCGTCGCCCAACCCTTCACTCAGGTAAACAAATGGAGGGAAAAGATGAATAGAGGTCCTAATAATATATTATTAGAGGTGTCACGATTCTTCAAATCGTCAATTCGATTCAATTTTCGATTTTAAGGTCACAATTCGATTCGGTTCTCGAACTTGGCTATGGCTATGCTATTTTTAGATTAGTCTCGTTAAGGATCATTGGATTATACAATGTTAACTTGTTTCTTTTTTTTATTCTTATTTCGAAAGATGGTCTACATGATGTCATGAGGGACATAATCTCCACTATTCTTTTCCAATGTACCACATTAAGGCCTTACGTGTCACATTTAAATAATTCATTAACAATATCAATGTAACAATAACTTGTTTCACCAGTCAATTGGAAACTAACTGTAAACAAAAGAATAGAAGTCACAGACGGTACCTGCCACCTAGTGACTCCTTTGTTAATGCAGTGTGTACTTTTCACATCAGATGTCATTCAAGTTTAAAACAAAAAATCGAATATACCGCAGCCAAAACAGACTACTGTCATTAAAATGAATGGGAAAATCTGCGTTTTCACGGCAACGCAAGATCCAACGTGAATCCACTTGCCGCGCTACGACATTCTGTGTGTTTTTTTTTTCATCCTCTTGGCACACCTGCTGGATGTGCACTGGGGGGCGTGGCTAAATCCTTATTTTCCGCCTTTGATTTCGAAGGTTGAGATCACTGGATGTCAATATCTGACTCACAATCAAAGATCGTGACAGCTCTATGTTTTCACATCTAGATATTCATTCATTTCTTTTGAAAAAACATTAATAAACCTAAAAGAATTATTCAGAAAAGATATTTAGATTGTGGAGACATTTATTAACTCTGTATTTTCTCTGTAGATTTGAAATATCTCTCGTTTAAAACATTTTGTTTTGGTTGTGGTTTTAAACAGCATTTAAAACATTGTCTTTAAATTAAATGGCTGAATTAGTTGTATTAAAAAGGTGTAGAAAAGCTCCTTTAGTGCAGAAAGTGATAAAAGCCCATCTTCTTCCTGTCAGATAACTCCTCCAGCAGAGCGGGAGCCCAGCAGGGTAGCAGCTCCTCCTGCTGCTGCTGCTGTAGCTACTGTCAAGCTACCA
This sequence comes from Diplodus puntazzo, assembly GCA_963678695.2. NCBI lineage: Eukaryota > Metazoa > Chordata > Actinopteri > Spariformes > Sparidae > Diplodus > Diplodus puntazzo. Next base: position 17,186,384 of record OZ023159.1, on the reverse strand, counting down.
ACACCGAGTATAAAGAAGGCCTTCAGTCTGCAGGTAACACACTGTGTGTGTGTGTGTGTGTGTGTGTGTGTGTGTGTGTTTGCAGTTCTCGCGAACAGTCTATTATGTAAAGGGTATTCGAGGGTCCCAGACTTTTTAGAGCTTTAAGATGAACCTTTAAGAGAATATTGGATTTAAAAAACATGATTATATCTTGGAGCCATGAATATGCTTTAGACGGTCTCTGTGATCTCCTTTCCACAAGTATTGTGTCCTGCCCTTTGAGTTATTCACGTTGCAAATATGATAGTGCTTTCTTTGATGTTAGTAATTTTAATATCTTCCCCTTAGACCATACAATTTCAAACCGCCATCACTATTGCACAGCAGTTTGATTACTAATGTTTTTAATACACTATTCTGCTTTTTATCCTCCCTGTTGGTGTACAACAGAAAATGAAAAAGAGAGCCAAATGGAACCGATTCCTTTCATGATAGTTCTTCATTGTCTCGTTCTACACATAATTGCAGAGGTTCCTATCTAGTTTCCCAGGAGGCAGTTTAATATATGACAAACAAAATTACACTGAACAAAAACGAAAACTATTTTCTTGCATCTCACTGATACTTTTATGTTCCTGCCTAGTCTCACCTGCTCAGTACTTTAAAACTAAGGAGGGTAACCATACAGGGATTTCATTTTGGCCTCATGATTGTTATTATATTATTTAGGACAAAACTGTTTTCTTACATACGTGATAAGCTATAAATAGAATATGTGTGTGTGTAGGTTAGCATGGAGCCGTCAGTGTTCCTGGAGGTGGAGAACGAGGTGACGGTGGTTGCAGGTTCAAGGCTCAGCCAGCTGCGATGCTCCAGAGACGGACGAGACTGGAACACACTGCTGCCCAGCTCAGTGGTCACAGCTGCAGGGAGCAGGTAGGAGGCTCTGCTGGCATCTCCTGTGTTGTGACTAAAATTGATAGAGCTTGTCCTAAGGCTTGAATTGTTTCAGTTACACTAATGTTTTTTATTTTTTTTCATATTATACATTTATATTAATAAACAGATCACAAACACTAAATCACTTCCTCCTGATCTTCCTCCCTCTCAGTGACGTCCTCGCCGTTGCCTGTCAGGACAGGATGTTGTCTGTTTTCTCTTCCTGTGGGAGGCGACTCCTTCCGGCCATCCAGCTGGCCACACCCGCGTCAGCTCTCCACTGCTCCGCCCATTTCGTCATGGTTCTGACTGCTGGAGCAACGCTGTCCGTATGGTCAGTGGTCATGTATTCTGTTAGAAATGTCATGTGGTGGATTTTGTTAGACTTGATATGTAGTAAATAGGGAAGTTTCCAGTGTTTCTGAGCGTGTCAGTTATTTTTCATAAATTTTTATACACATTCAATACACACTAATGCAGATGCATTATTTAAATTTCAGAGATAATTATATAGAGAGAGAAATAAGGATTTATGCTGATATATTGTTCAGGGTGTTACATTTTTGTTTTCTTCTGTACTGGTTGATAGAAAAAAAAACACTCAAGGGTTTTCATATAACAGTGTTATACAAAGGCAATAATGACTTTGCTGATATCATTTGTAATAAAATCAGTGTGTTCCTTTGTTATCTGTCCGTGCACAGGGACGTTCAGAAACAGAAGGCTCTGGTGAAGAACGAGTCTCTGCTGACAATTTTATCTGGTGAGACACTGCAGCATGATCCAGCACATACCTCCCTCTGAAGTGATGTATTGTTGTGTTTTCATGTCTGTTAAATATGCGTCACATACACCATATTTGTTATTTTGATAAGAGCTGTAAGTAGGTATATTTTTTAACTCTGCACAGAACCAGGTTAGCTGGTTTCCTTCGCTTTCATTCTATATGCTAAGCTAGGCTAACCCCACCGCACTCGAGCTCCATCTCAATCCATTCCTCAGATAGTAAATTATCCTTTTAAAAGTACTTTTAACACATCATAATGCATAAAAGAGCTCGGTTGAAGGCCAAGACACTACAAGATTGTTTTGAATCACATTATATTGATGTAGGTAGCTATTTTAGTTAGGTCTAGTCATTTAATTTTCCCTAAATATTCATTTTATTTGTGTCTGTAGGTGCTGACATCACTGTGTCTCAGTCTCTGCTGACTCAGCAAGGCGTTCCAGTCATTGGACTGTCCAATGGGAAGTCTTACTGTTTCAGCTCGTCACTGGAGACATGGTGAGTTTTGGGTGTCGTGACAATTCAATTCATTTTTCGATTAAATCTTTTTTTCAGCACTGACAGTTATGCCATTGTCAGACTACTGAGTATTGATTCTTGAAGATTAACAGATCATTGGTTTTATGCCTTAAACTGTCATTTACGTTTTCAAATGTTTCAAAAACTAGGCTACATTGTGTCAAGTGTGACATAACAGCCATATTTTTCTTTTCAAATGTACAGCACTAGAACCATGTGGTCAGAGGGGGACAATGGGAGAAATGTCAAAATTGATTGTGCTTTTGTTTTTTATAGTTTAAACTGAATGCTCATTTCATTTAGAGTTTTAATAGCACTGATGATGAGTTTGGTTAAAGTATTCCGATATTGTTAAAGGTGCGCTATGTGTCAGAAAGTTAATATTCACAATATTGATGAGGTAATAATACAAACTCAGGAACAGTTATTTGATGTATTTCCATATTAATGCGCCGTGCATTGCACACAGTAGAACAGAATGAAAATGCGTTTTTCCTTTGCTGAAAGTTTGTTTATTAAGTCATGGAAAGGAATTCATGAGGATTTTTCTTTTCTCCTAAAATTTCTTCCCCAAAACTACTCAGTGCACCTTGAAGTATTGCATTGATTAATACTACAATGGATGTGTGCTTAAACTACACGCCACTAAACAATTTCCAACATAAACAGTTACACTCTTTCTTTCTCAGGACTCTGATAGCAGATAATGGAGACTCTCTAGTCCAGTGTGCTGACTTCAGGAGCTGCCTACCTACCCACGATGCACCTGTGTCTTCAGGACCACTGGCTGTCATGCAGGGCCGCAACCTCAAGTACGACAGTAATATTTAACCGTTTTACCACCAGTGTGTCTTACTGCAGATAGAGAGGTAGATAAAATAATGTCTTTGGTTCCTGCAGTGCTGGTCGGCTGGCATCCCGCCTCTCGTCCACCCCACATCACCTGCAGCAGAGCATGACGCTGGCCTTCCTGGAGAATCAGCAGGCGGCTGCTCTGACTCTGCAGTCGGCGCAGGAGTATCGCTACTGGCTGCTCATCTACGCCCGTTTCCTTGTTAACGAAGGTAGCAAACTGTCTATTTTCTTCAGATTGATGGGAGAAAAATGATGCTAACAGCTTGTTGCTTAGACTTAAGCGTGTGTGTGTGTGTGTGTGTGTTTCCTCCAGGCTCAGAGTATCGCCTCAGAGAACTCTGTAAAGAGCTGCTGGGTCCCGTCCATAAATCAGCAGCTACAGCCTGGGAGCCCAACACTCTGGTACAACACTCGACTCTCTGCTTGTTGAATTAATTTTATCTTCACTTCAAACTTTTCTGAATGTTTTCACAACTTTTGCCTTCCAAAAGCTGCTTCCTCTCCAATGGCCATAATCTCACTTTGGTCCACAGTGATTACTGCTACCAAAGTTAATGGTTATCCCTGGTTAAATCTCATGTCCTGATGCTCATGCAGTTATCTGACAACTGAAATATATTTGTTTATATGTCTCTTATCAGGGAGACAACAATTAGTTTTTTGGGGCCTGACCTGCATCCTTTTAATTAGCTATTTGTCGAGTATGAGTAGTTGTATTGTCTATAATATTGATTGATTATGAATCTGACACATGAAAATTACAGATACAAGTCTGTCATCCCTAATTTTCTGAAGTGACTTGAGGTCCTGATTCAGAGGTTTATCAGCTGCAATTATTGAATGACACGAGTGTCATCAACTTGTTGATCTAGAGAAGAGGTAACACTCCGTAGGAGCCAAAAAACAGTCTACTTAGTTTTATACTGCAGTTTTACAGAGTGAAGTTTCCTCCCTCATAAAAGTCTTAGTCTTCTATACCTACCTACTCAGTGATAGGATGGGAAGGATGTCACCAGCCAATAACCGGTGCATCCTTAATTTTTACACACTTTTGTTTTCACTTGCGTACAATGTGCAGCGAAATGATTACTCTTAATAACTGATCAATTATATTGTCTATAAACCTTCAGAAAATAGAGACAGAGAGAGACTATCAGAAGTTCCCAAACCCCTACATGACCTATTTTTCCTTGTTCCTTTTCCTTTCCCTCCCTATTTTGTCTGACAACAGTCCAAACCCCAGAGATCTTTAATAGTGAAGCAAATCAGAGAAACACAGTCAGAGAGGCTGAAACCAATTATTAAGCATTGTGCTTATTAAAGGATTAACCTATTTTCAAAAGTTGCTTAACCTGCTGTTGTTAAATGAATCAACTAACTGTTCTCACTCTGCTTCACTCTTAACACCAGCTGCAAGAAATGCTGACTCATATTAGGCCATCTTCATCTCTGCCTCTGCCATTATTTTCAAATGTGTTAAATCTCACTTGTTTGTACTATGTAGTCCTGTTTTGTTTTGTTTTGTTTTGCAAATGAGTGAGCCAAAGCTAGCTCTGGCAGCTCATGCCGCTAACTGTCGTCATTGTTTCCTGTGTGTTCAGGGGCTACGTAAGCGGGAGTTGCTGCGGGAGGTTTTGCCTGTCATTGGAGAGAACCTTCGATTCCAGAGACTGTTCACCGAATACCAGGACCAGCTGGAGCTGCTGCGCAATAAATAACACACACTGCTACACACACACAGAGACTGACACAGACACATACTTGGATTCATCATGAAACCAGTCTGATTCGTCCCGGCTCGGTTCGGGTGAACTCCGACTGTTTTCCTCATCTTGGGAAGCTTGAAATGCTGTTCTGGCTGGAGAAACACATCCTGGGTGTTTTGTGAGAACTTAAATAACAGCCGGTCCACAGCTTTTCAAGTGCTTGGATTTTTCAGTGCTGTCACTCACTGGGGAGAAGTGGGTGCTTAAATCTTTTTTTTAATCACGATTTCAGTTTGAACTCTCGTCTTTTGTCTTTTTTTCCTGCTAAACGTGTTTTTTCTAACCTATGCACCTCTCTCCTGCACTCCTAATCATGAACTTTATAAGATTAACTTAAGAGAGGCGGTGATAGAAAGGTTGCAGGTTTTTATTCTTGCCACGTGCAGCATCATCAGCTGTGTGTCCTGTTGAATCGCCCTCAAGTGTGTTTCCCTCCTCAGAGAGAGAGCAGAGGTGAGACGCTTATAAAAGAAAAATATAAATCAGAGAGGATGTAAAGGAGCAATATGCTTGTACCAAAGTGATGCCTTCACACGTAGAAATAACCACGAGCCTAAATCTGCAAGGTGAAGGAGGTGTAGGGCGTCCAGACAAAGGTTCAACCGGGTTTTTAAAGGCTCATGACGATATTTCTTAACTGAATCTTCCAGTGGGAGAAGTTTTGACAATGTTAGTCTTTAAAAGTGACAACGCTAATACCAAAATGTGAGGTCACAGAGGAAAAAATGAATACATTTAGATCATCACTGGAAATGTAATTTATCTACTCAAAGTACAGGGATGGGCCTCTGGGAAATGGAGTCAGAAGGGATCTGTGGAGAAAAAAAAAGGAGTTTTTGTCACTTTACAGCTGATTCTAACCCTCTGGAGCCGTTCACAGGCAAGTCGAAGAGCACTTAAAGCAGGTCAGACGTGAGAACAATAAAGAGAAGCACAGCAGCCACATTTGTATTTTGACTGAATGCAAACAAAGAGAAGTCATGAACACAATGTCAAAATAATATATTGAAAATTCAGTTTGATTATCAGGTTGTGGCTACGCAGGAATCAAGAGGTGTGGATAAGTCACATCTTGATCCTCAACTATTTACGACATCAATACAAGCCGTCGATCGTAGACGCCATCTTGAAATCACTTCATTAATTGTTCAACACAATGAATATTTTTTTTTTTAACTGTAATTTCATCAGCACCTCTAAAATCAAGATAATCAAATATTTTGAAGCTGTTCTGTCAACCAAGGATTTATCGTGTGCTTACGAAGTCTGTGATGTGTTGGATGAAGGATTTTAGTACCAAACTCAGTCTTCAGGCAGGTCTCATCCTCTATCATGACATCTCAAATTATATATTATATTTACTGAATACCTTTAGTGTAGTCTCCTCCGGCCTGTCTGCAAGAAAACACCCAAAATGGCAGGAAGACAATTCTTTTCATTTGACTTTCATTTCATCCTCTGACCTGCAGGTTTTTGAACTTTTTACCACAGTAACATCCAAATAGATTAAGTGTAAATATCAGTAGCTGCTCAAGAAAAACGTGCTGATGTCATCCTTCCTGGGCTCCAGTGTCTTGTACTTTTTCTTAGACATTTGCAAATCTCCAAGGTATATTAATAAGTAATTATGTGTGACAAACAGGCCTCCAAGTAATCAAGACAAAAGGTTCTCTCTTCACAAACACTATCAACTTCGCTCACAACATCCAGTGCAGCTTTTTTACTCAATAAATCCAACAATAATAGTATCTCAGTTACACATGTGATTGTTGGTTTGGCTTACTGTTCTTGAATTCATATGAACATTTAATCAGACCAGACGGCGATCAGCACGGGCCAGTGGAGACATGTTATATATTATTTGGTCTGTTTCACTTCTTGTGTCTTTTGTAAATAACCAGAGTCTCTTCGCTGAAAACTACGTTTATCGCCGCAAAACCACTGCAAAGACATCTGTTTTTCAGGACTGAGAGGGGAAAAGGACATTTTTTTTTTTTTGTGTCTGACATCCATAAACTTGACATTTTAACAGGTTTCCAAGGTTGTGAAACCCAACAACACCTCAATTTCAAGAAAAAGTAGTTGTGTTTAGCCTTTTTGTCTACAGCAGCAGTAATGCACTCCTCTGCCAATTCAGTGTGTGTATATAAATGGAGAGCATGAGCTTTGAAAGCTTGTTTACTGCTGTAATTCACTGCACAGTGTGAAGAGCAGCACTGAGGCAGAATGAATCCTCTTTCTTTACTAATCTGTACAGCATTTCTTTCTTTTCTTTCTTTTTTTGTTTGTTCTTTTGCTGTTAGTCATTTTTAAATGTTTGTACAAGGCAAAAGTTTTGTTTCCATTTTCTATAAGAAAAAGAAAAAAATGAGCGGAGACGAGCTGAAATTTTGCTTTTGGAGAAAGAAAGTGAAAAATAAACAAATGAGGAACCATTGGGTTTTGGTAATTTCCTGCCTGGTATTTCTTCACGCTGCATTTTTGTGACACTGCAGTTTGTGGTTTAAAGCCTTCATCAAGAGAAAATGATCAAAGAAGAACATATAATGGTTTATGGTAAGATCCCTCAAGTAAGTGTTGGTTAATGTGTAGTAAGGCCCTTGTAAAGTGCCTATTAACATTAATAGGACTACTTCCACATTAATAATAACATTGTAAACGTTTGAATTGTTAGTTATAAGACATTTATAAACATAGCAATCTTAACATTTTATAGCCAGCTTAAAAACGTTGAGTTTGTTATTATTGTTAAAAAAAATGTTTTTTTTTATAAAATTACTTATTTTTATAATGTAATACTACAGGGGTGGCCAACCAGCCAGAGACTAAGAGCCACATTTTTTACTGTGTTACTGCAAAGAACCACATCATACACGTGCACGCACACATACACACACACACAAACACACACACACACCTCTGCTCAGCAAGATTTACTGTAAATATCACACACCAACATGATAATGACAGAAATGGACTCCTACAGTACTAAGACCACAGGCCAGAATTGCTTCGAGTGGCAACAACAGAATACAAGCCATATTTGAAGAGGATTGTTTCAAGGCAAGGAATGCCAGAAGTCCCACTAAGCAACATGCATAGTAAGAGAAAAACGCTATTGTAAATTGTTATATTTTTGTTTGTGGACTTGGTTGAACTGAGAGTTTGTGTGAGACAGTGCACACAACCTTCATTGTTGAAAATGACTGGCCTGTGGTGTGTGCGCATGATGTGGCTCTTTGCAGTAACACAGTAAAAAATGTGGCTCTTAGTCTCTGACTGGTTGGCCACCCCTGACCTAGTAACACCTACTATAAGTACCTTAAAGGTGCAGTATGAAAGAATTGGCGTCTTGTCAAATTCATGCTCAAAACAAAAATGGGGCAACATACGACTGCTAACTGCTGCTTACTATCGCTACCTTTAGCCAGTTAGCTCAGTTAGCCACGCAGCTATTGATCTGGAATCGAATCACCGGGGGACTCTTTGGACCAAGACAGGCTGGGGCTAGCTGCTTAGCACACTAACTTCAGATTAACGTCATAATATAATAACTATTATTTCTTTGCATTCTGTTAATAATTTTTGTTACTTCTTTCATGTTTTCTACCAAAATTCCTACATGTTGCACCTTCAATGTAAAACATGTCAGAAGAACAGTTGACCTAGCAGACAGACGATGACGGGTACAGTCTGATAGAGAAATGCTAACATTTCCATGCTATGTCCTGAGGGTAGGACTGTGTTCCTGAATCAGAAGGGTCTGTCCACTGTGTGGTGTCAGGCTCAAGCAGGTTCATTTTGTGAAGAGCTGTGTAAAAGGAAATTAAAATTGAACACCCACTTGATGTGTTGATGGGTGTTACTTACACGCATGAAGCAATTTCCTGATTCAGTGTGCAGGGAGTTCATCTGGGCTTCCTCTGTGTGAACACATCAGAGATAGTTCTCTAGATTCTCTCTGTAGAGGTTTTTAAAACTGTCTTCAGTTGATGTAGATGGCAAAACGGGGTGGATATAGGAAATGGATGGATGTTTTTGGATGTTCAGACTGATCTTATGAGCATATTGTCATTTTCACCAGTAAGATGGACATTCTGTCTGCTACCTGGACAGTGATAAACCTCCTCTGTGTGTTTTCGCATGGTGAGTTGGACTAAACTCTATCCTCTTAAAGCCACACATTGCATTTTGTTGTTATTTATTATTTTTTAAAGCTGCACTATGTTTTACTTTGTTTATATGTGGCGGACCCTGCCACCTCTCTAGCTTCAGACATTGTTCTGGGGACCTTATTTTCCTCTGGGAGCAGTTTGTTTATTCAGTCATGGAAAAAAATAATATTTCTGAGTTTATATTATTACTTCATTAATATTGTACATTTTAAGATTCAGGGTTTGAATTTCTTCTCCAAAAACGACATAGTGACCCTTTAAAGGATAAACTGAAGTCCTGGACTTTATACTCATAACATCTTTTAGGGGGTAGCATATCACAAGAGTTAGTGCTAATTGCTGCTAACTGTAGTTAGCTAATTTAGTTGCGCAATTAGCGGTCCGTGCAATCAGCTATGGGGGAGTGTTAGTTTTTACACGGCTTGCATAGGAGCTTTGGACCAGGATGGTCCGAGGCTAGCAAAATAGCATGCTAACTTCTGTTGATATCTCCTTAAGATAATACATAATTCAATATGTCATTACATTAAAACTGTAATGTAATTCTTACATTCTGTTGATAATTGTTGTCAGTTTTTGCATGTTTGCACCTTTAATGTTTTGGGGTCCTACTTCTTATGGCTGAAGGGTTCCTAAATACAAAAACAATGTATACATGTCCCTTGTCACAGGATTCATGGCAATTAATTGTTTTTCCCCTCTGAGATATGCTTGAATTTAATATCAAGTGTTTTAACACAAAATAGAAAATAAATGTTTTTAAAAAGTCTTATTCCTCACAACCAGATTGAGAAAGCCCCAAAATCAACATTTAAAGGGGCTCTATGTGACAATCAGCACCAGTTTACTTGTATTAATAACTTTTTTATTGGCCATATGTGAGCGGATTGTAACGTGACATGAAAAGACCTTCCCCGTCTCTCTCAGTTGACTAAACAAGCCTGTGAACGATTTGTTTAATGCTACTGGACTGTGGATTTCTTAGTGAAGGACTTGGGTCAGATTTACCATGACAGTCAAAAAGATGTGACTTTATGTATGTTCTCTCACGTGCCTCTCTCTGCTGTGCTTGCAAGAGTGCAACAGCAGCGAAACGTGGAAATGGAGTCTGCCCACATAAACTAAAAAAAAGGCTTCCAGCACAACGCAGAAGCTCAAAAGAGCCCCTTTAAGATGAATCTATGATATAAATTTCACACGGGTAGTAACTAAATTCAGGGCCTATCCTGCTTTGATTTATAGTTGTCCAGGAAAAAGCAGAATCATCAGGTTTTGTTTTGGTGTCATTCACTGATTGTCACTCTTATTTTCTGTGTGTTTGCGTTTCAGAAGTGACAGTAAGGCAGTCTGATCTGAAGCCTTGTGAAACAGACGAGCGAGTGTGTGTCACTGACATGAGAGACTGTGGCCCTCGACGTCCTTCATCTATACAGAGTGAGAACACAGACACATGCACAGCAGTCAGATATCTTGATTCTTGGTTGTTCTCATCGTTCTTGTTTGTATCTTGTTTTTCACAGATTCTTGCGCTAGACCTAGAGGTTCGAACCTTACCAAAACAAATAAGTAGTTACATAATTAGTAGATGATTTGTTTCACATTATTTAACAGGTAACATGTCATTAATTCTACTCAACTCATTGTTTTGTGAATATTACAGATCCAAGACAAAATTATAGAATGGCGGGATTCAGAGAAAAAGTTGCAATTACAAATCCATGGCGCTGTTTTAGCGTCATGAACGGTACCATGGATTTGTCAAAACGCAGATCAGTTAGGCTACTGATATTTCAGAGCTGTTGTTGGGCCATAGATTCAGGAATAACAAGTTTATTAGGATAAACACTACAAACAGGACCTAATGAAGGAGATGCAGTGCAGGTGTGGAGGGGAAGCTGACTCGGGAACAACTCAGGTAACAGGGCTGAGCTCATTAAACAGATACAAGACAGGTGTGGAGGGTAAACCAGGCTGGAGAGGAGCGCACGAGAAATAACACACATACAATGAACAATATGACAAGACTATGACATTTTCCTCCTGTTCTGTATCCATGTGATGGATTATGTACATTTAAAAGGCCATAATCATATGAAATCAGGTTTGTGGATGTGCTGACACACATTTGAAATGTTGTGGGTGAGTTTGCACAGGGACAATAGGCCACCTTTGTTTTTGTTTTATTATTAAAGTACATTTAAAAAATGTAAATGTATATATTACATACAACTTTGATGAATCATGGTGTCAAAAATGTTACGTCATGCACGAGTACTGAGCTTAAAAAAAACAATTCAGGTTGAGGTGCAGCAATAATAGATAATATTATTTTTATAGACCATTTGTCAGATTTGAATGCAATGCGGACTTATGAATGTCTTGTGTTGTCTGTTTTCCTGCAGGGACCATGAACATGTCCTGCTTCTACCAGATGTCACCCAGATCCATGACGTGTGAGTGGACTGAAGAGTCAAACACAGAGTCAGAAGTCTCGCTCACCTTCAGACGGTAAACACTGACGGCTTATAACTGAATTAATTGTTATAGTTAAACTCTAGCTATTGGTTCTGTGTATGGAGCCATATGTTCTATACTCCAGCTTTAACTAAATGTTCATATTTCATCTTTGACAAAAACATAGAGAAGCCATCCCCTGTTGCCTTTTTCATGAAGTGAAAACTGTAAAGATGTATTGACTTTGCTTTTGAAAAAATTATTCTGTAGCAGGAATAGAATCTCATCATGTCAAAGAATCTTCAACCCGGCGGCTCAACTCGACGTCACCGCCAGGGAAAAAAACTACGTGACGAGCAGAGACATCTGGTCTCAACCTCATACTGTGGTTCTTCGAGATGCGAGTAAGCGGCCCTGACATGTGATCACCCCACTTACCAATAAAGAGTGTTGTCAGTTTTTTACCTCTGCTATTCCCAGTGTGGAATGTGTAACGAAGTATTTAAAAAAGTGGTTAAATTCTCTTTCCTCTCCTCAGTCAGACCCTCTCAGCCTGTATTAACTGTACTTGGCTCCACTGCCGACTCTGTTGATGTGTCTTGGATAAGCAGCAGTGAAGGCAGCTGTCGACTTCGCCACAGAGTTAACCACACTCACACATGGACCCAGGTTAGCATAAGACAAACACCATTGTTGATTCTTCAGAATATTTTACAGTCTTACATTACCTGGAGGCTTGCCCTGTCCTGAGCTACTGTATAACCAATGAGGTTGTACCTGATGCTCCAAGCATGTTGTTTTTTAATTTTTTAATTTTTTGTGCCACAGGCTCATGCGGTATGAGGGTCTTTAACCCTAAATTAAACTTAAACTCACAGGTATCAGCTAGTCCCCAGATGTAATAAGTCCCCACAATGTGAATGTGTGATCGAGTCTTAGTACCCACAATGCTATTAAAACAAGAACATACAAATTAACATATAGAAAAACACGTCTTAAGTGACCTTTTCCCACTTCTCTGAACCCTTTCTCTGTTTCTGTGTTGGCCTTGATTTGTGTTGTGATTATGTGTTTTTGGGAGCTTTAAAACCAGAATGCAAACAATCAGAAATCTCTGAGGAAAGTGCAGATAGTTTAACAGTTCAATCGCAGAGCGAAGTTATAAAACTGAGGCTAAATTTCATCTTAACAATCTACAGTCAGAGAGAAACAGTTGAAGGAAAAACTAAAGTCGATATATTAGAAACAATTAATTGACCACCAAATACCAAATAAAGTCACCTATTTTTCATTGCTGAATGTTTTCTTATTTTTCCAGGTTCCAGATTCTGTCCCTGCACATCGAGCTCAAATACTGACTTACTGTATCAAAGACCTCCTGCCCTTCACCGTCTACAGAGCAGCTGTGGCCTGCAGACAGGAGTCTGGCATCCGGAGCAAATGGAGCAGTTGGAGCCCTGACGTCACTGCGAGGACGATAGACAGGGGTAACAGTTAACTTTCAAACAGAGATGAAATTATAGACCAGAGAGTGAATTTACAATAACATTTTTAAATATTCAAATTCTTTAATGTCTGACACTACAATAGAGTAAACCATTGACGTTAAAGTTTACATTTTGTGCTCCATTTTGCCAGTCCCCTCCAGGCCACCAGAGGTGTGTTACAGAGTGGAGAAAACCGACTCTGGTGGATCTCTCCACATTCACCTCATGTGGAAGGTACATTGGAAATGCTTGTATAAAATTCTCTCTCTCTTTCTTTCTCTCTCTCTCTCTCTCTCTCTCTCTCTCTCTCTCTCTCTCAAAGTATGCTTTCTCCTGAGAAAGAGAAACAGAATTCTCTTAACAATTCAACAGTTTTCCTTTTATGTTTTGTCTCACACAGCAGTCCAGGAAATTACAGTACATTAAATCCAGCCCAGTGTCTTAGAATCAAAGGTGCTTCATATTCTTGGCATCAGTGTCAATTTCAAACTAAAACAAGAAGGAAAACTAAATACAGCGAATATTTGAAAACAAAAATCAAAATTTACATTTTTCTTCAAATTGAAAGTAAATGATAATATGAAATACGGACAATATAACTGATTATTGATTGAATACAAGGTCTGAAGGACCTACAAATAGCCAATTTTTGGAAGATGATTCGGCTCTTTTACCTAGTCTTACATTGCATTAACAAGCAGAATCTCACACAAGACTTTCGTGTCGAAAGACTGAAGCTAAATTACAATATGGTGCCAGTCTAAAACGTCAAACTTATGTCTCCAAATGTAAGAGAACTGATTTTGTAAACGTCCTGTCTCCCTGCAGGACCTTGAAAACCGCGATGCTGGAGATCACATCCTTGGATACCAGGTGAGCTACAAGCCAGCAAGCGAGCAGCAGCTGCAGGACAGTTTTGTTCAAAATGTCACAGGGGTGATGGCACTCCTGGTGGTGGAGGAGGGGAACTGCAGTGTCGCAGTTAAAGCCTTAAACACAGCCGGCTACGGACCTGCCGCACATCTCAGCATTGACACACAAAGACAGAACGGTGAGTGGGACACTGATTATGACATATAATTAATCATTTTCACGTAAGTGTTCTGGTGATGAGATGAGGTGCACCAAGAAGCAGAGGATTTCCAAGTTGCTGGCCTGTGTTCGTCACTTTTGGGGCCATTAAACAGACGTACAATACAGCAATCAGCAATTGGGGACACAACCTCTGTAAGCAATTGGACAAGTTATACCTAAACAACTCTTTAGTCTGACATGTGTGCCCGAAAACACCCCCCCCCCCCCCACACACACACACAGAACTGCGCTATCTGTAAACTTTCCTGATTTATTTCATGATCTTCAACTTTTAAACTGATCACTGTCAAATGTAAAGCTTGTGCTCTCTATGTGCAGTATCCTGTGTGTGTGTGTGTGTGTGTGTGTGTGTGATTTTGTGATTGTGTCTTCTCGAGCACAGAAGGAAGTGACAGTGAGAGCAGTGACATGATGTTCAGATAACTTATTGCGAAAACAGCACTTCTCTATAGTCATTAACTTGTAAAAACATCAACAGAAATGCAGCAGCTGAACAGCGCTTGTTTCATGTGATGAGAGATTTGGCATGAGATGGTGTTGGATAGCAGGCTGCTGCAGCCTGCATGGTCATGGCTTATATCAGAATGATTATACTGCATAATATTGACATTGGCAAATGCTCTTAGTCCCTGTGACTCTGCAAAATGATGAGCATATTGAGACAAGGAGTGTGGGCATCTACAAAACAAGAGATTTGAAGATTGGCAGCAAATAGTGTTTTGTTGGCGTGCTGGTGTTCAGGCTGATTGTGTTGATAAAGAAGCAGGTTGTTTCTTTTTAATCACTCAGAGTTGTTGTTTTCTTCAGCTCTCCCCTCGGTCAGGAAATTATGGGTTTCCAGCTCGTTCCCTGCCATGAACGGCCTTTTGGTCCAATGGGAGAGCCCCGCAGCCCCTCCCTCTGTCCCGCCTGTCAGTCATTTTGCTGTTGAGTGGTGCCCCAAGCCTCGCCCGTCCTCCTGCCGCTGGACTACAGTGGATAGCGCCCTCACCTCCACTGTTATACAAGGTGCGACAAGCAACACATCATTTGTTTAATTTGTTTGTCCATTTGGAGAAATATTCAACTACACCAGAAAATCAACATGTCTTAGATTTAGGTTATGCGTGTTTCAAACAAAAAGTATTTTAAAGGGTCTCTGTGGTTGGTCAGCAAGTAATCTCTGAGTATCTGTGAATTCGTGCTTGAAAAACAGGTTTAAAAGGAAACAGACTCAAATCAACCTTGAAAGTATTTACTAACAAGGTTTGCGTGTGCCATAGAGCTCCACTGTTGTCCAAAAACTATTAAAAAACACATCAGTTAGCCACATTGTTGCACGTAATGTTAATTAATTTCCATGAACACACACTAGTTTATTTATTATTTTTTTTTACTGAATTTCGCATACAGAGTCCTGCTGTTCCAAATACTCAGTAGAGCACCAAATGTTGATTTATCTACCATTGCAAATACTCACCAACTAATGACTTAGCCTTTTTTTTTTTTTAAATAAATGAAACTATACATCTGTGAGCAATAAGGTTGTTTTGGATCTTTTTATCAAATGAGTTAACAGTAACAAAAAACAGCGTTCTCCTTTAACTGCATGGTTTCTATATACATCTCAACATCAAATGCCTGATCGTGCACATCAAATGAAAGAGCATCAAACTATGGTTTCCTCTGATTTCCTCTGTAATCTAACACCACTGAGATACTGATCTGCTGCACGAAAGTCATGTGAGGTCTTTCTTATTATGACCGGTTGCTAAATTGCTGTAAGAAGCAAAACACTTCATGCAGCTGTGTATGTCACCAGAGCAGTTAGACAGGCCTGGTTCCTTCAGTCAGCAGGTTTACTGGCAGTGTGTGTTGTTACTCTACAGATGTTGACCCTGATGAGTCTTACCTGATCAGTGTGTTCCCTGTCTACAACCAGCAGTGTGGATTTCCTCAGTCACTGCCTGCCAGTCTGCAGCAGGGAGGTAAACAGGCTGCCAGTCAGGAGACATGAAACACGTGGTGGTGTGATCATGATTGCATCTGGGCAGAATTGGTGAAATTCTCTCCACCTTTTTAAACAAAGTAGTACAACATAAATGGATTGGGCTCAAGAGTCAACCCTCCGCTGGATGAATATGGCTTGCCGAGGACTCTTGATGTCAGCAAAATGTTCCTTGTGTTAGGATTGTGAATGACAACTCGATCACATGACTTTTGCTCTTTGAGTGATGAAACTAGAGAGAAAACATTTAAAAGAATTTCTATAGCATGTTGTTTCCAAGCAAGCAGATACAACTAGGGATAGACCAGTTGTCAGCTTGGCTGATTATTGGAGTATTCAGCATTTTTCCAATTATCGGTAGCTGTATTTTTTTTGTGTCCGACTGTGAATTTAGAGAATTTACTTTAAAAATGCACAACTTCAGCTTTAAACAGCCCTTTTGGTATTAGACTCAGAGCTTAGGTTATATTTACTGGGGAATGATTAAAATGAATTTGGACTGTTATGTATTAATAATGGGTACCACCACATGCTGTAGTTTATTATGCACATAATTTGACTTACAATTGATTGATATCAACATGAACATCATCTAGTTTTCCCTTCGGGACAGAAAACATCCACAGAGACGTCTGACAGGACATTCTTTGGGGTGTTTTCTCAGCTCTGATGGAGGTGGTCAAAATGAAGGTGGTGGGCATGACCAAAACGACAGTGACAGTCACGTGGGCATGGCAAAATAAGTCCGGACCAGCCAGAGTGAACGGATACAGAGTGATGCTGAGGAAAGACTCAGAAAGACAGAGTAGGTTCTCAAAGGAGTTTTTTATTCTGAAATGTTTAACTCACAGAATAATATGATTGCATCTCGATAGCTGCCACAGTACTTTATCTGTGAAATCCCACTAAAGTTTATTGATAAGATTTGTTTTTTTATGTCATATAAATGACACAAAAATAATTTGTAATAATGACAAATGCATTTGTGTCTGCATTTTTCTTACTGCTGTTCCTTCACTATCTGACTGTGAATCTTTTAACGTCTGTCTGTAAACACAGAGAATGTTCTCTCCTTTCCGGCTCTGTTTTTGTGGCCGGACCAAATGCACAACCACACCTTTCTCAACCTGAACCCCAACATTGAGTATTCTCTTCTCCTGATGGCTGATAATGTTTCCAGAAACATCATCCCTGTGAGAAAAGACTTTGGTGAGTATAACTGGATGCTCTAAAGAATATTTTTTTCTCTTTAGTCTTAATCTACAAGCAGGTTGTCATTTATTATCCCAGTTTGGAAACCATTGTAATCTGGGATGTCTGAGAAGTTAGTTTTGTTTGGTTTTGGCTTTGTTTTCTTGCTTTCTGATAGCTTTTTGTGACATCTAAGGTGGAGTCATGACAAACTGTAGTATTATGTCTAGCATCTGGAACCACAAACAAAAACGCAGTATGTTTATCTAATAAAAGTAGAGAGCCAAGAAATTGGCTACACCTACAGTTGAAATATTACCCATAAAATGATGATCTGGCTCTCAACAATAAAAGCGTTGTTTCATTTCCTTTTTTTGTGACAACTGTTTTGATGTTTGCTGAGAAGCATGCACAAAAAGCTCAATGCACTGCAACATAACGGGGCTCTATGTAAGAATTTAAGTGGAAATCATGCAAAAATCAACTAAAGTTTTCAACAGAATGTAAAGAAATAGCAGTTTCAATATTATGTCTATGATGTATTGTGTTTCAGAGATACAGAAGTTAACATGCTAACTAGCTAGTCGCACCATCCCTGTCCAATGCTCTTGTGTTAACGGTGTAAACACTAAAAGTCCCCTGGCTGCCAAGCTCCCAGTTCAAACCACTAGCTTCCTGGCTAACTGAGCTAAGTAACTAAGAGCAGCTACATTTAACAGCAGTGAGAGGTTACTTTGGTGATATACTTGCTCCTATTTTGAGTATGAATTTGACAGTTGGACAATTTTTGCATACTTCCCCTTTTAAGAAAACGCATGAAAATAGACAAAACACAGCTGTAAGGTCCAAGTCTTTCCTATCACTGGTTCACTATGTCTACAATGTGATTTCAGGTAGAGAATAAATAGGCATTTTCACACAGTAATCCGTTTGATAGTTGTTTTAAAATAAATCCTAACTGTGAATGTTTTTCGGTTTCAGACGAGGTCATAGGAGGCAGCAGAGGAGTGACTGTGGCTACAGTCATAGCCACAGTCACTCCTCTGCTGCTGCTGGCTGTTACTGTGTTCATCATCTCCATCCTGTCCAGGACTGTGTGAGTAAACACACGTCTGACCACATTTGATGGATCCAATAACACAGGAATCTGCTATTTTGTAGTAACTGGTGATTGGTTGGATTAATTTATCACATAAGTACTATGTTGTTTCTGTCATTTGGTTTGCTATTTAAATAACTTGTAAAAGATAGAATAATATAGAATAAATCTTCTATCATAATATTACTTTGTAGGTGCAAGTCGTACTTCTTCCCACCCATCTCCAGCCCATGGGGCAGTAAAACGGGTCAGTGGCTGATGGATCCAAACCACCAGGTGATTTCTTTTTTACAGGAGGGTTTGGTTTGCGTAACAGTGGAGTATCATTGTCGTTTTGGCTCTTGTATTTACAGCTCATCAAGTGTTCTGCTAGACTTGCAGCCCATTAACACTACTCGGGCGCATAAACAGTCATGTTTCCCTGTGCAGTTTTGCTCCTTTGAGAATTTTTTCCTGGGAAAATGACAGATTCACAAAGAACATTTTACAAAAAAAGTGCTTGTAAAGGAAAAATCATCAAAACAAGGTCATTTTATAAATGTATCAAACTTAAATAATCTAATCTGAGTGGCAGATGCACAAATTGGATTATTAGATGGGCCATTTTGACTGCATGAACTTTGAGTCATTATAAAATGTATCAAATCAATAACAATGTTCCCATTATTTAAGCCAGTCATTATTTTTCTTGTCACCTTTCCTGTTCATTTTGGAACATTTGACCAGTTATGTTGGTGACAGATTATGGGATCCATCTCTGTAATCAGACATTATTGAACTCACTTTTTCGTTAATTTAGAATTGTAAATCTTTTCCTACTCTTCTCTCCAAACCTTTTCCCAAATGGCTTATTTTAAAGCTGTATCGTTTGGTTAATCAGATGGAAAAAAAAAACAACTGCCAAGCAAAATATAGCATCTTTGCAAACTTTGAGATTGTCAGTAGTCTATCAAATTTAAAAATAAAGTGTAATGTTTTGCTGGTAATGACAGACACAGCAGTAAAACAGTTCAACTCCAGTGGGAGTCGACCATAAATCTAAACTCTTCTTTGTATTTATTAATGAGTCTTTCCACATTGAAATCCATCCAGTTGTTCCCTTTTAACAGAAAACTTCAGTGAAAAGCATCCTGAACATAGAGGACTTCCAGTTGACTGATGTTCTCGGAGGTCAAACTGTAATCATGGTTGGTCCGAACTCTCGGCACTCCTCAGAGGAGGACCAACATGAAGACACCTCTCTGCTGTCGAGCAGTCATCTCATCAGCAAGCTGGCTACCCTCCAACTGGACACAGAGTATATTTCTGTTCCTCATGTAGCCACAGAGCACCAACTGGTTTCTCTCCAGTCCTGTCATCCTGACTACGCAGTGCAATGCCAAGCAGCAGACATTCCTCTGCTGCATCAGGCACAGGAAGCTAGCCGCTGCTTTCTTCAGAAAGAGGAAGAGAGCCAACAGGACAACTTCTCTGAGGCATCACTTGTAAAATTATGTTTTCGTGAATTCACGGCTGACGCAAACAGCTACAGTGTTTATCAGATGGTCTGTGAGGCAGAGTATATGATGAACTCTTCCTTTCTCTGGAAAAGGGATGTTGAAACAGTGAGCGGACAGACGGACTGTCCTTATCTGATCTGTGAGACAGACTACAAAGCAAATGGTTGCTTTACTGCAAAGACTGCGAATGATGGATAGAAGCTGGAACCACCAGCTAACCTTAACTCTGGGTCTATAACACAGATGGAAAAATAAGAGTAAATGTGCTGGTGACTCCTGGTGGCTGTAATGTCCATTACACAGCAGAAAACAAAGATCACATGGGTGACACTTGCATAAAAACACTTATTCGCTGTATGGTGGCCATTTTCGGGAAACATGGATGAAGAATTAGCGGGTGTTTAGACTGAAATCGGCAATGCAAGCCCAGCAGTGGTGGGGTAGTGGTTTGAAAATCTTGCTCACAGTTGGCATGTTTACATGCTAATGATTAGTATCCAACGGTTAGCATGTTTATCCTGTAACCATGCATACATTTACAACAGTAACATGTTGGACACAGAATCAGAATTGGTTAAATTTAGCTTTTTATTATTTCCAGTTCATTTACATTTTGATAAAATTTGCCCATCAATTATTAGTGTCAGTGATCGGCCATTTTGCTGTGTCGACCTTGACCTGTAATAAAATTGTGCAGGAGGATATCAGGGGAGAATCAACATTTTTCAGATCAATAAATAAATCAATCTGAGCTTTTGAATACTGTATGTATATTTTTAAATTGAATGTACATACTTAGTCATTAAAATTAGTAATTCTTTTTTAATTATTTGTTTTCAAATCATGCATAAACATTTTGTTGGTTTCATTATGCTTTAAGTATTTGTGGTGTTGATATGATTTCTCCAAGTGTGTGTGTGTGTGTCTGTGTGGCTGCTCCATCTGGCTCACTGTAGTTTCTGAATTAAATTGTCTGTCACAGCTTTCTGCATTTGTCTGGTATTTTACCTAACACGGCACCTTCACCATTTCCTCCTGACCTTTGCACTGGAGCCTTTTATTTGATCCACTGTCATACTGCATATGTGCAGTTTAAAACCTGAGGTGTGAAGTGACACAGAAGAGTATTCTGTCTGTACCCTACTTCCTTGCTTTTGTGCAGGTGAAAAGGCTGTATCTCTACATGCAGGCTGTGCATGTAAATGACATGGAGTCAGTCAACAGTAAGTACAAATCATATTACAGCACTGTGTCATGCAAATCCTGAAGAATCTGGTGACTTCCTCAACTAGCAGCCGGTTTGCCATCTGACCATCTGCAGGTCTGCCTGAGCTGGCTTAGAGGTTAGAGTTTATGCCGATCCAGTGTTTGATCAGCTGGTGGGCGATGGTCTGTCTGGGGGGGAACGTGAAGGCTGGATGCGGTCCTTTGAGTAATGACTCAATCACCTAAACAAAGAAATAACAAAAAAAAGTTGGATTTCTGTCTTTAAAGAACAAAAATGAGACTGTGACCCCACTAAAAATAGCACAAATATTTCCATACCCAAACAATCTCATTATCTGTTGAGCAGGCTAACATAGTACTTTTTCAAAAGCTCAGTTTTTCCTCATCCAAACCTAAACATGAGGGTTACATTCAGTGTTTTTATAAAGCTTCACATTTAGGTGTGAAAATCAGAAGAATGCAAAAAAATGCATGTTTCCATCAAGTGGCTTGGAGTGAATAAACCTGGCTACCCAATGTTTAGTTTTGTCATTGGTTTTATACAGACTAAAGGCAGTAAAGGCTATGTTACCAATGGCAGTAATAAACACAGTAGGAGGTGGAGAGGTTTCCAACTAGAACCTAAAACAATAACCCTCAAGAATGGAAACATCCAGGAAGACACAGCAATTGGAACCAGCTTACAGTCATGTGAGTTATATGTTCACTACATAAGAAGTGAATAAAAAAACTTTTTTGCAAAACTGAAGATGTTTCAAAATACACACGAACATGTTAATGAATCACAGCGATAGATTACAACTCAACCATCTCCATGACACCCTAAGCCAACACTTTCCACTGATGAAGTCCATGAGATATGGCTGAAAGCTTGTGCTGTGAAATTTTCAAAGTCAGTCATGATCCCTCTCATTCATTATTCTAACAGTCAAAAGTAGCAGTATTGTCATTATTGGTAGTTGTGCTGTTTTATGTTTGTACCTGTTGCCGCTGGAACCATCGGGCTTCCTCAATCTCGTTCTCATCCACTTTGATGTCGGTCGATATCGCGACAGCAAGGCAACCAATCATGAGGTTGGACGGCATCGGCCAGGGCTGACAGGAGACGTACTGAACAGGACCAACCTTCACACCGCTCTCCTCCTCCACCTCCCTCCTCACCGCATCCTCCAGCGTCTCCCCTGTGGGGACACAAAGGGGGAGAAGAGGTCAATTTCTTCTCTTTCCATATTTTCATCACAGTGTGGAGAGACGTTAGTTACCTGGCTCTACGAATCCAGCCAGGCACGAGAACATGCGAGCTGGAAAGATCTTCTTCCTTCCCAGTAAACACTGTTTTCCATCAGGATGGATCACCAGCATGATGACCACTGGGTCTAAAACACACACATAGGACAGCAGGAGAAGGTTATTTATTACCACAGACGTTAATGACTTTCAGTCACAACCAACAAATCTTTTAGCAGCTGTTCCATTCTCCTTTTTGAAGTTGACCTAATGACCTTTCTTAAATTACATATTGTACATATTCTGTATCTAGATACATTATTCTTATGAGAAAGTTTTCCTTTCAAGAGCAATTAAGATGATTTTAAGATTAAGGCTGAAACACGTTTTTTTTTTAGCATTTAGCCAGGGCAGATAGGTGAGGTGGAAGTGCAGCGTCATACCGACTCGTGGATAGCAGGTGTTGTGAACCCCCTTCAGACTCCTGCAGTCGGAGTTCAGGCAGCTCCTCTTGTATCCTCCCTCCTCCAGCTGGGTGCTGGTGCCGCAGGTCGGGCAGAAGCTGTAGCGGCTGTGCCACGCCAACACCGACCGAGCCTGAGCAACAACTCCTGCGGGGCGAAGAGAGGGAACACTCAGTTGACTTTAGAATATTCAATTAAATATGGGAGAATTGAAAAATCTGTTATTTTAGTCAAGAGCAAAACACTGTATCTTCCTCACCAGCCTCTTTCTCACTGAACATCAGCAGGTCTCTGTTAGGTGTCTTTGGAAAGGAGCAGTTCTTTTCTCTGCAGCGTTTAAGAAGTTCAGCAGCATCTTCATCTGTGCTGATGGCGAACCAAGCAGGAGGCTCCGGGACACCCTCCTCTGTCTGAGAGGAGGAGGCAGAGGAGGGTTTCTCTCTCTTCTCCACTCCCAGGAAGATGAGCACAGTCGCGGGTTTCTGGAGAAGGTCCTTCACGGCCTCATATCTGAACCGACACAGCTTGGTTTCAACCTGCCCGAGTTAGAATCACAACCATTAGATAACAACGTGACTGTTGGCTGCAGGACGGGAACACCTCTAACCCCTGAAATCAAAAATATCAGGAACATTTGCATTCCATTACGTACCCCTGTATTTTCGCCCAACTGGGAGCTGCTGACCATGGGGCTGAGGTTGGAGAACAGGAGGTAGACAGTATCTGGGTGGTTCTGTTTGGCCTCCAACCAAACCTTGTCTGTCCTCTTCCCGCTCAGCCGGTCCAGCGTCTCTCTGCTGAAGTAGTTCTCGTGCTGGTGGAGGTCAGAGTCGGGCAGGACTCGTCGGCAGCCGTCGTCTGTGCGGCCCAGCAGGTTGGAGATGTGTCTGTGGCCCCAGAACTTGGCGATATCGTAGGCGGTCTGTGACGAACTGTTCACTGAGAACTTGTCACAGCTTGAAAATTGAAAACAGAGATTTGAGACAGGCTGAGTCCATATATCCAAGGGTATAACAAAGTTACTGACTGCTTTTTATTTATACACTCTTATTTTAAACTAGCAAATTATTGGCGATTACAAATAATATTGGTCAAACCAAAGATTTAGAAATGTGGCCTGAAATTACTTTTTTAATTGTGCAATCACTGTAAAAAATATGTGTAGTTTTATTGATAAAGAAAAAACACCATACAACCACATAAATAAACTGTAAAATAGTATGACATGTTGGTACAAACAACTTTTTGAGTTCTTCTGCCCCCTAGTGGCAAAAAATCTAAAACAAAAATTCTCTTCTTTTCACTGACACAAAACATTTCCTTGTCATCTTTAGACTTAAAATTACATTTTCAATATGTAGAATTTTTTCATCTCAGCTCTCTGTACCCATGTGACAGCAGCACCTCCACCACATTGTAGTGTCCGTTGCGAGCAGCGAGCATCAGCGCCGTCCAGCCGCTGTATCCCTTCTGGTTGATGAGCGACGGGGTGTTGGACAGCAGCATGGACACCTGGGTCAGGTCTCCTCTGGCAGCCGCATCCAGAAACCTCTCCACCACCTCCCCCACGGCGATCAGATGGAGGCTCGTCATTCTGGCTGCCTGGATAGTGAAAAATGAACGTTGCATAAATGTGTGATCAGGATTCACGAACAAAACGGGAGGAAAGTATGATTGATTGATACAAGAGTATCATATGATATGATACAAGAGTTCCAATACGTTTGTGTGAATTATATTCAGACTTTTTTTTTTTGGCTTTTTTTAAGTTTGACCACATAACCACATAAGTTCCAGTGGAGGAATGTAACTAAATACATATACTCAAGAACTGCACTTGAGCAGAGCTTTGAGGTACTTATACTTTACTTAAGTATATCCATTGTATGCAAATGTAAACTTCTACTTCACAACATTTTGGAGGGAAAATACTGTTCCTTGTACTCCACTAAATTTGTCTGACAGCTTTAGTTACTGGTGACTTCAGTTTACAGTTTTCAATACCCTGAAATGAATGTTCCATATATGCTGAAGGAAGAAGTCTTCCTTTATGGGTTGAGAAAAATGTTCCTGATTCACAAGCAAAATACATGAATTTTTTTATTATAGGACTTTTATAGAGGAGTGTTTTCACAGCATGGAATTAGTACTTTATAGGGGTAGACTGATTATAGATCCTGGACGATTATTGGGGCCGACATTCAGCATTTTCCAATTATCGGAATCTGTGATTTTTCTGTCAGACTGCAGCTAAAATAAACTAATTTAAAAATATGCTGCTTTGGCTCTGATGCAGCGTCCTCTCAGAAAATGTCCTGCCAGCAACACAACCTGATCGGTCCCACGTCACAATTAGCGGCCTGTAAACACTAAATAATCTATATCTGCAGAGTAACTAAACATATCAAATAAATGTATAGAAGAAGTACCTCAGAATTGAACTTCAGTAAATTCCCTCACCGGTTGTTCGACATCTTGATACAAGGAGTTTAATCTGAATGAATATTGGTTCCAGTCATTGGCTTTCAGTCTGCTTGATTTCTAATAATCTTGAAAAAAAGCCTCATCAGTTGACCCCTTGTACTTTTACTCAGGTAAAAGACCTGAATATACTTCTTTCATCATTGACTATTTCTAAAATCCTGGCTACGGTCATGAATGCAGTGATTTTTATGATATTTGAGAAGTTGAGTGTGTGTACTTCTAAAATCTACCTGAACACACCTTTGTTTGATTAACGACTGACGACACAATTCCTGCCATAATGACAGCCATTGACTCTTTCAAACTCTTTAGGAACACATCTGCCCATCAAGTCAAACATGATCAACTCTTACTGTCCTCTTATTTATGACTAGTTACACACTTTGTTAAGTGTAGCTGCCTATAGCTGTATTTTCCTGTCGGTGGGAGGGTCCCTACTTCTTCTGACTGGCGCACACGGCTGTCAGTCAGTCTTGGGTAACTTATGATTTGTCACTGTTACAAAACGCAGCTTACTTTAAACACCTTGTTGTAAAATACGTGTGCTTTGGTTTCACCGCAGTGAGTTACTGAGGTCGTACAGCTTCACGGTGACGTTCTCCACTGTAGCGTAATGTATTATGTACTATTATGTGTACTGTACACACACAGCAGGTGAAGCAGGTTAACTGTTATGTATGTATGTATGTATTTGTCAGTGTGACTGACATCAGCGTGTATCAGCTGACATTAAACTGACTGGTAAAGAGGTTTAACTCTCCTGCAGCAGCTCTCTGTTCATAGCTACGTCACTTTTTATTCGTAATTAAGATAACATCTCAACGTTTGACAGTTTCAAGTCAAAATGTTATAAAAGCCTCACCTTGCCTTCCGCTCCGAGCTGCTTCCGTCGGTTCAGGAAGTACTTGGGTGTGCAATGTCCATGGTTGACAAGCTGCGTTCAAGAGCAACAGCTACGCCGAACACATGTGTGCTGCCTTCAAGAGCTCCTTAAACCACCGTATTTTCGACTTACTCCCACAAGATACAGCCTTTTTAAAGTTTTTCTGTGAGAAAAATGCCAGCAGGTCATACAAGAAGACATTTTTTGCTGTATGTTTCTATTTCTGTTGGTTTGTTTTCACCTTTAGTCATGCAGGTTTTATTTAAGAACATTTTAAAGGAAAAATCACAAAGAAAGAAAGAACAATTAGGTTAAATTGATCCAGTATGGGCTCTTTCACACGATAAGCACCTTGAAAGAGAGAATCTGATTTAAACTTTAAAGGGTCACTGTGCTGTTTTGGAGAAGAAATACAAACTCAGACATATTTATATGTTCCATAACTGAACAAAGAGGCTGTTCTCAGAGGAAAATGAAGGTCCCCAGAACACTGTTTGAAGCTGAAAAAGGTGGCGGGGTCCGCCAAAGTAAAACCAATCCTTTAAGGTAAAAACAGAGTTTTTTTTTATTTATTTTGTTTGTAAAACGTATAACGTATGGGCATAAAAAAACGTATTCTATGTCAGAGAATTTACATTTTTACAAGTTTTGAAGAGATTTAGAGAGATATGCTGATTTAGTTTTTTTTACACATTGCACAGCTCAGACAGACATGATTCATAACCTATGTATGACATTGTTAGCTGAATTCCACACAAGATATTTTTTGTTTGAACTAACTCATGGATTGATTTCTTTTAGTAATCGCTCTGTTCCATTTTACTTTCATCTTCTTCTGTTTGTTTTATTATGATCACATTTATCGTAAATTTCCCTTTTTAAAAAAAATCTTGTAACACCTCTGTTTCGTTAAATCTATAATGTCTGTTGAATGTTGATTTTGTTAATAAAGATGCTAAGTATCCCCTGAACGCAGCACAATTTGCACCTGGCACAGGCTTTGCAGCGTGTTTACTACTGTCTCTTGTCATTGCTGTTGTTGAACACAGCTTGCAGACTGTTAAGTAATTACATTAATTAAACAACTGATTTAAATATACAGAATATATACATATATACATATTATTACTGCACTATTAAGCTTCATGTCTGTTTTGATGACCAGGTGTTGATTTTTGGTTGTAAAACTCCTCTCCAGTTTGATACCACTTTATTTCAAACGTTTTGGGATCCAGAGAAGCTAAAATTATTCACAATTAATTGTAAAAATAAACAAACTAGAAACAGAGAGAAACGTGGTTTAGTTAATGTTTTTAATAAAATAATGTACAAAATAATGTTACCACATAAACAGTGTCTTGCTGCCAAAAAAAACCCATTGAAAAAAAACACTACTTCATAATCACACAGCACTTGAACACCAACAAACTTACGGAAATCCTGATTTTATCATTCTAAATAAATAAATTGGACGAAATGAGTTAATATTCACTGTAGTTGCTCTCATTCACACGTAACACGCGGGAGCCATAGAACATACAGCCTGTTATCGTTGAATCTAAAATAAAAGGGCTGTGTAAATGTCGACTGGGTTGATTAATTTGTTAACGAGAACTGACAGAAATGTACAAAAAATTATGACGAATGGAAACACAAAATTAGACTTAAACACTTTTTCTTTTCACAGCAGGAGAGTTTCAGGTCTGTGACTCTAAACTTTGAAGCATGATAATATTTGTGTTCTTGTGCAGCTGTAGGCAGAGTAATATTGTAGTAAATGGAGATGGGAACCAACACACTCCATGCACTGTATGTATGTGGACATTGAACACTGTGTGTGTGTGTGTGTGTGTGTGTGTGTGTGTGTGTGTGTGTGTGTGTGTGTGTGTGTGTGTGTGTGTGTGTGTGTGTGTGTGTTAGGAGTAGAAGGTGAGGACACTCTGGTGGTTTCCTCTGACCAGCAGCAGAGGCGGGACGTCTTTGGTCAGAGTTTCCAGCCAGCACATGTAGAGGGCGCTCGACACCGTCCCCTTCCTGGCCAAAGGCATACTCCTGCAAACAGACGGACAGAAGATGTCTGCTTTGTGAGGATAGTGAGGAGGGAGAATCACTGCTGCAGTTTATTCATCATTATTGATCCTGTATTTTAGAAACCTGGATATACTACCAGGAGGACTCAGATTCAGATCCACTATGTGTATATTTGAGATACTACATTTCATAGGGAAATACATATTTATGATAAATAGATGCTTTTCAGTATAATACATTTCTCTGCCAGCTTTAGTGACCAGCTACTTTTCAGATTAAAACATATTAAGTTCTTATTAATTTTAATGCTTTTAAAAAAATTAATTACAGAATATTTTAGTGCAGCTGAATATTCGTTAATTAACATAAATGAAAAATGAGAGATGAAAAACAATGGTAACACTTTACAATACCCATGATGCAATAATCATGAATAAATAATACATTCAAAGCAACATTATGTCATCTGATCTCAAAATAACAACGTCAAATCATTTTGATGGCACAGTGTCTTGTATTAGGGTGAGTGGAGTCTCAGTCACAGCCACACAGCGTTACACTCAAGATACAAGTTTTCGACACACAACATTGTCATAACCTAATGAGTTCTGTTTGTAGTTAGCACCTACATTGCCTCTGACAAATTTTTACAGATCTGGGATTTTTATTTGTGACACTGGTGTTGCTCTCAGAAACTGTGGGGGGTGCCAAATCACACAAAATGCCAAGGTTATTGAAACTGTGTTTAAGTTATTTCACCGTCACAGTATTTATTAACCATTTACAAAGTATGATGAACCTCAGTTGCAATGTTACAACAACAAATAGTTTATGAATCATTTGTTAATGTAACATTGCAACTGAGGTGTATTATACTTTGTAAATGGTTAATAAATACTGTGTGTTCATGTATAAACTTTATTTGGATGGTTGCAGCTTGATAATTAGTTTCATTTACTTAACAACAATGATGGTTATTATAAAGTGGTACCGCAACTATTGTGATAATTATCGAAGTCATTTTTCATACAAAAACCTATCATGCTTCCAGTATCAAAAATGTGAAAATGTGCTATTTTTCCTCACTTCGGGGAAAGAGTTCCGCCTCAACCAACTACAACAGAAGACATTTTTTTTCATGAATGCACGTTTAATAATAATCAATAACACTACACTATACCTGTACCCACCACCATCAGACGCTACAACAGTGGAGGCTACAGTCTCACTGATCACCCCACCCCCAAACAAACACAGACAATCCCCACAGCACCTGTCAGCTCAGGACTCTGACACTCTCACTCATATAATTCTGCACTATATCTTACCAAACATACTGTACCATGACAGTATCTGATAGTGGATAGTCATGACTGCAGTATTATTCTGTACCCTGCTGTGAACATAGCTTGCTGCTGCTGTCACTGTATCTTGCTATTCACTGCACAGACACTTTACAGTTCATTTAAAAACTGTAGTTACCTCCTTTTTAACTTTTCATATATTTCTCTGTATGTCTTTATTTACCTATCCTATTTAAATTGCTATTTGCGCTTCCTGCTTGCTATGTCGTCTTTGTGCACCGATTGTACCGATTGTAAAGCTGACTGAGGCATTATGATTGTGATTCTGGGCTAAATAAATAAGATGGATTAGATAATGAGATGAAGATGAACTCTGTCACTGATGACGAAGAGGACAAACATAAATGATACGTTCTTACATGACGATGAGTTTTGCTGCGTTGGAGTGTTCCTTCAGCAGCTCGTTCAGTCGGATCTGACGGTTGGTCTGAAAGTCACATATACAGTATACTCACATTAACTTCTTCTCGTTAAACAGCTTTAAAGCTTAACTGGTCAGAGTTGATTTGTGTGCAGTGTGTGGGTGGACCTTGGCCTTGTAGAGCTCCAGTTCGTTGTCCGTGATCCTCCAGGGTTCCTGAGCCTTCAGCCTCTCTGCAACTTCCTGCTCCATGTCGTCTTCCTTCAGCCTGTACGGCTCGATCAGCTCCTTAAAGGTCAGCTTACTGCAAAACCACACAATATATTTTAAAAGCCATCTAAACCATCTTTTTCTTTTCACTTGCTGTGTGTTTTTTTCTAAATGTTCAGCATTGATGTGTTCATTTGATATGACTCCTTTACAATATCATGTTGATGCACTGATTAAAAATAAATCATGATACAGTTCGGTAAACTTTAGGAATTGAGGCAGACGCCATCAGAAGTCGTACTTGTGTTTCTTGGGTTTGGTGTTGATGTCTCCGAGGACGTGGATGTCAGAGAAGTCGATCCTGAACCTGCTGAGCAGTGTGGCCATCCTGATGGGGACACACAGACCAGAATGAAAACGCGGTATGCAGCACTATGTAAGTTAGTTCAGATAAAGAACAGAATCAGTGTTTTTTTCACTGAGGCTTTTTGATGAAGAAATCAGATCAAAGCCCGTGTGGACTCACGCTCGGCGGTCGTGGTCGATGCGGTTGATCTTCCCCCCGATGAAGACGCGGATCCTGCAGTCGCCCCACTTGCTCCTGTTGGTCAGCAGGAAGGGAATCAGCAGAGTCAGACCTGCAGACACAAACACACACTTTACTGAGGGAAGTTAATAGTTTGAATCCTTCTTCTGTTTTTGTTGCTGTAGCCTGCTGTCCACACACCCTGCGTATCTCTAATTAAACACATGTTGGACAGTTACTAAGTACATGAAGTCAGGTACTGTACTCATTTTGCATTTAGAGAAACATGACACTATTCTCAAATTTCTTTCTCCATTAATACTATACACATTATCAGCAAGAATGGCAGTCAGTAGAGTACAGATCAGGCCCAGGAGTGGATGAGGGTATCTGGTGACATTTTGCTATCTTGTGCCCCTCATATGCACGCAATGCAAAAGAATACGAGGGGAAAACTTCTACATTTCCTGAAAGCTGTCAGCCTGATGAAGCATCCATTTTTAAGCTGGTCCATAGAGTCGAACTCTGGTGCGCAGCAAGTCTCCGTCTTCGCTGTGTTAGACGGAGACACTGACCTCCATCATCAAACAGCCACCAGACGTCGATGGTTCCTTTGCCCTGTTTCTTCTTAAACTGCTGGCTGGTCTCCAACAGACGCTGGTCAGTCAGACTCAGAGGAGACTTGGTCTCTGTAGCAGATGATATAACACGACATGATAGGACACAAGGTGAGATTAAAGACATCCGTTGACATTCAGAATTACTCTTGTTCCCTGTTTTCCCCTGAGTCAGATGAGAAGATGGACATCTGTTTTTCCAGGACAGAAACAGATCAAAGTCCAAATCTGCCAGATACAATCAACTTCATTGTGTCCATGCCGGCCTGTCTCTCCATGAGTGAATTTTACCTCTCATGATGAGCGGGCTGCTCTGGTTGCTGGTGGTCTTGGAAGGACAAGAATCAGAGTCTGAGTCTTTCGGCAGAATAACAGAAACCACCACCTCCTTGCTGCCAATGGGTGGCTTCTCGTGAGAGGACAGCAGCTCATCTATGGGGACAAACAAGGATATGGATACAGTCCACGGAGCAGATGGATAGAAAGCAGATGAACAGGAAAAGACAGGGTTACCTTGTCCCTGTATGTGAGAGATGTCCAGTCCGTCCTGCAGTCGAAGGATCACCACTCCAAACTGCAGGTCAAAGGCGTCGCTGGAAAAACAGATCAGACCAGTGAATTCAGACTTCACTGTCCTTAACCAGAAATCTGCTGTTCAAATTGAAAGTTTTGCTCTCCTTTACCTTACACTTAATTTACTTCTTGATATCTTTTACTTAATATAGTATAAGTCACATTTTCAAATGATTACAAAATCAGCTCTTTTTAGAAGACACATCAGTCCTTACTGTATGGTGTTGATGTAAATCTCCACGTCTCTCATGTCTCCATCACTCCAATTGTTCTTGAAACCCATGACCAACGTGTTTGGCTTCAGACGACCCAAACCAACAGCCTGAACATCAGAGAACAGAGATGCAGCAAACCTCTGACAATGTATCTGTGGCTCAGTTATTTGAGACTTGAATGAGGGAGGTTTGGTATAAAATAAAGTCAGAGGGGGGTAATTAGACAAACAGATGTTAACAAGACATTCAAAATGATAATAGGGTTAGGGTTAGGTGGGTGTTTGTACCTGCAGGAGGAACTGTGTCCCGTGCCTCAGGTTGTCAGAGAAAACAGTAGTGTAAAAGGCCTTGATGCGTTTTTTATTGAGCCAGCGCTGACAGCGGGCGTGATCCTGCGACAACTCCTTAAAGTTCGGCCGGCGGGTCACCTGAAAAGAGGAGATGCAAAGGACAAGCTCCAGCTGATTGTGATCTCAGAAAAAGTCTCTGCAATCTACAGAATACGGAGATCTGGTTGATGGTCAGAGTGTGATGTTTTGTAAAGCAGTCTATCTGTACGCACTGTCCTGATGTGACCGCAGACCATGAGGCCGACGTTCTTGGTGAAAGAATGAACCAGTTGAAGCAGAGCGGGACGAGAGTTTGGATATCCAGTCAGCACCAAACACTGGGGCCTGTAAACATGGAATCCCAACAGTTAGTCACATCCATTCCTGTAAAATGAGGCAAAACTAGCCTAAAATGCCTATCCACCACGTATCCAAAGTAAATTGAAAGCTGCTCTTAAACTATTACGAGTACAAAATGTTAAACTATGACGACAGTTTGAATCACATTCAGTGCTACTTTTAATGAGTAAAATGAGTAAAAGCTTTTTATTTCTGTCTGAATACATTTTTGCTAACAGACACCTGGATCAATGTAACAAGACAATATTTGTCAAGATGTTACTGATTCCTGACAGAGGCATTGATTGTACCTGCTGTTGTGATTCTATCTTGAAGAGGTTCTCAATTGAAACACAAGAATCTTAGATTTTGCAATGACATGTCCACTTGAACACAGCAGTTATGTATGTGGTATTTTTTTTATAATAAACAGTTGTCGGATTTAAATGGGGTTTTGAACATCAAACTGTTGTATTTTAGCTTTGTTTCTGATGAAAACCTCAAAATCAAAAGCCCAGATCTAATCCTCGAGCTTACCTGAAGTTTTTAACGTGGTCCTCGACTCCAGTGAGGTTCAGACAGTGAGTCAGAGCCTGGTTGTAGATCAGAGCCTGAGTGGACGAACCCCAGTTCACATCTACAGGAAACAGCGCAGTGAAATGAGTCAATGGGATTAAGAGTCTATAAAGTGCAACAAACACAATAGCAGTATTGTATCGTATTGACTTCAACAGTGAAGCCAGTAACAAAGTGGGAAACTGCCTGAACTCAATCAGAAACGAGTTCCGGTGATCAGTTTTAATGTTAGCAGAAAGAAAGGATCAAATGTGAGATCGTTGTGTTCTCACCAGGCTTCTTGTAGCTGACGTAGATGTAGAGAGCGAGGACGATGAGCAGAGTGACCAGAGCCGCCCACCAGTTGATGACAAACATCACCACGCAGCACAGGATCGCCCCGGCAAGAGACACCCACATGTTGTAGTACTTGAAGCTGGGGCGCCACCCTGTGGTGAGAGACGAGGATGAGACGAACAGCGCCATGCTAGCAGTGCAACAACTCGTGTTATACAAAATGATTGCAAACCCTATGTTTAGCAGAAATATGGAGCCCTGGAGGTGACATGGATGTTTTTTTTTTTTTTTATCTTGTGAGTGCGACTTACGATCTCGCACACGCCAGTTACTATCTTGCACGCACGTCTTAATGTATTTCGCGTGCACGACTTACTATCTCGCACGCGCCAGTTACTATCTCATGCTCAATAACAATAAGACACTTTATTAACTTTAATTAATTAATTAATCAATTAAAATTCTGAGATGGTCTTGAACCATGATAATAAGCCTGTATTTAACCGACTGTTTAATTACGTCAAAATGCACTTGAATTAATATCTTGTACGTGCAAGATACAGTAAGACACGCGTGCAAGATAGTAAGTTGGGCGCGCAAGATAAAAAAACACCTCATCCATGTCACCTCCAGGGCTCCGTACCATACAGAAACAACATTTAAGGTAATAATTTTACCTTAATTTGTCTAGACTTTTTTTTTAATTATTATTTTTTTACACATGTACTGCAGCCTGAAACCAAATTTTTTTTCACCGCCAGACTTATCCTTAACAAAATAGATTAATTAAAGTAGCTAATAAGCTAACAACTACCTGCTGCTAACTGTTGCTACCGTTAGCTAGTTCAGTTAGCCGTGCAGCTAGATGTCCAGGCTGGGTGCTCAGAGTACCAGGGGAGTGTTGGTGTTTACACTGCTAGCACATGAGCTAATGGACCAGCACAGGTTTGGGATAGCTTGGTAGCATGCTAACTTTAGTAGCTATGTCATCACAACGCAATACATAGATGTCATAACGTCAAAACAGTTTTTCACCTTCTGTTGATAATTTTAGTTGACAACATCCAATATATAATGGAATATTTTATATATTGTTCTTTTAATCAGCAACAATGAGAGCTCTTTACTCGAAATAAGAAATACCCAGCTAAGACTGGAATTTTATTGTCTGCTATTTATTGAAAGTTTGAGAAGATCAACAGAAACAGATCTGTAACCAAAGTGAGTTTCCCTCCTTCAAATGTCATTGAATCCTGAACCTAGCCATTGTCATTTCACCTTTATATATTAAAACACTCAGAGACCTTTTCAAGTTATTAAAGGCCTACTTGAATATCACTGGAACCCAGCTCAAGGCAAGTCTCAAATACCTATCATCATACAGTATACAGAATCAGTAAAACTGTGACTGTCATCAGAGTTCAGTTCGGAGATTTTACCTGGAGAGTTGGCCAGTGAGGCGTGGAAGACGGAGAAGTTGATGAGAGCGTACGAAGCCAGGAAGAAGTTGGAGATGATGGGGGCGATGATGTTCAACTCCGCTAACAGACAGCAAAAGAGAGGGTTAGTAATCAAGAAACATGGGAAAAGGTTTGTCATTGGATGGAGAACAACATGCAGCAGCTTACCAATGAGGATGAAGGCGAGGCCGATGCAGAAGGTCAGGACGTAACCACGCAGAGGCTCGTTGTTCTTCCCATAACCCTTCGCAAACACACCCAGCCCTGGATAGATGTTATCCTTGCACAGAGCCTGGAATCACGCCAGCTTTTATTTATTTAGTAATTTTATATTATATGCCTTAGTTTTTTAAGGCATGTAATATCAGTCAATGAGGATCTTTAAAATAAGACAAAACGAAATGTGTGTGATTTCTGACCTGGAAGACTTTGGGTGCGCTGACCAGCGAGGCCAGAGCCGAGGACAGAGTGGCTGAAAAGATCCCTGCGGAAATCAGAGGACCAAAGCCCGACACCAGACTCATCACCTGGACAACACACAGACACACACACCGACACACACACACCGACACACACATGCACACACACACACACACACACACACACACACACACACACACACACACACACACACACACACACACACACACACCTTTAGGTTCACACTGACCAAGTAGAATAAATTCAGGTACGACTAGTGGCTGAATTGTGTTGTGCCAACTGAGACATTATGTGATTTTGGTTGTCTGTGTAGGTGTGAAGGTCAGCTCAGCCTCATGTAGCCACAAAGAAATCTTATCAGGGATGCAGGAACAAAAACATCAAGTTCAAGTCTACCAAAATGTAGTTTGTTTGTTTCCTGGCACATTCAGCAATTGTGTGCAGTTAATAGTGTTGTTTTCTAATCTTTTTCCAGGACTTTGGATTTCCTGTTGTGTCACAATCTGCCCCACAGGGACGTGCGTTTTGTTGGATATCAAGATAAGCTGCGGCTTTATCAGTCATTGTGTCTGCAGCAGGTTTGACTCAGCCCACTGAGCTAAGATGATCTTTGGAGTGAACATATGTAACCTAAATATGTAGCCCAGTGAAGGAACTTACACCACTTTTGAATAGAAATCAAAAACAAAACATGCAGCCTTGTTTGTTCCAAAACTAGCTGAACATGAAAATCATCTCCTTAAAAAAATATTTGTATTGCTGAATGAATCGAAGGACGGAACATCATCAATACCTACCGACATGATGTGACGTCTGTCAGCATGTAAGAGGACGAGAAACACACAAAGGCGTTGGATTTTATTCACGCCCGCTCTGTCGTTGGACAGATTTTAGTGAAACACATTTTCCAACTCAAAACATTAAATTAAAAATTATAATAAATGATAAAGAACAAGTATTTCTTTCTGAAGCAACAGACCAGACTGTGCACCATGTCAGCGATATCAGTGTCAGTAAGCTGTGTGTGTGTGTGTGTGTGTGTGTGTGTGTGTGTGTGTAGGTGGATATTGTCAATGCTCTCATTCAGCTCTGGCTCCAACCAGCGAGAACCTTGTGACTCAAAACAACAGTCACTATTATCACGGCTGCACTTTGTTTGGGAACAGCTCTGTCTCACACACACACGCACAGGCAGGCACAAATACACACACACACACACACACACACATACACATACACACACACCACACATACTGTACACACACGCATGCACAGTGCAGGCTTCTATGACCACATGCAGAGAGACAGGATCACAGCAGCAGTCTGATGCGATTCACATTCGTGTTAAACGACCACAATGGAATGTGAGGTTGTTTCTGGGCTTAACTCTTTCGTCACTTTTCCATTTTTGTCTTTAACGCAGAAATACACACCCACTTAGCAGATGTGCAGTATTTTGGCAAAATGAAATATCCTTTGAGAGTAAGCAAAATATGTTTGATCCCACAAAGTAACTTTCAAAAATAACTTTCAAAAGGAAAGCGTGAAAGAATGAAACAAGACATTCTTAATACTACATAAACAGCATAATAAGCAAAGAAAAGAGTTTGGAGACAAAATAGTCACAAATAAGGTGAGAAGACCAATAAACACACAATCGTCAAACATTATTCATGTAAATTAACATTCAGTGACGGGCAATGCAGCACAAGCCACTTTCACACCTCTACAGAAGATGCTGTTAATGTAAACTGACCAAATGTGTAAACCCGCGGGGGGCGAATGCGATGAAATTCCAGTTCTTCTGGACTTTTGTCGACGCTGGGGAAATTGGACTGCGTCGTATTATGACACTGCATCGTAGCCAATGTGTGGGCTTCCATAGAAAACAATAGCTGTGGGTATTTTGATGCACGTCACAGTCTGTCCGTGTGTTGGCCTTTATGTAACCCAAATTCCTGAACTTGTCTGAGTTCTTGAAAGCATTAGTTAAATACACAATAGATGCTTTTACCTGACTGCTCATCATGCTCACATTGCAACTTATAATTGTTCAAATTATTCCACTGACAGAGTCAAGATACATATCGACGACCATCAGGGCATCCTGATGGCTTCATAGTGAAGACACAAACCTTTTATTGAAATATGCCACAATTAATTTACTGTTACCTCTCTTCTGTCCACTACGTAAGGAAAAGCAGAAGTACCTCCAAAATACTGCTACCTGTCATTTTACATCAATCTATCGTAGTATGTATTTAAAAATATTCAATTTTGTCAGCATTGTGCAAGCAAACTTGGCATTGCAGATTTCTTTAGCAATGCTGACAATTGTGATAACACTTTAATCACCAACCAAGGCCATTGCTTCCACAAAGTCAAGTAGTACAGGAAGTCAGATGATAAGTTTTAGGTTAAAAAGACATCTCCTGTTAAATAAAACTAATTTGGAGAAGAACTGAGGGCAAGGTTTTAATTAACTCCCTAGTCTGTCACATGAACTGAAATTTGTGACCAAATGACTCCTTAAATCATATTGACCTAGTCTGACAGTGAGTTAATGTCAAATAACTTATAGGAGATCAATTCAGTCACTAAAGAATGCCTGCAAGCCTCATTCACACATTTCTTTTCCTGGGGTCCTCATAAAACACAAAATGTAGATGACACAACCCAAAATCACATTACAGTATGTCACAAGACCCTCTCATACTCATACACAAAGTCAGACAATGCAGGAAAAAAATGCACAAAAACTACAAAAATATTAATTTAAAGTACCCAAGTTTAGCCTAACCCTTTAAAGGTGCCAATAATTGATGAGATATTCATCTGCTCAAATTTGATGGTTTGATATGCCTTAGTACAGACGCTGCGTTTGAGTTCCCACCGGATGTATTCAATAAAATTGTTGTTAGGTAACTGTTGCAGCAAGGCCATTGATAGGAAAATAGTTCAATTCAATTGTTGCACTCAAACCTGGAGAAATTACTTACTGGATTAAAGCACCCATCATGCACCCAAATTTGTTTTGGAAAATTCATCCCTGAGCTGAGTGTGTGTGATCATGAGCTGCAGTGTTACCTGGAAGTCGTTCATCAGCCCGAACTGACAGCCTCCCTCCTTGCAGATGGAGAAATCGTAACCCAGCGTGCAGGCGGCATCGGTACAGTTCACTGTGTCGCTCACAGTGTCATTGTGGTCGCCTGTGGCATCCCTGACGACGCAGGAGCCTACAGGAGGAGAGAAGCAACACAAACACTTACATAACTGAGACAGTCAGTGACAAGGTTCCCTCCTCTACTTCTAGCTGTTTGAGCCTTTGGCATGCATTTACACCTGGCATTAACATAGATTTTTTCAATTCCATTTATAATGAAAATAATAATCATAAAATAACTAGGATCAAAAACAGCCAAAACAGTAGCACTGTCTTCTAATCTGTCTTCTTATTATGATGATATTTAGCTTCTACAGCATTCATTAAAGGTGTCAGACAAAATATAATAACAGAATTCCCTGCAAATTGATCGGTATTAAACTCATGTAAAATATTACCGGCAGAGATGGCAACAAACACATAGGTGATTCCTGTGATGAGGATGGCCAGCAGAGTGCCTTTAGGGATCGCTGACTGAGGGTCCTAAACACGGGGACATCATGAGATTCAGGTTTATTGTCTGCTCAACTCAGAGTGGAAATTTATCATTGAGCCTGTAGTGGTACAAACTGAAGCTAAAAGCATTGTTTCACTGACTTCATCTGATTATAGTAATAATGACAACAACAAAGCATGTAATTGAATATACTTTTCTTTTCAAAGTTGTAAGTGAGGTGCTCAACTCTACAGAAAGACTGTTTCAAAGTCAGGGGTTGTGAGAAAGCAGCATCACTTTAGACTTCAGTCTAGTGATAAGTAAGAGTTCATGTTAGAGTCAGCAGTGATCTCATAGGAACCTTAACTGTAGACTACAACATTGACCTGATGTAGTCCTGAGCAAGGCTATTAAAGGCATTTTAAAATGATTCAAAACACCATGAAATCAATTGAATATCTAACAAGCAGCTGATGAAGAAATCTTAGTACAGGGCAAGTACCAGAACTGTGTTAAGTTTTGCTGAGGATCCTTGCTGCAGTCTTTTGATTGTAAACAAAAGTGTATGGATTTTACACAGTTAACCTCACAATGAGTGATTTAAGCAATAAAAAAACAATAATTGTCTCATCATCAGATGAAGCAGAGATATAGAGTTGTGTGTTGTCTTCATATTGATGGAAACAGATGCCATGTTTGCAGGCAATAGAACCTAATTAACCAAAACAAGTCCATAACTGTGGAAGAGCGCCCAATCCAAAGTTTGCTGAAAGCTTTGTATTTCTACACATCTGAGACCATCCAACACTATTCACTACTGAATACCACTGCAGCAAAATGATGATAATATAATGTGCAAAATGTGAAACGCACAGTGAGGTCTCCAGAGATGTTAGCTCCAGCCAGGATCCCAGTAGCTGCTGGGAAAAAGATGGCAAACACTGAGAAGAACGTCTCGTCGTCTCTGAAGTCTGGACCCAGGTTCTCTATAAAGATGGCAGCTGGAGGGCAAGAGAGTAGACAAAAATATAAGTAAGACTACGAAATACTGCAAATGTTAGGTGACAGGCACCTTTGAAGTTTGGTCAAAAGGCGAGAGAGCGCAGACTGACTGTTGTATCCGAAGAATCCTTTAGGTTCTTTGCTTTCTGTTGACATGAAGCTTCCTATGAAGTAGTTAGCGATGGCTGCCAGCAGGATCACCAGGAGGACAATCTGAGCCTGAGAGACAGGGACAAAGTAAGAAATAGGGAAGGGGGTATAAATAACACTAACAATGCAAACAATCTGATGTTCACCATCTTAGTTCAGCCGTTGGCATGCAAACATTTGCTAATTAGGGCTTAAAGCCCCAATCCAGTATATTTTCTGTCATTTTCGAACAATCTAACATTTTTTTTGACAGTAACTCAATCATTCCCAAAGCTTGTGCAGGTGCCCTAAGAAGATGATTTAATAAGCTAAATGTGAGCCCTACTGGCTCAAGTTTACATGGTGTTAAAAGAGTGGAGTGGTTCCGTTAAGGAATGGGGCAGTGCATGGCGCGGTGAGTGTGTGGTGAGAAATAGTGACAGTGGCTGCAGTCAGAGCAGAAGGGAAGCTTAGCAGTGATGTTGTCTAACAGTGGCAGAAGATGTACAGTTCAGGATACATTAATTTGCACATGAATAATCTCTCCAGCTCCTCAATACCCAATAAGAGCTTATGTTAAAGTGACAGTAATCACCCCATGCTGATATTGTTGATCTCTCTAGAACAGAAGTCTGGTTATAATGGTAATGGATTAGGTCCGACTATAAACCACACCACATTCTCGACTTGAAGAAGAATGTTAATTGTTTAACAGGAAGAAACGCTGGCTGGATTGGAGTTTCAACACAATGCATTGCTCAGGCTGATGGGAACGTCATTAGTTTTTTAGGCATTTGGTCACAAACCAAAGAATTGACTAATTAAAATTTGGACCCAGTGATAGTACTACAAGGAAGGTTTGAAGTAATTTCCTGACAATCTATCCAATAGATGTCAATATATTTCAGTTAAAACAACTTATGGGAACCTTACGGTGATGTTTGACAAAAGTCAGGTAATCACCAACACAAGTAGGATTCATCCTCTGGGGACCAAGAGTGTATGTACAAGATTTTATCTAAATACGTCCAATAGATGTAAAGAGGTGTTTTTTACCCAGCAGTGTACATGTAGCAGCTGTTAGCAACTGCAATGTTACCTGCAGAACCTCAACAGCTTTCTGTAAGCATCATTTTTCAGTATGTGAGATATCAGCAGAGCATTCCTTATTGTCCACTGTTTTCAGAGACAATGTGGATTCACATTCCTACCTTGGCTTCCCATTCCATCCCAGCTACAGAGATTCCCAGCAGCAGGATGACAGTCAGAGTCCCGACGATACGAATGTCATTTAGCTCATCAGTCATCAGAGCATCGACATCCTGCAACCAACAACCAAAGATGGAACAAGAGCAATGACAGAATCAGTGCTCAGTAGACAGACAGATGTATGTTTGAATGGTTATACCAAAGTATTTCTCACATTAAGCATCTCCACGACTGTCTCTGCAAATCCTACGACATACATGGCCACAGCTACAGCGTTGGCGAAGGCAAAGATGAGACCGATAGAGCCTCCGAACTCCGGCCCCAGGCTCCTGGAGATCAGATAGTACGCTCCTCCTGGATAGCAGTAATACACAGTATTAATTATTGTTTCATCATTTACTACTGGTTTGCTTTTGGCATATTTCTCAGGAACACTGAGAAGCAGGGCTGTAATTTGCTTTAATCTGAAATAAACTGGAAAAGAAATGACTATCTCACTGGAAATGCTGTCTCACTGGAAACATAGGCACAACTTTTCTCAGAACTGTTTTATTGAGCCTTGGTGCAATGGGAGCAATCATTGTTACCTCACATATGAGGTTCCCAATAGGACAAATGTGACTGCTGTCCTTGAACAACTAAACTTTACTGAGGTCAGCTGTTAATCTGTCTGTATTTCAAGAAAAGGGTGATATACTAACAAAACATCAAATAACACATTTCAAAACAAAGGCTTTTGTGGAGTTGCTGTCTCACCTCCTCGCACGAAGCCATTGGTTGCTATAGCGGAGGTGGACAGACCAGTGATGGTGGTAACCACAGTGGCCATCAGAATGATCGCAATGGTCAGTCCTACAACAAGTGAAAGAAACAACCAAACAACAACAAACAGTGATGTTGAAGATACAAAGATAAAGATTTTAGTGGGAACTGTTAAGTGAGCACAGTGTCTTAAAGCTGTCATTACTCTAGTTATAGTTATCTTAATGTAAACACACTCCGTGTAAAGTTGAAAAGCAAGAATTCAATCACTCAAAACTTTGGTGCTTCCTGTCTGTGGCTCTCAGCACCTTGCCCAATAGTTCCTACCAGTGATGTAAATCTTTAAATGGCACACAAACACATATATTAATTCCTAAAACAGCTGGCTGTTGCCGTTTGTAACAAACTTTACACTAATGGGAGGAAATAGTGGATTTGTTTTGGACTGTTTGCAGCAGTGGATTGATCCACATTTGGTGTTTTATTGAGTACTGACAAATCCAAAATAGTTTTTGGACAACAGTGGAGCTGTATGGCACAGAGGAATAAGACATTTCAGGCTTTAATACAAACACACTACTTGTTAGCATAATGAAATCATTGTTAGTTTGAGTCTGCATTTAGTTGAAAAAAAATTACTTTATATAATATTTACTGAGAAAAGCTTTACTCTGATTGGTTGGTCCCTAGGCAGAGAGCCCCCTCAAGGAGACTGAGCCCACATTTCTCTGACGTCAAACTTGATTTATTTGTACCAACCTATTCCAGCCTGTCCGACAATCCAGGACATTCTGATGAAGAGCATCACACCCCAGATATTCAGCATGCAGCGGACCTGCCACACACATACACAAACACACATGGTTAATCTTGTGAGCACCGGCATGTATCCCCAGATGGCAGGTGAGTCCCATAAAAATAGAATGTGATCCTCTCTCTGATTAATAACATTCATCTGATCCAATCATCACATCACATTAAACATCACATGGAGGGGTGCTGCTTTAACTTCTCTCTCCCTGTAACACTAACCAAGACTCCTTTGACCCAACCAAACTTGACAGTTCCTCCTTTGCCCTCCTTTGCCGCCAACGCCGCTGCCTCCTCAGCAGCTGATGGCTCGTCTCCATTGGCCAGACCGTCCTCAAACGG
Source organism: Diplodus puntazzo (assembly GCA_963678695.2). Taxonomy (NCBI): domain Eukaryota; kingdom Metazoa; phylum Chordata; class Actinopteri; order Spariformes; family Sparidae; genus Diplodus; species Diplodus puntazzo. The sequence continues at coordinate 17,143,093 of OZ023159.1, read as the reverse complement.
CTCCTGACAATCATCAGACAAAGATATAGACAGATGAAATTCAAAAGGAAAGTAGCTGAAACAAAGAGTTGATCACTTTATCGATCAATGGAAAATCAGTATCGGATGGTTTGAACGTCAATTTTGTTTAATTGAAAGTCACAAAGATATGTTGGTTTTGAAGGATGCATTTATCATTATAAGTTCATTATAAACACTGTTGGATATAATATACATTTTTAATGAATACTTTTTCTATTTTTTCATGATGGCTCTGTTAGCTCGTGATGAGTGTTTGAAATTTTCACACTCTTTGTTTGAATCTGTTTACATCCGTTTTAGGTGAACAGTGGAGACTGGATGCTCATACAATCCCCAAATGTTTCCACATGATCATGCTGATAATTGTTCCCCTCAAATTAAAAAGGAAGGTTTTAACACTCAAGCCTACTTCTGATCTTAGGTGTATATCCTCAGCTAGCCACCAACGGTGTTAGATATTGATATTCGGTTGCTTATAAGACTGTGATGTTGGGTGACCAAAATGTATTGTCTGGCCATTACCTGATGCCAAAATCGTATTGATGTAGAATACTGACAACCTCTGACGTTAATATTTAGTTGGTTTTAAAGGCGATATTATGCTCATTTGGGAGAGAGGAGCTCCCATTGGTACAGTCTTTTTACCTCAGGATCTTTTACGTTCACAAGATCATACATAAAACCTGAAGGAAGGGAAAAAAATGAAGTTTAAGTTGTGGTGTTAAGTGACCAAATTTCAGCATTGGAGAGGCTGAAACTGAAGGCCTACTGAAAGAAAGAGATGGACAAAAAAGAGATGATGGAGACATTTCCCTTCAACTCAGACCACTCTTGTTAATGTGAACCTGAACTCCCGACTCAAACTTTAACTTAACTGTCTCAGGAATGGTTGAAGTGTCCCTATACCCCTAGAAATATGTTGGACTTTATGAAATGTGTCAGTATAATAACACATTAGTGCTCATTATGCGGACCACACAGTCATGTTTAATTTATACTGAGCTGGAGTCCAGGTTGAGGTCTGACCGAGTTGTGTGCAAAATTCCTGTTATCAGACAATTAATTTTCTTGGTTGTGCTGAAAATGTCAGTCTGCACATGTGTTATTTCACCTTCGAAATTATTGTAACGAGAGCTCAAATGTCATCCAGCGTCCTGCTGTCACAATAGTTGAACTGCTCAATAACAGTGTACAATGTATGTCTATGTTACAGCTACCTAGTTGTATGAGAGGAGTGGGAGCGTGGCAGGGGATGCCTGTAGGGTCATGAGAGGCAGCATTGTGTGTGCGTGTGTGTGTGTGTGCGTCGGGGTCATGCCTCCAGTGATGTCACTGAGCCCACTCAGGGTCTGTTCAGGGTATTTTGTCTGCTTGCTGAGATAAACTGACTGTGTGTCAGGTGGACGAGGAGGAAAGCAAACTACATACTACATTTCAAACCTCACCTACGGTGACTCAGGAAAACAGGAAGTAGCGCTGCTGGTTGATTATTTAAATGAGGGTTCATTAGATTACAAATGAAAAATGAGTACATCAGTAGAATTTTAAGGACAAAATACTTCATCCCTCTCACAAGTATATTTCTGACTGTGTTCGCATTCTGCTCTGTGACATTCTCAAACTTAAAGGGTCACTATGTAGTTTTGGGGAATAAATATTAATCAGAAGAGAAAGATCTTCATTGACTTGTTTTTTTTTATGAATAATAATGAATAAAGAAACTGACCTTAAAGGACAACACAATTTCGTCATGTTTTAGTTTGTTTATATGTGGCGGACCCTGCCACCTTCCTAGCTTCAAACAGTATTCTGGTGGTGACCTTATTTTATATATATATATATATATATATATATATATATATATATATATATATATATATATATATATATATATACTTTTTAATCTCCGTATTTAAATGTATTTACATACATTTTGCTGATTGAACTCACTAATACTCTAATACTCTAATAATAAAACTCAAGTTAACTTTTGAACGCAGGACTGTTCTTCACTTTCTTCCACTTTCTTACTTGTGAGACTCTAATATCCATAATATTCCAATATTGTTGCTTTTTCTGTGCTGTCTGAAGTTATTTAAAGTGAAGAACGTAAAGAAAACAGTGTTTTTTTGTCGTTTACTTTATCGAGTTCATCGTGCAGCTCCGACAGCGACGGTCTGCTCAGCTTCTCCCCGAAAGGCGCAGCAGTCTGCCGGTAGAAGTCGATGTTGGGCACAGCGTCTATGGTGTTGTGTCCGAAGGTCCTCATGTAGTAGGTGTTGGAGTGGGAGTCAGAGATGTGCGTGTGTCCCGTGCCTGTTGAATGGAGGCTGACTGAGTCGCTCCTCGCCGTGTCCGGCTCGTGGGACACATCAGGAGGGAGCCCGATGTCCATCGCGCTGCCCAGCGCGCCCGGATCCATGAACCCCACCACCCTGAACCGGCCTTTAGAGTCTTCAGGTGGCTTGGATCCATCGGTGGAGGCCGGGGCAGGTGCAGGAGCCGGAGCCGGTACTGGTGCGGGGGCTGCGGGGGATCCTTCTGTCACTACATCCACCTGGAAGCGGCTCTGAGAGGAGTCGCCGCTCCTCAAGGACGGTTTCTGTCCAGACATATCCGCCCGGATAGACGATAAAACCCGTCCAAAGAGTCACGAATGCGCAGAAAGACAAACTGCTACCGTGAAATAAACACCTGCTCCAAAACCACGGTGAGGTCCAGGCAGCAGCGCCGCAGCATTTAGTACCAAGCAGTCAGAGCGGGAGACACAGCCGCAGAGACACAGAGAAAGGAGTAAAAAAAAACCCCGGAGTCCAGATTTAACATTTGGTTGCAACACTTACACACAAACAGTAATTCACTCCTCTGCTGCCCTACTGCAAACTCTGGCTACTGTATGCGCCAGGACGCACTCGAAAGACCTGTGCGTAATGTGCGTAAAGGACACCAGCTCTCTCCCTCACACACTCTTTCTCTCTTTCCGTCTGTCTATCTGGGTCGTTCTACCTCTCCATCCGTCCATCCATCCACGAGTTGGCGAGCGTATCGCCCCTCAGATGGTGACTCAAACGGTTTATTGTCATCCTTCTCTTTCGCTCCCTCCTCCTCTCTCTGGACTGTCGAGACATCCCAGCATGTCGGGAACGCGGCGGACAGGAGCAAGAAGGAGAAGTAATAAGGGATCGATGTCCATTACGCACCAAACTTTGGCACGCGTCCTTGCGCATCTAAGTCGCGAGAAAAGGAGAGGAAGGAAAAAGAGAGGGCACGTGAAAAGACGAGAGAGTGACAGAGATTTAACTCCATAAAGTTTACTGGAACAGGATCTTTTTTACTTGTGGGAGAAAAGTGAACCAAAGCCGGAGCATACTGACTGACAGCAGAACTGTCCTGGGAACAAAACTAATTCAGAAAGCTGCAGAAATATCACAAAACACTAACTCGAAAAAAACATAAACCATCAGCAATATTAAACACAATGTCTTAGGTGCGTATCTGTGTGATCGTGTGATTGTGTGTGCGTGATTATGTGTGTGTGTGTGTGTGGTAGCATAAAACAAAGAGATTTGTCATCACTGCTGGTAACACACTGAGACATTCACACAGAGGCCTAGACTCGCACGCAGGGAGGCAAAGTGTGTGTGTGTGTGTGTCTGTGTGTGTGTGTGTTTGTTGCGTGTGCGTGTGTGTCATTAGCATAGGGAACAACAGCTGCTTTCTTTGTCAAAGCGCTTGATGCTGAAGCCAAACACTGGACAATAAATGCAGGGACAGAATGACAGGAACCAGTTTAACTTTAAAGTGGGGATTGTTTCCATCGGTGTCACTGGATTACAATTATATTACTGGGATACTTAAAACTAAGATGAATCCTAAGTGTGCCACTTGAGTAATTACAAACTTTAGTTTTCAGTGGGTTTTCAGTGAATTTGAATACAAATGTATATTTATTTAAAGGGGTAATATGTCGTTTTGAAGAAATTCCAACTCAGAATTCTAATATTTACAATATTAGTGAGGTAATAAGTTTCCATCACTGTTCTCAGAGGGAAAATAAGCTCCCCAGAACACTGCTTGAAGCTAGAAAGGTGGCAGCGTCCACCACAAAGTAACACAGTATGAAACTATGTCGTCCTTTAAGGTCAGTTTGTTTATTCCATTTATTCAGTCATAAAAACAAAGAGAGTTTGTTAAGGCAGAAAAAAAATAACAGTCAAAGAAGAATCCTTTTCTTCTGATTAAAATGTCTTCCCTAAAACTACACAGTACACCTTAAACACATTTGTATTTAAATTTAAAAAATGCGTTTAAATTGTTATTTTTCATAACATGCTTCTTCCAGCACGCTTAGATGAAGGGGACATCCAATTCAACACAATTTCAATTGAGTCAATCATTTTATAATAGTTTTCTCCAATTTCCATTGTGTTTTTGAACACGCTAGGTGGACATTCTTAACTAGTAACTTCTTAGTATTTCTCTGTTAAGATTAAAGCAGGACACCGAGGCAGCTCTTGGGACCATGTTGGCGATCAGATTCTGCAGTGACACAAGATTTCACACTTGATCCTCTGATAGGACAGGTGCTCTGTCTGTGGTGCTGAAGCCCCTGTGATGGGTTACATTGGTAGACACCACTCCCTGTGGTGAACATGAGAACTACAGGACCAAATTGTGAGTGTTTTGCCTTGTTTTTGAGATACTTTGACCAAAAAGGACGATATCAGCTAATAATAAGTTACTAGAGAACAGACGGGGATATGATACATGCAAAGATAATTAGGTAAGTATTTATCTGGAAATCATAGAGATTAACCATGAACTATCTGCTGAGTGGCAGCAAGTGGTGACAACTCATTATTTACTAATTACTTAATAATCAGTTACTCCTTTTGTGCCCCCTCAAGTAAGGTGAAACGTATTTGTTAAGGCCTCATAATCACTCATGCCACAGAATATGATGTGAATATTATTGTATATTTGGTGTGAATCTAATGACTAAAATATCTTTGACAATACTGCCATTTCTGATTTGTTATTGAGAAACTGATTGTGAACTCCCGCTTCTTGTCATAACCACAAAGTGACGAGAGACTACTTAGTAACTACTCAGTATGATGTAACACTTCAAGGTTAACAAAATGAGTAATTAATGATGAAGTAATTAGTAATTACTGAGTGCATCTGGTAGCTACTCAGTGTTATGTTTCACTTTACATACAGATGCATAAAAAGAATAACTGATGATTAAGCAGTTAGTAATTTATGAGTTGTCACTCGTTTGTGCCACTCGGCAGCTGGTTTTTATAGTAAATGAGGAACAACTCATGCAAAAGTGGTCAGTACATGGATTCATAGATATTTATGAACTAATTATTACATAATGATTCATTAATGTAGTATATTTTAGTCTGTTCTCCAAAAACATTATCTACTATATAGTCCCCAAATAACAATTAATTAACTATCAAGTTGTTTGTGATTATTTCTTCACTCATTCCGAGATAACAGCTCAAATTGTTGTGGACCTTTCTGATAAGTGTTACAGGTTGTATTTTGTTTTCCCATTTTATATATGTTCTCTGTAGGTTTTTGGACTAATTCTTACAGATTGATCTATATTTTCAGCTTTCTGATTTTTGTTCTTGACATCTACATTTTGACATTGTTATATTGTGTGTAGCTTCCTGGTTCCTATTATTGATAATGGGAGTAATTCATCTTTTGCAAATAGATATAAGGACCAAATTCTTACCTTTACTGTATCTGCATAAACAAAATTAAATGCACAACAATGATGAAAACCTCAGGAAGGTTTATTAGTATTTGTGTGATATGTATTCATGTTTGGTAGAGCTGCCTGGTTGTCACCACAGAGCTGTTGTACCTGGTGAGAAGTGGAGAGAAGAAAAAGTTAATTTTAATCATGGCGGATTTAATATCACAACATTCAATAAATCATCAGAAAAGTTAATTAGGGGAATGCAAACTTGATTTTTCTTGCATTCTGCCTTCAGGTTGTGTCAGGAAATAAACAACCTGAAGCCAGAATGCACAAAAAAAATCAAGTTTACATTCCTTTAACTAACTTTTAACAGCATCAATCTGTCAGCTGCTTCACCTGGAGAAATGGGAGGAGTGATGAGCAGTCAGTCCTGTCTGATGGAGAAGAGCAGAAGAGGAAGAAGGAGAAGAGTAGGAGGAGGAGGAGGAGGATGAAGAGGTGGAGCAGTGGGTGGTGTCCTGATTGTGGCAGAGACGCTCCCGACCACAAAAACACAGAGACTCCTCAAGAGGAACCACAGGGATCCCTGCCAGAGCTGCGTTCTGACACACACACACACACACACACACACACACACACACACACACACACACACACACACACACACACACACACACACACACAAAATGAATCAGTTTTCAGTTTTCAATGAGGTGTGTTTGCTTCCCTCCCCTGGCATCTACCTTCATCAGGAGCCTCTGGTTCTTCATGTCCTGTTTCCACGGCATCACATACAGTTTGGGGATCATGGGATGTCGTGCTGAAAATGTTGGGATGTGGGAGCTGGATCGCCTCGGGGTCAATATGAGACTACAGTTAGACAAGGTCACACAATGTTGGCTTCATTATGTCCATCACTTGAAGCCCGAAAAAACTCTTATTGTGTCCTTAAGTAATTTCAGATTTCTTGGATATCAGATTTTGTTTTTGTTGTTTTTTAGTTGCAAATGTTCCACTGCTGTAATTTGGTGAGGTAGCCAAAAAATAAAGCGTATTGGAAAACAGTTGTGAGGATGTGTGTACTCTCAAAATTTGAAAATTGAGATTTCACTGCTGATTTCACTTACATTTCGTATTTAGCTAAAGGTCAAATTTGCATTTTTTCTTCTGTTGAGCCACTGAAGTCTCCAGGTTTAAGAGAATCACAGTCAACATATAAAAACAACAAACCACAACCTGGAGTAAAAATGTTCACATCACATGAATAAATGTTTAATGTGGTTTTGACAGTTCACTTCCCAGTGTAAAAATCAGAAACATTACTCACTCATGTTGGTGTGAGCTCCCTGCAGCAGCTGCCATGTTTGTTGACTGTCAGGGTCGCCTTAGAAACCTCCCAGTGCATGGTGGGTAGTGGGTAGGATTACAACAAGACACTTTGGTAACCAATCAGTGAAGTGAAACTGACTGGGGTCTCATTTTGTTCTTTTAATTGTCTTAGATTGGCCGTTTCAATGTCTTCTTCAAACTCTCAGCAACAAATCAACTTCTTAAGGCGCTATTTCACTTACTACATGTATTTTGTGTTGCATTTTAATGTGTGTGTACAACAAAAAATGGAGCATATAAGTTGAAGTTGAAGTGCCTTCTAATGCGATGTGAAGCAGCATGGAGGTGAACAGGTTCAAAGACAGGGTCACCTCTTACATCTGCAGCTTTAGTGTCATGTTAATTTTAGAGCTCATCTCTGTAACAGCTACAACCAAAATCTGTCTTGTTGACGTTCATTATGTCATATAACAATTTTCATGTGACAGAAATCAATAAATCTAAAGAGAAAGAATGTTAAATGAGCAAACAACAAATAGTCAGCTGCACATCTAAAGCAAGAGAGCCAAGTCCTTAAAGCTAGCTGGAGATAGCCACTGCTAGCCTTGACTCCCTAACTGTTATAGGGATTTATAATATGTCAATTTTGGTTATTTTACATCTTTGTACTTTAATTTGTTATCCCACAAAAGTGAGGTTGAAGATAAATCCAACAGATAAAGACAGCAAAGTTAGTCTTCCTCAAAAATTGAATTAGCTTATTGGTAGCTTAGCAACTGCCAGATCAGTATTATGTATATATCAGCATATATGACTCTAGTTTGTTGTGACTCAGCTTCTTCTTTTGGGTTTGTTGATGTAAAGTCTCTGTCTCTACGTTTTTCCAAACCTTTATGTCAAAGGGAGGAGTAAAGCTCCTGCCTTTGTGGAGCCCCTTGAAGGCAGGAGTAAAGCTCATGCCTTTGTGGAGCTCCTTGAAGGTAGGAGTAAAGCTCCTGCCTTTGTGGAGCTCCTTGAAGGCAGGAGTAAAGCTCCTGCCTTTGTGGGGCTGGGTTTATTTTTTTTTTTTACAAGGTAGCAAAGTATTGACCCACCCTATGCTGCTGTTGATTGGCTAGTACTCACTTCCTTCATTGGTCGGCTTGGTCATGTTTAGGCATGAGAAGTAAGATTGGTTAAGGTAAAAAGATCAGGCCAATCAGAGGCAGAGTAAGTCAGGTCATGCCATTAGCTCCCTAGCCTGAATTTGTTCCCCACATTGCACCTCTGTTTGAGAATGAAAATATGTATAATGTAATATTTTTGTATACAAGTGATTAAAAGAGTCTTTGGGTAATAAAAATATTCTACCATCCTATGAAAACCAAGAGGTTTAAAATGACCTCATGGGCTTCTCAAACATCATGGGTTAATTATTGTTTGATCTATTGACCTGAATCTATTCTTACATCAGAGGCACAATCTGGGGCTAAGTCACTCCCATATGACCTATATAGCATAAAGTAAATGGTAGTAACTGTTAAACAGCAATAAGTAAAATATAATCTGGGGTGGCGGCATTTCAACACAGAATGTGGCACACATATAACAAAGAGGAAACGAAAATCAGAGATATAACAGCAAAAATAAAACTTTATTTTAAAATAGAACTCTATTCCCCAACAGAGGAAGTCCTTACATTTTTGTGAAAAACTTCTAATTATGATTTCTAATATTTACACATCACAGTCATCAGAATGTCTGTAACAGTCAGTCGTATGAGTCTCAGCTGGACAGTTAGTTAATCAGAAGTAGTTTTGTGAAGTTAACACAAAGTCTGCTGCATGTCAAGCAGATGCATCAGTACATGCAGTTAATTTAACCATCGTGAACAAAAAACAGTGTGTCATTTTTAAAGCCACTATGTGAGATCACAGGGTTGTTAAGTCCCTGCAGTGGGAAAAAGGCCCCACTCCTATATTGCGCTGTAGTGTACATGCATTTCTGGTCCACATCGGAAATGACAGTACGTAAAACTCTTCGGCAGCACGACGTAAACATGAGGAAAACCCACTCAAGAGGTGTGTGTCTACACTATCAGTCAAAGCAACTCCGGCCAAGTCGGTGTGGGCTGAAGTCCAGTGCTGGCTTTCAGTCCAAAATGTCATCATGTAAACACATTTCTGTGTTTGCTATTTCAGTTGACTGAGAACATCAGCGCTGAGAACTTAACCTTGATCTCTCAGGTGCACTTTGCTGTCAACACACGCAGGCCTGAGTGAATCCAATGTGACCAAAACATGTCCAACCTTTCACTGCTTTATAAGCGAATGAAGCAACTGCAGCTAAAAAAAAATAGAATAGAGAGAAAACTCTAATTACTGCATTCCCAAAGTTATCTCTTGAAAATATTACAACTTTTGCTAAAAAAATACACAATATTCACAATATCAGATTTAAAATTCTACCAGGATGTTTGAATCCTGTTCCGCCAATGAAACGTTAATCACAGGTTGGTTTGTAATTACAGCTGATAGAGCCACGCTGAAATCTTGTCTATACTGACCTCTAGGTGTTTAACTCTCACCTCGCTGCAGTGATGTGGAACTCTATCGTGTCAGAACACAATGACCTCATTGTTGGGTGTGGTTACATGTGAGATTTTCCAGAGTGAAACACTGCTCTTTAGTCCCGTGTTAAGTTTTCTTTCAACAGTATTTACTGCATCATTATTTTCCAGGCTTTCATGTCAGTCCAATTCTCAGTACTGTCCAGTTCTAACATCCACTATAATAAACTATATATTTACAGCTTATTTACAGAACTTCCCAGATAATATACTGGTTTCCAGTACGTTCAGCTAGCTTCGTCCAGCAGTCTCTGCAGGTTCTTCTGTACCTGTAACAACAGACAATGTGTGTTGTAATGCACATGTTGTATTTTAATTGTTTAATCTGGACACCAACAAAAGCTAAATAATATAACATGCTATAATATAATATAATATAATATAATATAATATAATATAATATAATATAATATAATATAATATAATATAATATAATATAATATAATAAAAAAAAACAACATCTGAAGGTTTCAGGGCTGTTAGCTGCTGCAACAGATTTGTTTTGCTGATCATGGGTTAATTTATCTCAATATCTTGAGAAAACAGGAGGCTAACTTCTCAAGATTCATGATGCTAATCATGGACATTCTCGACTTCTGTCATTCTGTTCTGTTCATGAGATATAAGTGTTAATTAGTGAGCTTGAGGTATATTGGTAAGTGAATTGTTCTAACTTTGCCTCCAGCCTTCATGCTAAGCTGAGCTAACCACGCCCCGACTCCAGCTCTCTACCAAACACAGACATGGGATCAATCTTATCTTCATCATTAAATGTTGAACTTTTCCTTAAGTTTCCTCTTCATGGCGACATAAAGTGTAATTTTCTTTAGCTTTCTGTGTTCATTGTTTGCTTCGTCTTACACTTGATTAGCTAACTTTAGCTCCATCCCCCCTGTTGTTATTTGTCTCGGCCTCCTGAGGTTTTATTTCTCCCCAGCTGCTTGTTTTTCTTTCAGGCTCCTATTTTTCATATAGAAAATAACACATTTGCAACCAGATCTAGTGAAAACAGCCTCATTTACAATCTGACGCAATTTTGAGTCTTGATACATTTTTGCTGATGAGACTGCTGCCTGCTGCTCTGTGTCGGGACAAGAATGTCAGCCTGAAATGTTAATGTTGCCCAGACGCACCAAGCAAAGACTGATGGATGAGGGACAAGCTCTCCTTACAGATGACGTCCACGCCGCTCTATGAACAGATCACTGACTATAAATGTTTGATTAATGGCAACAAGCCTCTGGTTACACTTCGCTCTCTGGAAACTTGCGAGGTGAAAAACATCCCTAACACAAGTTTACCTACTGTCTGCTTTGCAATAATTGAGATTATGAAGTTGAAAAAACTTTTTTCTGCCCTGGCAGCTATTTGTGTTTCAAAACGTCACTGATAAACCACCAAGGTTTCTTGGAATTCAGGGATGTAATGGGTAGAAATTATTCTTGTGTCTTAAATGTAACATGGAAGTCACTGACAGACAGACTAACCTTCTCCAGCTTCATTAGATTGATAGTCAGCAGTTCAGAGAAAAGCTCTGTGTTCACATCACTCCCCTGCAGGAAGTCACTGCTAGGAAAAGCAAACAATGGAGGACAAAGTTTGAATATCTTAAGAAAAGATAGACATGTCTGTAAACAACCAGGATCAAAAAAAGAGCACAGTCATGTACTCTTATATTTTGCAGTCCCCATAATCCACATTATATTTACTGTTCCTCAAGGTACCACTTCACTAGAAAACATCAGATATTTGTGACTGATTTATTTACTTATACTTGTGGTATTTGTGAGATAAAACACAACACGTGTGGCCGTAGTATGAGCATTAATACATCTATCTCTAATAACTAGAAGAGAAAGTAGAATTCCCAGATTCTCTTCCTGACAAAAGAAAACTACATTCAAAATCCCACTGACGTTTGAGATCTCACAAATAACAACTGAATTCAGCCTCGGAAAACAAAGCTGTCCTTACTCTGGCTTGCTTCACATGCCAAGAAAAAGATAGTAATTTTCTAAAAAAGTACAAAACTTTGAATAATGATGTTTATCAAGCTCTTTAAAATTGTTTTTGAGTGGTTTCCTCTGAACAAGTTGAGTAAACTCACTCCTGGTGGGTTAACTCGCTGATGGAGCCGAGTGTCGTCAGTCTCTGCTCCAATGAGACGATCTTAAAGGTCAGGTAACAGGAAGACAGGACCAGGACACACACCCTGAGAAAATGACAAAATGAATGAATGGATGGATGGATGAATGAATGAACGAATGAAGGAATGAATGGATGGCTGTACACTCACAGAAACATGTAGACAAACAGCACAGTGTTGAGAGAAAATGGTTTCACAGTTCTCCTGTCAGTCACCAGCTCTGAGCCTGGAAACAGATTAAATAATCAGTTTGTTCAACGGACATACATTTGTCTGTTGATTTAAGATTGAACTGAACTTTCCTTGTCTTTTATTGACTTGAGAAATACATATAGTATACAAATATTGACATCAAGTCCCTTCAGGCAGGAAAATTAACTTTCTCATCTCAAAGTAATAAACTACGAACATGACATGTGACCTGGACTGTAAGATCAGGAAATATGGGACAGTTTGGAGTGTTTCCAGGTTACAGACTTGATCAAAACCTCTCAGCTCCTTCAGACTGTCTCTCGCTGACACAGCAGACAGGACTGTATCCGTACCAGTGTGGTGTGTGTCGTGCTGCTTGTTGTCCGAGCTCTGCTGGTTCTGATGCTGGTTCTTCACTTTGTGCTGATGGTCCGCATGTTCAGGAGGAGCTGAGCTGTCTGTGTGCTTCACCACATCCAGAAACGGAGGAACAGGGAACTCTGCAGGATGGAGGAGGCAATTTGAACCCTTTTTAACCTGACTTTGAGCAGATATATTTGATTCTGCTGAAATGTCCTTGAGCGAGACACTGGCTTTGTTTTACTATTGCCATCTAGTGGCGCCCTGAGTTTGGATCGGCCCTGGGAAACCGACAAAGAACTACAAGTGGCAGCTGTAAATGAACTCCAATGGAGACTAAGACACAATGGCCATCTTTCCCCCCTTGTTGTGGTTTGTGTCCTGCTGCTTCACTTCATCTACACTTCATGTTTTCTCTTTAATAGCTTGAGATAAGTCTCATGAGACGCATCCTAAAAAATATGAACCATTGGTAATTATTTTTAGCTACCCTGTTGCTGATTGGTTGGTCTTGATACCTGCAATCTTCTCGTAGTCGTGGGTTTGGGAGTCAGAGCTGCTGCTCTCCTCCATCTCCTGCCTCCTCTGCCTCACTGCTCCATCAAGATCGCCAAAATCACCTGGAAAACTCTTCACAGACGCACAGACATCACGTCACTTTTTTGAATTGACCGCCTAAAATCCAGTTTTGTCATCCTGTTACATGTTTGTTAAGTGTAAGGATAAGCTTATAAAAAACAGAATCACAAGTCAGAAGGATGTCAGAAGTTCAATGATGATGCAATCTCATGTTTGAAAAGTTAGTTAGTAGTTAGTTAGTATTTTAAGATACATTTCTCCATAAATCCAGTGTTTTGTACAACTTCCGCTCCCACAAGGCTTTGCCATTGATATATCTCATTAGTTTGGGTAAAAAAAACAAAAAAAAAACCTACATACAAAACATCATGTTGACTTGGAAGAACTTCCAAACTCACTTATTTTGTTATACAGGCAATACAAAAAGTGATGTGACTGGCTGAAGTGTGCATGTTATCAGTAATACATCCATCATGTTACACAATGTTGTGTTGGTTAAGTGATTTTGGGGAGGATGTTTTTCTGACCTACCAGAGGAAAGCGAGGCAGCAGAGGTGACCTCTGACCTCTGAAGCTGTTATCTGCTGAGGAGGGGATTGGACTGCTGCATGGACTTTTCTCCTGTAGGCCAACATACCACATACAGCTAAGATACAGCACATTTCACAGCTCGAAACATCTTCAGAGTTTTCATTTAGAGACAGCCGGCCGTTGTGAAAAGTGTCTCCAAGTTTCAGCTTTTGTAAGAACCCTCATTAATAATTAGTCCACATATGTTGGCATAACAGCAACACAATATTGTTTTATAAAGATTTGAAACTTTGAGTTTTAACAACCTTAAAGCGACAAAAATAACCTTTCTGGATTTAAGGGGTTTAAACCCATAGCCTAAAAGCACATTAACATTATTTACCATCATTGTCACGAATCTCTGACTTAAGTTAGTCATGTTTGATTAAAGACAAATGAAATTTGCATTCAGGTTTTCTATTGGTTTTCACTTGCAGCCAAAAGGTATGGCTACATGTGAAAAGTCTGCCCTACCTCCAGATGAAGACAGACGGACATCAAGATCTTGTAGGTGTTGTCTCTGGACAGGAATGACACGAACATGTACTGCAATAGAAAACACAACTGTCAAGTGTCAAAACAGGTTGTTTTGGTGTGTGACAAATATTATTTGGAGCTGATAGGGTTGACTGGGTGCTGGTCTTCTAACGTGGCTCAGGAACTGACCATAGTTGTACAGACAAAGAATGAGCCCTCGCACGTTTGTCATATTGTTATGTTGGATGAAACGGCTCTGAACTAAAAAGGCAAATCATTCAGGTGATGGGTTTGATTTTGAAGCAGGAAATGCTGACAGCGTATAGAGCCAAGCAGCCATGTGTGAGCTATGAAATCATGATGAGTCCTTCTCACCCTGTCGTTCGCGGTGGCGATCACCAGAGCGTTTGGCACCAGGATGGCAGTTTTGGTCTTCTTGATGTGAGTGACGGACATCACCGGGATGGCAATCTGGGATGGAAGACAAACCACCAGGATGATATAAAATTGATTTCTCAGAACCAAAGTAAAATTAATTCAAACTGATGGCATTGGCATCAGAGAAGCCTTAGAGAAGACTTCCAGACACAGCAGCTCACCCCAGCTCAAAACTTCATTGACTTTTGACCTTGCTCTGTGGAACTTTTGTGTTGTGCTGCAAGTTAGCGGACTCCGTGCCTGACCTGATGTTAGCTACTGTTGCTCTCTGTTAGCGGAGCAGAGAGAGGCACTGAGACGAGGCACATGAGAGCTTGCATAAAATTACAACCTTCAGAGTGTCACGGTGAATCTGACCTGATTCCTTCACAAAGAAATCCACAGTCCAGCGGCTAAGACTACGTAACACATCATCCACAGGCCTGTATCAGCAACCGAGATGGGGAAGGTCTCATTTACATGTTAAAAAAATGCTCACATATGGCTGAAATTAGACATAAGTTGGTACAAGACATCTCCTGAATAAGGGCTCCTAGGACACTAACGCATCAGCATGTTAGTGTTTAGCATAGAAATTAAGCAGCTTGACAGTTGGTTCCACAAGTATGCAGTAGGTTCACAATCTGCTGGCAAATTACTCTTAAGATATCTATTAAAGAACATCACAAAACGTTTTTTTGTTTCTATAAAGTCTGATATCCTTGGTCCTACAGTCCCTGAGGGGAGAACAAGATCCCTCACTGATAAGAAGTTAAAAAAAATGTCTTGTACTTGTTTCACCTCACTAACCTCCTCTGTGTCATGTTTACATGCCCTTGAGTGACGTGGATGATCTACAAAATGTGTTCTGATAGGAAAAAATACTGTTTCTTGTCATCTGTGCTCTCTGCTGACAGTTTTCTGTTAATAATTCAGGCCAACATCTCTCATCAAATCAAACCTGCCGCTGTCGGCACATCACTATTCACCACAAAGCTGCGATAACACTCAGCCTTCGTACATCATCAGAAAACGCATTCAATCTGTTAAACCGAAACCTGTGTTCCATCCTGTGTTCAACAGAGATGTTGCAGCTCGATATTCCCAGTGACACACACTAAAAGTACACCCTGCCCCACTTTACAATACCTTTGTGTCTTTGCCAAACACCTTGGAGTGGAAGCAGATCCAGTGGTCAGATACGAACATTCGTCCCTGGTAGAGGATGTCTTTCTGCAGAGCGCAGGTGTAACCTGACAAACAGGTAAAGAGCATCATGTTGCTGAGGGAAAACTGCAAAACACATCTTTTTTCAAAGTGCTAGGGGGGAAAAAGAAAAGACAAACACAGCGTTTGGATCCAAGAAAGATCCTGTTATGTTTTATTCATAGTAAACCTGCAGCCATGTGCATCCTGTTTTAAGACTTCAGAAAACATGAACGTGTTTAACGTATTAGATGCACAACTATTATCTAATCCCTTATTCAGTATTTAAGGTGGTGAGGATAGTTGTGATCATTAAAGACTTACTCTGTCTGAGCTGCTCCTCTTTGCTGATTTCCTTAAATATTTTATGGTACTGGCAGTTGCTCTTAGAAAGCTGAAACACAGCACACAGACACACACACACATGGTCACACTGACTGCTCACTGATGCTTGTATGTGCATGGAAAACCGAATGGAACATACAGTGTGAGTATTGATTATAATTGAGAAGCTGTAAAAGCGACTCAGACTTGACAAAGGTTGAGGTTTTGAATGTCCCATTTTTTTTACATTTTAGAAGGGTTTTGAATGTTTTCACATAAACATCATTGACATCACGTCTGTCACGTCGGTATCAGTTACTGTGAAATAAAGGGTCGATCGCCGACTGGTACAAAAGGCCAGTCAGCAGAAATGGCATCTGATATCATTCAGCTGGAAAAACAGCTGCCTGATTGACCTCAAGCTGTAATGTTTATAGGTGTAATAAAATACATATCAGAGTTTACTTTAATGAATGCTCACCTGGCTGTAGTGAGACTTCTTCCTCTCTAACTTGGGGTCTGATTCTGTCTGGACCTGTGTCAGCAGGGAGTGGTCAAAGGTCTTTGATCTGCAGGCAGAAAAATCAATTGACTTTACAACACAACTGATAGAACATCAAATTGATAGTTAAATTACACCTTACATGAAAGCATACACATCTGCCATTACAAAGCTGTATTAATAGACGTGACGACCGGGGCTAGCTGGTTAGCATGCTAACTTCAGTAGAAATCTCTGCATCACGGTACGTAGACATCTTTGTCATTACGTCAACACTGTTGTTTCTTCACAGTCTGTTGAAATGTAATTCATGTTTTGAATGTTTTAAATGAAAACTCTGGCCATAGTGCTCCTTTAAATCTCTGCATATAGTTCTGAAATAAAGGACATTGTCCAGTCAGCTTTTATTTTTTTTAGAGATTGTTTTGCCCCTTTGGCTGTCGATGTAGCATAACGAATGTGAGGCTTGTAGGAATCCAATTTAAACATCATCGCATTGTCCAGTCCACATATATTGTACTTCATAACGATACATTCAAGCAAAAAAAGGTGTCTATTGCCGTTTTAAAAAAATGTAAAAAGCAGGTAACACTGTTGTTTACCTGACTAATGCTGGTTTCCTTCTGCCTGAGAGCTCCTGTTGCTCCGGATTGGCCTGCAGAGACTCACTGACCATCCTCTCATATCTCAGCCGCTCCTCCATGTTTTCTAAGTCTGAACTGCAGAACAGAAAGAAAACAACAGTCAGACATGAGGCAACATTATTCAAAATACTTGTTTTAGCTGCAACAGAAATAGCG
Source organism: Diplodus puntazzo (assembly GCA_963678695.2). Taxonomy (NCBI): domain Eukaryota; kingdom Metazoa; phylum Chordata; class Actinopteri; order Spariformes; family Sparidae; genus Diplodus; species Diplodus puntazzo. Next base: position 17,125,837 of record OZ023159.1, on the reverse strand, counting down.
AGAGATTGGAGAAGGGATGCACAGTGCATGGAAGGAAACATCAGGATCCATAGCATCTTAACTATCAGTGAGCTAAGTGAACGGTTGTAGATGCAGCAGGAATGTACATAATTAAGGTTCAGTGTGGGTTAAAATCCACTTAATGATTTCAGAAAAATAAGAGTGATAACAACTCAACTGAATCTTGCGAACAGCATGGTGTTTTATAGTAACATTAACCAACTGTGACTGTACAGAGACATACGGTTATAATAAATATAGATATTAGAGTCTGACTCACAATTAATCTTTGACACTGATACGTATACAGATATATGAGTCCAACATTAGAATCAGCTAATATTTTTTTCACCTAAACATGTAATTGAATGAAAACAATAGCAGCTATTTTAAGTCGTGACCAAAACGTGTATTGAGTCAAAACTTTCTTACACAAAATAATCTTTTCTCTGCTCTCTGGTGGACGGACTATTCAATGGGGACTCCATTGCTTCATGACCTTAAACATATCTTTGAATGATAAATGTAGAAGATATCTTTAAGGTCAACAGACTGTACACAAAGATAAGGACTAATTTTATCTTTTATAATCAAATGGCCTGTAGGCTGAACTAGCGGTTGGGGGCGTTGTAACAAAAATGTATTTCTATTATTAACTGGAACTCGTTCTCTCAGCACTGACAATCATATCATAACAGCTACTACTTGAACCAAATTTACAATATATGCCAACATGTACAAACTACTACTACTGGCATACTAACAGTACTATTATTAGTATTACAACAACAACTCACGCCATCATCTCCAGCATATTGCTTTAAATGTAAAACACTCCTCTTTGAGTTGGTTTACAGTCAAAAACTCACTGATAATCCCTGTCCCCATGCTTTGCAGTTCCTCTGTGTCCCTTCCTGGCATCTTCCTGTGAGATCTGCTGGTTCACACACTGTTCTATCATCACACTAAACAAGTTTTTACCGGCAAAAATACTTGTATGTCTCACTGTTTTCTGCCGCTCGAACTGTGAGGCAGGGTGAGCTGACCCTGCAGCCTGATCCTCTGTTACTTCACCTGCCTGTGGGAGTGTCTGCTAGGCCTCCTGGTCTTGCGTGTCACAGCCAATCAGATAGCAGGAGAGGGTGCAGTGTGTTTCTGTGTGTGTTAGACTGTGTATGTGTGTATGAGCATTTAAACCTTTGATCAGTGAGACAGCTTTGTTTGGAGAGTTTCATTTTGTTCTTTTTGACGTTGCAGTACACTTTAAAATCATGTCTTATTCTTTCCTGCTCTACTCACATAAAACCTTGGCAGGTAGAAAAAAGTTGATACGGTGTTTTCCCATGTGGCCCCTTCTGGCTCAGGTTACATGGGAACAAAACTTTCTTCTCCTTTTTTTTTCTTCTGTTTTTACCTCTCATGGCTGCACAAACAGGTTGTAATCTGATCAGCTTCCTTTTGTTCATATAAGTTGTATCATTTATTTCATCATATATATACCGTTCAGTGAACAAACTTAGCATGAAATTGTGAGTTTTTGTTGTCAACAGGCAAGCAGAGCAGTCAGTGCCAGATGCCTCCTGGTAGTTGTTGGTGATGGTGATTGCTGATTACAGTGAAATGAAATGGAAATCCTCACAAAAGCTGTCATTATTCACTCTGGAGCAAAGAGGTCAAATAAATACACACACACACTGAAAAGAATAAGAATAACGGCCCCTAGCAGTGCGAAATAGTTGAATTCTCCGCGTAGATGTTTAGTTCCTGTGTAAATGAAGCTTGAATACGGATACATGATCCATCTAGTATGCTGCTCCTGTGTGTGTGTGTGTTTGTGTGTCTGTAATCTGAGCTGACTGATAATGGCTGTGGGCCAGTGGACCACAATGACAGACAACAAACATCTTATGAAGTTCCTTGATCAGTGTTTATGTGTCATTCTTTCGTCTTCTCTCTCTCTATTTCAGCATTCCCGGAATCAGTCAGTTTATGTTGCACACACACACACACACACACACACACACACACACACACACACACACACACACACACACACACACACACACACACACACACACACACACACACATTCCAACCCTCTCATCCACAGACCAAGCATTTATGATTTCACCTCCCTGGTTCAGGTACAGACCCGCCTAGCCATGCACTGAAACATACCCTGCTTTACGGTCTCTTTCACTCTAATGGGATCATAATTTTCAAAATGAACATCATGCTCAATTTAAGAAGACTTGAAACTGGTAATTGAGACCACAAACTAATTTGGAATCTGTTCCATGAGGTACTAAATCAAATGAGAAGTAGGGTCATTTTCTCATAAGCTTACATACAATCTGTCTTCATTTTGAAACCAGTGAGGATGCTCCCTGCTGGTCATTAGAAATAATCAGTTCAGCTTTGGATTCACTTCTCAGCATATGGCACTCCGTTTATATTCTATAAAGTCAATGGTTTTAAGTGTGGAGCTGCAGACAGGGACTCGTTAGCATAGCTTAGCATGAAGACTGAGAGCACAGTTAGGCTTGCTCTGACCAAAGTGAAAAAATACACCTACTGTACCAACACGTCTATAGCTCACTGACTAACAATCTTTTGTATCTTTAAAAGATTGTAAAAACACAGAGAACAGTGACTGTCTGTCATCATGGTGAGGTTCATTTTAAGATAAATGTTTGTACTTGTCTAACAAAAATCTAATTCTAACATCAACCTTTAGACCAAGACTGAACCCTTGAACCATCCTTTAAAGAAGTGGGTGAGACAAATCGGTGTTATTGACTGCCAGATTTGTTCTAGTATTTGTTGTGTCCTTGTGTCAATTTCTCTCACGACTGACACACACACACACACACACACACACACACACACACACACACACACACTCACACACACACACACACACACACACACACACACACACACACACACACACACACAAACACACACTAGCACACACGCACTTTGAAATACAAACAGGGTTGATCTGTTTGCCAAATCTTTTTCCCAGCGGTCTTTCGTGGTTGTATTTTCAACATTGCTGATTCATCTTTTTTCTCATTTCCTACATTACTTTGTGATGAGTACTGTATTGTCATTCTGTATATATTGCCGGTATTGTCACTGTGTTCTTTATATGTTTCTTTATTTCTTATTTACTCCAAATAAATAATGCATTACACATTTCTTTGAAATACAATAATTTCTATTTAATGCTACAACAGCCAGTGCTGGACAATTACTTTCCACCTGCTCTGGAAAATAAATTTGAATTGTCATGCACTTTAGTTGCTTGGACTCATTCTGTTTAAGATGTTGAGACATGAATGATCATTCCTGCAGACTGAGTCTTCTGCACACATGTTGTGGTGTGTAAACAGAGACCAGATGCCCTTTGAAACACAAACACAAACACAAACTTTACGAACTGCAGCGCCGGATGTAAATAAAGATTTAGGCTCTATTTTAACCATTTCCAAAAGATCTTTCCCCAAAGTTGGAAACAGCATTCAGTCCAGAAATGAGGAGTGTTTGTGTGGGAGAGAGAGAGTGTGTATCTATGTGGATGTAAGTTGGGAAGTTGGGGAATCAGGAACATTTTTTATCTGCAAGATGGGAGCCTGAGGGGAAAAAATTTGGGAACCACTGTCCTATAAATTATGAATGTGTCTCTTTAATGGCAGCGGAACAGGCAGCAGGAGCTGCAAGAGAAGCTCAGGTCAAACTGGGTTTACTAGACACTTTTGAGGCTGACTCACTCTAGAGGTAGTGTAATCTGAAGGATGACAGATAGATATGTGAAAAAAATGTTGAAACCTTTTGTGGTCCCAGAGGAAGTTGAGTGGATGTCTGATAAATGTCCTCAAGTGATGTCACATGTGTCTGTGTCCATTGGGTCTGAAGACTACAAGTCTGAAAATGAAAAAAATCTGGGGCTGTGAATGAAGTCAGCTCACCAGACCTCCTTAGCTCGCCAACCTGCTGCAGGCTCCAGGTGACGTAAGCCGTAACTAGCATAGCACCACTCCATCTCTGACCCAAACTGTTGCACTGTGGGTAATGTAGGCGCCATGTTTTGATCTGAAAAATGCATGTAATGAAATCATGAAATCCCCATTTCCCATCAAATTAGCTCTTGCTCTTAAACCAGATTTGAAGATTCTTGTGTTATCAAGCAGACTGGCCCATGTTTCCACTGGTGTTGAGCTGAGTCATTTTACTACCCTGGTTTTCACTTCAGGTCAAGTAAAACCTATTTATGTTGGGTCAAGCCTGGAGCCAACCTCGTTCTGATCAGTTACATGGAACTGCACAGGTTCCATGTTGTTGGTGAAAGGGCGATAGAGACGATATCTCTGGTTCTGCTGCATCAATTTTAGTGCATTTCTGTGGCATCCAAGGCTACAAACAACACATTCATTCTCTCCAGATTCACCCTCCTGTGTCTATTCAAAGAGAACAAATGCTGTTGGGAATAGACTTCTAGACATTAATTCTGGGGCCAATCTCACTTTTTCAATGTTTGAATGACTCTAACTAAAGATAACAGTTCCAGTGACAGAAACACTGACCCACTAAACATCAAAGCTAGAGACTAAGTTTGTAAGAGTTTTTGCAGATAACAATTTGATCAAAAGCTTATCTTACCGGTGATAATGATGTCCAGCTGTGTTGAACGCGCTACAGTGAGATTTGGACATTGTGTTCTTCCTTTTCAATTGCAACGAGTTGTCTGCGCTGTAGGTCATTGCAGCGATGGGATCACTGGCTGACACCTTGGATAACTTCTCTGAGGCGTATCTGCACAATTCACTGTGACATGTGGTGGATTGCAATTTGAATGAATCCACCTTCTATCTCACTGTTTTTCCAGGCATTTCAGCAGTCCATGTCGCGTCGCTTTGGAGTATTTACTTCGTGTTTGTACCTCACTTTTTTCTCTTCACTATATATTGGTGAGGTAAAAAGTGACACGCCTCCAAAACCCCAGCAAAATAAACATGATATTAATCTGTGTGACTGTGTACAGTGGCTGTGTTTGCTTGGTCTGATGACAGTACAGTGTCCAACAGCCATTTACTGTAGACATTTCACTGAACCCTCTTCCTCCTGCTGACCCAAATCTCTTATCAGTGGCTCTGGTCAATGACAGACGAGCTGTGTGTGTTTGCACTTTCACGGCAAGACATTTTGTTACATTTTAGAGGGGGCTGGATGTATACGTGTCATATGAACATTTGCACAATACGTGTTGTATCGCCTTAACATTACATGTACGTGAGCCGATATTCAGAACAAGAGGAGGAGGGATTTGCGGTAACAGTCAAGATGAGATGTTCAAAATGATATTCCAACATTCATAGCATGAAACCACTGGATGCTTAAAACAAGACGTAGGGACATTTTACAGCCCTAATTGAGCTAAAACAGGTACGTGTCACAGGCTGCACACCATATTGACATCAGTGCAAAACGTGCCATCTCACATTATGTGTTATTACCTGACTTCACATCAGGTTGTGGAGAAACCGGTGACAAGGCTTTCAAATTGGCTACAGCAGTTCGAGTCTGCTTTTCGACATTTGTAAACGGAAAAACTAACCAAATGTTTTTCTGCCGTAACCTCACCAGAGACTGAGCCCAGCATTGTGACAAGAGAGAAATAGAAAATGACATAAAGCTGCAACACAAACAAACGTAAACCCATAACTTATCTGTGATTTTGCTGAAACATACTTAGCTTACATTGATTCAAGCAGTTGCATTTGCCTAAACCTAACAAGACCATAAGCATAACGTTGTCTCAACAAGAAATTAGGAAAAGAAACAAAAAATTACTGCAGAAAGACTTAAAGTTTTAATGTATGTGTGAAAGATGTAAATTGCCACATTATTTTCTGCCTTTGACAGAGTTATGTGTCCTTCGGGAGAGAATATAAACAAGGTCCAATCCAAAAATGGTTCTGAGTATTGGCACAAAATACTGGCTCTCGGACTAAAAATATTGATATATCAGCCTCTGCTTTCACAGACTCACAATGGACATCATATCCATCCTGTCAAGAGCGTCTCTAAAACCAAAAACTTCCAATAAATTCTGCATCTAATTCTTTCAACAACAACCTTCCTCACAGTAACACTGCTCACTGCTAAATACTTACTGTCTAATTTCATTTTAATTTGCCCTGTGTCTCCGGGATGATTAAAGTATTCTGTCATCAAATGTCTTTATACACTCCTGTGGGCTGCTGGTGTATTTATTGCATTACTTTAAATTGTCATTCATCTACGTTTACTCTCCTTGTCCCTTTAAGAGACTCTGATAATGAATTTCAGTCTGTGTTGACTGTTAGGGTTTGCAAAACATTATTTCTCCATTGCAGCCACACGGCCACAGAGAGAGACTTTGAATATTTCTTATATTTCTTCATCACACCAACAGCAGGAAGCTAATGTGAAAATAATCAGTAGATTTAAACACCTTCTATTCATTCCTTTTTGTTCCGCTTTTTTATTCTTTAATCGGTCTGTCTGAGATGGTTTCTAGTTTTCTACACTGTGAAGATCGGAGCACATGAATCCTTTATCCTTAAACGAATCCTGATAAATGAAACCTTATGTCTTCTAAAAAGGATGTTAAGAAAAGATATGTCATGTAAAGAAAACTGACCTTTTCATTCAGTTGAGCTTCTCTAGTGAATTATTGTAACCTTCAGTAGGCTGTTGTTGTATAATTGTATTATTTATATGCATGTGTGTATATATGTCTGTTTATTTTCTTGTCCTCCGCTTCTCAGTTTTTTCTTTTATGATCCTAAATTCATAAAGCATATATATATATATATATATATATATATATATATATATATATATATATATATATATATATATATATATACATATATATTAGGGCTGTCAAACGATCAATTTTTTTAATCGAGATTAATCGCATTTTGTCCATAGTTAACTCGCGATTAATCGCAAATTAATCGCAATTTTTTGGCACATTTTTTTCTGTTCTAAATGTACCTTAATGTATTTTTTCATGTTCTTAATACTTTAAACAACATAAGAAAGGTCAAATATGCTTGCATTATGAAAATGTTTATTCAACACTTCAAATCATGCAGGAAAATAAATCCAGGGTTGTCTGCTTTTGGCGAGGGGGGGCGACGGGCTCTCTGCATCTGCCGTCTGTTTGGCTTGCAAGTGGTGTCCACTGACACTGCACGTTTTTCTTCTTCGCCTTTTTCACGCAGTGTGCTGCTTTCTGTCAGTCAGTATCACACTGATGATCGCCATGGCTCCGGTGCAGCAAAACAATAAAAAGTACGACTTGAAATTCAAACCTTCTGTTGTGATATATTCAGAGGAAAACTCAGGAGAAGCAGCCGCTAGACGTTTCTCTGCCTGCTGGAGGGAGGAAGAAGGCTAGCGAGGAGCCTGAGATAAACATGCGGGGATGAGTTATCAGCAAACGGGCACGCCACGAGAGAGTGTCCCGCAAAATGATCAGGGCGATGGAGAAACAAATGTCCGCCACCGTGAGTGACAGCAGAGATGGGGAGTTTGCAGCGAGTGCTGCTTTTCAGTCCGCCGTGTTTTAACGAACCGCCAACCCTGCTTCTTCTTCTTCTGCCACCCTCTGTCTCAAGACTACGGGTGCCGCCGACGGCCGTAAATCATACAATGCGCGTTTTAAAAAAAAAAATATATATATACTGAGCGTTAATCGCGCGTTAAAAAAATTAACGGCGTTAAGAGGATGTTGCGTTAACGCGTTATTAACGCGTTAACTTTGACAGCCCTAGTCGCAATAGAAGAAAGAATAACATACCTTGAGCTGGACAATATTCTGTTTATTAGACTTTATCTGTCTAATACGTTTTATCTTTCCATTGGAGACAACTACAGGTGTCTCACTAACAGGTACACAGGTGTTACAATGGCCCCTGTGACCAATCAGTACAATTTTAAAGATCCAGGCAGGAGCAGCTGATGAGATGCATCAGGCCTTTAAATCTGGTGGGCATCATCAGCTACACCTGAGCTGATGTTTAACACTAGAGGAGAGGCTGCAGCGCCCCCCTGTGGCCCACCAGTGTCCTCTTCTGAGACAACAATTACATTCCTCTTTCTTGGTAAATAAAATGTTTTTGCTCCTGAACTGTGTCAAGACATTATTCAGGGTGAAAGAAAATAAAACACTGTTTTCACTCCGCAGAATGTTACAAATGCAGAGAAAAACGTTATGTTGTTATATTAGAGTATAAGTGTCAATTTTTCAGAGTCTCTGTGATATGATGTGATTTTTTTGGTAAGCTAATTTATTTTTAGTGTGTCATTCGTATTTAAATAATAAACATAATGGTGTATGAGTTATTTATATATTTTTTCTTATGCCTACAAATGGGACCTGGACTACATAATGTCCTCCCTATAAACATCTGTCTGAAACTCCCCGCTGTCATTCAGCCTGGTGTAGTTTGTGAGGGAGCAGGCCTGCTCCAGCAGCCTATAACAGACCTGCATGTGTCCACCTATAGCTCGGTGCTGTGTGCCCACTGCGGCGGGCTGACAATGACTTGAATGCTGATTGTTGCGAAGATCGACAAAGGACACAAGGAAAGGAGGAGATGAACCGCTTCCTGAGAGCTGGGGAGAATGGAGGGCTGCTGACGGACTGCAGGGAGCTGTCACCCAACCACACCGCCTCCTCCTCCACCACCTCCACCTCTTCCTCCTCCTCCTCCTCCTCCTCCTCCTCCTCCACCGCCTCTTCCATCTCCATCACCTCCTCCTCCTCCTCCTCCTCCAGCGCCGCTGGCTCAGCCGACAGACACGCGGCCCTGCCCTCGCTCCAGACCCGGGGACCTGTCGGCGGTGGCGGCGGCAGCGGCGGGTCGGAGCCGAGGAGATCCGCGCTGAAACGCAGCCGAGCCAGCCGGGAGGGACGAGACGAACCGGAGGCGGCGGATCGCGCAGCGGCTGCCGCGGCTGCGGTGCGCGGCGGCGGCGAGTTGTGCGTCGGGCTCGGTAAGCAGCAGCAGCAGCAGAGTAGGGAGGCTCAAGGACGCAGCGTCGGTGGAGACGGTCTGGAGATGATTTCAGCGGTCAGCAGAGACGCGGACGGCTGCGGCAACAATAACGGCGTCTCCGAAGTGACCACGGCCTCTCCTGCGAGCTGCGCCAAAGGAAAGGAGGAGAGGAAGGGGAAGAATGTGATCCGGGGCTGGAAGAGGGAGAGGGACAGGGAGAGGGACAGGGACAGAGACGCCGCCGCTCCTCCCGCTCCTCCGGTCCGGACGAGGAAGGAGAAGCCCGCTGATGGCTCGTCTCCTCCTCCCTCCGTCTTCCTCCCGTCGTCCGCCCTGCCCGAGCATCATCTGTGCCGCGACGGCCCCGGACACTGCCACTGCGCCGCGCCGGACTCCAGGATCACGGGAGATAGCAGCGGCGCCAACAACGTAAACAATAACAATAATTGTGGGAGTAGCGGCGGCGGCGCTGCCAACAAAACCGCGCTGGAGTGTGGAGTTAAGAGCGGCGGCGGCGCTATTGTTGTCAGGCGGCAGCATGACGACACGCCGGCGGCCAAGAAACACAGGGGAGCCGAGAAGGTAAGCGGCTTTTTATTGTCTGGAGGCCAATAATCATTTTAAAAAAAGACACAGCGACATAAATCAAACCCAAAAAAACAAACAAACTAATGCTTAACACCTGCAGCTGCTTCAGCCTCCAGTGTTGTTCTGTCACGGAGACATTAAAAAGGAAAAAAAAGAAGAAGAGAGAAATGAAATATTTTTTGTATTCAGAGCACACACAGGGAGCCAGATGCAGGTGTGAAGGCCACAAAGAAGCCCGTGCAGCAGCAGACACACAGCAGGGATGTTTAAATGGATGGATGGAGGGATGGATGACCGCCTGCCTGCCACATGATATTTATTTCCTATTGTTGTTGCCCAGCTGGTGTCATTGTTCCCAGTCTCACTATCTGTCTGCTGATATTTTGCCATGCTGATGTACAGAGATGAGATTTTTTTGTGTATGTGTGTGTGTGTGAGTGTGTCTTTTTTTCTTTTGGAGGGGAGATGAAGAGAAGAGGAGGAGGAGGAGGAGGAGGAGGAGGAGGAGGGAGGCAGCAGTAGCAGCAGCAGTGTGTCCTCCATCTCCATCCTCCTCTTCTTCCTTTTTGGTACCATTTAATTCAGTCCTCCCTGTTTTTGCTGGTGACTATTTACACATTGCAGTCACTCAACAAAGGTGAGGGGGGATGAGAACGAACCTCTTTCTTCATCCTGTAAAAAAAATGTTGTGGCATATTCACAGGCTTTGTTTGCTCAACACCCATTGTGTCAGAATGAATCAGGTGCTGGAGCCAAAATCTTTGCGAGCAAGACATAAATACAGCGGGGCTGACAGGTTGGACCGCTGAGCTGTAACGAGCCGCTCCGAGGTCCATTTTCTAGTCGTTTAAGTGCAGAACAGGGGACGTTGCCAATTGTGAAATCATTTTTTTTGGGGGGGGGGGCTTAAATAAGTTATCCGCAGGAGAGACAAAGATGGAGGAAGATGGAGGGATGGGTGGAGAGGTGAAGTGGGGGAAAGAGATGTTTGATAGAGAGGGAGGAATTGGACGTGACAGCAGAGGACACGGGCTGAAAGAGTCTGACAGACACAGGAGGGGAAAAAAAGAAGCAGATGGAGGATGTCTAGAAGGAGTTCTCTTCTTTTTTTTTTTTTTTTTGGGTGGATGCAGGATTAGACGAGGCAGGAAAAGCCGAAGCGTCCTCCCTGCTGCTGGCAGATGCTGCTGACAGGAGGAACACTGGCCTGCCCCGGCTGCTTTGTTTATTTGTTGATCTGAAGGATTCCCATTCGGCGGCGAAACACACACTCACACACACACAGACAAACACTTACACACATATACTCACCCTGAGCTCTTCGGTGACTGTAATTCATTCCCTGTCAGCAGTAATCTGGGCTCCACTGTAGAGTTTTAGAGTCCCGTGATGGTTGTAGTGAAGCTCCGGAAGCTTTTACACCCTAAAACAATAAAAACTGAGATTTATTTTGACATTCAAATGTATTTGAAGGATTTAAATTTAAGTGCAGAACGTTTGGCACACGCAGTGTTTACAGTGGGACGCGTACCTGCATCTGTAGCGCTGGTTTTGAACCTTACTATTATATCTTCGTTTTTTTTTTTCCATTGTGCATCAAAACACCGTCGAGACCTCGGACTTTTCATAAATTACTGTGGTCTCCTTTTCCTGCATAACAGACAGGAGGCCATCAGCGAGAAGATGGGCTATTTCTACACAGCTATTATATTATTCTTGATGCCCTTCACCGGGTCAGATTCCATGAATTAAAAAAAAAAATATTTGTGATAGAGTGCTGAATGAATAAATAGACTCCTCTTCACGACAGACATTTTGACTTGTCAAAGCAGGAAAACCTCAGTTGAAATTTGTAACATTAGTGAAGGCCGCACTGCGTTTGACTGAGCTAGTTCCTACGCGTGTACTCTCATTGACCGGAGCATTATATAGATTGGATCCAATGATAATGTTATTTGGCTCACCAGTGCTTCTCCGTTCTTTGACAAGTCAGAATGTCTGCCATTAAAAAGGTCCATTGAGGGGTCTCGCAACCTGAAGTGCAGCACATCGTCATATTACAGTAAATAATCTTACATAGCTGCAGACACATTACTGCATTGCTATTGCATTCTGCAAGTAGCTGTGTTATAAAGAAAAGTAGTATTAAGAATAAGTTGTTTGGTTCTTTCACTAGCAACAAATGCACAACTGAGCGGGATCAGCATTTTTTTTTACAGCAGGAGGCGGTTGGTGCTCAGATGACTTTTGTCCACGTCACAAAAATAAAAGTTTGCGCTGCTTTGAAACAGCAAGTGCCTCACAGTGAGATACCTATGGATGTTTTTATGACAGAAATGCAAGCAATTAAAAAAAACAAAAAGGCTTTCAGGATCTTTTTCGCATATCATGAGTGACATATTATGACTTTTGCAACAAAACCACTTGGTGAGGTTTAGGTAAAGATCATACTTGGTGTTAGAATAACTTTGTTCAGTCACGTCTCTTGCATAACTTATGTTACGTAATGCTCACAGGTCGACTCACTGTACTTATGTAACATAACTTAAAAACAAATCACTCCTGACTCTCGGTGAAACATGGAACCCAAACTGCAGTCTCTGGGGGGACAGTTTAGTGTATGACCCGTCCAGACACCCTGACTCCCCTCTGACTTTGCTCTTTCTCACTCTGGAGCCCTGCTGCACCGGAGGGGCGCTTGAAGAAGTGAGGTCCACTGACCAGGCTGCTGTATTTGACGCCTAGGGAGTGCGAACGGGCTGTTAGATTACAAGATATCTTAAATAGGACAGATTATCTTCCCCAGATGAATACTAGCAGAAAATCTTTTTATTCAGACATATAAAACAGACGTATGGTTACATCAGCTCCCTGGCAGCAGCGTCTTGTGCTCATATGAGTAATAATCTTTGTCTGTCAGGGTGATGTTGTTATGGCATGGTTAAACATCGTTCGGAGGATGTCTGCTGGATGTTTGGCTTGGCAAATGAAATCATCAGAGCTTGCGAATAAGTATGTAGCATTTTTAATGACGAACAGCAGCAGAAAGAAGCGGATGAAATGCTGAGAGGAGCCTCGAGCTGGTATGTTTGCTTCTGCTGCCGTGCATCATTAAAAGTCTTAGACGGGTTATTTGCAAGTGCTGATTACTTCATTTGCTAATTGAAAATGTGATAAAATGTGATATTGTGATAGCCACCTTTTAAACTCTTAAGACATTTACCTCAGCACACCAGTTTCTTTTGCTTTGAGCTAGGTGGTTGAGTCGGACAAAGTGTTCTTTGGACCAGGAGTCAGTGTTGGTGTCTTTTATCCATGACCGCCATCTTTAATCTTAACCACTAAACAAACCTTTTGGAAGGCACTGACAAAAAGCCAGTTTTGTTCATTCTTGTATTAAAAAGTAAGAAGCACTAAAGTCATGATAAATATGATTAAATATAATAGATAACAAGACAAAGACATTGATGATAGACCTCAAAGGGACTCTGTGGAACTTCCATGTTGTGCTGGAAGGCGGTCGTTAGTTAAGTCAGCGGACGCTGTTTCTAAACTAATGTTAGCTCTCTGTGCATCCTTTGGACTGCCGTGGTGAATCTGACCCGAGTCCTTCACAAAGTAATCCAAAGGCTTGTATGGGCGACTGACAGAGACCGGGATGGTCTTTATTTGCACGGCACGTTACAATCCGCTCACATACGGCCAATAAAGAGTGAATAATACATGTAAATTGCTACAAATTGTTACACAGAGCCCCTTTAATGTAATGCATCCCGTTCCTAACGTTATTAGTTTCACCCAACAAGAAAAATGTTTGCAGAGGTTTGTGGTGAACAGGAGAGGCTGAAATTATATTTGCTTTGCCTTTTAAGTGAACTGGGTGATCGATGATTGACAGTTCTCTCCTCCACCCCAAACATTAACACATGAATCCTTCCTTAAACCTGATTGGTTGAATGCACCGCTCGCTACGCTGTTATCATGGTCTTTGCTTCTGAATTTAAAGCAGCTAAAAGTACGACGGCCCGAAACATCACATTTCTTTGTCATTCCTTAATCCAATCCAGACCCTTGTCCACCTGCTTAGACACGTTCATATCGGCACCCATCTTCCTTCCGCGCTGTAGTTCGGCTCTTTCTAAATACTGTAAATATCTCATTTCGCACCTCAGTGTGAGGCCGGATGTGCTTGATTATTCCTGAATCAAACACTTTAATTGCTGTTTCCATTTTTATGGTTTTAATGCTGTCGGAAGATTGAACTGAATCAACTCAAATCTCGAGAAGACTGTGAGATTTTATGATGCATTTAATTTAAATTGAATCAGAATTGGATTAAGTAGTTACACCCCTGCTGACAGGAACAACTGTGGCAGTACTGACTGGAATAGCTGTATAAAGCCTAGATATATGAATTCACAAAGCTTAGAAATGACATTCTGTTTAAAGAAGATTACTAACCATATATTAAAGATGATATATTATTTTAGAGAAGGCAGAGATCCTTCTGTACTCGGTTTAAACCTGATACCTTACAGTGTATCTACACAGGAGGCGTTTAAGCCCCATCTTTCAGTCTGTCTCATGTGCGTCTGATGGAGCAGATCCACTTCTATTATAATCGATACTGCTGTCTACAGAGGCTGTGTCATGGCTCACGTTTCACTTGTGCCGAACACGCATGAACCCAAAGTGTGTTATTATGCGTCAAGTCTATTTTTCTTACATTTTACATGCATAATTATGGAAATTGTGTGGTGGTGGCAGATTGTGGTTGACATAATACTTTGCTTAAACCGGCTGTAGGAGTCACTGTAGTATTGTAAGGGTTTGTTAGAACTGTATGACTGTACAGTTGTTGTTTGAGCTAATTGATAACACCAGCATGCTGTTAACATAAATACTTACTTTTCCTTTGTGACATGCCCCACCCCCTTTTGAGTGAAAACAGCCCCTCTAACTTGACAGGTGGTAAATGCAAATTCTGGGGTCTCTGCCAATTTGATAGCATAAAATAGGAAAACCTTATGGACTTTTAGCTACAAGAATCCCAAATCTGATGGCCAGACGGGCAGTGTCATGTTGTATTTGATCTACGATCGGCGACATTATGGAGAAATAAATAAAGAAATAGTGGTTGTTGAAAGTCCTTTCAGTCCTAGTCTCCATCAAAGTTGACGATCCTGGCACACACAACTACCTTATTGAATGTCCAGGTAATTTTGCTGTAATCTATCATTTTTTCTGCCATTAGGACACTTTATTTTGCTGTTTTATAATCTGTCCAATGCGACTTGATTGTAAAATGATTATATCGCTGAGGCGAAGCAGAGCCACTGTCTCTGTTTTGACAGCCGTTTGTGCTTAATAACACAGACGTTTACTCCGAGCTGAGACAAGGTCAAAACAGGTCGGTTTTAGCTCCACTTCCAACGTTTCTATATGCTGATTACAAGGTTCATTATTAGCAGGTAGGTCAGCTCAGTTTATGTGTCTTGTTAACATTACCTTGTGGTCTGTGGTGTGGACTCTTCTGGTTAACTTAACTCTATTCTAAAAGCAGGTGTTTTATGGTCACAGTACAAACTGTAGTTACTATTAAAATGTTTTGCATGTTTACAATCTTAGTTTAGTGTGTTAGCATGCTAACATTTGCTAGTAAGCTATGGACACAAAGTACAGCTGATGGAAATGAAATTTGTTCTTAAGGTAAATACACCAAAAAAGGGACTTGTTACTTTTAAGGATACCAACCAAAATACACTTGTAACCTTGGTTGCCAATTCACAATAAACTGAACAATGCCAAATTTACCTCATAGTGAATCTTAAGAGTATAGAAAGGAAGAGAAAAGCGCGAGACGTCTCCCCGAAGCAAGTCACATTGAGTCGAGGCAACGCCTGCTGCAATATTGATAGAACTAGTTTGATAGATGTTCAGCATCTGATGTTAGCACGCCTGAAGCCAGCGCTTGGCTTGTTGATGGAGACTTA
The DNA here is from genome assembly GCA_963678695.2 of Diplodus puntazzo. Lineage (NCBI taxonomy): Eukaryota > Metazoa > Chordata > Actinopteri > Spariformes > Sparidae > Diplodus > Diplodus puntazzo. Next base: position 17,110,200 of record OZ023159.1, on the reverse strand, counting down.
AACCCCTTTATGAATGGCAAAACCTGGCTGGAGAGGTTGTCGATGGAGATAACTGAACATTTTCCACTGGCTTAATTGACATTATCTTAGCATTTTTATAGCATAAGCCAAAACTCAGCCTCTGGCTGTGCCCAAGATTTCTTACCAACATGCTGTTCAGTATACTAAAAAAGTATGCGAGACTTTTTTTTTACTATGTCTGAAACCTTTGTATTACACCAGTAGGATTTGAACTGCATGCCAGTTATTTACAGGTAAACTATATTATGCAAGCACCGCAATAGTGATGACAACAACAACATAACAGACAGTGCTGGTGCCGCTGCGTCTGCTTCAGATATGGCTGAAGAGCCGCCGCAACAGTTTGTTATACCGATATTGGCATCTTATATTTTACAACAGATATTGCATTTTTGTTATAACATGGAGAGTAAAGTACCAAAAAAAGATACCCAACCCTCAAAGTATATGTCAAATTAAGATTTTAACTTGATGATGTCACCGGATGAAAAATCAGAGGATCAAGTCATCATCGTTTATCCTCTGGGAACCATGAATGTCTGAATCAACATTTTTGACAATCCGTCCAGCAGTTGCTGAGATATTTCAGTCTGGAAGAAATTGGAGGACTGACAGACCAAAATAGCCATTTCTTGAGCCGTTCTGCTGTCATGACCAAAACTACACACATAAAGTGTCACATGTTAAAAAAAACAAGAAAAAATCCTAAAAAAATGGCTGAAATAATCAAGCTCCCATTTAAAATCAAATCCAGCTGTGTTGACAGAAATAAAAGCAGTTCTGCGGCTGCCGAAGCTCCGGCTGTCATCTGCATGACAATAAGATGCACTTGAGTTTGTCTGTGAATGACAGCGGCTGCTCTGCTCTCACTTTTTGTCTGTCAGTGTGGATCCCTGCAGGCTGGATCAAGCTGAGACAACAAACACTCTGCTCCTGTTGGATTTTATTAGTTTATCTTGAATTCTGATCACCCGGCAGTTTTATGTTAACATTCCTGTCCCATGTCCGGTTATTCGCGGTTTTATTTTCTTGTACGGTGACATCACATCCTGTTTACTGTAACCACGGAGCTGAGATGCAAAGCCGTCCTCCCGTTTCCAGGTGTTTTAACAGGTCTGCCGGAGCTTGGTTTCCAATGGCGACGTTGATAGTGTTTGTTTATTCAGGGAAAGTTGCGATCAGGGTGTGATGTTGCATGTAAACAGCTGATCCCGAGCGAGCGAGCAGGCAGGCATCAGGATGGAGGGCGATCAGGGGAGGTGCCTTCAGGGAAACACACAAGAAGGCTTGTGAATATAAAGTGTCACAGCAGCAGTCCAGATGTTGTGATTTATCCCACCAGAATCTCACAGTTAAATCAGATTCATCACAGAGGAAATGTTCTTTAATTTTGTTTATTCAACCTAACTACTATTATTGCATGGACCAATAAACCTGGATTTGATGAAATTAATCCAAATGCAGTACAGATCATTATAAAGCTATGAGGCTATAAAATATTATTAATGCCCCCACTTTGTCCAGTGGAGAAAAAACAATACAGTAACACTGTTAAATAAGTTTTATTGATGTGATACTATTGCAAATTGTTCACGTTTTCACTAGCAAAGCTAAGAAAAAATAAATAAATAAATTCTGTGACTGACAACTGGGTCCTGGATACCATTTTACTAATCAGGACCTACATCAGTAATGTAAAGTAACTATATAGACTTACTCAAGTACTGCAGCCGATGCAAACGTTTAGTGTGTAGAATGTAGGTGGATTTATTGACACATAGTCTATAGTTGCCGAAACTAAGGATTGTTCAGATCTTTCAAAAGGATACTAAACTAACTGTAATAACTGAGTCACAGTAGAACAAATGTGCTTTATTTGATCAAACTGTTCAGTGGTAAAATAAAAGCTCATAGTAATTATATCCAAAAGGACAAATTCATGTTTGTGCCTAATGGAGACAAACCATTGTGTCTTCTTTGTAACAAGGTGGTGGCATTGACAAAGGCAAACAGTTTGCAACTGCACTTTGACACCAGACAGGGAGCCAAAAATGCTAACTTTAACCACCAAGGAAAGCAACAATTAAAGGCAGCCTGCACCCTCGACACAATACGTTCGCAAGTGTTAACAGCAAAAGGTGATGAGGCTTGTGTTGAGAGAACTGGCTTGGACATGCTTTGATGATAACTTTACAGTTGTGTAACTGGGATAAATGAAGGCTGAGATGAAAGATGGGTGTCGTCTCTAATGTAAGGAAGGATACAAGATAAAGACTTTATTAATGTGACTGCTTTACCTTCAGATGGAGCCTCATTAGAATGTTTTCAGGTGATACTTTCAACACAGATTTTAATTTTTGTCACTTCGAGTATTTTGCTCTGAAACCATCAGCCCGTAAATGATGCAACTGTAGAGCAGCTGTGCAGGTTTAATGCACCTTGCTCATGTTCACATCATTACACTAGCACTGTGTTAATGATGCTAAAGAGAAAAAAAAGAAATGTCTTAATGATGCCTCTCAACTCAACATTGATTATTACAGTGTGACAAAAGCAGAAATGTTGTGAAAAGAAAATGGGTTTGCTGTGCCTCACACATTCTTTATTTTAATGTCATTATAATGTTATTAGCACCAAGTTTTATGTTTTTTAGTAGTTGTGTTATTTTATCGACTTGTACTGACAGGAGTTAATAGAGGACCATCCTATTTATTTAGCACATTATCATCAGACAAAGGTCACCGGTGCTCAGCAGGATTCAAACCCACGTCGCATCCAACCGGCACCTGAGGCTGATAATCATCGGCACTTTGATGTTGTTTTCAAAGAATATTGGCTGGAGCGAGCCGCAGTCAGAAAGCCTGGCCAGACAGTTATCTAAGAGCCAGCCAGTCAGACGTCTTTTCCAAAAACACTGACCACGTTTTTCTAAAGACACAAAATGTCTGACGCATAACTCAGGATGCTGAATTCCAAACACGGACAAACCACCGGGGACCTGACTCACGTCCCCTGAGCTGTCGCATCTGACATGTGCGGAGACTTAGAAACATTTACAGCTGTTAAACTGTGAGTCATGTCCAAATTTTTTTTTTTACAGGGAGTGAGAATTGATTTTAAAGGGTCTGTACCTCTCTGTGCAAAAGACAATGACAAATCTCTACATTCAGGGGACTCAGACTTGACTAAAGCTGGGTTTAGACAGACAACACTGAAAGAGAAAGGGTAGCTGCCATTCATTGCAGGGTTAGGGTGTACCGTCACTTTTTGCTGTATTTCAATGTGTTGTCATCCAATCAGAAAGCTTTCAAGTAGGGGCGCCGTTTAGCTCAGTGGGTAGAGCGGGCGTCCCATGTACAGAGGCTTTGTCCTCGCTGCAGCGGCCCTGAGTTCGAGTCCCGGTCTGGGGCCCTTTGCTGCGTGTCACTCCCCCTCTCTCTCAACCTGTTTCCTGTCATTTCTCAAGCTGTTCTGTCAATAAAGCCAAAAAAAGAGAGAGAAAGCTTTCAAGTAGAATACTTGATGATGTAGAGCTTACAGTGATGTGATATTTACAGTCCAATACCAACAATCATGATCTGATTCTTTGCTACAATACATTTACAACCTTAACCTTACAATATAGTCCGTCGGAAGACATTGCTTCTGCATCCAATATTTTACGATGGGTATTTCATCAGATGTGCAGAAGCAACATGAGATTACACACTCCAGTGAGAGGCATCTTTTTGCAGTCCGACTCACAAATGGGCAGAGAGGTGTGTTCAGGGTCACGCTCATCCATTATTCACTGTTTTCCATCCTTGAAGACACATTTCTGATGTTTGAGTTTGTTGGGAAACATGTTTTGTTCCCCTTCATTTTGTTTCTCATGCTGGAGAGGAAAATCATCAATTTAAAGCTTGGTATAAAAATGAGGCTTTAATTTCTATGCCACGGTACAGAGGGAGGCTGGTGGGAGAGTTTCGCTTTGGTCTCTTCTGTCGTCTCCTCTCGGCTGTGATTGACAGGAGATTATTGGTTGAAAACATGGAAATCAGACAGGAAGAGGGCAAAAAGTAGCCCCCCTGGTGAATTTGAGAGAAAAATCTGAAGCTTCAGAAGTTTTTCAAAATGAGTGGGTGACCTTGAAAGTCCTTTCTTTCTTTAAAGCCTAACTTCATCAGTATGCCTCGGCTCGTCTCACCATCCTGAGGAAAACTTTTTGATGGAGATATGCAGGTGTTAAAGAAAGTGATTGTTATTCTTCTAGTCCTGCACAAATTCAGGTTTTACCCACAATATATGGTGATTTTTATTCACACAACCTTTGGAGTCGGTGAAAATATGTTGTGTCAAGGTGATCGTGACAAACCCAACCCAGTTGTACGTTTCGGCAAAACAGTAGATAAGTTACAACTTATAACAATTTTGTGGTTCAATTTAAAAATGTTTCTCTTGTCACAACACTGCTCTGCTTGTTATGGTTTGATGTATGCACAGAAACCACTTGGCTAAGGTTGGGGAAACATCATGTTTTGGCTTCAGATACCTTTTTTGGTTGCCACAAAGACGGCTGCAGATGGCTCGACTTCTCGTCAAAAATATCTGTTTTTTGCCTCCACAACACTGCTGGAAATTGTCCTGAGGTCTCCTTAGACATATCCAGTGGTGCCATATTTTCAGATGTTGGAACACTGTGTTCCCTGGTCAAATCTATCCAGTTGAAAGTTGAATTCATTTTCCTCTGGAGAGTTTCCTCCGTCCTGTCGAGTTCATAACTACAGCTTTTAGTTTTGCTGCTCAAATGTGCCACGGTATTTGTTACAGTGACAAAGCTGGTTGCACAGAAAAGTTTAAGATACTAGAAAGCAGCCTTTTACTAATTTTAGCAAAATTAACGCACCTTTTAAACCTGGGCACATCTGTGTATTTGAATAATGAAACCTTTAAATAGCAGAGTGTTTATGACTTCATGCATCAGAGTGAACAGATGTAAAAAAAAAAAATCAACTGTGACCTGGTATAACAAATACATGGATTCAAAAATAAAAGTCTGAATTGTAACTAGAAAATGCTCATACCAAGATCCAGTGTAAACAGTGCTACATTGATTAGTTCTACAATAAATGTGTGATCAATCATCTGCATCATCAGAGCAAGGCGATAGAGACTAATATGCCAATATTTGCTCAATACATTGACACTTTGATTACTGTAACTCCAGAGATATGTTATGTTATATCCATTTGACTTTATGATTAAACAGAAGCTTATATACAAGAGAGGAAGAACAAGTGTCTACTGACAGTCATTTTTTTTTTTTTATATCATTCCCTACTCAAGGGGCATTACAACAGTTCATGTGGAGGCTGCTGGCCTGAGAGTCCATTAGGTATCAAAGTATCAATGCCAACCAGTGTGAAAGAGCTTCATGGTACGACGGTACGACAGTATGACGGTACGCCCACGCGCTCCACTCTGCAGGCTGGCAGGTTTTTTTCTCTGCCTTCATTCAGCGCAGCCTCCACTGCTGAAGGAAACACTAAGATAAAGGAAATACATCATAATATTAAGGCCCAGTTTCTGTCAGTACCCTCGAAGAATCACCCCGTATCCTCTTCTTTCTTGCCTTTCATATTTTATTTAACTGCAGATTTCCCGACATAGTGTTCCTCTTTACACACAGGGGGGCTCTAGCTCTTCTGCTCAGGGAGCGAGCGTCTCATCTAAAATCAGATTGAGGATTCTTTCATCTGGATCAATCAGTACAGTGGAAAATGAATATGGATTGAATTAAAGGGAAAATTTTGTCCAAGTTGAAGAAAGTTTTGTCAAAGTTTTACGTTGTAAAATAGTTGTTCACAGTAGAGGATTTTGTGTATACATTTTTTTTGTCTCCGGGTTCTTTGGTTTCTCATCCCTGTCTGTTAAGGGTGTAGTTTCACCACATAAAGTGCAAAACGTTGAAAAATTGTATCCCTACCCACTTCATCCAAACAGGACAGAGAGCTCCATAAAGAGGCGGTCCTGTGGTCCTGATTTGCATCTGTGCCTGGCGATAATCGATGCTCGTTCATGTGGTGACGTAGAGAAAAGGGAGGGGACTGCTAACTGCAAAACAGGAAGTTAGCTAAAACAACGACGCCTGCAGCAGCTTTGAATAGTTTCTAAGTCAACATTGCACTGAAGTCTTAATTGTCAACATTTCGTAATATTTTATTGAATTGAACCTCATTATCGATAGGTAAAGTAATCTGGGAGGCATAATGGTTCCTCCAGAATGTTTTTGCTTTAGCCAATTAGTTGTGTGTAAAGATATGTGTAAAGATAATTCCTAAGAGACAGGGTTAGCTGTCCACATCTGGGAGCTAACGATCACATCTGGGGTTATGGCATTATTTAAATATTTTTAAAAGATTATAGGCTGCAGGCATTTTCTATACTTCCTTGTACCGTTGTAGCACTTCTGTGGCAGGTTTTAGCTCTGTCAGCTCTGCCATCTTGGTTTCAAGATTTTAAAATTTCCCCACAGTAACCTGATTGAGTCTCTTGTATATTAGAACGGTCTCTTGCATTACATCAGCCGCCAGATTGAAAGTCTGTGATGTCTGTCTCAGTTCAGACACTTTATAATTATATCATCGTGAAAGCGCTGCTTGCAAACACTGCAACTCTGGGAGATTAATTTATGCGGAATTGGGCTAACATGATTATTGTTAATGGCTGATTGTGCAGCGGTGGTGTTGTCGAGGGGAAGAAAAGCGGTTGTTAGTTTTCCAATGTTTTGCAGCAGCAGGAGTTATTATGGCAGTGAGTAATGTCATGCCATTAGAGCTTGTCATTCAGTTGGAAGGTAAGTGGTGTCTGTGAGTGTGCGTGTGTTTGTGTGTGCGTGAGGGGAGGGAGTGAAAAAGAGAGAGCAGAGAGATGAGAGAGGCTGGAGACAGATAATGGGAAAAAAAGATGGCTACCATTCGCAAAAAAAAACAACAAAAAAAAAACACACACAAAAAAAAACACACAAACACAAACACACACTCCGTAAAAACCACAGATTGCCAGCACATTCACACACCGCCACACACACACAATGCCTCCTCTTTCAGCAGCCTGACAATAAAGACAGGGATGATTTCTGTCTGGGAAAAAAAAAACTGTCAGTGTGGCTGCTCACTGGGGGATTTAATAGGAAGGAGGAGGAAGGGGAGAGGAGGAGGACATGAGGACAACAAGGGGGGAAAAGGGAAGGGGAGGACAGGGAAGAAAAAAGGGAGGAAAATGATAAAGACGGTAAAGGAATGGGGAGAGGATGTGGAAGAGGAAGAGAGGACGGGAAATAAGAAATGAGAAAGAAATCAAGAGTGCATTACAGGAGGTGACAAGGAAAGGGCGATGAGATGCAAGACGGAAAAAGGTGGGATAGGGAGAGTTGGAGGGGCAAATTAAGGACAAGAGGTAAAGACAAGGAAATAATAGGTGAACGTGAGGCAACAAACACAGAAGGAAAGAAGGGAAGAGAGAGAGAGCGAGAGAGAGAGAAAATGGAAGCAGGGATGGAAGGAAAGGGAAGAGGAGATAAACGCATTTCAGGCAGCATTTCCTCATCAAACGTGTCGACAAAATTCAACTTCACAGCTTCTACAAACACTCCATCATCCATTAACAGTACGGGATGAGGGGGCGGATAGATGGAGGGACGGATGAATAAATGAAAAGATGGACAGATAATTGGATCGGTGGATTGAGTAAAATTATTTTTTTTAACACATACAACACGATCCCTCTGTAGTCTGAGGCGCATGAAAATGCGATTGAAGATTTGTTTTCAAAATAAGTGTAAAAAAGCCCAGAGATAAGGAATGTCTCTTTGTTTAATTATAGATTTTAGAGGCAGAATTAATGGAAAAACTCAGCTGGCTCCCCTGACGCCTCCCCACCCACACCCTTCCCCTCTCCTGATTAATTTGGGTAAATCCAGCTCTGTATGCGAGTTGGTACAGCTGTTTGTGTTTCAGCCTCAACACAAAGCTGCAGCCCGTTGGAGAAAACATCAAAGTTGCGGCTGCTTTAGCTCGAACTATGGCAAATTTGTTTTTCTCTTTACCGATGTCTCCTCTGACGTTTTGATACTGAAGTGAATTTAAGGCGGGAAATCGAAATGTTATCAGCTGAAGCAATACATTCGACGGAACGTGTGCTCGATCGATCCTGCTGCTCCTTCTCCAAAACCAGCGCCACCAAGTGCGCGTACCTCGATGTCGTCAGCGTGAGTAAGACGATTCTTGGATTTTTTTTGTCTCCGCCTCCAGATGTGCAGCCGCTCAAGAATAAAGCTTGTTTCCTACCTTGATTTCATTGCATGTATTTCAAACTGGCTATTTCAAAATGGAAAAGGATGCCCCAAAATATGAGTGCAGAGAGTTTTATGGGCGATGAAAAATGTTACAGTATTCTGATGTCAGCGTGTTGCATGGATGAAAAGGAACTGTGAGGTATCATCAAGCCTCATTTAAAGCCGATTAACTAGTGAGGGTAGCACAACGTTGGATGCTCGTAACTATTATTTCATGTGTTTCGCGAAACTTTACAGCAGCGCAAGCTCAGAATTGGAAGTTCTCTTCCGTGATATTGGCCTGTATGTGTGTTTGTGTTGCTGCTTAGTGTAAATTTATGTATCAGTCATTAAGGAAACAGTAAAGCTATGTGTGGGGAAGGAAATGGTCAAAACGCAGGAATTGATCTGCTTGTCAAGGGCAGTTTCTTGTTTCTATCAAGACAATGAGTTCTGCTGAAATGACTGCCAGCTGTCACTGGTAGATTTTATTCACTTTAGCTAGGTAATAAAAGCCTCTTGGCTGATAGAGAGCTCAAGTGAATTTGAAACGTTATGACATCTGTTTCAGAAGGTATTTGTAAGAACTCAGCCTTCGAATGAAAATGGGCGTTGTCCACCATGATATACCGTGTAGCGAGTCACGCCGGACGACAACCTCCGCCTCCCAACGTCCCGACAGGAAGACGGGCGAGACAGAATGTTGCATGAGCGGTTTTGTCTTCTTAATTGCTCATCTGACACTGTGGCCATCATAATGTTTGCTTCGTGCTTCATGTTTAAGAATTGTTTACCAGATGATTAAGCTGAGGTGCCACAGCTCCACAAAAAACAAAAATCTGTTGATATGATCACAAGGGCTTGTGGGTAAATCAGGCATGTTTGTAATAACAGCAGGACAGAGAGAAGTGAACAGTGTTTCTGGACAGCAGAGATCACACCTACAAGGTTGACACTGGAAAAGAATATTTTTTGGATTTGAAGTCATCCTGGGTAAAACCCCAAGTAAATACAAAGCAGAGCCTCTAACGATTGGCTCCAACACACTTAATGTTACTGTCCTGTTTTTCTACTTACACTTACTCCAGGTAGCTACTGTGGGTAATAAGCTAATAAGCTAGGTTAATTTAAGATAATTTCATGATCTTTGGATAACAGTGTGTTTTCCATGTGGTTATAGTTTTATCATCTTGTGGTCATGAGAGAACAATCTGCCTTTCTCAATATATTGGCATGAACATCTTACTCTCATGAAAAACAAAAGGTAGATTTGTTAAGGGATAACAATGTTTATTGCATTGACATTATTGCATTGGTGTTGTGAGAAAATGACTGTTTGTTTTCTTAAGATGTTGCCCATAACAATATAATTTGTTATCCAAAGAAAATGTGATTCTTAACTATCTGTAATGAGCTATTATCGTGAAACAACAGAAAGAAATATTGCAGCTTTTCTGCTGTTGCCCTTCATATTTCTGTTATCTTACGGAGTACCTTCCTTATTTTGTTTTCTGAGCATTACGTCTGGGATTTTTTTTCACGGGAGCCAGAAATAAGAAACACTAAAACATCTCGTCTTTGGTGATCCTCTAACTGACTCTGTGAGAAAGGATGGGGGTGGATTTAGTCTCAAAGCAAGTGAGGAAGACAGATTCAGTGTTTGTGCACGGCTCCAGGGTCCATGCATATTTTAGTGTTATTTGGGTCTTTGTGTACTTCGTTCTCCTGTGTGGTTTAGTTAAAGCAGTAATACTCGATTTTCTCTATTCTTCAGAAGCGCTCACAAAACAAGATATTGGAGACTCGGGGAAGGAATACAACAGCTGAAATCGATGATTGCAGAAGCTCGAGGCGAGAATGGTGATGCAGAGTTTTAATCAGCATCAGTTCCTGAAAGGAGCAAACGATGAGCTGAGAAAAAGACACAGCCAGTTGCGCACGGATTCACCAGATGGAGTTCTCATAATCAAACAACAAAGTCAATCATTGCGAAATCACTCAAAAGCTTTTTATGGTCTGGTTGAAGTCAGTCATTCATGCCCCCCTCCAAAATGTATTTTTCCATCACTTCGGTAATCATCAACCAACCCAGTATCAATCTAAACCGTATAATAGACCCTCCGGTCCACTGTACCACCACCTGCCTTCTGTTTTCAAGTTACCGATAACAAAAAATGTTACATCCACTGCTGTTTTCAAAATCAAAGCACCAAACTTACTTGGTTAGGTTTGGAAAAGATCATGGTTCTACTAGAAAAACTACTTTGTCCTGAAAGTCCTATAAAAAAGCCAGGCTGCCAGCCTGGCTAGTCAAACCATCATCATCACATTCTTACCTCTAGTGGATTGGCGGGTCCATTACACTTTTTTCGGAGCATCACGAGGTCAGAGAGCATTTCACTTTGTCAAGTACTTTGTTTAATTACCAGAACCTCGCTAACTTGCACTTTGCTAATTACCAAACTTTAATGGATCCGTCCGAAATAGATGTTTAGTAACTCTTCCAGGCACATAACCTCCCACAGTTTGTTGTTTGAACAAAGGGACCCGACACAATTGTGTTACCTTTGGGCTGAGCCATGCAGCTCCTTCCCTTCTTCCATGCTAAGCTAAGTTAGCCAACTTGATATTTAGCTCCCATTGGCTCTCTGCAAGAAACTTTATTTGTCATCAATTTGTCAAACTACCAAATTGAAACATTATAATCGTTAAGATTAACATTGTCAGTGCATGCTAACATTAGCATTAAGCTTAAAGCATCACTTAAGTACATGACTTACTAGCGTGGCAGTCAAGTCTGGTGCAACACATATCAGTAGTTTCACTTAATGTCGCATCATCGTTAGGCCTGTTTCTTTAATGCTAAAGCTCCATGCAGTTTTATTTAGGTGCTGTAATTTTTCTGTGCATATTGTAGGATTTTTTAATTAAGAAACGGCGTGAGAAACGATGATTTGTTTGAAGCATTAAACACACGGGGGAGTCTGCTTGTGTTTTTTTAGTGTTGTTTTGCTGTGTGACTCCGCGTCCTGGCTGACTATAGCCGCTGTGTAAATTGCCATGAAGCGTTGTTATTCTGGGCGTCGGAGGGAGAGAAAAGGCGTTAACGGCAGAACAGAAATCACCGGGGATCGTGATTCTTCTTTTATAGTTAATTTGCTTTGTGATTTGGTAGAAGAAGTCCTGGGTGGTCTTCGTCAGCAGCTGTGTGGGAGTTAACAGACGCTTTCACGAAGCACGGGGGAGCGTCTCTCTTCTGTTTTATTACTATTTTGCGCGATGAATTTGCATTGTTTATCAAGGCTTTAACATTGATGCGTCGAAACAAAGCCCCTCATAGTACCTGGAGTACAGACACTGTCATCTTGGGACACAGAAGAATAGAAAACTAAACCCTGAATCTTGAAGCGTTGGTGGGTTCCCTCTCCCACGCTGGAACCAGACGAGGGAAAAGTGATTATTTCACAAGTCGTAAGCAAAGGGTGTAACTTAATAGGGACACAGGGAAGGACCACAATAAATATTTTCACATGAACGTTCATTTTTATTTGTTCCCTTAATTTGACTGACACTAACTTAGACTCTCGCACGTTGCATTGACAAACAGCAGCACGGCAGATCAATAAGATAATCACTGAGAAAATGTCAGTGAAACATTAATGAAAGAATCTTGTCCCGATCAATTTTATCTTGCCCTGATTTTGTTGATAGCCTGTCCACACTGCTGGAGCTGCAATTGTGACTTTGGCCTCTGTAGAAGGAGAGCAGCAGATTGATTTTTTTTAAAGAAAAGCGCAGAGCACCTCGGAGTGAGAGAAAAAAAAGTCGTCACTGGAGAGCGACCTGTGCGAGTAAGTGATTGATCTTCATAATAACACAACAGAAGCACAACTCCTTTATCTGGGACACCAAACGCCACAAAAGAGCGCTGTGCCGGACTTGACAAAGCGCTGCTGTTTTCTGGAGTATTTAGAGACTCGGCTCGTTGAGAAAACGTTTTTTTTTTTCTTCTTCTTCTTTTCATTTTTTTTCAAACTGGGAAATCACTCAAGAATATTGTACAGTGAGTTATCTGTCAAGCCTGTAATCTTTATTGAGTCATAACGGCGAGAGAAATCCTTCATCGCTGATTGCTGCTGCTCTCTCAGCAGAATTATTTCCCAGAGCTGTTGTAATTGGGACCGTAATAAGCGTTGAAGATAAGAGTAAGGCTCTTATAGGCACCAATGACTTACTATTTCATTACGTGTAACCATGGTGATGACAGCGGTTAAGATCACTCGCACACTTTGAAAAATGAAAAACGATATTCTTGGTTTTATGAAACAGAGACCAGAAACAGTAGAAATATGATGGGACACAGGTCTCTCTGTGTATCAGCTAGAGGTCTTCACGGACCTCATTTTGGATCAGATCTAATTATCTTCAGTTGTGTTCTGACAAGATCTGACTGCCCATGCTTCCCTTTTTGGAAGACTTCTACCACAAGTGTACAAGAAAGCCAGTCACTGATCACTGAAGTTTGTGTACAGCTTCAAATCCAATCAGCGATAATGTCTGCTACACATGACAAGACAAGATGAAAAAACAAAAAAAAGCAAAGTGTTTTTAATAAGATGGTGAGAAGACAAACAGTCATTTGAAAGATAACACCTCTTTCCCTAATTAAATCCCTGAAAATGACCAAAGTTTGATATATCAATTTATCTATGTTAACAAAAGAACCCAACATCACTCGAGTAACATGTTAATTGTCTCTGTACCTGCTAACACCTCATACAACACTGACCATTTTTAAATACTATTGTTTTTTTGTTTGGAGGTAGCTCAGCTTCAGTTTTTAGAAACTTAATATTCTCCTGCAGCTTCCTTCGCCCACTGGAGCGGTCCAATTGTTTGGCTTTCAAAAACAAGAAAAACTGTGTAAACGTAGACCAGACTGGAATTGTTTGTCTAAGTCAGGCTTTTTGTAGCCTCCGGGACATTTTGCAGCTCTTAAAAAACCTTGATTGTGTTGTTGCCTACTGCTTATAAAATACCAGACAGTCACTGTAAGAGTTTAAGCAGCTTGCAGATTGTCTTCGGGATGTTTTGGCAGTGAGTCAAATGTTTATTTGGATCAGAGGTATGGCTTTAAAGTTGCACTGTGTTACCTATGAAAGGTGAAATAACACATTTTCTTCACTCAAATGAGAATGCACTGCTGCTCTGTTGCATTGTTGCACACATTCTAATTTGGGAATTTGCTGATGCAGCCTTATCTGGTTTGTTATGAGCATGGCTAACGTTAGGGAACACATGCATGTAAGTACACTGCAAAGTAATGACCCTTAATCAGTCAGTTCACCGCCAACTACTTGCGTTGTTAAGTTTTAACATTCATCATGGTCAGAGGGAGCATTTAAAATGTGTTCTTGGAGTTCTCCCATAGAGTGTTTCACAGAGATGGTGTCATTTCCCGTATTTTGGTTCTTTTTAACAGGTGGATTGACACTTTTATCCGGATAAACTAGCATGAGAAAGATTATGAGTACAGTTTTATCACATATATGAATATATTAAAAAGCTTAAAGTACAGAAACGTATTTAATGGCTAATTTTATTATAGCTTCATGGCCCAGGCCCCCTGATATATAGACTAACATTTCAACTGGCAAATGATTTAAAATCCAACACATAGAACCAAAAAAAATTAATTCAACATGTAAGTAATGTGACAATTATCTAGTCAGTGTTGGTGCTTTTGCCGCTCTTTATTGAATGAATTTCATAACCCGACACAATTATCAGGGGCCCGGTTTTATCAACTAATGTAATGGTGGCACTGCAGTAACCACTGGAAGATTTAGAGATGATAAAACGATTAAAAGCTAGAGCTCACCTCTGCTTTATACCCCATTCGGTTTAGTTAATTTGTTCCTTCTTCACGCAGCCCTTTCTCTCTCTCCCTTTCAGTCTCGTTTGTCCCTTTCTTCCAACCTCATATACCCTCACGGTGCCCTGTAATTGTAACCAAAGACAGAGAATTCCTTAAAATTCACACAGGCTGACTTTAAAGATTTATTCTAGTATTTGTCATAGAAAACTTATTTTGATATGTTTACTTCATGAACAAACCTCTATGGGTCATATTTTGCTAATAGAAGAGAGAAGCTCGGACTCTAACAAAAAAGCTGCTGAATGAGATGAGTTTGTTTTCGAAAAGCTGTCTGTCCCCTCCCTAATAATCAGTCCGCTTTTTCCCAAAAGAGCTGGTGGGTAAACTGTTCAGGGAAAAACTGATAAAGGACAAAAATATGAGAATGACACTCGGGTTGTTGGTTTATCTTTATTGTCTTGTTAAAGTTTCAGATGACAAAAACAATCTGCATATTGCTATTACCCTTTTGGAGACGCTGAACCTCACACAAGACATCAACAGCGCACAAAATCTAATTTCTCATGTCAAGAGAGAAACCGTTATTGTTGCTATAGTCACACTGGATGAGCTCCAGTAATGTTGCCTTATTATACTGTTGCAGATTTTTTGCCAAGTCGTTCTGTGCAGAAGTGGCAGCTAATTATAATGTGTAGCTCCTGTATATATGTGTTGTAAGAAAACAGTTTCTCATCCCAGAAGCTGGGTGAAGTTTTCTGCCTCGTATAGATGAATTTTAATCGACAGGGTGAAAAAAGAGGTTTTTCTCAGTCTGGATGTAGTTGAGAGATGATTAGCTGCCACTCAATATTAGGAAGTTGGTAAGTGCAGACTGCAGATAGAATAATAAATGGTGTGACATTTGGAGAAAATGTCTCCTCTTCTAAAATGTCCTTCCATTATGCAGCATTCAAATAATCAGATGTCAGTCGGACTCACAAATATTAAAATTACATCAATGATCTTTTTACTGCTGTATTTTTCTAACTTTTCTATATATCTCTCCTCTTACCTTTTTTCTGGAGCTGTGAATTTCATCCAATCTAATGAAATATAGCTGAATGCACTGAAAGATTAATATGGAGAATAAAGTCGAACTGAAGTAAAGTCATATATTACTACGGGTGGCTTTCTCTGATTTCTCATGAATCCTCTTCTTTTCCCTCCAGGTGGACCCCATGTTCACGGTGCCAGCTCCCCCTGCTCCAGGCCACCCCGGGGCACCCGGGTCCTCTCTGCCCTTGGCCCCTACCTTCTCCCCTCCGGCCCTGCCCACCTCTAACCCCAAGCAGCTGGTGGTGAGGACGAGGTCTATAGGCACCAACACCCAGGATGGAGGCGTCTCAGGAGCACTGGAGGGCGACTCAGCCTGTCTGGGACCCTGCCAGCCTGGGACCAGCGTCAATCTGGAGGGCATCGTCTGGCATGAGACTGAGGAAGGTGAGGAGTGTTGTATGATACTGTTGAACTCTACCAGAGCAACTTTAAAGTGTTGGTTGTACCAAATTATATGAGTAAGTTATATTTTCTATGGTATCAGCAATACTTAAAGATTTCTGCAGACCCTCAACACAATGAAAGTGAAGGGAATAAACATTTTTCTTTATGGATATTTTTATGGAGTTACAGTTTAAATATATTGCTGTGGAGTACTTCAGATGTCTTTTTTAAAGTTTTGATATGACAAGCAAACCCTGCCTGTCCTCCACTGTCACTTGTCACTGAAAAGCATACATTCTAAGAGTGTTTATCCATCCTCAAAACAGTCACTGGCTTCCATCAATTCAGTTACTTTGGTAAAATAACTTTGCAAAAGTTGTGATTACAGTAAATACATTCCGAGGAAGCCTTAAATGTTAAGCCCCACAGTGACTGAATCTGCCACCCTGGTTGCCAAACTGGCTCAACTTCAGGCCAATTTTCGGTGCCGACATTGGCCCAAAAACCGGCCCAACTGCTTTAAGAGGATCGTGTCTTCAGTCTAAATCAGCCAAAATCCACAACTGCAATCTGCAACAGGCACGACTTGGCTGACTACCCTCATCGTCGATTTTTCAAAATCCTTTTAATGGCAGAAATCTGGCAAAAATGATGCTCACTGTGAAGAATGAAAGTGGATTTTAATTCTAAGAATCCTTAAGTTTTCCTACATTTTTATTGTGTTTATGTTTTTATTTTGTCATTATTTTTGGTGTTTTATAAAAGGTTATTAAAGGTTTCATATACATTTAGTTATAGAGCTCAGTGGACCAATGACTGCCAGCTAGCCACAAAAACTGACATTTAAAAACATAATGGTGACAGTCACTGAGATCTCTTTGTAATTTGTAACCAATGGGCAAAAATATGCATCAATACTGTTAATGTCCTTAAAACTGTCAGTGCAGTGATATAGTTTCACCTTGTGTGTGCTCTTGTTTGTTCACTGTTGAATAAGCAGCAATACAAACATAGTGAAAGTAATGAAAAGTAGCTGAACATGAGTATGAGTGCCTCCAGAGACGCAGTGTGTGATCTGTGATGTGACGATGTGGAAAGTCTCATGAGTCAAACGTAGGTAAATAAAATACTTTTGTCGCGCCTGAGTGAAAGCCAAGGTGGTGGAAATGCATCAGTAGCTTTCCTGATCCGTAAGCTCGACTTGACTTTGACAAAAGGCTTTTTTTTTTGTCTTGACGTGTCGAAAAGCTCAGACTGACTTCCCCTTCACTGCGCTCTGTCAGGCACGGCGCTTTTTAAATTTCCATTATTTTCACATTTGGGGATGAGTGGTCGTCCTGCCCATTCAAGCCATGACTCTGAACAGACTGAGACGCTGACAGTCACAACAGATGAAACTATTTTTACCCAAAAGCTGCACTTGAGCCAAGAGGTGTGAAAATTCAGCAAGCAAATGCTTTGTTTTGGTCCTCCCCATTAAAACTAAAGGCAGCGATGTTTGCAGCAGAGGCTGTAATTGGAGAATTTTTATTTAGAAGCTGTGGAAGGACAACATCCAAATATCAGACAGCTCCGAGTAAACAATCTGTCTCTGGAATCAAAGCTGAGTAAATGTTTCTATCTCCTTGGAAGTGCCTCTTCAGGTTGACTGGATTGTTTTGAGTTTCGGAAGTGAGGTTGACTGTCCTCTCTTAGCAGAACAACAACAGCGCCGGTTGTCAGACGGAATAACTTCAACTGCTGCTGCTTTCCTTTAACGCCTGAAACTCTTAATCAGAAGAGTTGGTGCAGTGAATCCTTCTCCAGTGATCCTTTGACTCCTGGCTGACGACTTTGACTCGAGTTGATGAAGGGAGAGGTTTTGCTCTTTTGTTTTCAGGTAACCTGTTGAGCATCCTTTTGTGGACATTGAAGTAATGACTCTTGAGGAAGTTCTGCACGACGTTAAAGTATCACTACATCATTGCAGTCAGGAGTTGGCGCTGTTGGTGTGGGCAATCTAACAAATTTAGATTGTGATCGATCTTGAAGGCACCCATAATCTAGTTTTCAGGTGAACCATAGAAATTATTGTTCCTCTTACAGGTGTTTCCAAATCTCACATGACCCCACTGATGAGTAGATCTGTGCTACATGAACAAACCAGTAGAGAAGCGAAGCCAAATAGATGGCTTTACTGATGTATTGTAAATAACGCAATGCGAGTTACAGCTAGCAACGTGGCAGGTGAACAGCAAGTGCCAAAAAAGAGCCATCTTTTAAGTCGCAATATGTGAAATTTGAGTTTAAGATGTTCAAAAGGACATTAATGTATTGTGTTTCAGAGATATTGCATCAATATAGAAGTTTAAGCACCCTGTAAATCACCTTGGTACTGTATTCCCTTTCCTCAAAGTGACCTCTGTGTTATGGATGGTCTATCTATAGTAAATCACTGATGAAGATTTGGAGACTGTGTTATCGGCGAAGTCACAGAGTTTTGTTTCTGGTTTTGAAGAGCTGATGCAGTCTTGACGAGCGTTGTCATGCGTCAAGGTGAACTGACGATACCTTTTATTTGTTAAACAGCTGCTCTCATTCTGTATCCCTCTGAATGTAGTTGGCTGCATTTTCTAAGTGTTTTAAAGACCCTGTCAAGTATTTAAGTTGTCACTGTTGTTGTCGATTGGTATTTTACAAGAGAAATTTCACCATAATACTCAATACCTTGTCTTCTTTTTATTTGCCTGAGTGACAGTGAATAATACATCTTCTGCTTCAGTCTCTGAAGTGAGTGAAAAGCAGACAGAGGATACAACGTCTCTTGCAACTTCTCTTGTTGGTTTTCTGTTCACAATAACATATTCTCTCTCCCTAAACTAAACCAAGTAGTTACTGAATTTGAGTCTTATTGCCAAACATTAATCATTATGCTCCTTTCATGTATTTTATCACTGGAGGACAAAAATAGTATTATATCTCCTTTCAGTTCAGCCTTTACAGGCAGCCATTTGGTTTCAGTATTACCTCATTGTGGAGAAAATGTAGATGTAGAAAGCTGAATTTTCCTGCAAAGTTTTGCCCCTGAAAAGATTCCTCCACTTTCGCCAAATAAAATTGGGCGTCTTTACAGCTTGTGTGGATTTGTAAAACATATGCCACGAGGAAAAGTAGATGGTTCGTATCTTAGTCATTCCAGGCGCTTTGTCCTTTCCCAACAAATAGCTAAACTGTAGTTTATTTTTAAACACGGGCTGGATATCCTCATGAATAAAGTTTTGGCGCTGAGCTGCATACGATCACGAGCCCAACACAAGAAGAAATGTAGAACCAGAAACCCGTCCAACACTACAAAATGATACCATGGGAGTACCGGGCGGCGGATCAGACAATCCGATGATTCACCCGCCGATTTCAACGCCACTGCTCTTTGATAGGCCGTTAACGAGGACAGTGCTCAGCACTGCGGCTTCTCAGCGGAGGTGTAATACCTTACTGCAGGCTGCTAATGAATAAATCCCATCTCTTGGTGCCCATCTCACTCTGCCAGCCTCAGGGCCTCTGAAGTGGAGTGTTGAGTTTGGCGGAGAGGCGTTTGTTTCCCAGCCCAGTATTAATTAACTGGAGCTACTCTCTCTGCTCGGGCAAAACTAAAACAGGAGAAGAAGAAGAAAAAACAAACACAACCCTGGGGAATATATCCGAAACCGGAGAGTGTTCCTAAACAGGCCAGAGAGTTGGAGAGGGGGAAACGCAGACAGTAAATAATACATCTTCCGCTTCAGACTATGAAGTGAGTGAAAACCAGACAGTGGATAAAACTTCTCCAGACAGGCCACAGACGCAATGTTTTGTTGCAGACTTTAAACAGGCAAAAATAGAAATATTTGTACTTGATTTAAACAAGTTTGAATATTCAAGAAAAACACCAATTATGAGAAACCAGAGTGCCTAACCTCCTCCACTGCTGCTCAATTCTCCAAATTTCAATTATTTAAAAAACTGTGGCGCAGAGCAGTTAGTCGGTCATCAGGAAATGGAAATGATTCACAGCATTCGCACTGCATATCTGCAGGAAATTAATTTTCTAGATGTAATAATGCAGGGACAGTCATCTGGAAAATGTATTCTTTATTTACGTATTTCTCTGTTTGAAAAACAGTTAATGAAATTTTAACATTCACAAGAATATTTAAGTTTCTGCTGATCTTACAGGGCAGAGTTGAAGACAAATTACAGCCTGTATTCCCTCATCTTTGCCTTTAATCCTGACTTTGAATTATTTGGGGTTAAGAGAGCGAAAGGCTGCTGGCTTTGGAAAAATATCAATATCAAAAAAATATCAAAAGAACAGAGTTGCATTACTGCCCACATATCAATTTATTATTATGTATATATATATATATGTATATATATATATATATATATATATATATATATATATATATATATAGCAGAAAATGTATATATATAAATATTATAAATTTATATATATAATATATTTATATAAATATTATATATATGTATATATATATATATATATGTATATATATATATAAACGAGCAGTAGGTCATGAGAAAATTGTGGAAATGTTCATAAACACTGGAATCTGTCGCACAACGTGAGGGAGTCCCTTGAAAAAATCTCTGCCCTCATGCCAAAGACGAGATTCTGTGGCCGACCGATGAACTTTCCGCTGAAATTCACTCGAATGCGTTCACATGTTTGTGAAATTTTCTGCTAAGAGACAAACAAACAAGCAGCGCCAAACACATCGGCTCCTCGGCAGAGGGAATAAATGAAACAGAAAACATCAAAGCGTCGTCGATCCAGGTCTGCGTGGGCAAACTACAAGCAGCAGCTTCAGTGGAGTGAAACAGAGTAACAGGATACACAAGATAAACGTGGACTGATACATACACTGTCGGCACGAACGCAGATATACACTGGATTATGATATCTAGCATCCAAACATACAGTGCGTGTTTGGTTGAATGTAGGGAGAATCTGAAGAACACGGAGAAAGATGGAGGGATGAGGGAGGGATAAAGATGATAAAATGGTTTCAGTGTGAACAGGCTGATTGGTGGGGAGATGGATGGGAGAGGAATAGGGAGAGACAAGTGGGGAGACAGAGGCAACAGAGGTCTATATTTCTAAACCAGGAGGGCGACGGAGAGATGGAGAGGAATGTAAAGATGGAGGCAGATAGAAGGGATGAAGAGGGATGACTGTAATAGACAATGTCAGAGTCAAAGAGAGAGCAGAGAGAGAAGAGAGAGAGAGAGAGAGAGAGAGAGAGAGAGAGAGACAGAGAGAGAGAGAGAGAGAGAGAGAGAGAGAGAGAGAGAGAGAGAGAGAGAGAGAGAGAGAGAACAACGGAGACAGTCAAAAACAAAAGAGAGTTTTATTTTTTTCCTTCTTGTGTCCTGAGGAGTAATCCCTGCTGCGCGGGGACTATTGCTCAGGAAGGCGGAGGGATAACCGAAGCCCCCTCCTCGTGATGGCGGAGGGATACGAGGTGGAAGATGCTGGTTGCATGTTAATTAGGCAGAATACTAATTGGAAAGACGGAAAGGCAAAGAAGGAGAAAACGAGACCACCATTTCAGCTTCAGACCCCCCCCTTCCTCCTCCTCTCTGCAGGAGACCTGAGTCTGATGAGCTCTAATCAGATGGTGATTGGCTCGACTCTTAGCGGAGCTCCGCAGACTGTCTGACTTCAAGATGCTCTTTCTGCCTGTCTGTCCGACTGCCTGTCTGACTGGATGCCAGAGATAAATTGATTACAAGCATTGTAAATAATGACTGTTCAAATCAGTCGCTGATTTGTGTTATTTGCTCTTAAAGTGCAATTACCATTATATATCCACTTTCTGATGGAGAGTTAGATGTAAAGATCGACTCTACTCTCATATCCGTGTGGCAAAAATAAGGCTACAGCCAACAGCCTATTAGCATAGCTTAGCATAAAGGGGAAACAGCTAGCCTGGCTTTGAACAAAGGTAACAAAGCCCACCAAGCAGCGTCTTTAAAGGTCACAAATGAACAAGTTACACCTCATTAGTTATATCTGTACCCCCAAAAAAGTATGAAAATAAGAATTTGCGGTTTTATGGGAGCTTGCCGGCTTTGAGCAGTTGCCAGGCAACCAGAGGAAACCGCTCACAGCTTTGTCTCGATGATTCCCTCATAGGTCTGTGCTACCCCCGATCCAATCCCCTCCGTTTATGACTCCTTTCTCAAACACATAACCACCTTATTCATAAAGACGGGAAGAGCAAACATGCTCCACAGCCACTCTATAGCTGTCGTACTCATAATGCTCGTCAGAGTCCATTTTCTGTTAACATGTAAAGGAAATGATGTTAATTTGCTAAAAAGATTACTGTGGTATGAACATCAACAGTTATTGTCCCTGCACACTTGCTTTTTACAGTATTTAAAGGTGCAATATGTAAGAATTGGGCACCTCTCAAATTCATACTCATGTCATCAGAGTCGCTGTGGCTCAGGGGTAGAGCCAGCGTCTTGTTATTGGAAGGTCGCTGGTTTGATTCCCCTGGTCTGCATTTCAAGCTGGTCAAGGCTAAGGTGTCCTTGGGCAAGATACTGAATCCCAAACTGCTCCTGATGTGCTGGTCAGCACCTTGCATGGCAGCCACCGCCATCAGTGTATGAATGCATGTATGAATTACTGTAAGCTGCTTTGGACAAAAGCGTCTGCTAAATGTCCTGAATTAATGTAAATATGAAACCGTGATCTTTCTGTGTCTTCAATTTGTTTTCAGCCAGACTACCCAGTCTGGAAAAAACAATATCTACTCGCAGTGAGAACATAATCATTAAAGTGTTTGTATTATTTATTTATTTTTACCCTGGCAACACTTGCTTGAGGTTGCTTAAGGCAAAGATCATGATCTCAGTTTAACAAAAAAAAGTCTGCAGTGACTTCAGACAAGACACCACAATCTTTCTCTAACCTTTACCGAAATGCTTTTGTTGCCTGAGCCTTACCACAGATGGACGTATAGCCACTACCACTCTGTGACTTTGCTCGAAAAAAGAAAAAAGATTCCCCCCCACAAAATCCATTCACTGATGAGTGATTGGCTGGACAACGTAATCTGGAAAACATTAACTCACGGGAGCCATGGTGGTGTAGATTTGCTTTGAATGTCCTGAGATCGTAGCTCAAAGCAGCAGCAGAAAATAGTGAAAATACTGGCAGAGCAGAGGGGAAGATGGACTTAAATAGTCAAACAAATTGAAACAAATTGAAGAGTGCGGCATGGCTCCATTTGTGACATTTTTTTCTTTGATTTGAGCCACAGAACGGGCTGTCGAGTTCAGAAAATTCAGAACAAAATTAGAAAGGCACTCAAAGACACTCCGTTTACATTTTTTCATGAAAATAATTTAAATGTTAGGCGCAGTTGTTGAGGCGGCAGAAGAGGCAGAATAGATAGGCCAGGCAGGAAGGAAAAGAGAGATGTTCTTCTTCACAGTGATAACAAACAAACCCTGAAGTCACTAGTACTCAAATTCAGGGACAGTAGGTTCCAGGTTATCGCATCCGTTTATAAAAGTGTTTCTTTTTATGCTGACTATAAACCAAGAATCAGGCAGGGCACTTGTTTTTTTTTTTAAAGAAAGTTTCGAAATTACAAACAGGGTTTGAAGGATTTTGAATGTCACACGAATTGTGAAGAGCGTTATATTGGCATGAACACCCACATCCGTGACAGTGAGATGAAAACCGATGAACTATTGAGTGTTTTGGCGTCTTCCCACGAAGAGACGCGAGTCACGCTGGCTAAAAATAGAAATGCTGTCACATTTCAAGGCCGGTGAGGCTTCAGGGGACTTGTGAGTGGAGAGGAAAACCTCCACTGCTGGCTTCAGACCCCAGGCTGGGACGAAGTGCACGCATTTCTGAATCACAGCACGGTCACTAAAATGAATCCAAAAAACAAGATGCACACATTTTTCATTGTATTTTTTACCAATTTAAATTTTTTTTTTTTTTTGCATAATGAAACCAATACACATCTACTGCAATATGAAAAGAGGGACTATGATTTATAAATTGACCTATTTGATTTATGGCATCTTTCACCACAGGGGAACGAACAGCAATCTACAAACTGGATCTGAATATGTTTTATTTGGTATTGTATTAAGCTTGATTGAAATTAAGTGTCATTCTAGTTTTTTTGAGGTTTGTACTGTTGGTTGAAAAAACAAACAAACAAACAAAAAACATTTTGAAGGTGTCATTTGGGGCTCTGGGTGCAATTGTAATGACTTTTCTCATTTCTTTTAACTTTAATAACCAAACAATAGATCAGTTGTCATAAAAGATCACGTTTTCACAATGTTACACAATTATAATCATTATTTCAGGTTCCAGTGACCCTCAAAGGACGCATATTTTAATATAATTTCATGAAATACTAAATCCAGACGGACATGACACTTAACACAAACACAGCGTAGAATTCCGTTCCATAGACAAGCAAATGTACACGTTACATCAATCTTAATAGTCAGACCACAGTATGCCAAACTGTAGTTAAAATGAGTTTAAAATGAGCTCCGCCTGAAGCAACTGATTATATAATATATAACAATAAGACTGTGATTGTTTGGGGTTTTAAGTTCAAGATATTCCTGTTTTATTTTGTAGGTTTTATCCTCATATGTCTTGTTCTGATGTTGATTGTCCTATTAGTTTCACCGCTACCTCATAAGTCTTGCCTCCGTTATAGATTATTATGTTCAGTGTGTTTAAGTCAAAGTTTGTCTTTGTTAGCTCGTCAGTATTGCGTTTCTGTCTCTGTTTCCCCGTCCTGCGTTCCGCTCCTCCTGTTTTATCTTCCTCGCTGCCTGTATGCCTCGTGTCTCTCGGGTTGATGCTGGTTTATTTAGCCTTGCTGCTCTTTTTGTTGGCTTCCCTTTTGTTGCCTGCCTTTGTTTTACATTCATAATGGACTACAGCGTCAGATCACTACTCAGTGATCAGCTAGCTTTTTGTCTTCTACCTTTGTGTTTTGCATTTGGGTCCTTTTTGTAAACACAATAACAGTCACAGGGCACATCGTTCTGCATTGAGTGCTCTGACTTCTCAAGATTTAAGTACATCTTCCTGACTGTGCTTACATATTTTTACTAAAATAACATTTTCAGTGCAAGGCTTTTACTCGTCACAATATTATTACAGTGTGGTATCGGTACTTTTACTTATATTTAATTATTATCATAAGGCTTAGGCGCATGATCGGAGCTGTTTTGGGTACCACCTTAGCTGACTGAACTTAAAATAATTTTGAAGAGCATCAAGACTAACTACATGACATTCCCCAGACTGAATGGTTGCAGTTGATCCCCAGTGAACTTCTGTATTTTGTCTTTAAGCGTTGTGGGTGTTGTTTACTACCTTTGCCTGTGTCAGTTTGTCTTTTTTGTGGTGGGTTTGTCAGCAGGATAAAAAAAAAAACAACTACTGAATGGATTTCGATGAAACTTGGATGGAGGATGAGTCTCGTTCAAGTATAGACCCCATTAGCTTTTGGTGTGGAACCAGGATTTTTTCCACACTTTAATGAATGAAATCATTCAGGCAAATCTACAGCAGGTGGTGAAATTAGATCCAAGAGGGACCAAACAGACCTGAAAACAGCGAGACCCAAACCTGAACAGACCCTGAAGACATGGGGCTCAATCCCAAACACACTGAGTGTATTCACATGAAAATGGTTATGCTGGTCTTGATAGTATTCAGCATTTGATGTTTTGCAATTGGACACGAAAACCCTGATATTGTATCTTTCTTTGTGTTACTAAGATTCAGATTTCTGATCAATTCTAGTTGGTGTGGGTGTGTTTTCTGACTCCTCAGCATCCAGTCACTGTCATTTCAGTACATCAGTAGTTGAGAATTAAGGATGAGCCAGTTTCCGATGTCGCAATAACATACAGGGTTTCATGCTGTTAGTTATTCAATCCCAACTGTCGACTCAGTTTTAGTGCCACTTGTGCAGATGGCAGACATTGAGCTAAAACCTAGACAAGATATTTAAATGCTGCAGTATCCCAGTTTCCCATGAAAAATGTCCCCTTAAGTTTACACATATATAATCATGGCTTCAATGAATGTAGTCATACAGAATATAAATGTCAGGTTGTCGTATGTCGAAAATACATTTTGTTAAACTGCAAAGCCACTTTAATGCAGATTTTAGTGCCTTGTGATGAAAAAGGAAAAAATCTCCCTGATCACCATCCAC
This sequence comes from Diplodus puntazzo, assembly GCA_963678695.2. Classification (NCBI taxonomy): domain Eukaryota; kingdom Metazoa; phylum Chordata; class Actinopteri; order Spariformes; family Sparidae; genus Diplodus; species Diplodus puntazzo. The sequence goes on along the minus strand of OZ023159.1, from coordinate 17,084,240 downwards.
CTCTTGTTAAAGTGAGCGCCACACTTGGCAGCGTTTCCCGGCTCACATTTGTCTGCAAGAGTGTTTTGTGACAGTGGCGGCCATCAGACTTAATTGAAGAGCAAGAAGTCGTGTGCTGCAGTCAAACCTCATTTTAATGCTGTAATGCATCCAAAATTTGATTTGCTTGGCTTTGCCGCTGGCACATCACAAAAAACAGAGGTTAATGGTTTTCAAATGTCAGTCTGAGAGAGAAAGAAGAAAAGGAAGAGGGAGACATTTATTTCAGACGGCTGAAGGGTCGTCAATCCTTAGATTAGAGTTTACACGTCGAGGGCTGATTTTTCCTTCCTTTACCAAAAACCTGACAGGAACGGAAGTACTGTATTTTCCTCCTCAGATGCTGCCAACTAATATCAGTTTGACGACAACACAGGCTGCAGCTAACTACAAGACTATTTCAGTCTGTTAAAACTGTGAACTCCGTCCTTCAGGTTGCCACAGTTCTTTCTTTCTGAAGCGTTAACTGCCTCCGTCGTCTGCGCGTCAGACTGATATTTTTTTTCTTCTAAGGTGCTTCTTTGATTTTTGCACATTTGTCTTTCATGAGTGTTTGATTAGTTCCTTCATTAGACAGAAATGAGAACAAAGACATGACAATGTCTGCAGAGGTAAAATGGGTGGCGATATATGCAAGAAAGGAAGTGCTGCTCAAAAAGTCTAAAAAAAAAGGCAAGCAAAGGCTGGAAAGCTCCTTTCAGAGAGGCAGATGTGATGTACCACACCTATTTCATTGTTGAGTCTTTGTTTTTATTCTATGATTGATATAAAACAGCATTTTAATTGTGCTTGTATGCAATTGTTAGTGTCAGTTTTATCTTTGAAGGCTGTTCCAATCTAACACAAACCGACTATCGTTTCTACGTGAATCCTAAACCCTGTGTTACTAACCGCCCTGTCTCTGTGCTGTGTCATTGACAGGTGTGCTGGTGGTGAACGTGACATGGAGGAAGAGAACCTACGTGGGAACTCTGTTAGACTGCACCAAACACGACTGGGCTCCTCCAAGGTAATACTACACGCTAAAAAGCCGTTTTCATGCCCTTACTCTACACCAAAGAAGACAAATTATATTATAAAACATATTAGATGTTTTGTCGCATTCCCAAATATCTACAAATTGTCTCTCAGCTCACTGCTGAGACTCAAGATGAGAAGTGTTTAGATGAGCTATAAATAAAATGGTGAGCTCGGAGGTTCGGTTGTAAAAATCCCAGTGTAGTTTTATGTCAGAATGTGTGACTTTTGAAAGAAAACTATTCTTCCCCTAACTTATACAAAGTGGACTTCAAAAGCAAGACAATGCACGGTTTGTCATCTCAATGGGCTTTTGCTGCTGAAGTGGTTCTAAGTCTTGTATGACTTATGGTGGCTAACTTTAAACATATTTTGCTGTATTTTTTGCAACAGTGGCAGGTATTCCTCTCAATTTAACTTCCATACTATGCAAGCAAAGCGGCAAATCAAACATTTGCATTCAGTGGAAAAACTATTTTGCATCCCGGCTTCGGGTGGGGTTCGACATCAGTGAACTTGGACCAGCAAAGTCGCAGCCACAACCAATAACAAAGACGTGTGTGTGGTTGACCCCCAAAATGGACTACAAATCAGAAAACTGAGTTCCATGTGCCTCACATACTGCATGGCGATGGTCATGGCAAAATGTGTGACGGTGGCCCAACTGATTACTGAGCCAGCAATGTCTTAAACCCATCGGCTATCTTGTGACAACAATTTAGCTTCTGGGGGAAACGGCCAATGTTTTGGGTCTTTCTGTGTAACCAGCAGATACCTGGATACCAGATAAGCAGGCCAAAGTGTCCTCTTCCGTGTGGCCGTCATTGTTCACCATCAAATTAGCGACCTAATTTGAAGAATGGAGTTAGAGACGCCATTTTGGGTAATCTCTATAAACAAATTAGGGCTCTTTTAGCTGCGTGCTACCCAAGATTGCTCACACATGGTTAGTCGATACCATTCAGGTTAAAAACAGAAATCAGACCGTTACTGATACCAACATCTTGTCCATTGACCCCAAACTCTTTAAAGAGATTGCTGAGTCAGCACACTGATGAGATGACTTTTTGTTGCTTGAGCGACTGAGCATTTATGATTACCAGCAGTTGCCTCGGACCCCCCCTCTATGCAGGTTTCATGGAAAACCGTAGTCTTTGTGTAATGCTGCTGACAAACCAACCACTCAGCAAACAGAGATGGGTAAAGACACAACCTCCTTTGCGGTGGTAACAAGTCATTTCTGTCCTGTAGGTAAAAAAAATATTTATATGTAAAAGACTAGTGATGTTGCCTTGAAATCCAAGCTCCTGATCTGAAAGATAAAGTTGGAGCGGTGGAAGGCAGATAAAGTCAGCTTGGATTTGAAATGGTGCGAAAATGGGTTCCAGCATCAATGTCAACGGAAACTTTGTAGCTCCAAAATTGCTGTTTGCATTGTTAGCTGTTTCTCCGTGTCGAGTACAACTTCATGTCATTTTGGTTGCAAACAAAATATTGTTAATCGCTAACCATGCGTCACTTTAAAGCCAATCTTAATTGGAAACAAATGGTCATGGTAAAATATTTATACAGACAATACTGGTTCCCATTTGGTGGGACATTAGTCCCACCAAATGGGAACCAGTGACCAGTGACATTTGTTTCCATTTGCAGCAACTGACTGTTGATTTGAATCCTAAAAACAGGACACCATTTTGCTCAAGTTTGATGGTGACTGGCTCTTCACATTGCCCCAGGGCAACACAAGATTACCAAAATAGGACACTGTTCTATTTTTTGGCCACAAGCGACAAACTAGATGGCAAGTTGATGTTTTACAGTGTTTTTAGATGTCTGTGTGCACAACAGCTGTCTCTAAATAAGATGATATCTGAAATAAATTCTTATTCTAATTGTTAACACATATTAAGGGGAAGCCTCAAATAACTTCTGCATGGTGTATTTCTCTCTTTGATTTCATCATGTGTAATGATTTTATTCTTATTCTTATTGGCTTTTATTGGCTGCTGATGGTTGATTTGATTAACTGAAAAGAGCACTTATTTTTTTCAAGTGCTTTAATGCTGCTAAAATGATTACAAAAAGGATAAATTGGCTCTGGGGCTGTCAGCTGTTGTTCTTATGATGAGCTTTAACAAAAACACTCTCCACAGTGCATCCCAACTGTTTTACAAATGGAGAGTGGTTTTTGTAATTGCTGAGTGGTAAATGTGACAGTCCCTCCTCGCAGGGCTGAAACCTCTCAATTATTGCTCCGGTATGTAAATTGTTGTTGTCATGGCAATTACAGCTTAATCTCAGAAACCAGGGACTAAATTGCTTTTTTTATTTGGACTCTTGTCACTGCGGACGTCTGTGACTGAATGCTGTTTTATTATATTTAATTCAGTGGAAGAAAATGCTTTCTCTTCAATGATTCATCATCTGTCTTTGAATGAACCTGTAAATGAAAGATAAAAGAGGCAATGATTAAATTAAAAGCTCAAAATGTAACAAACAAGTCCGAGATTATTTGAAATAAAACCAACTACGTGTGTGAGACCGACATCACCTTGAAGGAAAATACATCAAATTTCAGTTAGACAGGCAGCTTGGTGACACATCAGGGACACGCTGATGTAAAAAAGCAATTACAAACATCATAGGCAATGTGAGATATCATCGTTTTAAAATCACAGAGGGGGACAAGAAAGTCTCGTCTCAACGTGCTTTGCAGTCTTTTTCATTAATAAGGTGATTAACACCCAAAACAGTCATTCCAAGGTCAGAATTTATTCATTGAGTATTTAACACCAACCAGTCCTGTGGATATGGTGTCATAATTAATGCATTAATAGGCTCGCAAAAACGCAAGATCCATGGTTCCAGAAAATAAAGCCGTATTGTGCAGATAAAGATGAAGCAATGCATTTTTCCATCCAAGCAGACAGGTTTTTGATATAAATAACAGCGTGTGAGTGCGGAAAATCTCCACTGTTAAGATGCAAGGCAGTCTAGTAAACAGCATCAAAAGACTTCAAAGTAGAAAGTACGTTATGTGAATACAAAATGCCTCGAAATCAAATACAGAGATAACTGTGGATTGTACAGGTTTTTTATGTTATCAAAAGAGAAGCAGGCTTTGTACAGAAAAAAATCAATTTTGTATCCTTGACGTTTTGGTAAAGTGGTTCACATGAGCCCTGAATGATAATCTGTTATCTTGCAAGGTTTTTGTCTGATGGCACAAGAGTTCAGTTTGGGTGAAGATATGAACCTGCTCCTCCTCGGGTTAAAACCTTTCAAGAACAGCAGAATCAACAAAAACAGAAGCCTTCTTTTCAGCTCAGTGGTTTGATGTGTTTTTCAGTTTATGATTTAGGACATGAATTCAACAACTACATGACACAATGCAATGTAAAATAATGCAGTGTAAAATATGTAAAATAGAAATATGAAATATGATGTGATTCATCAAAATGCAATGCAATAAATCTCATATATTGTAAAACTTTCATGTAGTAAGGTAACAAAATTAGTATTTGAAGGTCCACTTTGATGTACAGTACATTTTGATATATATCAACCAGCCAAACTACAGGAGAAGTTGCTATGAAAGTTGTTCTATAAGTTTATTTTCTTCCTGAACTGCAGCGACGTTATATTAATAGAAAAGTCAAGTCATTTCGCATCAGGTGTGAATCATACTCTGACACAGTACGAAACAATCGAAGCTAACGTGAAAACACTCTCTGTCTCATATCTGAAGTGTTTCCAGACTACAAGTACATGATTATCAAGAGGAGTTTTCTTCTAAATCCGCTTGTTTCTCCTTCTCCATTTAGGTTTTGTGAGTCACCCTCCAGTGATCCTGAGTTGCCAGGTGGGCGCGGCCGGGGAAAACGGATGCGAATGGCCATGGCCGAGCGGCCCTGCATTGAGCCGACCCCTGCTGCCAAAGTCAGGGGTTTATCACAGCACAGGAGCCGTGGAGGAGGTGTGGCCGGAACCACTGCACCCATCCACAGCAAGGGACGGAGAGGAAGCCTGAACCTCATCAACAGCAACTGCCGAGCACCGCCTTCTTTCTTCACTGTTGAGGAGGTGAAACCTGCAAACAGTACTTCCTCTCTCTCGTCCGGGAAGCGAAAGAACAAACCGCCAGCTGACCTGGACCTCAGCCTGGTCTCCTCTGATGACATCAAAAACGGGAATGGGAAGAGGATCCGAGCCAAATCCCGCAGTGCCCCATCCACACCGCAAGGCAAATCTGACCCGTCGTTCATGGACCCCGGAGGAGGTTGTGCCTCCTCACCACCTCCCCCACCCATCCTCATTGACTGTCCACACCCCAACTGCACTAAACGCTACAAGCACATCAATGGCCTGCGCTACCACCAGACCCATGCACACCTGGAGGTTGAGGAGCAGAGGAAGCCTGAGCTCGAGCCCATGAAGGATCCAGAGAGTGAGGAACGACTATCAGACTGTGAGGACACCATCAGCAACATGACATATGACCTCTCAGAGACTAACAGCACTAATACCAACAGCTCCTCAAAGAAACCTGCTCCTCTATATAAGGTGACCACGGTGGGGTCGCCTAAGAACAGGAGGTTACTCCTGAGCACTGACCACACACCCTCTTCTAACTCCAAGACCAGAAGAACCTCACTGCTGAAAGATGGGCTCATTGATGACCTTAGCAATTTGCCCATCATCTCCAACATGACCGTGGTTCTGGAGAACTGCATGGTACCAGACAGAAACTCCACGGTAGAGATGCCCAAGCTGGAAGCAGAGGGTTTGATTGACAAAAAGGGAGGTGCATGTGACAAAGGCAAGAAGGCCAACGGGAAGGTAGAGAAGCTATCCAAGTCACGAACCAATCGGCCGATTGCTCCGGCCCCTGCTCCACCCAAGCTGATCGCCATACCCAACACAGCATATCCAGCAGGCACAGCAGATACTGCCACCTCACAGCAGTCCACACCAATGGCAGCTGTAGGACTCACCAGTAAAAACCTTCCTCTGAAACCCATCAAACCAAAGCTGAGTATTGTTGTGGAACCGAGCCTTGTCAAAGCCACCCTGGTTACTTGCAGCAAAGAGACCAGAAAGAAAGAGAAACGGAGGCTGAAGGACAAACATAGCAAAGATGCACCAACCAGGACGCCTAACGGTGACAGCAGTGGAATCAAAATGGAAGATGGTGGTGGTGGTGGTTCTAAAATGGGTGTCAAGGAAATTTCTGGGAGCCTTTTGAAGGAGCACCTCAGTAAGCAGGATGTGATGAACGGGCTCACGGAAAGCCAGGAGAGCAGGATGGCCAGTATCCGAGCTGAGGCTGATAAGGTCTATACCTTTACTGACAACGCCCCTAGTCCCTCAATTGGTGGTTCATCGCGGCTTGACCCTAGCAGCGGTTGCCTGGCAGCAGCAGACAGCAACAGCAAAAACAACAGCCCCGCCTACTCTGACATCTCAGATGCCGGGGATGATGGGGGATCTTCTGAATGTCGCTCAGATGGAATCAGATCCAAGTCTAGCTCCTCCACCTCTTCAGAGGTGAGCTGTAACAGCAGCCATGGTAACCCTGGTAAAACCCCACCCACAGCATCTGCCCCTTCATCAAAAGACCCCCAATCTCCATACTACCACAGCTACGAGCCCTACTACCTGCAGGGTTACATGCAATCGGACAGGCAAAACAGCAACAGTGTTGCTTTCCACAAAAGCTCTGCTCTGGATGGCAAAGGGAAAGAAAGAAAGGAAGAAGTAAAGGAGGATGACAAAAGCTCCTCCCATGAGTTCTTAGATTCAAAGAAAGGCGACGGGCCGCCTCAATCTCAGCTTCAGCTGGCTATGAGTCAGACCCAGACTGCTTTGGCCCAGTCACTGTACTATGGCCAGTACTCCAGAGGACTGTACATGGACCAGAAACTGTTACTGGCCTCCAAATGTTGCGACCAGACGCACAGTGCCAAGCAGAGGGGCGAGAGGGGACAGGGGGTGAGAGACGGTGAGGAAGACAAACATATTGTTGGGGCTTCAGTCGGTGGACCCATGCTAAGTAAAGGTCCAGATGGTGCTAAAGGTTGCTGTTCCAAACCCATCCTGTCCTACGTGGAGATGAGTGAGAGGGGAGAAAGGGGACTGGGCGTAAAGGCTGTGCACGGTGGCATGGTGGACCAGCACCAGGTCTCGATGAAAGACTGCGATGACATCAAGTCACCGTCCTCTTCCTCTTCTTCATCACTCCACAACCCAAACAGTCAGACAGATCTGGACTCAAATGTTTCCTTTTCCAGTGTAAGTTTCTCCCTCTGTCTATAACCCGCCGCCGCCGCTGATGGTGTTGTTGGTGTGCATTAATGACTGTTGTTGAGTGTCACAAAGAGATTAATCACACATTGTGTACAGCCAAACCGATAGGTGCTAATAACAAAGACCATGTGGCTTCTGTGGTGCTGTAGCTCTTCGTTGGCATAATACTCAAATTATTTTGGTATAAATTAAAATCATGTAGTTTGATTTGATGGATGCAGATGTTTTTAATGTTAAGAGTAAGAATTAATGGGGGAAATGAATAATTCACTTTAGCTGTAAATGTACAAACGAACACATAAAGAAACAAAAGAAAACATTTCTAATACACAAGTTTTTGTTTTGATATGAGCTGCATTTTCAGAAAGCTTGTACAGATTTTTAACCATGTCATCTCATGATGCAGTTAACTGCGTACTCTAGCCATGCTGGGTTATGTAAAAAGGTTGTATGATGTGAATGAAAGCTCTGTTTGGTTGGCTAGGTTGATTTTTCCTTCTAGTTTGGCCAAAATTCTGCAGTTGATCATGTGTGAGACATGTCTTGATTCATTGAGAGTCATTGAGAGGGATGCCACACTCGTCACATCCCACCTGTGAATGGCCGCCTGCTGTTGAAACGTCATCATCCTTCATCAACATCACACCCAGAGCCAGTGATAGATGGTCTGTCTATGGTTCTGTTCACTCAACTACACAGTGTTTCCTCTATAGTCATTCAGCAGCGGTGGGCCACCGCAGCAAGAAATTCTCCAACCCTGCTAAAAAGAAAATGAAAGTCATAAATTATCCTTCTTTTCATGCCAAAAAACACAAAAGAGACAAAATGCTTCAGGGTTAACATTAAGACCTATGAAATAGGTATTTCGTTTTAGCTCTATAACTGGCCAGATAAACAAAAACTGGGACAAAGACATGGACCGAAGTTGAACTGGCCCCAAAATGACTCCCACCCACCACTGTTAACAAAGAATTATAGGGGAAACACTACATCTAGCACCAACACTTGTCCCCATCGATCTAGCCCTCAGACGGCCCGGCCTGGGCTCACTGCCTGGTTCACAGCAAATACTCAGAGCTACAGAGTCAACATGGCGAGGAGGCTGAGGAGGGTGAAGCAGACAGGGGAAAAGAATGGGCAACTACCGTGGAGCCTGCCGGGGCCAAGATGTCTTCAGGAGGAGGAGGTGTAGGAGAGAGGGGAGGAGGTGTAGGCGGAGATGCCAAAAAATCCAGGCTCCATGGATCCCACGACCTGCTGCCGAGCATCGACACAGAGGAGTCAGACAGGCTGGAGGGGCTAGATGATCAAGGCCAGGAGCCAATGGGAGGGCTGGCTGAGGAGTCCCAGAGTGCCCGGGCGGCGGTGTCTCCTCCCATGACCCCCCAGCAGCCCTACATCCAGTATCAGCACTCTTCTTACCCGCCCTACCTAGCAATGTGTGAGAGCAGCGGAGGCTCCTATAGGGGGGTGTCCCCAACCCTGGTCCATAATTACCCAGGTAAGAGTCTGACTGAGGTTAGATGATAAAAACAAAAGCACAGTCATGACTGAGACCATACCTTCCAACTGCTTTTCTTGCTAATAGTTGCCCTGCTCTGACTTTAATTGGCATACCATGATATTCTTACTCGAACTAATAACTCCTCATGCATAAATCTACCCAACCCAACCAATGAAGATAACCAATCAAAGGCAGAATAGGGTGTGTCTTAGCAAGCAAGGCATTGGGATCCATGACGGTATGATACAGCTACAGTCAAAAGCCAGTTAGCATAGCTTTGCACAAAGACTGGCAATAGCTGAACTGATGTTGCTCATGATTGATTTTTGTTCAAATCAACAAACAATAAGCTATAACATCCTCATTAGTGAGTTTTAGATTTGCTGGAAGGTGGATTTTGAATTGGTAACCACCAACCTGATTCTTTAAGCCTTGTGGACAGGTGTCAGTTTCTTTGTAATCGCTGTCAGTAGTTGACCCAACACCTGAAGGGCTGAGATTAGGGGAGCTGAAGATTAAGAGATTAACGCAACTGAGATGTCGGTTGATGTTAAAGCACTGAAAGAAGTCAAAAGTCAAAAGCATTTAAGTCAAAAGTTCAATCAGTTAAGGTGTAGGAGATGAAAGCAGTTAGTGTCGTCAGCTCTGGAGCCCCACTGAGCTTTTTATACCCATTTAGCTCCTTGTAAGGCCCTTCTTCCCATCAAACAGACGGAGTTAGAGTTGCGAATAAAGTTAAACATTTAGCAGCTAATGAGCCACATATTTATTTCAGGAGTTGGTTGAGACCAAAATGTAGCTAAAAGGTGATTGAATATTGACTTTATCAGATGGGCCCAAACATCACTCCAATGGGATGTGTTGCCCAGTGTCTGCTGGATGTGTCAACAGGCATCAGTTAGCCTGAACTTGTAGCTTTCCAGTTAGCTATAAGCCACACAAACTCACAGATTTGTTGACATGACAGCTAAGGTTAGCTCAAAACATATGTGCAAAATCAGGAATAAACAAATAAAGGCCTCAAAAAGTAAGTTTCATTTTTTTATGCCTAAAGTCATTGTGCATGTGTATTTATGTTTTCTTTGGCTGCCTTTTTGTATTTGTTTGTGGCCACCAGGTTTCCACTACCCTCTGTACGGTAAGACGGCGGGCAGGGAGGAGTCAGAGGTGACTCCGCCCAGCAGAGGAGGGGTCGTGAGCAGCAAGCAGATCGGCGACTCCTCCTCATCCGCAGCCATGGAGCTGCTGCAGCAGCAGAGCCATCAGTACCATGGAAAATCACCTGCTGTGAGACATCACTCACTTCACTGCCACGTCCACCCTTCAGCTCACAGCGTCACACATCTGACAAGCGTAACACAGCACAGATCTGATGTTTCCTGATCAGATATCTCTGCTTGTGAATCTTATAGACTTAATACTTGAAACATAACTGATGCAATTTCTCTCAATCACATTTCTATTAAAAATAATTTATTTGGTATAGAGCATATGTCTCATATGTCTCTCAGCAAATTAATAATTAGAAGAGCTGTGAGGAGTTTTAGTACATATTAGTCCAATTATAACCAAGAAGGCTCAACATCCCCAACATTTTAGAAGACATATCACAATGTGTCAAAGCTGTTAGACTTCTGCTTTATTCTTTTTGTGGCCGTGGCTCAGGAGGTGGAGCAGGTCATCTGCTGATCACAGCATTGGCATTTCAATCCAGTCCACAAGTCAAATGTCCTTGGGCAAGACACTTTCACTTTCATGTTGCTCTCCAGCCAATGTGGATACGCAAGCCAATACATTCCTAACTGCCAGTCCCAAGCCTGGATGTATGGGGAGGCTTGCATCTGGAAGGGCATCCGGCGTCAAAAGCTTATCCCAAATCAAACATGCGGATCATACAAATCAGATTTCTATGCAGGGTCAGGCGGGGCTCAGGTTGCAAGCAAGATGGAGACAGATGAAGGGTGAAAAAGAAGTGTAGTTCTTTTCTAGGCAGTTATTGGTTTCAATTAATTTACTTATGAACTTATACGTTGTTTAAACATTTTCTATACTTGTTTCTTTTCAAAGTCACAGTATGTTCTCAAGAGGCCTCTACTGCGAACATAGCCAGGATATGTTTCTTTTTTCTGGCTTCAACAAGCCCAACAATCACTGTCATGCCAAGCGGTCACACAGACTATCAACTTGGTAATCAACCTGGGATTTCCACAGCAGAGCAGAATATTTTATAAGAGAAAACCACAATATTGGACAAATAGTGGAAGATATAATCCAGGCTAAAAAACACAGTTGCAGCTGCCAAATGCAGGCAACAGATTAATGACAGTGTAAATGCATGAAGTGATGGGCTTATAATATCACTACCCCATCATTGTAGTGTAGATAATAGAAGTATAATTACATTGATGTATTAAATTAAATTATGCTGTTTGGATGTATTTTATAGCCTTATTATTGCAGCCGCAACCACTCTGGCATCAAACAGAGCACATTAAAATAAAAGATGAAAAATGACTGATAAGTACATAGCTTTAGTCCTTCTATCAGTCTCTGTTATTGGGTAAAATTGCTATACATAAGCGCAATTAAAAGGATTTGACACTGCTAGCAGCCAAGAGGAGAAATGTAAGGAAGAAGACAAGAGGGGGCCACCCTACAGCTCTCACAACATGCACACCAAGCTTCACTGAATCTTATACGAATGAAAATGCCATTTTCCAGAAGATGGATTGGTCAGAAGGTGGTGCTTTTAAATGTGCTGATCTGTTATCTCAAATATTACCTGCTCCGGAGCACGTTGGGAGTGCATTATAAGTTCCCATGGCAATGTACCCTGGTAGGTGAACCCTGAAGTTAACCACAAATCCTGCTTCGTAGTGCAGGCCCCAAATGTAGTAGTGCAGTCCAAACAATACACTCACACTTACAGTGTTATGGTTGCAGGCATGGCAATTCCTGAGACTGAGTACTAATATCTGCTCCTCAACTCGAGTTTCATTGTGTGGCTGTCTGAAAGGAAATACATAAATATATAAAAAAAACATTTTTAATATGATCCTTTAAGTTGTTCTGGGACTTAATACCAAAGTGTTGTCTCTGCTCTGGCTTGTACAGATTTGCATTCTGCCTGGGAACATTTGCAATCACTTTGGCTACCGGAGCCAGAAAACACAAATTTAGGCAATAAGGATGACATCCAGACATCTTAATGGAACAAACATAATAAAACCACCACTTAAACTGACATAAGAAGATGCGAAGACGGCTGTTAAGAGCCAGCTTCTTCATGAAAGAAAAACATCTTGAGTTGGAAGCTGTAAAGCAAATTTAAAGTTTCAGTACTCACTTTAGGGTATTATTTTTTTGCAGTATCACATGGACAGAAGAGGAACCGCAGCTCATCAACAGTCCTCAGTGGTTGTTGCTATTTAGTAATAAAAATAAGCACAAACCTACAACACACACTGCTACCTCTTAAAATATCATCAAGTGAGTGTCCTTTGTAGGGTCAGAGAACGTTTGGTAAGAAGTGTAAATCCAGATGTGTGTTTTTTGTATAGCCTGGCGAGAAGGGTTCCCCCGAGGGAGAGAGAGAGACGGAGCGAGAGAGGAACCACATGTCCTTCGCCCGACACCTCCACACACACCATCACACACACCTGGGTATGAGCTACAACCTGATGGCAGGGCAGTACGACATCTACCAAGGTATGACGACACACCAAGCCCAAAATGTATCAACCTGAAGCCGACTGACACCAGTCTGGCATTTTTTGCATTAAATATGACGATTATCAATACAGGTGCTGATAAAATTTCTGCCATCAACTATGAGTGATTGACCGTTTCAGCTCTGTAGATTCAGTTTGGGAAATTTAAATCTATAACAAAGAAACATCTATTATTATTTATCTATTATCTCTTTATATGTTTTGTTAGCAAAGCTTAACCTAATTTGTTAAGTAACCAGGGGCTAATCGTGTCAAATAAATATAGTGTAGGAAAAAAAGTATAAAGTAGCATGAAGTATATAGTATAAGTTCTTAGAAATTGTTCTCAAACACAGCACTTTAATAGATGTACTCTGTTACTTTGTGCCACTGGTTCTCCTCTTTGAGAGTGTATTTTTTTCCATCTACTTTGAAAAAAATTCCACATCACTCAGCTTTTCATAAAGACCATTGAAAAACAAAATTATTTGCCCAAGGCTGGCAAGGCTTCAGCTTTTTGTCAGCTTGCAGTTACAGTTCATCTGCTACTATCAATGTTTAGTTCAGGGTTGAATAAATGACAGTTTTCAGGGCAATTTTCTGCTGCAATGTGATGTTTCACGGCTGATTTCTCACTCTCTCACTGCTCTCTGATACATAGGGTTGAGCTCCAGGTCGCTGGTCTCCGGTCAGCAGGTGTCGGGACACTCCTCTACTGGTGAGTTTACAGCACTGAAGCTGTGGCATGTGCCATTAACACCAGACTGTGACTGTGATCTTAACTTAATGCTAATTAATTATCTACTGCGTCTCTGGTTTCCTGTTGTTCCTTAAATATATATAGAAGGGCAGGGAGTGTCTGTGCCAGTAATGTTAGAATTGTTATGTTTGGATAGTTTTAGTGATTTAATCAGCGTGGTAAATAGTGGTACTGTTCACACTGATAATTTATCCTACGTTCCTGCATGTTCTGGTCATGGAAATTTGAATATCTTGATTTCTGTTGTTATTTTTAATTTCTTCAGCTGTTAGGAACATACAATAGAATGTATTCTTTAATGTCTCAGCTATTTAAAAAAAACAGAAAAGACAGTAAATGCAGCTTTGTCATTTTATTTAAATATTCTACAAAGAATATTTAACTGGTTATGAAACAGTCTCAGATTGATGCTGATGCCTCTATCATAGTTATTCTTAATGCCTATCAGCAGGTTGGGTTCTGAAAATTTGCACTATTTTTTTTAAAGCATAGTGTTGAGGATGAATTGACGAGTCTCACGGTCTGAGAAAAGACGCTTCTGTATAGTCTGGTGGCAATGGCCATCGGCCATGTATCACTGCATTTGGGTGAAAGTGTGAAATAATGCAGAGGGAACCTGCCAGGCAGTTAAACAGCATAATGTGATGATTACCTCACTGGTGCAAAGACTGTAGTTATCTATAAATGGTAATTGCTGTGAAATAGAGGAGATTAATGTGAGTGATGCTGACAGTGGGAACACACAGCAGCAGAGAGATGAAGAAGAATAGCAGCAGTTTCCAACAGAAGCCAAAAGCAGCAGCATTTTTAAATGTTCAGGCATGATATCTGAAGACCAATTATTTTCTGACGTTGTTCTCTCACAATCACAGCTTAATTATGTCGTTATAGTTATAACGTTATATTAATGATTACATAGACTTGTTTTTGTTATCATTGTCTACCTGGGGAAAGAAGCTGCTCTGTGGTCTGGTGGTATGGCAGCAGATACTCTTCTAGTCACTTTATCTGAAGGCTCAAAGGAGCAGTGTGTAAGGACATCTAGTGGTCTTCTGTCTTTTGTTAGATTTAGTAAGCACTCGAAACCAAAAGTCTGACCACAGTGTGTTTGACTGAAAGCCTACGTTTTGTCCTCTTGTCTCCACAGAGAGTGACGGGAAGAAGTAGGACCATGTGACCACGTCTCACATGAGGAACGGCAGATTTATCAGACATCAATTCCGTGGTGTTGAATAAGCTTCGCCTCGCTGAGAGGCAGAGAACACAAATTTAAAAAAAAACCTCTTTCATTTCTTACTAATGACAACCACCTGTTTTATAACACGTCATCAAAGAGCAAACAGAGGGACAGAGAGCGGGATCGAGGACCTTTGTGGAAGAGGAACTATCTGTACAAAAACCCAGATCACTGACTTTTGGAGCTTTCAGTTTTGCAGGATTTTGACAAAAGCGGGCGGCATGTATAAAAGGAAACAACTCAGAGCGCCGTGCACTCAGCCCAGCCGCAGCTTTATGAAATGCACATTTATCGTAGTGTATTATGACGATGATATGACTGAATGTACTGATGACAACTTACATTATCCCAATAGTGTTGATGGTTTTTTAAACTCCTGTTGGGAAGCAGCATTAGGAAGCTAAAAAGTCTATTATTATCCTTATTATTCTCATTATGATTATTGAAGTTGTCCTCCTCCCTCCATAGTGCTGACGCTACATTTGTATTACTAACCTGTACTTGAGCGTAACCATGTTGATTGTATTGTCTTTATGTGAGAGTAAACCTTCACATCGACCTGCCCAGTGCCATGTAGGAACCCAGTGGTGTATATATTATGTACAGATTCATGGCAGAGCACTAACATGCTTTATCGTACTCTATGTTGATCTCCATCAGCCATGCAGGGGAGCAGCAGGCAGAGTGGGAAAAACCAGCAGGAAAAGAACCGCTGTTTCTTTATTAACTGACTTGAGTTCATGTGCAGCAGTTTGTCCTTCGATGTAGTTTAGGTTGCACATTTCCCATTTGGTTAGAGCTGACGGTACGTGTGTCATTGAGAGAATGTTAGCCCCAGTTTGTGCCTCTGGAGCTTCTGGAGACTGTTCTCCCAAACGTATTGATCCTATACGATCTACTGGCGTGCTACTGCTACAGTGCTGGAAGCTGCTGTTTCTTTCCTGTCTGCTCGCAGCAGGACAAGCTTTTAGTTGTTTAACACCATCTTGCTCAGCAGATTACCCAGTTGGCATGGAATTGTGGATATTCACAATTTTCATCACTTCATGATGATCACAGTTGAAAGTTGATTTTTTGCAGTCCAACCACAATTTCATGGCAGCTGAGTAATTGTATGATATGTTTGAAAGCTCCAGAATAGCTACTAAATGGACCTTATGGTGAGATTGTTATGCCAAATGAAAACAAAGTTTCCTAACATTAGCCAAGTAGCTTATTTTCAACCAATCCTGACCTAGTTTTTGTGCCTAAACCTAACCACACCTTAACCATAGTGCTAACCATGATAACAGTCATCACTGTAAAGATATACAAGCTGCTGTTTCTGTCAACTTTGGTAGGCTACACCATTCAAATTTAGACCATTCCTCCATTCTCTGTTCCAAACAAATATGGTAACATGCTGTCTATGTTTAGGTCAAGGAAGAAAGACTTACTTTGTGTCAAATTCAGTGTACACAGAAAAAAAACATAAAATAAAAGATTGTTCAAGGATTTTTGAATATGACTCCAACAAGTGCAAGTAAACATGCTTCAGTCAAAAGTACAACCTGGGGCTATAGAATAAATGGCTATTAATGATGGATGCTGGTGCGCGTGCTAAGCTAAAGGCATTCTTTCTAAGACACTCGTGCCAGTTCTACTTTGAGTCACAGTATTCTTAAGGGCAATTCCAGTTCACTGTTAACATGAATTTTTGCTAATTTCTATCATCCATTTCTTTATTATTAACACTACAGTCGCCACTATACTCAAACTAAATGGAATTTGGTGTTTTGCTCAGGTACAATAGTGAATATGTGACCAAAAAGAAGCATCATCTTTTGTCAGTCAAAATTTTCATGCTTGCCATATGATGTTAGACCTGTTTTTGTAGATTTAAGTCTTGTAAGGAACTTACAAGTTGTATATCAAAGCATTTGCTTGCAGCGCCATATTAAACAGCAGTTTGAGAACATGCTAAATTCAGTTTAGCTTTGAGTATAGTGTAACTCAAGCTCTAGACTCAGCCGTACGAGGATTGAGTCATAAAATAAGACGTTTATTACAGAATATTTATTTTGAATAATAACCAAGGGTTAAATGAAATTAAACAAAAAGACAGTCGGAAAGCCAATTTAGCGATGGAAAACAACATGGTGATGCAGGAATTCAGTAAATCACACTGGAATTGTCCACTGAATAAGATGCCCACATTTTGAGGGATGCACCCTTGTGAGGGGTCCCACAATCCTTTGCTCTGCCCCTGCTCCCATGCCTCCTACAAGCTAACTAGCTCACCGCAGAGCCTCTGATAGACATAATTGTCAGCTTTAACAAATGGTGCCAAACCACTGCCACATCTCTACCGCAAAGACGTGTCAGCAACAGGTGTTGAACAGATTCTGGTGCATCATCCATCACACATCCAAGAGAACAATTTTGGGTCAAGTCATGGTGGATGTCTGTGACTGATACTGTATGTTTCCATTTCTGTCTTTTTCTCCCACCAAAACTCTGAAGCTCCTCCATCTGACATTAACATAATTGTAGTATCCTGCTGATATTAGCACAAAACACAACATGTTCCACACAAACATGCCAAATTCATCTACTGCCAGTTGAATAGGGTAACCAGTTTATCTTAAGTTGCATAAATAGAGCTTTCTGCTTCATGATTAGAGAAATAACAGCTAAATAGTGAGCAGGATCATTGAGCAAAGTCACTCATCATAAGCTGTGTTCGAAATCACTCCCTTGTTCACTCATGGACTTCTCTCTAATGGACACTCGCTTGTGATCGCAAGGTTTTCGATTTAAGGCCCAGGCAGACAGGCTGGGTGGAAAGTGAAAGGCAGCTCTTTCCCCACTGAGGTGCCCTCGAGCCACAAGGCTACGCCAGTGGAGCTGCTCAGTGGCCGCAGATCAGACTGTGGTTGTACTGAGCAGCTTCCAAGTGTGAATGTGTAACTGTGTGAATGTGATCAGACGGGCTCTGGAAAAAGAGAGTATCACTCCCTTTTGCATCATTATTGACAGCTGTTGAAACCCATATCTGTAATTTTCTCATTTATAGAATGTACACTACTTTTTTGTTCCATTGTGTAATTTCTGATGGTACTATGTAGTGTACACACTAACACCCTCAGAATTCAGACATTTAAATTAAATGGAGTTTACTAGTAGATGGACTGATTTCGAACACAGCCTCAATGTTAACATTAGCTTCTGCTAGCTGCTGTACAAATCTGATAGAATAGCTAATCAGATTGATATCACAGTCAGCTGATCAGATACTGTAGTTAGCTAGGTTGCTAACATTGTATGCTCAATCCAAAATAGCTGCCAGAAGGTGCGCTTCATCAACTTAGACCATAGTGACTTCATCTTGTGTCATACAGTACTTAATTTAGAGCAGTGGTACCCAATGGTAAAACCATTTGGATTCGCTTGGTAGTCGTAATTATGAGCTGTCAGGAATCCCGTATGATATACACCTTTTGGCCAGAAGAATAAGGAAAGTATTGACAAAAGTGGTGTCTTATTGTCTGCAAACCTTCAAAATAAAGTTAGATATTAACACTAATGCAATTGATTTAGCTAATTCAGATGAGTCTGATTAAAACGAACTGTTACAAATATGTGACACAAGAAAAATTGCTAACTTAGGCTTGATTTTATTTGTAGGCTATCACTGCGACATTGAGTAATATGAGATCAAGTCAAAAATAATTAATGTTTACCAATTCTTCCCATTCTGACAAATTAGCATGATGCAGTGTAATCCAATGTTCACATCACGAGGGGTGGAACTATTATTACTAAGTCAGAGAACTTCCAATGGCCCAACCTTGTCTATCAGTGGCTCCGCCTCACTTACACAACACCTTACCTGCATAGTATCAGTGATCATTCTATTACTTGAATATAGTGCTATGAACTCTGTTTACAAAATGCTGTCATCTTTTGGGAGACACAATGTTGTCTTATAAAGGCTGCTTGGTATGTTCAGTTCATTCACCCGGTGTATCCAGTTAATAACACACTGAAATCGTATAAACATGAAACCTGCTGTTGCTTTTTTATACTGTATATGCCTTAATTCATATGTTTGGCAATCATGATTAAAGGATGTTTATATAAATTATTGTGTCTGCGCAATTTTCTCGTTATGAGTGATGTCAAATACTGAAATGTTTGGCTTTTGCTACTGTACTTTGACCATCTTACATGCACAGTAAGAATGCACCATACTATTTCTATATCATTACATTATGGAATTAACCATTTTTGTTCACAGTGAACCAAAGGAGACACATTGTGATACATGAATCGTTTATTAGTTACAGTAGGCTAATCTAGGTTTCCTCTTTCCATTAGATTTTGATAAATGTGTATCATATATTTAGAAATTAAAGCATTGAATGAATCAGGACCGACTTGAACAATTTGGCAAGTTATTTAGTGAATACAGGAGTTTAGGAAGAAGACTTTGTATTAGTATGAGTGGAATACTCATTATTATTATTACAATGTTTAACTTAAAATCAAATTATATACTAAATGCAAATTCCAAAGTATTCATTATGCCACCCATTTCAGAAAAAAAGAGCATTTATTATACCATCGTATTGTAATTAATGATGCATCTATGTGTGAGCAGCACTTAAATATTGCAGCTGGTAAAGGTGGAGCAAATGTATATTGCCTACAGCTTGGTTGCTTAATTTATACATGTACATTTATGCATGTGCATGGACAGGACATGGACAGTGGTGTATTTTATTATGCTACTAGGAATGGGCCATGTGATATTTACATTGAATTAAATTAAATGAACACGGTCCCTGCTGTTTCACCTCCCACCGGCAGAGGGCGCTGAGCATTTAGAGTCTCCGTCATCACTTCCGCTTTTAAAACAAAATGGGTGGCGCCAAAGCTTGACAACAAAGCTGCTGCAACGGACAGCAACGTCAAACAAAATCCCGGCTGTGTGTTTACATTTCATTTTTGTTTTTATAACTAAGTTATGCGTTGATTAAAAGTGGTAAAAGGAGTTTGCTATTTAGAAAATAAATAGTTGAGAAATTTCCAGTCAGATGTCATCATGGCTTCGAAGACGGACCAACTTCTCATCGTTGTGTCCATCCTGGAAGGTAAGTTAAGCAGTTAAAGCAGGCGGATTATTACCTGTTTAACAGCACACCGTTAGCTTCTGAAGTACACTATACTATTGCGTTACCAATATGACACGAAGGTGAATGTTTTAACAGTTAACTGCAGGTACAAAAGTGTCATTTGTAACGTGTTAACACAGTTGTCTAATAAGCAACCTGTTGCTGCTGGTCGTGCTCGGTCGGGCAGTTAAATCCACCCTGAGGTAGAATTAACTGTTGTCTGTTACAGGAACACAAGCTGGAATCTTTATCTATTTCTGTCACAAAGGGCACCTACTTGAAGGGCACATTAAGCACAGAGAAGCTTTTGGAAGGTGCTATAGCTTCACTTCGTACAAGCAAGATCTTGCAACGGAACAGTTTCTTTCATTTGATAATGAAGCCACTTCTCAACATGTGTAACTTACTGTATTTACTAAGCTTCTTGTGTCTGCAAACTCTGAGTTTAGCTAGCTATGTGCACTTGTTTCATTTTAATGACATTTTAGCTCTGCTGATTCTTTTGGTTCTTGGTTGAAATTTAGATCGGAGCAATATTGTGTACATCAGTATTGTTAGATGAGACAGTTTGAATTTTGTGATATTGTAATAAGATGTGTTGCTTTTCTCATCTTAAAGACAGTGTTATGATACGCTGATATAATCTAATGGTGTGCAGCTGTCACATCTGAGTGATATTTAGTTGTGTCAGTATTGATGTCAAACTCAGTTGGGAAATAATCTTTGAAGCAGGCTCATAGAGAAACGACAAAAACTTTGAGAATAGTGGCGCTCAAATGGTCAGGTATAGTTGACATTTACTTCAAATGTACTTTTTCAGTTTAAGTAGTCAGTTTGGCTTTACAAATTGAAAGTCGGTTGACCACTTTAAGATTTATTACATACACATTGCTTACTCATTGAATGCAATTTGTAGGACTCCATACAGATATATGATTCAGTGGTTACTAGACAAAACAAATCTTCCACACAACTCCAAAAACTTTCTGTGTATGACTAAAGACTGGTGGTCATTTACCAGCTTTGAGCCTGTCAGTAAAAAAATGCGTTCACCTGTTTTTTAACCTGGCCTTCCTTTCTTCAGGTCGTCACTTCCCCAAGAGTCCCCAGCTCAGTTTGGTGGTCCAGGCAAGCTTTGATAGTGAGCAGCTGGCCACAGACCCAGTACAGCACAGAGATCAGCCACAGTTCAACACCGAGCTGGCCTGGGAGCTCGACCGCAGGACGCTGCACCAGCACAGGTCTGCAGCTCTTACGTGTAGCCGTCCCTAAATGAATTTTGGCAATAACAGCATTGGAATGAGAATTTCAATGATATGATGACAGCGCAATGACAGCGCAACTGTGTTGTTTATATGTCGATACATTTGTATTTTATTTTTCAGATAACTCTTTGAATGTATTAAATTGAAAGCCACAGAAGGTCATCTGCTCCAGATTTCCCATTAGATTTGGGTAATGACTGATTGTAGGGCTGGAACGAGCAATCATTTTCATTATCAGTTAATCTGATGTATTTATTCTCTATTAATTCACTTGTCTACAGAACATCGATCAGCAAAGTAAAATACCTATCACAAATATGTCAGAGCCCGAGGAGACTTCATCAAATGTCTGTATTTGTCCAAACATTTAAAAACCAGAATATATTTAGCCTACAGTCATGTGGAAAAAGCAGAAATGTCTCATATTTGAGAATCTTGAACAATCAAGTATTTATGCTTTTATTTATGCTTTAAAAAATTATCTAAACGATTAATATATATGCATATAATCACTGATGAATTCGATGAACAACTCATCGATTATCAGCTAATTGTTGCAGCTCAGATGTTCAGAATCCCACAAGGAATCTACTGTATTTATATTTTATGGCACCTTGTCCTTGTCTCTCCATCTCTTAAAATGTCACTTGACCGTATAATATTGCTGACTTTGTCCTCCCAGACTGCAGAGAACTCCCATCAAACTTCAGTGTTTTGCTGTTGACTCTGTGAGTAAAAGGAAAGAGAATGTCGGCTATATCATCCTGGACCTTCGATCTGTACAAGAAGTCAAACAGGTGAACCTCTTCTATAAGTAATCAGCGCAATCTGCCACCATGCTACTACTGTTAACTTATTTGTTGTCTGACTGGGTGACATGTTGCAGTCATTGAGATTAGCATTATGATTACTGAAGTCAAGCTTTTGATCTCTGCGACCAGTAAAAACATATTTTTTGTCCTGTTTGAGTGATATGAAGATGATATTTGTTTTCAGGAGCCTCGCTGGTATCCGCTGCTGAGCAGTAAATACACCAAACAGAGACCAGCCCTCCTCCTCAGCATGGGACTGGAGAACGACACCAAGCCCTCTGAGCCCTCTCCTGATAGGTTCAAAGCCAGGAAGGCCCCACCACGACAAGGTCAGCTGGTTCATCCATACTCCTTGCTCTGTGCTATGTTTTTTGTATGTTACTTGTGCATGCAAAATAATTGGTTGATATCGTTTTATGAAATTGCTCCTCATGTCTCTGATACATGGCAGCAGTATTATAATGTAGAGCAGAAGGTTCAAATTAGGTTGTCCAGGGACAAAAAAGAGCATAAATGAGCAGCCTTTGAGCGAGGGACTGAGACTCAGCTGTTCAGAGGTTGCATGATTGTGAATCGGTGTGATCTGGGAAAGTCAGTTATGTTCAGCGGTAGTGTGTCTAGGCATGGGACAGTATGAAAATCATGTCCAGAATAATTGCAATTAATTTTTTCTTAGTGAAAAACATTAAAAAGAATCCTAAATCTTAAAGTTAATCTGTATGAATAGTTGATGCTTTCATGCTAAAGTGTCTGATCTATTAATCAGTTAAGTTGATAAGTTTTGTTAATGTCCCACACTGTAGCATACAGAATGTGTTTGATATCAAAAACTGTGTGTACCCCTCCGTCTGTGCCCCCTGTTAGAGCTAAAATCCTCAAAAATATCTGACATGTCAGACTTTTTCACTCCCTGCCGGTCTGCACTGCTGCAGCTTTTACCCACCTGATTAAACATTTATGATGCTCATCAGTTTTTCCAGTAAAGACACAGGTTCACTTCAAGTTCAGCTCTAGTTGTTGTGCAAACTCTGATAAGTAAGTCTGACAGTCTTATGATTGATTCAAGATTTTGATATCAATGTTTGAGAGCTTAAAAACTGATGATCAGGGGTGTGATTCTTCCGGATAAATCCGTAAATCCGGCTTTTCCGACCTGAAAATGAGGCTCTTGTAAATCATGCAAATCCGTTTTTTTTGGGGGGGAGTGGGTCGGGTTTGGTAAACACAATGACCGGCCACTGTCGTCAGCGTGCCTCTGATTCATGTCTTCATGTCACTCCGCAAGTAGTCCATTTATTTGTCACGACGGAACTTCATTCTAAGCAGAGCTCCACCAAAGAGCCTGCAATCACCTCCCAGAGCCTCGCGCTGAAGACTGATTTAGGGATTGTCATTAAATTACTTAGCATTAATATATTAATACAAAATTATTGCAGTTTTTTCAATATCTTCCCTGTCATGTGGCCCAGTGACTCCAAACCAGCAACAGATTGTATTAGTAAACTGGACGAATGAGACACACCTATTGTTATTGTACTTTAGTGCTTCCTCTATTTTATATGAATATTAATATGCAGAAATTATGATTTTTTTTTCTCAATAGCTTCCATGTCATGTGGCCCACTGACTTCTGAAACAGATTCTGTTTCCATAAAAAATCTATAATAATGAAGAAATAATGGTAAAAAAGTTCTCTAATGCTCAGGAGGTTAACATATTTTCAAGCAGCAATGTCAACTTCTACACTATTTTGTCTCATGTCTTAGATTCTGATTCTGAAATTCTGAAAATGATTTTTTTTTTTTTTTTTAAATCTCACCAGTACTCACTATTTAAAGGATTATTTTTCAAAATTTTCTTCCAGGGGGCATGCCCCCGGACCCTTCTAGTGTTGCTAGGTTACTGACTCAGAGCACCGCTGCTACAAAAAATCTCGGGGAAACACTGTGTTCTAAGAACTTTGGACATGTGGGGCGAACTATTTCTTTCTTAGCTGAAGCCAACAATGGGACAAAATAAATGTAAAGAGGGACGTAGTGGAGCCGTATATTTTCCTTTGCCAATCACACCTATGGATGATAAATCAATTGATATTAATTACTTCAACGTAAATACTCATTGAAATCAGCTTTGATAAGGATTCTTTTAATGTGATTGTTTAAGAATTGTAACCATTAAGTCAAAAAATCGCTTTTCAATGTTTTAAAAGTTTAGAAATTAATATTGGTTGTATTGGAGTTTGGTAAAATGGTAAAAAAAACAAAACAAGAAAACATTTGTTCATGGAGAAATTTTAGTTGTTTGTAAGAAAAAGCCAAGTTTTCGGGGTTGACCTCCCCTGCTTGCCATGTTAGTTCTGTTTACATTAAATCTTTGTAGCTGTAAAAATGTGCTCTCTGTTGTCTTTTCTCCCTCTCCCTCTCTTTTTTAAACTCCTGTTTCCTGGTGCTCTTCTGTTTAAGGTTCTCCTGCAGTGACTGACCTGCTCCCAGACAACCTGGAGGCCGTACTGATCTCAGATAAGGGTTACCATCAAGTCGGACCTGCAGATCACTGCTGTGACATGTTCGTCCTGTCCGTCACTGTGGCCTTTGCTACCAAACTAGAACAGGTGAGGACAGTGCTCGGCCTCTAACTTGCAACCTGAGCTGTTACTAGGCAGTGAAGTGTTTCTTCAGATAATATCAGGTAATTGCCACATCCGGACATTAGACGATAGATAAAAAAAACTATTCTTGACTGGCAAGTCGCTCACTTGTTCTCACTGGGACTATCATTGTTACGTTTTCCTTATTTTACATATAAAATAAGCTCAGCTGACAACATCAGATGTGTTGTTTAGGTCTGTTTTATAGGTAAAACAACCACTAACTGAAGTTTAACAAACAATAAAAAAGATAAAACTAGTTCTTAGATGTTTTGAGATTCACAGATTAATGATAGTGTGACAGTGGAAGAACATTTAGGTGGTACCTGCTGTTATAACATTATTGCCTAAACTCTCAACTGCTTCAACATGGACCGCCTGTGCACTAGAGTGTCATAAGAAGACACTAAAGACACAGTCTTTCGTTGCTACCAGATTAAACCAATTTCTCCTGTCACACCAACATGTTCTTTCTCATGGCAGATAGAATTGGAATAGAGATGGTGTGCAGTGTTCAGTAGAGAGGCCATAATTTTATAATGTGATCTGTTTTAAAAAATAATCAATTTTATCATTGTCCATTGGTTTATTTGACAGGCTAAACTGTTAATTTAAACATTTTCTATGAGAATCTACATGATAATCTACTCTTGTTGTTGTAAATATAATGATATGTAATCTTCTCACTTTTGATCAGACAACTCAAAAATATGAATCAAAATTGAATCAAAATAAACAAAGAATTACTTGGGAATTGTGATTGCCATTTTATCATTTTTAATTGATCATGTAGTCATTGTGTTGTAAATGCAGCTGAGAAAAGTGCAACTTCTGTCCACAGTTTTCATAATTTAACTTTATATTACTATTTTTTCAGTCAACGTTAAATTGGTTGCATAAAGCTTTATCAGCACTTCCTGTTTTTGCTGGATGAGTCGAGACAACACCTTCACATCTTGAGTCAGAATATTAATTAACTGTTAGAACCAACAAATCAACCAAATGTGTGATTTTCTTTTATTTTTCCCCACAGTTGATACCCAGCACTATGAAACTGTCAGCGGAGGGATCAGAGTTCTTCTTCTACTACTCTTTACTGGGTAACGACATCACCAGCGAGCCTTTCCACAATCTGCTGAGCCCCGACTTCGAGCCAGAGCGTGCCTCTGTGCGCATCCGCAGCAGCAAACAGATCCTCCAGACCTTTCTGTCTCAGTCGCCAAGTTTACAGGTGACAGTGATGAACAACGTATTCTGTTATCTGTTACTGCCTGTCCATGCCTCATCATACTTTCTTGTGTGTCCCTTACAGATCCACCTGTGTTGTGGGAATCACTCTCTGGGCAGCACAGACATTTCTCTCGCAGCTCTGTCAGCTGTTTCTATGGATCTAGAGAACAAGGCAGCAACAGTGGAGGGAGCGTTTGTACTGCAACCTCCTAAACGCATCAAACAGACGCTGCCGGCTCTGCCCGCCGACCTACAGCCGACTGTAGGAGTGGCTGTTACCCTGAGGAAAGAGGAGGTCATACACTATGATGTTAACTTTTTACTCAGAACATGTATTTAAAGTTTTGAGAGTTATTTTGTCTGGTAGTTTCCTTTGTGTTTCCTATTTATTTTGTTCTTTGTCGAGACAAGAAAAAAGAAAAAGTAAAGCTTAACATTTTTATTATTTTCTTCTGTCCTTTCTGCAGTCTTTAGGTACTAAAGAAGGATATGCAGCTCAGACACAGTTCTACCCTCCTCTTCCTGCCCCTCGCTCTATTCCTCCAGTTGAACAGAGACCTCGAAGTTCCTCTCCAGTCCAAAAACCTCCCGACTCTTCTCCTCCTGGGCCTCCTCTTCCTCCTCCCTCCTCTCATACAGAGAGCGAAGCAGAAAGTCTGCTGGAGGAGCTTCAACATCATACAGAGCAGGCAGGACTGGCAGGTGAGGCTGGAAATGCCACAAGTCATTTGAAACAAGAGGTCAGAACTCGGACGACAGAGAGGAGCAGCGCTGACTTTTTTTTTTTGTATGTCTAGCTGCAGATCTGGAGGTTCCTGTGCAGCAGCCGGGTCTAACTGAAGCTACAGCAGAGGGTGGAGCATCATCTGTCAGTGTCTCCGCTCCCAAAGTGTCCATCCCCTCCTCTGCCCATCACTATTGCTTCTCTCTGGACCTTCACAGCCTGGGAGGCCTCAGGCTGACACACCCCATCGCTGCTACACTTAGGTGAGCACATTTGTTATTATTTATTATGAAAAATCTGAATATTTTCTTCAATATTTTCTTCAATTGGTCATGTGACCAATTGACTCAAAATTGATGCTGAAATGTCTTTGTGTACTGGTTGAATCAGACATCTCTTTTAATTATATTTTTAGAGGTTTTTCAATTTAATTCGTCATTGAAATGGGGGCCAATGATTCCGTTTGTTGGCAATATTGTGACTGCTAAGTACAACGAGCCAAAAGCGTCAGTCCGTTTGCTTCAAGAGGCACATGTGTGTGAACAGCATAAATTTTCCCACAAGCTCATGTTTAAATGATGTAGGTGGAGTGAACATTGTGGAAAGGGGAGCCAAGTTGAAGACACAGTTTTCATAATATTTTGGAACTCCTCTCTATTCTGCTGCTGCCAGAATTCACACCAGTTATATCATTCACTGATAGTTGTTTGTTTGTTTGTTGTACTTCAGGTATGCGTATCAGTTCTTTGGCAGTCCAGCTCCCATCATGACCAACCCTCCAGTGGAGCTGCAGAGGAACATGGAAGTGTCTCTGCCTCAGTCTTACTGCGCCTTCGACTTTGCTGCTCTGCCACAACAACTACAGGACACCTTCTCCAGGTAGGAACACACAAGCACAAAAAAAAATCAGTCAATGCAGATCATTCCCCCTAACCCTGATTAAAATGTCATCCCCAAAACTACATAGTGCACCTTCAAATGATGGGCCAAAGACAGTTCTCTATAAGGGTGGACGATAAAGCTGTGTTTTAATCCATTCAGATTTGTGATGCTTTCATGATAATATCCGCTTTATTTTCTGCAAACTCACTTTCATCCAACAGGTGGTGCAAGAGGACTTTGTGTTGACACTGTTTTTGTCTCTGAATAATTCAGTCCATGTGCAAGTTTTTGTCCCTGCAGTTTAATGCCGTGTGTTTGAACTCATTCTGTTTATCTGTCTGCCCTAGAGTTCCTCTGGTGGTGGAGATTTGGCACAGAGACTCTACCAGCAGAGACCAGCTGATAGGACGAGCCTCCATCCAGCTGTCTCATCTGCTAAGCGCCGAGAGAAGCAGATTAGTGGCATCAACAGGGGAGCAGAGCTGGAGACAGACTTACCAGGACCGGATCTCTGTGGCCAGAACACAACGGTAGGAAACGTCACTGACTGGCGGACTGATCACATGGTGCTTGTTAAAAACCATTCAACAACTGTGTTTCCATCCGGCAGCCCCAGCGAAAAGGTGGCAGAGTTGAGCTATGTGGCAACACTGGAGGACCTGGGATTGGTTAAAGCTAGAGAAGTCATTGTCTCTGACTCTTCACAGGTGAGGCAGCTGGGTGTGTCTTTGTGATAAAGAACTTTAAATTTTCTGGGTTCTTTATGAGGAGGGCACGTGTGCTAATGCATGCTGGTGTATTTTGATGAATATATTTAATAATGTTTGTATTTATTAAAAGCTTGTTATTTTATATCATCCATCTTAAGTATATTTAAAGAGACAAATGTCTTTTTGAAGAAAGTAAAATGGTTGGTATTTACATTGTGTTTGTGCTGATACAGTACTAAAATAACTCTTCAATTCAGGCTAACATTTCATCTGATCTGCACATGAATATTAAATAGGTTTCTTTTTAGATTTATTTCAACTGTTTTCCATCAAAATATCACATTCTCTGTAATTCGAGATTAGAAACATCCCTCAGTGAAATGCAGTATTACACATAAATTGCAGATTTGTTGTTTTGGTCAGTATTAGATTCTACAAGTGCACTTAATAAAGTGGCCACTAATTGTACAGACTTCTATATAAACATTTCTGTTAATGTTTTCCCTGTTTTTATCGTCACACACCATTAGAACGAACCTGTCGTCCCTGCACAGCCGCCCTCCCACCCTGCAGCACACACACCTGCTGCTCCCAGCCTGAACCCCACCCCGCTGGGCCCAACGGCTCCAACCGCCCCCAGAGAGACCTTGGAGTACCGCACGGCCCTGGAGCTGGAGATGTGGAAGGAGGAGCAGGAGGATCTGTTTGATGATCAGGTAAAGACAGGACTGTGAAAAATGAAGTGAATGATCAGACTGAATACAAAAAATATATGATTAATGATAATGATTAAATCACTAAGTGTAGTGTGTAAATGTAATATTACAAATATACAAAGATGTAACTTTTTAAAAAACTTTATGAACAGTTAAACATGCCAATAGATTTTTTTTAAACTGCTAAAAAGGCACAATTTTTACAAAATGCATTTCAGATATAATGGATATTTAATTGATATATTTTATAAACATCAGTCATTTTTTATGTAAACTATAATCTTGCAACATTTATACAAAATGTATTTTTCATTTTGGAAAGCAGAAACTTTCACACATTGCTCCTATAAGATTATTAACTGAGGTTTAATTTGACTACATATAAACAGGTGTTTGACTACATCTGCACCCTTCATGTTGACTGTTTCATGTTCTGCTAATTAGATGAATGAACACAGATACCAGTATTAAAATACCCTGTTTGCTTCAGTTGAGGAAAAAGGAGCTGAGCCACATGCAGGCTCTTGCAGAGGAGTGGAAGAAGAGAGATCGAGAGAGAGAAGCTCTTGTCAAGAAGAAGGTGGAGTCCACAGCTTATTGCACAGACAAACACAATGATTACTTATTACATGATATACTGTACAGTGCAAAATGTAATATTCATATAGATTCATGGGACACTTGAATGTGAATGCAATGATTGGAAAAGCTATTAAATAATGATTGCTAATGTTTTTCGTTTATCCCCAAATCTCTGCCTGCTTGTAGGAGGTGGAGTATAACGTGTTGGAGGAGCAGCTCCAGAAGACTTTGTCTGCTCTGGAGAAAAGAGAGAAACAGCTGGCTGAGGCCGAGCTGGAGGTCAGACTCAATCCTGACACTGATATGATACACAGTGTTTATTAATGAATGTCATTCATACAGATAACTGGACAGAGTGTCCGTTAAATGTTACGGTCCAGGGGGACCTTAACACTTATTAAAGCCAGAGTGAAAATCCCAGCTGTGACGTCTGTAGTAGTTGAATATTTATAACCACTAAAAGTCTTGTTAATGTAATGTTTGATGCTAAAGCTAAGGGATTGATGTTAATTTTGACCCAAACAATATAAGACATTTTCCCCTGGGACAACAAAGATTATTCTCTATCTGTAAAATGAAGGGCTGCATCTAATGACAATTTTTAATACTGATTAATCTGCTGATTATTTTCTGGATCAAGCTGTTAGTCATTAGGGTTAGGGTTAGGGTTAAAAATCTAAATGTGCCATTTTGGATTTCTGAAACTTAAATGTGTGTATTGAATATACACTTCCATAAATCTTTAAATTGGGACAATTTTATCAAACTATAACCAACTTTTCTGTACAAAATGCAGCTCAGTCAACAAGTGCTTTAAGTGTGTTATCCAATCATTCTTTGTGACAATGACTTTTTATGTGCATTCAGACTCAAAGACTGCAGAGAGAGCTGCGAGCGGAGCATGATCTGACCCAGAAGGAGCTGCGGACGGAACATGATCTGACCCAGAGGGAGCTGCAGGAGAGCAGCAGGAGGCTGCAGCAGGAGTGTGACCATCGGGTGGCGCTTGAGAGAGACAAAGTCCGACTGGTGGAAGAGGAGAGAGCCCGGCTGCTGCAGCAGGTACAGAGAGGACTCCTGTTTGGTTAAACGCAAGTTCACATTAAAATTCTAACTTTCTTGTCTTAAATTTTCTGTTGTCCAGATTATGGATGGGGAGTCTCGGTACAAGCAGTTAGAGAAAGAGTTCCAGCTCTACAGAGAACAACAGAACATCAGACCTGAGTTCAGACTGCAGTCAGAGATCAACCTACTGACTCTAGAGAAGGTAATCTACTGGTTTTACATGTCATTACTAATAACGTAATTAGTACTTATTACATCGGACACCGAACTTGAGATCACAGTTACTGTAACATAGTTGCAGTGAGTATACAGTCTACGGCCTTATTCAAAATCTTACTCAAGTAAAAATACAAGTAGGAGTCGGTATTAGCATCAAAATGTCCTCAAAGTACCAAAGATAAAAGTAATTATTGTACAGAATGGTTTATGTGCAGTAAATCTATTTCTCCAAAATGTGGATGATTGTGTTTTCAACATGGTAATGCTAATTGTTCTAATCATTTATTCTAACTCAAGCTCATAATCCCTTTGTCAGTCCAAAGATGCAGATCTTTTCTGATGTTTCTGTCCTATGATTTTTAAGGTGGAACTGGAGAGGAAGCTGGAGTCCACCACCAAGTCCAAGCTGCACTACAAGCAGCAGTGGGGGCGCGCCTTAAAAGAGCTGGCCAGGTTCAAACAGGTACTGTTCACCTAGAGGGAGAGACATGCACGTAATCTCACTAATGTTTTGGTGAAAAATGATTGGTGAAGATTCAGAGATTGAAAATTGGTGTTTTATGAGGTTGTGTTTTTACAGCTTTTAAAATATCAGCTTTTTTTGGAGAATTAAAGTTAAAATTGCCTCTTCTTCACCCAGAATAAGTGGATCCAAGGATGCAATAGTTATCCTGTTAAGCAGTATTGTTTTAGCTAATGGAAATTGTAAATCAGTTTTATGAAACTAAACTGAATTTTTTTAGATCAATCATCCAAAGAACCTCATTCAAACGAGATATCAGAACATCAGAGTCAATGCTGAAGTAACTAACTATAATGTTTTAAGGAATCAGGAAAACTATCAACAAATTAAATGATAACATGTCAAAAATATTCAGCTGTTAAATACAGAAAACAAAATACAGAAAACAAAATCCTCATATTTAAGAAGGTGGAACTAGTGAATTTGATCTGATTATGAAAAAAGTTGAGACAACTTCACCTCAAGACAAGAAAACAAACAAAACAAATCCCAAATTAACAACATTATGGAAAGCCGAGCTCAGGCTTTTGTGTCCTGACAGCAGTCATATTTCACAGCATATAATTGTAGTTTTTCTGTGTTGGGACGTCTGGCGGTTTCGATGCAGGTTTTTAATCTGCTGCTGGAGACGAGCTGACAGTGTTAGGACATTTAACAGCTCTGTTTAAAGACAGAGTGAGCAGAGGAAACTGAGCTCAGCCCGGCCGTCATCCGTCAGCTGACATCACACCGTGGCTGTGGGAGCATCTTCAAATACACCAGTACACAAGTACACTTACTGTATGTGATTGATGTGTGTAAAGGAAATGGAGGATGTGCAGACTTTTTTCTTTTAGCTAGGGAAAAGCATCAAATACACACTTGAAATTGTTCCCACGTATAGTGATATTAGTAGCAAAGTTGTCGTTGTGATGAGTAGTACCTTTCAGACTATTAAGTCTTTTAATGTTACAGTTAATGTTCAAGTTGAGTTTAATTACTATGTATATGCTGCTTGTCTAAGGCAGTGCAGCATACTTAATTCCCCTTTATATAATAGACACACATTTTATTAAAAAAATATATATACTGAGTAGGGGTGTAACGATACATCCATCCAGATCGAATGATCAACGATCCAATAGCATCTATGCAAAGTGAAAACATAGATTCCATTTACAGCCATCGTTAAGATATGCCTATATTTTGAAAGTTCCAATGCACGTCTGTGTCACCGCCCATGCGCGCAGCTCCTTTCTAAACAGTGCTTTGTTTTCAATTTAAATGTCTGGAACCGTTGAAGAAAATATTTCCACTGAAAAGTTCAGGAATACAATTGTCAAATCATATTTTAGTTGATGTGTTC
This sequence comes from Diplodus puntazzo, assembly GCA_963678695.2. Classification (NCBI taxonomy): domain Eukaryota; kingdom Metazoa; phylum Chordata; class Actinopteri; order Spariformes; family Sparidae; genus Diplodus; species Diplodus puntazzo. The sequence continues at coordinate 17,051,791 of OZ023159.1, read as the reverse complement.
ATATAAATATAACTGATATTGTTAAATGGGCATATGATATGATATCGATCGCAGGCCACGGTATCGAATTAAAACAAAATAGTATCATGGCAGATTTTTTGATATCGGCAGATATGGTGTCATTGTCCAAAGGCTTGATATAATATCGTACCATGATGAAACTTGCGATTTATGTCCCTAGTACTTAGCAGGAAAATGATTGGAAATACTTTTTTTTACATTACCGACATATCATTGTTCATATCGACTGACATACACACACATACAGATAAACCTGTTCACTAGTGGAAAGCTTTTATATGAATAAGTTAGGAAAATTAGGAAATTGACGGTTAACATTTGCAGCACAGGACCGCATGGCTTTCCCCTGCTGTGAAACACAGTGGACTGACTCAGGCCTATGGAAAAACCTCTGTGTGTGCGTTTGTTTTCATATCGGTGCATATCAGGCAACATATGGGACTTAAAGAGTGTGTGTGACCAAAGCCCCACTTAATGCTGTGTGTGTGTATATGTACACATGTGTGTGTGAAAGAAGAGAAAAGGAAAGAGAGAGAAAGAGAGGTGTGTTTTTACACCAGAGCCAAATATTTAGCTGAGATGAAGTAGACAATGAAATGTGTGAGAGCCATCAGTTCTGAATAGCACTCTCTCTCTCACACACACACACACACACACACACACACACACACACACACACACACACACACACACACACACACACACACACACACACACACACAGCACTAAGTGGGGCTTTAGTCAGCCTAAGACTAATGTAAACAGACACACACACATAGACCTTATCTGACAAACTAATAACTGTTACTGACACTAACCAGCTGGAAAACTAGACAGACATTCTTCCTCTTTCTCTCTTTCTCTGTCTCCCTTTTCTTTCTGCATAATTAACTTCCCCTCATTCTGTTTTCTCTTTTACATTCCTCCTCCATCTCCCCTCCAGTCACTTCTCTTATCTCCCTTTTTCTTTCTTTTTTTCTTGATTGACATTTACTGCACTCAACCACTCCTTTTTTCCTCTTCATCATTGTTCTCTTTCTTTCTTTCTTTCTTTCTTTCTTTCTTTCTTTCTTTCTTTCTTTCTTTCTTTCTTTCAGTTTTTTATAGCTTTCCCTTCGTCTAACTTTTCTTTCTTCCCTGTGTTTACCCCTCTCTGACATTTAAATCTCCTTTCCTTGTTCCCGCTTTCGTCTTCATCTTTTAGCTTTTTAGTATTTTTTGTTTGTTTTTTTCTCCTCCTCTCTTCCTGTCTTTTTTCTTTCTCTCTCTCTCTCTCTCTCTCTCCTTCTCACCCCTCCCATCCCTTCGTCCTCCCCTCTCTAAGTGCCACATCATTGTAAAGAAAACACGGTGTGATTTATGCAGCTCTAAGGGGGTTCGGCGCTGAGTGTCACCCCCCGCCTATTAATCATCCCTGGGATTGTGTTGAGCAATAAGCTAGCCAGCCGCTAACTATTCAGATGTCACACTCTCGCTTTTTATAAAATATCAGGCCTGTGTTTACATGACCATCCGTCTTGGCGCTCTGCGGTTTTTAAAGCCGGCGCTTGTTTGGTTTTTCTCGGCCTCTCCTCGCCTATTTATTCTCTCCTCTCAGCGCCTCGCATGGCGTGCTGTTTAGCTCAAGTCGGATCATAAAAATTCTTGTCCAAGGAATAATGTGCTTTTCAACCCAGGAGGTGCGGGCGGCTGGAGAGGCAGAGCGAGAATTAATATCCAGACAGCACTGTGGTATTAGATCAGAGAGTTAGCTTCGGTCTTTTTATATTCAAAATATTGGGACAAGGAGCTTAAGTTGGTCTTTTCAAAGCAAAAACATTGGGACAAAGAGATTAAAGTTCTGAGGCGAGGAGCTAAATTTGGTGTTTTTAAAGCCCATCTGGAAGGTCAGGCAACTAAATTTGGCATTTTAAAAGCCAGTTTGGGAGAGACAACTAAACTTGGTCATTTTTATAGGCCATGAAGAAAGAAACAGTAATCCTGAAATATTTACATCTACAGTGTGAATCCTGACCCAACAGTAACATCAGCCATTAATAAAGGAGTCCAGTTTACCAGACCAGAAACCCCTGACGTGACCTGAATCACCATTCAGCCCACACATGTCTATCTGTTAAGTATTATAGGACATGGAAATGAAATGAGATCTGTGGCTTTCTGGATTGCTGCAAGTCAGCCTGACACCTTAAATTAAAGTGATAATGTTACAAATAATAGTTCATGATGATCATCTGGTCAGACCTCTGTGATAACTTTTGTTTTCAGTCAGTTTTTCAGCCTTTAGGTCAGTTCACAGAATTTTGTTGCAACAGTCCATTGGTGCCTTTTTTAATCAGTCGATGAGTCAGCATTTAAGACTTACCAAATATAAACATATTCTATACTTTTATAACGGTTCATGTTTTAATGGAATAAACCAAACTTCTCTTATGCCTTGATCAGTGAATATCCTGATTGGCTGGCAGGTGACCATCTAACTTTTATGAAAGGATTTATAAGCAGTTATATTATACACATTGAGGTGTCCTGATGCCGATTACGCAGGTGATGGAGGAGATTGACTCCACTTTATGGTGTTTGTATCTGGGACAAAAATGTATAACAAAACCTCTGTTTGTTTTTTTCCATGAAATTAAAACAGATTGGTTAAATCAGTCTGCAAAGGTTAAAAGAATTGCAAAAAATGTCCATTATTATTTCCCTAATAACTTGTTTTTTGTGACCAACAGTCTTTTGCTATCATATGGGTGCTAATAACACAAAAAAATGCAAAAGCCCCTCTTCAGAGTCGGTGTTTGTCTGTTCTGGGCTACTGTAGTAACATGGTGGACTCTGCCGAAAACCTGGTAACAAAAACCCAACTAGCGATTAACGTTACATCTCAATAAAGACAAACTTGAATAAAAACGCTGAGGAGTTTTGATGTTTTGTGAGGCAGTTGTGGTTAATGAGGTAGTATTGTACATAATTAAATACAGGGGAAAAGAGAGCACTGGCTTTGGATCTAAAATTAGTAATACTTTGTGATCTAAATCAGGAAATATCAGATGGAAGTAGAGATAAACAAGTCGGAACAAGCATTTAGTGTCAGCTTCTAGTTTCTCATGGTTTTCTAGACCCGGCGACACAGAAACAGAAACATTTCAGAATGATCTCCGTAGGTTCCGTAGGCCTTGCTGATCAGTGGGCCTGTCTGCACCACTTCACCTTCATCATATCTTGGTTTCTGTCAGGCAGAGCACCCACGCTGTCAAAGTTTGGGGTTCAGTTCCCTCTGGGGCCGTCTGGACTAAAACTGTCCTCTCTCATGATGCTGTGAGTCTGTTTGTATAAAACTGTCTGTCAAACAGCAGATGTAACATGTCGTCTGAGAGAAGTTCAGTATTACTGGTCTCAGTGGAGACTCCCTGATGGTTCCCACTGGTCATTCCTGGAATATTATGGAGCTCTAGTATAAGGGGCGTGTTGCAGACAGGGAGGTCAGGGAAGTTGATACATTTTCTTGAGCAAATGCAGGATTTCATGAAAATATCACACTTAACATGAATATAACAATTTTGCAGAGCTTTTTGAATGGTCATGGTTTCACATGGTTTTCAGAATGCAAAAAGCTTTACGTATTCTTACGCAAAACATTGATTGGCAGATTCATTTTTCAACTTTAAACTTTGCTTGAATGGCTGTTTGTGTTTAGACAGCATTTAACATTTGAGATCTGCACCAAAAATACTTGAAACTCAGATGTTACATTGCCACTAAACATGTCAAACAATATCTAGTTATAATCCAAGAATACTTAATAGAATTAATATAACAGAGGGATCTGTGGCTTCAATCTTTATATTAAGAGGTGTTTCGACCAGACTAGCAGCCTCTATCACAGACAAACAGGCCACATTCTTAAACTCTACTCCTGTGTGCTTTATCTCTCGCTTATCGCTCCAAAAACCCAACAGAGCAGCCTGAAAATACTGATCTTAACCTTTCCAGACACTGCATCCATACGATTAGTGCAGAAATGATACTGCCGCAGAGTTGTTTAACCCTGTGTGGGGCTAATCTAATCTTCCCAGAGCTGCATGCAGGGATTGGATGAGGCGGGTTGCTTGTAACATTATTTAGGTCACTGGGCACAGTACTATTTATTTTTTTTTTTTGTAACTTTAACTTGAACTTTAAGTTTAAGGCTTTGTTTACCTAAACTCTGCATTGGCAAGAATATTAAACAGCAAATGATAACATTCACAAAAAACGCTTGTAGTATTGAGCTAAATCTTTCAGTCAGTTAATCGTCATACAAAAGCTCTATGCATGATCTTTTTGAGCTGTCATCCAAGATGCTTTTTCAGTTATTTTGAACACTTTCTGGTTTCTGTTTTTTTGATTCTTTTTTTTTTATCACTGTAATCTGAAAATGTTTGAGTTTTGAATCTTTGGTTGGACAAAATAGACATTGCTTTAATTACACAAATAATAATAAACAAGCGGCTGCCACAAGGATAATTTGTCATTTAACCAGTACCTTAACTTTCTTTTTTCCTCCAAGTTATTTTAAAATTTTAGCTTGACTCCAAATCAGAGCAGAGCTAAACTGCCCTTGAACCCTCTCAGGTGTGAAGCCACCTCAGCTTCAGTCTGTCAGCCCTTTACAGAAAGCAGACATCTTATATTCCTCCATATTTTTCTGTGGTTTCAGCTGTTGCAGAAACACACTCATTTGTCTCTAATGGGAGTCCCAGTCGTCCTCTTTGTGTTTTATCCATCACATCCCCAAAAAACTCCCCCTGAACTCCCACAGGTGGCGAGCTGCTCAGAAAACTACATCTGAGCTGAGAAGTGTGTCCACATGTGAGCGATGGGATGAAAGTGTTTGTGTGAGACGTCCTCCCACTGCTGCTCCAACTGTTGACCTCTGAAAGTAGAGGCTCGTAATGGAGGGAAGACGGAGGGGAACCTCAGGGAGGAGAAGTCATTCTTTGGTCAGGCCCCCCCTTCCCCTGACTGTCTCAAACCTCAAACCTCGCCTGGACTTCCTCTCAGAGCTCTCAGTCCCTCGGCAGCTCACAGCATGTCTTGTTTACCATCATATGTTCAGTTTGAACTGGTGGACGTCATGTTCCGCTGCCTCCGTCTTGAGCTGCATGATACAGATATCATGTTTCTCCTTATGTATGTTAACAACCTTCTCTACATTTTTTATCTCCGCTCTTTTAAAAATCTTTCAACAAGCACAGAACCTTCTTTCGTGTGCTCTACAGGGCAGCTGTGATGAGGACTTTATCTAATGAATGATTGTCAGCCGGCTTCATCATGACCCATGTTCATGTGGACTTAACTTGGCTGCTCCTGTCGTACTGGGACCAACCAACCCATGACCCATGACCTATGGATGAAATTATCAAGGATTGTAATAAGATAACTTGATTTTGCGCTGCAAGTTTATCCCAGTGAACCCTGCGGTACTCATTTTATAGTAAGCATAACAGGCTGCAGCCATATTGAAGGCCCTGAACTTTTTTCCAGTTGTCGGGTGCATTTCCAAAGCTGAGTTGAATCGAAGGGTTAACAGGAGTCTCACTGTAGATTTAAAGTTATACTGTAGAGAATAGGAAAGACGCTGACCATGACAGTCGAATGTTAGTTTATTTAAAAAGAAATCAGGAAACCGATATAAGACTGTACATCAACAAGCTAGACAGCTTTTTCGCCCCATCCAAATGTAGTACACATTTTAATACATTTTCATTGGTCTGTCTTGATAAACAGTTGGTGGCGCTAACTGCCCACTTGATGCCATTAAACCAGACCATGACAGAGGAAGCGACAAGATGGTGTGATTATATAAGAGTCAATGAAAAAAACACAAAAAAACAATGTAAGTGGAAATATGACGTTGTTTGCTTCGTGTATAAATATGAGGAATGTTAGATTCAGTGTTTATGTCTCTTCAGCAAAAGCTTTGGTAGAAATGTAAGTCACATGCTGTACGTCATTGTGTATGTCCTAAGTTTCTTTCCATTGCACCTTGTCGCAATTCTTTTTTATCTGTACACTGATGTTTCCACTGCACCCAAGTGTAAATATGTTATCGGATATTTCAATGTTTTTCAAAATCTTGGTGTTAACACTCAGATTTAGAAAGGTGGATGGAAAGTCACCAGCTTTTTCTTCTCTCCGTTAGGGGCTGTTGGATCAGGTCTTATTATTCTCGGGTCTGTTTCATTTGGTGTACATTCTTCCACCCTGAAATGCAACATTTGATCCTTTTTTTACTGTTATTTTACACCAAAGATGACAATCTTTTGTTGAGTTTGCACATTTTCGTTCTCTGCTGCTCACCATGACAGTGTCAGCTGTAGCTGCTGGGAGATTTGTGACGTAATTGTGAAATATTTGCCGCAGGGTACTGAGTTTTAGTACCTTTTTCTCTTTCACCCCTTCTTCCTCCTCTCCCCCCCGTCAAGGCCTCAGTATCACCTCGTCCTCTAATTGTTTCAGGACTCGGTCTCAGATTGTCCTTGGCAGCGGGCACCAGAGAAAATGTTTAGTGTGTTTGTTTTTCTAGTAATTAGCCTTAAAACGGCCTGTAATACAGACTGCTAATGGTCCACAGAGAGCTGAGCCTGTGTCAACACACTTGTGTGGTGTGTGTGTGTGTGTGTGTGTGTGTGTGTGTGTGTGTGTGTGTGTGTGTGTGTGTGTGCGTGTGCGTGTGTGCACGCGTGTGTGTGAGAGAGATTGTGAATGATGTGTTCATGAAAGACTGTGTGTGTGTGTCTGTGAATGTGTGTTTTTCTGTTGGGAGGTGAGGTGATCAGGCGTGTGAAAATGGAAGCTTTCTGTGAGTGTGAGTGTGTGTAAGTCGGGGAGCAATGTGAAAATGTTAGTTTTCCCATCCAGAATCAGCCGGCCAGTCGTTCTGCTCTGTATCACCAAGACACACAGACAGATCCCAGCTTTTCAAATCACCTTCCCACTGCCTGCCGTCTGCTGGCTGGCATGTTTTCCATCGCTGTCCTGTTAACAAAGCAGCTGAAGGCTGTTGATGTCTGTTACTCAGTCAGTGCGTTCATCTAACACAGAGGATAGTTGAGAATAATCAGAGAGCATCCCTACATAGTGTGTATGCTCTGCGGAAGGTGTTTTAACAGAAAAAAGGTTGGGGAGGATTTTTTTTGTTCAAAGACATCAAGAGTGATGAATCTGTCATTCTATAAACGATTTAGCATGTCACTTTCTAGACCAACGTCTAAGACTAGCAGTCCCAATCAGTTACAGTACTTGACAAACATTTAATAAATATTGTAATCACTTTTATCAGGAGCTGTAGACTTTCACAGCTGAGCAGCAGATTGTTCTGTCAATTTGGGAAACTGTTGTGTTTGTATGATTCTACAATGATTACTGGATTAATCAGTTCAAAGAAAATGTGTCTGCAATCATTGAATCAGGTCACTTTTCGATGCCTTCAGGTTCTCAAATTTTTGCTTTTCTTTGTAATTTGAATATATTTGAGTTTTGGACTGTTGCTCACAAATAATAGGTTATTTAATGATGTCATCTTGGGTTGTGGGATACTGTGATGGGCATGGTTTCTCATGTCTTTTACACCAAAGGAATAAGAGCCGTCCACACCAAGAACTACAGCTGTAATGATGCCAAGTATGCTGTGTGAACCATTTGTGTCAGCTTAGGAAAATGAATATTGATGACCTGTTACTGCTGTACGTTACACAGGAAAACAAAATGAAAGCCAGGATATGGGTTCCCAAAATCATTCAAAGATGAGAGGAGAATCCAATACTCTGTTAAAAGAGTTGTTCTCTCTTGAATGTTATTCGTACATTCCTATGAGTCAACATCAGTTAATCTGTTGATCGTCAAGGAACATCATTAAGGACCGTTTGGTGTAATGTCTTAGGTAAAAATATGTTTAATAAGTCTAAGTTTTAATAAGTTGGGAATGTGATACCCTGTAAATTCAGTGGATTTTGATTGGCTTTCAGTGTTTCTGTCATTCATCAAAACACTTCTCAATTACATCATTGTCATAACAGTTGTGGTGTGGACTCTCTTTTCTAACGCTCAGAGGATGTACAATTTTCACAGTATTGTTTATTGTCCAGCTTGGATGGAGTAATAAGCACCTAGACATGAACTAAATGAGCCATACAAAGAATTCACAAAGTCTTCCTCAGAACATCAACAGAAGTCACTGGACTTGGATCATATGTTAACTTTAAGACTTTCCCAGCAGGTTGTTGGATGTAAACCTTTAAATTGTATCCAGTTTGATTTATATTTAAAGATTAGTGTTTTTGTTTTCCCTCCTCAGACTGTTTCCTTGATTTATGAACGTCCAGCTGCAAGCTAGTAGACAGAGGCCAGATTGGTATTATGGGTAATTTTAGGAAATCTGGCTGATCTGAGCTGGAGGCTGGAGCAGCTGAGAGAAATACGACTTAAAGACATTTTTATGAAGTTTTCTTTCTGTTCTCATCGTGTTGGTGTTGGTCTTCGTGTGAATTCTTCAAGTCCTGCAGCATTTTTCTCAGGAAAGTTTTATGAAAATGTGAAACCAGACAAATTTATCACCAACCTCCACTCTGTGTAATGAGCAAAAACAGCTTCTTGGCATAGAAATGCACACATTTCAGCACCGGGGTCAGAGGTTTATTATTAAGTATTCTCCGTTCAGATTTGATCTGCAGGCCAGTGCAGCACGTCAAGACTCGAGTCAGGTCCAAGCTGTGGAATCCAAACAAGTTTGGAACCGTTGTGATGGTCCCGAAGTGACTGCGAGGCAGCAAATTAAAATCTTGAAGTGTCACACAATAAGAACATCTGTAATGATCACAAAACTGTAACTTAGTCTGATCGTAGCAACTTAAACTTATGTGTATGCTTGCAGCGGGAACAAGAAAACGCCATGACGCGTCTGAAGAAGCAGCAGGCGGAGCTTGAGGCCATGCGGCTGCGTTACCTAGCAACAGAGCAGAAGGAGATGGTCCAGCAGGACAGACAGGAGCTGGACGACATCAGGAACGAGCTCAACAGGTGATGATGATGTTGTTGATGATGTCAGATCAAGTTTTCCCATAATGTTTGCAGCTGAATCGATTTGTCAATTGATCAATAAGTCTATCAAAAATAGTACAATAAATTAAAAAAAAAAGTATCATCCAAAAAGTGGCAGATTAGATAGATAGATAGATAGATAGATAGATAGATAGATAGATAGATAGATAGATAGATAGATAGATAGATAGATAGATAGATAGATAGATTTATTCTTTATTGTATCTGTTTTTAAAGAATATGTTTCAGATAATTAAGCAAACATTTGATATTTTGTCTCACAGATTAAAGCAGCAGGAGGACAGGTTAGGCCCCACCCCCTCTCTCAGTGGCCCCGCCCCCCCTCACAGCGTGAATGAGAGCGCTGACGAACACCTGGCCCGCCTGTTAGAGGAGCGAGACACTCTGCTGAGGACTGGAGTTTACACCCACGATGACCGAATCATCGCTGAGCTCAACAGACAGATACAGGACGCCATGAGGGACAGAGGGAATCTCTGACAGCTGCTGGAACCGACCAATCGGAGACTGTCATACCTGAGACTGCGGGTAAACCAGCTGTTGGCACTCAGCAGACCTCTGAAGTGGTTAACAGGTTTATTTCAGGTTATCATTCATCCACTCAGGCTGCATTTACACAAAAATGCCCAGTGCCAAGTTTTTATACAAGTTTGCATCTTCAGCGAAAAGTCACATCTGCACAATTTGCAGATTTTACACATGAACGTGGCTTTAAACATGCTACTTTACTCATGTGAGCTAAATGTAAGCATGGGCAGCACCACATTCACCAGACAAGTCATTGCCTTAAATTCCAGACCCAATAAGTTCTCGAATGACTTCAGGTGGCCTGACAAACAGGCCATGTCTTAGTGTAAAATGAGGCCTGTGTTTTATCTGCTCCGGTGAGTTTCTGTGAATGCTTAATGGAATATTTCAATCAATCTGATGTGTTGGGTACATAGCTGAAGTCAGGTTAGCTTAGCTTAGCACAAAGACCAGAATCAGAGTTGAGCTTTAGAGGTGTTGGTAGGTGTGTTTTTCATCATTTTCCCTCTGCTTCAAGTCCAGTCCAGAGAACTGGGGACAGAACTGTACAGATCTAAATGTTTAAAACTTTTCCATATTAGAGCTCTGACTTTCTGACTGCTGTTTGTTTATAGATTTCTATATTTATGTTTGCGTGCTGAAGTAGTTTTCTGATGCCATTCTGTTTCTTCTCCTCTCTTCGCTCAGCAAATCAGATGCTCATGTGTTTTATATTAGTGTTGTTTTACGTTTGTGTTCCGTCATATGTTAATAATCCTCCGCCAACATTTTTAACAACAACATAAACATTTTTAATACAACCCTCACATGCGACATGTTTGTTCGAAGTGTCAGGTGGTTGCATTCGGTCCTCCTGTCCTTACTGTTCACCCTGAAATGATTCTTTTTTAATGTGTCTCCTTATGCACAAACCTGTTCTATGTAAAAATGACTTATAAAGTTTGTTGCAAAACTCACCCAGTATGAAGAGGAGCAATGATTTCAGCACACATGAACATGTCAGTATTGTATTTAGGTAGACTGGAAAATGTGAACCTTACCTTTCAAGGATCATACCACTCTTTTTGCATGTCGGAACCTTAAAGCTGCAAACCGCTGGACATTTTTATGATTACCAAACACTTTTTAACAACACCATGACCTTTAAGATTTTCTGTTTTTCAGGCAGAAGACGACTTCAATTAATTTTGTGTGAGCACTCTCGCCGGAGCTAAAGAATTAGTCGATTTATTAATTTGATGATTGTCAGGACGTTAATCAATGATTGGTCGAAGCCTCTCAAATGTAAATGTTTCTTTGTTTTCTTTCATTTCTATAACAAATACCTGAAGAATTTTAGTTTTTGGGATGAAGTCAGACAAAACAGTCTGTCTGAAGACGTCATCTTGGGCTCTGTGATGAATATTTACTGACATTTTAGAAGCCAAATGACTAATAAAGAAAGTAATTGGCAGATGAACCCAAGTTTGAATTAGTTTTTCAGGCAGCACAGCTCATACGTCACCAAGGAGAGAAAACAATAAATGACTTTCACAAATAAATAAAAAATAGACTAAATATTGACAGAGCTGAATTATTACTTATAAGGAAGAAAATAAATAACAATAATGATAATAAAACTTAAGATTTTTTTTTTTTAATTTTTAAAATTACCCAAATCAATTTAAAATCATAACATGATCAGGAGATAATTAGCAGTTAAAAAATTGCAAAACCAGCAGTCTGTTCCTTTTTATATGACTGTTTGAGCATTAAAGGATTTAAATCTGAAGCGTTACTGAAGCTGAAGTGACAGAACAGGAAATCAAATGTGTTGAGTCTTGATGTGTGATGTGTGTATTTTTATTCTGATGAGAGGTTTTTATCTGACAGCAGGTGGCGCTGCAGCCTCAGAAAAACTCCTCTGACCTGTGACATTAATTTATTTTATTTCACCAGAGTCAACTCTGATTTCTGTGTTTGTCTGCAATAAATTATTTTAAGATGAAATCTGTCGCGTAAATGTGTGTTTTGACTTTTTAATTAATAATTTTTAGTTTTATAATGTATTTCTACTTTATTGAGGTGATTAAAGAGCAGAGAGCCACTGGAGAGATGTTGAAACTGACTAGCAAATAAAGATCAGTTATTTTCTAATACGTCATTCTTTTTTCCTTTTCTTTGGTTTCCACATTTTGTTCATACTGATCTATTTTAACTCACTTTATTTATCAGTCAATACACACATCTGAGGTGAGTAAATATTGAAGTAAATTGCTGCTTCAACAGATTACAGAAAAAAATTTGTAGTTTTTTTTTCAGACCAATAATACTTTAATTTCCTGAGTTTAAACAGACTACTCAAAAAACTGCTGTATATGAACTTATTTAAATCAAAGCACAAAAAGATCATTGAGAATCTTGACATCTCTGCTTCTGTATACATTTAGTCAGCCCCCACTGATCTGATTGGTTAAAGTTTTTTTAAAGTAATAAATGCATGTAAATGTGAAATATCTAATGTATGACACTTATCTCCACTTTTGAAATGTCGACGTCACTATGGGGGAGTAGTTGTATATGTTTTTGATATATACTTACAAATCTTAAAGACAAACACATTGTTTTCACCTTTCTAAATGTCAAACCTATTTAGCCTTTTTGCTGATTTTGTATGTTATCATTAATTATTCTATCTTTACTTAAATTAAAATACTTTGATTTAAAAATACTTCATTAAAAGAAGAGAAATATTACCATCCACATGTACTTAAAGTATCATAAACTTACCCATTTAGCAGGACGTCCCCTGCAATTCTATTGTATATTACGACAACTGATGCTGATCTTATGTTAAGTACTCTTTGGTATTTTATTTTATGACAGTGTTGAATTTCACAAGCTGATCATATACATTTTTTTCTGCACCTGTAATTTGTATGTAGTGGTTAGAAGGATAAAGTAGTAGTAGTTCAAGTAGTTCAAATTGTACTCAAGTACATTACTCGATTACATTCCAAAACTGCACATATGTTGAAAAAGAAGAAAAAAATTTTTTTAAATACAAAAAAAGCAAAATGTGTGTTGTAAATAAAACACAACAAAAATAAAAACCTTTAAAATATAATATTGGATGACAGATTTTGAAAATAAAAGCCCATCAAACAAAATGAAAGACTAAACTTTGACTGAAAGTTGTGAGAGAGCAGCAAGAACAGAACCAGCTGGAGGACGACCGCAGACAGACGACACGTGTTATCACATGTAGAACAACATGTTAACGCACACGCTGCTGCATCTGTGTGTGTTGACATGTGGGCCCTCTGTGCTGACGGTGAACAGATGTTCCCAAGTCATCCATCTACTGAGAGGAGGAGGAGGAGGAGGGCAAAGAGGAGAGGAAGATAACGAGAAGAGAGACAGAAGGAGAAATGTGATGTTGAGGTTTAGCGTGAAATCCTCCTCAAATATCTTATCAACTGTGTGTGTTCTTATCTGGAATTCCTGCTTGTAAAACTTGTTGCGACTGATAACTGACTGAATCCTGCACAGACACAGAGACACACACACACACACACACACTTTAATACTCACTCAGTATTGCGTACAGAACAGGTTGGATTCATCACTTCAAGATTTATGAAATAAATCAAGCAAAAATCTTTTCATGAGAAGGTTTAAATCAAATCAAACCAACCTTACCTCAAGGTGCATTTAGCAGCAGTCGCTCTGGACCTTTTGATCATATCACATGATCTTCATCAGCTGTCAGAGAACTATGTGTTCAAATCCACTTCTTTCCTGGAAAATCAGTTTTGATCAGTACAAACTGAAACCTGCAATGTCTTACACAACTGTTTTATTGACAAACATATTTAACTGAGAGAATGTTAAACCTCTTTGAATATAACAGGCAGATCAAACGTCCCTGCTCTGTTCTGTTTCTGTTCTCTTCAGAAGTTCATCAGAATTCAGGACAGAAAAAAACCAAACACCCTTCAGCGTGAACGCGGAGGAGCTGTGAATTGGAGCTGTTTGATCTGTCGTCGGTGCCGCGGGTTAAATAAAGTTCAGTTCAAATCTGTACTGCCTTTCCTCACTGTTGATTCAGTAAACATATAGGCTGCGGGGCCGTCGCCATTTCCCACAATCCCTCTGTGAAACTCATCAGGCTGCTGTGAGCTTCACACCGACATCGCATACATGGGAACACACGCTGTACATACATCTGTCTCACAAACACAGTGACGATGGAAAGTTCTTCTTTTTTCTTTTTAAATTGATTTATACTTCGTGAGAGTGAAGCATGAAAGTGAAACACAGACGGGTGTGACGGTGTTTGTTGTTCTTATATCATCACAGAAGAGAGTCATTCACGAAAGAAATACTCAGATCTTTTACTTAGGTAAAAGTACCATTACACAAAGTAAAAGTGCTGCACGTATCTGAGAGTAAAAGTACAGAAGTATTATCAGTTGTATTTATAAAATGATCAAATGCAAAATTATTTATATTTTTCAAAGTTTTCTGCCATTGTGACTGATGTGATGAATCAAATTACTAACATAGTGGAGGCAGACATGTAATAAATGTATTTATGTATTATGTATTTAACTCGTGGCCAGGAGAGCAAGTGGACATATTTTCTCACAGTGAAACTTTCCCACTTTCCTCCTCCAACATGTTTCCAATTAAAAGTGAAAAAAAAGAGAAAAAAAAACCCTCCACAGCTTCATGTCTAATTGGTTTTGAAAGTGCGACCTCTCGACTGCCTAATATTTTCTCCCCTGACAGGAAATTCCTCAAAAGGCAAACCATTACACTAATTACAAACACACACACACACACACACACACACACACACACACACACACACACACACACACACACACACACACACACACACACACAGCCAAGGCACTTCACTGATTGACTTCACTGACTGAGACAGTTATTGTTAACAACCTATTCCTCTCCATCATCTTCTTCTTCTCTTGTAGCTGCCACAGATGAGAACACCCTGACCTCCCAGCAGCCACTTAAGGGATTTTCTTTATTTGTTTCTAATTCCACAAATTATTCACATTTGAGTAAGAAAAACTGTATTTACTTCAATCTGATATCTACTAAAGTTAGTCAAGTTACATCCATAAGTTAGTTTAGGTTAAATCTATAACTTTAATATACGACAGGTTTTATGTTCAATATGAGAAAAATATGACTGTCAAGGAGCAGCTTATCCTTTCGCTTGAAGCTGAAAGCTAAGAGTAAGAAAAAAGTAATGATTTCTATTATTTCAATATTTAAAGCTCCTATAATGGATATTCTTTGATAAAGCAACATTATGTAGAAATTGCCGTTTTGGTGCGATTTAGTGCAAAACCACTGTTGTAAATACAATCTTAGGTCTGTAGCCGTGTGTCAGATGTAACGGAGGTGCTTAATACAAACAAAACTCATCACATCATAACAATGTCATGTGTTTAAAAACTAGTATGTTGAAGTAAACATGTATCTAACGCTGGGATCCTACCCTCTCGCTGAGAGAGACGAGAAAAAAAGTTTCTCTCAGCTCTACGGAGCGTTTGGGCCTCTGTCGGTTTATTGTTTTGCTTTTGGCAACTTTTATGGTTTTGGTTTCAACAGTCAGCTGTTTCTCAGTGAAAAAGTTTTAAAAAGAACCTGCTCGGCGTCAAACAGAGAGTAGCTGGTGAACAAAGTGGAGCGTTCAGCAGCTTATGAGACAGATTTTTTCCCTTCAAGAGCAGGTAGAGACCAAAACGGAGCTGTGAAAAAATTGGACTTACATTCATCAGGCGGACACAAACACCACTGAGATGGAACGATGTTGCATCCGGTCTGGACGATGTGAAAGGTGACGAGCGATGAGGTTGTTTCTGCTCCAAGTGGAATAAAAGTGGAAAAAAAAATCAAACAAGCACATATTGAATATTTAATTGTATTCAATTCGGCTGATGTTCACACTTTAAGAAGGATGTACTGTCATGGCACTTTGGATTCACTGATACGCTGTCCTGACACTTGACAATTTACTGATGCTTTTTCATGATAAGATCATTTTTAAGGAGGTCAAACATTTTTGCAATCTGATTTTACATCCCTGCAGATGTCAAGGCTGTTGTCTAACCCTAATCCAACTATTATCAGCAATTATTATTTTTTCCTCCCCACTTCAACCCGGTTTCCAAGTGACCAATTATTGTAATAACATAATGAGCTGTTACTAGTACATCTGCCTTTTGCTGTGTTTCCTTGCTATAAAATCTGGACCTGTCTTTCACGATGTGAATGTTTTATATTTAGGTTCCGAACGAGCCATTCCTGAGGTTTTCCTCCCGCTCCGCGCACATTTCTTTGATGTCTTTTTTCACTTCAGCTTGTTCAAATAAATAAAACTCCAACTCAAAACAGTTTAAAACCCTTTTTCCTCCTCAGCCTCGTTTCTCAGTCAGCAGTTTCTCTCGGTTTGTTTTTCTTCTTTCGCACTAACCGCTTCTAATTAAAACTACCACTTCCATAATCTCATTACATGTAATCTAATCTGGACTCATTCAGACATTTACCAAGAAAAAAAAGAAAAAGAAAAGGACACGAAACTTTTGGTCGTGTGATCATTTGCTCGGCCTCGGGCTTCGGATCCGGTTCCCACGGTGAAAAAACAGCTGTGATTGATGTTTGAAAGCTCTGACTCTGTTTGTTTTGGTGAATTTGTCGAATCCTCGCAGGAATAATCTCTGAAATCAGACTGGAAAGTGGAAAGTCCAGTTTGTGTTTGCAGAGTGACAGAGCTGAGGTCAAGGCGGTGCTGTGTGTGTGTGTGTGTGTGTGTGTGTATGTGTGTGTGTGTGTGTGTGTGTGTGTGTGTGTGTGTGTGTGTGTGTGTGTTACAGATTATTAGCAGTAAGTAGAGGCAGCTGTTGATCGGCCACTAAACCTCCTGTGTGGCAATTCATATTGCTGCTTGGGCTTGAAACACATGGAAGTGATAACCTCAGGTGATCTGTGAGGGACAGGACAGAAGACACACCCCTTTTCTAGATGTGCCAATCACAGCCAAGCAAAAGCAACAACAGAAAACTTTCTTAAAGAAAGGATCATTGACAAACTACGGAAAAATGATAGTTGCACACAAACTTTAGAACAACAGAATCACAGAGAGCACCACTGATAAGAATCAAAACTGGACTTCAGCTTTATTTCCTGTGGAACAATGTCGTTTTGTTTTTTGATCTCATTTTGTCATTCATTTGAAAAAAGGGGGAGGAAAGGAGTCAGAGAAAATCATGCAAACAAGATCTAGTCAAACTGGATTCATAGAGTCTTTCTGTTTGGCATGACAGTCATATTACAGAAGAAATGATTATCATCGTCAGAAGAGCTGAGCAAGTTTCAGTTTCTGTCCAGAAGAGCCTGATTTCATCACAAGAAGATTTTCCAACCAGTAATACAATTCAGTTTTTTTTAGAAACCTTTACTTCATGACGGGACACAAAGTTTAAGGTTCATTTTTCAGAATAGACAACATTAAGTTCACATACTGAGGCAAAGAGTGGAGTTATACTGAAAATGCACTTTTTAATACGGCAGTCAGTGTTCTTGTGCAGGGATTGCCTACATTTCCCAGAAAGACTTTGAACATCTCTGGAGAGAAAAGGCGTGAAGCTGCATCTTTGTCACCGTGTGAAGAGGGGCCCTTAAACATAACTGAGGTTGACATTTGAAATGTTTCCTACTGTCAAACTCCACTGAAGCTTAAACATCTAAACATGTCACCATCAGGTTGTCAGTCTTTGGTCAGTAAGTAAAGGGTGTGTTTTCATTTTCACTAAATGGCAGCTGAAGGACTCTTTTTTTTCTCTCAGTTTGTTCTAGAGGTCCGTCCTCTGTATCCTGACAGATGTGAACAGAAAGTGAATTTGCTCAGGCCTCTGGTTTATATTCACATTTGTGTTCTTGTCATCGTTTCACCTCAGTCCCACTGATCCATCATATAAAAAACCCATAGTTGTTATTTTTCTATATACAGCATTGGATCAATCTGCATTCTGAACAAAGGGATGTCTCGCTATGGATCACAACGGTTCCACTTTTAGTTACACAAACACGTCCGTAAGAGATTGATGAGAATGTGTGACACCGCTCGGACATCAGGATTCATTATCACACCGTGGACTTGATGAGAGGTTTACTCTAAAGGCAGAGATAAACCATCCGAAAAACAGGAACATGTTTTAGAGTCCTTATGCAACAATTCCATGGCTATGTCTCAAACACATATGAAGTCAACTGGCGACACATTAACTGTTTTTTAAAATCATTTTGAATTGCCTAATTTGGGCGAATGAAGTAGTAGTTTTTCATTAGTTACTTTGATAATGGGGGACACCAAACAGGTGGTGATTACTAAATATTTTCTCATGTGAAAGGCGTTGGTAACTACAAATTTCATCTGCCAAACATTACAGCGGAGAAAAAAAAACAAACTTTGCTCATCTATTTCATGAACCAGGTGTGTAGGAGTGGGAAGGGTAGACTTCAAGTACGAGACCATCGTCGTGCAAAACCTTTGGTGTAGTAGGTGTAATACTGGAAAAGTTGCAAATATATGCATTTTTGCAAGTTAACCGGTGTGCTGGAGTTCATGCACACTTATAAAAACTGCTTATAGTTAAATGGTCTGATCTGACCTGACTGAGTTAATGAGTGACCGCTCACAGGCTGGAAGACCCTTTGCTTGCAGCCAATCACAGAAGTCGATCAACACTACAGAGAAAAAAGGAAAAGGTAAAATCGTACTGACTGGTCTGGTCTGTGTTGGTGCTGATAGGGACCCAAAAGTGGGCAAACTGCTACAAAATCTAAATCCAGCAGCCCTAAATAATCCAGATTTCGTACTTGATTTGATTTTGGCTAACATTTGGTACTTTGGAACGCAGCCGAGTTTGCCAGCACTCGACCGCAATCTGCCTGAATTTAATCTTTTTCTGTCCTACATGACCCCTAAATGTGACATGTTAAAAATTAGAATCGGTTACAGCTTGCACACGTTCGAGTTATCATAACCAGCAGGAGGAGATGTGATCAGATTTTCCATGTCTGGTGTTTGTTTTTATAGTATAGAAATCAGTGCGGTTGGATGTGAGAGTGCATTCTTGACCTCTACTCTCTGACAACGACTGAACGCGCAACTCAGCAACTCTTACAGACGTCCGTGTGATAAAAGTGAAGGCGTTTCCTGCAGTCAAACATCCCTCTGAGTTTTGGTTTGGTCTGCAGATTTACATCCACCATGTTCAACGCTCTGTTGGTCATTGGGAAATGTCAGTTTTCAGATTATTACTATCATCATTATTATTATCATTATTATTATTATTAAAGCTTTTTAAACTCTCAGGCACAAAAACCTATTTGGTGTTCATGTAATAACTGTGCTTTCCCCCCCCCACTCATTTTAATACAAAGTGTATCGTAAAGACACAGGACTATTTACACATTTGAGATTGCTTGTGAATGGATTTAGACTTCGTGTAACAAATATACTCTGTGAGACGAAATTTATGGCGAGAGAGATGAGAAGTATTTTGAAAACCGGAAACATTTGCTCTTTGTGGATAGTAATTTGTGCCCTCAGATGATCAGATGTCACCTTTATATTCATCTGATTGTTATAAAAACTGAACGGATGGTACACAATGTAAGAAATGTTTAAACCCTGAAAATGTCTTAAATACCAAGATGAGAAAAAAACGTGGACTGACTTTAAAACAAATACATTTCTAAACACATGCTGTGTCGACTTCATGTTTAACACACCTCTTTATGAGCTGCGGGGTTATTTCTATAAGAAATCATGTCCATAATCTCTTCAGTGTTTCCCTTCTTTGTCCGCCATCTTTTTGTCTGCCAACATCAGAGCTGCAAAAATTAAATTATCAACAATTCAAAACAAAAGTGCCTGAAGCATGATATGAGCAAGAAGATAAATATAATTTGTTTCTTTTGTCCTTTGTTTTTCTTTTCTTTTATCTTTTTTTTTTTTACAATACATACTCCTTGTCATTTTATTATGTTCATTTAATGATGTAAAACTCGAGCGTCATCCTCAGGCGCCCGTGTTGATGCTCGTTGTGCATTCTCTGTTGTCTGTTTGCTTTGGTTGCGCCCTCCTTTGGCATTGCTGTTGCAAAAAGGAAAACAAAAAAGGAAACCGAGAAGTAAAGCTACAGACAGAACATCAGTCTGAATTTTTTGGTATTTCATTGTTTTTGTCCCGGTTTCAGGAAAGAGTTTTCTTTGGAGGGAAACCAAACAGGATTCCCAAAAGTCTCCAATAAATATCCTCGTCCAAAAAGAGTTTGTTTGCCCAAGCCCTTCCTCACAAAGTTCTTCTTCTCTGCTGGGGGAAAAAAAAAAAGCATCTTTGGTTTGGTTGAATCAGGATTCACTCCAGCAGGATGAATGTGGCTTTAATGTCAGAAGTCAGTCAGTCAAACAATCAGACCGCGGTCACAGTAAAGCAGCTACATCTGAAAACAGCCTTAAACAACAACGTCCAATTTCAGGTTGTTTTCTGAAAGATCTCCCTCCACACTAAACACTGGGACAACAAAATTGTAAAAACAATCCTCTGTCTTCATTTGCTCAGCTTAGTATTTTTTTTTACCAGCTGTGGGACAGCTTTGTTTCAGTCTGTGAGTCTGTGTGTGTGGTTCTGGTGACACTTGTTGAAGCAGGAACTACCACAGAAGAAGTTAAAGCTATTCTGCAGGTGATTATGTGTCGGTCTGTGGACAGATTATTGTCAGCGTAATGGCGTCACAACTGTGCCAGATGGCCTCGTGAAGCTACAGGTGTGTAGTTGAGATCAAAATGACGGCTGAGTGCAACATGTAATAATGAACAACTACTGAGCAGTTGGAACACAAGTATATTAAAGTGATTTGATTCTGGCTCTTGAAAGCTGCCTGATTACTTGACGCTTGAGAACATTAAATTACTTTTCCCTGATCACGGGGTCCAATGACAGTAACTCCACAGACTTCTATTGTGCTGTTCCAAAGGCTCAGCTTGTGTCTTCACAAACTCCAAAACAATGCAAGTTATGACTTTTTGGTATCCTTTGTGAAGTTTATATCCACCAAGCAGCCGCTGTCTATAAGTTGTGAATTAATTAAGTATATCTGTAACTACTGATCGAACGCCTGTGAGCTTTGAAGTTGTAGTATAGAGTCGTTTCATACCAACTCACCCAAAATCCAGATTTTTTTCCCAGTTAAAATCATTAAAAAAAAAAAAAAAGTTGAAAAAATAAATAAAAGTGAATGTCGAGACTTCTATTAAATTCGTGGGAACTTGCACAATGATAAAACTGTACTCCAAATCCATTTTGAGTTATGGATTTGTCGATGTAAGAAATTAGTCGAAAGAGTTTGAAATTTTGAACCCAATGAAAAACAGGCAAAAGATATGTACCAGACAGATAGAAAACCTTTACGTCAACACTCTACAAATATCTACCGATAAATAAATAACACTGAATGTCACATTACGAGAGAGTATTTTGATTTTTTTCCCCCCACATATATGCAATGAATATATAAACTTTCACATACAAAAGTTACAAGGAAATTAAAATAATCCTTCTTGGGAAAATCTACAGTCAACCCCCAAAGGGGGTTTTTTAGGCTCTGAAGCTTTATTTATCAAGATCGCTAAACTGCTAAAATTTAAACTTTAAAAGTATTTGGAGTACAGGATAGGATTTTACAAAGTCACATGAATTTAATAGAAGTTTTGAAAGGATTTTTCTTTTTTTCGAGAAAAATCCATGACATGAACTGGGAGGCCCGAGGTGAGTTGGCATGGAATGACCCTTTTACATTAAATAAGGGGATGAAATCAATGAATCTGTACATAAATCAGTGCAGTTTTCTTCCTGTACACTTGTCATGTAAATCTATTTTACTCTTATCTCTACTACTTTTGGTTTCCTCTTAAAGAGAGGTCAGACTGATGGATGGCTCATGATTGAGTAGCACTTGCAGCAGCTTACAGCTTTTGATTTAAACTTCTAGTACCACATGAAAGATTGAGCAGCATTTTCAGATTCCTCCCATCTGGATTTATTTTGTTTTTCGAAATCTTCAAGTTTCAAAAATGGATGGAGGAGGGTGAAAAAATGGAGGGAGTAAGTTGCATTTTCAAATTTAAGCTGCCTTAATGTGGCTGCGGTGTCAGTCGGTAAACAGTCGGGGTGGGGTGGTTAATCCACCTCGATGGACTCGGTGCTCTCGTTTATCGGTTTACACTCGTTGGGGAGTCGCTGATGGCGGCTGAGCTGCGTCGCTTGCGTGAAGCTGCGGTCGCAGCGCTCGCACCTGTCACACACATAAAGAAAGAGAAAACATAGGAAACAGATAAGAGACAGTGATACGAGTCGGACACGAACAGAAGGTCAGAAAACACAACACTGTTATGGAGAAAGAGGACTTTAAAAGCACAGATGCGCAGACACAACCCTCAGATCTGTCCACACACACACACACACACACACACACACAGAGAGACACACACCTCCCTGTTAACTCTAATATCCAGTGACAGTATAAAGTGTGTGTGAGGCCCAGTGGAGCAGCAAGCTGTAATTGTTGCCCTGATCTTTACAACCTGACTGACAAATTACACACACACACACACACACACACACACACACACACACACACACACACACACACACACACACACACACACACACACACACACACACAACTCTACCTGTCAATAATCTATCTAGTGGGCTGGGGAGGGTTTTCCCATCACACAATCTCAAACACACACACACCACACACACATGCAAGAACAGACATGTCCGTGCCTGATAAAGCAGCGTCACTGTCACTTTCAATAGAAAGAGAGAAGAGAGGGAGCTTTTAGTCTGAGCTGGAGGGGGTTAGGGGGCAGTTAAATGTATATAAATGTGAGCGTGTGCTGGACGGAGGGTGTGTGTGTGTGTGTGTGTGTGTGAAGGGGCTCTTCAAAGAGAAAGCTGTGTTGAGGTATTGGACTTAGCAGCCCTGAAACAAGACTAACATGCTGTTGGATAGATAGGAGGAGGGGGAGGGAGGGGAGTGTTAGATAAGGAAGGAGAGACATTTCTGTGTATTGAAGCTTGGCCCAGTGTGGACTGAACAATGGAGAGCAGAGGCTCTTTATCTCGAGCTTTTTATTCATTTAATCTCACAAACAAGTAAATTTAAACGTGTGCGCGAGGCATCTCCCAAACAGCGGTAGTCATTACGGAAACACTTTTAGCAGGACGATCTTCCATTTGACTCAATTCGTCTCATTTCGTGAATTTTCTTACAGCGCAAGAAAAACAAAACAGACCCCTGACTGAACTGGACTGCTTTGCCCTCAAGGTGCTCCAATTCGTCTGTAAATCTACAAAACCACAACAGCTACCGACATCAAAGCTCCTCTGAAGCGTCTCTGTCACAGCAACTAATCCCCCAGGACAGACACGGGGACGGTTCTCCTGCGGAACAAAGAGCCGAGCTGAAGCAAGGCTGCTGCCGTCCGCTGGCTATCGACCAGCCAGTGTCTCTCACAGGCCGCTTCCTTCTTCTCTCAGCGGGGAAAAATAACTTTGAGCACTTTGTCCTGACAAAATGACAGAGGCAGCTTTAATCACTTTCCCTCAAGGATCAGTGAAGTTTCTCTTATCTTAATCTTTGTAATAAAAGGGGACAGAATGGGAAGTAAACAAGCACAGATTGTGTTCAGTCACAGATTGACAGAGCTGATGTAGAAGACATGTAGAAGAAGTTTCTGTTGTTAGAATTTACTGTCTTCAGGAAGCGCCTCTGACAAACTCTGATCATATCTGACTACTAAACTCTACCCAGAATCTGATGCTTGTAAGAACGTATGTGATGAAACAGCAACTCATTCAATTTCCTTTGAGTGCATATTTGTGCTATTTAGATATCAGTTATGTGAAATTGCTGCTCGCAGCGCTGAACCTACTGAGAATCAACTCCCAACTCTGTGGCCACATACGACCTCTTTGAGCTGACAGTGTCTCGGGCTCTCAACAAACTTTTAAATACAGCCTTCTTCTGAACCCAGTGTTCATCACCCACTGGAAATAAACAGCAACAGATGGTGACAACATCTAAGGCTGCTAAAGAGGGAGGGAGATTAATTTGTACCTTTGAATTCAAATGGATCTGGATCATCTAGATGGACAATCTTCAGGCTGTTTTGAAGCATTTTTGCACAAGGCACCCCATCTTGGAATACTTTACAAGACACATTTAATTTGGACACCCTGCAGTCTTTCATGTCTCTTTGTGCTCATCAGGTGGACACAAACACTCCAGTGAGATTCTTACGTTGCTCTATGTCTGCTGGATGTAGCCGTATGGACTTGTTCGCAGGTTGTTAGCTCTTACAGTATGTGTTCTTAAGATGATGATAAACAGTGATCAGCCTCAACATTAAAAGGATTTGATGTCAGGGTCGATGTTTAAATACTCAACTGTGAACTGTGTTGTCGCAAAGCCGAAACAGTCATGTAGGGGGGAAATGTGGGATCTGGAGACTTTAGGTGCTGCAGCAAACTACTTCTGATATAATTAAAAAAAAAAAAAAACAAAAAAAAAAAACCATTACACAAATAATGAGGACAAAGCTACTGGCTGGGGATCAGATCAAAAGCCGTCAACCGACAAAGGACTGGCATTTCACTTTCCTCTCCGACGCTGAGGTTAAGTAGAGCAGGAAGCCAAAAGTTTAAATTGTTGCAGTTTAAAGCAGTCTTGAACAAGCATGTAAGACAAAGTGCTTTAGGACAGCAGAGAAAACAGCAGCAGCAGTTTGACAGGCTCCACAGTCCAGCTAGTATCAGTGCTGAAAAGCTGCCGACCACACAGAATCCATGCCTCTGTCTCCTCAGCGGGAAAATAAAGTTGAGCGTTTTCCTCCTGACAAAGTGACAGTG
This sequence comes from Diplodus puntazzo, assembly GCA_963678695.2. Classification (NCBI taxonomy): domain Eukaryota; kingdom Metazoa; phylum Chordata; class Actinopteri; order Spariformes; family Sparidae; genus Diplodus; species Diplodus puntazzo. The sequence goes on along the minus strand of OZ023159.1, from coordinate 17,027,142 downwards.
GCAGCTTTAATCTATTTGCTGCACCGTCCAAAAGGAGATAACTCCCCGAGGCCATCGATCCGCTAAAGATTTCTGACGCCCGTCCGTGATTGTCTTTGTCCCGCTCTGCCTCCACCGAGACGCTGAAGTGCTGATGAAAAGGTTCGGGGTTTCCTCCGATTGCTTATTAAGAAAGCTGATTTGCTTTAACCGGATTTCTCGTCGGGCGCTTGTCGTTTCACTTTTTACATCGTGATCTCTTGTTCCTCCTCTCTCTTCCTCTCTCTCCTTTTCTCACTCATTCTTCTCGCCCTTTCCCCACGTCAATGACCAGTTCGGATTTCTCTGATTGCTTATTAAGAACATTAATTTGTTTCCCCCTAGCTTTCCCCTGACACTTGCCCTCTAGATTTCCCACAACTCAAATCGCTTATTTTGCTCTCTTCACTTTCTTTAATATCTCTTACACTTTCGCCCTTTCCCCTCTGTCAACCTAACCCCCCTACCCCCAGCCTGAATGCTGACCTCTGTGTCCACTGGGGGAATCTTTATTGTCCTCCGCTGCTGACAAGATGACAGCATGACAACAGCAGCTCCCAGAAACCCCTAATTGCAGTGTGGCCTGCCCTCTAATTACATCATCTTCACCGAGTAAAAAATGGAAATGAGCAGTCTCAGTGTGCAGAGATGTGTTACCAGGCCGCTAACTGCTGTGATCGAGCACCTTCTGTATTTACACTGTATGGTGTGTGCTGAAGCGCTCCTCCACAGCGGTTTACAATGAACAAAACACAAGAACAAGCAGAGATTTTCCTCAGTGGCCAACATCACAGGAAGTTATTCCTTATTCGTAAGGAAACCAAAGGTCAAAGGTCACAACTGCCACAACAGCAGGTGTAACAAAATATTCACACGTTACCAGAGGGATCATGAATAATGGAAGAGAGCTACAACAATTAATAAGGTCCAAGAAACCTCCCACCCCCGTCCAAAAGCAAACTGGAACTAAAATAAAAAACAAAGGATTTCAGATTTGTATTTAGTGCAAGACAAAAAGGACTCACAACACGAGTACAGTAGAAGTGCTGAGGAAGCCTCCATAATGTTTTTTTTTTTTTTTTACCATGTGTGAAAACTGAAAAAATCTGAAAAAAAAACTAAAAAAACAAGCAATTTTTTTTTCCAGTAGAAATAAAATTTGATGTGTTAAGGTAAGATTTTTTTTATTTTTATTTTTTCAAATTCTGTTTCGGTGTGCGGAACTGAGTAAAAAAAAAAAAAAAAAATTCATGAGAATAAAAAAATTTCTGTGTGGAACCGATTTTTTTTTTTCCCAAAGGAAAACATTTTTTTTTTCTTTGTAAGGCTCATTTTTAAATGTTTGTTTTTGTTATAATCATTTTGATGAGGACATGGGGAAGTTGTGGTCAACTTGTGGTCAAAATGAATATTACAAAAAAAAAAACAACACTTAAACACAGCCTCTTCTTTTAAAAATGTTTTCACTGTTGCACACTGGAAAACTTTTTCTTTTGAAAAAGAAATCACTCTAATTCACACATGAAAATTTTCACGACGCAAGTCTTAATTTTTTCATTAGTGCATGAAAAGATTGACTAGAGTTAACAAAAAAATTAAAAGCAATTTAATTTATTGCAATATACAGAAATTGCAATATAAATCCACATTTTTAAATCCTGTTTCCTCATCATAAATACGTCTCCATGCTGCCTGTGACCCTTTGAATTGATCAGTCGTTCACTGAGCTTTATCTGTTAATGTGGGAGTGATGCTGCATCTGTCCAGCAGTAGAACCAAACTCAACAAGAACCCGAGAGCTTTTTTTTTTTTTAAACTGCCTACATTATCATAACAATACCAGAGAAAACAATCAAAGGAATAACCAGGAAGCTTGTTGGATGAAGTGATTCTGTTCTACAGTGTACTTTACGGTGAGGCTGTGTTGAATTTGGATGAATTAAAATGAATTACGTGGTCGTTTTCCTTCAAAAGGTGTTGCTAAGATGCCGGCAGGTGACAGCTCGGGTGTTGTAGCGATGAGAGTGTCAGCAGGTGGTTAAGAGCATGTCAGTAGGTGTTAGCTGGGCATTGTGTGTGAGTGAATCTAGCCAGGTGGGAGGGAGCAGAAGGGTGGGTTGGATGGGTGGGTGGGGGTACTCACTGTTACTTACTTGAACGGCTTCTCCCCGGTATGCGTGCGAATGTGGTTGTTGAGTGTTGTGGCGCCAGCGAACGCACGGCCGCAGTATCCACATTTGAAGGGTCGGTCGCTCGAGTGTGTCACCACGTGGTTCCTCAAATCTGATGGCTGAGAAAAGGACTGGGAGCAGTGGCCGCACTGGTATGGTCTGAAGGGGGAGACAGGTGAGAATGTAAAGTGGGTGTGTGTGCGTGTGCAGGTTTATGCTCTTTCCAGGCCATGTGGTGGAGAGCTAAGTGTTGTGATGAAGGTTTTGGTGGAAGCCTCTTGAAGATGCTTTGCAAATTTAGAGCTTTATTTTGTTCAGAAGAGCTTGTGGTACAATTGTGCTACCAGGTTATTTGCAGTTGTTGTTGTTGTTGTGTACTATAATTCTGTTACTCACAATTAAAAAAGGATTGTGATTATCTTTTGTTGGAAGACTTAGATAATAACAAGACACCTTTTCTGATAATCTGTACACCATAAGGTCACTGAAAAAATCTCTCTGTATCATAGCTCTTCATTGACACATAACTGCACTATTAACGTTCTTATTCACATGTGGTATTATCATGTGGGAATGGCGCGTTACAATGGTGCGACAAGAACATCTAAAGAAAAAATATAATTTCTTCATTCACTGAATGCAGTAGTGATGATACTTAATACATTTTTCTTATTATCCTAAATTCTATTGTTATCTATTATCGTATTATTATTCTCAGACTGCTGTTGCTCCATTTCTTCGACTTTTTTCTGAACACTTTCATCAAGTTTTGCTTCTTTTCAAATTGAAAATGCTCATTGTTGCGCAGATTTTGAAGGAACTTGTGATTTAGCGCTGTATAAAGTTGTCTTCACAGACAAATATGAGATGCAAATGATTACATGGACATACAGCATGCAAACATACATAGACAGAAAATGCATGTCTGCAAACCAACACAGCTGATCACACAAATAAAACCCGTAAAACACATAGTGGGAGACAAACTTGCGTGAAGACGCAGAAATATATAGAGAGGGATGAGGCAAGTAACCGTAATGTAAGGTCTGGAAATACAGATAGCAAACACACACACACACACACACACACACACACACACACACACACACACACACACACACACACACACACACACACACACACACACACAGGGCAGAGGAGTTGGACACTGCTCCTGTAACCATGGCAGCATGACCCTCATCAACAATGCAGGCTGAGATCATGACTGGACCATCTATCAACGTGTGTGTCTGTGCGTCTGTGTGTGTGTAGTTAGAAAGTGAGATAGAGACAGCAACAGAACAAGAAAAGAAGATAAAGATAGATATAAAGAGATTGTGTGTGTGTGTGTGTGTGTGTGTGTGTGTGTGTGTGTGTGTGTGTGTGTGTGTGTGTGTGTGTGTGTGTTCGGCCGAATGTGAGCTCACAGTGATTCAGACTGAAAAAAAAAAAGGACACAAACAATAGCAGTGTGTCTGCTAATAGTGTCCTGCTTCCATACAGCAGCAGCAGATCTAATCTTACACTGTTTCTATTTATTTAGCTGAACATACAGTCTCCTGCTTCCATTATCTGGTTATTTTGTTTCAACTTACAGGATACTTCCAGTGTGATCACACTCTTTGCTCTTGCTCTTGTCTTGCAACCCCTTGCTGTTTTCCATCATTTTCCCTGCCTCTAAACCTATTTACAGATATAAGAAGGGAGAAATCTAGGGGACATACTTTTTGTACTGAGCTCAAATGTTAAGAGATTATTCTATTCTTTGCTACGACCACTTTCCAAAGTGAGCCTTTAAGGAAGGATGAGGACCATAAAGGTGGGTCTTTTAAAGGTCCAGGAAGCCAGCCTAAACACGGCTCTCCTTTAAAGATGAGACAGTCCAGAGTTGAGACTTATAGAAACCAAAACTAATGGTATGGGAGAAGTTCTCATAAGAAATTTTCCCCACATAGGAAGATTTGACAACAGAGCACATGGAATTAAATGCACAAATCAGTAGATGTAAAAAATAAATGGTTACATAAATAAGAAAACCAAGACTATTTTCTGTTCTGAATAATGTAATTTTTGTGGACTGCCGTCATCATCGTCATCTCTAGACCATCCCTTATTTTAATACAGTTAAAGGTGCACTATGTAGTTTTGGAAAATCAGGAGAGAACAATCTTCTTAGACTGTTTTGTTATGCCTAAACAAATTAAATGAACAAACTCTCATCGTTATTATGGCTGAATAAACTAAAACTGAATCCTGTTTTACTTTGTTTGTATTTGGCGGACCCTGCCACCTTTCTGGCTTCAAACAGTGTTCTGGGGACCTTATTTTTCTATGAGAACAGCTTGTTTATTCAGTGATGGCTTACATCTCTGTTTTCTGGTTTTGTTTTAGTACATCATTAATAAAGTAAATGTGCATTTCTTTTTATTTCTTCCGTGAAACTACATAGTGCCCCTTAAAAAACACAACACTGTTAATAAAAAACACACATTTGAAAGAAAAAGATTGAGTTAATGAGCTTCATTCGACAAAAAATAATTCTGTTTCTGATATTACTTCTTTGTCCCAGAAGGATAAAGGTTAATCCTTTTTTTTGGCAGACAAAATATTGTTGTTTATAATGTTTTATTCCCCCTTTTCCCCATTTTCTTATGTATTTAAACCACATGTGTTTTTCCCCATTGAAGCATTTAAACCTTACAATCCTGCTCTAATCACTTTATTCCACATGGCGTAGGTAGGAATGTCTTTCTCTGTATATTACCTAAAGGGCATGTACATCCCTCAGAGACATGCTGTATATTCACACAACCTGCACCTTGTTTATCAGCGTGCATCGCTGTGCTCCGTATTACCATGTTAGCTAAAATGTGTCTGCTGTGATGCGGCCAGGATGAAGTCACCATGTGCTGCCTGTCGTCGGAAAATGAAGTGATTCTTATTCTGAAACCAATAAGACAAAACTCTGACATCAGTTCCTTACAAATAGGTAAACACCCCAGAACTAGAATAAAACAAATAGACCAACAACCTCACAGCTCCAATAAATCACAAACACCTACTGTACCCTGCAAGGATGCGGAGAGGACACACACACACACACACACACGCACAGACACACTCACTGAGGAATAAGTAATAAGAGTAAAATAGTGTAATATAAAATCGAAAAATTCTCACTTGCAGTTTTCCACATAAAAGGCGTCTCGCCGTGGGGGTCGCTTCATTTATCAGCCGGCTGGTCTATAAGTTCACGCCTCAGTGGGCCGCACCACTATTTATTAGGTGGGTTTTCTATGAAGAGCTGCATTGATTGTGAATAGTTTAAGTTGATGAATGTGTGGATATTATTTATTAAGGCAGCAGGCCGGGAGATTAATGCCCGGTTATTGTTTATTACAGTGGAGAGAGAAGGAGGAGGAGGAGGAGGAGGAGGAGGTGGTGAAGCATAAACACCTCCATCGCACACACACACGGACACACACAGGTATGTATATTGGCAGCCAAATATTTGCACACACAAGCACATGCAAATATGTGAATGAGTCAGATCTGCACAATCACGCGTATGCATGAATTACCACACACACGGTCATTTGTACAGGAGCTCAACATGAGCCTCACGTGTTCTGAACCGAAGACTAATTCACTGAACTCAGACCCAATTTAAAGGTTTAGTCCTATTTTCAAATGCATAACAACAGATGTTACAACTTGAGGATTTAAAGGCCCTCTCCGCTTCAGTGTGCGGCTACGTGAAAGCGAGCAGCATCTCTCTCGGTGCCTGTTATCCTCACAGTTGTTCAGTCTGACAGTGTTACAGTCTGTTGACAGCACAGACAGCCACATATGTTCAGAGTCAACACAGCGACAGGCTTACGAAAATACAAACTAGATGCTCCGATTTGGTTCACAGATAAGCTAATAATACTTGGTTTGGACGGCCGATGAGAGTCGAACCGGCTGCCATGTTGTTCCCACTTTGCCTTGCCTCCGTGTGTGAGTGTGTGTGTGTGATCTATAAAATTAGTCTTTTTCAACACATCTGTGAAATTCAGTTCGGGACAATAAACCTTGTGTCGCCTTTCAACGCAACATGTGGTAACAACAACAGAGCCGGTGTCAACGTGTCGCCGTGTCCGCACCTTTAACACATGAGCTGATGAAAGAGGCAGGCTGTGTGTGTGTGTGTTTGTGTGAGAGAGAGAGCAGGACTACATGCCAACCGGCTCCTCACTGCTCCAATTATCAAGACTACATGGGAATGAAGTTTCTTGGCACTCGCACTCCTTTTCATTTCATCAGAGGGAGTTCAGAGGGCAAGAGCGGGGACAGCAGGGGGTGTAGTCGTTGCAGAGTTTGAAACGCCGGCCCGCTGAGTGATGGAGAGTAAGCTCCCGAAAAATACTCCACCAAGACGTCTGTGTCCGAATACTCAATCAGATCACTATAAAACAAGATAGGGCTGAGCATTTTCACGTGAATTTATAATCAAATCCCCTTCGAAGCCGAGGTGTTGAAGTTTACGTGGTGTGTGTCTTAGCCCTCCAGCTGCTGTCATGTCCCTGTTACTTTTTCTTTTTGTCAACCATTTTGAAAGTTTTATGTTTTATATTTAACCACAATCATCACATTGCACTGAAAAAAATCTCTGAAGAAAAAAGGGACAAACCTCCAAGATGCTGCAATCATTTCAGTTGTTTCACACAAATCGACTTGTTGGATTAACTTTGCAGAAACAACGGTCATTATCTCAATACTCGTAAAGTGATTTGACTCGTCTTGCCTTCTTTAAAGACTCTGACACGTGTTTCTAGCTAAGGATGATGCTATTTTTTTCTTTTAATCAACAGAACCGATACAGAAACCAAAAAAAAAAAAAACATGCCTGACATATTTTGTATCACCCAAAAGCATGTAAAAACATAGAATATGATTTTCCTCTGCAGGTGTTGCCCTGTGATGAAAAATGCGAGCTGTCACTGAGAGTAGCCGAAACAGCATTATAGATTGAATGAAACAAAATAAACCAGAATCCAAAACCTCAACGTATCACTGAATAACAGCGACGAGCATCATAGAAAAGCACATTGTCACATGGAGGTAAAAATGATTCTTAGCGAGAAGAGATTTTGAGCTTTCAAGTTGAATTCAGACCTCTGTGACCAAGTGAATCTGTGAATGTGTGTGAGTGTGTGCTTGCAGCATGCAGTGATGCAAAGTGAAGTGTGTTGATTGACCCGTATGGAGTCGGCCTAATCCATATGGAGTTATATCTGCGCTGTGAGGACGACTCCTCTGCCCGCCCTCGTATGAAGACATCATCCCCCCCGAGACCAGCAGCTATAAATCACTGCTCCCGCCTCGTCAATACACAATCGATGGCTCACACACACACACGCACACGCACACACACACACACACACACACACACACACACACACACACACACACACACACACACACACACACACACACACACACACTACGTATGTGAGCAGACATGCACACATCCGAGCTCAAATGAAATCACTGGTAAACCCTCCATACAAACACATAAAAACTCCCTCCGGCTACCTCTCACCGCATCGCTTCCACCACCATCCATCTCTCGTTCTGTTTCTCTTTGACTGTATTGACTGTCCTCTCATCATCCAGTTGAACTCGTCAAATCAGCCGAGAACAAAAAGCAAGCCAACAGCCGATACGGTGTCATCACAGACAGCGCTGTGTTTTGCCTTTCGTGTAAACCTTTTCATCAATTGATGTATGCCAAGGAACACAGTACACTGTCTATCTGACTACTGCTCATCTTTGTTTTCTTTGTTGCGTCCACTGAGAGTACATTGTGACCAGCTGGATTCAACCTCTGCAGAGTTTGGTACTTTATTCCAGCTTAATTTAACATGCGGAGAGTCCTGTGGCACCAAGTGAAGGCACTGGGGTGCATTTCTCAGACTTCTAAAAGCTGTAATCAGACCCAGCTGCAGTAAATTCAAACAAAAGACAACGGATGACATCTGATAGCCAGTGAGAAGCCGGTTGCTCATGTTTTAAAAATCAAGTGCGACAACATTCAAACTAAATAAAAAGATTGAATAAAAGAAGAAAAAAAAAATCAAATAAAACAAAATCCATTGTGTTTAACGAAAGCAAGATAAAACACAAAAAAGCTATATTTACATGACTACAGACCACCGTTGTTAAAATCCACCCGTACACCGACGCAGATGAGGTTTTTATCATAGTGGCAAACATGACGGATACAAATTGACTTTGAATTAATTTCTACAAGCCCGTCCATCACAGTGATGGATCATTATTAAGCACTCCTGCGGCTACACACTGAAAAAAAGAATAAAGTAATTTCTCAACACATCTGTGTGTCCAGCAGGGACAACACACATCTGTGTTAGTGTTTAATGCAAATATGTCCTCACTGTTGGGTGATAAATCTCCTAAATGTCAACTGTTTAGCAACATAGAGAAACAGCCCTGTTTTAGCCTGACATGCAAACATTTTGAGTTAATTGTGTTATTGTGAATTTTCTCAGCTCACAGAGCAGCCGGGGAGCCTTGAAGATTTGTGTTTTATTGAGCTCCACGTGAACACAGCTCCGTCAGAGGCTCCTGATACCTTTGATTACCTCCAATGCTCCTCTTACCTCAAAACTACCAGGGAGTTAAGCGGTTAACCAAGCAGAGAGAAACTCAACTAAAATCATTTAACAGTCCCTGAGAGAGGCAAGTAGATGTCATTCACACTGCCATTACTCCTTCTCTAGATTTGATGCAGTCTGTTAACGTGACAAACTTTTGCCAAATAAGTGACTTAATACATTCTCTGTAACTTGGAAGTCTCTGTTTTATGTACGTGGCATCAATTATTTTATCCAATGGCAAAAAATGACTCTTTTCTTACGAGGAACCAAACTGTACATTTGTGAATCAAGCTCAAAGTATAATACAAATAGTAGATCATCAGAGTGGATCACGGAGGGCTAATGTGCCTCAACTGTCATTACTGCTTTATCTGCGTCAATAAACAGAATTCCACCACAGATTAAAAGTGATATTTTAATCATCAGTGGGTAATTAGAGTTGAATAGTTTTTGGAGAGTTCACTGTAAATGTTACTTTGCAGGTTAGCCAGTCTCAAAGGTTTAAATGGAAAATGCTGCTCTCAACGGTAAATACGCTAAAAATTGTTGGTTTTCTGAAGGAACCTCATGTCTGCAACGTTTTCCTCTTTTCTATGAGGTTGAGGGAAGGCAGGAGGACCTTGTGTTGAAAATGCAAATCATTTTTGATCACAAATGTAACTTTTCATTGGTTCACATTCTGTCAGACTCTGCTGTTACTTCATCAGTAAAGCAGGGGCCCTCCTGAAGAATATTTTACTTTTACTGTTTCAGCAAATGACGCTGCATTTCTCCCTGCCAGAAACCACTGTTCTGTCATCCTACTGTACATGTTCATGTACATCTAACCCATGCTACACTATGTAATCAAGGTCTTAATAGTCAATAAAAATGTGCAAAATCTGAGTCTGAATCAAAATCTCTTATTATTCTGTATGTTCTCAGACTAAAAGCAACACTGAGCATTACTTTTGAGACAGCTGAGTCATCGTTACGTGAAATTATTACCATGAAAAATAAAGGTTCATGGGGGAAAACCCTCTAGCCTTGCCAATTATCTCAGCTCAGGGTTCTTCACATTTTCCAGTGATGGAGTTAAACATTGAACGTACCCCATTACTCATGTGGGATTACTGTCGTTCTTACCTGAGAAACAGAGAAAGTTACATGTTTAATGTATCACTGGAAAGAAAAAAAAAAGCAAAGAACCATGTGTTGAGGCCAAATCACTGACAAGGCATTGCATGATGGTAAAAACACATGACAAAATGAACATTTAATTCCTATATAAAGCCAAGTCTACGCTGATACACGCTTTCAATCAGCTGTAAACTGTCCGTCCTTTGATATACAAGTGTGATTATTTCCATATACACAACATGCTTGATTCATAAACAACATCAGCCACCAGAATGAGACCTGAATTGCGAACAGTGGAGATCAAAGTGCTTAGCAGAAATAGCCCATTTTCAGAAAAGCACTAATGACTCTTCTAAACACCAGTGCCGTAAACACATCAGTCATAAACTGAGTTATTAATTTCATTCATTGCTGCGGTTTACACCGCGTTGCTTTTGTAGTACGCATGTCAGACCTATAAGTGGAAACGCAGCGCATTTCTGTTATGATTTTTTTCCTGATTCATCACTCATCGCTATCACCAAACTTAAACAGTATCCTGCATCCCCGACACCAGCTTGAAACTGAATCGAAAGCCCTTCCAAGGCCTCATTGGCATAAACAAACTGCTACTCTGATGATGGATTTTGTTGAAATGACACACAGGGGGAAAAAATGACACGGAAGACGAAAAAGTTCAGAAAATGAAACACTCAGCAGAAAAAAAACAAACCTGAAAGAGATTGAGCTGAGAGGAGTTGTGTGCTGTTTTTTTTTTTAAAGCTGATATAAAGAGCTATCAGTCTTCAGCTCCAAATGTTCCCATCAAGTAAACATCAATAAATATGTATGAAGGGAGAGAGAGAGAGAGAGAGAGATAGAGAGAGAGAGAGAGAGAGAGAGAGAGAGAGAGAGAAAGAGGGTGAGAGAGAGAGGGGGGAGAGAAGCGTTAAGAAATCAGGAAGGGAAAGAGAGAAAAGCAAACGGTGGAAACACCATACTCCCTGTACTGGTTTAATGTTGGACTGAAACCTTCATATTCAACAATAATACAGATAAGATAGTAAAAAAAAAACAAATATAAAGAGTGGGTTAGTATAGTAGCAGCCACCTATGGTACTCCTCCAGGAGAACACCTTAACATTTTAGATGACCATATATTAGGACCCTCTCAAGGGCCACCAGAACCACCTACAGGACCCGTAGGACCTCCTAATTCTGTTGCTTCTTTACAGGTGACACCAGGGGCGCCGCCAGGGGGGGAAAGGTTAGGACGATTCCAAGGGCCCGGCACTGACAGGGGGCCCTTTGAGACATGGGCAACCTGTACAAGGGCCCAACTAGATTTTTTTTCATGGGGCTCAAAATCCCTGGCGGCGCCCCTGGGTGACACAAACTAAAATACAAAGAGACAGAGATAAAGGAGCTTTTGACAGCTTCTGGTTTAGTGCTATGGGAGCCGTGGTTGTTGAGTGCTTGCAAAACAATTGTGGGATGTGCATCTTAGACACACTAATGAAGGAAATCCGCATTGGGACCATACCAGGGCTGTAACTTGAAGAATTTTCTGGCAAGTTAGATCAAGAATGACTCGATTTGCCAAAGGAAAAATGACTTACTTGAGACTTGGACCAAATGACTGCAGTCACGTCCAACATACAGTGATAGAGCAGAACAATTAAAATCCGATGCTCTGAATGACAACGTGAGGTTTGAATCGGAGGATCCTCAACTGATTATTTGAACCATCAACATTTAGATGGAAGCCCTATGAAATACGTGGGGGCAGGACTTCAGCAGAGATGCCGTGATGGCCATACTGGTCTAAGTCCAGTCCACATGAGTGTGAGGTACAGTGGGGCCTTGGAGCTCCAGGACTCAGGTCTGTTTGGCTTGTTCAGCTGAATTTTATCTACTCCTCCGTCCCATAAAACCTTCCTATTGACAGGCAGCTCCACATCGACCCTCCCTCCCTCCTCCATATCCAGCCCACATTTTTCTTCCCTATGAGTATTAGTTTATTGAATAAGTGGCATCTGTTTTCCTGGCCCCGTCACCGTAAGGCGAGGTATTTCTCACTGACGCAGAGCACTGATTTATATGCCGCTCTGACTCTCCCCGCAAAAAATAAGGCTAAGCAAAAAATTTCCAATACATCCTCCGTCCACCCAACACACACACACGCACACACACACACACACGTACACACACACACACACACACACACACACACACACACACACACACACACACACACACACAGCACGTCTCCTCTTCTTCCCTCCTTCCTCCGTCCATGCTGTATATAATTAAGCTGGCAGATGTTATACACACTCGAACACTTTTACACTCTCTTCATTCTTGTGCACAAACTCCCACTTTCTGTCACACACAAACGGTGTTATGAGTAGACGACCACGGTGATAAATTGCAACTGAATGTCAGGTTCGCCGGCCTCTGCTGGAAAACTGAAACAACAGGTTTTTAAAAACTTGACTGCTGTGTCATGTTCATTGTGATAATGTTTAATCCCAGTAAGCTTCCCTGGCTTTTGTTACGAGAAACAAACAGGTGCGGAAGGTGTGTGAGAGAATTTTTTAAAAATTAATATGGATTGATCAGAAATGCTATATATTAATATATTTATTGTTTATGAGGAAAGCTATTCACAGAGCAGCCTCAGACTTGAACTTCAGATGAAAGTTTCTGATCACGAGAGGAATAAACTTCAGTCAGCTATCATATTAAGATTTTTCAACACATTGTACTTCAATGAAACTCAAACACGTAAAAAAGTTCCTTATCTGTACAGGATTCTCATTTCGACCCAGTACTTGGCCTGTCCCGTTGTATGTACATGTTTCTACACAGTAAAAATCTTGATGTGATTATTATTTTGAAGCTCAAAAAATAGATGAATTGTTCATCAAAGAGCTTGTCCACCATGGTCTGAATGTTTTGTACCCAAAAATATGGGGCCCAAAAGTCAAATACAATGTAATATATTGGGATTTGAATGCTCTCTTACCTGTCTGGATTCTGCGGACAGACGTGCATCTGCAGCAGGATCCTCTGGGTGAAGGTTTTGAAGCATTGGCCACACTTCCACAGGTGCCAGTCGCTGAAATCACTGCTCAGCTGGCTGGTGGAGGTCGGGCTCGCCAGGACCCGCTGGTTCTTTGACCCCAAATGGCCGAAACTGGAGTCCGACTGAATATTAACCCCGACCTTGTCTAACAGGGAGAAACTCTTAGGGCAGGGGGAGTGGGGGAAGACCATGGAGCGCATGAGGGCAATAGAGGGGGTGGAAGATGAGGAAGATGATGAGGAGGAGGGTTTGCCATTCTTGCTGAAGGACTGTAGGGACTCCTGCCTGGTCATGGCTTCCACCACCGTGCCTGGGACATTTACTGAAGACAGAAAACAAAAAGGAGTGATGAGTTGTGTGATCTGAGTTTGGAGGATGACTTTCGCAAATAGAAAGTGTCCTCGACTCGACCAGTCAGAAGACAAAATAGGGCTGCAAGATTGATCAAGATAATCAAAATACGGCTAATCACCATATCCAAATTGCAAAAAGCTCTATTTATTTTTATTCAATAAAAGTTACATGTACAATGAAGTACTTCACCATTTTTCAGTACCATTTATGGCCTTGCCAACAAATATTCTTCTCCAGATGATATAAAACTTGGTTTTAATAGTGTGTTTCACTGAAAATAAAATACGTTATGCCAAATCGTGAATCATATTGCAATATATGTCAGAACTAACCGTAATAGGATTTTTTTGACCATACTGTGCAGCCCTAAGACAAAATTTTGTCTGTGTGCTATGTTTGATGAATAAAAGTAATTCAGATTTTTTGTTTTTTTTACGTGATGGAAACAAAAAAACAGCCACAGTGTCCTAGAAGGGGCCAGATCCGGCTGGCTAGCCCTGGGCAAACTGCGGCTCCTGGTTCCAGTGAATGGAATTATGGGTTCAGTTGGGCTGTTTGGAGTCTGTTCGTTAGTACAGTTACAGTGACATACTGCTCCTCTCTCCAACCACAGAAATGTTTCTTGAACTACGACTCAGGACCTGAACTGGGCCTCCAGCCTGTTTCTCATGGGTTACCACATTATGGCCCAATGAGCGTTCACTTAATTGGATAAACTGATTAGAACATTTACTGTAGCTACTATTACTAATGATAATACAACTGTTAGTGATGCTACTTATCTTAATTACATCTGCACTTGTTTTACTACTACAACAACAACAACAACAATAGTAATAATAATAATCACAATAGTAGTAATAATAATAACAATAACAATAATAATAATAATAATAATAATAATAATAATAGTAATAATAATAATAATCATCATCATCATAATCATAATAATAATGCTATTACTACCTTTGGTCTTACTTCAACAACTACATGCAGTTGTGACTTGCAATGATACAACAAGTACAACTACAAGCCAAGCGAATGCCACTTATACAAAGTCACCAGTATTACATCCACTACTGCACCCAAAACTACTGCTGCTACCCCTATATTGTAACTGGTACTGTTCCTACCATTACCACAACCAATATTAGAACTAGTAAAAGAATATCAAGATTTTTTTTTAAATCTAAAGTATCTGTTTAAGTTAAACCCAATTTGGAGTTTGTTTCCATTATTGTTTCAATTATTGCGCGATCATCCTTTATGTAAAGTAAAGTATTTTATGTTGAGCTCAAAATCGTATGTATTCTTCGAGATAATTCTTTTTTTCCCCACACAATTCACTTAATTCACTTTTCATAAGTGCCTTTTTACAAAACAATACGACACAGAAGTTGGCATGATAAATGCATTAGGCAGATGAGATGAGCAGATACGGGATACACAAGTGTTGCTGGTGTATAAAACGGGAGTAAAATAACATTAACAGAAAATAAAAACATTACAGAGAAGTGTGTAAATTAGATTTGGAGTGAACCAGCCGATGCCAGCTGTCCTCACTTGACCCGGTGTTCAGCTGTGCTCGCTGCTGTGCGGTCTGACCAGCAGACAGATCTGGACTTCATAATCCTTCATTATGTTTGAAATGATATCAAGAGTGCCTGTCCTACTTTAACTCACTGGAGAAGTCCACTTTACAATCTGTAAAACTGGTTTGTTTGGAAAAACTTGGCATGTGGACTGGTGGGAAATCAAACATCAAACACGGACGCAGATGGATTCTCTTTGAGGGCGGTGTCAAATGACTTATTTGGTCATTTAGGTAGCAATGTTTGTGGGGGTCAATTTAACTTTTCTTCCTTCTATTTTTTTTTATTAATTCTTTCACTTTTTGTACCTTTTGGGACCATTTTCCATCTTTGTCACCCAAACTGTTCTCATTCTCTTATGTTTAAAAGTGCACTCTACATTAATCCAAGAAGACCTGGTTGTGTTTTGTTTGCTCTAACACTGCCATGCTGCACCTCTGCAGTCGGGTCATCACCATTTTCCATCCGTCATCAGCTCACCTCTGCCATCAGGCCACCAGGCTCCATTGATCCTCTAATAACCTTATGAGGAGATAATTACACCATCTGTAAGTTGCCCGACGGCACTATTGACGCCTGCGTTACGCGCCGCTCGCCAACACTTAATTCATTTCGCAACAAACATCTCATATACAAAAAATGCACGTCGATACGGTTTGGGCTGCGCATGAAATGCATCATCAAAATGGGAGAATTATGCAGATGCCGTTTGCAACATTGCAGAGTCTGTGTTTTCTTTCTTTGTAAGGGGGTACGCTCTCCTCCACAGGGGTGTGACGTGAATGCAAACTGAGCACAGTCTCCGGTCTTAATGATGGAGCAGAGCGTAAAGTTTTAAATGTAATTTTTCAAGCCTGAAGGAAGTATATGTTTTAATACTGAGGAGAACTGGGGAGGATTATTGCTCCAATCAGTCTTTCAGTTTCAGTTCCGGCCTATTTCCAACACACTTCCTCCTCCTTTACTACGCCATACTGAGAACCACATGATGACCCCTCCCAGCCTTAATTTTGAGTTTATATCCATTTCTCTTTGTCATTCATTTTGATGCTATGTGCATTTTTCATCAACAGAAGGTCTAACCAGCTACTCATTTCATTTATATTCTGGTAAAATTATATAACACACTATATACTGAGTATCATTTTTAATCAAGACTGGCATTATTCTATATTTTTTTACCGTCAGATATTCCATGAAAAGACAAAATGATGTGCCGGTCCGTCTCTCAGCTACATTCTGATTTCTTGTCTGCGACTGTCAGTTCCAACGCTCAGTCATTTCTGTAAATGGTTGGACAGTAACAGGAGGAGTGGTGCATTTGTCGAGGACTACTTCAGCGTAAGGTGAATCTAGATTTGGTGAACTTTAGCACTTTAGACTTGAAAATAAACTGCAGTCAATATGTGCATGGTGATGACAAAACATGTCAAAGAGCTACAGAGTGGCTCGCGGTCTGTGGTGTGTTCTTAATGGGGACAGACACAGAACTTGTTAGCAGGATTGTTGGTTTGGCTCTACAGATGGGACAGCCTCATCGCTTACAGTTATACTTTACATTTATTTAAGTATTGTTTTATTGACATCAATAAAATGAAACTAAATGGGATAAAGTTTGACTCTACAGACTCTGTTTGTGGCTGCGCTCCCTCTAAGTGTCTCTCTGTCTTCCTCTCCTTACTGGTATAAAGTATTGTTTGTATTATGTTGCAAAAGCGTTGTTAAAAATCAATAATGATAAGTTACCACAGATAATAAAGTCTCATGAAATCAATGGAGGCAATTATAATGATGGTAATAATAATATGTCAAATACAGAAGAGATGTGCGTATGAAGTACGGTCTCGCTGCTTCACTTAAGCTCACTTCTCCTCCCACTTCTCCTCTATCTGTCCTTCACACTTTCCATTGAGTCCTTTCCTCTCCTCTTTTCTTCTCCCCTCTTCTTACTTCTCTCTCACTTGCATCGTTTTCTCCTTTTATGCTCTTCCTCCCCTCCGCTTTATCTTATGTTCCTATAGAAACACTATTTATTGTACTACTCTGCTTTACCGCTGCTGCTACAGGAGAAGAAACAAGTAATTAGAAGTAAAGAGAAAAAGAGAGAAAAAATGGCAGAGTCAACAAAGAGAAAGAAAAGAAAAGAAAAGGGAATGAAGAAGAGGAGGGGAAGGATGAAGACAAGAAGAGGAGGGATGTGAAGAGAAGAAAGACAGCGAGGAGTCCCCCTGAAGTGATTTTTTCCTCTTCTGTCAGTTCACATGTTGATGTTGTTAGGCGGCGGCCAGGCTGCGCAGCGTCAAGCCGACAGGCTGTGATTGGATGGAACGTGAATGAGTAAACAACCACAGGGTGTGTATGCTTTGACAGTGTGTGCATGTGAATGTGTGTGTGCGTGTTTTCATTTGTTGTGTGCGGGTGTGTGGTTTGGCTCTAATGTGTTCTTTGTTCGTCTTTAATGTGTGTTCATGTTAATGATTTGTTCGTGTATGTAAGTAAGTGTATAAGGGGTGTGTGTGCCTACTGCTGTTTGTTGTGTGTGTGCATTAGTGTCAAATAGTTTGACCTTTTTTTTGGTCAAATTTACGTCTGATTCCAGCTGCAATCATTTTCTCTTAATTTTCTTCATTCAGACCTGAATGAACCTCCTTAGTTTCGCCTTTTATATGTCTAAATCAGAACAAGGGAAACTGTACTAAGATATGGTCCATTCATTACTCTTTATCAAAGTTATAGCTGCAAGATGTTTACTTGTTCTGATTTTTTTCTTTCTGTTTTTAGAAGATTATCTCGATCTATAGTTTAATATTAAAGCATTCTCACATGGGATTACAAGACGCCACCGTTACGCTGAAGGTATGTCATCTTTCGGTTTTATAAATATCAGCAATAGAGAGAGAAAACATGAATTATAATTCAAATAACAAAATGCTGTATCACCAATTTCTTTCAGGGGAGAAAAAGAGAAAAGAAAAAAAAACACATAATATGTCCACCCATCCACACAATTTGCAGATTTAATTATTTGATTTGTTTTGGTACATAAAGTTTTTAAAAACCAATGTCATTTAGATCAACAGAACATTTGTGATCCCTGTTCACAGCAAGTGTCCTACTAACTGCTTTTGTTCATGATGGTCTGACAGAATCAGCCCTGATGCTTCTTTCCCCCCAACAAAATCTCTAAATGTCACCAATAACAGCTCACAGAGTTGCCTTTGTCTGTAAATCGGTGATTATAAGTAACATTTTTTGACCCTGCGACCCATGTCATTACTCACTGCCAGGATGTTGATCATCTTCATTGCGCAAACAAAGTTGCCTGGTACGTTGCAATTCATAGTGTGAATAGATCATTTCAACAAACCAGTTGCGCAATTTTTCCTCCTGCAGCTTCAGATTTGTGACTATGTGGCTGCTGATTAAAATCTCTTGACTTTTACTGATTATAAACAGTCTGCTTCTGCTGCCTGAGTGCTGTTTGGCAAGACACTGAACCCCAGACCGACCCAGTGGAGCTACATGGTGACCAACAGCATGTGATATATGTCTCACATGTTAATGTGCGACTTTGCTCGACAGGCTCAGGTGTGATGTGTTTAATCCATTGCACTGAATCTAGTTCAAATTGATAAGAAATTATGATAAATTATCTTTTTTATACTACAATATTCAACCAGTTCCCCTCAATCTTTCATTGTCTCTCTCTGATGATGAAGCAAAGTGATTTTGTCATACACCCCTAATCCAACAATTATTTCTTTACCTTGTTTTTAATAGTCACAAGACAGTTTTACCTTCATGCAGCAGGTTTCAGATTAGCATAATGAATCAACAGACTGTAGGTTCTGACAGCATCCATTTCCTTCACTCACATTTTGCATTTTGAAGCAGATACTGTATATGCAGAGCTACAGTGAGCTGTGGCTGTGCTGGACAGTTCCCAGTCTGAATGTGCTCCGTCGGCGCCTTCTGCACTAATAATGGTCAAAACTTGAAATCTCCTGCTCCACTAAGGGCACAAAGTCACAGTCCTGCTGTCTCCAGCGCAGAGTTTCGACATCGCACTCGTCCTTTGCGGGCACAATCAGCAGATAACAATGCCATGGAAAACCCAAATGCATTTGGTAGCTAAATGTCTTTAATTTAGAGCAGAGCTGCTGTCTTTCAGTTTGTACAAAAGAAGCGTAATCTAATTTCACTTCATTTGGATGTGAACAAACTTTTTTCACCGCAGGGCAGAACAAAAGCTAAGTCTTTGTTTGCCCTCTGCCACTGGTGTAGGTACCCAAAGTCTCTGTGCGTGTGAATCTGTGCTTGTGGGACGAGATGGACGGAGACAATTTACATCTAAATGACCAAGGACGTTTTGTCACTTTTAAGTCTTTGAGTTTCGGTAAGCTGAAGGACTTTAGTTTTGTCGTCCATGTCAAACTGGTAGATCACCAGACTCCTGATGCTGGTACATTACATTCCTGTAGCATACATATCACTATATGAGAGAGGGACTGAGCTATCACACTGACACTCAGTCAGTCATAACGACACTGTGGCAGAGAGACCATGTGTATGCCATACTGAAACTTGCAACCTGTTTAAGTTTTACCACTCAACCAAAAGGCAAGGGAACACTTTGTAAAACGTCATAACTATGGAGGACTATGACACTTCATATTAGTTCCACTTGAACTTCACAATCAACTTCTTGCATTTAAACAGCTGAGGTTGATTGAAATTAGGACGTCACTTTTAAATCATGCCATGAACTGAAGTGGGTATTCTGTTAATGGAACGAGATGAAAGGTCAGAAGATCACTGCAGTTGTTTGGATTTATCCTCTCGGGGGCCTCGAATCTCTTAATTAGATTTTGCGTCACTAAATTCAGTGATTGTCCAAATATTTTACTTTGATGTAACATGCTGCACAGATCAACAGACATGACCGTCGCTTCAGCCGCACAGCTAAGGCTGTTAAAAATGTTCTTTTCTTGTTTAAATTAGAAGAAAAAGGCTTTGTTAGGAACGCATTGGCAAAGCAGATCCTCATAAACATAGTAAAACTGCACAAATGTGTGTGTGAATGTGTGTGTGTGTGTGTGTGTGTGTGTGTGTGTGTGTGTGTGTGTGTGTGTGTGTGTGTGTGTGTGTGTGTGCAGGAGCTGCCACAGTCCTGTCACAATGAACAATGTCATGTAAAAGAGTCGTTCCATCTGTAAAACAAACCAGTTTGTGGCCAAACGTCTCTAATTTGCAATCAGCACGATCTCATTTAACTGCGACTTTGTGAAAGACGAGCCCCTAATTCAATTCATTTCAATTTAGATTCCAAAGATTAAAACTCCTTCTTCATGTTTTGTTTTTTGCTCCATGATTGTGTAAGCCCCCCCCCAAAAAAATAAAAGAGCCAAAGTTGGTTGTTTTTCCCCCCGTAGGGAGTTGGTCTGTCAAATCCACAGAAAAAACAGTTTGAATGGAAATGATATAAACAGGCTGACTGTGCAGAAAACTAGAGGATATGTAAACAAAAATAAATTAGTGACAGAGAAACAGAGAGGATGGACAGAGGAAGGACAGAGAGGGGAGGACGGAGAGAGGAGGACACAGAAGGGAAGAGACAAAGGCCAGGAGAGAGAGAAGAAGAGAAAATGACTGATTTTAAGTAGGAGCGAGGAAATCTTCACCGGTAATCAACCATCCCAGTTTGTCAGAAACATTTGAACCAGCTGAAACTGAGAAGACATCAACTCTGAGAAGACTTTCACCAAAAGCCCTGCCTTTGAGTGTCATGTTTATCTTTAGCGAGGGCAAATACTAATGCTTACGATACTTTAAGACAAACACTTTAGAGATAAATATCCAGATTTAGGTCTGATCAGTGGGAAAAGTATGTAGCAGAATCAAACTTGTATGGGTCGCTACAAAGTTACTAGTTACTAGTTACTACTTGATTAAAATCCTTTCAATCACACTGTTAAACTATGGCGTCTGGATTTGTAAAGATCAGCAGGTCATTGATTTTATGTCATGACAACCTGTCATTAGACATTTTAGGAGTATTTTACAACAGCTTGAGTTCATTCTTGCAGCTTATTACAGGGTATATTACTGAGGTAAGCTACGATAATATTCTCCAAAAATAAAAACTTCTGAGTTAAACAGAAAATACTGCTCCTCAGCATTTCAACTTTAAACAACAAAAGGCAGAAATTTGTTTGTTACAAACTTCGGTTTCCCAAATCTGTCCTGTGTAAACCCTCTTTCCAAACAAATCTGTGAAGAATCTCTGGTAATGTGAACAGTTCAGTTCCTTATGGCTCTCCCTGCATGGGTTAACCCTTTTCCCAAACACATATTTATTAAAAAAAACTAAAATTAGATAAAATTAAATAAAATTAAACAAAACCAACCTCTCCTGTAGGAGCTAGCTCCGGCACCGGACAGATGATCATCTTTGTATGCAGGCTACTAAGCTAGCTGTAACGTCTCTGAATGGTTGTTCTTTGTTTTCTTTGGATGCACACAATCGATCGACTGATTTTCGATTTAAAATTAAAAAGAACCATTAACTGAGAGGAACATTTAGCTTTAAAGCGGGGTGAATGATTCTCGATAAAGATTTGGGTCACAACGAAAACAACCCAAAACATAAGTATTTGACCAGAGACTCAACAACCGACTCTCTTTTTACAGAACTGTTCATGAAGCCTTTACTGTAAAAAAAATAAATAAGCTGCTCTCTTCAGTTTGGACAGGAGCCTTTCTTCAACTATCGCCAGAAAAGTAATACATTTAATCCAAAATGAGTCATTTGATTTTGCGACATAGCCTGAATAATGTCAGACCAAACGAGAACCAGGTGGACTCGCGAATTAAAACATGAATGTCGCCAAACTGGAGTTAAGATGTTTTCATGAATCTGCAAAAATTAGTTGACATGGACCTGGATAAAAGACGGAGGTTCACAAATGTGATCTAGTCTGTTTGCAGTACACAAGGATGGAAAGTATCAATGGAAAATGCTGCTGGTGCGTCGAGGACAACAGGAAACAGAGGGGGAGGGGCGGCGCAACGACAGCAGGCCACATTTTAGCAAACAAAAGACTTCTTCCAGTCTTGTTTTGACTGGCTCATTTGGTCAGACAAATAAATCAGAGAGGAAGCAAGTTTGTAAAAAAAGAAAAAATAACAAAAAAACTGCGTTGTTTTTGCGGCGGGCCAAATGTTTTGCTACAGTTTAAGAGTTTAAATACTGTCAGAAATAAAGTTAGAGTGACATCCAAAGAAAACTGCACTTTTGTCCTGCAGACAGACTGATTGCAGAGCCGAACATTGGCTTATGTTTCGGAGCTTTTAGGTGTTGCACTCACGTTAACATCTGAAACACTGAACAGATGACTTCAGCGCTCGGTGTTTTGTTTTACCACGAGGCAACTGAGGTAACCTGAGGGGTGACCAGATGGTTTGTTGTGTGACCGGAAAAATGAGGATTTGCTCTGGAGAAGCCATTTTTTTTTAACTGCTCGAATATACAGGTAGATGTCCAACATAGAGGTAGAAAGGAAAGAGAGAAAGAACAAGAACAAGGAAGGAAGGAAGGAAGGAAGGAGGAAGAGCAGTGTTCTCTCACAGTTTTCGTCCTGAGCGATGCACTGCAGCGGGATGCCAAAGAAGGAAGTGTAGGAGTCGTTGTACCAGACCAGCAGCTCTGTTCCTCTGGGGATGTCCATACAAGCTCTGTAGAAGATACAGGACCTGCAATAACACAAAGACACATTTCATTTGAAACCTGAAATACTCTTATTATATTATGGATATTCGATCGATGTACAGGATCCTGAACATCCAGAAAATCCAAAGAAAACCAAATATTCTGAAGTCAGTTTAGAAGTGTTGAGCAAACTGGCTGTCTGACACTATCGCCATCTTTGAACACAGCGCCTGACGGGGCAGAATCAGACCACCGACCAGCAGAACTGCAGACGGGGCGATGTGAGTTTTCAGTGACTCTGTCCAGGTCTGATTTTGGAACTGCCTCCCATCTGATAAGAGCTTGATTTCACATCTGACCGAACCCAAATGATTTATGGGAAATATCTGGTGTCTCTCACTCTCCTCAGACCAGCTAATGACCATCAAATCCGCAGCCAGTGAACTGACGGTTCCTGGGTCACAGCGCCGCTAAAACAACACCTCATCCGCCCAAAAACATCATTCTAACAACATGAGCAAACTCCATATTCACAACCACGTTTTCATATCCAGCCCAGACTATTTATAAAAAAAAGAAAAAAATTCCCACATGTGATTTTCTCCCACCGGTGTGGCAGGCCGTCAGACCGTAGCTGAGAGGTCACAGGTTCAGCTCCGACACGACTCCCGTGTTTTCCTGCCAAAGTGCCTTCGAGCCAGGAAATGAATTAATCTTCGCAAACAGCTCGAGACAACCACTTAAAGTGAAAAGAAATCATATTCTAATCCAAACCATAACTGCTTTTTAATGTCCAGATAATCCAAAGCACATTGAGTCTCCTCGTGTGAGAAATGTTCGACTGATGAAGTTTGACTTCACTTCACTAACAAGCCTTTTGATGCCATCAAAAGCCCCATTTAACCATCAAACTGGTAAAATACATCCAAAGCCAGAGTTTAAAATCAAATATTAACCTGCTCAATCAAGATACACAAACATAAACAACCATGCTGACCGCTTTTAACAATTTTAACAACAACCTAAAAAAACCAAGTTGTTTTCAGGGTCCTTCTGACTATTTTCAAAGTCAGCCATTTATTTTCAGATAGATTTTCAGATTAGATTATATTTCTGCAGATAGATAATTCATCATAGTCAGAATTTAGACAACTTTATTTTTCCTGTGAAAGTGACTCTCGGGGGAAGAGGGAAGAATAAACAGTGAGAGAGAGAATTGGAGGAGGACAAATAACTAAAGAAGAAAAAGACAAATACACAGAAACATTAAAGAAGACAAAAAGAGAAAGCCAAAGCGGGAGGAGGAGGAGGAGGAGCAGGAGGAGGAGGAGCAGGAGGAGGAGGAGGAGGAGGAGGAGTGGGAGGGGAAATGTCAGCAGTGTGACATGGTGTTTATCTAGTGCAGTAAAGACACACCTAGTAAAAATACACTGAGTGGGGAAATCAAAGAAAGACCGAGAAGAAAGTAAAAGAGGGAAACAGAAGTCGAGACATACAGATGGACTGAGAGGGAGAAGGACACTATACATGACCTTCTGGAGGAGAATATCTAACAGTAGTCAATGACAGGGAGAGGGAAAAGTAACAGAAACACCTCTCAGCCCGTCAGAATTTCCAGTTTCAAGCGTTTTGTGTGATTGTGAGTCAGGATTATGGGTGTGCCGGTACACCAGTTTTAACATTGATGGGGTCAAACATAAAGATTGTGAAATAACATCAGGATTTTCTCTTACTGAAGCTATGCGGAGGACAGCTGAGTCACTTTGGCCTCATGTGCCACTGAGCCGCTTTCATAGAAATAAATGGGACTTCATCTCCATGGCTGTGTGCAGGTATAATAACCTACCTGGTTGACCTCATGCTTTGAACAAATAGAGGTAGCATATCAACAGAGTAGCTCACTGCTGCCAGCTATATCCGATTATGACAGTAGCTACCACTTAGCTTGTTAGCTCATTTAGCCATGGAGCTAGCCGGTGGGTTGGTCTTTACCCTTTTACCACTGGGAAAAAGGTGCTAACAAGTTTGTATGCTAATTTCATAAGATAATCTACAATACGAAGTCTTTGACATAATGTCAAAACTGTCACTTCTTCACACTCTGGTGATAACTTTCATTAGTTTTAAAATGTTTTAAACAAAAATTCTCACATATTGCACTGAAATCAGAGCATTATACGGCATTCTTTAGCAATAATTCCAATAATTTCGGATTTCCAAAAAGTTGGGATGCTTTGTAAAACAGAATGTAATCATTTGCAACAAACTGTGTTTACCTTCAACTGTTTTCCAGATTGTCCCTGAGCCCATGTAGTAATATCCTTTATACAATCATGTGTTTCACAGTGCAACCTCGCCCAATCCTTGCTTGTGTCAGGTGTGTTCGTTTGTTTGAGATTTGAGAATAGACAGACTCTAAGAGAAGACAGACTACGACGCGCTGTTAACCATTTATTAAGAATTGTATCATTAAGTAAAAGCAAAGGCTTGGTCGACCAAGGACCTTTTCTGTTTGAAAAATCTCATTTGTCAACAGGATATGTACAACTCTTTCAATAATGTGTGCTAATGGACAGTGGGAAAACATGGGAAAGACAATCAGTACTTCAGTGTATCGTATCATAGCAATTGAGTCATAGTGTGACAGACCTCACATTCAATGGGCAATGAGCGATGTGCAGGTTTATGAGCAGTGTGTTTTGTTAAGGCGTCACAGGAAGTGTGGGGACTCTGCTGGTGCAGACTGTAAAACAGATACACAGTGTAATTAAGCTGGCATGGGGATAGATAAGAGCTAGATAGTAATACAGGGGGCACAGGGTCATATACCAAGTGGTCAGCAGGACAGACGATACTCTGGTGGGTCATAATGAACATGTGTGAATCCTAACACTTGTGAACGCCTTTTCGGAATGTCCCTTTCATAACCAACAAACACCTGTGACTGATGAACTTGTTTACCTGTCAGTATTCCTGAACAGGTGTTTCCCATAACTTTCCCAGGCTTGTTGCTTCCTGTCACAACTTGTCATTTGTTGCCGTCATCAAATTAAAAAGAGACGTTTAAAAGAATGACATTGATGAGCTAAAACAGAAGTACATTGTCTTTGTACAGTTTTCAATTGTGTATGTCATAAATGATCCCATACTATTAAATTTACCATTTACAGAATGTCCCAATTCTTTTGGAATCAGGGTTATACAACTTGCTTATCGAAGCTGATAATATTTCAAGTCATGAGCAGTTAAATGGTCTGCCAAACACTGCCAAGGCTGTCTCATTGTTTGAGATTGTCAAATTTCTGAAATGACACAACAACGAATGCATCTCCATTTGTTCTTGTGTCAGTGTGCGGGCCCTGCCCATGACGCTGGCATTAGAATATGCATATTTTTTACAAAAATCACTGAGGTTGATGAGTTAAAACATTACATATGTTGTTTTTGTACTGTTTTCAATTCAATCTAAACGCATATGTCAAAAAGATTAGCAAATTATAACATACTGTTTTATTTACGTTTTACAAAGGGTTTCAACTTTTTGGGAATCTGTGTTGAAAAATGCTTTTGCAAAGAAGGGTGTATAGAATCCAAGGCAAACATGCTGTGATGTAATGTTATGTTTCAGCGCTAAAGCAGGATTTCACATTCTCACACAATTGTGCTTTTTCCCTAACAGTGATTGAGAGTACTGATAAAGATCAGAAACGTTTGAGGAGAGCATTAGTTCAGCCCGGTCGAACTGAGCCCGTTGAAGACCTGTGTTTGAGAGATTGTGTATGTGTTTTATTAAACCTTTCCACACCAGGGGAGGGGTGGGGTGGTGCCGGACCCGTGTGAAAACACAGCCAAGGAGGGACCGAGCTATAAATCAAACATACCCAATAACCTCCCAGGATAAAAAGAGAGCGTGAGGTCTGCAAACATGCAGCGGCTTGTATGTATTTAAAACAAATGAATGTGTTTAATACATACACGCCACTACATTCAGGCGGGGCTGTGTTATAAATCAAACACATCCAACAGGCTCTCAGGTATGAAAAATAAAGACCCCCGCTGCCTTACAGCCGCGTGGTGTTTAAAATCGTTCCTCTGGCAGATCAGTGGGACGCGGTATCGCCGGCCCTCTGATCTCTCCATTCTTTGTTTTCTCGCAAAGCAAAAATAGCTTTATTATCAGCTTTTAAATACCAGCATACAAACAGTGTGAGGTTATAAATCAAACAACTCAAATACTTCACAAGGTGTGATAATGTGTCTATATGTTTATAAAAACAAAAAACTTTTCTGACAAAGCATAACAAAGTCAATTTTAGTGTGGCCTGGCCAGAGTCAGGGGCCATTTTGTGGAGTTTGTAGAGCCAATGTAAAAATCTTTTTTTTTTTTACAGGCAATTAGACCATCCTCTAACAAGTCAGAGCTACAGAACCCAGGAGCAGCGAGTGATTTAAACGTTTTCACAAAGCTTTCAACAGAGGAGGGAAAACATCTGAACGACCTTCAGTCCTGTTTTCTGCTCTTCTGTTTTACAAACTCTTTCTCCAACCTAACATTTTTGGCATAATCAAAACATTGGATATGGCCAAAGACCAATTTCTAACCAAAAGGAGATGGGAATAAACCCAAATGCAGCTTAGTTACAGGGATGACGGAGTTTGAATAACTGTCACTTCTTTAGATGGAAAACTTGCTTGCTTGATGTCATTATCTGTCTTGATATGATAAAGGAAGCTGAAGTCCAGAAATCCAGTTCCTTCTTGTTGTCAAAGTCAGACTTATCCGCTGCACTTTAACTGAAGAGGAAATGACCTGAACATCTTAGGAATGGGCTGTCTTTAAAATCATTTTCAAAAACATCCATCAAGCAGGAAACAGGATTTTGTTGCGATAACTCTTCTGATGATGCGTCCTGGTGCGGACGAGTTTTACCAGTTTTTCGAGCCTTGATGAGAAATCACATGAACTCACATACCATCTAAGGTGAATTTACAGGTTGGATTTGATTCCAATGAGAGGCTCTCCAGTTCATAGCAGGATACTGTCGCAGTCTCTGTAGGAGTCAAATTTCTCAGATGAAAATGTAGCACAACAACAGGTGTTACCCAGTAGTTTTTTTCAAATTCAGAGCTTTTACTTTGTTTGTTTGAAGGTGTTCATGTGTAAACATATTAGAGATTCAGTTTTAGGCAAGATTGCTCTGTTTCCACTTATCTGACCTCTGGTAACCCCAGACTCAAAATCATAGTAGCTGTGAGAAAGGTAGTCCATTTAATGATCCATCTACAACCCAATTAACACAATTTGCGTTAAAGGTAAATACAAACAGAGTGTAGTCTTTGCAAATGAACTGCACTAACTGCTTTTCGGGAATCAAGGTTGAATAACTACCTTCAACTGAACCGATAAAATGCCAAGTCATCAGTAATTAATTAGTTGTCATACCTGCGCAATGACATCAATCAATGTGTTTCATGTCCAGTTGTTTTTTTTCTTTGCGGGCCCCACCCATTCATACTTGTCATACCCACCTCTGCTAATAAGACAGATAGTCTTGGGTGAGTTGACATCCTTTCGGAGCCGGGGCTGGAACGTAGTTACTTGTTCCTTGTTCCTTGTTTCTTTCAACTCAACAGGCACCAACTTCATCTTTGTAACTTTTCAAAAACAAGATGGCGACATCAGTATGTGGTAAGTCCAGCAATACTTCATATCATAGATATGGTCAGTCACTGAGGAGGAACACTTTCATGAAATGTACTACAAGAACAGAAATTAGGTTATATAACAAAAACGAAATTGAGTCAATATGCCAAACATACTATAAAACAGTTGCAGGGTCAGAGAATGGCAACCTTGAACCTTAAAGTTACTATGTACAGTATAAAAATTCTAATGCGACAAACAGCATTTAAATTATTCTTATGGCATAGCATTTAGTTTTTGCTGTACAGGCGCACATTGCGGTCTATCACAATGGCATTCTTTCAAATACCATTATAGGCTTCAAGAATAAAGATAGTTGAAATCCTAATCGTGCTTATTGTATTTTCCGTCTTGCATTTTGTTTTGTCTGTGTGTGCGCCAAACAGTATATGGTTTGTAATGCTAAAAAGTGGGGAGAAATTTGACATAATGTCAATCTGACTTTGTCGCTTTCAATGAATTGAACATTACTCTGGGTTTTGAAGACTCCCTGCTGTTTACTCTGTCTGTCAAGTGCACTGGTTTACACTGGGCCTGGGCGATATAGCCCTGAATTAATATCTCTGTATTTATTGGCTTAATCGCATTACAAGATATATATCCCTGCATTTAAACAATGTAGGCTGAATGTTCTGTTGTAAGTCAAAGCCACATTTCAGCCATCACAGGCACTTTAGTAAAACAGACTGTGATCAAAATAAAATGCAAAGACAATATTTCTATCCCTGCCTGAAAATATACAGCTGCAAAACATGTGAATGAAAAATATATATAATAAATAGCAGAGCTGTACATGAACATGAGTTTCATGGCCTGTGTTGCAAAAGGCTGTAAAAGTATCAAGTCCATTGTCGTTTGAGACTATTCATTTTCTGAGTTTAAAAGTTATTTTTCTTGGCCTTTCAAACTAATGTATTACTGTAAAAACATTATCATTTATACACTGTATAATGGACACAGAGGGAAAGACTTGGTCGAAATATAAAAAAATCTTGAATATAAAAAAAATTGTGAGTCATTTCTGAGCTGCATTTCTATAAACACAACTGTTGTCTCACTGTCTCACAATAGACTACAACCATCAAGTAGAATATCATTGCACAGGGATGACCTCACACACAAACACTCAGCCCACAAAACAAACAGCTCTGTCTCACACACAGTGCAGCTCTGAATTGCATGTCTGCTTCAGCCGATTCTTTCAAACAGATTTTTGCACAATATGTGCGACATATAGGTTTGTGTTGCGCTGTAAACTAATTGACAAACTAATTAAAATACGGTAACAGTGCTGTGTCTCCCTAAATGTTGTAGGAGAACATGTGAGTGAGTGAGGCGGGGTTGTACAGAGTGTGTTAGAGGGGAGAGAAACATACTGCCACGACCTGACAGAAATAAACACAGGTTATGTAGCACAACTTCACAAATCAATATAAACGGCATTGTCTCAAACTATATCTCGTTTGAAAATATACTGACATATCTTAAAAAGTAGGGAGGCTGCCCTGCCCTGGTTTACTATTATATACTATAGAAGGCAATAAGGGAATATGGCCAACATTATGATGTTTCAAAAGGTTCAGAATAAAATGAACCTTTCTGGAAAGTGAGGCACATGAGAATGTGTTGCTATTGCTAACTTCAACTGTGAATCTTCGAAATTTGATTGTTACCCAGCCAACCATTAGGGCCTTTTTTCACAGATTGTTGTTGTTGTCTAAATTGACAATTTTAACCAAACAGGAAGGGGAGAAATAACAACTGAAGTAAAATGGTCAGTAGAAAGGTTAATTTTAAATAGTCCTCTGTCAGTAGGAAACTCGCAGTAGGATCAGCTCTCATAAAGAAGTAGCCTTTGTCATAGAAACCTGGGCCCATATTCACAAAGAATCTTAAGGCCAAAAGTAGCTCCTAACAGACAAATTTAGGACCAACTCCTTAAAATAATGGGCGTGTCAGTCGTAACTTTAGGACTCCTAATTTTTTAAAATAAGAGTTATTCACAAAACATTTTAGGCCTAAAAGTAGCACCTAAGTCTGGGAGACCTTACAAGTAGTCCAGAGGACTCCTAACTCGCTAAGACCTGGTCACAGCCGAATGTTTTGGAGACGCTAAATGACAGGGAATTATTAAAACGATATCGGTTGGACTGCGAAAGGACTGAAGTTGTGGTTCAGTTGGTGAGGGGCACTTAACGTTCCCAATCAACTGAAACAATCCGATAACACCGGAGTTAAAATGTTTGGCAACACTCCGGTATTTGGCTACGGGGGAAATGCAGCTCTTTGCACAGGACTAGTATTACCTGGGGACCTCAAGTGACTTAGAAATCATCTCACCACATCTGTGTTTCGTGTGGCGCATTCGCACAGGATAAGCGAAGTCTGTGTTTTAACTTTAATTTACTGACATTATCCCCTGGGTCGATCGCACCGGAGCCCTTACTGGAGCAGCACAATGGTTAGATATGGATATTTTTAAAATAATAACTGATGAGCCTGTTGAAAGATGGAAAAGTGTTCCTTACCACATGCTGCCATGCATGTAATCCATCTAATCATCTTTCGAGATTTCGCTCTTCTGATGAGCCTCCTGAATTTGCACCCAAAATGCTGTCAAAACTTTCATTTATAATTCCCAACGCAGCCTCCATAATTCTCGACTGGGAAAAAGGCAGAAAAAGGCATGGAAAACACAAAAAACGACCCCAAACCACGGAGATGCCGATTCGCACGGGACTAATATTATCACATGACCTCTGTATTTGGCAAAATATGGAAGGTAATTTGCGGTGGAATTTTTACGTTACAAATTACAAACATGGCAGATTCGCACGGGATTAAGATCACAGACGACCTCCGCAATTATTACAAATTACGGGAGGTCCCCAGGTTATACTAGTCCCGTTTGAAACGTCAATCGGAAAAAGTTGCATTCCATCAATACACAAATTGTCTTTGACGCATGTTACAATATACTAGACATTGTTGCGAAATAAATTCTCCTCATAAATACATTTCTTTACCCAATATCTTTTCATAGGCTTTGTCATGGGCTTGTAGGCAACTTCTTTATATTCACTTCATGCATTGCGTAGCCTGAATGACTTTTCAATGGGCTGCCCTGTCATTCAACAACCAATCATCGTTGTCACCGCTTCTAAGTGCGTCCTTATAAAATGACGTCATCCATAGCAACAGAGAGCTACTTCTAGTTTAGGAGTTCACTGTTTTCATAACTAAAAGTAGGTCTCAGTGGCTTTGTGAATTACTTTTAAGAAACAACTCCAACATAAAAACTTTTAGTCCGATTTAGGAGTACTCCTAACGTTAAGATAAAAGTCTTTGTGAATACGGGCCCAGATCTGTTTTTCTTCTCTTAACAGTGCCTGTTCATTATCCAGACAGATAGCTGGAACATGATGCGATGAGACTAAATACTGCATTTAGCAATGATTATTTTCAGTAGTGACACAATATTGTGTTAAATGATAACCCTAACCCTAATGATTTTTGAAAGAAGGGAGACTCATAGTGTTATAATTAAACAATTATCAATTCTGCACCTCCACAGAGCAAAGCCCATCCAGACAGCTGTTTTCAGGATACAAGCTTCGATAAACCCACTGAAGAATACCTGTTGAGCATTAGACAGTGTCAGTGACAATAAGTCCAGAGTTCAGATGTATCAAAGATCTATCCAAGCCAAACTATTGTATCATCTCAAGTTTAGCAGATAGAGAGACATTTTTTTCTTATTTGAGACTAATAGCACAGTATCATCTGCATCTAAAGAAATACAATTAAATGCAATTTCATACACCTCATCAGGAAATTTTCGAACTTGTGAAAGTTGCTCAAACAGCCAATAGTAGAGAGGGGGAGGAACCTTGGTGGGTTAATAGTACTTTTTACATTTTTTTTAACCATTCTTTAATGTTGATTTAAAGAAAGACGGAATTTTGATAATGTCTAATGCTTTTGTTCTTATTGTTTTACAGCATCCGAGCTCAGAGTTGTGATGTTTGGAAAGAGTCAACACGAAAAGACGACACTAAGTAACTTAATCACTGGAAAAAAAGATAGTTCTCTTCACAAAATGCCCACGCAATATGTGCATAACCACCGCGATTGGAGGAAAAAACCCTTGACAGTAGTGAAAACAGCAAATGTCTTTGCTATGCATGAAGATAGAGTGAGACATGAGATGAAGATGTGCGTCGCTCAGTGCCACCCAGGACCAAATGTTCTGTTGCTGTTGGTGAAGCCGTCTGATTTCACTGAGAGGGACAGACAAAAATTCAAGTTTATGGTGAGCCTTTTTGGACAAGATGCTTTGAAACACTCAATGCTCATCTTAACACAAAACGATAGGGGAGAGAATTCCTCAATGAAGCAACTTGCCCAAGACTGCGGACAAAGGCAGCAAAGAGTCTACTTGGATGAAAAAGATTTTCCTGACCATGATCTTCAAGAATTAATTCAAAAAATGGAAACAATAGTGAGTGAAAACAGGGGACAACATTTAAACTTTACTGATGAGACTGACTCCGTGGTAGCACTTGAACATCCACAACCCCCTCTAAACTCGGTACTGTGTGGGAGACATGGAGCCTGGAAAAGTTCTGCAGCTAATGCTCTTCCAATCAAGGACCTCTCTGAGGTTTTACATACTGTGGAAAAGAAGGGAGCAGTGGGATGTAGAAGCTTCACAAAAGACATATTTCCCAAGACTCCAGCAGTAACAAGACATGCCTCTTTTTTAAATGCAGAAGGTTCTAAATATCAGGTTGCAAAGACGGTGCAGAGAAGAGATTCTGCCAGGATGATGCCGAGAAGAGAGTCTCCAAAGATGGGGCAGAGACAAGATCTTTTAACAGTGATGCAGAGTACAAAGTTCTCCAACATGGAGCAGAGTAGAGAATGTCTCAGGATGGTGCTGATAGGGAAGACTGGTTGTGGAAAGAGTGCCACTGCAAACACCATTTTGGGCAGAGAATGTTTCACTTCTAAAATCTGTCAAGAGTCAGTAACCAGGCATTGCCAAAAAGAAGAAGGAGAAATTGACGGGCGGTCTATCACCGTAGTTGACACCCCCGGCTTGTTCGACACAACTCTGTCCAATTATAAAGTTCAAAAGGAGCTTGTGAAATGTATCAGCTTGTTGGTTCCTGGACCCCATGTGTTCTTATTAGTCCTGCAGATCGGACGCTTTACACAGGAGGAAAAAGACACTGTGGAACTTATCAAGAAGTATTTTGGCAAGAAGTCAGAAGACTTCATCATTATCATTTTCACCAGAGGAGATGATCTAAAAAAACAAACAATACAGAGTTACATAGAGGAAGACAAAAAGGGCTTTGTCCAAAAACTGACAAGTGAATGTGGAGGAAGACACCAGGTCTTCAACAACAACGATCAGGAGAATCGTTCTCAAGTCAGCCAGCTGTTGACAGAGATTGAGTCAATGGTGAAGAAAAATGGTGGGAGCTACTACACCTCAGAAATGTTCAGAGAGGCAGAGGCAGCGATACAAAAACAAACAAAGAAGATCATGAAGGAGAAGGAACCAAAGATACAGATGGAACAGAGGCAGCTTGAACAAAAACATCAAGAAGAAATGCAAAAGAAGAAAGACAGAATAGCAGAACTCATAACTGAATTTGATGGAGATGAGAGAGCCAAAACAGTTGAAGAAAAGGAGGCAAGCATAGAGAGGGAGCAGGAAATCAGAGAAATAGAAAACAGAAAAGAGGAGGAAAGGAAGAAGAAAAGGCAGGAGGAAATGAAACGACATGAGTGGGAAGGTAAACTTGAATCTTTGGAAAAAGAACTTAAATGTGGAACAGAAAAAAAGGCATCTGCTCGTAGGATATTAACACAGCGTAGAGAGACCATGAGAAGAGAACGTGAGGCTTGGGAGCAGAAAAGAAGGGAATGGTGGGAAAAACGATATCAAGAAGAGCTGAGACGAGAGGAGGAGCAAACCAGACTGAAAAAGCTCAGAGAAGCTCATGACCAGGAACTGGAAATATATGAAAACAAAAGAAAAGAAAATGCCAGAGTCAGAAGAGAGCAGGAGGAAAGAGAACTGAAAGAAGTAGAAGAAAACTACAAAAGGAAGCTGGAGGAATTAAGAAGGAAACATGAAGAAGAGGCCAAAAAGCAAGCTGAGGAATGTTTTGAGATCAGACACATATATATCAACGATGTTTCAGCTGAGATGGAAAAGTACGAAAAAGACATAGAGACTCTGCAGCAAGGGACACAAAAGCAAAAGGAACAGGTGATAGAATGGCTGTGCAGAAACAAAGCGTACCAGAAAGACTTTGATAAGTTGAAGAAAAGACAAGAAGAAGAAATGAACGAGCTGAAATTGAGACACTTTGACAACAGAGTAAATCTGAGCAAAGACATGAATGAGCTAAAGAAAAAACATGAGCAGGAAATAGATCACTGGATACAGGGACATGTGGAAAAAGCTGCTTGTTGCATTCTATGAGATATTTCATTCATGGTACAGTTACAGCTGTACTCGCTGAACTCGCTGGTCATTTCCCGCCTGGACTACTGCAACTCCCTCTTGGCTGGACTCCCAGCCTCTGTGACTAAACCGTTGCAGCGTACCAAGAACGTTGCAGTGTGCCTTATTTACAATCTTCCCAAATTCTCCCATGTGACCCCCCTTCTCCATGACCTCTACTGTCTTCCAATTGTGGCCCGCATCCGATTCAAGACGATGGTGCTGGCCTTCAAGGCCGTCAACGGAACTGTACCCGTCTACCTCCAAACACTGGTCTGACAACGCGCCCCAGCGAGAGCACTTTGCTCATCTACATCAGCTGGCCGACTGGTAGCCCCATCGCTGAGAGCAAACAAAGCCCGCTCAGCGAAGTTGCGACTATTCTCTGTTTTGGCACCTCAGTGGTGGAACGAACTCCCGACCAACGTCAGGACAGCGGAATCACTCTCCATCTTCCGCAAAAGACTCAAGACTCATTTGTTCAGATTTCACCTCGACCCCGCTTAGCATGACCCCCCCCCAAAAAAAAGACAAAAAAAAAACGACAGTGATATGTCGTGGTTTCTCTCTTTTGACAAATGTACTTACTGTAAGTCACTTTGGACAAAAGTGTCTGCTAAATGCCATAAATGTAAATATAAATGTAAAACTACTTTTTTTTTCGTGCATAGTCGGCCTTTATTGAGTTATTCAGCCACTATTTCTTTATCTAACTAATGTCAAACAAAGGTAACAATATTGTAATGTGTATAGTCTTAGGTGCAAATGTCTGTGAACAGATACATTTGTCTATGTGGTGAGTGTATTTTACCATGTCATTTTTTATACATGTGACAAAAGCCACAGAAGACAAGCATTGTTGCGTTTAATGAGAAGTTTTATTTCGGTACAGTTTCAGCTGTAAAACTGTTAAATAGTGTTTTGATTTTTTTGTAAATATCTGTGAACACCTACATTTATCATGTTATTTGTAGAGCTTGAGTTTAATTGAATATAATAGCAAGTTAAGTTGAACTTTTTGAATTTTCATCAGAGTTGCAACTAACTAGCAGTCACTTGCACAGCACCATCTAGATTTTATTTTCTCAATCACTCCCACAGCCACAATGGGATCAATGAAGTTTATCTTATCTAAGCTGTAAACTTCAATGTATTTGTGTAACAGACAGCAGCAGCCTATAATTTCAATTAAAATGACTCAGTTTGCTCAAGTCACACAAAATATTTTAACTGTTTTTGTTTCACAAGGAATGTTTATTTTGTCATTTTCTAAATAATTTGCATATGCAATATAAAGTAAAGTTTCAGGCACTGCAAATATTTTATCTTTAGTTCACTTGTGATTACAGGAGGTTAATACTGTATATGTCATTCATCATCACATTTTATGCAAACTAATAGACCTTACTTAGTCATTTAGAATGTTTCCCCTTCACACAACCAGTAAAAATGTTGTTGTTTTCTTGTAAACATACTTGGTTATTTCTAAAATGTGTGATTAAAGTGTGAGTTGTTACATTCTGGCATGAGTTTTTTTTTTCTTTTTTCTATCTCATAGAGCTGATGCATGCAAATCGCTAAGCATGTTTAATTTGACAGAACAGTCTCCACAGTGATAGACAAAAGACAAGGGCTGTATTTAAAAGAAATCTTTAAAAATGTTGTCAAAATTAAAAAGTGAAGGGCCTTTCTGACAGATCACTTCCAGCAGCAACAGTGTTGACAGCTGATGTTTTCAGTTGGTAAGTGTGTGTTTGTTTCATCATGTGCCTGCCGGCCTGATTTTGTCACCCCAATGGCATGCTGGATGCAGTCATGAAACTTTACAGGTGTGCAGTTGAGATCAAAATGAAGCTTGAGTTCGAATATGGGTGTGACCAGAGCAAGGGGAAGTCATAAGGGGTGGAGACAGAGTGTCTACTTAAAGCCCACCTCCAGTCAGATTTTCGTCCTTTCTAACAGTCGACATTCTCTCTCAAACAGAGAGTGGGGCTGTGGTTAATAGTCATACGTAATCCATCACCATGTGAATCCAGATTTTTCACAAAGGAAATGATGGTAAAGCCCCAGGTGAAGGAAGTTGTAAGATGTAAATTGGAACTGAAGACAGTGGGTCATGAATGTCTGGAGCAAGGGCTTCTTTCTTGCAGATCCTGAGACATTCATGACCGAATTGAGGTTTTGGAACAGTCTTCGCATGACCTGACTTGAACTCCATCAAGAACACGTGAATTGTGCTGAAGAAACCTGACTGTGCCACAAAGCTCACAAATGTTGTTAAACTTCACCGTTTCTCTAAAAGAGGACTGGTTAAAAATTCAGCCGGAGGACTACCGGAAGCATTGCAAATTAGGTCACCTTTTCAGGAGATGTATAATAAATTCAGATTTGAGGCAAACATCATGAATGTTTTTTGTGACAAAGCAGTATGTGTTTTACTCATTCTATATCTTTACAAATGTATGCACTTTTGACCATCACTGTATATCCTCGTACTCCAGGGGTCTGTGCTCTCTAGAGGCTCTGTCCCAATCCTCAGCACAAAAGCTTTTTTTTCTTTTTGTATGAAAATATCACGCACACATAACAAAATAGGTTGATGCTCTGAATAAAATACATGTCAAAAGCATGTACGCCCTTAGGGCTAGGTGATATGAACAAAATCAAGTGCTACAATATTTTTTATCAAATACCTCAACCTTAAAACCAGGAAAAGACAGCGCTTGTGCTTGCAACATTGATATCAAGTTAGACGCACAAGCTCCTTAGACTTGTTATTTCCTTTTTGCAACATTTTGGTTTCATGACAGGAAATGTTTATACGCCTTGTGTGGTTTCAACTTGAGGGTTAGGGTTACTTGACAACATGAAACCGATGTCTATTGATGATAACATCATTATTAAGCTCGATTCTGTATGAGAAGGACATATACCTAAACTCAGCTTCTTTGCAGATAAAAAACTAATTCGAATGCACAGGCTGCAGACTCTGCATTTTTCTTGGGCAAGCATTTTCCACAACATAAATTGGCATCACGACAGGATAGGATAACCTGTTGCTGCGACTGGCCCTGGGTGAAACTGCGGCTGGCCGGCCATTAAAAAGGTAAGAGACGTGGTTATTATTGTGCCTTCTGCTAAAATCGCTGCTGTCCTTACGGTATTTCTCAAACCTATATTGCTTAGAACGTTGAATTTACAATATAAGTAAATTCTATCTTGCACAACTAGAGAAGCATCTATCAAAATATAATGCTCAATATACTTTGAACATTTCAATATAGTGCAAATAATAAGGTTAGGATTTGGTGTGTGTGTCTGTGTGTGTGTGTTGGGGGAAAACTGAATGACAGAGAGGATAGAAAGCAACTCTAAAATAGGCCTAAAAACTCCAAATCAACAGTCGAGAAAAATAGCAAATTGGAATAGAAATAAGCAACATAATACATTAATTAAACAAGCTGAAAAATAGAGAATAAATTATTAAAGGAACAATTAAAATGAGAGAATAACCCTAAACCAACAAACAAGAATAATATAATCACTAATAATAAACTTTAAATCAGAAAAGCTGATGAAAGACAGCAAGATGATTTTAGCCACCTTGAAAGGAAGCAAGGTGCTTTACATTGCCGTCGGACAGGCCTTTCTATTGGCGCTACATTTCCTCCCGCATACAATGTCCACATTTCTATGCACAAGAACAGCTATGCCTGCCCCGCACTGTGTGACACAACTGTTGGACGAACTAAAAATGTCATAAGATAGCATACACTTAAACAGATTCTTTCTTTATTTATTTTTTAGGTGTGCCTTCTTTTAAGGTGGCTAAAATAATCATGCTGTCTTTCATCAGCTTTTCAGATTTATAGTTTGTTACTAGTAGTGATAAATTATAATATATATAAAATATAGTGTACACTTTAACTGATATACTGTATATCATTTTAGTTGTGCCTTTTTTTAGGTGACTAAAATACATCTTGCTGTCGGTGCCATTTAGCAGCACAGTGTTCTGCTTCAATGTCAGTACTACACATAGCTTCTAGGGATAAGTACCTCATATAACCTCAAATCAAAAAATCTAAACTATCTGACAAACTCCTGATAATGGATTTTGAGTGAAGACGAACACTTAAGACTGGAGCAATGCCTCAGTTTTTGGAGAAACCATACTATTCTTGATCAAAATACTCTAGTTTATAACTAAGATGTTCTTAAATTGTGTTGCACTGTGCAGCTGACGTGCTGTTAACAAAGGCATATGATCTATACAGTCACATATTGGCCAACATGCCAGGACTGCAACCTGCTGGGACAAACTGACACATTGTTTTATACAAAGAAAGGAATTACATTATCAATTACATATGCTGAATTTAGAAGATTAGAAATAGAGAGTAGAAATAAAGAATACATAAAAAAAAACAATATCAGTTGTAAATGTAAAGGCAAGATCGGATCCTTTAAAGGTCCCATATTATACTGTTTTTCATCAATTTCACACAGCTGTCAGAAGTCAAAAAACTCTGTATGCGATATGCATTGCCCCAAACCCATGTGTGGTCCTGAATTTCAGCTGTCTAAAAGTCGCTCTACAGAGCTCTATTCAGAGCAGTCTGTTTCTGTGCCTGCACCTTTAAATGCTAATAAGCTCCGTCTGTCAACGCCTATCTGAAGAGCCCTGCCTGCTAGTCACTCTCAGGGAGAGGATTCCCCTTGCGTTAGCAGTAGCATGCGCTAATGTTTACGGTGGATGTAACACTATGGCTCGCGGAGATTTTTTCCGTTCAACCGAACCAGTTTGACCCAGAATCGGACCCAGAAGGAGAGGCTCCTGAAGAAGTACAGACTCTGCGGCTGCAGCAGGACATTTCAGAATCGTTAGTGTGTCTGAATAATGTTAGTTTGTTCGTATGTGTTGTCACAGTTACTGCCAGGTAGCTAATGGCTAACAGCTAGCGAAAGCTGTGTTTGTCTCAACACAGTCTCCAAACTCTTTGATACTGTTCGTATCATCTCTGTCTCCAGTCTGCATGTTTCCAGACTTTTTACTGTGACAACCAAGCTCCATGGTAATATTATTAACATCAAACCCGCTTCAAACGCCATTGCATAGCGAACCGAAGCAGTGCTAACTAGTTAGCCAGTTTCCAGCGGACTTCTCCAGACTCGTAGGCAACTGTAAATACTATCAAACCGCGGCGACACTTATCGGTGGCTCGGGTGCAGTTGCTGGGTGGGACTGATCCTTTTAAGAGGGTCAGTGTCGAGGCAAAGCCAGCTTTGTACTGACTCTCGTTACTGAAGCAGTCCTGTGTGAAGTGGTTAGCACACACACACCCACAAGCTAACACGAACCGCAGCCGGCACGTTGTCATTAAAAAATGAAACGCAACCACTGTCTCTTCTGTTGTTCTGTAGCTGGGACAGAATGTAGGCACTGATGTTGATTTTTACAACCAACAACAGAGCTACTTGCGTGTCCAGCTTTGAGCGACGACATTGTGAAACACTGCTGTCTCACTGCTGGACACACCGAACTTCACTTCGGGGATGAACGCCCCCTCTCAGATATCTCCTATCACCGCGCAGAGGAGGTCGACCTATGATAATGACTCCTTTCGTTACGTAACGAAAGGAGCAGAATCTGAACAGCCTGTAGGAGCGCCGTTTTACCAGTGGATGGGCTGCAGAGAACATGCAGGAATCACTTGTTTTCATCATTCTGGGAGTTGGCAGGCTCAGGGAGGACCAGCTTATATATGTAGAGACCAGAGAAAACGTGTTTTTCATGATATGGGACCTTTAATACCAGGATAATATATGTTGATATAGATCCCATTTTAATACAAGGTGTGAATGTGGTTAGGTTTTCAAACCTGTGTATTGCCCAGCCCAGAGAAAGAGAAAGAGAAAGGTAGTCTCTATGACGCAGCAAGAATTTCACTTGGTGAGAACACTCAACAGATAAACAAGAGCAAACTAAATAAATAAATAAATAAATAAACATATAAAATCATAAAAGCTTATGTATTATCACCACAAAAGTGAGTGAAGTCAGTGTTCTGTCATCTGCCCATTCTATAATTAGGGTCCAAATACTAGGAAGGGTAGGGAAGGGTAGGAAGATTTTTCTTTAAATTTCAAATTGGAACTGCAAATATTCAACAATTCTGAATAGATTCAAAGAATTCAGTAAGTTTATTTATTCTATCAGTCGTGTTTTTCACAAAGTGACCCAGGGAAAGAGAAAGAGAAAGAGAAAGAGAAAGAGAAAGAGAAAGATTGTCTCTATGGCACAGTAAAAATTTCCCCTGGTGAGTACACCCAACAGATAAACAAGGTCAAACAAAAACAAAACAAAGACACAAACAAATACAAAAAAAAGAGGAATTTTGTAAAATAATTAAAAGCTTATTAACCTTTACTTTTTGGGGGGTAATTCTCAGGTGTGTGACACCATACCAGGCCAAGTAATGCTGTTGGAGTAACAAAACAACTGTGTATTGTCGACTCACACAGTAAATGCATGATGACAGCCCTGCACCGCAAGAAATCTGCAACGACCTCAGGTAGGTGCTGCATGTCATGACATTAAGTTGTGGTTGGTTAAACATTAAACATTTTAGAAAATGTGCCTTTTCTTCAGAAAATACATGGGATTTCTGCATCAGCTGTGTTTTTTAATGGCCACAAGGTGGCATTTTTGGCACCGCACTTTGTTGTACACATGGTCATGGAGAATATGTGTACCAAGTTCCATTTTCTTAAAGGCAAGAGTTGCAAGAGTATCATCTCCTGTTGCTACTGTAGTGCCCCCTAGGAATAGAATTGACATCACATTTTGCATTGCATTGATGCTAACTGAATCCTACTTTAAGCATTAAGGTGGCGTTTTATTAACCAGTATTTTCTAATATCGATAAAGACATGTTTTTCATATTTGAGTAAAATAGTGCAGTATCATCTGCATGTAAAGAAATATAATTAAATCCAATTTCATACACCTCAGCATGAAGTTTTCGAACTTGTGAAAGTCGATCAAACACCTAGTAGAGAGGGGAAAGAACCTTAGTGGGTTAAAAGTACTTTTTACATTATAAGAAAAAACTTGTCTATAAGAAATGATCTCCTCGTGGAATTCTGAAAATTTCTAATGCTTTTGTTCTTATTGTTTTACAGCATCTGAACTCAGAGTTGTGATGTTTGGAAAGAATCAAAATGAACAGACGACACTGAGTGACTTCATCACTGGTAAAAAAGATTGGAGAAAAAAACCCTTGACAGTAGTGAAAACAGCAAATGTCTTTGCTATGCATGAAGATAGAGTGAGACATGAGATGAAGATGTGCGTCGCTCAGTGCCACCCAGGACCAAATGTTCTGTTGCTGTTAGTGAAGCCGTCTGATTTCACTGAGAGGGACAGACACAAATTCAAGTTTATGGTGAGCCTTTTTGGACAAGATGCTGTGAAACACTCAATGCTCATCTTAACACAAAACAATAGGGGAGAGAATTCCTCAATTATGCAACTTGCCCAAGACTGCGGACAAAGGCAGCAAAGAGTCTACTTGGATGAAAACCATTTTCCTGACCATGATTTTCAAGAATTAATTCATAAAATGGAAACAATAGTGAGTGAAAACAGGGGACAACATTTAAACTTTACTGAAGAGACTGACTCTGTGGTAGCACTTGAACATCCGCATCCAGCTCTAAACTTGGTACTGTGTGGGAGACATGGAGCCTTGAAGAATTCTGCAGCTAATTCTCTTCTTGGAGAAAGAGGATTTGGTTCGCCTGCTGACACACCAGACTGTGACAAAAGTGAAGCACAGGTGTGTGGACAGCAGGTTTCACTGGTGAAGCTGCCTGCCTTGTATGGAAAACCTACAGAGGAAGCTATGAAGGAATCAGTCAAGTGTATCTCTCTCTTTGATCCTGAGGGAGTCAATGCCTTCGTCCTGGTCCTACCTTTAGATCCCCCAAGTGAGGAAGACAAGAAAGAGTTAGAGACCATCCAGAACATTTTCAGCTCTAGAGTTGATGATTTCACCATGATCCTTTTTACCACAAACGCATATCCTAACTTTGCTGTGCTTGTGAGGTTTCTACAGGAAAACAGAGACTTCCAGCAGCTCGTTCAGAGTTGTGGTGGACGGCATGTAGTCTTCAACATCAGGGACAAGCAGCAAGTCTCTGAGGTTTTACAAACTGTAGAAAAGATGGGAACTGTGGGATGCAGACGCTTCACAAAAGACATGTTTCCCAAGACTCCAACAGTTACAAGATGTGCCTCTCTTTTAAATGCAGAAAGTTCTAAATATCACAGTAAACAGTTTCCAAAGACGTTGCAGAGACAAGATTCTGTCATGATGATGCAGAGTAGAGAGTCTTCAAGCATGGAACAGAGCAGAGAATGTCTCAGGATGGTGCTGATAGGGAAGACTGGTTGTGGAAAGAGTGCCACTGGAAACACCATTTTGGGCAGAGAATGTTTCACTTCTAAAGTCTGTCAAAAGTCAGTGACCAGGCATTGCCAAAAAGAAGAGGGAGAGATTGATGGCAAGCCTGTTGTTGTGGTTGACTCCCCTGGCTTGTTCGACACAAATCTGTCAAGCAAACAAGTTAAAAGGGAGCTTGTGAAATGCATCAACATGTTGGTTCCTGGACCCCATGTGTTCTTATTAGTGCTGCAGATCGGCCGCTTTACACAGGAGGAAAAAGACACCCTGGAACTTATCAAGAAGTATTTTGGCAAGAAGTCAGAAGACTTCATCATTATTATTTTCACCAGAGGAGATGATCTTAAAAACCAAACAATACAGAGTTACATAGAGGACGACACTGAGGGCTTTGTCCAAAAACTGACGACTGAATGTGGAGGAGGATACCTGGTCTTCAACAACAACGATCAGGAGAATCGTTCTCAAGTCAGCCAGCTGTTGACGAAGATTGAGTCAATGGTGAAGAAAAATGGTGGGAGCTACTACACCTCAGAAATGTTCAGAGAGGCAGAGGCAGAGATACAAAAACAAACAAAGAAGATCATGAAGGAGAAGGAACCAAAGATACAGATGGAACAGAGGCAGCTTGAACAAAAACATCAAGAAGAAATGCAAAAGAAGAAAGACAGAATAGCAGAACTCATAACTGAATTTGATGGAGATGAGAGAGCCAAAACAGTTGAAGAAAAGGAGGCAAGCATAGAGAGGGAGCAGGAAATCAGAGAAATAGAAAACAGAAAAGAGGAGGAAAGGAAGAAGAAAAGGCAGGAGGAAATTAAACGACAAGAGTGGGAACGTAACCTTGAATCTTTGGACAAAGAAATAAAACGTGGAACAGCAAAAAAGGCAGCTGCTAGCAGGATATTAATACAGAGTAGAGAGAACATGAAAAGAGAACGTGAGGCTTGGGAGCAGGAAAGAAGGGAATGGTGGGAAAAACGATATCAAGAAGAGGAACTGAGACGAGAGGAGGAGCAAACCAGACTGAAAAAGCTCAGAGAAGCTTATGACCAGGAACTGGAAATATATGAAAACAAAAGAAAAGAAGACGCCAGACTCAGAAAAGAGCAG
Source organism: Diplodus puntazzo (assembly GCA_963678695.2). Classification (NCBI taxonomy): domain Eukaryota; kingdom Metazoa; phylum Chordata; class Actinopteri; order Spariformes; family Sparidae; genus Diplodus; species Diplodus puntazzo. The sequence continues at coordinate 16,982,643 of OZ023159.1, read as the reverse complement.
GAGGAAAGAGAACTGAAAGAAGTAGAAGAACACTACAAAAGGAAACTGGAGGAATTAAGAAGGAAACACGAAGAAGAGGCCAGAAAGCAAGCTGAGGAATGTTCTGAGATCAGACACATATATATCAACGATGTTTCAGCTGAGATGGAAAAGTACGAAAAGGACATAGAGACTCTGAAGCAAGGGACACAAAAGCAAAAGGAACAGGTGATAGAACGGCTGTGCAGAAACAAAGTGTACCAGAAAGACTTTGATAAGTTGAAGAAAAGACAAGAAGAAGAAATGAAAAAGCTGAAATTGAGACACTTTGACAACAGAGTAAATCTGAGCAAAGACATGAATGAGCTAAAGAAAAAACATGAGCAGGAAATAGATCACTGGATACAGGGACATGTGGGAAAAGCTGCTTGTTGCATTCTATGAGATATTTATTTCGTGGTACAGTTGCAGCTGTACTCGCTGAACTCACTGCTCATTTCCCGCCTGGACTACTGCAACTCCCTCTTGGCTAGTCTCCCAGCCTCTGTGACTACACTGTTGCAGCGTACCAAGAACGCTGCAGCACGCCTTATTTACAATCTTCCCAAATTCTCCCATGTGCCCCCCCTCCTCCATGACCTCTACTGCCTTCCTGTTGTGGCCCGCATCCAATTGAATACGATGGTGCTGGCCTTCAAGGCCGTCAACGGAGCTGTACCCGTCTACCTCCAAACACTGGTCTTACGACGCGCCCCAGAGAGTGCACTTTGCTCATCTACATCAGCTGGCCGACTGGTACCCCCATCGCTGAGAGCAAACAAAGCCCGCTCAGCGAAGTTGCGACTATTCTCTGTCTTGGCACCTCAGTGGTGGAACGAACTCCCGACCAACGTCAGGACAGCGGAATCACTCTCCATCTTCCGCAAAAGACTCAAGACTCATTTGTTCAGACTTCACCTTGACCCCCCATAGCATGACCCCCCCCAAAAAAAAAACAAAAAAAAAAAACTTAAAGAATCTATAGCAGTTACGATCCTCAGATGAGGGCTTGACAAGTGTTTCTTTATTTCTTTTACTCCATCGACAGTGATATGTCGTGGTTTCTCTCTTTTGACAAATGTACTTACTGTAAGTCACTTTGGACAAAAGTGTCTGCTAAATGCCCTAAATGTAAATATAAATGTAAAACTTCTTGTTTTGGCGTGCATAGTCGGCCTTTATTGAGTTATTTAGCCGCTATTTCTTTATCTAACCAATGTTGTGACAAAGCAGTATGTGTTTTACTCATTCTATATCTTTACAAATGTATGCAAACTTTTGACCATCACTGTGCATCCTCCTACTCCAGGGGTCTGTGCTCTCCAGAGGCTCTGTCCCAATCCCCAGCACAAAAGCGTTTTTTCTTTTTGTATCAAAATATAACGCATACATAACAAAATAGGTTGACGCTCTGAATAAAATGCATGTCAAAAGAATGTACGCCTTTAGGGCTAGGCGATATGAACAAAATCAATTACTAAACTATTTTTTATCAAATACCTCAACCTTAAAACCAGGAAAAGACAGCGCTTGTGCTTGCAACATTCATATCAAGTTAATCGTACAAGTTCCTTAGACTTGTTATTTCCTTTTTGCAACATTTTGGTTTCATAACAGGAAATGTTTATACGCCTTGAGTGGTTTCAACTTGAGGGTTAGGGTTACTTGACAACATGAAACCGATGTCTACTTATGATAACATCATTATTATGCTAAATTCTGTATGAGAAGGACATAGACGTTTACTAAACTCAGCTTCTTTGCAAATAAAAAAACTAATTCGAACGCACAGGCTGCAGACTCATTTTTTTGGGCGATCATTTTCCACAACATAAATTGGCGTCACGACAGGATAGGATAAGCTGCTGCGGTGAAACTGCGGCTGGCCAGCCATTAAAAAGGTAAGAGACATGGTTATTATTGTGCCTTTTGCTAAAATCAATGCTGTCCTTACAGTATTTCTCAAACCTATCTTGCTTAGAACTAATGTTGAATCTACAATATAAGTAAATTCTATCTTTGACATATTAAAACTAGAGAAACATCTATCAAAATATAATGCTAAATATACTTTGAACATGTCAATATAGTGCAAATATAAAGGTTAGGATTTGGTGTGTGTGTGTGTGTGTATGTGTGTGTGTGTTTGTGTGTGTGTGTGTTGGGGGAAAACTAAACGACAGAGAGGATAGAAAGACGACTTTGAAAAGACCTAAAAACTCCAAATCAACAGTCGAGAAAAATAGCAAATTGGAATAGAAATAAGCAACATAATACACTAATTAAACAAGATGAAAAATAGAGAATAAATTATTAAAGGAACAATTAAAATGAGAGAATAACCCTAAACCAACAAACGAGAATAATATAATCACTAGTAATAAACTTTAAATCAGAAAAGCTGATGAAAGACAGCAAGATGATTTTGGCCACCTTGAAAGAAAGCACACCTAAAAATAAAGAAAAATTAAAACTGTGTAAGTGTATGCTATGTTATGGCATTTTTGGTGCTTTACATTGCCGTCAGGCCTTTCTATTGGCACTACATTCCCTCACGCATACAATGTCCACATTTCTATGCACAAGAACAGCTATGCCTGCCCCGCACTGTGTGACACAACTGTTGGACGGCAAAGTAAAGAACCAAAAATGTCATAACATAGCATACACTTAAACCGATTCTTTATTTATTTATTATTTTTATTTCTATTTTTAGGTGTGCCTTCTTTTAAGGTGGCTAAAGTCATCTTGCTGGCTTTCATCAGCTTTTCAGATTTATAGTTTATTACTAGTAGTAATAAACTATGATATATATAAAATATAGTGTACACTTAAACTGATGTACTGTATATTATTTTAGTTGTGCCTTTTTTAGGTGACTAAAATACATCTTGCTGTCAGTGCCATTTAGCAGCACAGTGTTCTGCTTCAATGTCAGTGCTAGACATAGCTTCTAGGGATAAGTACCTCATATAACCCCAAATCAAAAGATCTAAACTATCTGACAAACCCCTGATAATGGATTTTGAGTGAAGACGAACACTTAAGACTGGAGCAATGCCTCAGTTTTTGGAGAAACCATACTATTCTTAATCAAAATATTCTAGTTTATAACTAAGATGTTCTTAAATTGTGTTGCACTGTGCAGCTGCCGTGCTGTTAACAAGGCCTATAATTTATACAGTCATATTGGCCAACATGCCAGGACTGCAACCTGCTGGGACAAACTGACACATTGTTTTATACAAAGAAAGGAATTACATTGTGTATTACATATGCTGAATTTAGAAGAGTAGACAAATTAAAATGTTTTTTTGTTCACAGCGTTCAACAAAGTTTACAAAAGTTTCCCTTGACTCAACAATTCACTAAACTCCGGGGCTGATTTGCCACAACCTTGAATTATTCAATCAAGAGAAAATTTCAACCAAAGGACGAAATAAAGAATACATAAAAAAACAATATCTGTTGTAAATGTAAAGGCAAGATCGGATCCTTTAATACCCAGATAATATATGTTGATACAGATCCCATTTTAATACAAGGTGTGAATGTGGTTAGGTTTTCAAACCTGTGTATTGCCCAGCCCAGAGAAAGAGAAAGAGAAAGGTAGTCTCTATGACGCAGCAAGAATTTCACTTGGTGAGAACACTCAACAGATAAACAAGAGCAAACTAAATAAATAAATAAATAAACATATAAAATCATAAAAGCTTATGTATTATCACCACAAAAGTGAGTGAAGTCAGTGTTCTGTCATCTGCCCATTCTATAATTAGGGTCCAAATACTAAGGGTAGGAAGATTTTTCTTTAAATTTCAAATTGGAACTGCAAATATTCAACAATTCTGAATTGATTCAAAGAATTCAGTAAGTTTATTTATTCTATCAGTCGTGTGTTTCACAAAGTGACCCAGGGAAAGAGAAAGAGAAAGATTGTCTCTATGGCGCAGTAAAAATTTCCCCTGGTGAGTACACTCAACAGATAAACAAGGTCAAACAAAAACAAAACAAAGACACAAACAAATACAAAAAAAAAAGGAATTTTATGAAATAATTAAAAGCTTATTTAAACCTTTACTTTTTTGGTGGTAATTTTCAGGTGTGTGACACCATACCAGGCCAAGTAATGCTGTTGGAGTAACAAAACAACTGTGTATTATCGACTCACACAGTAAATGCACCATGACAGCCCTGCACCAAAAGAAAACTGCAACAACTTCAGGTAGGTGCTGCATGTCATGATATTAAGTTGTGGTTGTTTAAACATTAAATATTTTAGAAAATGTGACTTTTCTTCAGAAAATACATGGGATTGCTGTATCAGCTGTGTTTTTTTTAATGGCCACAGGGTGGCATTTTTGGCACCACACTTTGTTGTACACATGGTCATGGAGAATGTGTGTACCAAGTTCCATTTTCTTAAAGGCAAGAGTTGCAAGAGTATCATCTCATGTTGCTAGTGTAGTGCCCCCTGGGATAGAATTGACATCATATTTTGCATTGCATTGATGCTAACTGAACCCTACTTTAAAACATTAAAGTGGCATTTTATTAATGGCCAAGAGGTGGCGCTGCTACTGTGCTTTAAGATGTTGCGCACATGCACAACATTTTTCTTAAAGGCAACAGATTTTCAGAAACATCATGTTATATTGTTTGTGTTTCACCCCATGGTGGCAGATTTGTACAACATTTTCCATACTTGTGCAGTGTGGCTCTATGTCCCAAATTTGTCTTCATCAGATTAAGCATGCCACACCCTTTACATCGATTTAAAGAAATGGTTAAACAAAAAAGAATAGAGAAAAGTGAAACAGGACACAGAATATGGGAAAGAATCTTTGTCTCAGCCTCATTTGTCTCAGTCTTTGTACTGAGGTCTTTGTACTCTGGTCACTGCTTGTAGTCTACCTGGTTACTTTCATCTCTGACTGAAGAATGATAAACTGTACACTGGTGTAAAGAGTCTGTAACTGCATAGACAAAGTACTTTTACCACCAACTGTACTCAGCTGAAGTATTTCAGAACATTTGTTTAATGCAAACTTGTTGTGTTGTCAAATTAAAACAGCAGTTAAACACATCCTGTTACTCTGAAAAGAAACTCTCAGTCCTGCTGTATTTAGCTCCACTGTAAGCTGTTAGCTCTCATGCTGCATGGCTCGAAACAACCGCCATCTTTTCATCCCCCCACTCAGGGATGACAGAAAATATATTTATTAAGAACAGACAATCCCAAATGATAAACTGAACTGACTACTTCTGACTATGCTGACTACAACAAAGTGCGTCTTCTAATGCTGTTACCATAGTTAGCCGTAGTTAGCCCATAGTTTACGTAGCCTAGTTCTTAATGCGAGGCACTTTATTTTTCTCAGATGGTAAATCCGCCCATTCTTCTTGGCAGAAAGCCTCCAGTTCATTTAAATTATTGGGCTGTCTTGCATGAACTGTATGTATGAGATCTCCCCAAAGTGGCTCAATGATATTGAGGTCAGGAGACTGAGATGGCCACTCCAGAACCCTCACTTTTTTCTGCTGTAGCCAATGACAGGTCGACTTGGCCTTGTGTTTTGGATCATTGTCATATTGGAATGCCCAAGTAAGTCCCATGCGCAGCTTCCGGACTGATGAGTGCAAATTTTCCTCCAGTATTTTCTGATAACAATAAAGACATGTTTTTCAATTTGAGTAAAATAGCGCAGTATCATCTGCATGTAAAGAAATATAATTAAATCCAGTTTCATACACCTCATCATAAAATTTTCGAACTTGTGAAAGTTGCTCTGACAACTAATAATGAGGGGAAGGAACCTTGGTGGGTTAAGAGTACTTTTTACATTATATAAAAAAAACCCTGTCTATAAGAAATGATCTCCTCATGGAATTCTGAAATGTCTAATGCTTTTGTTCTTATTGTTTTACAGCATCCGAACCCAGAGTTGTGATGTTTGGAAAGAGTTAAAATGAACAGACGACACTGAGTGACTTCATCGCTGGTAAAAACGATTGGAGGAAAAAACCCTTGACAGTAGTGAAAACAGCAGATGTCTTTGCTATGCATGAAGATAGAGTGAGACATCAGATGAAGATGTGCGTCGCTCAGTGCCACCCAAGACCAAATGTTCTGTTGCTGTTAGTGAAGCCGTCTGATTTCACTGAGAGGGACAGACAAAAATTCAAGTTTATGGTGAGCCTCTTGGACAAGATGCTTTGAAACACTCAATGCTCTTCTTAACACAAAACAATAGGGGAGAGAATTCCTCAATTATGCAACTTGCCCAAGACTGCGGACAAAGGCAGCAAAGAGTCTACTTGGATGAGAGACTGACTCTGTGGTAGCACTTGAACGTCCGCATCCCCCTCTAAACTTGGTACTGTGTGGGAGACATGGAGCCTTGAAGAATTCTGCAGCTAATGCTCTTCTTGGAGAAAGAAGATTTGGTTCACCTGCTGACACACCAGACTGTGATGAAAGTGAAGCACAGGTGTGTGGACAGCAGGTTTCACTGGTGAAGCTGCCTGCCTTGTATGGAAAACCTACAGAGGAAGCTATGAAGGAATCAGTCAAGTGTATCTCTCTCTTTGATCCTGAGGGAGTCAATGCCTTCGTCCTGGTCCTACCTTTAGATCCCCCAAGTGAGGAAGACAGGAAAGAGTTAGAGACCATCCAGAACATTTTCAGCTCCAGCGTTGATGATTTCACCATGATTCTTTTTACTGCAAACGCATATCCTAACTTTGCAGTGGTTGTGAGGTTTCTACAGGAAAACAGAGACTTCCAGCAGCTCGTTCAGAGTTGTGGTGGACGACATGTCGTCTTCAACATCAAGGACAAGCAGCAAGTCTCTGAGGTTTTACAAACTGTTGAAAAGATGGGAACTGTGGGATGCAGAGGCTTCACAAAAGACATGTTTCCCAAGACTCCAACAGTTACAAGATGTGCCTCTCTTTTAAATGCAGAAAGTTCTAAATATCACAGTAAACAGTTTCCAAATACGTTGCAGGGACAAGATTCTGTCATGATGATGCAGAGTAGAGAGTCTTCAAGCATGGAACAGAGCAGAGAATGTCTCAGGATGGTGCTGATAGGGAAGACTGGTTGTGGAAAGGGTGCCACTGGAAACACCATTTTGGGCAGAGAATGTTTCACTTCTAAAGTCTGTCAAAAGTCAGTGACCAGGCATTGCCAAAAAGAAGAGGGAGAGATTGATGGCTGGCCTGTTGTTGTGGTTGACTCCCCTGGCTTGTTCGACACAAATCTGTCAAGCAAACAAGTTAAACAGGAGCTTGTGAAATGCATCAACATGTTGGTTCCTGGACCCCATGTGTTCTTATTAGTGCTGCAGATTGGCCGCTTTACACAGGAGGAACACTGTGGAACTTATCAAGAAGTATTTTGGCAAGAAGTCAGAAGACTTCATCATTATTATTTTCACCAGAGGAGATGATCTTAAAAACCAAACAATACAGAGTTACATAGAGGACGACACTGAGGGCTTTGTCCAAAAACTGACAAGTGATTGTGGACGAAGATACCAGGTCTTCAACAACAACGATCAGGAGAATCGTTCCCAAGTCAGCCAGCTGTTGACAGAGATTGAGTCAATGGTGAAGAAAAATGGTGGGAGCTACTACACCTAAGAAATGTTCAGAGAGGCGGAGGCAACGATGCAAAAACAAACAAAGAAGATCATGAAGGAGAAGGAACCAAAGATACAGATGGAACAGAGGCAACTTGAACAAAAACATCAAGAAGAAATGCAAAAGAAGTTAAACGACAAGAGTGGGAACGTAACCTTGAATCTTTGGATAAAGAAATAAAACGTGGAACAGCAAAAAAGGCAGCTGCTAGCAGGATATTAATACAGAGTAGAGAAAACATGAAAAGAGAACGTGAGGCTTGGGAGAAGGAAAGAAGGGAATGGTGGGAAAACCGATATCAAGAAGAGGAACTGAGACGAGAGGAGGAGCAAACAAGACTGAAAAAGCTCAGAGAAGCTTATGACCAGGAACTGGAAATATATGAAAACAAAAGAAAAGAAAATGCCAGACTCAGAAAAGAGCAGGAGGAAAGAGAACTGAAAGAAGTAGAAGAAAACTACAAAAGGAAACTAGAGGAATTAAGAAGGAAACATGAAGAAGAGGCCAGAAAGCAAGCTGAGGAATGTTCTGAGTTCAGACACATATATATCAACGATGTTTCAGCTGAGATGGAAAAGTACGAAAAGGAAATAGAGACTCTGAAGCAAGGGACACAAAAACAACAGGAACAGGTGATAGAACGGCTGTGCAGAAACAAAGTATACCAGAAAGACTTCAATAAATTGAAGAAAACACAAGCAAAAGAAATGAATGAGCTGAAATTGAGACACTTTGACAACAGAGTAAATCTGAGGAAAGTCATAAACGAGCTAAAGAAAAAACATGAGCAGGAAATAGATCACTGGATACAGGAACATGTGGGAAAAGCTTGTCCAATTCTATGAGATATTTCACTCATGGTACAGTTTCAGCTGTAAAATATGTTTTGGCATTCATAGTCTGCCATTATTGAGTTATTCAGCCACCATTTTGTTATCTAACCAATGTCGAACAAAGGTAACAATATTATAATATTGTAATGTATAATCTTAAGTGCAAATGTCTGAACAGATACATTTGTCTATTTGGTGAGTGTATTTTACAATGTCATTTCTTATATAGGAACATGTGACAAAAGCCACAGAAGACACTCATTGATGCATATGAGAAGTTTTATTTTTCGAACAGTTTCAGCTGTAAAACTGTAAAATAGTGTTTTGATTTGTTTTTGAAAATATCTGTGAACAGCTGCATTTATCATGTTATTTGTAGAACCGAGGTTTAATTGATTATGATAGCAAATTAAGCTGAACTTTTTGCATTTTCATCAGAGCTGCAACTATCTAACTAGCAGCCACCTGCACAACGTCATCTAGATTATAATTTACTTTTTTCACTCAATCACTCCCACAGCTATGGTGGGATCAATGAAGTTTATTTTATCTAAGCTAGAAACTTCAGTGTATGTGTGTAACAGACAGCAGCAACCTATTATTTCAACTAAAATGACTCAGCTTGCTCAAGTCAAACAAAATCTTTCAACGGACATTTAGCTGTTCTATTTTTAATGCACAGTTGAGCGATACTGAGCAAATATGTAGCGTACACTGGGGAAACCTGATCAAGCAAATAAATGAATACATATGGATATAGTCAAATTTATTTTTTATTTACTCATTCTTTTGCAGTCATAAAATGTCATGTAAAGTAAATTTTCAGGCACTGTAAATATTTTTTAGCTTTTAGTTAAATTCTTTAGTTCGGTTGTGCTCATGATTACAGGAGGTTAATACTGTATATGTCATTCATCATCACCTTTTATGCAAACCAAGGGACCTTAATTCCTTGTAAACACAATTTGTTACTTCTAAAATGTGTGATTAAAGTGCTTGAGTTGTTACATTCTGGTATGAGTTTTTTTTTTTTTCTCACAGAGCTGATGCATGATTTTGTCACCAGGCTAGCATGGAAGATGCAGTCATGAAACTTTACAGGTGAGATCAAAATGAAGCCAGAGTTTGAAGATGGGTGTGACCTAAGCAAAGGGCCGGAAGTCATAAGGGGTGAAGACACGGTGTGTACATAAAGGTATGATTTTATTCAGGAGTTGTTGGGTTGGAATGCATTGGATGGATAAACATAGGTTTACATAACTGGTATTATCATAAAATCCTTTTTCTAATTTGATGATTAATGTTTTAAAGGATATTCAACTTTTTATCAAATGACATATAGGGGAATGAATAGTGATACATACATTTGGAAATCTTTAGCTTATTTCTTACAGTGAATGAAAGAATACGCTTTAACTTGTGCATTGTTTGAGTTTGCAAGACTGTCCTTTTCTGTTTGTAAAAGGTGCTATAGCTGCAGTTAGTTCTTAAGAACAACTATTCTGCTGCCACAGTTGAGTTATTTACTGCCATGTTCACGGTATATTTCATGGTCATGTGGGCTGAAATATCTTAACATCTTGTAGTGTTCAGGTTAAACTTGTTTCATTCTTCAGAGTTAACTACTGTGTACTACTTATCTTTTATCTTTTGACTGTCTCCACGACACCCATCAGCCACAACATTTAAACGGGTGACAGGTGAAGTGAATATTGATTATTTCAATATAATGTCATGTAATGCTGGTAAAGGTTTTGTCCTGGCATTCACTTGCACTACCAACCCAAACACAGCTGCAGACGAAGTATCCCCCCTCATGGCAACTGCACTCGCCGATGGCAGTGGCCTCGTTAGCAGGACAATGCACCCTGACACCCCACAAAAACAGCTCAAGAATGGACGAAGAAACATGACATAAGGGCTCAAAATCGACATCGAAGCGGTGGTGAAAAAAAAGTTAGCCTGGCGCCTTGGTCTTCGTCTGAAGAATGTGCAGTCATGGGTCGGTTAGTCAGAGTTGTCAGACCAGTACAGTGCCCTGCCTCCAAACCTGACAAAAGTCCCTTGCAAGAAGATACTTTCAGTTATGAGCTCTGAGGAAGGAGGAAGGACACAACAAGATTTCACCTGGTGAGTACTCAAAGCATGAAATGTCTAAAAATATAGAATATAATCAATATTCATAGTATTAAAAGATTTGATTGATAAATTGTATAAACTGGCTATAGGCAGGTGGTGCCCCAGGTGTTTAACATTTTGAAAGGTTGAGGCTCGGTGATCAGGTTTGTTGACCACTTTGAAGTTACTGATGTATGCACACAATACTTAAGACTTTCTGAATTCTGAGAATGAAATGAGTATCAAAATAAAGCCTTTTAAGTTAAAGTTTATGTTTTAAAAGGTTGTACTTAAAATATGCTTGTATGGTACATAATATAAATATAATATATAAAATAATGCTACTCATCAAATAAATACACTTTAGTATACTTTCTACATTAAAGCCTTTGCCAAGTCACGAAAAAACATCCCATTCACTCGAGCACCTGGCTTAAGAAAGGAAAACTAGTATCTCTATTCACCTAGCAACGTAAAGTAGAGTTGAGTTGACTTATCGCAACAAATGTATATTAACAAAATGACTGTTTTTTTGCTTGATGAGCCATAACCAGGGGTAAAACAAATTTGTGATGGCCAACTTAAAAAAACAAATACATTTAGGACAATTGTTCCAAAGTTTGACTGATATGCTGAAGTTCTAGAATTTTCTAAAAATTCAAATGGTTAAGAAATGTCCTTAAATTACCTGACCTGCAGAGGTTTGGCAGAAACTAACTGCAAATTAAGTTGCAACAACTTGCTTCAGTTTAGTGGCCTGCTGGGGTAAAGTTAGACAGACACAAGTTGGAAGTTAAGCAGAAGTTAAGCAGAAACCAGTTGAAATATCTTGGATATGTATTAAAAAAATAACTAGCTATTCATAAACTACTTGATTGTTAAAGAATATTTTTATGAAATGATAATGGGGTAATTTTTTGTAATTCTCTAGGTAAGTATTTCGGTAATTTGGTGGGTAATTTGAGAAAAAATTCAAAATACGTTACTTAGTAATTACAACCTACTTGCCATGAAATGTACGAATCTGTAAAATTAAGTACAGCCAAGACAAAGCTTACAAGGCTGAGAAGGATCTTACTAAGGATGTCTAAGGTAAACATTTTTTAACAGGTTTAATGGGTTTATATTTGGGTCTATAGGTTAATTTGCATAGACAGACAGAAAGGCAACAAAGTCAAATGTAACTTAAAGTGTATGAAGCTACTCTACCACATGAAGAACACACCCAGCTGCCAAATCTGAGAATCACATCTCATCGCTGTTAGCAAGGAGGAGAAGTGTGACGCAGTGGCCTGAGGAAATATGCTGCCAGTCAGGATAGTAGAGGGGGAGAGATTCAAAGAGGTAGTTCAATACCTTGCACTGATATGTAATGCCAACGGCAGCCACTGTGACTTAACACAAGGAAAAGACCTTTGAAAGATAAGCCAGAAGTCAAGCTAGGGTACACAAGATGATGCTGGCTCTGACAAGCGATTGCTGGACAGCTCTTACAAACAAGAGTTAACTTCGCCACCTGTAACTGTCACTGGGAGATGCAGTCCAGTATGCTCCATTCTAGTATGGGCATGGAAACAAAATAAAGTGTGGAAATGAGAGGCTAGTGTGCTACTCACTCAGTCTGTCCAACCGGCTAATGTCAGACAACCTCGCAGAGAAGCCAATTATACTAGAGATAATTGGTTAACGGAGCACCGGACTAAAAGGATAGTGCCTCTTGTGTTTCATGTCATTTTTGTTTGTTTTTGTTTTTGTTTTTATGGCAAAAATAACTATGTTATGAATAAAAGCAACTGGGATTGTTTATGGAAAATGATTCATGTTAACTTGCTTGAGTTTACAACATTATGTTTCAGTGTTATTTTACTCCTGTTTCTCTCCTTAGACACAGACAATTTCTCCAGCAGTACCCTGAGTCCTTTCCACCAAACAGAAAATATGGCAACATCTGCGAGTGCAGTACGTGGTGAGTTTAGCGGGTATTCAGACCACCTACGCACACCTGCATGAAAAGTCTTGCTTTGCAGATCCTAGAGTTTGAAGGTTTATAGTATGAGATGACAAAACTTCAAAAGTTTTCATGGCAGCAAGAATTGTATCTTTTCTCACGTACAGTAAAAAATATGTCTTTCATGGTACAACAGAATTTGAACAGGAACGTGTTCTTGCATGTATTTGAGTGGCCAGCTCAGAGCCTTGCAGTGTGTCATTATAGTATCATTCAGTCAGTATCATTATTATTGTTATAAATCCTACACACCGGACCTTTAATGTCAGAAACACATAATAGATCAACTTAACTGAAACTGGTAATGATAATGATATTGTTTTTGTTTGTCTACAGCATCTGAACTCAGGATTTTGTTGCTTGGAAAGAGTCAAAAAGAAATGACAACAATTAGTAAATTCATCACAGAGAAAAACATCAACATTTTTAAGACATCCAAGAGATCTGTTGCCTGCGGTGAGTGGGAGAAAATGCCCGTAAAGGTAGTGAAACCCCCAGACATCTTCAGTCTGTCTGTGGAAAAAGTAAGACACGAAATGAAGACGTGCGTTGTTAGTTGCAACCCTGGACCAAATGTTCTACTGCTGTTAGTCAAGACTTCCGATTTCACTGAAGAGAACAGACAAAAACTGAAGTTCATCTTGAGCTTGTTTGGTGAAGATGCTTTTCAGTACTCAATGGTCATCCTTACACAAGATGACAAGGGGAGAAGTTCTGCAGTGGATCAAATCATCCGAGACTGCAGACAAAGGCAGCACAGAATGAATTTAGATAAAAAAGATTGTCTGACTGATGAAGATCGTCGAGCACTAATAGAAAAAATGGAAAACATTGTAAGTGACAACAAACAAGGATATCTAAACTACACTGAAGGGGCTGATCCCATGACAGCATCTGGATGTGAAAAATCAAAACCTCCTCTGAACTTAGTGTTGTGTGGGAGCTTTGGGGTTGGAAAGACATCAGCATCTAATGTCATTCTGGGCGACAAAAAGTCTGATCCACAAGCCAACTCATCAGTGTGTGTTAAAAATCAGGGAGAGGTGTGTGGACGTCAGGTGTCCGTGGTGGAGCTGCCTGCCTTGTATGGAAAACCTCGGGAGTTAGTGATGGAGGTTTCTCTTGAGAGTATCTCCCTCTGTGATCCTGAGGGAGTCCATGCCTTCATCCTGGTCCTACCTGTGGATACTCCAACTGATGAAGACATGAAAGAGTTGGAGACCATCCAGAACACATTCGGCTTTCGAGTGAGCGACTTCACCATGATTCTGTTCAATGTTGAGTCAGATCCTAAATCTCCAGATGTTGTAAGATTTCTGAGGGAGGATATGCACATCCAAGAGCTCTGTCAGAGCAGTGGAGGACGAAATTTTGTCTTCAACGTCATGGATAGCAAGCAGCACATCTCTGACTTACTGGATGTTGTGGAAAAGATGAGCATTGATGGATCCAAAGGCTTCACAACAGACATGATTGCCAAGCCTTGGGTGGGTAAGGTCGCAAGACGTCAATCCAAACGGGAAGTGTCAGGCTATAAAAAGCAGAGCCCAGACCATCTCAGGATGGTGCTGATCGGAAAGACTGGGAGTGGGAAAAGTGCGACTGCGAATACTATTTTGGGTAAGAAATGCTTCTCATCTAAAGCCTCCATGAAGTCAGTGACCAGACTTTGCAAAAAACAAGAGGGAGAGATTGATGGCCGGTCTATCACTGTAGTCGACACCCCCGGCTTGTTCGACACAACTCTGTCCAATGATGAAGTTCAACAGGAGCTTATGAATTGCATCAGCATGTTGGCTCCTGGACCCCATGTGTTCTTACTAGTGCTGCAGATCGGCCGCTTTACACAGGAGGAAAAAGACACTGTGGAACTTATCAAGAAGTTTTTTGGCAAGAAGTCAGAGGACTTCATCATTGTTGTATTCACCAGAGGAGATGATCTTAAAAACCAAACAATACAGAGTTACATAGAGGAAGACACTGAGGGCTTTGTCCAAAAACTGACAACTGAATGTGGAGAAAGATACCAGGTCTTCAACAACAACGATCAGGAGAATCGTTCTCAAGTCAGCCAGCTGTTGACAAAGATTGAGTCAATGGTGAAGAAAAATGGTGGGAGCTACTACACCTCAGAAATGTTCAGAGAGGCGGAGGCAGCGATACAAAAGGAAATGGAGAGAATACTGAAAGAGGAGGAAGAAAAGATACAGAAACAGAAGAGGGACCTTGAAAGAAAACATGAAGAAAAAATGCAAGAGAAGAAGCGAAAGATTAAACAAGAAAGAGCAGAGAGAGACAGAGCACTCCAGGAGAAGGAGGAACGCATTAACAAAGAGCAGGAGAAGAGGAAAAGGGCAGAGGAAAAAAGAGCAGAAGAGCAAAGGGAGAGGAGAAGGCAAGAAGAAATTCAGCGACAGCAGTGGGAACAAAAAATTTTAGATTTGGAGGAGAAATTTAAATCTGAATCAGAAAAAAACACAAATGCTGATAGAAAGCTAGTTCAAAGCAGAGAAGAGATAAAAAGAGAACGAGAGGCTTGGGAGAGAGAACTAAAGGAATGGCGGGAGAAAAGACATGGAGAAGATCAACAGAGACAAGAGGAAGAGCAAGTACGACTGAAAAAGCTTAAAGAAGAATATGAGCGAGAAAAAGAAGAATATGAACAACGAAGAAAAGAAGAAGATCAAAGCAGAAGGTTGCAGGAGGAAAAGGAATGGAAAGAATTACAAGAACATTTTCGGAAGAAAGGAGAGGAAATGAAGAAGAAAGCTGAAGAGGAGGCCAGAAAACAAGCTGAACAATTCAACGAGTTCAGACAGAAATACACTGCTGACTTTGCAACTCTGGTAGAAAAGCATGGCGAGGAAATGGAGGTCATGAAGCAAAAGCAACAAAAAAACAATGACTTCATGATACAACGACTGAGCATGAACAAAGCCTATCAGAAAGATTTTGATAGGCTGAAAAAGAAACAAGAACAAGAAATGAATGACCTGAAACAGAAACAGAAAGACGAAGAAATCAATGAACTCAAGACAGCACATGAAGAAGAAATAAATGATTGGATACAGGAACATGTGAAGAAAGCCACAGAAGACAAGTCCTGTTGCATTTTATGAGATACTTTCTCACAACAGCAAGGTTTTCATTTGACGACTGATAGACTTTTGTATCGACATAACCTGCCTTGTGTGTTTAACTTTTAAATCTTCTGAGAAAAGTACTTTAAAATGCAATGCTAAAAGAGTTGCATGAGTATAATTCATGGTAAATTTCAGTCTGGCTTTAAGAGGGGCCACAGTATGAAAACAGCATATGTAGAAATAAGAGATGATTTTGGTGAGTGCAGACAAATAAAATGTATCTGTTCTGATACCTCATCACTTTACTACTGAATCTGACAGAAGAAGAATCACAAGTTTCCTCTAGACAGACTTAAAAAAATTGGCTTGGTTGGTTGGCCGGTCCAGTTGGTGGATTAGAAGGTACAACTCTCAACTGGTTCAACACGGACCTCACTGGCAGAAGATATTTTCTTCCCCTCTGGGAACATTTCTCTGAAAAACATGGTAGCCTTTTTGGTATTCTGCAGGGTCATTTCTTGGCCCTTAATGGTTTTATATGTATATGTTTCAACTTTGTAAAATGATTGGTGATCATTGTGTGAATTAACATTCTCATGCTGATGACACTCATGTTCACCTGTAGCGCCAGATGACTCTGATGTACTATTATAAATTGCCTCTCAAGTGTTGAACTGGAAATTTCTACCGAAAAATTAAATGAAGACAAAACAGAATTCTCATAATTAGTACAAGTGAACAGAGACAAAATATAGACGACTGGCACCACAGAACAAAACTGAAGATTTTAATTTACACATAAGAAATGTCACAAAAATTGTCTTTTGTCACCAAATGTGGTGGGAGTCAGACCGCATGTTACACTGCATGATGCCAAAATGCCAAAAGACTCATGCTAAAAAAGTAAACTGAAAACATAAAATGAACGCAGACATGAAGTTCAAGTCATCTTGTTTCAATGTCAGAGTCAAGCTTCAAGTCATCACAACAGTGACTTCAGTCAATTAGAGTCCACATCTCTGTTTGGGAAACACTCCCACCACATCTTAGACAAACAGCTTTGTTTAAAGGAACAGCTCAGGAATTATATAATGATCCATCTTTTAATTAAATTGATCTATTTTTAACATTACTTTTTTCATTTGATATTTTTTATTATATACACATTTTATGCTTAATCTTGATATATAATATATTATTTTTTATTTTATCTTTTATTTTTTACGACTACCAACATCTTTTTTTACCCATATTACTCTATTTCATGCATTTTGATTTAATTTTATTTTGAAAAGAATTCTGAATTGACAATGTATACCTGCAATATTCTACTTTATGTGTTTTGACTATTTTTTTCTTCCACAAAGCTTTTTGAGCTGCACCTTTTGTTTGAAAGGTGCTATATAAATACAGTTTATTATCACAATTACTATTACGAATCACTTAAGTTTTATCAACTATATTAGGTTGTTTAATCAATGTCTAACAAATACAGTTGCTACATTAGAGATATGACGTATAGCTGTTTCTATGAAATTTTATTTTAGAAGTCTATATGTGAATCTCTATACAATAAGACATACATTAAAGAAATATCCTCACATTTTTTCTCTTGTATGTGCAATAAAACTGAGAAGAATACAGCACCCAGTTCATGTGTTCATGATTGTGACTAAGAAATATATATAGATATACAGTATATAGATATTCAGTAGTTTAGTAGTTAAGAATTGTTCAGGTATTTGTTTGTTAAAACAAGAAAATTAAAATAGGCTATTTTACATTTCTTTCAACAATCAAAATAACAAGTATTATTATTAGTAGTGGTAGCAGTTGTTTTAGGGCATGAAGCAATTGCTAACATGAGTCTACTCAAACGTCCAGCACACCTGTGTCACTGGCTGCAGCCACATCCTGTCTCCCTGTCATGCAAACTCATCACACTAACCAGACAGAGCTCTTTTTCATCCAAATTGGACACGGTTAATAACATCACTTAAAACTGCTAGTGGAAGAATGGCAACTCAATTGATATAATGAGGCTGGACAGCATACTTTGGCTGTCTATTTAAGCCTAAAGGGTTAATATATATTATGTAGTTTATAAAGTCAAACTGTCAGTTTCAGTAACTTTAAGGTTGCTCTCCCAGCCCTGCAAAAAAGAATGTAATCTTGACAGGAATTACACCATGAAGAGGCTCAAATGTATTTACTGTAACTTGTACACGTCATTTGTGTTGCATTGTTTTCATTCATGTTCATCAGCTGCACCCTGCTCTGAACAACTTTCACTTTTAATCTGGCTTGACGGGAAAGCAATTGTGCTCACCCACGCCTATTCTGGTCTTCAGGGAAATGCCAAATCTGCAGACAATCAGAAATCAGATTTATGCTACTATCTCTGTCATCACAGCAGTCTTTTTTCTCTGACAGAAAAATACCAAAGACCACAGTCTTATCCAACTGTTGATGACATCAAGTGGTGCGCAGACACCTCCCATTTTTTGTGAAATGTTTGCTTAGGTGTTGCATGTTGCTTGCGCATGAGTGTTGTTAAGAAACTGTTGATACAACTTGGCCTGTGCCCAATCCTGACTGCTGTAAATCCTTTATCACTTCTTTGAATCATTAATTATGGGCACTTTATTAATAATCCTCAGGTGTCGACCGTTCTGTTGCTAAAATGGACGAGAACCAACGTCTTTAGTTCATTCACACATTACATAGGATGAAAAGACTTCAACAAAAACTGCAATGAGAAATAAACTAGAATAACAGAACAACAACCCCAGGTGAGTGCAGCTTGTTCAGTATGTCACGAGCAGTGTTGTGAGTACTCTAATTACTTTTTTCGTGTAACATGTAACGTAACGCGGTAGTTTCGTGCGTCAAGGAATCAGTAACTTCGTTATTTTCTTCAAAAAGTAATCCGTTATTTTAAGAATTTCTCCGGATACGGAAAGGAAAATCCCGACTGCAGCCTGCTTTTTGTCAGTCAGTACTGTGCCACCTGCGGATGTGTCAGCGGAGGCGCAGCGCTGTGATGCGTCTGTGCCCTGCTGCTGACCTACGTTACCTGTGTGTGTGTGTGTGTGTGTGTGTGTGTGTGTGTGTGTGTGTGTGTGTGTGTGTGTGTGTGTGTGTGTGTGTGTGTGTGTGTGTGTGTGAGAGAGAGTGTTTTCGAACCCCCGGCAAGATGGCAGAGAGGACAGCTTTTGATATCGTGGAAGTACGCACATTATTTTCAATTCACCAGCGAAAAGGAGAAGAACAACATAACGGTAAAATGCACTCTGCGTTGGTGAAGAGCTTCTGTCGACTGGAAAAAAAAAATAATAATAATAAAACGCTATGTGGCATATTGCTGATTGTCTTTCCTGTTATTGTTATCCTGCAGAGTTAATTTGGTTGGATGACTGACGTTATTCATCATTGTCATGACTTCTCGGTGCATTTAAAAGAGGCTGTGTGTGTGTCAGTTAAGTTGCAGCATGTGCGAGGCGCTGCAAACAGCTTTTCATTTTTGGTAACACATGAGTACTCTAACGCGTTACTTTTATTCATAGGTAACGCTGTAACGTAACTGATTACTTTCAATTGATGGTAACGTTGTAACCTAATTAACTACTTTCCAAAGTAACGATACCCAACAATGGTCACGAGGAAATAGAAAAAATACATGTCATGTAGCAGCTAGCAGGAAACTCTTATTTTTGCTCTTATTTTTAAATGTTTACCTGAATTCTGAAAATGAAACAAAAAATGTTCAGCGTATACTTTTAGAAATATAATTAAATGATGCTCATTTTATTTACTAATAGAAAGTTATTTGTACTATATGTATGTATCTCCAGTCATTTAGGTCATTAACTATATTTCATGAAATTACATTTAATAATCTAGCATTTAGGTATACAGTATTTAATTCACTTTAGTTTACAGTTTTATGTATTAAGAAGTATCAAAACCACATAGGACTTAAATTGAAGCCAATAATTCTATTATACGTTTAATATCACTGTTGGTGTCAAAAATTGTCCACTGTGTTTATGTTATGACGTAGAACAAAAAAAATAAAAAAATAAACAAATACATTTGTTCAAAGCGGCACTGTGTATCTTTGGAGAAGAAATTCAAAACTCAGAATTTTACATTACAACTGAGAAATATTTTCCATAATTGAATAAACAAGCTGTTCTAAGAGGAAAATATGGTCCTTAGACAACTTTCTGGAGTGAGAAATGTGGCAGGGTCCGCCACATATAAACAAGGTAAAACAGTTAACTGATTTAATTGTGTTGCCCTTTTACTCAGTTCATTCAGTCATGAAAATGAAGAGAATGTGTTAGTTTAGTTTGTTTATGAAAAGAAAACTGTCAATGAAGATTTTCTCTTCTGATTAAAATGTCTTCTCCATAGTAACCACATAGTGCACCTTTAAATGACTATGACAGAAGCTGCCCTGTAATTGCAAAACTTCGCATCACACGTATGTGGATTACATAAAAAGCACTAAATAATAAAAACTACTCTATCTTATTATCAAGCAATACCAACAACTAACAACAAACCTAAACCTTATCCACATCTCTTCCAGAGCTTTAAACTGTATCATATGGTCTAAGTGTAAGGATGGAGTGTGCAGAGAAATGATAACTTTTCTCTGCAGTTCATGATAATATTTTATGATTATGCCTTTTTTCCTAAACCCAATAGACACCCAAAAGAATCGCCATCTGAATTTCTCTGCTACTTTGCATGGCAGTGACAACATGGCAGCGTCTGGTAACTACGGTAAGAATTCATGTTGCAGATATGGGCTGTTAGCAAGCATGACAACAGAAATGAGGTCAACAGGGAGTGTGTAAACCGGTATCGGCCCAAAGAGAATGAGAAGTATTCTGCACACGTATTTGTTGTGTAACCTTTTAGTTTTAATTAGCTAAGCTTAGTCCTACATTTATCATAGTTTGGTGCTACTGTGTCTTCTGCTCTTGTTGTTTAACAGTATCAGAACCTCAGGATTGTGGTGTTTGGAAAGAACCAAAATGACAAGACAACACTAACTAACTTCATCACAAAGGAAAAGAACATTTCCTCTCTGAAAGTGCCAAAATGATGTACAGTCACTTATGGACAATGGAAGAGAAAAACACTGACAGTCGTGAACAGCTCAGATGTCTTCAGTCTACCTGGGGAAAAAGTGAAACAAGATGAAAAAGTGTGTCGCTCTCTGCCCTCCTGGACCAAATGTTCTCCTGCTGTTAGTAAAGCCTTCTAATTTCGATGAGGGGGACAGACAAAAACTAAAGTTCATCCTGAGCTTCTTTGGTCAAGAGGCTTTTAAATATTTGATGGTCATCGAAACACAAGATGAGGAGGCACAGAGTTCTTCAGTGAACCAAGTCATCGGAGACTGCAACCACAAGCGGCATAAGATCAACTTTGACACAAAATATCTTCCTGAACAAGATTATCAAGCACTACTGGAAAAGATGGAGTACATAGTGAGTGACAACAAAGGAGGAAATCTGAACTGTACTGAAGGGGCTGATCCCATGACAATGTATGTGACTACCAAACCTCCTCTGAACTTAGTGTTGCATACTGTAGAAAAGATTGCAAGTGAGTCCGGATGTTTCACGAAGGAAATGATGGAAAAGCCCCTAGGGAAGGAAGTTGCAAGTTGTAAATCGGAATTGAAGATGGCGGGTCGTGAACGTCAGAGCAGAGAGTGTCTCAGGATGGTGCTGATTGGGAAGACTGGTTGCAGAAAGAGCGCCACAGCAAACACTATCTTCGACCAAGAATGCTTCAAATCTACAGCTTGCAATAACTCAGTGACCAAGCACTGCCAAAAAGCAACAGGAGAGGTTGACACACAGCCTGTCACCGTGGTCGACACACCCAGCATGTACGACACTGTTCTATCCAACGATGAAGTCTAAGAGGAACTTCTGAAATGCATCAGCATGTGGTCCCCAGGACCTCTTGTTTTTACTGGTGCTGCAGATCGGCCGCTTCACACAGGAGGAAAAAGACACTGTGGAGCTGATCAAGGAGTTTTTTGGCAAGAAGGTAGGAGACTTCATCATTATCATATCCACCAGAGGAGATGATCTACAAGACAAACTGAGAGTTACGTAGAAGGAGACCGTGAAGGCTTTGATAAAAAACTGATCGACGACTGTGGAGGAAGATACCAGGTCTTCAACAACAAAGGTCAGAGTCGTGCTCAAATCAGAGAACTACTGAGCAAAGTTAAGTTAATAGTGAAGAAAAATGGCGACTACTTCTACACGTCAGAGATGTTCCAAGAAGCTGAGGCAGCCATACAAAAGGAAATGAACAGGATCCTGGAGGGAAAGGAAGAAGAGATACAGAGAGAGAAGAAAGAGCTAGAGAGAAAACGCAGAGACGAGATACAAGCAAAGAAGAAAGAATTGGCAGAGCAAATAACCACAACTGAGCAAGAAAGAGATCTGAATATCAAACGGTTCAGGGAAAAAGAGGAAGACATTAAGAGGGTGCAGGAAAAGATGAAGAGAGAAGAAGAAGAGAAAAAGGCAGAGGAAAGGAAGATGAAAAGGCAGGATGAAAGTCAAAGAATTGAAGAGTGGTGGAAGAAAAAGAATCAGAATCAGGATCACCAGAGACAACAAGAGGGGCAAATGCAACTTAAAAAGCTCACAGAAGAATATGAACAGGACAAAGAACAACAACAACAATAACAAAAGAAAAGAAGATGAAACCAAAAAGGAACAAGAAGAGAAAGAGCTGAAAGATCTACAAGACGCCCTTAACGAAAATACATGAAAAAGGGGCCAGACAACAAGCTGAAGAAATGAATGAATTCAGAAGAAAATACACAACGGACTTTACAGCTCTGATGGAGAAGCATGATGAGGAAATTGAGGACCTGAAGCAGAGGCAACAAAAACACAATGACTTGATCATTCGACAGCTGTGCAAACACAAACCATATAAGAGAGACTACGACAAACTGAAGAAGCAACAAGAAGAAGAGATGAACGACCTTGTGACGATGTCTCCAAATATGGACGATCTGAACGAAGAAATCGATACCCTAATGACAATACACGAGGTAGAAATAGCCACCTGGATACAGGAATATGTAAATAAAGCTAGAAAAAATAACTGTTTTATTTTATGAGGTGTTGGCCTCTTATTTATGTGTGTAAGTTTACATAAATAGGCGCTAAATTCGAAATGTCAAACATTTACTGGTTCCGGCATCTTAAATGTAAAGATGCTTTTTGTTATTTGTGATAGTAGATTTAGAGTCTTTAAGTTCTGGACTGTTGGTTGAACAAAAGAAGATGAAGAAGAAGAATTTGAAAATGTGAGTTTTGGCTCTGGGAAATTGTGATGATCTAATCAATGAAAACAATCTGCAAACTAATTCATAATGAAAATAGTCAATAGTTGAGGCTCAGTTGCTCAGTTTTTCCTTCAGTCATTCTTCATTGTATTTACTTATTAGTTCCTTTCTGTAGTTGGACGTCCATTAGATGGAACAAAGTTATATCATGTCATTTTACTGTTCCAGGCTTTTAGCCAAATGTGTTTGGATGATCTCAGATCAGAGATATGTGACTGATTAAGCCGTAACTATGTGTCTACTCTTTGGCTGCAAAACCGTTTGGTTGTTCATTTTAACACAACTTGAATATCTGTGCACATTATAACATGTATCTTACAGCACATATTAACTGCATCTACAAAACTAAACATATGAATATTTGACATCAGAAACAAACATTTAAATGCAGGAATTTGTGTTATTTACTTTTATAAAGGAATGTATGTTTTTTTTCTTTTACATTAATAAAATGAGTTAAATAATTCAACAATACTCCCTATTTCACATGGCAATAAGGTTTTCTTTTTTGTTGTTCAGTTATGCTTATAATTACAGTCGATTCTGTGTTTTTTTTATTTGAAATATTTTTTTTTATTTGCCATTTCACCATCTTGAAATGTATTATCTTGTTTCCTTAGCTATGAAAATAAACTATACACAATTGATTCATTGTTTTTTTTATTTCTAAAAGCCTCATCCTCCTTTCAGTCAGCTGTGAGTGTGAGTGTGAGAGCATATTATGCAGAAATATCCAATGCTTTCAGGGTATTTCAGAATTACAGGATTACCTGCTACTCCTGATATACAGTATATGTATTTTACACGCTGCTGTTATAAAAGTTGGCACTTTTAAATGACTTGCTCTTACCTGTACTGTACAACCATCATGTTCTGCTCCCCACAGTGTCTGGCACAGCGGATATATCTCATCCAGCTGGACTTACTGGGATCATTACCATCAATAAAGTGCTGTAATGTCCCTTCTGCATCGTAGATCTGGAACACACAAAGATACAGAGTCAGAAATGAAAGCAGCACAAAGACATGTTCATTACGCTAAATTAACACTGAAATGTCACAGTAGTATGTCACTTAGTAACTAAAATGACTTAAACATAACTGATTATTGAAATAGTTGCAAATTAATTTTCTTCCAATAGACTAATGAATGAATCAACCAATGTTTCAGCTCCAGTCTATATAAAAGAAAGAAAAAAAACTGGATACCTTCTATAAACCGCTCAGGTTTCACCTCTCAAGACATTTAAGAAATGAGCATCATCAACTTTCTGCCAACCGTCCATGGAATCAGTAAACTTCTAACGTTACACATAATATACTTTAAATATTAGTTCATCCCAAACTGGCAACAACAGCTACTTGCAGCTTAAGTTGTGTATCATGATGTTCAAAATTAACAATAAAAGATCCTATTTGATTGAATCCCTGTCTGATTCACCTGCTCAATGCAAGGCCTGTGCACCATGACTCAACCAGTTTATCTATCAGGATAGTCTGGTACTTTAGAAAATAAGGTAACAGTGACACAGATAGGCCCTTCAGGATATAACATCAGGTCAGTTAATATAACTGTCAAATTGTACTGTCCTTAAATTGTCAATTTCAAATTTTCTTATTATTATTGTCTTATATTAAAACAGACTTACAAGTCATTTACTACAGTTTTTTCTTAAACAGATGGACTTCTAATAAAACAGCCTGATGTTACCAAGTAGTCTGTTTGAAATGGATGCCAATGAGCACTTAGTATGCTACGTCCAAATTAATTTTAAAGGCGTGTCCTTTATAGAGGTCGTATTATGCTATTTTTCGGGTTCATACTTTTATGTGGGGGTAGAACTGTAGAACAGGTTAACATGCTCTAACTTTCACGACTACAGCAGTTGCAACTGTATGCCTGCTGACTCTGAATGGAGTGTATATATTCTATAATGAATGTATAAAATTATATATGTATGTAATGCTTGTTACATAGTGACTCACATAAATTACAGAAGTAAAGGCTCAACTCCAAACCTGGCATTTCAGGCAGTGCAGAAGCAGTGTTTTCTGTGGGAGAGAGTAACTCCCTTTGGCATGGAGTTTGGGATTTATCACTTTGCAGACCTTTGACATGCACAGAACCCTAAAAGCACAATATAACCTCTTTAATTTTTATATTTATTTTAATAGTGACTTTGCATATCAAACAGGACAACAGAGTTAAAATATCAATCCAGGCCAACTTGTACTTCTTTCTACTTCTATTTTTTTCTCTTAATCTTAAACTATTGTCACATCAAATCAAGTAATACATTTAAAGAATTCACTGTCAACATTTTCACACAGTTTAAATTAGAAAACTGGGGCAAAGACTTTTAAAGGACAGCGATATTGTGCCCATAAAAATAAAATAACTATGGAAAGTTTCAGAGAAATGTTGCTTTTCAAGAGAGGATGGAGAAGAAATAATATTTTTATGTCATGGAGCTGTAAATACACAACTTTCTGTAAAAAGATCCTTTGTTCAAGGGTATTTACACCCATGGATTAGTTTAAGTGATCGACTGTAAAACTGTAGGTAGTATGGGCATATTTATGGGAAAGTCAAAAATCTGTAAATTTTAAGAGATCAATCACATAACTTTGTGATCATGTTTCGGGTTGAGGTCAGAGTTTTCTACAGATGAACATTTGTTACAGAAAATGACTACAATTCATGCACTTGTAGCTTAAACAAAAAGAAATAACTCCAGTTGATTTGAAATGTTTGAAGTAAGCCTTGGTAACAAATCATTAGCCTCTTATCCGCAGTCAGGCTGAAGCTGTGATTATTACACGCCTGCTGGGTGTTAAACGTTATACAAACCTGATTTACACCTGCTTAAAAGCCTCACTGCGCCGTCTGCCAGTGTCTCAGCCATAAAAACAAGGTCTGAGGTCTAAAAATACGCTTTCAGAGCGACAGTGGAAGAGCATATAAAACGAGGAGCATGAAAAAGAAGCATCGCCTGAACACGAAAAGGAAGAAGCTTTTTTTTTTTAGCTGCTCTTGTAGGGCATTAAAACAGTACAACCAGTCCGTCCAATGCGAAATATCTCAACAAGCACTGACTAGATAGCAACAATAATCTTCTAATATTCAGATATTCATGGTCCTCAGAGGATAAATCGTAAAGATTCCTTGAGCAGGTCATAAGTTTCACTTGTACACATGAAATATTAAAATTGAATGGTCAGATTGTCATGAAACTTGGCAATCAATTTCCCCAAAGTATAAATCATTTTTCTTTTGATCATCCCTTGAGAATCCTCCTCCAAGACAACTTGTAGAACTTGTGAAACAGCCACCGGAGGAAGAGACAAAAGTAAAATCAGAGCTTAGAAAAACAAACGGGGACTCACATATAGGCGTACATCTCTCAGATTCAAGGGGAATTTCTTTGATTTACTATCAGACTTCCAGCACTACTAAAAATGGATCCTACATTTCCCATAATGCAATTATTTCGCTTTTTCGTAAGACTCTGTCTAGTAATAACTCATTCCGGGCACTCTTCCATAAATTTTGTAGTCCCAATCACAAGCTGAAATAAGCTTGATGACATCACTTCCTTGAACCTGACAAGACAAAGATCCTCCAGTGACACAGAAGACATTAAACAACAGTTCTAACCGGCTGAAAACGACTCCTCCTAACCAGTGAACTCTAATTCTTCATGTAAAAGTTCAGCAAAAAACAGACATTTTTAAAAGATATTTTAAGAGTAAATTAACTTTTATGAGTTAGTAAATACAGTTATTGTGGTACACTATGTGTGAACTGTTATAAATGTGCTTTTGTAAATAAATTTTACTTACTTTTTACTTACTAAAATCTGTTTTGGTACCAGTAGTCATCAGCAGGTCTTTTGCTCTGTCTGGAGTAAATGTAGTAAGGCTGAATATTGGTGGTCTGGATTAAACTGTGATATAAGGACTTTAACATGGATGGCTAGTGCAAAATCAACACAAAAATAAAACAATTAAAACAGGGTAAATAAATCAACAGAAGAATTCACAGCTACAATGAGCAGTTAAAATGAGTCGATCTCCCTCAGCCTCTCTGTGTGTTCATTATTAATCCATCCCTCCATCCATCCGTGGTGATGCAGTGTGACTGTATTGAGGAGGCGTTGAGCGCGTTTATAAGGTGATGACCTGAGCCGATAGCCGGCCTCTCTGCTGTCCATATAGCCAACAAACAATCAATGCTGTAAATGACTGCGAGAATCAAAGGAAACAGCCTCATTTACTATTCTCTGCAAGTAAGCACTTTAATGTCTGTCGCTGTCTGTCTGTCTGTCACAGTCTGACTCTTCTGCCTTTATCTGAGTTGTGTGCGTATCACATATTACATATTACATATTTTTCAGAGTAAGTAGATCTAAAAGACTTCACAGTTTGAGTAGACATTTTAAAACTTATTCGGCTTCTTACATGTCTGTCCTCTTCAGGGAGGGAGAAAAACACAAGGCTGTTGGGAAATGTGGTCTTACTCTGGAAACGCGTGTGGACTAATTCTGTAGAACTTGCCGCCCCATGTTTACAGTAATTCAACCAATAAAGTAGTGATAAAAAGTCTTACATGCTGTCTTACAAAGCTTTCTCTAAAGGATGTTTTAAAAGAAAGTGTTGGTTTTAGGTTGGATGAAGTCGGAGTTAAGTTTAGATTCATTTCAGGAGGAATGCAATATGTTGCCGAAGGTCCTCATAAGTATAGTAGTACCAACATGTGTGTGGTGTGTTATGTTCCCTGCAGCCTGTAATGAAACTCTGCTGTTGTTTAAAGCTTTTGTTACTCGCAGCCATTTGTCACTGACGTCTGTTTAAACAAATCACAGTACGTTTAACAGCCTCCTGCGTCTTCCTGCTCCACTTTACTCTAAAGTGCCGGCAGGTTGTTTTTTTTTTTCTCTAAAAAAGCAGAGTGGGAGCACCTAAAGGTGGCCTGGCACAGTTAAAAGCAAAAGCATGCCAGGTTTTTGTGGGGCGGTTGTTAAAAGCTGCCTGCTAGTTTTAGATAATTCAAGTCGTTGTTCTAATCTAAAGCACTGTAGACATGTTACTTCGTTGAAATGTTGTGTCAGTATTATGTTCAGTCTACTGCAATCCGTCCAACGAGGAGTCTGATCTTAACAGACATATGCAATATATATAAGAAAAGTTCATTTCCAAAGAAACTTGAAACTAGCAGGTTAAAGTAAATATGAAGTTAATAAACAGTTATATGATGGTAAGTTAAAGCTATAGCTAGTATTTCCTGACCACTAGAGGGCAGTCAACTCAGTGAAGCAGACACAAAACAGTTAAGGCCTATTGTTTTGAAGATATTGAAGACATTGAAGATTCTTTCTTTTCTTCAACCTAGTGCAGGACTGTCTGTGGTCAGGGTCTGGCAACAGAATCACTAAGGTAAACATCAGGGGAAGACTGTGGTTTAGACTAAATGCTCATCAAGTAAACAGTTCCTGTTTCCTGCTTTATAGCATTCTTTTTAATATTTACACCATCCTCTCTGGCTCATCTTTACAAAAGAGCTTGGATTGTGTGAACATAACCATAAAAATCATAACTCATAAACATCAATTCTAGGCGTTTCGTGTCTGCATTCATACAACTGGTCTACCTAAAAAAACAATCTTTATGAAGACAAGTTATTTGCTCTCAATCAATCAATATTGATTAGGTATTACATTTTTTTTTTAAATCTACTTTATTTCCATTTAATGAAACCTTGGATAATTCTGCTTTTAAAGGGTCTCAAGAAAGGGAGATTTCCATGTTTTTTTATTATTTTAAAGCAGGTCAAGGTGCTGTAGAAATACTGTGAAAGTATCAAAACACATGACCCCTATTCAGAAATCTTGACTTTTAAATGAATTGTCAGGTCTTCTGTAAGGTTGTGATGTCACAACTTTGCAGCCACTGCCCTCAGCCATGACCCCACACACAGCCGTGGTTACAAACATGGTGGGCGTGGCCTACTCAGGCATGTAAGAGCTGACCAATCAGAACAGACTGTGCTCATCAGGAGCAGGGCCTTGAAGAGGTAGGCACTAAAATGTTGATTTCAGACTGAAGGTTAATAGAGGAGCTGCACTAATAATGAGATAAATAATGTGTTTTTTCAGCATTAATAAACATTTTGTAGAAGAGACGAGAAGTTAAAGGATGAACCTGAAAATGTGCATAATATGGGACCTTTAAATCATCTCGTAATTCATTTCTTTGTGTTGTATTAAGCATTACCATGGGGCTATATGAATAATCATCACTTAATACTTTTCAGAAGTGATTTAAAATGTGTATTTAATGTAAACACGTATTTTAATGGTCAGATATTAAACATGTTAGTTTAACTATCTAAATCACAAATTATTGATTATTAAAATCTTTTTTATTTGTTGTCTTGACTTTGTGGTTTTAATTCAGTGAGGTTGTATTCTTATAACCTGTGATATTATTTTGAATGTAGTCACTCTGTATCAACTTGTTGTATCAAGTGTTCATGAACAGAACCACCTGTGTGTGACCCTCTGCTGACTCTACAGTCAAACCTCTGAAGCTGCAGTGAACTGGAGGCTCTCAGGCCAGCAGCTGGTTTCTAGCTTGATGCTGTTCTGTCAAAGACATTTTGGCTGCCTTTGTTTATCGAATCCATCGCTACAAAATTCCATCTGCAAGACAAACGGCCAAATATAACATGTTGTTTAGTTCAACAGCTAGAAAATGATGCAAACACTGCCAGGCTGTCGGCTTCAGTTCACAGCTCCGGCTGTCATTTTTCCATCTGAGCACAACAATCGTGACAAAACTTGATTTTTTTGGTTACAACTATGGTTTCTTAAAGCGCAATAAATTATCCTTGTTTGACCCTCAGTTTGTCCAGGACAGATGACCCTTTCAGCGCCGCGCTGCTTTATATTCACACTCCGAGACCAC
The DNA here is from genome assembly GCA_963678695.2 of Diplodus puntazzo. Classification (NCBI taxonomy): domain Eukaryota; kingdom Metazoa; phylum Chordata; class Actinopteri; order Spariformes; family Sparidae; genus Diplodus; species Diplodus puntazzo. The sequence goes on along the minus strand of OZ023159.1, from coordinate 16,952,568 downwards.
ACATCATACAAGCTGCTGCTGCTGCTGCTGGAGGAGCTGAGGGCTCACGGCTTTGTTCGAAGGAACTTCAGCGATGTTTTTCTTTAAAGACTAATCTGCGCTACTGCTGCAATTTACAAAATATAAAGTAATCTGCCAGTTGTTTTCTAAATGAATTGTAATTGTAAAATGTTAAGAAACGATTTGTGAAAAGTCACAATTCCTGAAGCCAAGTGTGATATTCAATTTACACTGACGTAAAATTGAACCCAAGTTCTGTTTTTGTTAAAAATAAATGATTTAGACATATTTTAGAATAGCTGCCAGTTGTTTTCTGTCGACTGATAATTTGGTTGAGATCCAATCTCAACTAATCTAAATTTTATTTTGAGCGATCTTTTTCTATTCTCTTGAAAATTGCACAAACTCTGCTAAAAATACAAATTGAGTCATTTTGGGCAATAAATAACATGATGCACAAGACATTTTTAGGTCGCAGAGCGTTAAAAACATGGTGCTTGTATATTTATCCTATGCATCATTTGAACATCATTAATCACGAAAAGTGAATTTTATTTACATTTTAAGAAACTATAAAGGGATAGTAAGGGGATCATTAAATGCACTTATTCAAGATGCCCTTACATACATTTAAAACTACTTAACCTACCATTTAATTGGAATCAAGCGACATGCAGCTGAAATCAGACTGCAGATGCTGCAGCTATTGAGAATACACTTTAATCACTTCATGGCCTCCGTGTTTTTAAGGCTCTGAAGATTTGAATTCTTCTAATTAACTACAATTCTAATGAGGAAGTCACTTAATAACAGAATTAAATTATTTACCTTGAGCTTTTTAGCGAAACTGATGTGGAAGACGTCAGAGAGACGGAGAGTCTAATCTGTCCGTCTCTGCCTCTTTACATTTACAAGAACCAGAAGAGTGGAGGCAAGAGGAGAGGATTAACTCACACACGCAGACACCAAGCACATAAACACAGACACGCAGACACACACAGACACAAACACACACACACTATAGTGATGGACTGTGTGTGTTTTTAAGAGGGTGGATTACAGCTCACTCTTTCAGTCATTGATCTCGGCTGTCAGTGTTTCGCTTATAGCTCTGTCACTGTCCACACACACACACACACACACACACACACACACACACACACACACACACACACACACACACACACAATAAGGCTATCTACGAAACACAGATGTTCTCATATTAACATTTTCTACTGAAATTTTAAAGAAATCTTTGGAAAAGTGTCCCAGTGAGTCAAAGGGGAACTCAGATTTTGTTAGTGGCACATTTCATATATTTTATATAATATCTAAAATGTGTAAATAAAATACAAATTATGTATAAAACATCTACAAAGATATATAAAATATTTCTAAAAAGCTTGCACAGCGCTTATCCTTGTTGCTTGGCCCCTTCAAATCCAGCTAAACGTGAACTCCTTTGTATTACAAAACTTTAAAGATACAGTAAATGTGAACCTTACGTGAAACAAACAAGAGATTACATAAGGTTTTATGCAAATCGATCTCTTCAGCTTTTCCTCCAAACTGTCATTTCTCTCCCTGATCAGTCTATGCTCATAGCCTTTCCACAAGAAAGAGGATAAACATGAAATAAAATAAAACTGGCATCAAGCTTTTAACAAACAGCAATTCTATGAACAAACATATTTTAACGTATACAAGAGGAAAAGATGGTTTACTGCTTGATCCACCGACATGACAGAGAAATAAAAAACGTCTTCAGTCTCCCAATCCTCTAATTCTCTCTGTGGGCTCATAATGTTCCAAATTCTATTTTCACCAAAATATGAGTAAACAAACTGGTTCCATTTTTCCATCTAGCTGTTTACTTAGTACTTACGTTGGACACGAGCGACAAACAGAGCCACGTTTCAGGCCTGCAGAGCGGTGTGTTTGATATTTAAAGGAACACATTTTGGCAAATGCACCGATGTTTTGGTACGGGAAGTTTTGTACTGAACACATTCTTCATTTCTGAGCGGTGGCTGTTGGTGAGCGATCTGTACAACTTCAACCAACGGCTGAAGAAAGTGTGTGTGCATGTGTGTCTGCGTGTGTGTGTGAGAGAGAGAGAGAGAGAGAGAGAGACAGAAAGTGTGTTGTAAATTTACTGACAGTGTTTTGACCTTTTGACCTTATTACAGAGTAAATCTTCTCCTTGTCTAGGCCGAGAAGACACTGCGGAGATACCCTGTGTGTGTGTATTTATTTGTGTGTGTGTGTGTGTGTGTGTGTGTGTGTGTGTGTGTGTGTGTGTTTGTGCATGTATGTGTGTGTGTGCGTGTCACCAGACAGGAATGCGGTTCACTTATCAGCTAAAAACACTTAACTGCAGCTCTGAGGCAACACTGGCATGTAAATGGCTGCTTCGCCATCAGAGGACGATGTGTGTCTGATGGGTGTGTGTGTTAAACCTGTTTATCGCCAGCTGTGTGACGTGCGTGCGTGTCGGCGAGTCACTAATGCAGCTGTGAGTTATCATGTCTGAAGGTGTTACGACACACTTACGACACTCTCACTTAAGGACGCGCACACACACAGAGACAGACACACGCAGGAGTGCATCTGAAGCATTTTAACATCCAAACATTTCAGACCCGCCGTCAGCAGAGTTCAGCAGGTCGTTCTGAGCTTTCTCAAGATGTTTTTTTTTTTTTTTTTGGTTTGGTAGCTGTCAAGTGATATCTGCACACACGATTAAGTGTTTTCAAAAATGAAGATTTTTCGATAACACTACAAAAAAATTCCCCACGGACTTTTTACTTGAAAACAAAATCCTAAGAACAAGTAATAAGCAGATTAATGTCTATCTGGGACGTTCTTGCAACAATGTGGTCACTGTGAGTGATCAACTCGATGTCGAAGCTCAGCAAACCACTCCAGCCAAATTTCAAGTCAGCCCACACTTGTAACCATTTGACTGTGTGTCGTAGTTTCACCGTTTCTCTCGTCAGAGCAGGAGAGGTTTGGACGTTCAGTAATCAATCAGCTGTATCTGCAGACAAGAACATCAGCTCCAGAAAAAGCCCGACTGTCAGTCTTCTTCTTCTTCTTCTTCTCCTCTACAAAACACACCGTCCTCTTCTTCTTTCTTTTTCAGTCCAAATCCTGTAAAACTGTTCCTGAGAGCTGATCAATGCTCGCACACTTGTGTTCTACAGCTAATCAATGAAACTCCACTAATTCTATTGTTATCTGCCTCTTCATCGGCCTCCTCCTCCTCCTCCTCCTTATCTTCCCATGTCTCCTCCTAACTCCCTCCTCCCCTACTCCTTCCCCTCTTCCTCCTTTTTTCGAATCTCAGTGTGTCCCATCTTCCTTCTGCAGGTGGTGGACAGAATAGTGTGAACACCTTCTGAAAAAGTGACTGACAATTACCAACTCTATAACAAAGGTTACTTAATTTCAGGCCGAATGCTAATCAGCAGCAGTTGTGAGCTAAAAGATCTCTGTAAACAGTTCTTTGACTTTTAAATAGTTATTTAAAGTCGGGTAAAAAAAAAAAATACAAGACTATTGACTAAACTCTGACTAAAACACTTCTCTAGAGGGTCTTTTGTGGAAAATTCTGAGGAAATTATTAGGAAATTGTGCTTTATTTCCCAATAATAATATGTTCATTATGCTATTTTAATGTCTTCTCCATGCTGCCAGAAATACTGTTCTAACTGATAAATATTGCATCCTTGTGATCTACAAATACTACCCAAACTTCAAAATTGTGTCACTGGTCCTCCAGAATGCACTGCTATTGCAATATTTCCTCCTGTTTGTTTGATAAAGTCTACAGTGGCCAGCTGTTTTGGGAAGTTACTGAACCTTTTTACAAAAAGGAGTCAATGAGTTGTTTTAAAAAAAAGATGTATGTTTTCCGAACCAATGGGTTTTGAGCTAAGGGGCCACAGACCAGTAATCAAGTAAGGTGAGATGAACCAACACATTGTTGGTTTCGGTTAAAATCAGCCATGTCTCTTAACATACTCAGAATCAGCAGGACAAGCTCTTTATACTGCAAAACTACAAAATGCACAACTAATTACAGACACATAGCAAACATTTGCAGCATGCTTGTAAATAGCAAACTCTCTAAAATGTGAATTTCAACCACCCTCTTATGCTTTATGTACAATCCAAATCTCAAACTGAATCTCGTTTTTGTTTTAATATTTAACTTTTGTCTCAACATCCTAACGGAGAAAAACACGTCTGCTCATACACACTCTCCAATCCATCCGATTCTATTCTCTTTTGTCGCTCTGGATGTTAAATCTTCTGGCAACACAGAATGCGTTCATGGCCGCCTTGCCAGGTGAGATTAAAAAAAATAGGGTTAAATAAAAGCAAAATTAAGATGGATTACTCCTCATTCATCTCGTCTTTGACACGCTGCTATTCAGTCTTTCAGATCTTTGCAGTTTCCTCAAACACAACCTATCATTGAGGAGTCCACTTTTCAGCAGTAAGCCTCATGAACCCTACTGCCATTGCTGCCATCACCGCCGCCGCCGCCGGCATCGTACCCAAGAGCAACAGTCTGGGCCTCCACACATCCAACGAGACCATCTGAAGCTGTGTTTTCAGTGAGCAGCGAGACGACCCATAAATCAGAGGGGTAATAATCGTTCAGAGAAACGGATAATATTTGGATAACCGACCCTGATTCACCTCAGCGTCAACAGCAGCCAGTCTGAAGGCAGAGCTGCTGCTTTCTCACACAACAAGGAGGAGCAGCGAGGAGCAGCAGAGCGTCACACACTAACACACTGAGGTAACACCACCCACAGGACTGACGCACCACCACCCACAAGACTGCTGTTAGGCCCGGACGATAAAACCATCCCAATAGGGGATCCAATGAAATGTATGTCGATAACAATCATAAGCTTTGGACATTTTTTTACTCGATATGGATAAACCAAACAAACTAGTGCACAGAAGAAATAGATGCGACAACAGCCAGTCAGTCTGGTGCCTTTGTGCTCTCTGTGCCGCTGCCTGTTTGCACAAGGGCGGGGCTGTGCTCACACATACACAGTCAACAGCAGTGCAACTTCAGAGCCGAGCCCACAGAGGAGCCGATGAAACTGACCAGGATATATTTTAAGAGAGTCAACAAGGACAATGCTTATTACCTGTAAGTGCAACAAAAGGCAGACAGTGAGCAATTTGTAATATCTGTCTTCAATACTCCTGCTGTAATTGGCTGCGCCCTCTAAATACATCCCTGGTTTGTTGGCAGATTCATTCAAAGCTTGTGATGCTAAAGTGCTGAAAGTGAACTTGCATTTTCCTCCAAAGCTGAGGAAATTGTTCACAAAAAGTGACACAATGTCAACTAGAATGGCATTCAGTAGAGTGCATACCTCCACCAAAGCCCAACACTTCCCTATATTTCAATCTAGCCTAATCCGATATCAATTTAAACTTATTTAAATCTCATTTAAATCTATTAGATCCAGATTTTTATTAGGATCCACATCAAGCTGTACTCACTCATAGACACCAGCAACCTAAATACGGCTGTGTTTTTCCATTAAGATGCATTACTCCCTGAGGAATTTATGAAAAGGTTGAAAAACACCCGACCTCGCAGTGTTAAAGAGCAGGAGTAAGAATATCTGTATCCGTCCCTTTATTTGGATCAGGACCAAAAGTTAACCAGGTCTGTTCTGGGCTGAAACCCATTCGCCATCCGAGCTTTGTGGAAATCCGTTGAGTAAGTTTATTGAAATCCTGCCAACAAACCAATCCACCCCCAAATGAACACGGGTAAAAACATAGGTACTTTTTGAATGTCTGCTTGGTCAAGTGTATCGGAAACTTAAGAGGATGTGTGGGTGTGACACAAAGAGGGCATGTAACCGTTTGTACTGTAGCTCATCGCAGCATGTAAAGCCCCCACAGCCATCGACACAGGAGAGGAAACAACCAGCGACTGTGTGTCAAAACACACTGATCAAACATGCTGCTGGATTATGAAGAGCCTACACACATGCGCACACACACACTGTGTTATTCTAACATGAAGGTCCTGATGGAAAACCCCAGTCTTTGTTCTCGAACCCCTGCGGTTGCCATGCCTACAGGGTGATGTCACACAGAGAGGAGAAATGAACTGAGTTAACCTGACTCACCGAGTGGGTTTAACCAAACAGGGCAGGGATGAGAGGTGGTTTATCGTGGCCGCAGTCTGACCTTCTGCTCACTTGATCTCCTGGGAGCCAGAAACATTTTTTAAATGCCCCAGAACAGGGTCTCCAGTTTGCTTTCTAGTCCCTCTCGGTCTGAGGTTGGGTCCAACTATAGTTCTGATCGGTGCACAGTTTTGTTTGGACATGACAGGAGCTGAGAGGACGCTGACTCTGATGACACGATCGACACAAGACACTCCTACAACGACTCAAGTGACTAAAGCGAATGTGTCGTTAACATGCCAGATATTTGAGATTAGTTTAGCGGGAATATTGCATTTTGAAGCGGAGGCAGCCATGATGGCCCTGACAACGGACAGCGGTTATGGTCATGCATGGTTGGGATCTTAAACCCACATAGAGCACAAGGACCGCCCACCAAATTACTATAATCTTCCACTTTGTGACAGTGGATCCATCCTGTTGCTCTAGACTGTGTTTTTCATGATGTTACTTGAAAAAATCAGTCACTACAATGTTGCTCCTGAATCTTGTCACATTAACTGCTCTGTATCGCTGTATCCATAAGCCTGTGAGTTCAGAAAACACTGTCTTGCTGCATCAATGTGGTCGTCATTGCTTTCATTCAAAAATTCCATCGATAAAAAACTCAAACGCTCCGCTGAAATCCAAACAAGAAACCGAAAACGTGTAATTTGACATAAAACCATTAGCGATTATGTAATCAACGTATGATGTCAATGGCGATCAGACCCTTTAATAAAACCCAGAATACAGACAGTTATATAAACATTAAGTAATGACATCAGTCAAGAAAACATTACAGAGCCTTTACTGGACGCTGTGACCACAAACCACTGAAAACACAAAGTCAATGGGAATTCTGTAGGGAATACAGTGGGAATACGATGATGGACAGACGGACAATGGACAGACCAACAGGCGAGCGAAGACAGGCAACAGTTATTCACTTACAAAAAAACATACTAAGAAAATAGATTTCTCTTTTTCAAGAAGTAATAAGCCAAGATACCAACATGCGTCTTGGAATTTTCTGAATCCTCATGTGTCCCATCAACATCCCACACTAACACAATATTGTCCCTCAAACTGTGCAGCTCAAGTTTTCCTTGCTTTGCTGCTCTGAAGTTATGATGTTGCGGGCTGTTTTCACTGACTCTGCACTGACAGCTCGTCCGGTCTCAGATCTGTCCAAAAGAAAACTCCCGTAAAAACCCCAGAGGACGAGGTCAGAGCTGTGACTTCAGGACGTCTCTCGTGTTTTCACTGCACATTCTTTTCAATCAGGACGGGGCTCGAGGTTCGGACGGGGAGGTCAGTGGTTCGCGGAAAAAATGAGAATCTGTCCTCCATTCCGTCAAGTAGGATCAGATGAAAGTGGGAATATTTATTGTGACTCAGTTAGTGAACACGTCAGAGGTTGTGGTGTTCTACTGGAGTACAGTATTTCCATTATGCTGGCTGATGTTGTGTTTGAGATGATTTTGTGTTGTGCCATAACCAATTGTCAAGTGGTAAGTGAGCATCTTCAACGTCATTTTCCAGTGAACACAGCAGGTGCAGTGGCAATTGCTGGGAGCACTTAACAAAGAAATTTGAGAGACCATTTTCAATAACCTCTTCTCCACAACTGTTCGGTAATAACATGAATCACTCACAGTGGACTGGAGAATATCTGAACAACCTGATGTAGCTGGATGGAGTCGCAGGGCACTCGCAACGTGTTGTTGGGAGGCCAACAATCGTTTCGGCGGCCATGTTCTCCCCTTTACTTTCCTTCCTTTTTCTTTCATTCTTTCTTCAACTGATCTGAGAGTATAAAAGTGTTCTTTTACACTGGATACTTGAGCATATTTCACTGTGAATTCTTGTTGTATTTAAGTGAAACATTTGACAGGCACATGAGCTCCAAAGATATTTAGCACGCTGTCATAAAACAGGTTAAAGCAGCGACTCCTCTGCCCAACAGACCACATACATGGGGTTCAAAATTTAACAAATAAATAAATACTAATGCTAAAGTTATGTTTGTGTTCAGATCTTCATGTACCACAGTACAGAAACAGTACAAGATAAACCTCCACATCCGATAGTTAAAGAATTATCCCTCCATAAACTCAGACTCAAACACTGAGCTTTGCCCTGGAGGAGATCAATTTGTCGAGCCGTAAAATACTGCAGCACCAGAAAATCCTCCACTGTTCCACTCAGACGTAACGGCAAGTGTCTTAATTAAAACTGGCCCTTCCTGGACACCATAGACAACATGACACAAGCTCCCTGATTGGCTATAGGACAAATATCTCTTCCTGTTTGGGGGGGCATCAATAAGCGAGTTTAACAACCAGTGAGTTTTAATAGGATCTGTGTGTAAAGCTTCTTCATCAATAGGCCTAATGACCGGTTTTAGCCCGGCAGCCGATAATCTGCCGATGGTTAGAGCTGGGTTATCGGATCAGCATTCCTCCAGGGCAGGCGGATTCAATGGCTGGTTAGGGAACCCAGAGGGGGTCCCAGCTCGACTACGCTGGTCAAAATACTACAAATAATATAAAAGTCCTCAAGTATTTTTTAAGTTTTTAAACTCATAATCGTACATAGATTTTATTGAATATTGCATATGCTTTGAAAGAAAAAACTGTGTTAACAACAAGAAAGGTCATGTTTCCTGAGCTAAATAAAGTTTTAATGAGAGAATCTTAAAGGAACATGGCAGTTCTTGAAATTAAAATATTTAGGTTTCAACCTTAATAGGTGCCTCAAAAAAAGAAGAAAAAAACAATTCTGTAAGAATGCAACTGAGAATCTTACAGATTTAATCATATAAGTTGATGTTTTAGTCTTATAAATAATAGTCTTGCAAATGAGCTGAACGTCAGAGATTTCAATAAAAGAGTCAGAACATTTACAGAAACAGTTGTGTATGACAAATAAAGTGAATAAAGTGTCATGACATATATATATATATATATATATATATATATATATATTAGGGCTGTAACGATACACCAAACTCACGATTCGGTTTGTATCGCGATTTTTGACCCACGGTTCGATACAAACCTCGATATTTTTTTTTCTTCTAAATTAAACATTTTATTTATGTAACATTTCAATAACTTATGTATATGATATTTGTCTGATAGTATCAGAGGTGCAGTATTGTGGAGGGCGTGTCTATCTGACGGTCTGTTAACTGCACAGATCCCTCACTCAACTTAATACAGAGAAATGTCCCACAAAGCAACGTTACAGAACCAAACTAAGGTAACATAGTAACTGTAACTGTCTTTGGCAACAAGGAAAAATACGCAGCTGTACGTGGAGAAGCATCTTTCCTCCCGCCCGTCCTACCGACTCCTCATCACATTTCTGCCATGCATCTGTCACCGGCAAAAAAAACTTTACCTCACCGAGTGTTTATGATGAAAGAAAATCTCCGCGACAGCCAGCCCTCCGGACCGAGACTTCAGTGAACTTAACCCCGGAAGACAGCCTCCGTCGGGTTTTGATTGACAGGGGAGACACCGGGGTAACCCCTTGCAAACACACACGTCATCATCATGACGTGTACCGTCACGTCTCTTTGGGAGCCGCAGCGCCGGCTCTCTGCGTGAATTACACAGCGGTTCGTCTTTACAGCGGTGTTCCGCTCCGTGTGAACGAACAATGGCGGAGAATTGGCGAACGACCGCTGCGGTGTGGTTACAGCTCGTAGGGCTGATCTGGACTGGAAGGTTTGTCGCGATTCTGCCTTCTCACAGCGCGAGACAGGTTCGTGGAGTGTCGCGATTTCGGCTTCGATACGTGTATCGTTACAGCCCTAATATATATACAGTATATACATATAAAGATGTAATTTATAATTTTAAAAATCACTTATCAGTTATATTTTGAGAATTAAGTTTTAATATATATCTTTCTGTGAAATATTATTATATAATATATAGTCCATAAAATGTGATTTGGGGTGAGTAGCTAACCTGCCAATCATAAAACTCTCGCTAACTTGTCGATATCGGTTGTCAAAGTCAGTTTGATCATATTCCTCTTGAAGTCGTACCCCGCCCACATATACTGTGCAACACAAAGACTGTGTAACTTCTGTCTGACAGAGACTTTAACAACTCAAAATGATTGACACTTATATGAGAAGCGGTGTGATTAGAGCAGATGTCTGTACTAGAGATCTGCGTCAAATAAAAGAATTGAAAACAGATTATCTGTAAATTCCGACTGTCTGTGAACGCAACTCTTTCATGTTCTCTGTTTGAAGCACAAATCCTGTCATGATGAGCTCCTTGCTCCTGCTTGTGTGTCTTGCATGCCCCACCCCACCCCTCCAACCTCTGACCTCTGCAGCCCCCCTCCACCCCCCCAACACATCACCACCCCCTTCCCCTCCTGATGGCTCGCTGCGGTCAACAGCAGAGAGACTGATGTCCGGTCAACCGACGTCTGACTGACCGTTACCAGCTCGGCCACAGGGGACTCATCTATCTCTCTGTCCCCCAGCATCCTTCACCCTCCACCACCACCACCGCCACCTTCTCTCTCTCTCTCTCTTTCTCTCTAATGCTAATGCAGCTGTTTATAACTGCCACATTGACTTTCTCCTGCCACTGTATGTAAATACAATCTGCTCTGATCAATAGACTGAGAGGTGACATGACACTGACCACAAGCACACACACACACACACATTAACATAAACACGTACTATGTGCAACCAGAATCACAGAGCACAGCTGGTGCAGGATTTCCTGCTGGTGATCAAGTTAAATTTAAAGTAAATTATAAAGGCTTCAGTGCCTTTATAATGTGACAGGATAGTATGACAGGAAAAGGGGGGAGCAACATAATGGACAACATGCAGTAAAAGACAGCGGGTCAGAAACCAAGTGAGCCATCAGAGCACCCCAATTAAACACTTTTTGCTATTAGATATCTTCTAAAATATGAAAGTATGACAGAAACCCAGTCGGAACAATATGGCCTGGAATCTTTCATCATTATATGCTTTTGTTTCTGTATTCCCAGAAGTAATAATTTCTGATGTAAATATTTGATGGGTCTAGGACTATGACCTAATATTGAGAAATGGGTGGATGGATTATCCAATTAAAAAAAGCTTATCATGTAAAACGTCTCCTGATAAACTGCAATCACATACACATGAACTGCATGCAAGCATTGAGTCTTGTTTGCTATATTTAATACTGAATTCAGTGCTTTTCAGTACTTTTCAAGACCTGCAGTAATGATGCCACAACATTTGCATTTCTACTTACTTAAAGAGTAGAAAAAGTGTGTGGTCAAATGTCGAGTGTAATGGTGGCAAAAGTAAATAAATAAATAGCAAGTTTACTTGTTACTGTTGAATATATGTATATATATTCTATAAAGTTTTACAAAGGTAAAACTTTATAGAAACAACCAGTACTAATAAAAGTTAATATTTATTTACATAAACTTAAGTCAATAGTTTAGTTAATAGTTTCACAAAGTAAACATCCTGCAGTGATTCAACTCGTCCTACAAATGACCAATGCGGTGAGCACGCGTTAAATTGTGCACCACAGCACCTATAGGTCTGCACCCTTCACACCTGTCTTACCTCCCACAAGTGTCTCGTGTTTCTCATGGCTCCAGAATGCAGCTTGTCCACCAGCAGAGGGACTCCCTGAAACGGGCCGATCCAGGTTCCTTGAGGGATCCTCTGAGCAGCACAGATTCCATAACCCAGACCAGGAACTGTACTGGTGCACAGACACACCTGCACACACAACACAACACAGAGCAGAGGTTTTTATCTGTACAGTGTATGTCCATGCACTGGGCAGCTATACAGGACAGCAAAGTCAGTATATGAACAGGATATCAGGTGAAGTGCATTAGCTAAAATATCTGCTGGCCTGTCCTGTCTGAAAGTGACACTGAAACATAAAAATGTTGAAAGTCTTTTTATATGGATTATAAAATATTGAATTCATTGTCAAAAAGGGGTTTTGAAGTTGCTCAAAAACAATCAATGACAAACAAAATTATGATCATGACAAAACAACTGCTGTGATTAATACAATAGTTTTGGAGAAAACATAATCTGGGCCGACTTAATTTCATTGTTCACACTATGGAGATTGTTCAATGCACCATAGTAATAAATAACAATAATAAAACCCATTTATAAACGTTGTAAAATAGTCAGGCAGCCAAATGAACAGACAGAGAGTCAGTCAGACAGGAAGTCTCACCTCTCTGGGCAGGTCTCTGAGCCAATCGGGGACATCCGGCAGGGTGACAGGTGCTGCCGTGCTGCTGGTGCCGACGAGTCGCCGGAGAGAGTGAAGAGGGCCGTGCATCGGACACTCGCCGTTCCTGTTGTCTGCACACATGTCACAACCTGCAGACAGACGGCGAGATCGGAAAGATGTTTACCTTTTACACTTCTATGAAACAATATACATGTGCAGCACATGATTTCAAAATAAATTATTTAAATTGCTTTAAAATCCCATTTAAACATTCATTGTAATTGTCTGTTCTGTTTTAGACCAACAATGTCTTATTTAAATATCTTTGACCGTTTGTTAATCACATGAATCAAGCACAGCGGACTGGAGAATATCTGAGCAACCTAATGGACTGCCTTTAATGCAGCAATACCTTTAAATCAAGATAATTTGAAATAATGAAAGTAGCAATGATCCTGAATTTTTGACATTCTGAGACTTTTAAGAACCTCCTAGCGCCTGAAAATGTATTAAAATGTTCATGAAATAGCAATGTAATTAAAATGATGAATGATATTAACATTGTTTGTTTGCCTTCATTAGAGCTCTGCGTCCTGATCTGCAGCTCAGTATGATGAAGCGAACCCCTTTTTTTATTTTATTTCTTTAATGGTGCTTACAGTTGAAAGTGAGATTTAAATGATTATTTAAATCTTTACTGGACCAACACGTTGCTTGGTTGCATAAAATACCTTTTTGGCAAAGTAAAAAAGTGCATCTGAAGAGTAGAAAAAGAAGAAGAGTAAGATCATGAAGTCAACGTGTTTGAAACCGTCCTAAAGAAGAGGATGAAAAGAGGTGAAAAAAAAAGCTGCTCTCCGCTTTCTGTTTTTCCAGGTTAAATGTGGCGAGTAGCATATTGCTGAGAATTAGTGAGTGTCAACATTTACTCAGAGATGCAGTTTGACAGTAATGGATGTTAATTGACTGTTGCAACATAATGAGAGATTATTATCTGGACACAAAACTCCCACAGAGCCACACAGAGCAGAGAGGCTGAGAGTAACAGGATGTTAATGTTGTTTCTTTTCTGTTTTCTCCTAAATTAAATATCCGCCATTTGAGAGAGTGACAGCTACTTTTACACTGTGATGGATAGAAGTAAATTAAACCACATTAAACCGCATTATGGTCATTTATAAACCACAGAATGTAACACAGGTTCACGGTCGAGCAAATGGGAAAAATTCGACAGCCGGAATTCTCCTCAGTCCTGTTAAAGTGAAATAAACAAAAATGTCATCATAATTTCAGCTCAGAGTCAGACAACTCCTGGAAGCTGCTCAAACTACTTCAACTGTGGTCCTGAACAATGACAACACTGGGTTCAGTGGGTCCTGTATGTCACCCTGTGACACTTCCTGACCTGACAGTTGTGTTAAGAAAGGAAATTGGTCAAGATATTAAGACTAAACCAACTATGTGAATTCTTTTTCAAAGGTGGAAACCCCAACATAGTACATTTAAAGGAAGAGTTCAACATTTTGAGGAAGTCACTACACCTGGCTTTGGCCGCCCTAGAACTGCAGATTGTCATTTTTATATTTCTGTTTGCGTACATGCGAAACAAATGAGACATAACTTGTTATTTAAATTATCTTTAGAGGTGCTGGGGGTATTTTTTAACCTTGGACAGATGCAGGCTAACTGTTTCTATTTGCATACTGTGTTTATGCTAAGCTAGGCTAACAACGTCCTGACTCAACTTTTGAGAAGGATTTTCACAATGTGTTCACCTACTCTGTTTATATTCCTTTAATATTCCACGTCCAGGTAAAGGCTGAGGCTAGAGGCCATGGTTGAATGTGACTAAATACATTCACTCAAGTACAGCCCTTAAAGGTGCACTGCGTATTTTTGGAGAAGCGAGTCAAACTCAGAATTTTTATATTTACAATATTAATGAGGTAATAATGAAAAATCATATTTATATTTTCCATAACTGAATAAACAAGCTGTTCTCAGTGAAAAACAAGATCCCCAGAACACTGTTTAAAGCTAGAAAGGTGGCAGGGTCCGCCAGATATGAACAAAATAAAACAGGATGAAACTGTGTTGTCCTTTAAGATCAGTTTGTTTATTCAGTTTATTCAGTAATGAAAACAATATAAACCGTATGTTTATATATAAATATATATATATATATATACATATATATATATAAATATATATATATGTATATATATATATATAAACACATATATATATGAAATTATATACAATCATATGTGAAATTTGTATTTTACTTTTTTTTTCCTTTCAAACTACTTTCTCATTCTAATAATTCTAATAATCTTACTTTACAAATCAAGAGTTTATAAAATATCACACTGAAACCCAACAGTTTATAGAAGTACAGCTGAAAAGAGTAGTTGATTGATCGCAAATCTGCAATTGAACATCAGTAATCGTTTTGTTTTCTCACTTTTTTTCAGATCAATTTTTGAAGAAAATAATGAGCAGATTAATTAAACTAATCATTATTTGCAATCCTACAGTAAAATCCAACTAACAGTAAAATCCTGCTTTTACATTTTTACATTCATACATTCAACTTAACAATATAATATATATTAGTTCAACAATCACAGAAGATTTCTTTCTGCAGGGTATTTTTACTTGTAATTCTTTAAGTACATTTTATATTTCGATGCTTTGACTTAAGTAAAGTATTCTATGCAGGACTTTCACTTGTGGCATTAGTACTTTTATCTGAGTAGATGATCTGAATAAATCCCTCACCACTGAAAAGTTACAATAACTGACTCTGTGCTAAAAGGATCTTGTCAGGGAGGACGTGGACATTTCTCATACACAGAAAGTTCTCACTCTGCGTTCTCCACATTAATCAAGTCTGCATTAAAACCAACAGAGAGAACTCCTCCTGCTGTGCAGAACAGTGTCGGCTGCAGATGAGCTGTGATCGTCTGTCCACAGCGACGCACTCAGATTATTTAAACAGCGCTCAGGCTTCATTGGAAAGTTCACAGTGCAGAGAGACGGAGGGGATGATGAGACTTGAACTGTTGATGGTGACGTGAAAACTCAACTGGGGAGCCGCTGATCTGCTGCTCAGTTAAGCTCTGCGAGGTTTGATTCATGTGTTTGCAGCTCAGGACAACAGTGAAGCTCCGAGCTGATCCACATTCACACAAACCGTGACACCGATACACTTCATACTGCAGCTGCTACCAACTCTGACACATAAACACACAGGAGGCTCATATTTATGTATTTCTTATTCTTTGATCAAATAGTTCCTGATTTAAACCACAATTTTGCGAATCTTAGACGATTGTATTTAGAAAAGGGTTTTTTTGCACAGCTGCTTGTGTTTAGACGACATCAGACGCTGGAGAACTTCAGACTCAAGGAAACATTTTGTGGAAAAACATCTTTTTTGATATTTTACACAAACACTGCTGAAAAAACTGAACTCAAGTAGATACAAATAAATATTACCAAGGAACATAATCGTAATTCTACTACTCATACGGAGTTCAGTCACCGCTCTGTACTTCAGTCACTACTACTCCGATCCAATAACATGCACTTTATTTTTCAGATGATTTTGTAGACACACTTTAGAAATATAATCCATGTGTTTTTCGTATGTTGCGTACAATATATTTTGCATTTCTAAAATACTTCTAAATGTATAAGCAATGTGCAGAAATTTCAATTTAAATCCAAATACATTTCAAGGAACTTAATTAATCAATCAGAAGGGAAAGATCTTTGACTGATTTTGTGTTTTTTTTGTGTGTGTTTTTTTTAAGAAACAAACTAAATAAACAAACTGAATAAACAAATTGACCTTTGTTTCACTTTGTTTATATGTGACGGACCCCACCACCTTTCTAGCTTCAGACAGTGTTTTGAGGACTTTATTTTCCTCTGAGAACAGCTTATTTATTCAGTTATAGAAAAATGAAATATTTCCGGGTTTGTATTATGACTTCATTAATATTGTTTGAAGTTTGAATTTCTTCCCAGAACTACATAATGCCCCTTTTTTAGGTAATAAAAACTGATAATTAACATTTGAAATAGCATAAAAACCTCCGTATGTGACATTCAACATGTGGATGTGTGATAAATTTGCTTGTGCTCTTTGCAACGGTAAAAGCTACTGAGCTGACTGCTCATACGTACGACTCTCACATGGTTAAAGAATAACACGCTGTAGTAAAAGTGCGGTCTTTTCCTCGCTAAACCTATCTTTTCGTCCCCCTCTCCATTCTTCTCTTCCTCTCTTTCAGACTGATGAACTGACTGTGAACTTGTTATGGCGTGCTCTCCTCGCCGCCCATCATTCAAACTCAGTATTCTGTTACATCCATCGCCAGTGTTTAGACAACTCCGCTCTGCCTCTGATCTCTGTGCGCCGGACTCCGTTTCCAGTGAAAACGTCTGCAGTCACTTCGCACAAAATTAGGATTTATTTGGAATTGTCCTTATAAAAAAAGCTGATTTTAAACATTTTTATCTACTAAAAACACACCTAGATCTGCCTCATAAACATATCAGTAACTTTAATTTTCATGTATTGGGACTTTGAGGCCCCACTTTCCATTTCCACATTTGAACGTATCTGACTCTAATCCAGAGCGATTAACTGCAAGAGCAAAATGCGGCTTGTGTCGTTTCCTGACTTGCCGCCGTCACATGCACCAAACAGTGAGAAGGTCGAAGCTCCGTAATAAACTCCTAAACTTCTCAACAAAACCATCACACTTCATGAGGACTATCGATGTTAATAGCTGCATTTGTTTCCAACACAGCTGTGAGTCCAGATGAGGACGGACCACACAGCGCGGCTGCACTTCTACTCTGCAAACCCGCGCTGAAGGAAAAAAAACCTCTATAGAGCATTTTAGTCTCTTTTAGCTGCAGATTTTGGTTGTATGTTCAGTTTCGGCGTATCCAACAAGCTCTCATAAACCCACTTTAAACTACCTGCTCAGTACCAGACAACAGATGGATACAGTTAGACACAAGCTGCTAAGCAAAGTGGAGCATTTAGCAGCTAAAGAGACATTTTTCTTAGGAGGTGGAGGAGACAAAAACAGAGCTAAAACAAGGGTCATTATTGGACTTGCATTCATCAGGTGGACAGAAACACAACTCAAATTGGAGATCAGGTTTCAACTTTGTGTGTTTTCTGTTTTTCTTCCTGGTAGAAGGAAATCACTAATGCAACTTGCAATGTCTAACTACCTCAAAACAAGCACTTCATCTTAAAATATTTTTTGATATACAGTCTGAAGCTTGGTTAGCTAACGTTACCCGGATTTGAAACTGGGTCGGAGCTTCTTGGAGCAGTTTTTTTGGCCTTTCTGTTCTAAGATAAATCAGAATTAGAATCAGAGAACAAGTAGGTTTTCATAGACAAGGAATTTGCCTCTGTGTTTTGGTGCATAATGGTCGTCTGATGGTTGATTGACTAAAGACTGTTAAAGTTGTAGTTTCGGTGAAAATACATTTTAGTCAGAAGGGAAAAGTCTCAACATTTTCCTTTGTTTATATTTGAAGAACCATTCTTAGTATTCACCTTTCTAGCTTCAGACAGTGTTCTGCAGACCTTATTGTAGTCTGAGGACAGCTTGTTTATGCAAATGAATTGATATCTAATACATATGTCTGAGTTTGTGTTATTAACGTGTCTGAATTTGAAACACTTTTCCAAAACAACACGGTGCCCCTTTAAAGATATAATATGTACGATTTCATAAAAAAAAAAAAAACAGATACAAGTTGTGAGTTGTGTGCTTACATAATTGCAATAAAGTTCAAACCCACAGAAATCAGAAGCTTATGCCAGTGTGTTTCATTTGGTCGCCTGCCGCTTAATCTTCTGCAAGAGAGTGAGGAAAGAAATCGGTGAACGAGACTCAACGTAATATGAATCCAACTTGAAAGCGTTACCTCGTCTGAACATTTCTGCCTGAATCATGTAGATAGACTTTTTTTATATCAGCAATGATGTTTAATGTTCAATGTTTAATTGTTAATTATGTTTAACAATGAAAACAACTACACTCATGTCCCCATGCTAATTAAAACATTTTGTTTTGTTTCGAATGAGAGACGTGTGGCAGAAATTACATCTGGTGCATTTAACAGTACGAATAATAAGTGGAATCATGGGTGCAACATGTGAAAACTTAAATACAGGATACTGTGACAGCAGATAATATCCATTACAGCCACCCTGGGAAGGCTAATTTGCCCAAAGCAATCAGTGTATAGTATTTGTTCCATTTGTTCCATTGTCAGTCAACATGGAAGTGTTAGTGGCAGATAGGAGCAGTTAATGTCTGTCATGTTGGTTGCAGAAATATGTTAGTAAAAAGAGACATTATTAATCTGATGTAAAACAGCCTGAGCAGCTGTGCGGATCACATTAACACTGGTCGCCATCTTTCTGGCTGCGGCAGAGGAAGATGACGTCCCTATTTTTAATCCTGCCAACAAAGATCTGCTTGAGAGCGGCAGGCATTTGCTGCAGTTTGGTTTAACCTCAAACTTCAGATTGAACAGGAAAACAACAGCTCGTTCTGTCACATCAGCCCCGTGTTGCTGGTAAAAACTTAGCAAATTAAGAGAAATATGGTGATATAAACTCACAATACAGGGCAGGAGTCCCAGAAAATGCAGGATTCATAGATTTTTTTACAGTTTCTGAACTGTTGTCAGTGGCCCAATGTGTCTCTGCCTGTATGAAGAGTGATGAGCAGGGATTAATGTGTTACAGCAGTAAGAACATGTCAAACATGGTCTCATTATCCTACATTAAACATGGACGTTTATGAGACGCACAGCGGCTGGAAACTAACAAACAGAGCTCTCTCTCCTTCTCTCTCTGTGTCTGTGTGTGTGTGTGTGTGTGTGGGTTCAGCCAACTTTATTAAATTACAATAAAACTGCCAGCCGACATTTGTTCCAGATATAATTTGTAAGAATTGATCTGCGTTTTTTTGGATCCAAGCACAATACATCCCAGCTGTCACATAACTTCCACTCATATGTTTTGTTTTAGAAGAACAGAATAAAATTTTGATTTGATAAATATCAAAGTCCAGAAGATTTACATTTCTCCCCCATTGTTGCTCAGTGACAGCAGATCTGATACTGGTCGTCTATCAGTCCTAAATTGTTAGAAAGCTCTTAAAATACACAGATTAAAATAAGACAATAACTAAACACTTTTGTGTTCAACGTTGTCGTCCAGTTTATCCAGCAACCAAACTCTGTTCAATTTTCTGAGTATTTAAAGGAGCTCTTTCACACACACAAACATAAAAGTTATAGTTGAATTAACACAAGCAGTACTACAGGATATAAATTATGTGTTAGAGGGTCTAAGGTAAAAATGCCATCCAGTTGCATTGTGGGAAATGTAGGATGCAGTGTTGTTAAAGTCTGTCGCTCACAAGTCACCCAACTTTATAGAAGTTCAATATTATTTTATGTTACGTTACGTTTGAAAAATCTCCATATTATACACTTTATTTACTCTTTCATTTAACTGTTTGATTTAACTGATTCTCATTACATTACAGTCCACAATGTTGTTTTGAAGCCATCTCCAGCCTACAAGTCATCTGCATTATATTTATACAGTCTGAAGGCATAAATTTGCTTAAAATGGTGCAATTCTACAGCAGAACAATCATGTTTGGATCTATATTTTCCACATAAAACAGTCAAACTTTAAGATATTTAGTCCAAAAAAAAAAAACAACCTGGATTAATTATCCCTTTAAAAATTGTCATGTGTTAGTGCATCATTTAAATTCCTCCTCAGGTCAATGATCTGCCCAAATTTACAGGACAATGAGTGAGCTCTATGTCACAATCTTTAATGAGACCGAGCCTACTATATAACTAAATGTGCGGGCATTTTTACTATTATTATCATTATTATTTAAATTATTAGTATTATTATTACTAATATTGTGTTGTCTTGTTATCATTATTATTGCTGTAATTAATAATCGAGGTCGACGGTGACACATGAGGGAGTGTGTGTGTGTGTGTGTGTGTGTGTGTGTGTGTGTGTGTGTGTGTGTGTGTATGACTGCTTTATCTGCACCCCCACCCACCTACACACACACACACACACACACACACACACACACACACACACACACACACACACACACCCCAGAGACCTCAATACGGCCGTGTTGGGATGATAAATAGCGGGCCGGTGGCCGGTGGATCGATCCCCCTCCCTCTCTCTCTCTCTCTCTCTCTCTCTCTCTCTCTCTCTCTCTCTCTCTCTCTCTCTCTCTCTCTCTCTCTCTCTCCCCCCTCCACAAACACAAAACTATATACGGCAATTAATTCCTGCTTGTCCCTCCATCCCTCATCGGCCCTGCCGGCGCGTATCGACGCAGATTACTGCTGATGGTCCGTTTTATCACCGCGGAATACACAGCGAGGAGCGCTCATACACACACACACACACACACACACACACACACACACACACACACACACACACACACACACACACGCACGCGCGCACACACACACACACACACACACACACGCATCTACATACATACATAATCTCAGTGGTGTTTAGGATCGCTGCCATAACGCCTTCAACCAAAAACAGCGACAGTCAGTTTGTGAAAGATGCAATGTCAGTTTGCGAACCCCCGACCTTATATTAAAGCGTTAAAATAAGAATATAACGGGACTATTATAAACTTGTGAACCGAAGCAGGACTGAAACACGACTTTGAACACAAAGCACGGACGGTGCGACGCAGTCAACCTGTAGGCCCAGATGTGGCCTGTTAAAACCGTACTGGATGAAATAAATCCGAAAAACAAAAAATGAGTTTAAAAGAACCCTCAAAGATACAGAAATATTACACAGAGAGCTACAGATATCAATGAGCTATTACAAATGTGCTATCAAATCTATAATACAGGTTAATAAAATGACTGTTGCGCACACACTGCACTGAGAATTTACTTCAGAAATACGACAATATTTAAAACAAAATCCTATTCAGAAAATAAACACAATTTATACCAATAATACCCACAGGAACGTTTTTAATTTTAGATCAATCAGGACTCGTAAAATAGCAGCTGAAGACTGTACTCGATCCCAATGAGTATAAAAGCCCTTGTCATTTCCTTTACAAACCATTTTTAAAAAAATCATTTTATTATACCGATGCTCTGTGGAAGACAGAGCATAGTCAGCGCTGCAATATAGATAATTATTACCGGAGCAAAAAACAAGTAAATGAAATACAATCGGGCATGAAAAAGTCAGAAATATTATGGAGACTGTCTCCGGAGGAGGTCTACTAGTCTGATTATCCGCTTTGAACGGTCGACACTGACAGACACGAGACTTCACTTTGAGCGCCACGTGCTCAGCGGGACGCCAGTGTTAGTGGCGTCCTTACACCGAGCGCACGGGCCGCTGAGCTCCTGCTCCGTGTGTGTGAGAGGACTTCGTTTGTGCGTAACGGGACACTCCGACGCTACCGATCAAACGCACCTCTGCCCCCGATTGAGGAGATTTTGAACAAGACTGCGATGTGCGTGTGTGTGTGTGTGTGTGTGTGTGTGTGTGTGTGTGTGTGTGTGCGTGTGACTTTTACGCATGACGGTGCCCTGTCGATATCTGTCCACACACCCCACAAACACACACAGGCACGCACGCGGACTGAGATATAAAAGTAATGAAGAATTTGGGTGAATTTACGCGGAATATAAAAAGTGGTTTTCTAAAGTTGCTGCAGATTTAGATATGTGTGAAAATAAGATGAAAATAATTTACAAGTATTTAAGTAGACGACGAGGAGGAGAAGATAAAAGACAAGAGGAGGACAAACACTCCGGTGTGTTTAATCGCCTCTGACGGGCCATTTGATTTGTTTAGCCGTCGTGAATTTAGAAAAACGCTCCTTAATACAACGAATATGTAATTAATCGATCGCTTTGATTGGAAAGTAAGAGAGATTAATCATAAGTTGGAGAAAAAAGGGCAGACAGGTGTAAACCAGGATGCCGTTTTCTATAAAAATCTGAATGAGGTCTGGTTAATATTAACTCTGAGCTGCAGGCCTGCTGCTGCCGCGGTCGGAGGGTTTGGACCCCGGCCAGGCTGCTGACCTTTGACCTCTGACCCTCCACACCCGAACCCTCCCGCAGCTCCTACTGTCCACAGCAGCTGTCAAACACACACTGTAACAACTGACAAACAGAAATCTGCTTTTAAGAAAAATTGGTTTCAATACCCTCAGAATAATCTTCAGCTGCTTATAAACTAAATTATAATTACTAAATAAATCAGAATTTCTGTATTTCAAAGTGCTTATTACATCTTAAAGTGTTGGACATTTTCTGAACATTTTGATTTAACATGGGAACAATGTTTTTAAATTATTCATTTATGTTTTACTTTATTTTACATCGCTGTTTTGAAGTCATGAAGCCAATAACACTCACTGAAATACATATTGATTAATACCAACTAACTGTATTTAAAAATATTCAAAAATCCCAAACAAATCAATAAAGACTTCTTCTTTTCTTTTTTAGTTTGTGAGAATATCAGACAAACACTCTGGAAAATAATTAGGATTTTTCTCATGATATCAACAACATGATCTTTTAATATAATAAATGATTAGAAGAGTTAAATAAAGCGCATTGAAGTCACTATTTAGCACTGAACACAGAGCAGAGGGACTAAAGAAATATGATGGAAATATGCAGCAGCAACAGTCAAATTACTGGAAAGTTGAATAATAGTAAGTTGAATGTCAGAACATTACACTCACCACCGAAATATACAACATAGTCACGTCTGAATGCTGCAGGCACTCTGAATTTATACAGAATTATAGCAGTATTATAAGATGATTTTAGGATATTAAAACTGCATAAAGCTCAAACGACATCGCTGAGCATCTCACACACAATCTAATGTGCAAGTATTATATTGTACTAACGGGGTAAGTGTAAACACAAACGGGGCGTCAGGGCGGCCTGGTGCTACAGATGACTGGAATACCCCGGTTCAACTGCAGGAGTCCTTGTCATCCTTATTTTCCTCTCTTTTCCTGTCACCTCTCCACTTTCCAATTTCAAATAACGTGGCAAAACACACTCCAAGTGAACTCCAGTGGCAGTGACAAGTCTGTGTATAAGTGTGTGTAGCTGTGTGTGAGTATGTGTGTGTACGTACGGTTGTTGACCTCCCCGGTGTGGTTGCTCAGAGGGATGATCTCCATCCTCTGCTGTCCGTACAGGTAGTAGTCCAGCTCCTCCGACGTCAGCTTGAACCGGCCCGTCGCTCCTTTGCCGCCGTCCTCCAGCCCACCACTGATGCTGCTCTTCACACTGGACGACACCACGCTGACCCCCCCACAGCTCTGCTCTTTCGCCTGATGGAGAAGCCCCATCGCTGGGTTGTGACCCTGCTGGTTCTCCGGGGGGACCACCACCACCATGTCTCCCCCTCCTCCTCCTGGTCCTCCTCCTCCTGGCCCTCCTCCTCCTCCTCCAGGTCCTCCAGGCCCAGCACATACTGGGGCCAACGCCTGCCCAAAGAGTGCTATCTGCTGGGGGACGGGCAGCTGGGAGATCCCTGCCGAGGTGGTGATGGAAATGGAGGAGGATGGGGTGAGAGCCGCTGCTGCCGCCGCCGCTGCTGCTGAAGAAGATGCTGAAGAGGAGGATGTGGAAGAAGAAGAGGAGGTGCAGTGTGTGGAGGCCAGGAGGTGGCTGTGCAGCCGGGATGGGCGCAGGCTGTCCATGGGGATGGAGAGGCGGTCAGGTGGAGGCGGCGGCGGGGCCAGAGGAGCCTTAAGCTGCGCCTGAGGAAAGAGCTGCTGCCAGTGCTGCAGGTAGGACGGGTCCACCTTCAGGAAGGCCGAGCCGCTCGGGTCGCCCGGCTTCAGCATGGCTGCCCACAGGCTGCTGGGTGGAGAGATCAGAGAGGGTGAGGCGTCAACCATCAACATGGAAACACACAGAGGTCAGGGCAGAATGTTCGGGAGACACAGAGGGTCAAATCTCTTCACTTGATTTCTATTACAGGGAGTTAAACCCAAACACAAGATAAACACAATCAACCTGTCACCTATCAACCTGTTTTGGGTTTTTTTTCCATTAAGCTGTTTCCACTGAAGAAAGGCTGTTGTTGCTTTACCCTGAATCACAGGTTTGTCTGTGTTTAAATTTACCTGTACACACACGGGACGTTTAACCTCCTCCAGCTAGTTAAGTCCACATTTTCCACAATCTGATGATGTTACTTAAAATGTTCAATTTAAGATTTTGGATTACATAAAAATCTAAACCCTTATGAATATTTAAAACATGTCAAACTCTTAAATACATTGAAATGTAGGTGTAGAGTGGAGCTAAAAAAAAAGTGTTCAAAATTGAATATACACCAAAGCCCAAAAAAAAAGCACATCCAGTTTTTAAAATCTTCATATTTAAAGTGATAATTTGCTTTTTGGCCTGATCATTATTATTTTATTTTTTTATCTTGTTGAATTTACATTTTACACATTAAGCTGGGTCTGATTCCACCTGGTTTCCAACCTGTCAGTCAGCTTGACTTCATATTTCAGGCTTCAAACTGGGCTTAAGATACAAATTAGACAGATAAACCCTGCTTTAAATTTACATCTGCTTTATCAAATTAATACAAATAAGAGAGTGAGATGCTCATCAGCTGGCAATGAGCTCATGTTTCAGGTGTTTTAAGATGATCCTTATCAGTTTATTCAGCTTCACTGTTTCAGCCTGCAGGATTTCACTGATGTTTCATGAGAAAATACAGATGTTATTCTGCAAAGCAAAAGTTGAACACCAACTTCTTAGTGTCCTTCTGTTAAAAAGAAATATTCCGAGAGTTTGAGGATTTGATCAACGTGCTGTAAAAAATGAGTTTTACATCGACACAAGTTGCTTTTCTTCTGGATGAATTCATTCCGCAGGGGAACACGATTATGTCTTTAAAAGCACTAGAAATGGTACATTTTCAAGAATTTAAGGTATCGGTGTCCCAAACTCAAGCCTTTAATGAAATATATTTTCAGAAAATCATCTCGTGCGTTTTCAGCCTCATCATCTGAAAGCTGAAACTTGCAAGTGTCTATTTAAAAACCCAGAAGACGTTTTATTCTGTTTATCCTCGCAATCCTTTTAAAAATGAGCAGTAAAGTCAACAAAGAGAGTGGTTAGGCACTATTTCTCAGACAATAAATGTGTATAAACTGTACAGCCAATAAAACACTCAGTGTAAACTGACTTCAGCCTGGCTGACCCTCCGCTTCAGCCCTGCTCTGCTCCGCTGTCTCGGTCACGGATGGATGTTTCAGCGCGGATTTTTACGCACTCCAAGCGCAAAAAAACGCACCGAATAAAAGCAATAAAAACTGCGTGCGAACACTCAGGCACACTTTAGCTAAGTTTACGATGTAAACCGGGTGGTGAGTAAAAGTTTCATCAGAGTTAATAGACAGGTCCGTTTAAGTCCAGCAAGATCGGCGGTCCGGCGTGCTGTCCGCGGCCGACAAGAGGCAGCGGTCCGCGGGTAGAGACTCTTGGACGCTCCGCTGTGTTCTCCCAGAGTTTCCTGGGATGTTGCTTTCTTTCTTTGTTTTCTTTTCGTTTTTTTTTTTCTTTTGTTAATGTGGAAGTTGAGGCTTACTGCTGTCAGAGTGTGTTAGGCTGCTCCTTGTCGCTGATTTCCGGACAGCGGTGGAAGGTTTGTCCCTCCTCCAGGCTGCGGTGAACCATCGAGGGGAGTCAGGACAGTCCGCTGCGTCCTGCGCGTCTCCGGAGCCAAAACTACCGGAGCGGTTGCAGCGCAAGCTCTCTCTCGCTCTCTCTCTCTCTCTCTCTCTCTCTCTCTCTCTCTCTCTTTCTCTCGCATTCACTGCTCTCACCCCTCCCCTCTCTCTCTCCCTTATCTCCCGTTGTCTCTCTCTCTATTCACGCGAATTATTCCTGCCTGTCTCTTTCTTCACACTCTCACACTTTCCTTTCTGCTCTGCTCTCTTTTCTCCATCCTCATCCCAAAACTCTCTCTCTCTCTCTCTCTCTCTCTCTCTCTCTCTCTCTCTCTCTCTCTCTCTCTCTGTCTGTTGACCCATCTGCTGTTAGTTGCAAATGAACACTGGGTCTGTCACTGTTATCTTTAGGTTTAGGCTGTTGAAAATATTTTATTTTATTTTGAAAGTCTTTTTTATGTATATATCACAGTTAAAACAATTACTGCTCATATGAGACACAAACAAACTCTGATATTGTGTTCGTAAAATGCACTGTACACCCAGTCTCCTTCGTAATGCCCTGATCTTAGCCTATTGCATGATTGTTTTGTCTTTTGAGCTGGTCGACTAGACGTGGCAGATTACATGTTGGAACCCCGACCAATCAGAGCTTGTGGTCTTTCACAACCTGTAAGGAGGTGATGGGCAGGGTAGGAGGTAAGGAATCACCACGGCATCAGCCTATTTTATGTTGTTGTGTTGGTGTTGTTCCTGGAACATCGTAATTCATGTAGCTCCAGGGCTACAAAGCGGGACCAGTCCACATCTGGAGCAAGATGTTGTGGCTGAATGGCTTAAGTGCAGTGCTCTTGCTCAGGAGACTAGGGTTTGTATATTAACAGTAACATATAGTTACTATTAACATTTTATTTACTGTTTTCTTTTCAGTTTTTTATTTAGGTTTATGCAACAAAAATACTTGGTTAGGTTCAGGCAACATAAATAGTTGGTTAAGTTCGGGATATGGAATATTTGATTAGGCTTAGGCGACAAAAATATTTAGTCAGGTTAAGGAAACAAAAGCACTTGGTTAGGATTAGGAAACAAAAGTACTTGGTTAGGTTTAGGAAACAAAAGTAATTGGTTAGGTTTAGGAAACAAAAGTTCTTGGTTAAGTTTGGGATAAAAATACTTGGTTAGGTTTGGCAATAAAAGTGCTTGGTTAAGTTTAAGTAAGAAAACTACTTGGTTAGGTTTGGACACCATGGACGTGTTTGTCTGTAGCTATGTTGTGAGTTGCTCCGGATCCTGCGTTTGTCTCTTCCATACACTACATGAAATAAAACAGCGACAGTCTCTCCTGACACTCTTTGGTACCACACATTAGTTGGGTGGGACCATTCTGAAGCTGACATCGTGGAGTTTGATCCTGGCATAAGGGTTCATCACACCAAAAAGTACAGGGAGTAAGCAAACTTTGCGGGCACACAAAAAAGATGGATGAAAAAAGGGACTACTGATGGGCTAATTGCTGAACTTCTGTAGCTGGTGAGCTTGGTACTAACACGCTAGGCAGCCATAAAGGGTTTTAGGTTTCTTTTACACGTTTCTTTTATAATAATGCTCTATACAGAAAATGCTTTTTGGGCTGATGGGGATGTTTTAGCTGCAGTACCATGAGTGACCACCGGGCAAAATTGGAAGCAAAGCTGAGCAGATTATAACATGACGTGAAAAATTAGACATCTTCGTTTCCTTTACAAGCCTGTTTAATGTTGCGGGATCACGGATTTCTTTGTGACGGACTTTCGATGACAGGTCGGATTTTCTGTGTCAGTCCAAAGGATTTGACTTTACACACATTCTCGAGCGCCACGTTTGGGTGCCAATCTCTGCTTAGCTAAAAGGGAGCGACGGTAGCTAACTTAAGTTTAGAAATGGACTCCGCTAATTTAAGCTTGCACAGGTGTTCCACAGAGCCCCTTTAATCCTTCAGTTTTTCACATTCGTTGTCAAAATCAACACATTTGGAGATGCATGTTTTACTGGACAGGAAAGGTATAAGACATTGTAATCCAAAAAGTAACTTGTAACTTAAAGTTTCAGACAAATGCAGTGGAGTAAAAAGTAAAACACTTGTCTCCAAGATGTAGTGGCGTAGGAATGTAAAGTTAGCAGATAATGGAAATACGGAAGTGAAATAAGTCTGTACTGAAGTACAGTTATCGAGGAACTGTACTTAGTTACTCTCCACCACTGTTCCACTGAAATAAAAAGATTTAGACATTTGTGACTTGTAGTAGTTGTGTCAGAGTAGAGTGGGTGTCAGCAGGAGTCTCTTCTTTTCTCTATTCATTCATCTTCTGAACACGTTTTGTCGGCGCTGCAGCTAACATTATCATGAAAACATTTATTATTAGTGCTGGTCTTGTAGGTGGTCGTCCTGCTGTCAGCTCACCTCAGCTTCTTTATCACCCTCTCACTTTAGTTTAGTGTGTGTGTGTGTGTGTGTGTGTGGTGTGTGCAGATAAGACAGATTACAACCAAGCTCATTGTGTTATGGGTCTGCCTTGTTATCCACGACCTCGAACTTTCCCACCCGTCTACAATTCATGCACGCACACACGCGCGCACACACACACACCCGAGCTCTTACACACACTCACACACACCAGGCATGTAAGGCATACAGTACGTGTACGTATATCAGTCATTGTAAGCTGTGGATAAGAACATCAGCTAGTATGCCTGAAAGCATAAATGCATGTGTGTGTGTGTGTGTGTCTGTGAGTGTGTGTGTGTGTGTGTGTGTGTGTGTGTGTGTGTGTGTGTGTGTGCGTGTTGTTATGACTGGCGTCGCCCTGACAGGGCCCATTTGTCATCCTCGGGACCTCTGGTGGATTGATAACGAACAAAAACACAAACATAAGCGTCTGAAAATGAACTCTTGTCGGCTTAAAGCGACTTTTTCAGCGCAGAGGAATGTGGAGCAACAACAGGTCGTCTGATTGGCTGAAGAAGAAGTTTAGGGTCGACGGTAGCCAGTGGGGAGTCACAGGGTTGGGAGTTCGAATCCCACCTACTCCAGTAGGTAATTTAACTCTTAATTTTTTCACCTAAAAGACAGTAAATTAGTTTAATGTTACTTTAATATTTACTGTGAAGACATTTGAAAGGTATTTCCCACTTGCACTACATATTAGACTGTTATATTTTTTATATTTTTTATGTTTGTTTTTTTTTGCATATTTGTGTATAACTTTACATCTTCCTTATATATTTTTCATGTTTTATGTCCTTCCTTTAGTGTGACGTTTATACAGGTGGAGCGAGCTAAAACTGCATATCATTGTGCAATCCTGTATTGTGCAACAACAGTAAAGCAGAACCATGTGACAGTTTTTGACATTAAAGGAGGTGGAATGGGCTCTCGGTCCACTTATACGTCTTTAGTTCCTTTTTTAGCCAATTTTATGGTCTTCATAGCTGGGTGACATTCCTTCGTCGCTCTGGCATCACAAGACCTCACATCCAATCAGTTTGCACCGGA
Source organism: Diplodus puntazzo (assembly GCA_963678695.2). Classification (NCBI taxonomy): domain Eukaryota; kingdom Metazoa; phylum Chordata; class Actinopteri; order Spariformes; family Sparidae; genus Diplodus; species Diplodus puntazzo. The sequence goes on along the minus strand of OZ023159.1, from coordinate 16,922,732 downwards.
CGTCTGCATGACTTTAATCATATATGGTGAAATCAACAATATTAAAGACACTAGCTGACTGATTACTAATACATTCTGACTCCAGCTGTTTATCACATGTTGAGGACAACCTGCATCCAAACCTTCAACCCAATTAAGAGACTTGAAATTGTTCTTGTTCATTGTCATGTTTGTTTGTTTGTTTTTGGTTTTCTTTTTTGCTTTCTTTGATGAATTTAGACATTTCTATTATTGTTGAGAAAAAATGGGCAGCTGCATCATATAGGATGACACGTGACAGTGTTGTGCTTTCTGCAAACCTCTGCGAGAGCAAACTGTCAAGTGTCCCTGATTAACTTCAGTCTTTGATTTGAAACCATTAAATATCAAATTCTTTAGAAATCCTTGGAGTCTCAGAGAGCAAATATATTGATCAAAAACTAACAGTCTCTCTGATGTTGAAATATTAAGAAATGCATTCTTGATTATTCAGTCAGGACAAAGTGTTGGACCAACCAATCACCCACTGCCATTCCTAGAGCCATGTCTGTAGTGAATGGCTAAAACAAAGGATGTGTTCCTTCACGCTGCTCTTGCACTCATGACAGTTACTGAATCTGTACATTAAATTAATGTTTCGGTCCCTGCTGACCATCTCTAGAGAATGACTTCTCAGTTAAAATGACAAGAATCAGAAGGTATTTTTCTGTTATATACTGTATTCTAGCCTATACAAGATATAGAGCTAATAAATAACAGAAGTTATCAGTTCATACATTCTCAACAACAAAGATAGAAGCCAAGAAAAAACTGAAATTGAAGATAAAGTTTCAATTAAAAAGTCAAATGTTCAAAAATCCTCAAAATGAAAGGCTGCATCTTCTTCGTTTTTTTAGGGTATATAGGAACTCATTCAATTTCTAAGTTGCAAAGTATTTATTTTACAATCTTTAAACATGTGATACAGTTAAAGTTAAGTTGTCCTGTGATTGTATGTAGAAGTGATCAGTGAACAGAGGTCATGAAACATGAAAAAAATCATTCTGTCATCACCAGAAATGATTACAGAAACAGGTCCATCTTCAAATGTGAATCGTTCGTGTTTGAGTCGCATGAATGATTTCAGGCAACATTTTAACTTCCTCTTTACAAAAAGATACAAAAAATAAACTAGAGGATTAGAGAAGGGTTAAAGAATACGTTCAGGTTTTTTATATTAACTGTGACCCACATTAGCTATTTATACAGAGGGTGAAACGTCTTCTTACCTCTCTCAATGAGAGAACTTAAAATAAAATGTTTAATATTTGCTCAACAAATTCACATATTTGCATGAAGAAAAATAAAATGAGACACTGATTGACTGTATTTTCATGTGGAGGTAGATTTTGATTAAACTGGTCTCATTTTTATATTTAAAGCATTTACACACAATTCAAACAAGCAGGGGGAAAAACCTTATGTAAATAGGTGACTGAAAAATTGCAATTCATTTGCTTTTTCTCACATACATCACCTTAACTCCCCACAAATCTACAGCTTTGGTCTCTGCTGTTTGTTGCTGTTTTTTTAACCACTTTTATGTATTTGTATTTATGAGCCAGCTTGTTTTAAATGCACATAAACAATTATTTTCCCACCTCACCATCATCATAATAAGTCCATAATTACAGTTCTTCCCTGCATTGTGGCTGGGGATCCTCTGTTTGAGACTGAAAAGCGCACAGAAAGAAAAGAAAAAAGGAAAAAAAAAAGGCGAGCAGGAGGAGAATTAGGTGTTTTCATCCATTGATTAATGGCTTTCTAAAGCAAAGCACATCGGAGGAGCCGGCCGATCGATAAATTAACTGCCCAAATTCATCATTTTCTACAACAAAAGCTAATTATTTAGACGGCTGCAGGAAAAGAAAAAACACAATATTAACAAGAGTTCATTTAGCAAAGCGGTGTATTCCTGCATGTGAGACCACTGCAGAGCTGCTGTTTACACTCACAAGAGCTTCATATTCAACATAAAGAGAAAGTTAAAATGAGATTATCAACATGATAAAAGCAGATGTTGATTGAAACTCAGCTGTGCAGGTTTGACTATTTATCCATGTTAGTAGCTCTAAAAATGCCCCGTGTTAGTGGGCGTGTTACTTCATATTGAAATAGTCTGCAACTATTGGACAGATTGTCGTGAAATTTTGATTCACACACTCTCAAGTTTCTCTCGCTGGGCCTAAGTACAGCCTCACAGAGCAGCTAGCATGGTGGCAGACTAGACTGTGGCTCAGCTCACAGTTTTCTGTCCTAGTAATAACCAAGCCCAACGAAACTTGACAGACGTTCTGTTGTTTTTTACATCCAAACCCGACTCAAGAACAACGTTCATGTAAGCTGAAGCGTTACGTAACCCTGGTTACAGCTCGTCTGTTTACCCTGGTTACTGACATTTACAGTGCAGATGTTCTACACATATATAACATTTTAAAAATCTATACATGTATTTATATCTATCGTTACACAACACTCAATACAGAACTGGAGTTACATCCGAACAGAAACTACTGCTGTCATGAAGTAACCCAAACCCAGACGTCATCTCTATTGTTATGGCCAGTGATTTTATAAATGTTGTTCATGTATCTGTGCTCCACTGCAGACTATTAAGTGCAACACAAAGTGGTCGTGTCGGAAGCGTTCTATCATTTGATCCTGATGGTGCACAGACACACAGCAAAGCAGTGAAGACGCGGCTGCCAAGAGGTGACGATCCTTAGATGATCTCGTCCTTCACAATTTTTACATCCAGCATCGAAGCAGGAAGCGTGTCCTTTTGTTGTGTCCGATCACGAACACCAGTTTCCTCGAGCCATGTGGCACGTGTCAAAAAACGTCATCACAGAAGTCTTACTCTATAGATCTGAATATTCTTTTGATTGAAATGGTTGTTAAAACAGTGGTGGTGCCTTTAAAAGGAAAATTGGAGGTTTAAAGGGGTTCATTTCCACTATGTGCTAAATGAGGCCATGCTGGTTTAAGTCCATGAGGGGTTAGTTAGCACATAACTGATGGTAATTCAATTAAAAGCGTTGGCATGTCCCCTGTTCATTCACACACACACACACGCACACACACGCACACACGCACACACACATACACACACAAATACATGCACAGCCCCCATGTAACCTTGGTGTGTGAGCCTCTTGTATATATATATACATACAGGTTTAAAGCAATGTCACTTTCATTTACATAGCAGCATGTTGTTACGGTCCTGCTTTGACATTCAATTAAAACGTTTACATTTCTGCTTAATTAATTCGGCGGATGGCGGGAAGAAAAGACGAATGGACGGGCCGCTTTGACAGGAGACCGATAACTGTGTGCGTGTGTGTGTATGTGTGTGTGTGTCCCGGCCGTGGCGTTAAGGTCACGGCAGGCTGACTATTATAATTCATCTCTATAGACATGTATTCAGCAGGGACTTATATTCTCTTTTTCAGCTTTATTTCCTGCAGCTGAAGCCGAGCCGAGCTGAGCGGAGGTGTTTTTAATGCAGTAAAGGGTTTTAAATGTGTAACACCCGTCTGTATGGACTTCATTATCCCTCTGTTTATTGTTAAAAACTAACTGCTGCAGCTGATTATTGATCTGTGCATGCTGGAAAATGCATTTGTTTGTCAATCAGGACTAAGGAAAGATCCTTTCTCCTGTTTTGAATATGGGACCAAAGCTGACATTTGTTATTTTAAATAATAGTTAGATATACAAATATATATACCTCCTAAGATACTACCTCAGTAATGTTGTCAATATTAAAATTCTTCTCCAACACTACAAAGAGCCCCTTTAATTTTAAAGGTAATTCCCTTAAAATTTCCTGGAAAGAAAATGTGTTATCTTAAAATAGGGACAATACTACAATCATTAAAAGTTTTGTTAGCAGTTGTTGACTTTCAAAGAAATCCAAAAATATAAAATCTGCACAAAATGTAACAATACAATCTAATATAATTAAAGTGAAACTTTGGCCAAAAAGCAACCTAAGCTTTATTTGTGAATGTATATGAGTCAAACCTTCGTGTAAATGCATAATTACGACGAAAGAGGCACTTTTAAGATTTACCGTAGTTTCGTTTTCAGGCAAGCTAATTTTCAATGGAGTGCAGGGGCACTCTTACGCTAGCGTCAAAATCGCTATTTTTAAAACGATCCCCGAGTGCAATCCCTGAGGAGGTCCACCATTACTCTCCTACCTGTAAGGTCGCACTCGGGGATCGACAGTTTTTGTCTGCCATGACGGCGACGCACCGGAGATGCAGCAGCTAACGTGAGTTGTTCAAAAACTTTCTTTTTAGTAAACTCTGTGTACACAAACAATGTTCTCAATGCTCGTGTTCATGTGTAGAGACCCTGGTGATACTACGAGCAAAGTTTCATGTTGTGTCGAGCCTTCTTAGTGTTTTAAAAATAGTGATTTTGATGCTAGCATAAGAGTGCCCCTGCACTCCATGTAAAAATTAGCTTGCCCGAAAACGAAACTACGGTAAATCTTAAAAGTGCCTTTTTCATGGTAATTATGCATTTACACAAAGGTTTGACTCATATACATTCACAAATAAAGCCTCGGTTGCTTTTTGGCGAGAGTTTCACTTTAACTTAAACGAGCAATATGTAAGAATTTCAGCTCACAAAGAAATCAAGAAATAACTAAAATCATTAACAGAATGATTTTGACAATTTGAAGAAATCTGTGTATCGAGTTGCAGAAATTTCTACTTAAGTTAGCATGCTAACCTGTCAGCCCTGGCCCGTCCTGTTGGCTAATACCACTCTGAGCTCCCAGTCTGGACCGCTAACTGTAGCTGCTGTTAGCTAATTAGCTAAGTTAGATGCGCAGCTAGCAGTGAACATGGCAATGTGCTGCCCTGTATTAGTTTGGAGTTTAACTTTAAAAGGTGGCCAATTCTTGCATATGAAGCAGTTTTAAAACAGTTGTAACATTAATGTTTCATTTTAGCACCTATACCGTTGTTACTGTCTTTACAATTATGAAGCAGGTGTTGAATTTTTTTACACAATATTTGCTTAATGTAGTGTGTAGTGTTTGTTTTGCAGTTCAAAGCATTGCTATTTCCTGCTGTTATAAGGGTTACTGACATATGATTACATGTAATCAGTAAGAGTTTAAATCAAAGAAGAACTGGATCTGTTTGTGTTTGGAGGTATTTACTCCTCCAGCAGACAGGGGGCACCGCTGTTGATGCTCATGCAGTTGCAGCTTGACAAACACTTCATGTTGTATAAAACTATATATTTATTTAAACTGTTAAAACATATTTTTTAAATCCAGCCCATTCTCGGCTTTGACATCTTTTCATGGTAATAATAAAAGCTGCACGTTGTGTTTACTTCCTCTCAGCACCAGTACCTGCTCCTCCAGGTGTTCTGCGGGCTGACAGGTGTGACATTTTGCTGGTTACTACAAATGATCAAACACACAGATGTTAGCGCTTCTACCAGCACAGGGTGTTAAAGGTCGACACAAACACCACCGCTAACCTTTATTTATCCAGAGCTGGTTTGACTTAGACTGGAGACAAATCTGTTGTCCAGCAGGAACGTTTCTCATTTGGTCTCATGAGCCCCTCATACTTATCATGAAACCCTTCGGAGTGTCTCAATCCTTTTGTCTTGAGCACAAAGCCTCTGATATACAGGACACACCTTTAACATGTTAAATATTCAAAGTTAATGAGATGTTTAGTTTATTGGCTCTTCTCGTTTAGCCTTGTTTCTTCTTCTTCTTCTTCTTTTCTTTTCATCTTCTCCCCCCTTTTTCTTTCCTTTCATCATCTCCGCTACGGAGGTTGTGTTTTCACCTGTGTCAGTTTGTTTTTTTCCAAAATGGGAACTGTTGAATCTTGGCGGAGGTATACACTCTATTGACTGCCGTCCTAGTCTTTTCTTTATTGCCCTTGTCATTCTCTCCTCTCCTGTCTTCTTACCTTCTTACCTTCATACCTTCTCTTGTCTCCTTATTTCCTCTCCTTTCTCCTTGTCTCCTCCCCTATACTTATACTTTTATCTACTTCTTACTTATCATTTCCTTTCTTTGATGTCACTCCTCCTCTCTCCCTCTTTTCCTCTCCTCTCCTTCTCTTCGTCTCCTCTCCTTGTGGGCGGGGCTCTGATACCGGCCCCGCCCACTGGGGGAGTGGTCTGCTGATGCAGCCGACTTTGGAGCGCTGTTTCCCGGCCAGCCTCCCAGCTGTGACTAGCTGTGATTTCTTCTTCTTCCTCTCCCCCCTCGTCGTATTTACTCCCAGCAGAGGCCTGTCGTCGCTCTCTCCGGTTGAAGATGGAGCTCCGGACGATCCTCCCCGCTCTCCTCCTCCTCTCAGCCGCCTGTCTGCAGTCGGTGTCCGGCGCGGCTCCACGTAGGGGACCGAAAGTCACCGAGAAGGTGGGTGATAAGATTTTGCCGCATTTATTTGCATGATTCCAAAACTGCGTTCCTTCTCACCCATCGGCTTCTTGTGTGTGCGCGCACGGACCGTGGATAATGACGGGCGCACAGGACGGACACGCACGCGTGCGCACACAGAGAGTAACAGGCGACGTGTCCGAACAGAGCCGGAGCGGGACTGGACCGGAACATGGAACCATGCACTTATCTTACTGAAGAATAGACACACACACACACACACACACACACACACACACACACACACACACACAGCTGTACACGTGTCCATTCAGATGAGACTTAATGCGCAGTGCAGTTTGCCTGCGGGCCCTGACCTCCATTCTCTATTAATGTAATGTACTATCCAGTCTTCACTGCCTCTTATGTTTAATTCATCACGTGGTTGATATGAAATCATATCCAGTGATTCAGCAGGAGCCTCAAGTCGTGTGCAATGACTGAAACCCCGGTCTGTCAACACCTGCTTTTACTGTGAAAAGGTGTAACTTAAAGGGGCACTATGTCGTTTTGGAGAATTTGAATTTTTACGATATTAATAAAAAAAGGAATATCATAATACAAACTCAAAAAAATAAGGTCCCCAGAACACTGTTTGAAGCTAGAAAGGTGGCAGGGTCCACCAAATATAAACAAAGTAAAACAGTATGAAATTGTGTTGTTCTTTATGGTCAGTTTGTCTGTTGAGTAATGAAGATCTCTCTCTTCTGAGTTAAATTCTTCCCCAAAACGAAGTGCTCGAAGGATGAGTGCTTAAAACTGTAACTGCATTACTTTTACAAAAAATTGCTTCCTGACTGAAGAGTTGAATTTTTAAACACATAAAATGGAAATAAAAGCAACCAACAGACTGGTCCTGATTCACGCTGCCCTTTATTTTTGTAACAGCTAGTGACAGAGAACTGAGCAGAACTGAGTGTCAGGGGATAAGATATCTATTTATGATACAGGATACTTTATTTTATGATTACAATACAGGTTTACATCGCAGAGTGCACAGTATTATGTCATGAGGGTGCTGGAAGAGCTTGAAAACGAACCTTGAGAATGTTTCAAATGTGCTATATATTGACTATGGAAGAAGTGTAGGAACCCTGGACTGTGGACTTTTGTGAGGATATGATTAATCGAAGAGATGATGAAATGATGATGAAAAAATATCACTACAAATTCAGCATTTCTCTATGTGAAGGAGTTTAAGTAGAAAAAAAACACTCAAGAAAAGGTTTTTGTTACTTCACATCTCTGACGGATTGACAGCCTCTCACTCACTCTCTCTCTCTCTCTTTCTGTGTCCAGGTGTTTTTTGACATCACAGTGGCGGGTCATGAGGTCGGGCGGATCGTCATCGGCCTTTTTGGGGAGGTCGTCCCACTTACTGTCAGTAACTTTGTCTCCCTGGCAACCGGAGAGGTAGGCTGATGCTGTATACAAACACACCATCACCTCCAACAGCATGTAGGTCTGACGGCTGCCTCAAATCTCCCATTTCATTTATTTTCGCTTAGAAATATTTCATTTGCGTACATTTTATTCAGCACGTACACTATATGGCAGTATAAACTCCTTAAGTCTGTAATATATATACAGACTTAATATATATATAATATATATATCTGAGGACTAGTGACCGGAAGGTCGCTGGTTCAAATCCCTGGCTCCCCAGGGCGGGACTGGACTACATGCCGAAGTATCCTTGAGCAAGATACTGAACCCCAAAAATTGCTCCTGATGTGTAGTTGGCACCTTCGTGGCAGCCACCACATCAGTAAGGGCCCTGCGATGAGCTGGCGACTCATCCAGGGAGTACCCTGGCCTACGCCCATAGAGTCACTGGATTTGGCCCCAGTAATCCCCTCTCACCCTTGAAAAAGGGGTATAAAAGGGGGGTAAAACATCACCCGCGACCCGCAAGGAGAAAGCGGAGGAAAACGGAACGGAACGGACTTAATATATATGGGATATATATTAAAATAGTCAAAAGTACTCTTTATCATTCTCAAAAAGCAAATATTTAAAAGGAAAGTTTACCCTAAATGTAACAGTAAGGTCTTCATATCTTTAGCCAGTGTTGCAGATGAGGTGCCACTTTATAAATAAAATATTTATAAATAAAATTGTATGTTTAACATTTAAATTCAATGCATTTATACAACATTTATTCATTCATCATATGTGGTTTACATTAATTTCTTTCAGAAAAAATTTAAAATGTTGACATTTTAGGTCATCTTATCAAGGAAAGTTTTTTTTAACATCACTTAAAATCTTTGTTATTATTGAATCTCCTGTGTGCTCAGATATTCTGCTTGTCATCTTATCCTCTTAAAATTATAATTACAGTAAGTAAATACAGTAAGTGACCCGTGTGTCTCTGCAGAAAGGTTACGGCTACAAAGGGACAAAGTTCCACAGAGTCATCAAGGACTTCATGATCCAGGGAGGAGACTTCACAGTTGGAGATGGAACCGGAGGTGGGAATGAGACCCAACATGAAACTGCTAAAAGTCTTTCTGAAGACTTGTACAGTGAATTCAGAGAGTGAAAAGCGAACTCCTCCTGCAAATCCACTTCTCTAAATCCCCCTGTGTGTTCCAAAAACTATTTTTTTCCACCGAAATACTCCTACATGCACACCTTCTGTTAATCACGCAGAGCTGTCAAGTGCGAAAGTCTGTGTTTAAAGGCTCGTGCAGATCAGTTTTCACTTCGCTCACACACCAAAGAGAGAACGTTTAGAAAGAAACTTGGAGATGTAAAAATGTTTTGTATGATTTTCACAGACTTTTTCGCCACATTCATGGAATTGACCACATTCCTTTTTTCTATGCAGGTCACAGCATCTATGGAACAACTTTTGCAGATGAGAACTTCAAACTGAAGCATTTAGGAGCAGGCTGGGTGAGCTAACACATGTCTGTATCTCTGTTTTTTGATGTAACACTCAGTACGAAGGAATATGTGGAATGTGTGAAATGTTTTTTAGACTTTCTTTTTAGACGCTTAACTTTTTGGATGATCAGCTCGTTGACCAAAAACGTTAATATAAAAGCAGACAAAATTGGTGATGACATGGTGCATGAAATGGGGAATTGTGTGTGTGTTCATACCAGGTGAGTATGGCGAACGCTGGTCCCGACACCAATGGATCACAGTTCTTCATTTTGGCTACCAGAGCACCGTGGCTGGATGGGAAACACGTGGTATTTGGCAAAGTCCTGGACGGGATGGTGGGTGGAACCTCGGATGCTTTCCATAAATCTGCTGCATGAATATATATCCTTAATAAAGTGTGTTGCTACATGTGGTTTGATTTTGACCATGGACTCATAGGGTATAAATCATCGCACAAACAAAACCAACAGTTTATGCTACAATCCAAACTACTGAGAAGAAAAAGGCATCCACATGAGGTCTGTCTGCTTCATTGTTCTGAAAGCAGTCCAGGAAGGGAAAGGTTAGGATAGAGGAGATAAAATAAGAGTTTATAAAAAATTATGATATGAGATTTACTTACAAATAATCTCCTATAATAAACCTGCTGATAAGATATAAATCTTGTCCATCAGTACTGAGCGTATCTAACCTGTTTCTGTCTGTCTCCTCTGGCAGGCTGTGGTTCACACCATCGAGCTTCAGGACACCAACGACAGGAACCTGCCGTACACCGAGTGTGTGATCGTCAACAGCGGCAGGATCCCCGTCAAAGAGCCCTTTGTGGTGGAGGTGGAGGGCTGGTAAATGTCTCTGTTAGGAACAAAGACAGGATGTGATTATTATGTACAGGTGATCAATCAGAAGTCCAGTTTGCAGTTTGCCAAATTCACTTTCTCATATTATAACTTTTGCATTTTAACATGCCGACACTAACGTGCCTGAAACTAGGGCTGGGTGTTGTTTATAATTAATTCATAACAGGGCTGAAACAATATTTATATTTATATGCCTTTATTTAAACTCACTGAGGATAATAGTGGTATTGGTTTTAGTATTGTTACAAAAACATAATTTTCAATATTAACGAATATAAACACATTTTTATTTTTTCTTCCCTATAAAACAAAAAGGCAACACACTTGTCAGTGTTTCATTTTGTCTTCACACAAGTCAAGTTGTACAACAGCTTTGCCCAGAGTACAATACAGATGAAAAATTATGATTTCAATCAGGAAACATTTGATCAAAGCATAAACAAAAGTAATAATCTCAACAGGCATTCAAGGCCATCTTTCAATATTTGAATGTTTTCAATAGTCAGTGCTGTAGACACCATTTGGTTGGTACCAAAACCCTACTGAGGTTCAACAACCAGCTCTATGAGCAAGCCAGCATGGGAATGAATCATTGTATTCTGAAAGTTAACATGTTCACATGCTATGTTAGCATGTTAAAATGAGTTGTAAAATGCCAGATAATGCTAGCAAAAACTAGTCAGCAACAGTCCTCCGACCTGGCACAAGTGAACTTGACTTCTGATTGATTTCTACTGCATGGAGATGAGAAAAACATAAAAGATATTTTTATTAAGTTATTAACAGATCATATCACACAGTGATGTCTAACAATTGCCTGTGAGGGGAGGGAAGATTTTTTATCATCTTTCTGAAAAATGACTCTGGCATATTCAAAACATCCACTTTAACAGTCACAATGTGTAATTCATCACAGATAGTAAAGGGACGCAGATGCATCGCCATAGCATGCTATTCTCTATGCTCAGGTGAAAACCTAATATCTCCAAAATGACCACTTTTGCAGTACTGAAAGCTTTAAAACTAATTTCAGTATTTGCAATGAAGAAACTTAACAGTCTGGACTCACAAACATACAACTTTTCTCCACTTGCATTTGTAAATGGTATTTTTGTTGGTGCCGCTGTCGCAAAGACAACTCTTTCAATTCCACTTTCCAGGTATTAGCAACTTCCAACAACAAAGGATAAACACACAAGTTTATCCACTCAATGAGTCTTTAATCAACATGATTTTCCTGGGAGACTTCAAGCCCAGTGGCAGACATATTTGCAAAGGGAAAACAAAGTTTACTCCTTGTAGAAGTACCTCCTCTATACGTAATAAAAATACCAAAACTACGAAGATATTAGATTTTTAGCTCACAGTGACATTGTATTCAGAGAGGCGTGGTGTCAGTTTGATATCCTGTGTTCAGTATTTATCAGGTTCACTGTGGTTCATGCTAACGGTTTTATACGTTAGCATAGTTGCATATTTAGTGGATGGTGCCAGTTAGCATCATTATAGCTAAATAATGAACTGTGACTCTAACATGACATATATCATGGAAACTTGCACTTGAACAACGATGTAGCTCCTCGTTCAATCTCTTATTGCCAAATCATTCCTTATTTGCCAAATGTGCTCGCACTTTCTATGCTTCGAATCAGTACTCCAGTATCTGTTCATAGACATATGCAAAAAAACTGCGCAGCAAGTGTCATATGCCATTGTAGCACTTTATAATGATTTGTTATCACTCCATCTCGGAAAATGAAAATTTGTGTTCACATTCTGATTACGCCGAGTATAAGTATATTTTCCTTCTGATGCGTTATGCAAAAACCACAGCACAAATTGCACAGGAGGAAAATGTTCTGTTAATACTGTTGCTGCCCTCTCAACAATGATATCAAGTGCTTTGTGTTGGGAGGCGTGTCGTTGCTGACTGTCATCGGGTCAGTGAACTCACCTGACTTTTAATATTTATTCTTTTGTCACTATTCTTTTAAATGTTAATTTTGTGGTTTCAGTCAACCCCAAACTGTCACGGTAGCATTATAGTTATAACTGATATTCCTCACTAAAGTCGATGCAGCGTTCAGAACCTCTTTAATAGCAAACATATCAGAAGTTCTGTTTTCATGATTTGTAAAACAACAGAGGAAGAAGAAGAGTGCCAACAAGTGTATTTTCTACAATAAACAATATGCTGTTGCTAAACAATCTTACATAATGTTCAGTTATTTTGGTTTCCTCTGATACGTCTCTGGCCTATTTCTATTTTTCCATCATGTACCAGTTGCTCAGTGCAGCCCTCAGGTGATCCCCGTCAAATCAGCCAATGTCACATAAGCATAATGTATTTACCTGGCAGTCAGGCAGTCAGTGGTAAACACTGTGTATCCCACAAACACAGTATACTCCACTATAATTGTATGTAATCTGCGCAGACATGATGTTAATCACAGGGTGTTACAGATAGATTAACCTAGATTGTATCCTCTCTCATTCTCCATAGTAATACTGTTTAATGAGCTTTTTCTGCAGCATGTTATTTACAACCTTGATTCCAAAAACGTTGTGTAAAAAGTACAACGTAATACAATACAAGGACAAGATATTCATGTTCAAACATTACTTACAATCTTCTGTTACTGACATAAATCTCAAACTTAGCCCACTGCAAGCCTTTGGCCTTGTTTCATGAGAAGGATTGTTTATTTAGCAAATTCTGAACAACTTGCTGGTCTGTCTCTGTCATATCAAAGCTTGATATGATGGTCCTCTCAGGGTGTGATCGCTTTGGGTAAGCCGGATTGTGCTTTGGATACAACTGATCAATTTCCATACACTGCCCCCTTAGAAACTGGGAGCCTAGTAATGATTTGAGGACAAGAGATGGCCTTTGCTTAAAATAATAGTTTCGCCTCTAAACTTTAATTCACTTCCTGAAACTACAGTTTAAATGTGCATACATATGTATGGGTGGTAATTTTAACTCCCCCCGTTCTCCCATATGTGTTTGAGTCCCCTTTTGTGTGAGTGTATGCAGGCAAATAGAGCAAAACTTTTTATTCTGATGTTTTCATGCTACCATCAACTAAACTGGACCTATTTGGCATCATAGTCAACATCTGGTAAGGAGTGCGAGAGAGGAAGAGTCTAAGCAAGTAAAACCTCCGTTCTATTCTATTCCCTGAGCTCTCTGCACTCACCTACGTATACTGTGTTTAATACAGCTAAACTCACAAGTTATCCATCTACATATGTCTCTGTGGTATAAATAGTGATTTAATTGTGACTCATTAAGGCAACCTGAAATGGGATAGGAATCATAACCAGGATACTATAGCAGGTGAACCACACGTTGTGCAAAAGCTTTGTTTTTGGGTTGAGAAAAATGGCCGCCCAGTGAAGATGTAGGGCCAAAACGGAGGGATATATACCATATGCATCTCTAAATTCTACCGGCTTTAAGGTGAATATAGAATTTAATATACATTATTCACGATATTCAGCATAAAGATAATGTTAGTAGTCAAAGTGCAGCCACAAAGCATCCATTACTCACATTTAATGAGCTGTAAACATGAACATGAAGCGTGTCTATGTCTGTAAAACATGAGAACAGAAGCTCTTCCTCCCAAACATTTCCAGTGAAGATCAGAACCACAACAGAGCCGAGACTAAACCGCAGATTTGAAACCCGTCTGAACACTCTTTTCACGTTCCGTTTCACAACTCAAACTTTGTCCTGAATAATGCAGAGACCCTCTTCCGTCCCTCATTTGAACCAGCTGCGGGTCTGCATGCCGCTGTTTGAGAAGCGTCGGCGTTAAACGGTGTAATTATCGTCGGTAAAAGGTGAAGCTGCAGAGGAAGGCCGAGAGCTGACAGCTGATCTCTCAGCGCTGACACAAAACTGCTGCTAATGAGAACTACAGCGGGTGATTTGTTTTCCCCTGTTCTACAACACACACACATACAGACACAGACAGACAGACACACACACACACAGAGATACAAACAGATAAACAGATACACTCACACACACACACACACACAGGGGAGGAAAACATCTCTGAACACAAAGGTCAGAGCGGAGCAGAAATCTCTGGAGGAAGACAGGAAGTCGACAGAAAAAAGTGAAATATATCACCGTTGTCCGCTCGACGCGCTCGCTCCTGTGAAAAGTCAGATCTCAACAAATTAAGAAAATAATCCCGATTTTTGCCTCCGACTCCTGTTTCTTTCACAACAGCTAGAGCAGGCCGAGGCTCTGGAGGAGTTTCAGAGAGGCCGTTTTATAGTCCATCTTTGTCTTATCCGAGAAAAATGTTCGGGTGGACTGTGTATTTTGTGTTGATTTTGAATCTTTGAAATCAGGTCATTTTTTTCTTAGCAACCCAGCAACTATCTTGCGGAAGCTAATGTGAATCCTCATAAATAAGTACAGACAGAGATGGTGGAGGGAGAATCAGAGATGGGAGAGACACATGCAACACAATAATTGTGCTGGTCCATGAAGGTTTTTAAAGTTTCTGGCAACATTCAATATTATCTTAGCCACCAATACTAATTATTCAACACATAAACAATTTAATAAATCAGTAGTGATGACTACAAAAATGCAGTTTTTCATCTGTAAAATATGTTTGTGTTGAATCAATAGTTTTTATTTTGTCTTTAGACAAACAGAACAAGTTTCAAAATGTTGTTAAAGAATGAACACTTCAGTCAGAGACAAAGAGTAATAACAGACAACTAATACAAACATTTCCTCATGCTATGATACTTCTAAGTGTTTGTTTTTGTGTTTTGTGTTGATATTTCACTGCGTTTCTTGTTTAATATTTCAAACGGCTGTTGCCAAGTGAGTTTTCCTTCAAAGTTAAATAAAGTGAAGTGAAGCCGTGAAGTGAAGAGCTTTTCACATTTTTTACAAACAAAGTGATGTTGCAAACATGATGGAGCCTGGAGGACAAACCCAAGAAATGTCTTCAGTAATTCCTGATGAGAAGCTGAAGCACATCAGCCTGAGCAGCACATGGTACATATATTTGTATATTTTAGAAGAGATCTGTTAGATGTGTGCACTGATTTCATTTATCTTTTCCAGATTTGTTGATGTGATGTTAAACACGTGTCCAAGCAACAATAGATTTAGGCATCTACATGTGCAGCTAGGATAGGTGTGAAAGGAATTATTGCGAGTTAATCCTCCAGAAAGTTACTGGTCGCGCGACATTGCGCTTCAAAGGAACCAATAACTTTTACTGTACCCTACAGTGTATAAGAGCTTTATTAGAGCGACACTGAAGAAATTCAAACTCAGAATTTTAATATTTACAATATTAATGAGGTAATGATACAACTGAACTGAATAAACGAGCTGTTCTCAGAGGTAAATAAGGTCCCAGAACACTGTTTGAAGCTAGTGAGGTGGCGGGGTCAGCCATATATAAACAAAGATAAAAATATCTTGTCCTTTAAGGTCAGTTTGTTCATTCAGACATGAAAACAAAGGGAGTTTGTTTATTTAGTTTGTTTTTTCATAAACAAAACCAGATCTTTCTCCGCTAATTACAATTTCTTCCCCCAAACTACAAAGGTTACCTTAAAGATACACTTGAAACATCCAAACAAATCCATTCATTTAGTTGAAAAAGTGACATATATGTTGTTTGAAAAGTATTTAAATGAACACGAGGAAGATCCAAACTACATTACAAAGTCACATCATCCTCACCAAATATCAATGATAACTTTATTGTCTCCTTTCGATGTGCAGTTACATTTAACCATTTAAAAAGATGCACTTAGGCTTCCTAAAATTATCTTGTGTTTCACTTTTATAAAGGGGTTTTAGCTGTTTCAAGTCTAGCACATCATTGGAAAACATGTGGGCCCAAATGTATGACTTAGCAATGTACACATCATTTTTAAAATGCTACAACTTATAGCGTTTAATGCACGATGACACAAACTCTGAGAAGGAAATGTCATTTTCTGACCTTCTCTACAGTTTGAAAGCTCTGAGCTGAGGCTATATTTTCTGCCTCTTGTTTTTTTTTTTTTTTATTCCACGGGACCACCTGGTGAGATGGACACGCAGACGGACAAACTACCACCTTAAACATCCACCACCTCTCCTCAGCACGCTGCGGAGAAACCCCTCTCTGTTTGTCAGATGATATAACAAGACTGTCTGAACCTGGCGAACCAGCAGAGAGCCCGAAGACGGAGGGCAGAGAGGGGTTCCGGGGGCCGAAAAGAGAGAAATAGAAAGCGATAGAGAGACACAGAGAGAAAGAGACAGAGAGGAGGAGGAGAGAGAGAGAGAGTGGTGGTAGGTTTTTAAATGGTCCGGAGGGATGCATGTCGAGGAGGAGGAGGAGGAGGAGGAGAAAGGGAGGCTCCCACAGCGACTGCTAGTTGTTATATTGGGGATCTGTTAGTGGATCAATGAAAAAAGAAAGAAAGAAAGAAAGAGAAAGAGGCAGGGAGAGAGGCTGTGTGGAAGGATGACAGGCCTCATTACCACCAAACCTCAGACAGTGATGCTTCTGTGTGTGTGTGTGTGTGTGTGTGTGTGTGTGTGTGTGTGTGTGTGTGTGTGTGTGTCTTACATGTACACTGTGTTTTTTCCCATGCCAGCAGAATCCTATTTACATGCATGAGTGTGTGTGTGCTCGTAAGATTGTCTATCCTTTCTCTCTTTCTGTATAACTCTGTGTGTGGTTGTGTGTGTGTGTGTGTGTGTGTGTGTGTGTGTGTGTGTGTGTGTGTGGGTGTGTGTGTGTGTGTGCGCGTGTGTGCGTGCCTGCTCCCTGCAGGCCTCCGTAAGAGAAGGATGATGGGACAGAGTTGTTTAAAGGTCAGCGGCAAACACATCATCAGACAGAGAGAGCAGCCCTGAGAACTAACAGCTAACCTGAACACACAACCGCAAACTAAACTGACCACAACACAACTGACACCCGACTCTTAGGCCACATTCAGTCTGATATTAAAGGAGAATTCTGCTGTTTTGCTGCTGGGGCTGTCAGTAATCGTAACAATGCATTCACCATAATAAGAGACACGGTGCGAACATGCTGATGTTTCGCAGGTAGAATGTTCACCATCTTAGTTTCACATGTTAGCATGCTAACCTTTGCTAATCCAGCCATTAGCATGGCTAAGGCGTTGTCAACGACTGTCATATACACCTTTTTTTCTACAAAATATACAACGTCCACAAGGTCCTCTTGTGCTGTAAATGTGACCCCCAAGTGTCCTCTCAGGCTCCAGGTCTGCCAAAGTGTGAGTCTCATAGCGGGACATAGAGCTACACTAACTGAACATAGTCATTTTCAGATGCTCGCATTGGATGGCGCCTGGAAGGTTGATAATCAATCCAAGAACTCTGGAAGGAAAACGGGCTCCAGTAAAACAATACTGCTGCAGTTTGAACTCAGATCTTTCAGCCTTTTGAAGTCGAAATGTTCTCCTTTCTGTAAAGCATACCGCAGCTCTGTGACTTTACATCAAGAGGTTTCTCAGAGCTATTTTGAGGAAAGTTGAGTCACAGTCCTGATGAGTAAAGTTTGAGTGAAGCGTCAAATCTTTCAGGTCAAAGTGCTGATCATTAAAAAGCCATGAATGTTTTATTAAAAACATAACCAAGTTGTTTCATTGCAGGATCATGATAACTAAATATTCAATTAAATATCAAGATGTGAAGCTTCTGAAGCATTACTAACAGTCTTGTTTGTTGATTTTATCATGATCATCGCTGTCAAAATGGCAATGACTGAGCACCTTCTTCCTCCTCGGGAAGAGGCGGTATTGGAAGGTGCCAAATCAGGGGAATGGGGCGGATGTTACTCAAGTTCAAATCGGCTGTGGACTTGGGCCATGTCTCAGACGTACTGATTTACAATTTTTAATTACCTGAAGCAGAAATACAACAAAAGTTATTCACTTCTAGCTTCTTTTAAACTCTTTTAAATTAGTTGAAATGCACGTGCCAGGCCAAGAGCAGCACACATGTTACACATCTTCTTCTACCTAAGTCCATTCATTTATCACCCACCCCTCGTACAGCTAAAAGCTTGTTTCTTCGCTTCCAAACTTAATCTAGCAGAAGAAATAAGTGCAACGGTTTTCCTTGTCTTTTCCTGCAGACTATTAAACGTTCCACATCCAATCATTAAAAGTGAGACCACCAGAGTGTAAGTCCAAGTATTTCAGTGATCCTAACACAAATGGAAAGCTGGGACACACACTTTCAAACCTGTCTCCATCATGTAACTCAAAGGTGCCCATCAAATCACTTACGTTCAGATTTAGTCGGTGCCTATGTCACTTTCGTTAGCAGGTCAGAGAGCTTAAGTTTTACTACATCAGCCTGTTGCCAGAAAAGCTCCAGATTTGTTTTACACGGGGCTAGCTAAGAGAATAAAAATGTTCTGTTTTAGTGACGTATTTTCTTGTTACACCCTTGTCTGGGGTGCAGCAGGACACATTAGCATTTGCGCATTGAAACAAAGTGTAAACATAGTCCAAATTCCCAAATCTAGTTCTAGCATCAATAAAGTAACTGAACTTTGGGTGGAGTTGGATGTAGCTACAGCAGTGACACCATCCCAGTGGCTGACTTTACCAAACTGTCTGTAGATGTGAAACAGCTCTGAAAGATCTCTCCTCTCCTCTCCTCCTCTCTTCTCTCCTCTCCTCTCCTCTCCCATCATGTGTTAGATCCTCTCTCCTGACCGCCGTCACCACATCGGCCACATTGACCCGATGGTGACGACAGGGAGTCTCATGTTTCTCTCCAGTGACAATTATCACCTTCTTCTCCTTCCTTCCCTCCACCTCATCCTTCCCATCCTCTCCGTGTGCAATTAGAGAGAGGAATAATCATATTGACAGGGCTGACAGGTCGGGGCAGGAGAGCGGGAACATGAATAGTCACATGTGTCAAAGGAAGAGCGAGGGGGGGGGGGGTCAGATATATCAGTGTGTCTTATTGTAGCTTTGATATTATGACAATGACACGCAGTCAATTCACGCTGTGAATCGCTGAGGCCACCAGGTCCAATAAATGCCCAGGAATTAGTCTGCTGACATTTCTACACAGACATATTGACATCTAACACAGTAGAACAGTACAGACGGAGACTCCGAGTAACTGTACTGAATCATATATTGACAGACATGGAGACATTATACTGTATTTATATCATGGCTGTGGAAGATACTCACGCATGATTGGCAGGCAGGCGTCCGGCTCACAGATGAGCCCAAGGGAGTTTAGTGTAGCTCAGCGTAAGGAATGGAAGCAGGGGCAAGTTTGTAGCCTATTAGAGGTGAAGTACCTCAAACAACTTTAAAGCTGCCTGCTTCAAATGACGTATTTTCAATTTAAAACGTAAAAAATAAAGACATCATGGACTATATCTGCACTACGTTATCTTGACAGGTTGGTTAGTCGGCAGCATGAGGAAATGGGTGACAAGGAGCTAGAAAACAAGTTAGTAAAGTGATGGTATTTGTCTGTTGAGATGCTTAAATGACTCTTGACTGTCAGTGGGCGGTCTGGATTGTGTGGCTGGATGGTTCAGCAAAGTGTTGGACACTGACCGCTGTCCGTATCCCCTTATCCCTCCCAACCAACAGTCACACAGACACATGAAAAATCATAGTTTACTCAGAACAAGAAAGATCTAGTGAAACTCAATACAAACATGTAAAATCAAACATGGTGCAGATCATCTTCCTCTCTCACCTGACTGAAAGGCTGTTGATCAGCAGTGCGCTCAGTGCTGCCACCTGTGGCCGGAGTGCAGCAACTGAGGCAGAGACATCATAAGAGAGGTGACAAACTATTTCAAGCATTTTGAATTAAAAAAAAGCCTGTAACACCAGAGATAACTGAAGCAAATTGTCGGCTTTTATGACTGCGTACCTGGAAATAAATCAGCCAATCATGTTGTTGCACTGGCGCGAGCGCACAGTCGAGATTCACAACAGTTTGAAACGATCCGGCGCAGGCTATCTCTGTTGCTTTAGCATTTCAAGAATAAAGGATCATTTTCTAGATGTGTTGCGATGCAATTTTAATTTTAACGAACAATTTTAACACGTTTTTCTGCTAAAAGCTTATTTTCCAGCTGTCTTTGTCTGATGTTGCATTACGAACTTTTAACTTTTTTTCTATTACAGTGTTTTTTACATTTGGGTTCATTACAGTAAAACAAATTTCTTCTTAAATATATGCATTAATCCTCCAGCACATGTTCCTCTATTTATACTTATTTCTTTTTTTTATATATATATATTCTTGCATTGAACCTAGATTCCTCTCGCTGTACGCATTTCACCAAATGTCCAGTAATTTTTCTCCCATCTGTATGCATCCCTGCATTAAAAGTCTAATTTCGCCTCCACACGCACACACATTAAAGGCCATTTTCCGCCTCTGTTTCTGTTTTAACTACATGCATTCCACCATTAGAGGCTAATTTTCCGACCACCTCTCTCCCATCTATATGCATTGGTGCGCTGAAGCCTAATTTTTCTACTTTTTCTGCGCCTCCTCTCCTCTCGGGCTCCATCAGTCCGGAGGAGCCGTCCGGGGAAATCGTTAGCGCTCCTTCTCTTTAAATTGGGGAGGTGGACGGCAGGTGAACATCGCATTGATCGCCCTCTCAAGGCCTCTTTCTCTCTTCTCCCCTTCATCCCCCTCTCTCTCCTTCTCTCTCCCTCGCATCCCTAACCACCAATTGTCTGGCCTTTACTCCCCCCTCCTCCCTCCCTCACATCACCGCCAATTGCCGGCCATTTTTCCCCCTCTATCTCTTCCTTCTTCTTTTCTCCGGATGCTAGCGGAGGTCACAAATTTACAAGAGGGAGTAGAGTGGTGGGTGGTGTTGCTGTCTATCTGTCTAACAACCACCATCAGGGGGCGGAAAACAGAGATATGGGGGTGGGGGGTGGGGGGGTTTGCACAGGGGCTGGGGCAGCAGGGGGTTATGGGACAGGGATGGTGGGTGGCGTGGGAGGGGGGTCGGAGTAAACATAGTGATGATTTCCCCTGAGTTTCGTTCATCCGGACCGATGAGGAGGAAGAGAGACACAGAGAGAAAAGTGGGGAGAGAGAGAGAGAGCAGCTGCCGTCCTGTCACCGCAACCATAACCACGGTGACACCTCCTCCTCCTCCTCCTCCTCCTAACCAGAGAGAAAAGGGAGAGGGATGTTGCGAGAAAATCGAAATGGTAACACACACACACACATACACATACACACACACACACACACACACACACCCTCGACGGGCCCCTCGGACACCTCTCATCGTCCAATTAGAGTCCTAACTGAGAGGAGAGAGATTCTTGTCTTGGTCATTATTTTTTCAAAAGTACCTATTTGTTTTAGTTTTTCAGAGTTTTTTTACTTTTCCGGTTTGGCCCTAATGGCTGTGTGAAATGTTCTTTCATTTATCAACTTACTTGCTTATGACTTTTTAAATGGTCCTCAAAACAAAGCAAAGGCGAGGAGTCTTGCAGTCACACTGGCAGCTCTGTGAGTGTCATGCTCATTGTACAGAAAACCAAACTGTGCAAACAAAAGATACACCAAAGTACTGGACAAATTCAAATTTAGACCTGATGATAACTCTGGATAAAAATCCATCAAAGTGTTTACTTTGAAACAAAAAAATAATGAACTTAACATTTCAAGGCCGTCTGTCCAACAGTTGGACACTCGTTGGATTCAGTAGGATTTATACTTTGGGGATCATGAAAGTCCATACAAAAGACTCCAGCAGCAAAGAAAGCTTACATTTCCTGTTCATTTGTTGACTAGGCTCAGACCACATGGAAGCCACAAACAACAGTTACGTTTTTATCATCTCTTACTTCAAACTCATCATCGGTGACTGAACGATGTTCAAGCGCTGCTTGACAGAGACGGATGGAATGATATTAACAAGCCAGCGCCCTTAACTTCAACACACATCATAGCATTGCGTGATCACCCATGTTTGTTCCTGTGTGTCTTCAGCAACACACCTGCCAAGTGTGAGGGAGATCGGATGAACGGTTCTCAAGATATGTGAACAACCGACAGATAGACACACAGATAGAGATTCCTTGCTTTATAGTTAGATAATAAGACAATAGAATATAATAGACATATTTTGTGTATTTTCCTGCTTTAACCATGAAATTCACTGTTCAAAATCAATTTTCTAAACTGTCTTTGGGCCTACATGTTTCTGGATCCAATGCTGGGATAACCCTGATGACGTTAAATGACGCCATCAGAGATATGTTCGCAGATTTGACCAAACTATTCCACAAGAAGAACCCTTTTGACCAGTAAGCTGATCTTAATGTGTAGTCAATGGATTGCTCCTTTAATAGTTGTAGCAGCAGTGAAGCTTAACTGTCCCGTCAAACGCAGGAAGAATAATAACAGTAGAGGCAGAAGAGTCAGTAATGGTAAAAGTCATCAAAGTCATAGCCCCGCCCTTACAGTAGTTACCGTAGTAATACCAGTAGACATAAAAGGCACAAAGTAGCAATGATAGGAAATCAATGAAGGCATCATCTGTGGATACAAACTAGCAGCCATAGTATGTATTATTAGTTACAGTTACATTGTCTTAATCACATCAGTAGATTCAGTTGTTAGTATCTATAGAAACTGTAAGAATGATTTTTAGTTAACTCTCCATTTTCTTTTCTCTTCGCTGTGCTCTCTTTATTCTCCCTCTCCTCCTCATCTGTCCTTTTTCTCCCCCCTCTCTCTCCCTTTTCCCCCCCTCTCTCTCCTCTCCCTCTGAAACTAATTAGCAGTGAAGGCCGGAGCAGAGGGAGGAGCGAGGGAGGGAGACATGAAGAACGAGAGGAGAGGCTGAGAAACCAGAGGAGGTGAGGAGAAAAAAAGATACTAAAAGTGGAGAAAAGATCCATATTAGATGGTTAACCCTGCGCTGTAAACAGCTACAGCAGAGAACAGGAACATTTTTTTATTTGTTCTTCGCTGGGTATTCATCCTGACAGCTACTCGAGTACTACTCGAACTTCATTCTGAGAAGAATTTCAGGAGCATTTCTGGACGTCTGTCACTTGTCAATCTAAAGGAACAGTTGCACTTCTTTCTTCTTCCTTTTCCCCTTTTTTTTTTTTACAAATCAAATAATATGTGTTCGTTTCTACGAATGTTGCTGACATTACCCTCTTTGTTTTGTAGGATACAGTGGCATGGAGAGGTGGGAGCTCATATTGCAACCAACTGAATACCCCTCCACTCACTCTCCATTTCTAAGCATGTGAGAGAACTTAAAGACACAAAAGGCCCCTGTAAGAACCAGTGTTTGGTCTATCCATGAGTTTTTGCCTCTCTGTAACTCCCCCTCCAGCGTTTTTTTTTTTCTGTTAGTAAAAAGCTGATCACTGTATGTCCTTTTACATTACGCAAAACAAGAAAAAAAAATATTGCGGGATGTTGAATAGAAATTAAGTTAAGAAAATGGGTGCCAATAGCTTTATCGGTATAGTTTTCTCTCATATTCGGCCATTTTTCTCCATATTCCAGCTAACAAGGAGTCTGGGAAACTTGCACATTTAATTGTTAAAATACTGTTATGTTACTGTTATGCCTCATGGTTCTGTTTTTGACATCACCTGCACATTATTTCTGTAACTTTTTTACATTTTCCGGCCTTGTGTCTTTATCTGACAGGCAGCATGGTAAATAGCAGTGTGGACAAGATCCTTGGCTTCAGCTGGAAATTGAACTGGGAACACTGTGATAGCATGCAGCCGGTCAGCAGCAGGTCAGTCCTGTAGCATCCAGCTACAATAGAGTTGTGCACTGTGAATATTCTCACTCACAGCTCAGTGCATAATCAATGTAGTTGCATTTGTAGGCCAAAGTCTCAAAGGATTTGATTTGAAACCTAAAATATTCCTCAGGTGGCTGTAACTGTAACACCATGTTCACAGGGTAAAATCTATCATGTAATCTGAACGTGATATGTCTCGTATGAAACATAAAAATCTGTGCTTTACAGAAACGTAAAATGCCTAAATTTTTAGCTATTGAGTTTGAATCTTTGAGCCGGATGGGACTAACTCCTTGGCCTTTAGTCAGCACTTAATTTTGGCTTCATTCTTTTGCCCTCTTAGAGAAAAGCCCCGCTTTTCTGCTACTTTAACATTACTGATGTTTAGAAATTATTGAGTGTGAATGAAATAGAACATTTTGGGTGTGGCATTTATGAATATCTGATGGTTTGTGAAACAAACAAACAAGACGCAGGACTGACGACGTTGACGTGCTGCTTTAACAAGATGGATGTCTGTCGACTACTACGGTCTGCTCAACCGGTTGGACTAGATTTTCTCAGAGCAGCTATTAACGTGGCAGAAAAACAGTAAAAAGACTCAAGTTTTAATAAGTGGAACTGAACCTTTAACATCCTGGTGTTGATTAGAACCACTAACCCCCAGATGGATTGATTTTTTAGAATTTTTTTGATTGAACTCTTCATGTTGTCTCAGCTGTTTGCATCAGAGACGACACGTGCTTGTTAAAACTGAAACCACCTACAGAGAGAGACAAGGGTTTTTTTTAAGATGATGGAGCTCCCTCTCTCTCTCTCCCTTCCTCTCTCTCTCTCTCTCTCTCTCCCTTCCTCTCTCTCTCTCAGTGGGATGGATGGATTTTTCGTCCTCCTCCATCTTTCTTATTGTTTTCACACACCAGAAGACGAGATGCTCCACTGAATGGCCTTAACACCCCGCGGACACGTCGGTACGGGTGTGTGTTTGTGTGTGTGTGTGATCTTTACTTACAGCAGGGGTCTGAAGATCAAACACACCCCCACACATACACAAAGAGAGACACGCACTTTAATGTACTCCACTTGATTGGCATGATTGTTAAACAGAACATTGTGAACACACACATGCACACACACACACAAACAAACACACACACACACACACACACACACACACACACACACACACACACACACACACACAGTGATAAATGCAGTGCTGGCAGCAGATCAATGCTGCCAAACTTTGGTTGAGCAAACAGCGATCCATAAAGAGGACTAACACTCGTTTTTTTTATCACTCCGTCTCTCTCTGTTTTTGTCTCTTTCAATAGTCACATTGTTGACTTTCGCTCACTCCATCGCTCAACACTTTCTACTTTATTTCCAAGCCTCCACCTCTTTTTTCTGTCCTTTTATTGTTTATTGGTTTTTTTTGTTTGTTTGTTTTACATTTTTAGCTTTTAAGTTTCCTTTAAAATGTTCTTCAATCCCAATATTTATCCACTGCCGCCTCCTTCTATTTCTTTTCCTTTAACCCCACCTGTCTCATCTTTCTCCCTCTCTCCTCAAACTCTTCTTCTCTTTTTTTTCACTGATTTCATGTCTGCTTTCTTTCTCTTTGAACTCTTCTACCTGTCACCTTTTTCTTCGACCTGTCTCGTTGTGTCTTCCAATGCTTACATCTTATTCTTTAAATGGTTTCATTCCTCCTCCATTCGCCCATCCATCCATTTTTTTGTTCTTCAAACCAACTCCCTCCATTCTTTCCCCTCATTCTCTATTTTCTGCTTTGATGACTCTGTCTACCCTCGGAGGTGAAACCAGTGTGATGGAGCTTCAAAGGAGGCATGTTTGTCTTATCCTACACCTCCATCCTTCCATCTGTCCACCCGTCCCACGGTCTTCTTCTCTTCCCTTGCTCATTTCTGGATTTTTCTCACACAAGAAAAGGGATCACTCCTCTTCTGTCCCGTTTCTTTCTTCTCACCACTTCCCTTTTTCTTCATCTCTCTTCCTTCCACCTACTCCTTTCCTCTTTTCATCTTCCTCCCCCTCTTATTTTCCCCAAATTGTCACGCTCCTATATATTCTTTCGTTCCGCTGTCATCTTTCTCTTTTCTTTTCCTCATCCCATCTTCCTCTCTGTTTTTCTTCTTTTTTCTCCATCCTCATTTTCTCCTGTCCTTCCTTCCTCCTATCTTTTATCCTTCCCACTTTCTATTCTCCTTCCACATTCCTCTCCTCCTTGCTGCCTCCCTTTTCTCCTCCTTCTTTGCTTCTCTTCTTTCGCTTCTGTGTCATCATGTCCTCATCCTTCCCTTTTGAGATTTCTATCTTCCCCCTCCTCCTCGCCTGCCACTTTTTTGTCCTTCCTTCCTCTCATCACTTCCTGTCCGATCATGGACTTGGATCTCCTTTCTGTCTTTTCTCTTCTTCGCCTCCTTAATTTTATTCCTCTCATTTTTGGCTTTTTCTTCCGTATGTCTTTTTTTCTTTTCTTTTCCTCATAATGTTCTCCTTCCTCTTTTATCCTTTTCTCAACTTTTACTTCTCCTCCTTCTCCTGATGCCCTCCTCCTCCTCTTCTCAGCTCTTCCACTCATCCTCTTCTTTTCCTCCCATTTTTTTTCCGTCTTCTTCTCCCCTAATTTCTTCCCTCCCTTGGTTTCTCTTTCATCTCCCTCTCCCTTCCTCCCCCTCCTCCCTCCCTCCCTCCCTCAGTCCGTCAGATATTGTTTAAAAAGCGGAGCTGCAGTTTGATGGTTAAAACGCTGGCAAATCGATACCTTCACACATGACAGAACGCCGGCGGACGACAGGACGCGGGGCGAGCAAGGCAGCAATGAATGGAGAGAGGGAGCGAGGGAGGAGGAGGGGGAAAAATAACAAGCTGACAACAAGGAGGCCCTTATTTCCACAAGCTGAGATGGATGGATAGCAGGGGGACGAGTGTGCGTGTTTCTATCTTTTCATCCTCCACCCTTTCCTCCCTCTCTTTTCAGTCTATTACTTCTTATCCTTTTTTATTTTTGTTTCCCTCATGTCACTCCCTTCCTTCTTCCTCTATGACCACTCATCGCTTACATTCTTTTCCCAATTTTTGTCCCAATTGTCAGTTTTTACACCTCATATTTTAAGCCACGTCATGGTTCATGATTTTTACTCTGACTCATTGTGAATTAAAAATTAACAAACAAATAACTTGATAAAGAATACATATTTTTCACCAGACAAATGTTTATGTAACATGTCAGCAGTCTAGATTGTATCGACAAATTAATCACAGAAATTAAACTAGGAACTCACAAAACAGTAACAGTTTTCAGATAAAATACCATAAAATGGTGTGTTATATATTAAAGCAACACTTGACAATGTTGAGAGGATTTAGGCACTGATTTAGGCACTGAAAGACCAAAATTTAGCAGCTCTGGAGTTTGGACTCCAGCACCATTTGAGGAAATCGCAAACCAAATCGGTGCCAGCGTCGGCTGAGGAAATATTTTCGTTGTGTGTTTATATACTGTAAAGTTGACTGCTGACTAAAGCTGGAGGGGAAATAACCCTACTTCAATTCATGAAACAGATTCTCTGGGCAAGAGTTCAGTGAGAGACTGACCTGAATTCAAGATGTTGCTCGCCACTTTATGGCTAATCTACGGTATAGTGAAGTAATCTGGCTGTTTGGGTAATAAACCCTTCCTTGAATAATGCAAACTGACAAGAATTATCAAACTTGTCAAACTTGTCAAACTTGCATGAGTAATGCGAGGTAAAAATTCCCTTAAGCAACCACCAGGGCTAATTGAAATCTGGACTGTTCAGAGATGAAGTAACAGATTAAAGTTTTATTCACGTTACGTTTATCGTCGTTCTCCAGCTTCCTCACTGTTAGTTACAGCGACAGGGAACCAAATGAAACGAAACAGTTCCTTTGATAACTTGTAGATTTCTCTGGATTTAACATTGTTGAAAATATTTGGAATAATTAGTACACAGCTCAACAAAATATATGACAAATGTAATTTATTTTTAGACATTTTTAATGCAAAAATGTTACTTACTATACCGTAAATATACAGATACGTGTATAGATGTATAAATGCAAACACAGGTATAACAATATCAGGGTGAAAGTAAGATGACTTACTTTTTTATTAGGAATATAAAAATAATGGTCAGATTGAAAATATTCACGTGAGGGGGGGAAAGAAAAAGGAATAGGAAAGAAGGAAAGAGAGGAAGGGGATGAAGCTCCGAATGAGAACGAAGAAACAAATTGAGAAAGAGGAGAAGCCGCGGCAGAGGAAGAGACGGAGAGATGTAAAATAGAAAAAGGGAACAAGAGAGTAAGAAAGCTGATTAACCCTTTCTCCAGCCATTTGACAAATGAACAAAATCAACTGGGGCCACACCGCATCTATCACTGCTGATACACGCTCACACATACACACACACACACACACGCTCACAGGGGGGCCCAGAAATAACTAGTTTCTGCTAATAAACCCAACTAGCATGCCAGGACACATTACTCTGTCATAGGCCACACACACACGCATCCATCTTCTGCGGAGAGAGAGAGAGCGAGGGGGGGTGCGGGTGATCGAGCTTCACTACACAGGCAGGAGTGATGGGGACATTTGTTAGGGATGCGGCCCATTCAATAGCAGTCATAGACCACCGCCGTCACTTTAAAGCCTCATCCATCTCCACCACTCTGCCTTAATTTTTCAAAAAAAAAAAGCCTTTGTGAGGAAATATGACTTCCTGTTTTTATCGTTTCATCATTTGTAAAAAGACTTGCCAGCAGCCGGCTGACTGGATGTTTCTCTGTATAAATCATAACGGCCACGAGGCGTCGATAACCCGCCGACATCGCAGAGTGGATCTGTACGGAGCGGGGAGGCCGATCACAGGTTAGGACTGGATGTGAAGAACAAATCCATCCTCCTTGTTAGCTGAAGGCGACTTCACTGCTGCTCTGATCCCAAACGTATATTCAATGTTCAGACCCAAAACAGTTCATACATTGGAATCAGTGTCACATATCACATATGTACAAACTCAGTATCCACTTCTGAATCTCTTCTGAAGACTTACTTTTATCATATTGCTTTATCTTAATTCACGGTTTTATTACCATAATGGCAACTGTAACTTTTTCAGTTATTTTTATAATTATTTTAGTGTTTAAACTGTATTTTACATTTAGATCAATTCACTTGTATTAACCTTTTTTTATTGTAAAGCACTCTGTGACTTATTTTTGAAAGGTGCAACATAAATAAAATTATTATTAGTTATTATACGAGATTATTAAGTAAATAATAATCATGTAAACGGTTATACATATATACAGCAAAGTCAAGTCAAAGTAATATCCATTTTCACTCGATATAGTTGTTTTTATTGATAGTGGTGAAGTCCACCATTCCCACACTGGATCCTGATTGCAAGAGATTCACAGGACAGTACCATGTCAGCAAATGTTTAACAATAAAGGAAACGCAACACGTATGTTAAACCTAAAACTCTTAAAGCGGAGCTGAAATGAAGATATTATCCACGGTCACACTGTAAGTCAAACAACAATACAAGCCAAAAAACTTACAAAAATCAAATTTCTTTATATTTTCATATCAAACCAGGTGTCGAGTGTGCTTATGTCAGCTTGTACAACCAATAATATCCTGTCATCCACCCATCAATCAATCTTTAACTTTAAGTGGTGAGCATTCAGCTCAGAGCTCAGACTTCATGTCAGAAAGATGCAGCTGGAGCAGCTTGATTGCTGATCATTGTACAAAAACACATTCATACATTGATTTAGGTGAAACGGAATATTCCACCCAAATTGGCTTTGCTTATTGCTAAAGTAGCCGGGCTATGCCGTGTCAGGCCCAAAGACGAACACCGAGACAAACTGCGGCCAGCTTGACAACATCAGCTGCTGTTAGACAGTATACCACTTGCTCGTTTAGTCATGCAACTAACTTTAGCACTCCTACTAGCTGACCAGGCATGGTGTGTCAGGAGCTAAACCCGACGAGAAAACTACATTGGTACTTTATTCACTCTCTTGTCAAATAGGCAGTCGGTGGGCTCAGATGATGTGTTTGATCCAGCTTAAGTTTGACCAGCCCTCGGAACACTTGTCACTCAGCCTTCCTTGTTCCCAAGTGTTTTGGTGTGAAACACTGAATGTAAACATAACTGCTAATTTACAAGTAAACTTCATTGGAGAGCTTTAAAGGTTCATCCAGAAATGAAGATTCACTCACTATCTACTCACCCTTATGTGGCTGGAAAGTCCGGGGGAAGTTTCGTAGTTCAGAAAACATTTCTGGAGCTTGGAAACAGCCAAAAGAATCATCGGTGCAAACACTTCCTGTGAAAAACAGAAAGCTTTACTGATTGGTATAAACATGTCAGGGTTCACACAAAACCAGGGAACAATCAGGTCAGCAGATTTTGATGCGCTACGGGAGAAAATATTTAACCCGCAGATGGGTTTGGCTTTTTTGTTGGTGGTCTGAACCTGACAATCACTTCTAAATAAAATAAGTCCAATCCTGCAGGTTCACTGGGGTTCAGAGGGTTTTGTTGGTTTTTCTGTTGGTGTGTGTAACGAGCTCTCAGACACATCCATCACTGCTCACAGTCACAGCACGACTAACGTTAGCAATCTGCGGCTAACATGCACTCACACCACAAGGTCAATTAGCTTGACCCGGCTAATTACCCAGCCAGTCACCTGACACACACACACACACACACACACACACACACACACACACACACACACACACGAACATGTAGTAACAAATCATCCGTACACGCTCACGCAATGTAACAAGCACAAAGACATACATGCACACACACACACGCACACACACACACACACACACACACACAGAGGTCCATTAGCAGTGCGTATGTTGGTCCAAATGAAGACCAATGGCCGGGCAGCTTTAATCTGCTGCTTCCAATGAGGAAACAGAGGAAATAAAACAAGACTAAATGATGATACAACTCTCCTTCAACTGGACTGTGTGTGTGTGTGTGTGTGTGTGTGTCCTCGGGAAAAACACTCAGCAATGATGCTGACATTCAGTTTTATGTTAATGACACTAAAAGAGCCCAGATGGTATCAAGGGGAAGATTTTTCTGATAAACCATGCGAGAAATTTGATAATTCACCCTTGAATTATTTCATGATTTAATACTTCTTGCTCTCGATTTCCTAAATCATGCCTCTGTGGGCAGTTACTTCAGCCACAGGAACTAAAAGATTGTATAACATCGGCAGCAGGTCAGCAGGTGGTTCAGTGCTGAGGTTTCCTTAAATGACTGACTATATTCATATAGCATCTTTCAAGAGCAGAACATCACAAAGTGCTTTTACAGACAGTAGAGCATATGTCTCAACCAAGGCCGAACAGTCCCCTTCAATTCAATTAAACCTATTTTAAATTCTGGATCTTATCTGGATCCGCATCAAACATCAATCCATTATTGTTCATCCGTGCATTATTCCCTAAGAAATTAACAAAATATAGCAAGTGACCGAGACCCATCCTCCATCCAAGTTTCATGGAAATCAGCTCAGTAGTTTTTATGTAAACCTGCTGAAACACCAACCAACCAAGCTCTAGTCTAAGTCCAAAGAGAGAGAGTTTCTAGGTTTAGGAGTAATTTAAGTCTGGACTGAGGAACAGATTGGAGGACTGTAGAGACCAGCTGGCAATAAAGGGCTGCAGAGAATCCCTGATACGTAGTTGCCGACTATGCAGAGCTCTGTGAGTAATCAAAACTACCCTGAACTGGATTCTGAATTTGTTGGGAACCAGAAAAGAGAAAATCAAAATGAGTGTTGCATACAGTCTTGTACTATGAAGCAAGTTCAACATACCTACCATATGCAAATCAAACACCATGACCCTTTCTATGCACATCTTAATTCAAGATTGGAAAATTTCAGGATGTGTTTTGTGGATAATTGTGTCTGTTTTGTTGTGCTGTGGTCCAAAAAGAAAGGAATTACATTTTGTTTAACTGGAGGACTGACAATAAACAAGAACTCAAAAAATCATATCATATCTCCATATTTTATCTTCAAGCCACCTGAGCACTGCCAAATTAGTTTTATATTTCTTTTATAACATGAAACTGGAAATTGGTTAAAAAAAAAAAAAGTAAAGAAAAGAGGAGGTCCCTGCAATGCAAAGTAAGATACAGTATAGCAGGCTGAGTAAAACCCAAATAATATAATACAAGTTGATCCAAAATATTCACAAGAGCATTTTTCGCACACACACACACACATACACACACACACACACACACACACACACACACACACACACACACACACACACACACACACACATACACACACAGTTCCCAGAAAGTGAAGGGAGTCCAGAGAAAGAGGAAAGGAATTATTTTTCTTTATTAAGTGAGCTGCTTTCCTTCGGGACGACAAACACAACACACATTAATCTAACCTGCTACCGCTGCATCTATGTGTGTGTGTGTGTGTGTGTGTACGACGGAGTCTCAGGAGTTTCGGCTGCTTTAGACACGGTGTATTGGCTCTCTGCTCAGCCCAAAGACTAATTACTCAGAGTGACGTGGCTACACACACACACACACACACACACACACACACACACACACCCACACACATACACACATACACACACACACACACACACACACACACAAACCTCAGCTAGTCAACAGGTGTGTTAGACAGTGAGGTGTGGGAACATTACAGCTGAGAAAAGTAGGCAGGAATTAATTAAAGCGGGGACTGTGTGTGTGTTTTCCGTACGCGTACATGGTAGCACGTAATTGTGATTTTGTAGTCCAGCAGAGGGCGCGCTTAAAATTCATCATTAGTCTCAGTGAGCTGAATCTGTGCCCCGAACGTCATTCTGCTTTCATGGAGGATTTGTTGGTAAAGCAAAACGTTAAAGTGCCTATTTGACTATATTTTGGATTGCAACCCAGTGCTAATAGTGATAACGTATATGTTAGCGAGGGAAAAGGAGTTAGTATCTCGCTGAGAAGTTGTGTAAATGCAGGCGGTGTCCCGCAGGTCTTTAGCTAAAAGCTCAATTTGACAGCGTCTTCTTAGTTGTTGCTCCCTTTTCCTTTCCTTTCCAAGTCAACACCTGTTTTGTGTCTCCAGCCCTCAAAGTGTTTGCTTTGTTTGCCTCTGAAGAACAAGTGAGAGCCACTACTGACAGACTCTAGCCAGTTAATCCAGCCTGGATAAGCAATGCGTAGATTCAAAAATCCACTTATTTTTTTACTTTTTCATTCAAAATACTTAAGTCTACGCTCTCCTCCCACCTATAAACGGTTCCAGATCAGAGCAGTCAGGCGTGACTTGGTATTTATTCCTCCAGCTCAGCAACATCTCTTTCCTCCAGATCTCCCCGGTGCACAGCAGCTCTGTCCCTCCTCTCCACCAGTTTACTCCACAAAACATTCATTAAAGCCACATTCTAACATCTAACTTGGTGAATTAATGGGTTTATTTTGACCAAACCAGAGTTATAGATGGGAACGACGATCCAAGACTTTGTTTAGTGAGTTTCATTTTTTTTTATGTTAAGTTTAACTGAAGGGAATAGTGTTAAATTACCCTTTAACAGTCATGATTGGCTAAAACAACAGTAAATATAGTTGTCTGTTATTCTCATTCCTATTATTGTGTGAGTACTTCATTGTATCGTTTTGCTGTGTGAGATATTTGGTTGTGTTTTATAAGTGTGTGTTTAATTGTGTGTGCACTCTTGTGCACGAGAGTGTGTGTTGAACAAAGAGCTGTTGGCTTCAGTGACCCGGAATATCAATACTGGCCAAACATGTGGTTAATACTGCTGATCGATACACACACACACACACACACACACACACACACACACACACACACACACACACACGCATACACACATGCACACACACACACACACACGCATACACACACGCACACACACACAAAAACACACACACTTCCTCTTTTGTCCACATCTGTTCTTTCTGTTGAGTTTAGTAGGCCTTTCTCTTAATTTTTCTCTTCATCCCTTTGTTCTCTCTCTACATCCCTTATTCCAATTATCACCCTTTATTTCTGTTTGTATCCCTTCTTTCCTTTTCTTATTCTTCCCTCTTATTTTTTTTACTTTCTCTGTCCATTTCATTGTTGTTTCTTTTCTCCCTCTTTTATTTTCATTTTTTTCTCAGGCACCTCTCTTTAGTTGTTGCAAAAAAAAAAAAAAGTAACTCTCAGCTCTGAAAGACTGGCATACACCCACTTTGTGTGTGAGTGTCCTATATCACAAGGCGGAAAAGGAAAAAAAGAGAAAAATACTTTTAAAAGTAGGAACAGAGAGAGAACAAAACAAGAGTGGGTAGAAGGAGGGAAAGGTGAAATGAATAAAAGAGAGGAACAGAACAAGAGCGGAGAAGACGAAGAAAATGAACCACAGCAGATAAAGTGGAGGGAACAAGACACACACACCCCGGCATGCACACACACACACACACACACGGGCCAGCCAAAACCGTGTGAAACTGTGATGGATTTCAGTTATTAGCCAATCAGAAAGATGGATGGCGCTGCGCTCCGTCCAATCAACATCATCATCTAGATCCAGTTAGCAGATAGCGCCTCGCTGCTAATCAACTTATTAAAGTTCCTGATAATATCGCAGCAGAATAATCTCACACACGCACACACATACTGACTGAGGAGTTGGGAGTCGATAAAATCACTTGAGGCGAGGCCGAGCGCGGAGGTAAGTAGTGACGCTGGAGGTCATTAATATTATTTAACACCTGCAAGCACAAACACTAATGAAGAAGAAAAACTGGACCGCCCGCTTCCTGCTGCCTCGTCCTCCAGGTGGAGGGAGGGAAAGAGTGTGTGTTCAGATTTTTATTTTACTCATCTCACTATGTGTGTGTGTGTTTGTGTGTGTGTGTGTGTGTGTGTGTTAGTGCGTTGCAGAAAAAGTAGTTCATTAAAAGCAGCTTCAATGGAGAATTATTGTGTATTGTATTTATTTCAATGAAAAAATGCCACCAAACTGACAAAAACGGAGCGATATTAGAGTCTCTGATGGAGCAAGCAATGGTTCAAAGACGATTTGGATTCTTCTACGATCGATGTGATGAC
This sequence comes from Diplodus puntazzo, assembly GCA_963678695.2. Classification (NCBI taxonomy): domain Eukaryota; kingdom Metazoa; phylum Chordata; class Actinopteri; order Spariformes; family Sparidae; genus Diplodus; species Diplodus puntazzo. The sequence continues at coordinate 16,887,501 of OZ023159.1, read as the reverse complement.
CAACGTCATATGTTGTTGTGCAATTGGATCAGGTGACAAAAAGGCTGTCAGAAGGACATATATACCGACTGGGATGATTTAATGTTACTAAACAAGATGGCTGGAGGACGGCGCCTGTTCAAAAACCTACTTAATAACTTTATGGAGAAATGTTTTATAGAGAAATGATTCGCTAGTTTTCCCTTTGCTGTCCTCTGGCTGCTCTGCCTGGATCAGCTCTGTAGCTTCACTCGTTGCTATAGTAACTGCTAACAAATGTGCGGCATCTAATGGAGGCCGGTAAAAGTACTAAGGTGATTTATGGAGTTTCTTGGTAGTCAGTTACCAGCAGCTTTGGGGCAGCTATGGCTCAGGGGTAGAGCCAGCTTCTTGTTATCGGAAGGTCCCTGGTTCGATTGCCCTGGTATGCATGTCGAAGTGTCCTTGGGCAAGATACTGAATCCCAAACTGCTACTGATGTTCTGCTCGGCACCTTGTATGGTAGCCACCACCATCAGTGTATGAATGTATGTATGAATTACTGTAAGTCACTTTGGACCAAACCTGGTGAGAAAGCCACCTCAAAATTGTATTCGCTACGTCAAGTTTACCTCAGCCTTCTTGGAGGATGTTCTGTTCTGTGCCAGTCCAGCCATGTTAACTGGGAGCTGGCTGTTTGGGGTGAGTCAGCGCCCGCAACTCGGCGGTAAGAGGGGGTGGGAGTGTAACGTACATTCCGTGACCAGATAAGAGCGCAAGCTTAATAAAATACAAGAGGACAACCAAAATCAGCAGGTTTATTTCTTTAATGAACATTAATGTAAGGACCACACTTTGTGGCAAACAATTCATGGACCTCTAAACCACTTTTTCTCTCAATATCAATTTTGTTGCAATTTTTTCAATGGAGGAAACTTGTAGTATTTGTGTTTGAGAATTTTTTGACAAAATAAGAGAACTGTATTGAATTTTGTGCTTCAGCTTTTTGCATTGGTTGTTTCCTGTATTCATTTCTTTCATTCTTTTCGTACTCTGTATCTTGTATTCATTTGAATGGAAAGTTTCACTGGCATTACATGTCCAATGTTTCACCTCAGAGATTTTGTTTTCCTAGCATTGTTTTCATAGAGAATGTTTGCATTATGTCTTATTTAGTCAATATTGGTTTTGGTCGAAGGTTTTATGTGCCAAATCGGTAATATCATCACTTTTAGACTTTAGATACACTTTCAATAGACAGATCAAGTGATCAGAGGGTTTTCAATAATATTTAGGCCATGTAGGTGAAGTGTCCAAACATAAATAATAGCTACTTGGGTTTGTCATTCACATATTTGTGAGTTTTTGTGTCTGGTATTAACAGAATGTAAATGGTGAGGCAATATTTGCCTCATTGGAGATGTTTTAGTACACTAGTTAAATAATGTTAATAGTTTATTGATTTATGGAGAATTTTAATGTCTTGCACACATAATTGTTGCGGAGGACTTTCATCATTAGCCATGTGAAAAACAGCGAGTACCTTAATAAAGAGTAGTTGCGCCGGAGGGGTCAGGGGTCGGAGGTCAGCCCGGGGCCTCGTTTCATTCGACAGGGATGGATAGAAGAGACACTGCAGGGATCAGACCTGCAACCTTCCAGTTATGGAGCCACCTGAAGCACAGACAACAGCTCTCTTATTGAAAGCATATAGCGTATACTTTAGGTGAAAATTAGATTACCCTAACACTGTCAATGATCTGTAACCTGGACAGATCAGCTGCACTTGAAGGTAAACAGGAAAAAGGAAAAAACAGCTTTTCTGCTCATTAAAGCAACCCCTAATTGAGTATCAATTCCAGTTCAATGTGCTCCTGTTTGCTGCTTCTTCTGCTGGACATCCCAGCAGCAGGACGGGACGTTTGATCTGCTTAAGTGATTTTCGAAGTCTGGATCGAACCCTGAAAGCTGACTGCAAGCAGAAAGGAGCCCTGGAAGTGTTTCTAGAGTGGTAGTACACAGAGGTATGTAATACAATGTATATGAGTACATACTGACAAATCCAGGGCCCCAATCTACGTACGTCACTCAACCAATCCAAGGTGAAGTGATGTGCATCATCTTTGTTCAGCCTGATTTTTTGTGTCTGGCTGTTTTGGCTACTCAAACACAAGTGCAGGACCAATTAGATGAACCTGGATTGATTTATTCCTGATTACTGTACGTACCTGTCATGACCTAGAGGCCATATAAGTAGAGACAAGAAACCGCGATCATCCATCTCACAGAAATGCAAAACAAGACAAAAGAAACGGCCAAATTCTTAATTACGGCAGCTTTTAATGAGGATTATGCAGAGTTTAAAGGCGTATTTGCAACCAAAGGTAATTCGACAACAAGGCTGGCAGAAAGTCACTGACAGACTGGGTGCATAAGTGATCTGTAAATATCAATGTATAATGTTTTGCAACCATTATAGAGTCATATTCGGACATTTGAAATAACCATTATATGTTTCAGTGCTGGTGACAAGACAAGATAAGGGATCAGGTTAAAGGGGCACTACATAGTTTTGGAGAAGGAATTCAATCAAATTCTGATTGAACAGCGTGCACATACAAACACACACAGCATGGGGTCCAACTTGTGATGGAGATTGTTGGTGTTTGATCCGAGTTGGTGTTAATGATATAAAGCTTAGGAGTGATGGCAGGCTGACACTGACAGCCATCACAATGGGAAAATGACTGTCACATTACTGTCAGATACCTTAACCTGTCTCTGTGTGTGTGTGGGTGTCAGGCAGTGATGTGGGGGGTCAGGGTCATGGTGTGACCCCAGCGTTGGATCGATAGTCGGGCCATCAGAGCTGACAGATGGCAAACCTGAGCCTGACTCCAACAGAGAATTTCTACTACATCCTGCCATTGACAGACAGCGAACGCACCGTTACGCCCCACCCACCTTCAGCACAGTACCTGCCGGACTGATGATCAGAGGTGAGCAGGAAGTCATCAGGGACTGAGATTTATCCAGAAGGTCTCAGAGTTCTGTTGTTCTAACATCAAGTGCCAGGAAAGATTTTAAATTGGTTAGAAATTGGTTTCTGTGCTAAGAAGCTAAGCTAGCTGCTCCAACACTAAGCTATCAGCTGCCATTTCATCATCAATTCATCTGCCTGAGTGTGGAATAGTTTTTTTTTTTTTAGTCTGGGCCTAAGCTGCTTCAAAAGACATCTGAAGACAAATACAAGCAGAACCAACACTTCACACAGAGATATACAGCCCCTGACCAACAGACACACACACACACACACACACAGAGGATGGAGTGTGCTGTGGTTGATATGTGAGGCTCATTAACACCATTGTCTCTATAAGGAATGGTGGATACAACAACAACAACAGCAATAACGACAGCTACATCCATCCTGTGTGAGGATTTACACGCTCTCTGTTTGGACCTCAGCCTTATTTTTAACTTTTGGCCAGCTGCACAGCCTGCGAGCAGTTTAGCCTCCTTAACAAATCCTACTTTTTTGGTTGTTGTTATCTATTGAAAACACATTCCTGTCTGTATTGTTCCTTCGTCCATATCGTTCCCTGTATGAAAGCACATGGCAAAAGACATGTAACCCTTTAAATAATGAGAGAACTGTCTGAATGTGGATGTTTCTTGTATCAAGATAAGTAGTAGACAATAAGTATAATTAAGTATTTTTACTTACTGGGGTAGAGCTTTACTTGTACCTATCTTAAAGGTGAACTATGCAACACAAACAGAGACAGAGCCTTTGATACAGACTGCAGGAGTTTAAGGCCAGTTTAATCCTAATTCTCTCAAATTGGAGAAGAAATCTGGTCTGGGACCTCATCTGGTACTGTTGTTCTTCCCAGATTACCTGGTAATGCGAAGGGTTTACCGATCAAGTTTTAAGCCTCCTGAACATAAATTTCTAGATGTAGATTGCACATTTGTGTGTTATCATTACTGAAAAACAGTTGGGTGACAGTAAAAGAGCCAATTGCCTGTCTACAAGTCCAGCAGTTCAAAAATAAAGATCCCAAAAAAGTTACAAAAAAAGTCACAGTGTCTCTTTAAATATGTCCCGTCAATTTTACCCCCACTCTACTACATTTAGTTGTACAATCGTATTACTTATCCAACATATATTAACATATACATATAAATCAGCTAATAAATGTAGATGCATTATTATTGATTAAGCTACTCAACAGTTGGCCTGTTGTAATCAGAAAAAACATCCATATGGCTCAACTGTGAAAGCAGCTTATTACGACCCATATTTACATTTGTTGTTGGGCAGCGACGTCTAGTGGCTCTCATAATAATTGCGGGTGCAAAGGAGGAAGTGAAAAGTATAAAGAGTGAAAAGTCTGTGTGGTGAAGAGGTCGTGGATGGATGGTCGGGTTAAACAAGCACAGGGCTTTCATTTGGGGGACCACATGTCCAGTGTGAAATGAAAAGTCAATTTAATAACGTTGTTTTGGCACATCATATTAACATATCTTAATTTGCTTACATGCCCTCGGTATATTTGTAACTGAAGTTATTTTAACCCAAATCATAATGTTTTCCTGAACCCAACAAAGTACTTTCATTGACTAAACCTAACCAAGTAACAAGAGTATGATTCAGGTCCTGTATCCCTTTTGCTGGTACGCTGCATAGTCATGTTCTTTTGGTTTAGTGTGCGTTGTTACAAGAGTTGCTGGCAATCTATTTAGTTTCAGTTGATGAACGCTAAGTATATTTTGATGCTTTTGTACTTTTACTGAAGTTAACTTTTTATATATGACTTTAACCTGAAACAAAGTAATTCTACTCCAACACTGCAAGACTGTGTGGACCCAACCTGATTTAATTCTTCCTTATTTCTTGTTCAGTTTGAGGCTCTGAGAGATATGGCTCTAGAAGTCATTATTTCTATCAGTAGTAACTATCCGAGTTAATATTTGAGCTCTGGCAACATGGTGACATCTCTTAAAAGAAGTCTTATCTGAACCAATTTATTTGGAGGTCAAAGTGAAAGTGAGTGCAGCTTATATGTTGGTAATAATCCCACGCTGCAGAGGATAACTGTGAGCGCAACTACAAGGAGCACAGCAGGCCGAAGTGGAAGCAGGAAGTGAAGCATTCTGTGATGAATGTTTAAGCGAACAATTAAGGACCTAATATTACTGTTCATCTCAGTTTTCTGAGATTTGTTTAAAACCATCTGCTTTTTAGTGCTGTCACTGCATTTCCAGTACTCAACTATCAACCTGGTGAGCATTATCATATCATTATAGACACAAATGATGAACAAAACTAATGAATCAGAATTGAGTTTGAACTTATTAGACATAGTACGTTTTGTCTGTTTAAGTACAGACATAAACATGACAACACACCCATTTTATTCAGTCAGTTACTAACAGAATAAACATTAATCAGCGACGGTCGATACATGATCTGCCAATACCAATTTTTTAATTTTTTTAGCAGATATCCTCAACAGTATGCCACCATTATTACCTTAAAACAGGGCACTGAAGCTGCTGCTGCTGCTGCTCACCGTGCACCTCCTGTATATACACACTGTGTTTTGATTAGTAAAATCACTGACTTAAAAACCAAACTCTCTTTGTCCATAAAACAGCCACTGGATTACAGAACATACAGTAATGGTAATTCAATACATCGACCCACACTAGTATCCAACCATCAAACCTTCCTATCCACATAGTTAGAGCAGTGTGTGCTTGATGTCTCCCACAGGCTCCAGACCAGTCTAATGATGACCCTCGACATGCTTCACTGAGAGGTCAGGGGGCAGAGGTCAACATCACAAACAGGAGGAGGTGAGTGTATGTGTAAGTGTGTGTAATGGGGGGGCGAGCAGCGATGAAGTGGAAATCAAAATGAAAGTAACTTCAATATGTAAGAATTAGCATCCTGTCAAATTTGTACTCAAAGCCCTCTTTGTTTTGAATAAGAATTTGACAGGATGCTAGCTCTAAGGACATCACCTAAGTTACAGCACATCACCATAGTATCATCCCTAACTGCTACTAACTGTAGCTACAGTTAGCTAGTTAGCTCAGTTAGCTGTGCATCTAGCAGTCTTAGTGTCACATCAACAGCACACTTTGACTATGAGATATATCACTGCACATATTTAAGCCCAAGCATTTAATATCATCATATTATGAGATCATTTAACATTGAACTGTGGTTTGAGTGGAGAAGTTCACAGTCCGTCCTCACAGCAAGAGTCACATGTAAACATGATGGGAATGCTGGTGGCTAAGAACTGAAAAATTGATAATCTCACGTGGAACTCATATGGCACTCAGTAGAGCGCATACCTCTGCCAAGGCCCAGCAGTCTGTCTTTAATTCAATCAAGCCTAATCCAATATTAAATAAAACATATTTCAATCCACTAGATCCTGATTTGTATTTGAAGCCACATCAAATTGTACTCAATCATAGATACCGCTGATTATTTTCATCATGGTCCATGCATTATTCCCTGAGATACTAACAAAGATGGTGAAAAACACCTTCTCTCACAATGTTAAAGAATCTGAGAAAAATTCCTGGAGCCATCCCTTCATCCGGATCTGCAACCAAAAGTTAATGTGGTCTAAAGTTTTGTGTTTCATGGAAATCCGTTGAAGTAGTTTTTGTGTCATCCTGCTGAGAAACCAACCAACCAACAATCAAATGGACACGGGCAAAAACATCTCGTCCTCGGCAGGGGAAAGAAGAAAAACAACAGGAGTGACAATCTATGCAATCATTTAGCTGATCAAAAAAAAAAAAGAAAAACAGAGCAAAAGCAGAAAGCAAAAGCATGTGTTCAAAAGGTTAATTATATTAAAATATTTGGATAACGTGCAAATTATTTTTATTCTATCGCTGCTCACTAAAGATGTCCCCAAAATAAAGAGAACCAAAACTCTTACAGACTTTCATTTGAAATCTTCAACATTTCTTCCCTCTCTCACAGAATAATCTGTTTCTCCTCTCTTCAACTCCCTTGTCTCACACCCTCATAAAAAATACTCCCTCCATCTCCTCCATCTTTCCTCCCGCCCAGACTTTGCCGGCTCTAAAAATAATTCTGGGTTTCTGGCCTCCCCCTCTGCTCCTCCTCCATCCTTAACCTCGTCCTGGTCTGCAGCTGATCTTCCTCAGCCGGACCCTCAGGTACCGGGCTAACCGGACGCCGAGGCCGAGGCATGCATCACTGTCAGGCTAAATGTAGAATCAGCATTTCTGAGCCCGCCAAACCCCCGGCCGGGCCTAACCCTTACCTGGTCAGTCCAGGGGAGACGCCGCGGCCCCTGAAGGCTCCGCAGCGCCCCAGTATTGATTTCTTTCTTTTACGGGAGAAACAAAGAGACTTTCTCTGTTACATGATATATCATAATCACATCATTTGTAGCTTTGAGTCCGCAGATGTACGGGAAGCAGGCCAGTGTTAGAGAGAGAGACCTAGATAAAGAGGTTTGTCCTGTCTGGAGGTAAAAAAAAAACTAATTGCATTGTCTGAATTCCTGCTCCATTTCTTTGAGAGTAAGTCATAGTCTTGGTGTTTAAAAATCGAGTTTCTTCCTCAGCTTCTGTCGAATGTAAAGTATGAATTTATTTGTGGGCAAGATATTCAGGATTTCGGGGTTTGTATTTTGAGAGAAATATAATATTGGATATCGATTTGCTTCCTGTTTTTTAAACTTTGGTTTGTTTGTTTTTTAAATATGACATCAATGGTCAGACAGAAAGAGTGCATACCTCCGCCAAGGCCTAAAGGTCCTCGTTAGCCATGTATCATTCATCCAGGATCGGCATCAAATTGTACTCACTCACAGACACCAGCCACGCGAATGTGCCAGAATTTTTAATTAGGATTCATGCATTATTACCTCAGAAATTAACAGAAAATTAATTCAGTAGTAGTTCTTGCGCAATCCTGCTGACAACCAACAAACAGACTTGGGTGAAAACATAACCTCCTTGGTGGAGGTAATGAACAAACATTATCAACAGAGAGTGAAGAAAAGTTTAAGTCAAAGATGTCTATGTCTTGTGTTGTAGAGATATCTACTTGTACCTGTAAGAGGTCATAATGTGATAGCCCTGTTATTTCAGCTGGGAGATGGAAAAGCAGCAATTTCACTACTAAGTCTGATAAGTAAACCAGTAAACTGTCTGCCAATTCTTCTTGTCCCCAGGGTCATAATCCTAGTCAGTAAATCACCTCTGTACCACATGGGCTGTGTGGTGGTGAGAGGCCATTTGACTGAGCCCCCATAATGTAAGCAGACAAATTCAGTTTAATTCTCAGATATTTTAAGTTCCCAAATGTTTTGGGTGTTTTAAGCCCTTTAAAACTCTAAATTGACTTTTTGAACAAAGGCCAGCCGTGCACAACAACTTGTGAACATGGATGCACCAGTTTGTTACGATAACTGATCACAGAGACAAAATACACAATATTCCATACAGAATCTTAAACTTCAACCTGAAAAGCATACCAGGAGAAACTCTCTCTCTCTCTCTCTCTCTCTCTCTCTCTCTTCTCTCTCTCTCTCTCTCTCTCTCCCTCTCTCTCTCTCTCTCTCACACACACACACACACACACAGAGTTGTGGTTGGGATGTCTTTTGGCCAGTGTGTCATGCTCAGGAATATGATGGATGGTTTCCAAACAAAAACCGAGTTTGAGGAGCGAGCAGCAGAGAGACTACCAGCAGATGATGGATGGATCGGTCAGCTGCATCGTCTCGCTACAGCACACAGCGCTCGCAACACAACACATCATGCCACCCAAAAAATTAGAAAAAATCAAGAGTTCTGGCAGGAAATACCCACACTCTCCTCACCCTCCCACACTTAGATGACAAAATTACCTCACATGGACTTTATAAAATACACAAACTCTGAGTCCTGTACACGGTGTGTTTACTGTACAGCAGCAAGCGTGAAAATTTAATTTCCGTTCGGGGGACAGAATCTAAAAAAACCCAAAGAAAGCACTAAAGTTGAGCTTTAACATCAGTGTTTGCAGTGAAATATATGAACTCCGGAGGGAGTCAGACCTCCTGCTGCTCTGCAAACTGAGGTTTAATGGAGGCTGAGAGGTTTTTACTGCCGCTGCAGTGCAGTCTAAGAAACCTGGTGAGGGTTTGGTTTCTTAGAAAAACATTAATTTTAGTTGAAGGTACAGTGATTTTACAGTTACAATTTTACATTTATCAGTTAGAAATTATATTAGACATCTGAGCATAAAGTTCATCAAAATATATAAACTCAAGGTCCCCCTACTGGCTTTCATCATAAAAACTGAGCAAACTACATCGGCTGATGGTCTAAAGATAAAATATAAATAAAATAAAATAACTGTGAAGAAAAATGATGCATGTAGATACTCGATAAACACTTTAAATGGTTAAAAGAGTAATAAATTCATTCTCAGGTGACTTTATTTAAGCAAAAGCAAATAATTCAATAACTGATGTAATCAAGTCCTGTATCAAGAAAAATACAAGCATAACTAATACAACCACTATGACCAACACATATGTATCTGTACATCTGAATGGACTTGTGTTTTATTGTCAAGATCAGGCAGGACACATTTTCCTTCATGTATCACATAAATCAGATATAGAGCTGGAATCTGACAGTAAGTAAACCTGGCGAAAGCCTTGTTGTAATGACATGATCCTTCATTGATCTCTGCAGGGAAACCCTTCTGTTCTCTCCCCTCCCCCGCGCCAATGTCAGAGGTCATGGTCACGGCTTCAGCTTTTGGTGTTTACTCAAAAGAAAAGAAAAGAAAATTTACAAACTCATAACTGTTTGTAGGGCCGTCAGCAACAGGAATATGTGTGTTGCATCTAAGCCTAATTGATTCCATGTTTATACAGTTTATCTCTCAGATCTGCCTTAGATCAACACAAGACCCAACCAGAACCACAGATTTGTTACACTTGTATGTTTCGTACAAAGACCCTATGTTGACTCCTAACATTTCTTGACTTTTTTTTTTTTTTTTTACCTTAAAATAATAGTGTCAAGATCAAGTGTCCTATACCAGGGTGAATGGTGTCTCTGTCTCAGCTCCCTATCACTTGTTCCTGCTCTATGTAACTTCAGTGAGAGGGTCAGATCACAACGCCAAATCGCACGATATGCCAAATTCTACATAACCTTGCTTTAATTTTACTTTGTTGGAAAATGGCTTCCTTAAGATAAATTAACTCTTTCTAAGAAGGCAAAAAACGTGACCATAACAATAAAAAGTTAGTGTTAAGTGACTTTTTTTGTTTACTTGTTTTGTTTTCTTCAAGGACGTAAGCAATAATTATATTTCTACTATTTGATTACTATTTTCACCAACAAATCCACAATATGTCACGTGCTGAAATAATCATTATTGAATCTTATGAAAATTGACACGTCAACTTATACAAAAAAAAAGCCTTTTCTTTCTTTTTTTTTTTTTAGGTTAATAGGGTTGTGAAAAACATGAAGAGTCCTTGGCTTCTATGCCAAAGCGAGTGTGTGTGCACCAAAATCAGAAATATCGTTAGCAACAGAGCCCAAAGCCAGCTGAACTCTGGGTAATTCCTGTCACAGAGCATCGGGGGAAAACACATTTGGTTGTTGAACAGAGCGACTCCGACTCACTTCATATAATCAATACGAGCAGATCCCAGAGCGCGGCTCCCTCAGAGGCTCCAGCATTTACATTTTGATTCAGGTCCTCCATGAGAAGGGGAGGAGGAGGGAGTCATCAGAAAAAAAGGTTAACTCTGCGGCCTTTTAACCCTCCTCCTCCTCCGCCTCCTCCTCCATCCTGTCCTCCCTCCACAGGCTGGTCCTGGAGATGAAGGAGGGTTTGATCCTCCTCGCAGTCCGGCGGTGGCTGCGGGAAGCGTAGCGAGATGCCACGGGGCATCAGAGCCAGTTTGCCGGCGCCTTCTCCGACAAGTCCGAAGCACTTCTCCTGATCTACGGCCCGTTGATGGCTTGTCAATATATGGATCAACACCCCCTCCTCACTCTAATTCAGTGAAAAAATCTAGTTTTCCATTAGTCTCTGCCCCGCCAACGTTACCCCGAGCTTCTCCACCTGTAATTATTAAAGGCAGATTCCCTGAAAGCAATCAGCCCACCGCCATTTGTATCTTTGAAATCTTAATAAGCCGGAGGCAGAGAGGGGAGGTGAGGGGGAGGATGAAGGGAGAGATAAGTACTAAGGGGAGGTGCAAGTGGAGAGAGGAGAGGAGAGGAGAGGAGAGGAGAGGAGAGGAGAGGAGAGGAGAGGAGAGGAGAGGAGAGGAGAGGAGGCAAGGAGATAAGAAAAACAAAAGCATGATTTAGGGAGAAAGGAAGGAGGAAACAAGGTAAAAACAGAGGAGGGGAGGTGGTGAGGAGAGAACGAAAGTGGAGGGGAGGAAGAGCTGATAACAGAAGGAAGGAGGCAAAGGAAAGAATAAAAAGGGGTGATGGGACGGGAAAGACATAAAGAGGTGAGGCTGAAGAAGAAAAGATGAGAAAAGAGAGAAGGGTGATTAGGAAGGACAGAAGCTGATAAGAGGAGATGGCAGGTGAAGAGGTCAAAAAAGGAGTAAAGAAAGGATGGGAGGAAAACAGGAGGAATGAAAGGTTGTGAGGTGAGAGGAGAAAAGGTGAGAAAAAGAGAAGGATGATCAAGGGAGGAAGAAGAGAGGAAAAGTGCTGATAATAAGAAAGGAAAGAGAGAGAGGGAAAGCGGAGATGAGAAAAGGGGTAAAACATCTAGAAAGAAAAGGAAAATATAGGGGAGATGAGAGGTGAGTAGGAGCTGATGAGATAGTAAAGGGAAGGAGGAAAGGAAGAAGAAGAGGTGACTGAAGGAAGATTGAAGGGCCTCCAGAGAGATTAAGGAAAAGGAGAGGAGACGAGAAAAGTAATGATGAGAGGAATGGAAGAGTGAGTAAAGAAGACGAGGAGATGAACAAGAGAGAAGAAGAAAGAAGAACAGAGGAAAGGGTGAGAAAGGACATGACAGGTAACTTTAAATCTGTTCAATCTGGAGAAGCAGTATGGACACACACTGATTTGAATTCAAACATATTAGGGTTTCTGAGCAGCCTCAGTTTCCAGGAGTTCCACCTGAAAACTTCCTCTACTCTGATTTATATGCTTAATATAGAGCTTAACCCTAAAACCACTTGTCTTTACCATGAACACCTGAGCATCAAGTACAGATGTAATGTCAGGCTCACCTGGCATCTAAAACAGATGCTAGAGGGTACCGTCTGCATCAGGTTTTTAACTCACTCCAATTTTGAAACCAATCCAAAGCAATATAAAGCGTTTAGAGCAACTGCTCCACCCGACATATAGACCAACAATTCCCAAGAGGGGATGGAGGTCAGGCTTTCACCCTGGAGACCAGGGTTTCACGTCTTGTGTAAAATCAGATGTCAGTGTCTCTCCTACACCTAGCCAAGTGGTCTAGTGCCTCATCCTACTGCAATGTAAAGTGAACCACGTGTTCCTAGGACTTTCTGGCAGGAAGGCTTTTCACATCGCACACAGACACCAATGGTACATTATGGGACAGATATCCAAAGATCTGAAGTGGCTCCTTTCAAAAAGTAAACCATCACTGGTTCATCTACAGGTTCCTGATACATGTCTTTGCCCGTCCCTCAGACTGAGGCTAACACCCTGCAAAAGAAGCTCATTTTGGCAGCCTGTATCAGCTATTTAATTCTTAACGTCACTAACGTGTTTAGGCGTAGATCTCTCAACTGTGGTGGTAAGTCACTCTCGACCAAAAAGGGGCAATACACCTTTTTCAAGTAATTCAAGTGTTTGATATACTGCCGAACAAGAACTTAGTTAAGCATGAAATTTGATGGAAATATTTAAGATTTTATCTGACATAGGTTTTATTCCTTACATTCAACAATTCAACGTGTGCAGGACAATAACAGTAGCTGGGTGGCATATTTCTCACACTTCAAACAACTTTAAAAGTGGGTCAAGAGGAGGAAAGTACACTGAACAAAACGTCCTTCCAGCATCCTATTTCCTCTGCCAGGTACAGTATTCCTCCCAGAGAGTTGTATTTCCAGGAGGGATAAGAGGAAGGTAAGGTGTCATGTAACTGTGATAATGCGTCTGAATGCAGGCAAAGGGGGTCAGATAGAGGAGTTTCTGGACCACTGTTTCCAAAAGTTTCTGGTTTGGTTGGTTTTAAGTTTGTTGTCAATATACAGATATTTGAAAACATCAACTTAACTGTTTTTTGATATCCTCTCTGAATATCTTCAAAGAAATACAGTTTTCTTAAGGATAAATAATGATTCCTCCTACTTAACAATGATTGATTGCCAACAACTCCCAAGACAACATATCACTGTTCCAACAACAACATGAGACATACGATCATTGGAGAGTACGAGCAACAAGTGAACCAGACCGGACCTTTACCTTTACTGTCTAGTGAGTACACTAAGTGAACCAGACCAGACCTTTACCTTTACTGTCTAGTGAGTACACTTCGTAAGTGCTTGTGCTTGACTTCGTCATTCCTACACTGCATCAGATGATTTCCTCCTTTGCTCTGCTCATAATAAGTACGGCCACTAGAGGTCGCCGCCTAATAATAAATGCAAACATGGGTGATAGCCACTTGCACAAAAACCTATACAGCTGTTCATTAGGTGAGGTCAGGCTGATGTATTACTTACCAAATGCTTAAATGTGTCTTCTTTTTTGGTGGATATGTGGTCACGATTGCCTCTCCATGTCGAGCGACTATATGAGTTTCCAAAATTCACACCCTGAATGTTTCCACCTGAAATATGTTAACACAGAAAAAGAAAAAGCAGACAAAAATCAAGAAGCTCTTGTAAAAAAAAAGGAGGATATTATCTAAGGACCTCACGATTCAGTGAAACATGGTCGGTTAGATGCGGTGGAACAGGTCCTATGAAGAATACAGTAAACTTCTGCAGTTGTTACACTGGTCCGTAGGACATACTGGTCCTGTGTAAAAAAGACTTCAGCCTCAACCTCGACATCAAGGGGGAGAGCAATATAAAGAGTACAGTGGTACCAGTGAAATATAAAGCTTGAGCTAGGTCTTGAAGCACATAAATGTCATGAAATCAAATATCCAGCGGGAGTATCTGAGGTGAGTTACTATGTCTCCTACCAGGACTATGAGGTCTTCTTTACTCGCTTTTTCCTCTTTTGCTCTTTTTACTTTTTTCCTAATTTGTGTTTCTCAGTTTTATCCCCCAGCAGACAGAGCTGAACTTTAGCTGTTTCACATTCTCATTCTGTCAGGATCGACTGAACAAACTTTGTAGAAAAGGTCTTTCACTTTCATTGTGTCTTTTGCCTCCGACTCTCCCTCTTTTCTCTGCGGAAATTTCTGACAAAGCACAGTCACTGTCAGTCCCAGCAGCACCAGATGTAAACGTAGCTGTCGAACATTCAAATCCCTCGTTGCAAATCTGCCCAACAATAACACCGGACAGGAACGCTGATATTGGACGATTCAGATTACGTTCAGTGATGCAATGATGATCTAATGTTTTTACAGTTCTCGCTTTCTACAATATCTGCACATGGCGAGTATGGTTTGGTTTAGGATAATCAGACAAACTACATCCCCAGCCACTGCCACAACCTCCGTATACTTATGTTCTCCCTCATTATACAAACTCTCCTGCATTGATATTGAATTTTGGCATTGGATCTATATCATGACCTGCAGATTTGTCCAAAAAAAGACACAAATTTCAATGACATCTTTAAAGATTCTCTAAACTACATCTTATTTTGTTAATATCTAAAGTTTAAATGCAAGACACAGGATGTCTCCTACTGACTACTCCATTCTGGTTGTGATGTCATTGATCATGCAGGTGCATCAAGTGTTAAACTGAGATTTAAGACGAGCACTGAGAAACTATTCCCCTTAGCAGATGAAATAAAAAATAAAACAAACACACATTTTTGACTGTAAGGGTAATATATTTTGGTGTGTAAATGAGTCATACTTACCAAAAGTTTTCTAATTCATCCAGTATGGGTGAATTAGGGCAGCTGCGACACGGCTGCAATGCAATCCTTTGGGGCAACTCCAACTGTCACAGTTACACTAGAAGAGCTTGTTTTTGCCACTCATAGGCTGAGGTTGTCATTGTAAGTGTCTGACAAGGTCAGCGGAATGACAGCGATGGATCTTTTCATTAAAAAGTAAGATCTTTTTGTAACGACAAACAAAATCTCGCTCTGAAATCTCACGTGAGGTGTGATCCTAAATTGACAAAGCTAAGTTACATACTATTGACTGATTCAGTTTCACTACAGAAAACCAACTGGGTGATTACAAGATTAACACATTTTAAAACACTCATGCTGGGTTGAGTAGCGTGGTTTGCCGCTGACATAGAGACAATGAGCGGACACGATCCGCTGTGGCGACCCGTGATGAGGAGCAGCCAAAAGCAGAGCAAGATATTTAGTTCTGGTTCTAGTTTAATAGCATCACAGTTCTCACCTCAACAGTCAGCAATCAGAGAGCGTATTCCTTTTTTTTCTGACTCTGCTGCTTCTCCATCTAGAAAGAGATGAACTTTACCAAGTGTCCTTTCACATCCTCATCTTGTCAAGACGGAGAGAGAAAACTTTGATGGAAAAGGTCTCTCTTTCTCTCTGTCGGCCTTCTGAGAAACGAGGCCTTCACCCCATTTATTGCTGAGCTGCGGCGTTTTCGAGCGCAGGGCCCTGACAGGAAAAGTGTCAGGCCAGTTTCTGACATGAATTTGCATCCCTCAATGACGGGTGACAGCGCTGAAAGGCCAGGAGAAAACCGACGCATCGATCGGCTTGTGGAAACTATTCAAAGAAACAGATGAGCTGAAGGAGCAGAGAGGTTCTCATACCTCCCCTCCATCCCTCCATCCCTGCAAACCGCCACTTGTTTTAAAGAACAGAACTTCATTAAATTGTGCCACTCGGTGTTTGTATCACCGCGCGGAGGGGGGGTGGCGTGTGCGGGGGTTTGTTGAAGGATCAGAGCTTCGCCACAGAAGAGCTATTAACTCTGCTCCGCCATCAGTGCTGTTCTCCTGCATACGAAAGCAGCAGGTTGTCACGGTACATTCCCACGACGACACAACACCGGGAACACTGCCAGGTATTGAGGGAGTACACACACACACACGCAGATGTATACATACAGTCAACAGCACATACAGATTATACGCACGAATACAAAAAAAATACTGTAAAAAGCAAAGGCGTATACACATGTTCGTATCTCTTACTTAGGAAATACCACAGAATAAACAAGAGGTCGAATGGGAGCTCATTAGTTTAGTTTAGTCTATAAATGCGTTATATTTTAGAGGCTGATCAGATGTTTTGTGTGTAAATTCTTGATCTTCAAAGCAATGTTGTAACTTAAGCTTCCAATACATTTAGTGGTGTAAAAGCACAATATATTCCTCTGAAACGTCACGGGGTAAATGTACAAAGAAGCATACAATGGAAATGACATGTAATCATGCTGATTAAAAATAAAATACATGAAACACAGACAAACAGTATTGAAGCGCACATAGTCACACACGCTGAAAACACATCCTGTCCAGTTTTTGCCCATGATTTCGTCTGAATTGAAATAAACTGACCAGAAAACTTAGAAAGCATTGTTTTCAGGGATTTATTTTATTTGAAGGGTGTTTTTTTTAATCCTCTACTTGTATACTGTGCCATATATTTTTACCTCAACGTTTTCCTCTTGAAAACGCAATAAATTCACATAAAAGCAAGAGCCTAATGTATTGATTTAAATATTATATATTTATTTTCATATCAATTTTTTCCAAGACTATGTAACTTCTTCGTCGGGCTTGCATCTCGCAGGCAGACAGTTGGGTGGTAAAGGTCGATTAACTAATCATTGACTGTGAAAACATTTTGACAATCAAGAAATCATTAAATTCATCTTTTTTATCTATTTAAAGGTGATGTGTGAAGGATATCTGCTATCATATTTGACAACCTATCATTTTATGGACTACTATTTTTCAATATAAATCATGGTTACTGAAAAATATCACAAGAATTTATCAAATATTATTTGTAGTTGGAGCCCTTGCACACACACACAAAAGTCCAGCTCACACAGGTATCCAGCAAACAAAAATAAACCTACATACAAATACACATCCTAAAGCGAACACACAAATCTACACTACCACAAAAACAATTTGTATTTCTCTGTAAATACTTAGTTTATTTAAACTTTTCTTTGACGTGGTTATCTGACCGCTTAAGCTGCACAACTGCAGCTCATAAAACGCCTGTTCACACACACACACACACACACGCACACACACACACGCACACACACACGGACACAGAGTCCTGGTTGGTCTGACAGAGCCAGCTGTGCTCTCTCACTCTTCAATTAATTCTCTCTGCTGCTTTGACCTTTTCCTCCGACAGAAACAAAGAAACTGGAGGCTGCACTGCTTCACAAGTACACACACACACACACACACACACACACACACACACACACACACACACACACACACACACACACACACAAAGATGCAGAAACCCATTCACTCAAAAAAAAAGAGAGTGCACACACATGCTGTAAAACACACCCACAAAACATAAACCATGATTTCTAACATATTTGTTCATCAGGTTTTAGAATGATGTGTGCGTTTAGGTTGGTGGTTAACAACCTGCAAATATTGCTTTTCTGTATATGTCTCTGAACATGCAGTTTGGTCTGTAGGGCACAGGTAGACATTTTTTTTGAAGAGGTCACAAGAATGATTGTTGTCGACAGTTGGTGTGTCGGTTTGGTCCAGAGTAGAGTTTAGATCGGGCCCAAAATATCAAGCCCGACCCGACACGAGCCCGTGCACGTTGTGTCCGAGCCCGGCCCGGCCCGGCACATCAACTGTAATTATGAGCCCGAACCCGATTTAAACCCGACATTTTTTTAATATGTGGGTTGTTGTAACTGACGTTTTCAAACTCCATGTTGCACTAAAACTACACAATCAGTGACGCCGGTAACGCGTTCCTCTAATCTGACCACTTTTTTCAGTAATGAGTAATTTAACGCGGTAATATTTCCAAACCAGAAATCAGATTAAAGTATTCAAGTCACTGTGCGTTACTATTATTTTCGTCATTTTCCTTGTAAAAATATATATTTTGCTTTCTTCTTGCGTCTCGAGGAGTGACGTGACGTGCGGGAGAAGTCACATTTTCAGCACGAGGACAACTCACATGTAACACCACGCAGCGACACGAGCAACATGGAGGGAGGAGAGAGATGCGCGTTTTCTAGCTGGAAACACAGTCATTGTTTAGAGTTATTAAAACATACACACACACACACACACACACACACACACACACACACAAATGCTTGATCAAGGGCCCGGCCCGGCCCGGCCCGGCCCGGCCCGGCCCGAGGAAAGTGACGGGAAATATCGGCCCGGCCCGGCCCGTGGGGTCAGGGTCGGGCTCGGGCTCGGGCAGAGAATCTAAACTCTAGTCCAGAGTAAGACATCTCTACATTTAGCTGGATCTTTGTTACGAAATGTCTCGCCCACATCCGTGCTGCCCGGAGAATGAATCCCTCAGATTTTACATTTGTAGGTCCACTAAATATAGAAAAATAAAGAACATGCGAGTAAGAAAATATTTCAGAGGGAGTCAGAGAATATGTTGAAACACCTGCACACCACAGCTGGTTGTGGTTAATGATGTTGTTTCATTGAAATTGTAAAGTAACTCATGTGGACTGTTGAAGAGATCCTGACCTGTAGTGTAAGGTTTGCATCATAACAGCTGAAACTTATCTTTTAAATAGTGGAAGTCACAAGTCAGAGGAACCATTAAAATCTAATCAGCTGATTCATGCTTAATCTGATCTAATCAGCCAAATCTGTTTTTTAGGATGTGACCTCATTGGGGAGGTTTATAAAAAGAAAAGCTTATTAAATAAAATAAAAAACATAAAACATTTTTGAAAACTCTGTCTTTTTTTTTCATGTGCAGCTTAACAGCAGATCTCAAGCTGAGGAGATTTGTGTTTTTGCTTGAGAAAACGGCCCAATTTGTCCTTAAGTCAGGTCGGAGTTTGTTACCTTACAGGCTCACTGCCAGGTACAGCAACACATCAGGTTCTGCCTGTTAGATATAAAAAAGTATTCTCACTTTTATTGATCTCTGATTCCAAAGATGCCACTTAAAAGTCAGAGTAAAAACAACATCTTCAATGGCCTAACTAAGTCAAGACACAGATACTCAAAAACAAAGTCAGATATCTGTCTGCTCATTCATCCCTTCGCACATTATTTGTCATTAATCAGTCATTAATTTCTACCCTCCAGTTAACATGTTTAGCCCTGCATCAAAACAGAGGATGCCTGGGTTGTGTTGTCAAAATTATCTAGTCTAGTCTTCCTGTTCTGTCACAATCTTTAAAGCTAAGATTGTAGACACCAGCAAGAGCAAGCAACATTTTAAAGTTATCCAACCGAGAAATAAAATCCCAGCTCCTTCCATCAGCATCCCTTCAGAGCCACCCCTCCGAAACACAATGACCTGCACTACTTGACTACACCGACACCTACTAGCCCGCAGCTCTCGGTGGCCAGCTGGGAGAAATGTATGCGGCTAGTTTGCTGCTTAGCTCTCTTAGCTTTTTTAGTCTAATAAACACAAAGATTAACAGCTATATTAAATGCCACAGTCCTAAAAACACAAGCCAAATTAAACGCTTATAAAAGTAAAAAAATATATTTTAAAAAAATCTAGAATAATTTACCAACTGAACGAACTGTGAAGAGCAGCTACACCCGGGCTAGAGACCTCTCTTGTGTTGCCATCTAGTGGTTTCTACATGCGATGCGTAGTACAACACTTCAAGATCCACTGAGGATCGACCTCCCACTCTGCACAGCTTTAAAATTGTTCAGACTTAAACAATCTGTTTTTGTTGAGACTGTGACTTGACTTAAATTAACGTTTCAAACATTGTGCTTTGTTTCCTGGATTTACTGACAGGCAAATTAGAACGAAACTAGCCGAAGGAATAGGAATAGGAATCCCAAATATATGAAGCCAAAATGTTATTCTCATAGTGGCACTAGTTAAAAAATCAAGAGTTTACTAAATTTATTTGGATGAATATTCTAGGGACAATAAATGTCCGTAAAAAACGTCAAATCTGCCGAATAAAAATGGGGGACAGACCAACTGACGTCGCCGAAAGAAACTAAAAATTTGATGAGGGGTGTATTAGAAAGTTTGTGTAATATATTTTGATGATTTATGATATAATATATTCTAATGTATATGAGATAACAAAGAAATGTGATTTTATTATTATCTCAGCCAGCCAGTCAGTCAACAGCTGTGCGGCGCTGTCACACTTCATCAAAGCTCCATCACCAATGATAATGTGACCTGGCCGACTCAGCACCGCCACTCCCTGCTGCCCAGAATATTGGCAAGTGTCAGATAGCCAATAGATTTATGTATGCAAATCAACCCGATCGATACTGTCTGCCACGGCCCGAGATCTACAACCACACCACATCGCCTGGAATATTTCCTGTCAAATACAATCCAGTGGCAGAGCAGAGGGAGGGGAAAAAAAAAACTTAATATGAAAGGAAAAATGATTTGGAGGAGGAGGAGAGGAAAAGTGAAGATATGATGAAGAAGGTTTGCTGTCAATGAGACGGCAGAAGGCCAATCATCAGAGAGAATAAATCAGTGCAGGGCTGTCATTGGAGGAGGGAATAGCAGTGAGAAACCAAGAGACACAAGAGGAGGTTTTACTCTGTCACAATCTACGTTTACTTGATACGTGTCAAATTATTTTTTCTATATATTTATATCTATATATTTTCTATTTTTAGGAATCAAAAATGTAGTCTTTTGGGTTTAGGTCAGATATAGGTTGAAAAAATTAGATGTGTATGGAGGCATATTTGACTGGAAGTGTCTGACATACTTTGCATGTCGAGACTCAATATAAGAAATATGCAAAATATTCCCTTTACAAAATAACTTGACTTTCTTTTATTTTACCTGTCAAACTGTTATGTTTTAATGTGCTGTATGTCAAATGAGAGTGAAAGTGCTGATATTGTAACAATTGTAATTGTTGTACAAAATCGTAAAGACATTGTAATATTATACACTGTATTTGCCATATTGTATTGTGACGAGTAGGACAAATATTACATTTCTAATAAGCCTTTTTAAAGAACAACCTGTCTTATAATTGATAAATAATATATCCTCTTGTATAATTTTCAATTATTCCCTTCCGATGTATGAAGTTATAACAAAACAATCTTGACAGATATTTAGAAATAAAATTACGATCATTTTAAGATAACATCTCCAGTGTTGATTTAGTCAGAACCACTCCTCCATCATCTCGTGCACTATCCAGGAAAAGGCCAAACTAAGCACAAGGAGAAGGGTCGGGTGGAGGAGAAGGGGCATGTCGGTCGCCTGTCGGCGTGGCTACAACCGCCATGTCATCGCCTCCCCCGTGGGAACCGCCCGTCAAACGGAAAGGTTGTGCCACATCTGCATAATCATTACCACGGCGACAGAAAGTCATTCTGGGAAACAATCAATGTTGTTTTAAGGGATCTTAAAAAAACAAAAAGACAGAAAAAAAGGGTTGAAGTGTCTTAAAGAAGATCTAGTGTCTCGGCCAGACGAACGGCAGCGCTGGCAGTTTTAACAGAAAGTGCAGAGGGCCTCTGAGGTTTTTAAAGACAAACACTTCGAACCTGTTTTTCAGTAAAACCCACAGAGTGAATCAGTGGAGATCTCTGCCAACACGCTGAGGAAATACTGCAGATGTTCAGATACCATTGTTGTGCCTGTTTTAGGCAACAATATCTGTTCAGTGACAGTTAAATATACAATGTTTTCAAAATGAATTATCAAGCTGCACGTCTCCACTTAAAATAACATTCAGGAAAATACAAAATTCTTCTCATTATTATATGGTGTCATATATTTGTTTTAATCAGTCTTCTGGCAGCGATATTATAAATCCTCAGACTAGCCTTCACTTGATTTGAATGAACCAACATGTTAAAAAAAAAACCTTCAGCACAGACGACACAGCTAATCCCGCTTTCAGGCAATTTTTTGTGTCTTACGCTAACTGGTGACGCAGCTAAACATTGCTCTCTGTTCAGGCAGAAAGTGAAGCGATTTTGTGTTTCCTCACCTCTCGTCTGACTCAGTGGATGCAGACTGTTTGGGCTGTACAAGCCTACCGTAGAGCGGTGTAGCAATGACGTATGTATTTCCAGGCTAACCCGGTGGTCAGCATCTTCTTGGTTCCTGCAACAAAAAGCCTCTGAGATTTTTTAACCAGATTTTTGAACATTGCTGTAAATAAGCTGTGTGACAAATGAAAGTTTATTTCATCGTTCGATGTCGAGATTAAAACTGATTCCTTCGCAAACAAGCCATCTTTAACCTCCACTAAGCATCTCACTACAGAAGTACGATACACGTTTTCTGTGAATAGATAAATCTGCAATTTGTAATAGCTTGTAACTGAAGTCGGCCTGTAAAGACAGACTCTAGTCTACATGAGCAGATGAGTCTCTGTGTTCAGTGTGATGACGTTTAACGTCCGCATCAACTTCTGTAGCCTCACTTAGCCACTTGTTAGCCGCCGCTATTTTTACGATTTGTTGGCGTTTTATAATTATATTGTGAAACATTTAATGATATATGTTATGTTGTAGAACAAAATCTGTTAATAGCTTTAGCCTGTGGTAACTAACTGTGCTAACCCCATCGCTAACAGTTCCAACATACAGAGCTAGCAGCTCTTACCTTTTCAATTTGAACCTCACCCCGACCCTGGTCCCGCCCAAGCCGAGTGTAGGGTGGATGCAACTGTAGCTAGCATGGGATGCACCGATTGTGTCTCCGAGTGTGCCTGGATGTTTATGCTCAGCTCAGGGGCAAATGTATACCTTGTGTCTTTTCATTCACTTAAATGCAACAGCGCCACCCATTGCTTTGTCTGAATACACAGTAAGAGCTGCATCCTACTTTTTCAAAACTGTTGTTTCCTAGCTGAACGCTGTAGTTTTGAGCTGTAATGTTAGAGCTAAACAATTAAATTGTTGACTGACAGCGAAAGGCTTTTTTTTTCATCGCCAAACCTATTATTTAACCTTTGTGTCCTAGTACAGTTGCTTTCTTAAGTTTTGAACTGTTAATTGTTGTTTCTGGCCAAAGACTGGATTTTATTAACCGTTACGTCTAAATGCTGAATGATTAAGTGCTAGCTGAGAAACGTGCTCTGGTGTCCTACAAAAACACTGTATTCTTGAACTTTTGCGTCCATCCCAACACTAAAATCTTTATTGCAGCGTCCTTACTAAATGCCATGTATCTTAAAAAACACATGAAAAGGGGATGACAATGATGACGATGATGATGATGATGATGATGAGGAGCAAAGATATGAATAGGAAACAGGAAGGAAAGGACGAAGAGACAAAGAAAAGGAGGTGAAAATAGAAATAGAGAGACAAAAGAAGACGAAAAGTGTAATAAGGAATGAGAGGTGGAGACGGATAAAGAAAAACATGAGGGGTAAGAAGAGGAGGAGGAAGTGAGGGAAAAAGAAAGAGGAGGAGGAGAAAAACAACAGATTTGTGACAAGGGAGGGGAGTTGAAAGAGGAGCAGAGGAGGAGAGGAGCAAGAAGGAGACAAGAGGTAAAGGATGGTGATGAAGGAGCAAAGGAAACGAGCTAAAAGAAAGAGGAGAGGAGGAGGAGAAAGGAGAGGAGAGGAGAGAGGGTCCTCCTCTATCAGCAGATAAGAGGCAGAAATGGATGAATCCTATTGGCCGGTGAGCCTCTTCCAGCCTCTTATCTTCTCGCCTTCGTGAACTCAGGACACATTTCATAGAAATTTGCGAAATCAGGAAAGCCGGGTATCGTGTCATCTATCACTGGGCGACACCGGCCCATACATCCTCCCCGCTTCACAATAAAAGCCACAATTGACACTTTTTCTTTTTTTTTTTTTGGTTTCTTAACAATTATTTGCTGCAGCAGCTACAAAAGCAGCTTTGGGTTTTCTCGTTTGTTACTTTCAAGGTCAAACAAACTCGGGTTGGATTCAAAAGTTCCAGCCGGCTTTAGAGAGCCACTGAAGATGTTACATAAATCACCTGCAGATGTCTGTAATGACACGTGTACATTTTGACTTGGATAACTTTTGATGCATCAAAAGGACAAAAGGAAGGTGTGGGAACAAGAGCAGAGAAACGTTCCCAAAACGAATCCTGGCAATGGTCCTGAAGCAGCGCGCTGCCAAACCATTTACATTTTACACACACAGATCAGAGACAGAAAAACATTCATTTACGCGGAAACATTACGTCAAGGGGAGAGCTGACAGAAAGGTGAGTGAGGTAGACAAAGAGAGGAAGACTGGGAGGATAACTGGAGGACTGAAAAGACTTTTTGTGTCATGTGTGATTAAGCCAGCAGTGCAACATTTAAAGACATTTAAAGTAAAAAAATGTCTGTCCACGTTGTCTGGAGAGAGGACAGATCTGTGTGCACTAACAATCTCTGAGGTGGTCGTAGAATCTCTCACGTGAAAGCACAATCCACGAGAGGGAGGGTCCTCAACGGCTGATGGCTGATGGCAGTCTTTATGTCTGATTTCTCCATCATTTGGTTCCATGGATTTCAGGATCGTGGATTTGTGAGGTAGAATCATTAAAGCCGTGGGTTATTGACGATAAGTTCTGTTTTTTGCGATGATGAGTGGATGCCATGCTGGTGGGGCTGCTGTGTTTGTTTCTGTGATGCTAAATAAATAATGTGCAATAATGTGACAGTATTTTGTGCATCGTTGGTTTTGACTGCAATACTCGGCCTCTCTAGTTTTCACTCTGATACTACTTTCTTTAGTTTCTCTGCCTGGTGTGCGCCCAAATCTGTAAATCATATATGGGGCCAGTTTGCAGGACCGGACTTTTCATTTCCCACTCGGGAGTGATGTAGTGGGCGGTCACTGTTAAGCTCCCTCCATCCGCCAAGTGGTGCTGTGGTAGATAATTCCTGAACAGCTGCAGCATTCACTTGTTAATACAGGGCAGGCACAACGGAGCGACTACATGCACACAGTACACGAAGGCATGTCGTAGTGGAGCTCCAGCACTTAGACCGTATAGCTCAATCCTGTATTCACTATAACAGAGTGTGATCACATGTCCACAATGCTTCTGTAGCATTGGATCTGAAGCTAAGTCCATTTTCCGTCTCGATCCACTTATCAACGCATTCGGGAGATGAATCACGACGTACATGGCTTTGCATGTCTCCACAGGCAAACCTGACTTCAGTCGAACGATGTTGGTATACAGTTTTTGGCCAATCCACTAATCTTTGTCCATTTTCTCCGTAACTAACTGGAAAAGCGTAACACTCCCAATGACTGTAACGGAAGGATCCTCCCGGTATGGTCTCTCTAGTTTATGTTCATCATTTCAACAGCAAAAACAATACATGAGGTCAGCTAGCCAGGCTAAGCCAACTAGCATGTTATAGCTGATAGACAACAACTGCTGGACTTTACAGGCGGCAGAGTTTCACCATTTTTCTGGTGGTTCTAAACTTGCTGTTCTGCACCTGCGAGATGCAGATGTAAATTGACAATTTTGACAGTAACTGTTTGCTGAAGCGAACAAGTAGACAGAGCTCAAGTCAAGATGTAAGTCCCTTTTAGTAAATTACAATAGAAAATGGGTAGTGTGTGGCTCCAGGACTAAGAGTGAGCAGCAGTGCTACAGAGGGTCAGTGTGGTGGCATCCAAAGCCTGATATATCTTATGTGCCACAGAGCTTCATTGTTGTCCGAAAACTTTTAAAAACACATCACTGGCCCACACCTCTGTACACTGGTTCCTCCTCTCTCTCTGTCTCTCTTTCTCTTTCGCTCACACACATTCACACATTGTAGTTTATGTTGATTCAATCCACTACACCATCCTGGTGCTCCAAATACTCACCAGAGCACCAGATGTAAATTAATCCACTGCAGAAAATATCCTTCAACAAATGCATTATTTCCTCCTGTATTTTAAAAATTACTGTTCAGCTTTTACAGGACAAAATGTTGCAACCTTTTTTTAAAAAAAACTATACATGTGTGAGCTTTGAGATTTACATTGTCAGGAGGAGGATAACTTAAGTATTAATTGTTAAAATTGTATTGAAAATACAGGAAACAGTCAATGCCATTATTTGAATAAACTTTTTTCCACATTCTGTTCGTTTTTCTTTTTTCTCGTAGTAGTTTCTTCTAAACAGTAGACAATTTGAGGGGGGATGCCATCCCCTTTCTAAAACTGCCGTACCCAAGCCGAGAGGATCGGTAGCATCAGCTCAGCTGAAATTGCACCACCAAGAATAAGCGACCGATTTTAGGGGAGACATGATTACAGATACTGTTTTTACTAGGGTTAAAGTCCACTACAAGTCCACATCAATTTGACACCCTTAGGAGTAAAACATTTGAAGTATACATTCTTGGTCATTTAATTCAGTGTACAAATGAGCACTGACGTGACATGTTGCATGTTCCCACCAGCTTATCTACTTGTGAGGGTTTTGTGTGTGTGTGTGTGTAACTGGTAAAGTTCGAATTAAGTCTTGTCCGGCCTCTCAGATGTGTGCGCGCGTGTGTGTATGTGGCAGCCCTGTGCATGACAAACTGGTCCAATTTCAGGCGTGTCGCGGCAGCCGGCTGATATTTGTCTCACTGGTGTTGTTGTTGTTGTTAGGGCCCTTCCTTCCTCATCCTCCTCTTTTTTAGTTTCCCCTCAGATTTGAATCGGTATGGGGGGCCGCGGTCTGTTCCCCCTCTGACAGCGCAGAAATAATTACAGTACGGCCTTCCCCCCTCGCTGGCTGTTATATTAGCCCTCTTATCAGGCTGCTGAGGGGGGTAGTTGATCAACTAAGGTCACTGTATCCTGACCACAGCACAACAGCTACACCGCCATTTGGAGATATGATAAATAAAAGCCGGGGGTTACAACAACACTGTTATCTGCTACCGACTGCTTTTTGTTTCATTCGCCTCTCTCCCTGCACCTCGTCTGTGCTTGTGTCTCCGGAGAAAGAAGGAGAAAGTTAAAGCAGCCGATGGAGAGAATATGGAAACCTGAGTGCAGTTTGGTAGACTTGGTGTAAATGATGAGCTGGAATAATAAATACCTCTGCGTGATTTTGAAGCTTAAAGCTCACGTGTTGGTGTTCTATTTATTTACCGAACACGCAGCGATACCGCGAGAGGCTGGGAGGAGGTGGGGCGGCTGGCTGTGGTTGTAAATGCAGCTACATTATTCTAAAAAACGCGTCGGAGACAGCCGGGCTGGTGTAAGCCGAGATAATAGATGCACCTACATTATCCTGAAGTGGCGGGGAAATTGAGGGGTTAGGAGGGTGAGCAGAACAGATGTGCTTACATTATTCTAAAGCCAGATTGATAGTGACCGGGGTCGAGCCAAAGCGCGTGGAAATAAATACATCTACATTATTCTGGAGTCATGTGAGAGCGAGAGGTTAGAGTGAGCGAGGAAAACAGATGCAGATACATTATTCTAGAGTCAGAGTGAAAATCTTAGAGGTGGAGGTGAGCCTGGAAAAAGTGGATGCACCATTACTCTTCAGTTCAAGTGATAGTGTAAGGTTAAGGACGCAGGTTTACCTACATTATTCTCAAGCTGAAAGAGACAGGGACACCGCAGCCACTGTGTGAGCTGCTTAATATAAAATGGTCTGTGTGTTTTGAAAGGGAAAAGACGAGGGGAGATTTTATAGGAGAGGGCACTGAAACTGGAGGGTGTATGGTAGCCTCGTGCACACAGAGAGCTGTCACATTTTATTTAGAATTCATCTGAAAAAATTAAATATTTGATTTTGATACCCAAATGGTCTCCAAATTCACCAAAAAAGGACATTAACCTCAACAGACCGTTTCATCATTTGCCTTTAGGAAATGTATAGCCTGTCTTCGTCAGAGAAACAACCCTATAGGTCGGAAATAAAAGCAGCATAAACAAAATGTATTTACATTTGTTGTTAGGTGGCGACCTCTAGCGGCTGTAATGATTATTCCAGCTGCAAAGGAGGAAGTGAGGAGAAGTAGTGTAACGAGTGTAAAGTCCTTACAGGGACGAGGTCCGGGATGGATAGTCGGGTTAAACATGAACAGGACTTTCATCCAGGAGACTGCTGTTTGTCTGACCATCTTTTTCCATAATATCAATGTAAATTATTATTAATTTTTATTATTATTTTATTAGTTTTTGTAAAAAAAAAAAAAAAAAAAAAAAAACTGCTTGGACTTGGGTCCTTGGGCAATGTCTGTCACACACACACACACACACGCACACACACACACACACACACACACACACACAAAATATTGCTCTGGCGTCTCTTAATGAAGTCAGATGTGAATTTGTTCGTCCTCCACAGAAACCTGCAGCTAGGATATGACAGCTAGTCGATTCTGTGACAGGCACAATGCAAAGTAACGCACAGCCCACTTTCTGACAGCACTCTGCCTATATGCTCACTGTGTGTGTGTGTGTGTGTGTGTGTGTGTGTGGTTTATGCAGAGCTGAAGTGAAGCCTCCTGACAGTCTGGGAGAATCTTTTTTCGGTCTCAGCACTCTCATTATCACTTTGAGGTTCTGACAGACCGACTCGTTGGACAGAATAATGCAGCTGGATGCGACGCACACATTTGACACGGCACACAGAAGATTAAAGTGATGGAGGACAGGTGTCAAGACATGTACGCAGCTAAAAACGGGCTGCCTAGAGGTGAAACTGTGGTTTTCTGCAATTACAGACGTGTAACAAAATCCAAGAGTGAACAATTGTTCTTAATGTTCAGTTTTGATATTACGGAGGTCAAACCGCTCAACAAATGCCACTGAGCTACATCAGCAGTGAGTGTTTAATACGGGCGGAGTTTCTGCAGCGACAACTTCAACTTATTTATCTTGCGCACAGGAGAAAGATTTGTGTCCACCAGTAGTATTTCAACAGCTTTTTCAACACTAATCATCTCATCACATAACTTGTTTTGTATTTGATCTACAAAAAATACGTGAATAATATCTGGTGCCATGAATTTTATTTCAAGAATCAAGGACAGAATATTTAAAGCGCTGTCCACAGAACTGACAGCAATTAATCTAAAATAACAATTGGACAGAATTCTTGACTGTCACTTGCTTTAATAATTAATACTACACTGAAAGCAGAGAATGTATGATAATTATAATAGCTATTTTTGATATAGAATCTCACGAGACACGTACTTAAAGGTGCACTATGTACTTCTGGGGAGGAAGTGTTAATCAGAGGAGTAAGACCTTTACTGAATCTTTTTTTCTCACTAACTAAATAAACAAGCTCTTCGTTGTCATGCCTGAATAAACAAACTTAAAGGACAACACAGTTATTTATATGAGGTGGACCCTGCCATCTTTCTAGCTTCAAACACCTTATTTTCCCCTGAGAACAGCTTGTTTACTCAGTTATGGAAAAGATGAATATTTCTGAGTTTGTATGATTACCTTATTGGTATTCTCCAAATCTACATAGTGTCACTTTAAAAAGTAATTAAGTAACCGAAATTATAAAATACATCTCTGAAGACCAGGTGGTAAATTCAAATAATAGTAATAATAATTGTAAAACTTAGCAGAACAATACATAATATAACATTATTGGAGTAATGATAATATTTATTTCAGATTAGATTTTAGACTTGCCTTTCAGATTGAACGTTTTAAAAATATGTTTTTCTCCTTTTTTTTTTTTAAATACTATACCATTTTTGGAAAGGGAAAAACAAACAAACAAACAAAACAGACAACAACAGCAAAACAAAGATAAAAATTGAGTTAAAGTGATCTGTGACCCCTGTTTAAAATCAAATTAAAACGCAGTCCAGCCGTGGATGAGATACATTCCTTTATTGTAATTAAAGTTCTCAAACATCTGCTCTGCTGCGCTGCAGGAATGTCACGTCAAAACCAAAAGAGTTTAAAAAATCTGCTCAGATAAAGCATTTCATCATCTGTGAAAATGAAAAAAAAAAAAATTAAATCAACCAAAATTCTCAACAATTGCACATCATTAAGCGCCAAACAAATGCAGGATAGAACATGGAATAAAATACAAAAAGGTAGCAATCAACACAGTGTAATATGATTTAAGACTGATGAGTAGACGGCTTGAGGGCTAAGAAAAAAAGATTCCAGTTTTAATTTCAGCTTTAACAAAAGATGAAAAATGTACGATTTGTAGCTTGTCTGATTCAAGACATTGGATTTTTTCCTTTAATAATAAAGTGTGCTTTAAATTCAACAAAATAAAATCAAGAAAACTCTGTAGAATTTGCAGTTAAATATTTACGACTGCAGCCCTCACACTGATCAACAAGAAGAGAAACAGACAGTAAAAGTAACCCTCACAGTCTGAAGCTGCTCTCTGGACGGACACACACTGTCACCTGACACTCACTTCCTCCACACCTGAAACTACTCCGACACTCTGACATTTTGGCTTCAGTCTGGTTCCCATCAACAGGAGATTCTTCAACTGCAAAACAGCCTGTTAGCACTGCAAACTGCCAAAATCTGAAAATGCTAAATATGCTAACATGCTGTTTGAATTCTTCATTTCCTGCTAAAGTTAATAAGCCAAAATTCGAAACATCAAAGTCTCCTCTTTGAGGACTACGGATGGGAGGAAGAATAACACTGAGGTTCTGTTCACACCGCTTGACTTAGTTCTGAAAGCTGCTCTCTTCTGCTGTCATAAAAGTGGTTCTAATATCGGACATGTTGCAGTTTATGTTTCCACATTTTGACCGCTTTAACATATTTACAATACCTTCACAAAGGAAAGTTTTACATTCAGGATCATGTACATTAAAGTGAAAATGGGATCGGTGTGTTTGTTGAAGCTCAACGTCTTAGGTTACATGACAAACAGAGTTTAATTGTATTAACTTTGGGTATTTATCAAGCTCTTTCAGTAAGAAGAGAGCTCTTTAAATCATAGAGGTGTGTGTCTTCTAGGTCTGAAAATGTTCATCATACAGCAGCAGTGAACAGAACCATGAAGTGAGATTCTTCATTATCCACTCTGTTGTCTCAAAGAGGGCAGAAACAAAAAAAAAATGTTGCCTTCACTCACGATCATACAGCAACAAATATATTGGCTTTTGTTTTAAAAGGCGTGAGGAAAAGGTGAAGGTGTTGAACAGATGACAGGAAGAACAAGACACAAAATAGCAAAGGATGTAGTGAGTCGTCCTTCACCACTGACTCTGGATCAATTTCACAGCTCACGTTCCAAACTCCAAAATTAAACCATATTCTGACAAAAAAAAAGGGTTTGTTTTGGGGGATTTTAGTGCAGAAGAGTTCCCATTTTTACCTGCTGCTCTGTTAGCATAACAACTGATAGTGCTCGATAAAGGAGAAAAAAAAAATCATCTGATGTAGAAATGTTGTTTACTGATCGCATTCAACAGCTAGTAATCCTGCATCGAAAAACAGTTGAAAACTCTTTCATTGAAAGTCAAACGTTTCACGGCTGCATTAGAAGAGAAGTCCACAACAATTCCCAGAGATACCTGCAGCGAGACATATCCAACAAACGTCCAATCTGAATATGCAACAACTTGACAGCTTTTCTAACCTGTCTAGAGAAACTGCAACAAGAGGCTCATGGGTACTGTAGTATTTAGGGACAATGTATGGAAACTTCTGTCAAGAAGTCAAGAATGATTCATATTTTCTTTGTATGTCAAAACAGCTATGATGAAAGTAACGGAAGCATTACATCATTTTGGCTTTCGCTGATACTTCAATTTGATCATTTGAAACTTTTCACTGTTTTCTTTTTAATTTTTAGGGTGGGAATGTGCTTCCACACATCCATATACCGAACTGGATTTCTGCTATTGTTGAGGATCACCAGGGTTTATCCTTGAAACTAGCCCAAATGCAACTTTGCAGAGTCAGATTCCTCAAACTGGTTCTCAATTCACCCATCACCTCGTGTATGGTGAGGAAATAAATTAGCGTGGTGCTCCAGTTGTAAAACCTGACACCATATTAGTGGAGAGCCATCACATGGGTCATAGCTCATGACGCATTCATGTCATATGGGATAATGAGCATGTGGTTCAAAAATAACACTCACTGCAGATTTCAAATTATACAAAAAAAAAAAAAAATCCCACATGAGAGCTCAGATTTGGAACAAATTGGAGTGAAAATCTGTCATTTCAACTGTGAAAGCAACAATCAAGAGAACAAAAAGACTGACAGGACATGAACGCAACACTGACTTCAGAAGAAAGGAAAAAACGACTAAAAAAGATGAGGAGCTGTTTTGTTGTTGATTTTTTTTAAATGCAGGAAAGTTACTTCGAACTGCTGCGTGCCTCCCTTCTCTTCGTCACTCTGAGCATAAACAGGAGGATGAGGCGGGAGGACAGGTGCATTATGGGTAGAGTAGTTTGACCGGAACCAGTCAGGACTGTCTGTTGTGTATGTGTGGTTTCTATGAGATGGCCTTGGCTTCAGGTAAGAAGGCCTCCCAGTATTTTATCAGCTGTAGTAGAAAAAGAAAAAAGATTCACTTTTCATTTGCTTGGCATACATTTTTATAGTTTAAAGTTTTATATGTAAACAAGCAAACACAAAACATAAATATGCACTGAACGTATGGAAATATGTGGTTGCTACTATTAAAATGTAATTAATGTAGTAAATCAGATAGAATTTTGTGTGGACATGATTTATGAAAAATTATTTTTTTTATTTTTAAAATCATGTTTGAAAATGTAGAATAACTGTCAAAATCAAAATTCCACCTACAATTTTTGTTTCAGTGTACTCTTAAAATAACATAATATTATAATAGCATGCCATAACAGAAATACAATAAATACAAATTAGAAGAATTGTATAATCTACGACCACAGGACAGCAGAAATATGTCTCTCCGGTTGCTCACAAATGAAAACAAACACAGTACACATTATGTATGAATAATCTGTTAATTTCATCTGAAAATGGGGGGGAAAAAGGCCCTTTAAAAAAATGTATGATTATTTTAATAATGAAAATGTATATTTTCATCTGATTTACATTTTTATTTTGTCATAAATCACATACACAATCACAAAATTAAGTTCAATTTAATTTAAAGATTAGATTCAAATATCAGCAGAGATAGACTTCCGTAAATTTTTTGTGATTTTTGTTATTTGATTTTACAATAGTTCACATTAAATTATTCACTAATAATAATAACAATAATTCTAGTAATAATAATAATAATAAGTAATAATAATAAGTGATAATAATAATAATAAGTGACAATAATAATAATAATAATAATAATAATAATAATAATAATAATAATAATAACCATAATGTTTTTGTCTTTACCTGCTGTTGTGTCTGAACCAGTGACTCCAGATATTTGATAATGATCGTTTTAAAGTCCTTCACTCTCTCTTTCTGTTAAAAAAACAAAACAGGAACAAACGATGAATGCCCAACACATCGTTTCTGAATATACAGAGAATTTAAAGCTTTATCTCACATTAACAGAAGAACTTTCATTTATCCATTCTTCTTATTCCCCTTTCTGTCTGTCCACCCATCCACCAACCTATCCATCCATTCATCTATCCATACATCTGTCCGTCAGATATTCTCACCTCAAACCTGCTGACTTCTTTGCGAATAGTTTTGGAGATTTGTTCAAAGTCTCTCTCACCCTGCTGGACTTTCCCCTCCAGCTGCAAAACACACACACACACACACACACACACACACACACACACACACACACACACACACACACACACACACACACACACACACACACACACACACACACACACACACACACACACACACACACACAGACGAAAAGGTAGAAAACATTTATGATTTTGTTTAAATCTGCATTTTGCTTCCCCACTTCAGGCGAGGAACCTTGTTGGCCCATTTGGATGATTTGAGGGATAAATTCTCAGTCTCAGATTTTTTACAGATGTTGGACTTTTAAATATCAGTTTAGCCAAACGGCAGCAACAGCGAAGAACACAAACTCTCCACAGTGTATGACTCTACTGATGATTGCCCAACTGACAGTGGATTTTCAAGGTTGATAACATCTCTTACAGCAGCGGTAAATAGACTGTTGAAAATCTATTACATAGTTTGAATGAACTGCTTTAACTTGTACCCATTTCCATGTCTGGCTGAACAGTGTCGATACGTGTTGTTTAGATGAAGTTTGTTAACTGAAGTTATTGTTATTTACTGAACTAACACATTAACCGCTGGTTAGATGAGCTTTTAAAAGACTGAAATAATGATGGAATTGAATTAGATTAATTCACTGGTTATATGAGGTTTCCATGGATACAGACTAAAGAACTCGGCTCTATGAGCCACGTGGATGCAAATCATCTAAGCTGTCACATGATCTAAGCTGTCACATGAAAGGGTTTGTCTTCAGTTTCAATCTCAAATTTGAGACCTAGAATGTAGACTTTAGCGCTTATGTTCAGAAAAACACTTTCAGAATGTAGTTCCAAAAGGCAGATTTTGAGAGGATCCGACCTACTCTGACAAACTAATTCATGTGACTGTTTGACAGCAGGACAAACAAAAAACCAAACAAAAAAACAATGGTGTGAAGCAGGCAGTCAAGCAGGTGGAGACAGAGCTGCAGACAGAGACGGACACACAGACAGACAGACGGGGCAGGTCCTACCTCCTCAATCTCCTGGTTGCAGGAAGGCATGGCAGGGAAAATGCAACAAAATTTAAGAGGCAGGAAAAAATGTTCAGAGCTTCCAAAATCATAGAGGAAGATCCGGAGACATGAGCAAAGAAAATCACCAACCAAAAGGAAAAAGTCCTCCCTGAGACACTCGAATACTGAGAATGAAACAAGCTGGTTTAAACCCGAGATAAAGTGTTTTGATTTGTAAAGCCACCGGAGCTGAAAACAAAAAAACCTTTTGTGTAACAAGTTGAAAAAGTGAAAAACTGTCAGACTATAAATTGGAAGATGGACATTTTCACCTCCACCTCTCACGTGTTCTAAATATTAAGCTTCTGTCAGACTGTGGTTAGCCTAGCTTAGCATAAAGACAAGAAGTACTTACAGTAATTACAGCAATTCAGCTCTGTTAGGATAATGTATCCTTTAACACAAGAACATATGTTCAGTTCAAACCTGAGCATTACAGTCCCAACTACAGGAGTCAAACAGATGCAGTGTTTTTCAAACTCCAGCTGTTGTTTCTGTTTGGTGCCCACAGGGGGCAGTGTGGATTAATAATCTGACAGACTCTAAACACACCACTGTGCTGTCATCACTGAGTTGTACAAGTCTCATCTGCTTTGTGCACAACTACAGCAGTAAATTAAGCTAATTATAACATTTGAATTTGCTGACTGCATATAAAACTAAAAAAATAGAAGACCTGCATCCAAATTTTACTTGAGTTAAAAGGACAAAAGTATTGTAATGAAAATATATTTTAAGTACTGGATGTTAAACTACACATGGTGCAGAATGGCACATTTCATGATCATATATCTAATATATTATTGTATTTTAATTATTGATGAATTAATGTGTGCTGTGTAACTTGTGAATAGAGTGAAATGGAAAATATTTGGTGGGATAGATGTATAAAATAAAACATAAACTAGAGGGAACTCAAAATTGTCCTTACGTACACCGTCTGAGTAAATGTTACTCTCGACCAATACAGAGGAACATATTTTTACTGGCTGAAGCTCATTTATAAAG
This sequence comes from Diplodus puntazzo, assembly GCA_963678695.2. Lineage (NCBI taxonomy): Eukaryota > Metazoa > Chordata > Actinopteri > Spariformes > Sparidae > Diplodus > Diplodus puntazzo. The sequence continues at coordinate 16,851,502 of OZ023159.1, read as the reverse complement.
AAGCGAGAAAAAGAAAGAGGATATAAAACAGAACGTACATGTTTATGCACAGTAGAGAGTGTGTATGTATGAACACAAGCAAGCATATAATAATTGTTAAAAATGAATCTATTAGAAAACGTATTCAATGTTCGCACATTTGTTGTTTTACATTTTTCTTCTAAATAACTTGGTGCGGACCACGACTCAAACGTTTTTTGTTGTTATGAGGAGTAAAACAGAAATGTTTGTCTGAAAAAGGAAAAGGAAAGTTACATGACACCAACGTCAGCAAGGCAGCAGAAAAGAAGAACGCGAAACAATTTTAAGAGGAGGATTATACTCCCTCCGTTGCCAATTTTCTACAAAAAGAATCCTCTGTAGTTGAAGCGTTCATGTGCACAGAGTCACTCTCAGATCATTGACTGTAAATGTATTTACAGTGTGAGGCGGTCTGATCTCTGGCATTAATCTGTTGTCTGCAGCTGCTGTTCACCAGGTTTTCCAGCAGCAGCGGCAGCAGCGTGAAGTAAAACTCTTTTCTATTTTTTAACTTCAGAAAAAGCCGCTGTGTGTTTTCTGTTGGCTGTTGTCAAGGCGTGAACCAAAAACCCGACTCCTGACAGGCGGCAAAACTCATGTCGGCTCCAAATAAATGTTGGTTGTAACTCTACTGTGATCTGTCCTCGTCTGCAGCTTCTGACAGCCTCCCCCACCTCCCCTAAAACTCACCCGTCCTCCTCCCAACACCACGCATCTGACAGCTCCTCTGTTCTAATACCAGACCCCCAACCACGCCAACTGTGTGTGTGTGTGTGTGTGTGTTGTATCCTGACAGAGAGGATTTGTGTGGTGACAGCTTCAACAGATGCTCTAATAAAGTACTTTTCTACTCTCTCCTGCTCTTGTTTGTCGTACTGACTTCATGTGTAGCCCGCAGACTGAGAGAAAAGATTTATACGCCAAAGAAAAAGAAACTTTTCACATGACTGAACTGTGGAGGTGCGCTCGTTTTAGCTGACTGGACACACCGACAGCCTCAGAGAGAGGAGAGTTATTTCTGGGAGCAATGTTTCGCCCGACGAAGTGAAGAAGTAGATTTTGAACCATACGGTCTATAAACATACATATTATCATACCCATTACATTGTTTACATTAACAAGTGCACTTATTATTTCACAAGAAGGGTTGAAGAAGTCCAAGGACTGAAAAATAACATTCAACTTTACACGTCAAAAGAAAAAACTTTAAAGGGGCACTATGTAGTTAGGAGAAAAAAATTTAACTCTGAAATGTAGTATTTACAATTTAATGAGGTAATAGTTTCAAACACAGAAATATTTATCTTTTCCATAACTGAATAAACAAGCTGTTCTCAGAGGAAAATGGTCCTCAGAACACAGCGTGAAAGCTAGAAAGGTGGCAGGGTCCGCCAAATGTAAACTAATTTAACCAGTCTGAAACTGTGTTTTTCTTTCTAGTTTGTTTAGGAATTTAAAAAAGATCAGTCTTTCTCCTCTGATAAAAATGTCTTCCCCAAAACTACCTAGTGCACCTTTAACGTGGTTCTGTGCTACTTTTGGGTGCTCACCCTCCAGACATGATAATTCTGTTGGAGAGATGTTTCTGTCAGCGTAATGAATGTAACACCAATTTGACCTCTCTTTTAGCTTTACTTTTGGTAGAATGACTCCTCAGGAAAATATCTGGCTTTTTAACCGCTAAACGCTTCACTATTACAACTCTTACACCAAAAGTAGCATTTATGTGGAGGTTCTTTAAACATGGGTAAACACGTTAAAAACAGGCATTTGACTCCCTTCCCACTGCCGGGAGACAAGTTTGTTTTCTTTTCTTTGCGCTGGAAAAACAGAGCAGTAGAAAAGCAACAGATCAAAAGTTTCATCGCTCTACATCCAGAAGCTTTGGAGAAGGATGGAAAAGTATTAACAAGCCAGCAGAGCTTAAATTCACCGTGCATCATGACATGGCGCCTGACAAGGGACGGACGGTAGCGTGTGCACCCGGGTGTTGTTTTTCCATCACAGCCAATCAGAATCAGGTACGAGCAGTGAGAGTCAATCAGAATAGTACATCTGTAGGTCAGACATTCATTCATCTGATCATTCTCTGTGGGTTCATCACTCCAAGAGACACCTTTCACATTGTCGGATTATTTTCCATTGTCATTAAAAGCATCATTATTTGTAAAATAAATTCCCATTATAAACACTGGAAATAGACACATTTAAGCTGGATTTAGTCTGTAAATTAACATTTGAGCGCAAATTCTGCACTCATTGTATCCTGAACTCTTCTTAAATCTCGACTTGAAGGATTTTAAATTACAGCCTGTGTGAACCACAGACAGCCTGTTATCACAATGTTGTTGTCGGTCTCTCTCTAAGTATCATTTTAAACACTGTACTTAACACGTCTTTCACTGTGGTCTCAAGGTGAATTTCTTTTCTTGTATTAGGATGTACCTGTTGCTTGCTCTGTGGGTTGTATGTCTGTGTTCTGAATATTTTAATTGGCATCATCTAAACTTTACTAACATTTCCTTGTTTATTATACTTCTATCATGAACGTTACAGTTTTTATCTTTTTTAAGTGTGACTCTCATTTTTAAAAAGTAACATGTTGTTGTCATGTATACATGTAATGTATGTATGTATTATTATGCCTGTCTATGGCAGGTTATTTGACTGCTTAAGTTTTGAAAATTAGTTTAAAATATAAAATATATAAATAAGACTGAACCAAAGACTTTAATGACTGCTGCGGTCTATATTCATCCATTTATAGTTCTATCCCTCCCTCCCTCCATCCGTCCGTCAGTCAGTCCGTCCGTCCGTCAGTCCATCTCACCTCTTTGATCTCATCTTTGGCCTGCTGCAGTTTGTCTGGTTTGTTGGTGAACTGTAGTTTGGCTTCAGCTTCTCGTTTCTTCTGCAGGAGCATCTGACTGTCCTGCCACTTCTGCCACGTCTTCATACGGTGGTCAAACACACCCTGCGCACAAACATACACACACAACTGTTAAACGAACACAAACCTCTGCAGGGGTTGTTAATAGTACAAACAAATGACGAGCGTCATAGAAGACCCTGAGGACCAGGATTGAAGAACACTAAAAACTGAATTCTACTCCACTTCTCTCTACTCTGTCACATCCTGTCTCCTTCCTACCTGGTTGCAGGTGTTTTGTGTCCAGCAGCTCAGACAGCAGGTTGGATCAGTAATTCAGAGGAACACAGTCATAGTTATTACTGGTTTTAACTTCACTGTCCTAAATAAAAATAATTAACTCTACAGAGGGAGTCAGACTCTAACAACACCAGGGTAAAGGCTCAGTAGTAGGCTCGGAAGCAGAATCTACCAGCTGACCCGGTCGTACCTTGACGGCGGTGATGAGGCGGACGTAGTCGCCCAGCAGCTCGGAGAAGAGGTAGAAGTCTGCGTTGGCCTGGTCTTGGTGCAGCTGGTCGATCTTCTCCTCCACTTCGGCCAGCTGGGACAGAGCTCGGGACAGAGCCGTGTGGTCCTCGCTGTTCCCCAACATGGCCGCTGACTTGGCGAACTGCGCCGTGTTCACAGACAGCTCTGGAGAGGAGACGACAGGAGGAATTCAAGAGTCTGTTAAAAAGGGGATGCAGCTCAAGTCACAGCTCGTGTTGAGCAACACATTCACATTTACAATGGTACAATGAAAACATCTACCTCAGAATGGAAGGCATCATACCTTTCCTGTGACAGACCAGAGACTCCACACTAGCATGAAGTTTTCTCAGCTGAATGTCCAGATTCTCAAAATGTTGCTGCTTCTCCTCAAACCACTGAGAAACACACACACACACACACACACACACACAGAGGTATCAGAAGGGCTGTCAAATAATACGCAACCTTTGAACTGTTCCATTTCTCTTCTTGTTTCCTTTTATATCTTCTCTACATCCTTATTTCCCTTTCTACTTTGCTTCTTTTCTTACAAAGCCCGCTCTTGGCAATGGCAGCATTTCCACTTCCTTAGTTTCCTTTTCCTTTCCACATTCCTACTCTGCGCCCATATTTCCCTTCAATCCGTCAGTCTGACCGAGACCTCTTCTCCTCTCCTCTTCCCTCTCTTTTTCTTCCATCTATCCTTACTCTCAACCCCTTCATTTTCCCTTCGTCCTCCTCTCCAACCCTCCCTCACTCACGGCGTCTGACTCGTTCATCTTTATGGTCATCTTGTTGACCGCGTCTGCAGCCTTGTTGACCATCCGGAGAAGTCCGGCGCTGCTCAGAGCCTGAGTGCTGACCGCCCGCGGCAACTGGACAACAAACAAACAAACAAGCAGGATGAGTGATTAAAATGGGGAAAACACAGGCTTTGATATCCAATTTTTTTTATTCTCTTTTTTATCTATAATATTAAGTCTTTCTTCTTTCACCTACTCTTAACTGTTTTTTCACCTTTTGATTTCATGTAAATTCATTTCTATAGTTTTCCAGCTCTTTAAATGTTTAATGTCACATTCTCATCATCTTTTTTCGATTGGAAGTTTCTTTCGCTTGGTTTCTTGTTCCTTTTTCTCTGTACTCGTTTTTTTGGTTTCCTTCATCCCTTCATTTCTGCCTCTTTTGCTCTCAGTTCATCTCGTTTCGAATCTTCACCGTGTTTGTTTTCTTTATTTGCTTTCTAGAATCACTTTCTTTTCTGTCCTTCTTTCATCTTCATGACTCGTTTTCTTTCCTTAAATTTTCACTTTCTTTTGTTGTCTGTTGTGTTCAGTTTCTCTTGCTTCTTTCTCTATTGTGCTGCATCTTTCCCTCCATCCCTAACGCCATCACAGCTGTGGCCTTTTCTCTCCTCCCCGCTGATTGTAATGTCTCCCACGTTTTTGCTCCAATCAGATTTAATGTGGCCGCTTTGTGTGCCGAGCAACTTTAACAGCCACAAAAACCGACTCAGAACCCATCTTGTCACTCTGGAAACGCCTGGACGTCCATCTGAAAATAGGCTCATTTTTCTTCATTTTGGAAAAGTTTACTTTCCCCGGACATACAGGGTTTTCCTCTGACGCTGGAGCAGATTTACCACCCCCCCAATCCCCTCCCTCCAATCTCATTTAACAGGAGCGGCAGCAGTCAGGGGACAGCTCGGTCCCCGGGGCCCTCACTGACGGTGGGACGAGGGTAAATGTGTGGAGGCGGGGGTTAAAAATAGCTTTCAATTGCAGCCTGGTCCCACCCCTGGCCCCCCTCCTCTGGTTGTGTTACATTAAGCGGGCCGGACGGACCGACACGCTCGGTCAAGCGTCCGAGTGATTCATCTGTTAAATCGGTGACACGAGGCCATTTATTCTGGACTCAACAACTGCCGGCTCCTTTCCCAACATAATCCTACCAACGGTTAGGTGGGTGGCAGAGAAGGGTGATGAGGAGGAGGAGGAGGAGGAGGAGGAGGAGGAGGAGGAGAAGAGGGAAGAGAGGGAAGAGAGGGGAGTTTGGACCAACAAGACGAAATGTTACAGAGGATTTAGTCGGAGTGGACAATAAAGAGAGGAAACAGAAAACGCCGCAGGCTCTTAAACCCTGGGGCAGTTTTTAGAGGCTTGGCTCGCAGGCGTAGACCCGCTGGTTTGACCTTGTCGGGACATTTTTTGCTGCTTGTTGAGAAAAGAAGTGAAGAGATCAGAAAACTCAGGCAGAGTCTGAGGAGGCAGAGGGTTTTTTCTGCTTCTCTTAGGGATCAGTTATTTGTTTTTTGTCCCGTTTGAGGCCAGGACTATAACTGCCTATCAGTTATTTGGCCAGTCAATCTGTATGTCCAATACTTTGGTCCAGAGTGAGACATCTCAACACTACTGGTCAGATCACCAGGACATTATTGTGGTTATTAATGGTCCCCAGAGGACAGATCATTTATGACACCCTGACCTTTCCACTAGTGCCACCCTGTGTCTTCAGAGTGGAATCAGGACTGTGTTAAAAAAAATCTTTAAAGAGGCTACAACCTCTGTCTTAAAGTGACAAAAACCCTGCAAATATGTCCACTTATTTTTTTACCTGTCTGCATAATGTAGAGATGGGTCATATACTTTGTGGCATTTCACAATTTAAATAGATTTTTTTTCCCCCAACAAAAAACAGAAAAACTAAAACATGACTAAAGCAATTGTGCAAGAAAATTAAATAACTGCACCACTAAGGAGCATATATCCTCCAACCCTAAAATGATGATGCTGGTTAGTAAACATTCATTATAGTGTCCATTTTCATAAACTGTGCCGTCTTTTGTTTGTAGCGTGAAAACGTGTTCTAAGTTGTTGAGGTTACAAAGCTGAACTGCACTTTGCAGGTTTTCTTGATTTTCTGCGGTGAAGCACTGATGAAGATGAAGTTTCTAACTGACCATGCAGACTGTAGTCACTTTTAAAGGCTGACTGTACTTTTAAAGTTTCTCATTGGTATTAAACAGGCGCCCAGCTGTAAGAACTGCTCCTGAAACTAAATCACTCTGGTAGCAAGAAACAAGGAAGCACAGAGATCTGACTGTCTGTTTATAACGGGTTTGTAGAGATTTGTTGTGTCTTGCTTGAACACGCAATCAGGTATATTCGTGTTCTTCGAGTAGAATGTGTAATTTTTTATTTTACCTCTGAACTCTCAAGAAACTGCAGTACATCAGGATCCTTCAGCAGGATGGGATGCTTCACTGTTCTCATCAGATACCTGAAACACAACAAAAACACTGATCAAAAATGGTGACAAAAAAGTAACCTTCCTTAATACTGAGAGGTTCTCAGCTCTAATTAGAGAATCCAACATTTTGTTGTCTTCTAAAACACACAGTACAATTGAAGAATAAAGCGTATGGTGGAAAACAAAAATCAAGTCCAATCAGAAAAAAACTTTTTTTCAGGAATTGAAAGTTATCCGACCTTTATGAACAGTTTAAGTTAAGAAAGAAAAATTAAAAGTGTGTGTGTGTGTGTGTGTGTGTGTGTGTGTGTGTGCGTGTGTGTGTGTGTGTGCGTCTGTGGGTGTGTCCATCAGCGTGGAGTTCTGCAGCTCTGAGCTCCATCAGCTGTCACTTGCTGACCTTCCTGTCAATCAAACACCATCAGTAAAGGGCAGCAGAATGTCAGCTCCGCCCACCTCTCCCCCACCTTCTCGGTATTCAACGCACACTCCTCCACACACACACACGCAGATACATGAGCATGTGTTGTAATAATGATGTATCTAATATTTGTGCTTTGACCTTTTGGCCTGTGAAGTTCTTGTCAAGTTGGTCTTATCCACGACGCACAGATACACACGCATACATTGTGAGAGCACTCAAAGCACTTTGAGAACACAAAAAGAGCTTTTCAGTATCTGACAAATATTCTCAGATGTCAGAGTGTCCTTGAATGCACCACAGAGGATGGATTTGGGAACTGCTCCTAAAATAAATAAATAGCTACATAAACAAAAGGTAACTTCATGCTGATTGTGCTGGATTATTTGTCTGCACTAAACTGATTTAAAAAACACATGTACTTAAACCAACCATGGGCTGAGAGGAAGGAGATCAATCTAAAACAGGTGCTTGATTTGTTAAAATACCAATGTCATTAGTTTCTTGCTGACGAACCTCCAACATGAACCTAAAGAATCGCCTGGCGCGCCTCTTTAAGTCCTCCATATTGAGCAGCAAAGAATCACACTGCAGCTGTATTTTCTGTATTTTGGAGTTTTGTTTTCATCGTACCTCTCAAGTGCCGACCTCCTCTTCTCCACAAACTCGTTGGACGACTGGTCCTCTTTCCCCACCTTCACCTTGGTCATCCCTGCAGACGAGGAGAAACTCGTTAACAACCAGGACAAGGAGGACAGTCACGACTAACCATAACACAAGCACCTGTACAACATGTCATCACTGAGCCTACAGAGAAAATTCCAATTAGACTGTATCAACTCTGTGCACCATATTCACATTCATATTGTTATACATTAAATATCTAAGTGTTTGACCCCTGGACTTACCTGAATGACCCATACAAACTCCTGAACCTCAGTCTGGGAACAGTAATTTCCTGGACTACAGCAGGAGGAGTGTGCGACTGTGATTTTTACTTACCCACAATGCTTTTCTCTGGTGCTGGGGGGACGATGTAGCCTATGTGCAGGTACTTAGAGGCCAGTTTACTGTGCAGACCCAGGAAATCACTGAAACGCCTTTTTACTGAAAACTCATCAGTCTTAAACAGAGACAAGGAAGTCTGGAAGATAGATTGAAAGCGATACAGAGGGAGACATAAAAGAGCAGTAAGTAACTGAAGTCATGGTCAGGTTTTGTATAAAGAGAAACAATGTCTGAATGTTCACACTGATGCTTGGGATCCTTAGAATGACGCTTGAAGGATCCCACGGATTTATGCAGAATTTCTTTCTGACATCAATACAGTCCGACCTTAATAATGCAGTACATGAGAATTTATTTGCAGATCATATTGTGCATTATTAATCTGCAAGGTGACTACTAACCAACACTGTAAAAGAAATGTTCAGAAGTAACAAGTACTATATGTCCCTCTGAAATGTAGTGGAGCAGAGTACAGTACTTAAGTAAATGTACCAAGTTGCTTTCCACCAGTCATTGTCTTTATCTCCAGTAGTTGTTCACATGCATGCTAATTGTAGGTAGCCTGCTGACTCTGGCTGTGCTTTGTGCTCTTCAGTTCTATTTTTATCTTATCTCTTTCCTTGAATACAGTAGATGACACACAAGAAGGCATTAACAGAGTAGTGATGAATAAGTTACTTAAAGGCAGCTGAATGCTAACAATAGCTACCACACTATTGTTAGTATTCAAGTCGGACCACAGCTCACAAAGTCAAACTTGAATTGTGTCTGACGGTGAAGAGTTGAGCCTGATGAAATGGATGAGATGTCCTAAAAACAGCCGCTGTACTATTCTGATTTAGCTAAACACCGCTTTTCCTCTGGTGTCACTCTCAGGAGAGCTTGACCTGCTTTATTTAAGAACATTTAAAATGTGTAGTGAACATTACAACCTAACGTGCCAGTTTTTTTTTTTTTTTATTATTGTCACAGGAACCTATTCTTGTTGTCATATAATCAACAGAGGAATGTTTTGGTACACGTTTTGCTTTTCTTGCTTTAGTTTGACAGCCATGATGAATAGGATTGTTATCCACCTTACTCCTCGGTCCCATGATACCTTGCACAAATTATGGGAGTGACTTCCGTTGCATCCTGTCCATTAACCGGAGCCAGCGTTTTTCTATGGTAACTTCAAGTGTTTGATACGGTGGAGCATTCATTCGCAAACATCTAGGTTGACAACTTTGGCGAGTGAATACTACTGACACCAACACCCACAGACTTTCAGCGGATATCAATAACATCATGTGAGAGACACGAAAGTACACAGTTTGATATAAATCTCACCTTGGTTGACACTTTGTAGGCCATGTACGCATTCATCCCATCACCTGGAACACACGCACAACACCAGCGTCATCATTATTGTACACCAAGCAGTAAAATACACATTCATACATTATCATGTCTGTTTCTTCACTATTTTAACAGCATTCATACTCTTAACAGACTAATAATAGATAAACCAATGCTTGAAACAGGAGCACACTCAGCTCGGATACCAAACTGGTTCAGCTGGTTAAATGTGTTTTCTTGCAGAAAATCCGCAGGTGTTTAAACAGTTTTGCGTACCGTCTTTGTGACCTTATCATGATTACATTAAGGGAGTGTCAAGTAAGCTAAGTAAAGAGCTACATGACCTACTGATTACAGAATGAAAGTCCTGTTCAGTTACGTCATATAATTGTGGCTAATAACTCTCAGGTCAGACTTCATATTTCTAGCTCCAGGCCACTAAATAATCAGTGTTGTTTGTCCTTGTCCAAAACTTTACACTGTGGTCTGTAATGACGCATTCGAGCCTGCAGGGGGCGTTAGCAGGGCTGCAGCGCTTCCCTGTTGTTACATCAGTAAACCATTAGTACTGTAATAAAGTGTGATGACTAACAGTATGACTGAGCAGACCGCTGGCCTCTGTCACTGCCTGCTCTGCATTTTACTTCATCCCTTTCAGTTTCTGCTGATGGCAGCTTTGACGGAGAAAAGCTGATGTAAAATATCACCTCCAACATGCCTATTATCTTCAGGGAGAGAGGACAAGAAGAGAAGGGTAATGGGCAACGTAGTCTTAGTTTTGGAGAATTAGAGGCACTGACTTGCTAGGAAATTATGAATATTCTGAAATTCAAGAAACTGCTTGTCATTCTCGCATACTGCTGTAAACTATGAACTTCATTGGTATCAGTGGGAATTCTCTGATCGTAATTAATCTGAAATGGACCTCTCATCACTACAGAGTAATCCAGCATATTCCAGGACTACAGGGGTGTGAAATCAGTGTGTACTCACCAACTTTCTCAGGGTCAGACACTGCTATGTGTATGTCGAATGAATCGCCGCCTTCCTCCTCCTCAATCTACAAAAAACAGGAATAAAACACTTCTGAAAAGGGTCTCTGCATGTTTTTTTCCACTTCTCTGGATTACAGGCATCAGATACACAAGAAGGTGAAATAAAAAAGAACAGAATGAGCAACATCTAAAACAACCAACATGTAAAAAAATCAAACATAGATGTATAAATATAACTTGATGTTTGAGTGCAGTCACCTCGTCGAAAGAGGAGTGTGTGAACATGTCGTCGTGGGCGAGGCCGATGCGAGGGGTGATGACGGAGGTGGGAGGGGTGATGGGGGTGATGGCAGGTGACGGGCCGTCAGACAGTAGGACGTCTCTCTCTGGACTGTCCAACGAAACCTCCTCTGTGGCCTCTTTGACAGGACAAACAGAGAGAAACACAGTGAGTGTGTTTGTGTGTGATACAGCAGATGTACTTCTGTTGATCTACGGAGACAAAGGTTTAATAAACAGATGTGATGCAGCTTTTCCTGCTACTCTTTTCCCCACAATTTGCACTGGGATGTAAACATTAGTTGTTGTGTCCGAGGCAGTTCTATAAATAGTTTTCTAATGAATAAAAAAATAAAAGCAACGTTTGATCAAAGCACATCAACTTCAGGGCCATAATAACAACGTCCTGCCACCCCACCCACTCCCAGTTAAGCCCCCTGTTCCAAGCATAGATACGGCTATAGATAGTATAGTATTAACCAACCAATCTATGTCTTTTTATCTTGTTTACCTACAGTAACTGTTAGACATTTCTTCATACCTGTATATATATATGTATGTGTGTGTGTGTACCTGCAAACAGGTCCTCTGGATCATCATCAAACAGTGAATCCTGTTTGGGTCCATTTGAGTTGGTGCTGATGTCTTCAGCAGGTAGACTGGCTGGTCCTGACTGCACACGTGCACACACACACACACACACAGTATAAAGAGTTTATTATACACAACACACAAATATGAACCGTTGATACATTCCCCACACTACTATTCAAAATTAAACATTCAAAAGTGCTGAACATGCACATTGTCGTTTAACCTTCATTGTCTATTCTGCTCTCATGGACCGAACTGCATTATTTCACCATCCCAGAAAAGTATCCTGACTTTCAGCCTTTTCCAGCAGCGGAGGAGCAAAGTGGAAGCAGAGAAGCGGCCACATCTGTACAGAAGCTGTGCAGACTCAACATATTCCACCGAAGAAGAAGGAAAATGCTTCCAGCAGCTTGTGTCATCCATCCTGCTGAACCGCAGGACTTCCTGCCTGCCAGTGAGGAAACAGCCAGCTGCTCCACCGACACTGGAGGTAAAACTGATCGATCAGCAGCATGTGACATCACAGCCCCTTCCAGTGAAGCAGACGCACACTTTCAGATCGGTAATTAGTGACTAACACTACATTACTGACATCAGAGGGAGTTACGTTTAATACTGAATTAGCAGCAGATTAATGACAATCACATAGGGCTGGGCAATATACTGATACTGGACAGTTTTCTCGATAAGAGACTATCATCTTAGATTTTGGAGATCTTCATACTGCATCAGTGTCGTCTTTTCCTGGTTTTAAAAGTTGCATGAAAAAAGTTCAATAACGTTGCTGTAAAAGGCCTCACTGCTCAGCCCTACAATCAATACATGAGGATAAAATACTTGTAAATATCCAGGGCAGTAAAATCCTGTCTCATAGTGTTATAAACCTCTGTTAACTGTGTTTTCAGTAAGATTCAAGCTTCAGTTACTCAAACTGGACTTTCCCTGTCACCTCTCATGTGGCAACATGCCCTTATTGGCACGGCCACTTGTGTTTATTAACGCAGTAACACCGGACAGATTCAATGTCAACTCTGATGCAAGAACAGCTGAGAACCACATATTTTCTATCTCCTGCAATAACTTCTGCTGAGGTTCCCTTCAGCAAGGCACTAAATTTCCAGTTGGGATAGATCAATAAAAAAAAAAACAAGAGACAAGAACTAAAACAGAATGGACCCGACACTCATACAACAACTTAAGGAACTCATTCAGCAGCAGTTGACAGTTGGCGGATCACATGTGCAGAGTGTCGCAACTTTATATTACACACATGCAGGCGCACGAACGCGCGCGCACACACACACACACATTTATGGACCGGAGAGCTTTTACAAACGTTTTTTGCAAGCTACGACATCAAAGAACTGAATTTTGAATTGACTGTAAATGTTTGTAATGACTCACTGACGACTGAAGGCTGACCGAAGCTCTTCACATCAGGCACTTCTGAGTTTAGTGCACTTACGTGGAATGTGGAAATGTAAATAATCAACAATCAATATGAAAAAAACATTTGTTAAAAGCGGCCTCTCTTCAAATGCACAAAGAGCGTTTTGGGGTTAAATTAGCCCTCAGACGGAGCCTCTGAAACTGAACTTTTTAGTGGGTTTAAGCAGCCAGCAGGTGGAAAACTGACTGAAACCTACACCTGCGGCTTCAAAAGCATTCTCAAAGCCCCGTCGAGGAAGAGAGCACTGGAGATTTTAGCTGAGTGGATAGAAAGAGCAGAGGATGGAGGAGGACAGTGTGGAGGAAGAGAAGAGGAAATGAGTGATGATTACAAGGAGCTTCCTACAACCTTACTCAGCAGACACACACAGAGGTCAGAGGAAATACCACACACAAACACACACACACACACACACACACACACACACACAGTAAGCCGGGCCTCCATTCAATAACGTTCAAACCTCTAACTGATCTAGATTCACCAAGAGTGAATCAATAAATATCACATGATGAGCATTGTGAATGTTTTCCAGACCACTTAATATCAAACTGGGAATAGCTTCAACAACCAATGAGTTCTGACCAAGAGTTCAACCAACCAACCACTCAGGACAAAGTCCAGGTCGGAAGTCAGACAGACACTGTTGTCCCTGGAGCTGCTGGCATAGGCTGAACAATCCACAGGAAATATGTGTGTGGAGAGGGAACATGAGGACACTACAGAGGAAGTTCATGTCAAGAAAAAAAAGGTGCACATGTAGTCGGGGAGCCCTGGTGGCAAGTTTGAATCACAAATCCTCGCTTCCAGATCTAATTTATATCAGTCATGATGAACTAAAACTTGGAAAGATCTGTCAGTTCAGCAGCAGCACAAACTCGAGCCTCCAAAGTGATCCTACCTTTCTGAAACAACTTCAGAGAGCTTATTTACTTGAAAGAAGAGCAGAGAATGATAATGAAGGCTTTCTCTGTGGAAAACATGTTTTCGTTCTTCCGCCAGGTGGATTCGGTAAGGGCCTACATACACCAAATCAACACTAAAGAACTACCAACAACAAGGCTGACTGTTGACCTCATGTTACCTCAGCCAAAAAGCTGCACTTGAACACACCACAAACTATAGCTGACAGCCAACTAGCTTGTATAGATACAGATAAAGCAATGTTTTTTGTTTTTTTCACACCACTCTTGCTAGTGTATATGATAAACCAGCAACTGAGTCTACACTTGTCACAGTGTAGACTCAGTCGACAGATGGACAGACAAAGATTCAGCTCATATTCCTGCGAACTGAGACACTACAGGAGGAAACAGAAGGAGTCCGAGGTTGTTAAGCACGACACTTAACCTCAGTCCACCTTAACATCCTTCATCTGTTTATTGGTCCTTGTGAAGCAGTGTGTCCGCCATGAATACACACCCAGCATCGTTGAGCTGCTCACAGGGGAAGTGGATGACTGACACACACATGCACACACACATGCACACACACACAAACACACAGGTCATTGACGAGTGCTGTTGTGACACTCAAGGAAGACAATCATCACCAGGAATGAAATCCATAGTGCTGACACGACAAAAAGAGAAAAACAGCCCTGTGTATGTGTGTGTGTGCATGTGTGTGTGTGTGTGTGAGAGAGTCTGGCAAGCTTGTTTCTGAGCAGAAGTTACGACACACTCAAAAAAGAAACTTTTCAAATGAGAAACTGTTTCAAACTGATGATCAAAGATATTTCAGCAGACAGAGGCCTCCGTCCTGTTTCGCTCTGTCTGCCCACTAAATTTCATCAGTTCACCTAAATAAAAAGACAGCAATAAACAAGTAAAAACATTTTACAGAAATGCATTTAAGCAAAAGCCTTCGCAGGAGAGTGACGATAAAGGTACGGTTCTCAACTGATTTCATCAGGGTCCACGTTTCAGACCAGAACTATCCCTGCATTAAAGAGTGCTGCATTGACGGGGTAGGGTTTGTTCATATATGTTGCGACATGCACCAATGAGACAATGAACGTCCAGTTCACCTTAATCACACGGCAAAACACTGCACAGAGGTTCACAAAGCTATGAGATTTCACTGCTCTGGAAAGTTATAATTATTATTTCATATATATCCCCCTTCTACGTGATTGTCATGTAAACAGCCAAAATAAGTATTTATCACGAGTGCTATCTGGCCATGCATAACACTTCTAGTTTAGATGCCAAAATATTTCTTCCTGTAATTTGGTGAGCTGACACACACACACACACACACACACACACACACACACACACACACACACACAAACACACACAAACCCTGTGGCTAAGGTATTTTTCTGTAACTGTTTATTCATATTCGGAAGCCAGACAGAAATATGTTGGTAAAAAAGAATTGACAAAGTTTGAAATGACAAAGCCGTCAAAGCTCAACTGAAAACAGTGTTTTAACGAGGTAGCGATGATTTAAAGCAGAAACTGCGGCAGTGCTCAGGGGGGACGAAAGTCCTACTTCAGTCCTACAACTAGCACAGTTAGCTCATGGAAGCTAGAAAATAAAAAATGACTGCAGTAGATACCACAACAGTTAAAAATACACTGCACATGGTGCTCATACAGGGAAAATATTCAGTAACCCCAATGATTTTTTTTCCACAAAAAAGTGGAACAGCCTTTGCGACAGTTCTTTGGTGTCAAATTAATCAAATTCTGAATTGAAAAAGCCTCCCCTCTCGTTTACCATTTGTAAGGCTACCAAAGCTGAACCACCATTTATATAATGGGTACACCTAGACATTTGGCACGGCGTGTCAGAAAACACTTAAGAGATCAGAGTTAGACAAGTAGTGTTATAACTTCATGGCTGGCAGCAGCAACAGGGATGCCCATGTACAAATCTGTGACTGTGACACAGGAAGTCACGGCTCGCTTCTCATCTCCTTACAGAAGCCACTGTTCATTTCCTTTCAGCTATGAAGCAGAGCAGAAAACGCTGACATCGGTCATTCGTGGAACAATCAGATGGATATTTTTCTGGAGGGAACTGACAAACTTGCTGTCAAATGTGACATCCGATCGAATCTGTGACAATACATTCTAAATTTGGTGTGGGAGCTGATGCATTAAACCAGGTGCTGCTCCTTTCATTCTGCTTCAAACACAGATCTGTTTGGTGGCAATCAACAGGAAAGACTTTTAGCTGTAGGTTTGGTTAGCAAAGGATTTCTCTGTAATCCACAACTACAATTTCCATAAGGTCTTATCTGTATGTAGTAACTCTCAGTAAATTACATTTTTTAATTCAGCATTCCTAACATTTTTATTCGCTATTACACTGCATGCACACACAGTGGAAAGAAACAATCTGACCAGCTTATTGCTTGTTGTTCGGCTCGCATCTGTATGTAACTGTCTGCTACGGTGATAGATAAACAACAGGTGTTTTTCTGCCTTTGTCAAAGCAATGTTGCATCTCTATTTTTGCATTACTAATTTCCTTTCTCTCTTTCTTTGTCTCTTTCTGTGTTCTGTCTTCTTTTCTTAACTCACCTTATACTGGACTTCCTCATGTCTATCCTGAATGTTGAGTGTCGTCCAGTAATACTGTCTTCCTGAGTTTGCTTTTACTTGTTTGTCAAAGCACTTTGTAAACTTACATTTTAAAAGGTGTTGTATACATAAAGTTTATTATTTATCAATATGATGAACCATAGACCTACAGTGCCAAGGACTCATCCTGCACTGACTATAGGCTGTAACTCAAATCCATTACAGCAAGCCTGCAAGGAAATCTACCATTGTGAAGCGTCAGTGCTCGGTTTTATGAACGTGGGTAATTCAGCTCCATGGAAACTTTTGACGCTGTAGGTCACTTTGTTGTTCAATGAGTAAATGATGGAATATAACTGTACTGCACTTGATATTTGACCACCTTGTGTTATTGTGAGTCTTTTCACTTGTAACAGTTTTAGAGTCGTCCTCACAAAGTGTGGCTTCCACCATGAAAGAATAATTCAAAAACGCACAAAACAATATTACTGCTCACAGCAACTTCTCTGCAATACACCTGTCTTTAAATGAAACACAATACAACAAACAAGAAACTTCCATCTGCTGATCTGCACTTTCTGTCGTTCCTCCGTGTTTTCCAGCCCGCCCTGAATGCATCACCCACACCTGTGTGACTGTCACCTGACGGTGAGCAAACACACCTATTTGGCGTCGCTCTCTGCGCAAATATGACCCTCCTCGGCTCCTGTAACTGTCGCCTTGAAGGCCATCGATAGTGTTGTTATATTGAGCGTTTACAGCGTTTCAGCGGCTCCTCCGCTCAGTGATGACAGTGCACGGATGAATAAAACAGGAGCTCCCACACACACCAAACCCCATTCAAAAATCATCCGTTTTAAAGCTCTTCTCCCTGCCTGCTCCCCCTTCTCTAAGTTTCCATCTCCTGTCAGCTAGAAGCATCACGCCCTGCCTGCCTTGCCTGCCTTGCCTGCCTGCCACAGCTCCCCTCGGCCTCCCTTTATCACCTCCCCCTATTCCTCACCTCCTGTGTGGCGGTCGGCTCCGGGAACAGGTCCTCCCCGTCCTCCAGCTCCTGGAAGTCGGTGCTCTCCAGTGGAGGGTCCCTGGCTGTGTCCGCCATGTTCGCGTCGTTCCCTGCGGTTGATGGTGATAGCAGCTAACAGCTAGCTAACAGACACACACATCCACACCGACAAACAGAGAAAACAGTCGACTGACAGGGCGAGGGAGGGAGAGGAGGAGCGGGGAGTCAGGAGGTATTCCCAGCGCCGTCATGTGACTTACTGGACTGACTCCTGATGGGAGCCAGGGAGGAGGGGAAAAGAGAAGAGGTCTCACTCTGTCGTTCTTTCGTGGTGGCGCTCGTTTAACGCTTCCCGAGCATCTCCGCTCTCTGACTGGGGCTGACACATGGAGCTAGAACAGTAACAATGACACTGCTCTGTTCATTTTCATTTAGTGAACGCATTTATGTTGTGATTCTATGATATTGTGTGTATCTGCTTATTCTAAAAACAGAAGAAAAAAAAATGACTGTCTTAACTCCTTTGTTTGGGAAATAAACCCACAAATCCAGAAGCGCTATTAATGTTCCCAACTTGTCTCACTTGATGTGGAAGATGTATGTTCATCCCTGGACTACATGTAGTCAAGTACTGTATGCCTATTTCAGTATAATATATTGTATTGTACTTGAGTATTTTCATTTTAACCTCTTACATTTCAGAGGGAAATATTGTACTTTGTACTCCAATACATTTATTTGACAGCTAGAGTTACTAGCTACTTCATCATGGTTTTAGGAACAAAACTGGTGTTTAATGTATCTATGTTTTAAATGCTGTGTATCAAGCATTATAAATTACCTCAAACCAATAGACAAACAAATAGGCCTACTTTTACTTTTGATTACATGAGAACAATTTTCTGATAAGATTTATGGTGACCATTTGTCAAAAGAAATCTTTAAATTTAAACTTTAAATCAAACTTCAAAATGCATCTCAAATAGCCACTGTTGCACCACTGGCTTATATTGTACACAGTTGAAATAAGTTCAGTGTCCATTCAGAGTTCCTTTGGTTCTCAGGGTTTATTTTTGCAAAAAGCAAGCTAGCAAACAAAGAATAAAGGAGTTCTGCATACCTCTCATGCTCTGGTATAAAATAAAAAATAAAACAGATTAAATAACATATGCCCACCCAGGTGCATCATGGTCCTGCATCTATCACCTCACAGTGTACCCAAATTCACAAAAATAATAATAATAATAATAATAATAATAATAATAATAATAATAATAATAATAATAACAATAATAATAATAATAACTAGACTAAGCTAAACAAGAAAATAATTAAACTAAACAAGTAACCAGCAAAATGTATGTTATCAACATGTTGATATTAGCATACCATACTGAATTAAGATAAAACATCTAGAATAATTAAACAAAAAATATAGAATGTATTTTATTTGTAATTTTATCCGTGGCTGAAATCTTCTTGAGTGCTCAGTCGTGGTTTCCTATACTCGACAATGTTCAATAAAGTTTTTGATTACAAAAAAAAGTTGCCCTAGACGATCTTTGTGCCGTTTCGGCGTTTCAGACGGACGCATTTTTTGTGACACACAGTCGCTTCCGTGTAGTAAGCGAATCACAGCTGGCGGCAACTGTGAACTGGAGTTTATTTTAGCTAACTAAACGTAGGTACACTTTTATCTAAAATTACGATTTGTATGCTGACAGAGTTTCTGCTGTCATACCAACGAGATGTTTATCTGACACGCTGTGTGCTGACTGCTCGGACAGGTGTTCACACATCCCAACTTGGCATGGTTTAGTTTCTTGTTTATGTTTGCACTTCCGTTAGCATGGATGCTAGCGGGGGAACGGCGAGCATCATGGCCTCAGACGACGAGCACGGTGACCAGTATGTAACCCAGGAGGAGGAAGAGGACCTGGAGCTGGCGCTAGCAAACATGTCGGTGGAAGGTAACTGTGACGTTAACATGATGTCAGTATTTGACAACAGCAGATTTAAACAATATATCCTGTATGAGATCAAATCAGCCACGTTCTTGTCATTAAAGGTGCACTATGTAGTTTTGGAGAAGAAAGTTTGAGATCTTCATTTTTCTGAGTTTTGTATTATTAACGTTACCCCATTAACATTGTAACTATAACAAATGAGTTTAATGTTCTTCTCCAACTAAAAAGTGTCCCTGTAAAGGTAAATAAGTAGCAGAAACAAAGCTAATAGTTACTCTACTTAAGTTGAATTGATAATTTGCCTTAACTAATATTTTCCTGGATAATACAGCTGCATTAAAAAAAAGTACCTGCATCCAAGCTGTTCCTTAACAGGTTTTTATTATTTTGTTGAAACAAAGTATATACTTTCATATGGCTCTCTCTTATTCTGCATATGCTATTGCAACACTGGCCTACCATCTTCCTTGCGTTAGCAGATGAGTCTGTACTCGTGTACAGCCAGCTTAAGTGTGTGAGACACAGCCCAAGCTTGGTACCTCCATATCATCCACTGCTTTTTTCATATTCCTGAAGTTGTCACGTAAAATTACATGGACGTGTTGATTGTCTATTTCACACACGTTCAGCATCTCCTCGATTGCCTGTTTTACATGCTCTGCTGTATGAGACCCACAAAACTAATGGGCTATGATATGGGCATTTTATCTGCAAATCTAACAGGAAAATCACAGGTACTGATAATCGGAAAATGCTGAATATCAGTTGCAATAATTACCCAGGGCTGATTATCAGACTACCTATAGATCAGACAACGTTTCTATTGTCTGCACCATCATGGAGGCATGAAAGATCAAATGATTTCTCCCGTCAGAGAGGGGAAAAAACATGCTTTCTGGGAGACAGTGTGTGACCAATCAGACAATAACATTATCATCTCAGTAACAAATTGAATTATGTGATGAATCCTGTTCTTGTCTCCAATCAGCCTTGGCAACATTATAATGTTTTCTTATTTACAGGGTTCGTACGGGTGCTTGAAATCCTTGAAAGTGTTTGAATGTCAATGTTGTGTTTTCAAGGTCTGAAAGTGCTTGGATTTTAGTTTAAGTGCTTGAAAGTGCTTGACATTACAACTGTGTGTCTTGGCAAAATTGGGATCAGACTGGATAGTTTGCTTATTACAAGGAGAAATAAAATCAGTGTGTGTGTGTGTGTGTGTGTGTGTGTGTGTGTGTGTGTGTGTGTGTGTGTGTCATCACACATGCAGCCTGGTAGCAATAGAGAAGGACGGCTGAGGAGAAGGTGAATTTAATGCAATTTTGACTGATGACACGTTCAACATTAATAAACTTTGATGAATAAACGAACAGCTTATAAAAGTTTATGTCAAAATAGAAATTACAGGGTGCTCTCAGGTCTGTCTTTGTCTCGGTGCAAATGTGCCTGAAGAACGCCAAGTGGCTTCCTTTGGATAAAACTTTATGTTCTCCTTTAATTTCTAAAGATTTTGCTATAATGAAACTTCATTTTAGATGTTTACAGCATAATACAATGTACATAATTGTGATAAAAAGTGAAAAAAAATAATCATGAGTATATATTCCTGTAGATATGTATTTTACCCCAGCAATAAGGTGCTGGAACATTTTGAAAATGACCCTTAAAAGTGCTTGAAAAGTGCTTGAATTTGACCTTGAAAAATGTGTACGAAGCCTGTATTTAGTTCCCTCTTATTTCCTGGTTTTGTTTCCTTTCCTTCTTCCCTTCCCTAGACCTGCTGCAGAGGGTGCAGGCTGTGCAGACGGACAACATGACAGAAGAGTTGGGCGTCAACACGGACCCGGACTGGGAGAGAGAGCTGGCGGCCATGCTTGAGTACAGCTCCAGCCTGACAGAGCAGTACGACAGTCTGACAAGGAAGCAGGAGGACAAGGAGGTGGCGCATGAAAAAGACAAACAACAAATGCAGAAGAAGAAGGAGGAGGCGACCCGCCAGCACCTGGTGAGACACACAAACTCTCTTTTAAATGTGCTATGGTGCTAAACAGTGGTGTTTATCATTATCAAACTGTGTCTGTGTTTTC
Organism: Diplodus puntazzo; assembly: GCA_963678695.2. NCBI lineage: Eukaryota > Metazoa > Chordata > Actinopteri > Spariformes > Sparidae > Diplodus > Diplodus puntazzo. The sequence goes on along the minus strand of OZ023159.1, from coordinate 16,830,148 downwards.
AGGCTCTTATGGAGAAACTGGAGTCTCTGCGAGTTAAATTGCAGCTGAACAACTCCAAGGCTACCAGGAAGAACTTCTTAGCCAAGAAACAGGAGATGACCTCAGAGAAGAACAGAGCGGAGGAGGACAAGAACAGGTAAAAAAAAACAAACAAAAAACAAGGTGGAAATAAATAAATAAAAAGACTAGACAATGTGTTCTAATATTATCTTTTGAAGTTCAGCTGTGATTCTTGTGTAACCTTTGAAATATTTGGCTGCTGTTGACCCAAAACTGTCAACAGTTGTGTTGACTGCAATTGAAACCAGCGTATATTTAGAACAAGTCATATTTACAGCCAATATGAAGTCAGATAATTGTTCTGGATCAGCTGAAAAATAAATATATATCCAGACCATTTCCACAACAAGTTACCTGTAGGTGGCTATAAGCTAACATCACCTCTGTGTACTTTGCATTTTCTCACCTTCCCATCACCTGTTGATTAATTAATTGATCATCCAATCATTGCAGCTATATAAGTAAGTACACAAGTTTGTTTAGAGGTTAAAATAGAGAGAGGGAAGATGAAAATGTGAAATCTATAAACAAAAAACAGTCCACACCCTCACGGTTCTCCTCGTCTTTCCTCCTCCCTCCAGGCTGGCCAAGGAGTTGGAGGAGAGTGAGAAGAAGCTAACAGCTCTCACGGAGGAGCAGAGTGAGGAGCAGCGGCGGTGGCAGGAGGAGCTGGACGAGCTAAGGCAGGAGACGGAGCGAGTGAGGAAGGAGGCGCAGGAGGCTGAGCTGGTGGCCTTACAGGATGAGATCGCTGCCGTGGAAAAGCAGAGAGACGTCGCCATGGCTCACATCGAGGCCTGGCTGAGAGAGGTACAAACATCAGGACAACAGGTCGTGGTTCAGTGGCTGCAACCGTGAGAATATATATGAAAAACTAAAGACATTTGTGGTTACCTGTCCCAGGTGGGGCAGTACCTCAATGCCCTCAGGGTGGAGTTTCCGCAGCAGTATCATCAGGAGAGGCAGAAGTGGGAGAAGAATGAAGGTGTGGTCCGGAGGAGCCAGGCTGAGCTCCAGAGCCGTTTCCAGGAGGTTCTGCAGCAGCTTCATCAGGGTCGTGAGTTAGAGTCTCTCCCCAGGATCAATGTGCCCACTCTGCCGCAGGTCCCCATGGTAAGACCCCCCAAAAATATGTCATTTTAAAGCTGAAGCTACTTAAGGGAACCTTTTTGGAAGGAATGTTATGACTTTACTTATTTAACTTCAGCTCATCTTAACTAAGCCTGTCTTCTCCCGCAGGCTGACCTGAGATTCAGTCAGATCGTGCAGGCCCCCCCTCGGTTCATTCCCCCTCCTCCTGCACACCCAGGGAACCGACCCATCCATCCCCCGAGACACCCACACCTGACGTACCAGCAACAGTTCAATCCACAGTTCCGTCACCGCTACCACCACCCACCACCCCGCCGCTATTTCCAACCCGAGCACACACCTCCATACGCACAGACTGTCCATGTGCCTCAACCTCAATTCCAGCCCCACATCAGAGCTCCACTGAGGGTTACTCCACCTCCCAGTCTCTCCCCGTCCCCTCCTGTTCAGCCCATCTACCCTGTAGTTCCGTCTCCGCCTCCCCCCGGCGCTGCTGCCGCCACAACCGCCCCTGCCGGCAAACTAGACAAGGTTCTGGAGAAGCTTGGGGCTCGGTACCCACAATGCAACAGGGCTCAGCTGATGTCGCTGCTCCAGCAGGTGAAGAGCTCACGTGGTACCCTCGCAGGCATGTCCATGGAGGAAGTCATTGAGCAGGTTGGCTTTAAGCTGGCACAAAGCGAGAGGTCGGCCCCGGGGCCCATCAGCCGCCCCGTGCCCCCTGGCCCCATCCAGCGGCCGACACCTCCCCCGCAGAGAGCAGCAGCAGCAGGTGGAGGGCACACTTTCGGGGCCCGTAAACTCTGCCTGATGTGCCAAAACCATGTTGATCCAGAGAGCCGCCACCCACTGAGCTGCTCCCACACCATCCACAAAGACTGCATCAGAACGTGGCTGCAGTCCAGCAAGAACAACTCCTGTCCCTTCTGCCCGGCGAAGTGACGGACTAAACCAGGTGGACAAGTTTCAACCACGACTCTGTGCCATTCCAAACGTTTCTTCCTCATGTTGAGCAATGAATGTCTTAGTTCGCAACAGATGTGGTTTTGCAATAGATATTTTTTTTGTGAAATTCAACCTGTAATAAAGGTCACTGAAGAAAATTAATGGAGTTGTTAAGGCTGGTAAATAAAACAGATGCACATATTAATTGTGTTTTAGCAATTAAAGGCATGCTATCAAGAAGCTAATTTTAACCAGGTAACATGCTAGTCAGGGCTAGATCTGGTTGGAAAACAAATTTGAAGATTAACAGTAAACACCAGGAAACAGGAGACTTCTTAGAAAAAGTGATGCATTATACATGTAAAACCTGTATTTTCGTTTTCGGATCAAACTCATTTTCAATGGGACTGTTTGGGGCAAATTAGCGATAGCATCAAAATCACTATTTTTAAAACAACAAGAAGGCTCGACACAACATGAAACTTTGCTCGTAGTATCACCAGGGTCTCTACACATGAACACGAGCATTGAGAACATTGTTTGTGTACACAGAGTTTACCAAAAAGAAACTTTTTGAACAACTCGGCTTAGCAGTAGCTTGTTCCGCTAGCCGCCGTCATGGCAGCCGAGAAGTACGATCTCAGAATGCAACGTAACTTGAAAGCCTAGGTTGCATTTTGGCGAGAGTTTCACTTTCATAAAAGACTGAAATGAAAAACAGCTTTTCTCTTATGAGCTAAACTAAGTCCGTAGCTGCTCACCCTTGCACACAAAGTACAAAGTATACTTCACTATAAATACATACACACTAGTGTCACACCTCCAAACATTCAGACATCGAGATCCGCCCATAAACACTGAAAGACACAACCTATTGCCTTTTAAAGGTTCCCTCTCCAAGACAAACACACTCTCACATCCTCTCTCCCTGTGGACATCCCAGTCAGCCTTAATGGGAGCGCTGGGCGGTCGATGGGCGAGGTTAAAGGAGCCGTCGCTTCCCAATAAATATCAGAACACACACAGTGCAGAGAGCTGAAAATGTGTCTATCCACAGTTCAGTGTGTGTGTGTGTGTGTGAAATAATGACAGTGTTTGTGGGCTGCTTCCTGTTTACTGCCTGAATGTCCATCTCTCCTCTAACAAACTCTCCCTCTCTCTCTCTCTCTCAGTTTTAAAGGTTAGTCTCTCAGCCAGCTCTGACCGATTTTACAGGCAGCAGTGCCAATAAAAGCTGCTCGTCTCCCAGTAAAGCTGCTGTAATGAATGTAGAGCGCTGCAGAAAATAAAGACAAAACGCTGCTGAGGGTGGAGGGGTTGTTGAATCAGAGATGCCGTGAGGCTCTGCAGGAGGATTCAGTCTGGAGAGAGAGAGGAGGGGTTTTCTCTCTAAATGTAAAGCTTTGCTTTGAGTTGAGTTTGTCTACTTTTAAATGTAAGTCATTGAACATTTGTGGATTCATTGAAGCAAAAAATATGGCCTCTGGTCTCAATTTTGGGTTCAGTCAGATGATGAAATGGAGGCACTGGCATCAAGGCATAATTCCAGTGTTTTGCTATAAACTTAAAGCAGCTACAAGGTCATTTAATTCTGTTGATTCTGGCGGCCCCTGTGGACCAAACAGTATGAGACTCTGCCCACATTAGCTTTGTGGCTCCATCTCATCCACGGCGCCCAAACGTTTTCACTGGAAGGGCCAACGCTGAAGCTTCATGGTGGACCACACATGACAAAAGAAAACACCTATTGCATTTTAAAAAGAAATGGTCCTATAGGGAAGCTCAGAGAGGCAAGTGAGAAAAAACTAATTCTTGTGATCCAATTTTGAAATCTGATTTGAACTGTTTTCTCTCTTGTTTTTATGACTTAAGGACCAGTGAAAAAATGTTTTGGCTCTCAAACATAAATACGGGTCATGTCCTATACCTTTGCTTACTGAAGGAGCCACCAAACAAAACATCAGTTTGCTGGCTAAATAGCCACTTAGCTGTTCATCTGCAGCACTTTAAACTACACACAGGGATGTCATTTTGACCTGTTAAGATGCAGTGGTTCTTATTCTTTCATACCACAAAAAACTTGTTGTCTGCCAACGACATGTAGGCTACAGGGAGAGCTTGTTTACTTTGCCTTTACCTGCAGCACCACCACCAACTGGCTGATAATACAAAACTATCAACAGTGCACCAAAAACTATGCTAACATTATTTTTACATAAAGAAATTACTAAATGTGATTTTAGCTGACCACATGTTGAATTTATACCCAACAAACAAAACACAACTGTGACAGCAACCTGATGCTGAACCTGATCCAACTGTAGCTGCCATTAGCTAGTTAGCTCAGTTAGACATGCAGCTAGCAGTCCAGACCAAGGATGCTTCATTAAAACCTGGACACAGTGTTGGAGGAGGAGCCCGAGTCATTTATTCTCTGCTATACATGGATCTTCCATGTTGTGAGGCCCATGTTGCATGCACACTTGAGACTTCCACCATTTGAGATGACTAACATCTGGTTTAGTGTCCAGCTAACTTGAATAATTTAGCAGCTCTTCTAGACTCTCCATATTTTCCAAATTAGAATGGGGAAACAGGTCTCAGGGGGTTGTGGCACTCAAAACAATTGGCTTCAAATCCAGGTGCTCTTTCTGGGGGCTCGGTCCAGACCAGTAGCTCGATGCAACATGTGTTTAGAAGTTTGGAGTGGACGGGCCAGGGCTAGCTGTTTAGCATGCTAAACGTACTTTGTAAGAATACATTAATATGATAAGGTCAAAATTGTGATTCCTTCAGATAATTTAAGTTTTGAATACTTTCAACTGAAATTCTTCCATAGTTGCAACTTTAAGTAAAGCCTGTGACTTTAAATGTTAGCATTTTCCAGGCAGGCTGAGGTGTTAGTAGTTAGCCCACCAGCTACAGTAGTTCACAGCTGTGGGTACTCACTATGTGTCCCAATAAAGCTTCTAGTTCCCCATTTGCTGAACCACTGTCTGGTGTGACCAGATGCCTTCAGAAGTGTTGGTGTGCTAGACATATTTCTAAGAAATGTAATAAAGATACTTTACAGACACTTAGTTTAAATCTAGTCTAATAGGTCCTGTGTTGATGTTGCTGTGTGACGTTTTAAATTCTGCCATCAAAGAATAAAAAAACGTTGTGTCATGTGAAACATAACCAAACTGTTTGTCGAGCATGTTGAACTATTACATTACTGTGCAGTGAGCGCACGGGTGTGGAAGCTGCTTTTACCTTTTACCGCAACACTGCAATTGACTGACCTTTAATGTGAGGTACTGACATTATGAGAAAAGTGAAAATAAGACCAATAGATTCCCCCTTCCTGTCTATTGAAAAGCTCTTTAATACCATTTAAACTGTACGTCCTAAATGATCTGATGTGTAAGCTGCAGTTTGCAGTTGTACCTCCAGAGGTTCCTGTTAAAGATGGTCTGTATCGGTTTAAAACTACTTTTATCTCCTCTGCAGGCTCACAGTAGTGTCCTTTTTTTTTTTATTTTTTATTTTTTTTGTGGCTGCTGTTATAGATCCAGCAGGGAGCGTCTCCAGGGTTCGGGGTATTAGTGATGGTCTGCTGTGTCTCCAGTGGATCCTGTGACAGCTCTAATGTCGGTGTGATTTACAGACCGCTGGACAAACAAGCATCATTACCGCAGCCTGTAAACGTGGGCCCGACCGAGCGCTCCCAAAGTGGGGTCTGGGGACCCTCAGGGGCCCCTAAGAGGCTCCCGAGGGACCCCTCAGCGAAATGAGAGAGTTTTATTTGACTATTATTTCATTCAGGAGGAGATAACAGACTGAGGGAGAATGAGCGATCAGAGGTTTGAGTCTCCGCTGTCGTCTCGTCACGAAATCTTCTGGACTGCCAAACTTTTATGACACCAGGATCCATGCTGTGATGCATTGCATTTAGTTAAAGGACGAGTCCACCCTAAAACACTTTACATTTTGGTAAAAACCGGGGCCCATGTTCACTGCAAATAGATTAATTCCTATCAGGTTTTTTTTTTAGCACAATTGTTATATGTTTAAATTTATGACAAAAAGATTAAGATAAGTGTCAAATAGCATAGCATAAATCGCTTTTATGGAGTGTTTGGTCATGTCTCTCCTCCCCCCTGCTCATGCAGTGAAAAAGAAAAGAAATTACCTGTTTTCCCTGCCCCCTTTATCCAATCAGGACAGAGAGCTCTATAAAGAGGCGGTCCTAGAGGAGGGATGGGGTAGCTAACTGCAGAATGGACAGGAAGTTATCTAAAATGATAAGTTTTATCTACCAAGTTGTGTTTTTCCTCGATCCTTGTGCAGCAAACCTGCACAATTCTTTCTTCTTTTGAGATACACAAAAAACTTTCAAAAAGGAGATCTCTATCTAAAACACGTTGATGTTGAAGAAGTTTATGTCTTTAGGATTAAATTCTGAATACAGATGACTTTTTTCATCAGCAATCAACCTCAGGCTTCGACATCAAGACATCAGACATAGGTTCTTGCAACCTCTTGTGACCCATTTTCATAATAGTCTACTAATTTCAGCAGTGAGAGAGTTGGAAAATCAATTGAATTGAATTATTTTTTTATTTTTTTTTTTATTTGTTTTCAGTATGTGGAAAAATAAAAAGCAAATTTAGAACAGCTCATTCAGTCGTAGCATTTTCATGAAGATGTGCCGTCGGATAAAACACCATATTTTTAAAGGTACGCTTGTTTTGTAAAAGAAATTCAAAACCAGAACGATGATATTTACTGTATTAATAAGGTCATACTACAAACTCTAGCTTCTTACAAGTGTTGTTTGTTTGTTTGTTTATTCAGTCTGCAGTGCACATTTAATATGTTGATAGCTGTTGGATCATTAATAAATAAGAACATCTCACACTCATCTTTTAAAATACAGATTATTCTTCGTTAATGTTAAATTTAACTAGTTTAAAATGAGTCAGACTTAAACTTAATGATGTCAGAATAGCAGCATCAGTGCACCGACACTGTTGAAATAATACCTGATAGCTATTGTGTGTTTGTCGTGACATTTCTACTCTAAAGTCTCCGGTTGTTGGACTCAAACTGTGTCTCGGTCCAGTCAGTGTCCCCTGAAGTTCTGTGTTGTTATTTCATGTCTATACAAGAAAGAGAGAAAAGCAGCAGTTTATTTAAGAATGTGTCTTCAGAAAAAACCTCCTGCCTCCACACAAACAGTCACTTTTAAGAAATTAGGCTGGAAAAAAAAAAATCAATCATCTCTTTGAGTTTAACACTCGTGTATTTCTGACATTTTACAGAACATCATCAACAAGCGGCCCCGTCTCCGGGGTCACACGCCGTTTCTGCACTTACAAAGAAACTGAGCCCAATGTCAATTACAGAGGCAAATTAAAATAAGACACCAGTTTACTGCAGGTTATTCATGATGTGTGCTCTCAGTGTGTTTGTCCTCCGGGGACAAACAGTCTGAAGGCCAAACAAACACTTTAACAAGGTACCGCTGCTGTTTTCATGCTCGGAATCAACAAAATCGACTGCATGACAGAGGAGTTAAATGCCAAACGGCTGCTAAAGAGCAAAACTGCTGCTGCTGCTGCTGCTGCTGTACGTCCAGTTGTTTCTGCAGCAGCAGGTTAACAAACTGCAATGCTGCCCCCCGCTGCCCCCACAGGGGAACTACAGACATCCCCTGATGTCTTTTATCTTCCATCACTGGGATTTGTTTTATCTACTTTCTTCTGATACAGTTGACGTCTTACCTCGATCTGATTTTACAGTTGACTTTAATTTGCTACCCTGATTGAAGCTCTTATAAACCTGGGTACTGGGTAGTATGTTATCATTGTGGAAGTTAATTTAAATATTCCAGGGTGATCATTAGTAAAAAAAAAAACTAATATGAATAGAGGAAAGAAAAGAGTTTGGTGAGTAAAAATATATGACTGGAAAGTGAAAAAAGAGAATTTTAAGCAGCTGGTTCATACACTGAGATAGAACACAAAAGATGTGAAAGTTGATATTGAAGTCCTAAAATGAAATGCATAGTTGTGTCTATGAACATTCAGTTTGTGAAAAGGTGAAAACGAGAAATGTTTCTCTATTTGATAAGAATTTATTTTAATCTTTGATAATAAAGGTGCAATATGTAAGAATCTTAGTCGAGAACGTAAATAAATGAGGCCCAGTCTGGACCGCTAGGTGCAAGGCTAACCGAGCTAACGAGGTGAAGGTAGCTACATCGTGCATCGGTTGCTCTGGTGATGTGCTGCCCCCTGTTTGTTTTTAGTATGAATTCAATAAATGGCCAACTCTTACGTATTGCACCTTTAAAGTCCAGTGGCCAATCATCATGTGTGGCCGCGCTCATATAGCAAAAATACAATTAGTCACTTATTTTAAATTCTGACACAGAAACGGTGAAATTAAAACATCACACACAACTCACAGACAACTCATCGATTTTTATGAGATCTTCCCTTCAGTCACTATGAAGCTTTGTATACATGATATCCATGGTGATATATCCACCGCATGATCGTGATCAATGTGTTGTAAAGGAAACTGGAGACAGTCTCAGGCAACATGCTGAAGTAGGCAAGACAAAGCACAGGGGCGCAGTGGAATTGTGCTGTGCAACGTCAGTGGCGTAATTAAAACGTAGTTATGAAGCAAACACACACACACACACACACACACACACACACACACACACACACAAATACACACGCACACACACACACACACACACACACACTCATGTTCTCAGCTTGTCTTTGAACTCAGGTGTACTTCGGAGGTGGCCATCTGAATCTTTCACAAGAGCTCCTTTCCCCAGCTGACACGTTATTGGTGGTGAGTGTGCTCCCAATGTACAAAATAGAAACATTTATTAACATTTTAATAAGGTACTGTAACCAACAGATAAATCAAACTTGATTTCAAAACTTTCTGAACATTAGTATGCAGTGAAGTTTAATGAGATATACTTGTAAATCTTAATTATATGCGCTGATGGTAGAAGTAGAAACGCAGAGGATGGGTTAGCTGTCATGTTGATGATGAACAGTTTTTTTTTTTTCTCTTCGAGTTCACAGAGCTTCATCAGCTCTAAGCATCAGTGTGATCAAATGACTAACAGATGTTAGTTTTCAGCTCTGAGTCCTCCAAGTATTGACGTTATCTGTTCAGCTGCCAATATCACGGCTGAATTATAAATAGTGTGTTCATAATGTAAACACTGAACTCTACTAACAGGCTGAACTGTCAGATTAGAATTGGATGAAACACCCGATCAAATACAGTAAAAACCTGTCACTTAGCTGTGTTGTCACTTTCCTCACACAATCATGAGTTTAGATGGTTTCTGAAATAGGAAACACAAACACAGTAAAAGCCACTAAATATAAAAGTGAACAAACTTTTAAGACATGTAATCCAAATACAACTAAAAAAGGTGTAATACATGGGAATTATCCTTTCAAGCAACATCCTGGAAAAGCATAGTTCATGTTGAGTCTGATTCTCAGGTCATCAAATACCAACGCTTTGGGTTGGCAGCTCGGGTCGGATGCCCACCTGAAGCGTCAGTACTGGACAACCTGGGAGTGAGAGTCAGCATCATCGGTCTCATTCCAGGATGTTACGTGTTGTTGACTTCAGACTCTGGTCTGATTTAGAATGGATTATTTTCAGATGTAATGTCTCTGCTTCTTCTCTGCACCGGAAGAGACAAATTCATGGTGGACGTGCGTTACATTAAAGCTGGAACATGCCTCTTCAGGGTTCATGCGGGCAAATGGTGAATTCTAAGACTGAGCCTTTGAATATCTATGGAGGAAATGGTTCATCTTCCACCATATTGACCGCCATGTTTCTACAGCAGTCCGCAATGAATAAACCAAACACTGGTTCTACAGAGGGCCTTCCACAATTTTCGCATTTGCGGCGCCTGCCTTGTGGGGTAACAGGAGGGGTGTTCAGTTGGCTGTAATCTGAATCTCAGGTTCACACGACACTTCGTCGAGATTGAATAGTTGTGTTTTGAGCTCCTCTCACCTATCATTACCCAGAATACCCTTCTCTGTATGGACGTGTGAAGTCTTTAATGTGGATCTTCTCAGGAGGATAATTCAAGCCTCAGTCTGGCAAAGTATCAGTCAGTAACGGATTTTAAAAAAGCAAAAGTATTCTATCTGGACTTTCAAATTTTGGCTCTACCAGTTGATTTCAGCTGGATCGAGTTTTAAAGATATGTGCACAGACTGGACTTCAATCTTAGCTTTTGGCTCATGTGGAACTCCGCTGTTGATCCGTGACCTTACAGTGTTCAATAAAAGGTCAGTAGGACTCACACCGTGTGATGCCAACAGGTTTGCATCTTTGGCAGAGAGGAGACAGTTGATGAATGAAGGATGCTGAGGAGATGTTTGGATGTTTGAAGTTTTGGGTCATGATGAAGAACATCGGAGGGCGAGTTTGGCTCCCTGTAGGAAAACAAGCTGAAAGACTTGTTTCTCAAAGTGTGAGCGAGCTGTTGTTGTCTCGCTGAGGCCAAAATGCAAATGCTGAGTTTGATCTGCATGTAAATGATGCCTCGTGTCGGTCTGAAGGCCTCCGTGGAAGACGAATCGTGTTTATCAGCCGCTCTAGTTGACCAGGACGCCGTCTAATTACTTTTTTTTCTTAAAGGTTGTATTTATTAGTATCCATCATCGCTGTTGTTACATCAATTAATGCTGTTGACGGGCTGAGGAATTGTCACCCTCATCCCCCTCCGCCCCGCCCTCACCTCCTCGCCCCCCCTCCATCCTTCACAGGCAGAAGAACCTCCTCTCCTCTCCTTGGCATTAAAGGCCTGTCATCCCAGCATGCCGCGGGGCCCCCGGCCCCAGCCCAGCGGTGTCAATTAAATTTGATTGACTGAGTAAAAGAAGCACACAAATAAGCCAAAACAACAGACACAAAAATCTATACATGACTCCTCCATCCCCACCACCACCCCTCCACCCTGGCTGTCAAATCAAGCGCTTGTCTCGTCCGTTTTCATGGCGTGTGCCGCGGACGTCCGCCGCAAGACAACCGTTGGTGTGAGTATGTGTGTGTGTGTGTGTGTGTGTGTGTGTGCATCAGCACCGGGCAAACGCACCGCTCGTCCCACCTGCCCCGCTCGCCTCACCAGCCCCTTTAAACCCCCCCCCCCCCAACACACACACCAAACACCCCCTGCATCCACACAGAGCGAACCAATTAGCGGCTCTGGAGCCTCGTCCATGCTGCAGAGCAGAGGCCCCTGGGTATCGACTCAAACTGTTGTCCAATAAATGAGGTCTAATTTATCAGTTTAACTTCACCCCCCCACCCCACCCCTCTGAAAGAGAAGACTGAAAGAGGAAGAGAGAGGGGGAAAAGAAAACAAATAGCTCTTGTTTTTCGTTACATGAACTGGTGAGGAGAGTTTGGAAAATCCTGATAAATCCTGTGTTCTTCACATTTCATGTCCTCGTATCTCCCTGTGTTGTTTTGCTAATTGTGAGCCAGCGAGCTCATGTTTCATATTTGCGGCCATGATTGAGGGACACTATTAGGGCAAACCCCATTAGGCTCCATGGGGAAGCAGCCAACCCTGCGTGGGAACCATCAAAGGCCAATTTGCTTCCCAAACACCATAAATCCTGCCCCGTTAAGTGACTGTTTTTGATGCCGCTGAGGCGCACGGAAATAAATATACGCTCCGTTATGTATTGTCCATTAAATTACCAGCGAGCACAATTCACACACAACATCCATCTCGATCAGAGGTGGTCAAAAGTGGGGTCCAGGGACCTGCAGAGGGCCTCAGCGTTGCGGGAGGTCTCAGTGAAAGTAAAGACAACTTCAGTCATTGCTGAAAGAGGCTGAAGTTCGAAAAACTTGGCTTTTAACTTAGTCATTAATCAAGTATCTCATATATGATGTTTTTTAACTCAGTTCTAGAATTTAACTCTGATCTGAGGAGAACATAAAACAAATCTAAAATCACTTGTTTTTTTTATGTTCCAACACTTTTAGGCACTTCTCACAGGTTGCCGGTACACACGGAACTTCCATTTGAAAGGTCCAATCCTTTGAAACTATTGTGCAGTGAGTCAGCAGACAGGACTAAATGGTTTAACAATGGCGTAGAAGGTTTAAGAGCCACAGCACTGGATGGTGCTCTTATGATTTAATTTAAAACAACAAAAGGTAAAGTAGAAAAGTGTGTGTAATTAAAAATCTAGATTGCAAGACTCTTATTCAAAAGCTTCAGTTAAAAAAAAACAACCCAAAATCACAACGTCAAGATAACATTTTATTTCAGTTTGTTTTCACAACAGCTTCAATAACAGGACAGAGGAGCAGCTGTCTGTCTCTGTACACGCTGGTTAGTGTAAAAAAAAAAAAGAATTTAGATCAGACATCTGCTCCAACATTCACAAATATTGCATCTCTTTTGATTTTGCGTTGAGAGTAAACATTGAAGTCGAGGCAGCAACACTGTCAATCTGAAGAGTTCATTAAAAATACAACAAACAGGTCAAACAGGTTCAGTTCAGTTTGTCTTGTCCGTAAAATGACGCCATGTTCACAACGCAAAGCTCCTTCACCTCGTCCTGAAGGAGCAGGTATGTTGAAGACACTTCAAATAAAATAAACTGCATTTCAAACACTGTTTTGGCAGCGAGCGACAGTTTGAGGCAATGGAGACCGGTAACTCCAGCAAACAAGGGTTGGAAAAACTCTAAACCTCTTGGTTACTTTATTTTACGAGTCTGTAGTTTCCCCTAAATTAGGAACAAATTATATAGTTATTTCCAGGAAACGTTCGATGAGGGATAATGAGAAGTCAACAGACCTGTAAAATAAAGTAAGGCCAACTCTGGCTACTTGTTTGCTGCTCCCACACAGTGAAATAACACATTTTCCAAAGTGCTTACTGGAACAGCTGGGATTCGAGCTGCTACCAGGTGATACCAACCCCCTACATTAGCTGGGTGTGCCGTGCAGACGGAAGACAAGACAACCATGCCACTATGTTTTCTTTTCACTTTGAATTATTCAAAAGTGTCAGTGGTTAAAGGAACAGTTCAAGGAATGATATCAGATTCATCTCCGTGCATCCAATTAAGAGACAACATATATGGCCAAACATATGTGGACAACTCTATCAACTACTTCTGTGTATTTCTGACACCTTTTTGTCATGGCTAACCATAAGACCTCTATGATCACACTGTGAGAATTGATTGACAGGTTACAGCACAGGTGCTCACAGTGAACCGAAGCAAACACAATCGTGTTCATCTGCAATTCCAGTAGTTTTATATCAACAAGACAGACCTGTCCCCCAAAATGTTGAAAATAAGAAGGAAGAATGACTTTGTGCCATTCTACTTTGAAGAATAAGCAAGAAGGACAGGGATATGGAATGGTTGAAGATCATCATCTTTTCTGCAGAGTCCAGTTTTATTTCCACCAGAGCAGACTGAAGACTTCTGTAGCCACAACAATGAAATACTATTATACTAATAATATCCAAAAAAAGCTCATTATAGTTTATAACAGATCTGTTGACAGCAGCCATGTTTAGGAATCAGCTATTATTTATACCAGAAACCCATCTGATCAAACTAGAACACTGACTGTGAGCGAGACCTTTATCACCAACATGAATACGTTTATCAAGTAGTGTAGACTGGATGCAAAGAGATGAAACTGTTAATCACCTTCTCATCTGACCGATGTGTTGAAGACATTAAAACTTTTGCCTGTAACTTTAACAACTCAGATGCCACTGCTTAAAAAAAAGACTCAAGATCCACAACAGCCAAAGAGTGTGTAAACCTGAAAAAGGTCAACTGCAAAAAGAAGGTCTTTGTAAACCAAAACATGAACTGTACAATCTGAATCTCACTCACCCAAACTACAGGAATGTCAACAGACTAATGTGCAACAAGATCAGTTTGGATTAGAAAAGTCTGCATCAGAACTAAACACAGCATCTGTATTAATGTAAACATGCATCAAAAACATGACATACGTGATCTAGTTTCACCCAAAACTGCAAATTAGAGAGCACTGCCGACACACGACAAGCAGAGGGATGTTTGCTTTGTTAGTCGCAAGGTTGAAAGGAATATGAGGACATTTTGTCTGATTTACCTCTAGTCTAGGTTCAAGGTTGATTGTGTAAAATAGTTAGATTATTTTGTCTCATTCCTAGGTCATCAAATGCCAACGCTTACGGTTTGCAACTCGCCTGACTCTATTTGACGACCTGGGTAATGAGACAACAAAATTAACCATCTTTCTCAAGAAACACTTATTGCACCTTTAAACTTATCACAGAGGTGAAAACTGACAAAAGATAAACAAATCTAACCCCTTGACCTTCTCTCTAACACCACCCGCGGGACAAAATATTACATTTTCATTACCAATACTGGGGGGAAAAATTAAATAAAAGCATTTAAGAGATTTCAGACAAGATGTATGTTTCTAACTAGGCTTTCTAACACTGGTAAATTGTGAAGTGTCATGAACACTGTAGCCACTTGGGGGTGCTAATGAGCCTTTAATGTCTGCACTCGCCACCAAAGATCCATGAAATGACTGATGCCAACAGGTTTTGAATTGCAGGGGAGAAAGGGTCAAGCAACTGTTGAAACTGATCAGTTGATTGAACAAAATCTATAAAGCAGAATTTCTAGACCCAAAATGAAAAATGACGGTAAGTGTTTTTCAGGTCTGGTCCTGGTGGCCCCCCTCCCCTGCATGTTTGAGATGTTTCCATGCCACAACAATGTGCTACAGTTTTACCATGGTAAAAGTAGGAGGTGGAGACAGATTAATAAACTGTCTTAGGGGAGTTCATCTGTAATAAATACCATGAGTCCCAGCAGACAGACATGAAGAAAATGTTTTTGCAGTTGATTTTGCTGTATTTCAATGGTTATGTTAATTCAGACGACTACTTATTGCCACACTGAAATTTGAATATTGTATAAGAACACCAGAAAGCAGCCTTGATCTTCTAGTTTCAAGCTTTGAGACAGTGTGTCGAAACTGTATAAAATCTCTGGAATGAAAAGTTTCAACTGCTGTTTCAACTGAAAAGTTCATATGATCGGCCTGCTCATCAGCCGCTGTAGAAGGTGCATCTTCTCACCTCCTCGTCTCAAACACATCACACAACTAAAAGTCTACTTCATGCCAAAAAATACTGCATAGATAATAACCTTGGAAATAAAAACAAAAATGTGTGGAATATGATGAAAACAAAAATTAAATACTACTATATATACAGTGGTTTTAAAACTATTTGTGCTGGTGCACGTTAACCACGTGCGTGATTTTAACCACATTTAAAACGTTTCAAATCATATAACTGTGTGCATAAACATAAATACTAATAATCATCTTTAGTGTAGTTCAGGGTACAGAAACAGAGAGGCAAAGGAACGTAAATCTCAATCTCCAGTTAGAAAGATTAAGTTTTGACATTTGTTTGTTTTGATTCGTTTAGCAGACCAATGAACTCTGGGACGGTTCTGTAAAACAAAATCAAACCAAATGTGACAAAACTAAAAATATATGAAAAGTGGTATTATGGTGATGTGAGGTCCCTGCAGGATGCCAATTGCTACACAAACAAACTTCCTTTGGGTCTGTCAGTAAAAACATTTGCTTCAGTTTCATCAAACACAGTTTCTTCTCATTCACTTTGTAGTGATTCTGTCTGAATAACAGCATCAAATACATTTAAGCAGACAGACACAGAGATGAGACAGGTTCTGCTTTTGTCTTTCAGTCCTTAAATATAAAACCATCAAAAGTCAAACGTTTGAGGCAAAGAACATGAGAATCATTATCCTAGTAAGTATAAAACATTTAGTATAACCAGAGACGTTCCTTATTGTAGAGACAGACCACTCTGATCATTTTGAATGGGGAAATCTGCGACGCCAAAGATGGCGCATATCCCGCCCCTTTCACCAACAGCCAATCACCTGCGTTGTCACAGCCGAACCGGGAAACTTATAGCCCAATCATGTTGTTTCACCAGCGCATGCGCACAAGTACTTTTTTACGACAGAGACCATCAGAGACTTTCAACTGTTGTAAAACATTTACTGCGTTCAGATCTTTATCTAATTTATAGAGTGAATTATAAGAAATCATATATTAGACATTATCTGGTCCATACATCAGTGGTCAGGTAGAGGAGAGCCAGAGCACAGCAGCCGGCACAGATTCAGCCGTACGATGGACGCCGGTGTCATAAATCTGCGCGCATGCGCAGTGGAGTTCTCCCTGGAGGAAAAGAGCGTTTTAAACATCATTTATACGGTAAAGTCAATGTTTTTTGGTTTTTATCTGTATCTTATTTCACTCGCGAGCATGTCTGTATGTTTTTTCCGTCCTGCTATCACGTTAAAGGGTAGATTTGACCATGCCTCCATTCATTTAGATAGGGGTCTGGTCTCTTTGGGCTTTTCAAAAGCGTCCCCAAGATGGCCGCCGAGTGGCATGACTTGCCTAGAAGGACTTTGGTATAACTCACGAAGAATAGATGTGTGATAAAATACTAGTCGTTTTCATTAGACTTGGTCCACTCACTGTTTAAACAAGAATCTCTTTTTTTGAGTGCAAAAGTTATACTTTTGACAAAATAAACAAAGCTAACTCTAAAGTTTACTTTTAAATGACATACTCGATGACAAAGAAGCAAACTCCATCTACTGATGAAAACAATGAATAACTGTTTAAAAGCCAAGAAAAAGCTAATAAATGGACCAATAGACACAATAGTGTGCTATAGACACTGGGACGTTTATTTTACTGACTAATTTAGTATATAGACAGGTATGTTTGTGGTGATAATCTGCTCTATGGATTATCAGTAAAAGAGTCAAACATTATAACGTCTGTCTCTGTGCAGTCTAAAAATCCTCTTTCACTATTTTACCTTTAAACACACAAAGTCTCTTGTAATAAAAGGGGGCAAACTGGCAGGATAGCTGGTCATAAAGACCCTGTCCAATGAAAAACAAAAAAACTGTTCCATAAAACATGTTACTCAGATCAGTGGCTGTAAATTTCTCATGTTCTCTGCCTCTTGCTGTTTGCTCTTTGTAGTGGTCTGTTCATTATGTGCTCTCTGCCCTTCAGTAGGCACTGGTTGGTTAAACGTTACTGGTTTTGCTCTTGCCTCTGGCTCCTCCTCCTGGGCTGCCTTTACTTTCGGACTTCTTGCCAGTTGAGTTCTGACAGTTGGACAGTTTAACAGCAGTGCCCGACTGACCACCACTGTTGTTGTTGTGGTTTGTGTTTCCACTCAGTGTCTCCATGATGGAGCGGAACGCCCCGAATGGCCTCTTGCCTTCAGAGCTTCCTGTTGGAGTCCTCTCCTTCCCATGATGCCCCTTGGTCTGCTCTGCCTCCGGATTGGTGCTCTTGTGGACTTGCTCGTCGAAAGTGACCCTAAGTTTGAGGTTCTGAGATGTCTTCCTGCGAGACGAGGGTGACTTCAGAGCACTCTTGGGACTAGTTGCAACTTTCTGGCCGTTAGCGGCATCATTGGAGTCGGTGGAAGCATCTGGTGTTTTACCGTCTATGGCATCGGGGTCGCTGGAGGTGGGGGAGGGGTTGTAACCGATGCTGTCTACTGACTTTGACCCGCTGAGAGAAAATGCCAGCTTCCTCTCAACGGTGGAGGAAGAGGAGGAGGAGGGGAGGTGCTTCTTCATTATCACATTAAGGTGGTTTGACACTGGCTCCTCCTCTGTGATTGGCAGGTGGGACGGCCTCTCAGGCCGAAGTGTGTTTGAGGTTGAGGGTACTTGATTTTTACCTTCCTCTGGTGGATAACCATCTGAATCTGATTCACTCAGAGAGCGCTGCATGATCTGTTTGAGTCTTGCTAGTTTGAGCTCTCTCCTCTCCATCAGTCCCGCCCTGCGGGCCCCAGAGGTTCCTGCACCACAGGCGCCCTCCCTGCTCAGGCTACCTGCCGGAGGCAGCCTCTCCCTGGGACACAGGGTGTCCGACATGTCCTTCCCCAGCAGCTGCCGCAGCACAGAGTCTGGTCCCACCCCTCCCTGGCGAACCAGCCACTGACCATCACCTGGAGTCCCCTCGGCTGTCAGCATCATCTCAGGCCATGCCTCCACTGAAGGCTGATGGGAGCTGGAGTCCAGAGAGACAGAATGTATTCTTCAACAAGAGACCAGCACCCTCACAGCTGCTACTCCTACTGCTACAGTACATTGGTAATACTGACCATATCTACAGTTCAAACTGTTCCAAAGTAATTATTATTGAATAATCATTTATTACTACAACAAAATAATCCCACCATACTTCTTGTTTTCCACCTGATACAAGGCCAATATGGAGCACAACCTGACAGTTGGTTCAGGTGCTGAATTCAAGTTGTCTCTTTTGCGCTGCTCTCCTGAAATCTTCCATAAATGCTGTGATCACTTCACTCTTACTGCTGCTGCCATAGCCACTGCTCATATCTGATGCTCTGAGCACAGTTTCTTCTCAGTGGAGTTACCATACCATCATCATTCAACTAACTCTGTATTCCTGGGTGGTGACAACTATTGCTGCGGTCACTGTGTTGTTTACCTGAGCTGACGTTCTGGGAGAACAGTACTTTTTCAGACTCACTGCCTTGACTCACACATCTTGGCTACAACATCTTGACTTCTGTCTGTCAGCCGATAATCTTGCCTTATTCTGTGGTCTTGTAGCAGTTGCAATGAATGAGAAGATACTTATTTGCATATAGACATTAGTATTGCCAACATTATAAAATAACACAACTCATGACTCATAGGACCCAAAGTTGTGGTTCTCCAGGGTGTGTGTGTGTGTGTATGTGTGTGTTAAGGGTGTCATGATTCTCCAAATCCTCAATTCACTTAAATTTTCGAATCTAAGGTCATGGGTTGATTCGATTCTTGATTTTTACATATATTTTTTTTAAAGCACAGGTTGCTATGCCAATTATGCAAAATAATATCTGACCTTTGTTCGCAATGTACCACACTACAGTGCAGACCTGCCAACCTTAAACCAATTTTATGAGTAACCCCCCCGGTCAATATTTTTTGCATCATTAACTATGTATCAAGTAGCTTGTCACAGCTGGACTCCCTGCTACGATGTCATTGTCATTTTTAATGTTCATAATTTCAATTAGGCAAAAAAAAAAAAAATAGCCCAACTGTAAACAACCTAAACCTAGCCCAACCTTAATGCTGTTCTGTAATTATTTATTTATCTTAGTTTAATCTAGATTTCTAGACATTTCACCACTTTTCTTTGCCTTTCTTCACCTTTTTTTGAGGTGTTTCCGCCATGGCATGCCAGCCAAGTTTTGTCTGCAGCAGTAATGGATTCGGGTAAACGTTACGGTTAGCCTACTATTTGCAACACACACACAATGATCGATGAACAGTGAATTTGAGGAGTGGTTAACAACAACGTTGGGTAAACTCAAGGTCTTAATTTTACTCAGTGAAAGAGGAGGGGGTTCAAGTTCTGTCGATGGGTCTCCTGCATCTGCAGTTGCCATGCTATTGTTTGACTGGCTGTAGCTAAGTTAAAGGAGGTTGACTTGTAGCACTTCATCACGTGTGTGTTTTTTATTGCTTGGCAAGCCGACCGGACGTAACATGGGGGCGTGACAGCATCGACAATTTCACTTTTTAATTCGAAGTTCGAGATTGTGACTTAATTTCGGTCGATTTCAATTTAAAATCAAAATCGTGACACCCTTAGTGGGTGTGTGTGCTACCTGGGGGATCTGGAAGGTGTCCCCTCAGCTTTGTTGGGGTCCATCAGTCTCTGCAGTTGCTGCTGTAGAGTGATCCTCTCTGCAGCTTGTCTGTTCGACAAATAACACACACACACACAATATGATTAACACTGAGACACCTCAACCTGTATGCTCCATGTCATGTTCAGTGTAAACAGCCTCTAACTGTTACCAGTGAGCTGTTGGATAACTTTGAACTCAGCTGTGACAAATAATATGTGCTCCCAAAATGTAAGCTGCAAGACTGAGAAACCAAAATAAGCTATCAAACTTCAACATTTAAAGTTAAAATATTGTAACTTACTCATTGAGCTGTTTGGTGAGTTTTACAACCTGTGAGGCCAACGACATGCAGGTTTCCACGACAACCAGGTATCGAGCGCAGGTTGTGTGTCCCTGCCGCTCAGCACTCTGGGACGGCCGCTCCCCCTGCTGGTTCTGGACGGTCACATTAGAGCCGTACTCCACCAGAGTCTAGGGAGAGAGACACAGAGACTCAAACCATTACTCCTCTGAGGCCTGGCTCTTTTTTTCCAGATATGCTGATATAAAGATTTAAATCAGAACATTATTATTTCCAGTAGCAGATATATTATCAGTGCTTCGGTCTAGTAAAGTGCTTTCCCCGCTGTAAGGATCAACCTGGACTGGCTGAGAAAAAGCAGCCATTTTATCTAAAACAGATCATTAACTTAATCAGTATTTTGATTGTCGGCCTGGCTCGCCAACAGGAAGCAGACAAGATTGATAACATCCATCTCTCCTTCAGCAGGGTGTGCCACCTTCCAGGGATAAAAAAACATTCAACCTCCACAGTAGGAAACTGAGCTTCATACTGTAAAACACATGTTATAACAAATCAGTGTTTTGTCATGCTAAGTAGGAGCAGTGTAACAGAAACAGGATGTTCCTGAAAAACAGATGTTTGGATTGTCACACCAGCCTGGAGAAATACATTGTTTTATAACACCAAAAATTAGGCTTTAATGTTGACTTTTACATTGTTAAATATCAAAATAATAACAATATTAGGCTTGGCTTTAAATCATTTTCTGTATCACAGCTACAACATCATTTGCGGGGCTCTATTAGTGCTCAAATAGTTTAAAAACTCATGTGTAAGTAACTCAAGTAACTTTTAATCTAATCGACTGTGTTTTAAAATTACAAGACTGCTCAAGAATAAATGTGCTTCATTTTCCCATGAGGCCCTGCTTCCGATCTGCTGACGTACAGTGCTACCAAGGTGTCAGCAAATGATGAAGGGATGACGGAGGGTATGTCAAATGAAACAGACCAAAATACCAACCACAGATGGCTGAGAGACAACAAAAGAATAGTTACTTTCCAGCAGTACACACCTGTATACAGGTCAGGTGTCCATACTGAGCTGCTACGTGGACAGCAGTGTTTCCATTCTGGTCGACTTCGTCCAGAGAGATTGCCTGTTCCTGCATGAACTGAAGCAGCCACAACAAGACCTTCTCCTGGAGAGACAGACAGGGAGAGTGAGATGTTTTACCAAACCAACCACAAACACCCCTTACATATTAGACACTATGAAAACAGAACATGAGAACATTTAATATAATAAAAGTCTTTATCACTGACAGATGAGCTTCTTTAAACTGCAGACAGTCTCAAGAAAACAGAATACCCCTTAAAACAAATCATTCTCTTTACATTAACATAATACCTGTTTTACAGTTTTGGACCTATTTGGACTTTACCTTCACACTTACCTTACACACAATTTAGTTGCTAAATGATAAAACTGTAGAAATTAGCAAATACAGTTAAATGTTGTGCTGAGGATGCTTCTTTATTTATTCTTTAATTAAAGACTTACACCCTGTCTGGTGTCTGTGTAAGACCACTCAGTGTGCTTGAACGTCCATGGTTGAGTTCATTTTTTTTTTCTGGCCTGATGGGAGAAAATGATCCCTTGTTGCCCAGAGGGATAAAGAAGAAATCATAAGACTGATTTGACTGGACAATTTATGTGTTATCATCCTACATCATTGTTGTTAGAGTCAGAGCTGTCTCCAATATTCGATAAACAGATAAAAAGACGTCTGCTTTGCTAGCATTTTAAACTAGGAAACATCCTTCCATCATCTTCTGGTCTCGATATCAGATGATTGAGAACAGCGATGGGAAGAGATGTTAAACTAAATAATGGGATAATACCACATTTCATATGCTGTCATTTTAGGTCTTATATGTGTGCGTGTGTGTGTGTGCATGTGTGTTACCTGTCCATAACGGGCAGCGTAATGGATCAGACTGGGATGTTCTCTGGTGCAGCTCAGCTCAGCGATGGCCTCCGTCTCACTCACCATCCACCTCACACACTCCAGATGACCGTTCTGTGACAAAAAACACACACACACACACACACACAGTTAACATTTTTCAGTAAGAACCAGGTGGTTGGAAAGCCGTCATCCCATTAATCTGAGTGAGTAAATCAGATGCCTGTTGATACAAAGCCAGTCAGGACTCAGCTGCCCAGCTTGTCTCTAGATAACATGCTTCCTGTCTGGCAGACAACCAAGAGCCTGGTTTCCACTGCAGGGCAGACAAAACAAAAGCTACTCAGTATGTATGGTGTTCACTTTCCTCAGCTTCATTCCTGGGGCTCATTTTGAACACCCTGCTTCTGCCAACAGAGCTGAGGTTACATCATTTTATCAAAAACCTCAATCTGAATACTTTATGACCTCACTGACCAGCTGCCAACAGCCAATCAAATGTCTGATGGTCCTTGGTACAGATAACAGATGTATTATTTTTTTCTTGAGGACTAATATTTACAGCTGCAGAGGCAAAATGGGGGAAATCAAGCAGATTTTAAAAAGATTTTAAGCTGTGCTATTACACAGGAAAAGTGCATAGATGATCACTGAAGCTGAGAAGTAGGGCAGCAAGTATTTTCTACAAAAAGCCTTGTACTTGCTCATTTTAAAAGGAGACCATGGCTGCTTGATGTTTCTTCTATTTATATTTCATATTTAAAAAAAATACCAAGTATTCATAATAGATTACTCCAATAACAAAATATTTTTAGTCCACATTGACAGCTTTCCACAAAGTTTCAGGAAGCACATAAACTGTAAATAAGAAGTCAGTCATATAATCATTGAAACTGATTCTCTCACACGCACGCACGCACGCACGCGCACACACACACCTTGACTCCCAGACCAGCAGGGGTGAGCTGTTGGTTGTTGCGTTCATTGAGGCTGTCTTCTCCCATCAGAGAGGTGAGATGTTGCAGACAGTCGGCATGACCCTGACAGGCCGAGATGTGCAGCAGGTTGTTCCCATCTTCATCTCTGATCAGCTCCAGGTTATCTGCCGCCAGGTGAGGCTGCAGGAGGAGGTAGATAAAGAGGGGAAGATTCAAGAAGCAGAGGAAGGAGGTGAGGAGAAGGAAGATACAAAGGAGAAAGGGGAAAAGAAGAAGCATTAAGAGGAGGAGATGTGAAAACAAAGAAGAGGTGGATATAACAACAAATGTGGTTTGCAAATGTCTCTGAATGGTCAGGATTTCTCCTACTCACCAACAAAGAGATCTGTCCCTCTCTGACGATGTTGATGATGTTCTGGTTTTTCTTGGTCTCCTCGTCCACCTCTCCTCCTGCTCCTCCACCTCCAAATCCCCTTGACGCACTGCTGCCACCACTTCCTCCTCCTGATCCGGGAGCCCAGGACTTGGAGGCATCTTGCCTGCTTACACTACACCCTGTCATGGGGAACATCAGCACCGGGCCACCTGGAGGCTCCACGCCTGGCCTCTGAGTCTGGGAGTCTGGGTAGACCCGCGCAGACAGCAGCTTGTCTAGAATTCATCATTCCAACAATGGCAGTTGTTTAGTCCACCAAGAAAACGTCAAACATTTAGGAGGAAAATTGACAATATATGTAGGGGTACCTGCATCAGAGAAAGAGGAAAGAGAGGAGGAGCAGCTGAGGAGTCCGGAGGAGAGCAACTCCGACTGGTAGCCTCCTCCAGCTGGGGGGCGGTGGAGGTGGTGGAGGTCTGGATCCATGGACTTGGACTTCCTCAGGTCTGACCACTTCACCGGAGACAGGACACAATACTGCAGGAGACACATGAATCACAACAAACCAATTCATCAACATTCTATTTTATTATTTTATCATTAATACAGCTGCAGCAGCTATATCTATTACTGTCAAACACATTAACTTGTTAAATGTGTGCTTTATTTCATTAGTGATAAAAAAAAATATGATTAAATGTTGAAAAAATACATTTCATATAATATTTAAAGTTTTGCTAAAATATGACATTTACACTTTAAACTATAGGTTAAACAATTTACACGGGATGATTTCCACCTCATAATTCTACTAAGTCACCGACAGATTCACAAATAATATTGAAAAATATTACTGAACAATTGTTTATGAAGTTGATCAGTGTGTACCGGAGTCTGAGAGCTGCTGCTGCCCAGGCTCAGAGGCTCGTTGTGGGATAGAGCGGAGCTCTTCAGTCCTCCTCCTCGGTTCCTCTCCAGGGTGCCTCCGCCCAGGTTACTTCCTGTCACTGAGCGCTTGTCGTGCGGGACACGGGGCAGCGTGGACATCTGCTGACTGGACTTGATATAAGGCACGTCCAGTATCTCGTCCATGTCCAGATCGTAGTGCTCCAGCTCCCCGAACAGAACCTGGGGGTTGTTCCCTCCAACGACACCAACGCCGCCACCCAGGCCCTTGCCCTTCCCTCCCGACCCGTCAGAGGATGTGGAGGGCTGAGTCGGTTTTTCAGTGCCGGGGTCATCCTTACTGCCCTCCCCCGGCTCCCCCAGCCCCAGTCCCAGACCCTGAACCTGGACTTTACCATCAGAGTCGGAGTCTGTGGTCTCTGGTTGGTGTTTGAGAGGGGAGACTCTCTTCACCGGCCGGAATTTACTGTGGACCTCAGCGAGCCCCGTTGGTTTGATTCCCCCGCCACTGTGGGAGGAAACGCCACGACTCCAGTTGATGGCTGGAGCTGCATGAGGAGGAGACACAATGAGACATCAGTTGAGTTATTTGGAAAATTAACCTTGCTGAAGTTTACATGTATAAAAAGTAGAGAAGGACATCAAGTTCTGTTTTGTGAAGGTCTGGTATAACTTTGCATACCAATCAAACAAATTTGCACCGAGAGTGGACTCAGTAGAGGCGTCTCTGTTACATAGTTTTAGTTACGAAGAGAGTATGAATTCCTACTCAACTACATGTCTACAACACTCAGTTACCTGGTCTCTCTTCTGCCTGGCCATCACTCCTCCTGGACAACTCTGGTATACTCTTCAGAGACGTCACGGAATACTGCAGGATAAGAAACAAAGACGTAAGGAAAGAATGAGAAGTGTACACAGCAGTTCAGCAGCTGTGCAAAGCAGTTATATTTAGATATTAGTTAATTGCAGCAGCAGTTATGTTGCTGTAAGTACAGACAGATTGTGACATGAAGCAGTCCGCTAGCTGTAGCTCACTGCTGTGCAATTAAACACTCAAACAGTTGCCAGTTTTATACACGGAGCTCAAGCTATTGCAGTCTCCATGAATCCTACATGAAGGTGGATGTAATGTGAAATTTATGTTCAATCTGTTTTAGAAAGACGTCAATCAAAATGGCTCTTTCGGAGGCTGAATCATATTGTGTTACACAGAGAAGTTTTCCTCACATATAGTCTGTCCTTGTTGATTTAAATAGGGTCGAATAAATATTAGAATTGTCACCATTATCACCGTCATGCAGAAGGGGTTTATTGCAGAACAATCGTACTGTACTAGTTTTAAAGGGCCTACTTTCTAAACTGGACACAGAACATATATGTGTTATTTGCATCAGTTAGGGAGATGTAGTTAGCTGTTTTGGAGCAGTAAGCAGTTGCTGGCTTGTTTAAATTATACTGACCACTGAATCATCAGAGAAGTCGATCTCGTCCAGGTCCAGGTATTCAGGAGCCTCCATTTTCACACCACATCATCAGCCACCAACCAGCTACAGACAGAAACACATGCCATACAATAGAATCAATTATGTTGCACTTTTTAAAGCTGTGGGACAAATAACTGTTGAAGCCAGGAGAAAATCAGTCAGCATAGATCCTTTGTTGACCAATGAATCACTAAAATTAAATCACACAATTCCACTCTTTGTTCGCAGCTTCTACGTGGCAGCATCGTACCCATAAGTATGATAAAGAAAAACACTTTTGGTTTTAAATGTTGCAGTGATACGATCAGCAGGAATAAAAGACAGGAAACGTCTGCAGGAAAACGAGAACAGTCCTGTTGAAAACTTCTGTGTTCTGTGTTTTCATTCATTTTCTAAGTGAGATGACAAACTGCTGCTCAGTGAATAAAGCGGATACTACGGAAATAACACATCTAAATTCTATTTTAAGGAGGATTTGCGCTCTTACCAACTAACAAAGGCCGCATGTGAGATGTGTCGTTTGAAGAAATTCAAATCCTTTTCTGCCCAGTAATACTGTGGTTCAAAATGGTTTTAAGCCCAAACCGTCAACCGCACCGACAGCCTGAGCTGTTGTGATCAAAGGCAACAAACAGGATAATCGGGACTAATCAGAAAGCAGCATGACTTGCAGCGTGCACAAAGATTTCAAACCCGAGCAAGAGACCAACAACCAACCCTGCTGAAGGACACTTAACTCTGAAACAAATATGTCACATAACACTGAGGAAATAACTGAGAGTAGTGGGTTTATATTTTTTCAGCGGAATTGCAACAAGAAAAAAAAAATCCCAATTCTTTAAAAATGAAGCTTGAGGGATTACTAGCAACTATGGCTGTTCATGTTGTGTGTTGATGTTATGAAAAAAAAAAAGATATGTTTTTAAAAATCTCATTTAACCTTAGCAGTATCCGCCTCACTTATCCAGTATCAGCCAGGCTGGTATTACTATTGAGTGTAAGAGGACAAAGGATCCATTAAAAGAACCATCTAGATCTTTTAGCGAGTTGCATGCAAGGTTTGGAGATGTTGACCGTGAAGTTGTATGCCTTCTCTTGAATATAATGGAACACGATGGCACTCGGTTTGAGGTCATCAAGGTGCCAAATAAATGCATCACTACAATGCAAAAACTCAAAAGCATGACCAGGTTACTTAAGATAACCCACAGACCTTGTTGTCAGCAGTTTCATGTGGTAACTCTTTCATTTCTGTCAAATCCTATCTACCTATCACGACGCAGAAGGAATTGTGCATTTACTCATGCACGAGAGGCTTCATGTCAGCACCAGCGCTAAAATGAATGGTCTCCTGCTGGGCGGATCTCTTAGCTATTTTAGATTGCTAGCCTCTTTCTGGATTATCTTGGGGGAGTGAGTCATGGTTTCTGGAAAGAAACACTGAGTTTTCCAAATTTATTTTTTGGCACTTTGAGCATCACAAGCTAGCTGCGATCTAGCTCCATCATATTCGAGAGATCTCTGTAGGCAATGTCTCCGAATCTCTGCAACTCACACCATAAAAAAATCTAGATTAGTAAATAACACAACAGGTAAGAGGAAAAATATGCATTTTTATTTTTCATTTTGGGAGAATGTCCATTTAAGCTGCAACGATTTAACATAATTGCTTTAGTTGTTTTAATCAAGCAAAAATTATTCTCACATGTAAGGTTTTGCTACTTTTCTTGGATGCAATTATAAATGGATCGTCTTTCGGCTTTGAACGATTAGCCAGACAAAACAAATGATTTGAAGAGGTCATGTTGGGTTCTGAATATTGTGCAAGCGCTACGAGGATCACAAGAACCTGCTCTAACTGCAACCGCTGCTGACTACAGTCCGGTCAGACCGCTCACGTCATCAGGTGGCGTACCTACAACAAGATCCAGATGTGCTGAGGGTGTTTTGTTTTTTTTAGTTACTCTGGTCCTGTTCTCTGGAACACACTGCATGTTGACCTGAGATCTGTCACAATCAAATCCACATGCAAAAGCAAGGTTTTCTATCTTCTCAGGTTTTTGAAAAGTTATTATTGTGTGAGTGTACTTGTCATGTCATGTGCTCGACTAGCATTTTCTTTTAATCCTCCATTACTACCTACAGTAAAATTCTCTTCTCTGTTGCACTAGCTGCAGAGCAACACTGCTATGTTATTGAAGGTCCTTGCTGAAAGCACAAATGTTCCCATGAATATTCAATCAAAAACGATCATGTTATTTAAACAGTGTCAAGAAGTGATTAAAATATCACTTGGTTTTGGCCAGAAGTCTAGGTGGTTGTTTTTCAGACTGTACTGTAGGATGTTTCTGTT
This sequence comes from Diplodus puntazzo, assembly GCA_963678695.2. Lineage (NCBI taxonomy): Eukaryota > Metazoa > Chordata > Actinopteri > Spariformes > Sparidae > Diplodus > Diplodus puntazzo. The sequence goes on along the minus strand of OZ023159.1, from coordinate 16,801,882 downwards.
GTTTTCCAACACCTACTGTACATTAAATAAATTCACTGGGGTTTCTTTATGGTTTGAAATAAGTAAACTTCCATTCGAGGTCACCGGATGCTCTGAAAGCAGCTAACTTGTGAAGCTTTCATGTATGAGCTGAGTTGTTTTCAGACCGTGTGGGAGTGACCGCAGAACTAAACTGGTCAAAATAAAACCTCTGATTGCAGCTTTGAGAAACAGTCAAGCCTAACATCCTTGATTACAACAGTTTAGGCTTGAAACCCAACATCAAAAATAAGATAGAATCAAAAAAAGAAGGTGGACATAGTCTGCTTTCTCTGTTTATGTGAACAGCTGACGAGCCCAAATCCTTCCAGGCAGCGAGACACAAAAACAATGAAGAGAGATGAAAAGTTGTTTTGGAGCAAAGTCAAGAAACAGGGGACGGAGTTTATTCAGAAGGAATCTGAAGGAGATTCAATTACTCTTTCTACACGGTCAAAGTGGATACATGTTTCTTCACGTTTCCCTGGGAGAAACTGCTGGTCAAGCCCTGTCAACAAAACCAAAAATCCACCTATCGACAACTCTCGCCCTGTCTGACTCATGTGTTGTATCAACAGTACAACTACAACCTTAAAAAGGATTTATTGTGGTTGTAGCTTTCGGGAGCTATTTGTTGGCCAACAACAGCTGGGTGTTGTGACTGTACCGACACGTCATAACTCCTGAACTCACACTGGGGTTACCAGGTTTTGTTTTCGTTGCTGTCTTAGCTCTGACCGGAGCTGACAGGATGGACTACTGACTAGCCTGTTAGCTAACAAGATTAAACCAGTAAATCAGACAGGCCCTGGACACACAGAAATTAAAACTCAGAGAAAACTCAACAAACCTAATCTCCAAAATAGTCAGTTGCTTGAAAGGAAAAAATGCAAAGTCAGTCATTATCGTCTACTCATCTCCTGAAGCCCTGAGATCCCAGGTTGATTTGAGAAGATGTTATTCACACCCTCAAAGCGAGGTCAAGTTCATCTACCCACTTTAGACGTGGTGCTTTGGGCTTTGCTGTGACAGTAAAGATTTCACTTTAAAAAACAGGGTATACAACGTCTTTTCAAATTAATCTGGAGTCTCTGGGTTTCTGGAGACTTGGATTGCACCAGAGAATCTGTACCAAGCTATTTTTATGTTTTGTTCTTTTGTTGTTTTACAATTTAAAACAATTCTCCATCTACTGTAGTTGCTAGGGAGAAAGCTGCAATGCTGTTGGACTGATCCTTCACCTCACTTCAAGTCTGTGGATCATCTGGAGTAAAAGGGAATGTTTCTGGAAAAGAGATGTTGATGTTGATTTATTTTTATTTTTTTTAAAAAGCTGTGAGCTGCAAGAACTTTCCATTCACCTCCACTGCACTCTGGGGAAGACAAGAATCTCAGAGACTAATATCTGCTAACAATATAAATGCGTTTTACTTAAATGTCTGGTCACCATATTCATCGGTTGGCACTATTATGCATTCTCAACCCCATGTGAGAGGTTAACAGCCTTGTCATTCTTTTTCTTTTTTATAATAATGATGCTTCCTCTAAGTGAATTACAGTAAATTGCGCTCGCCGTCTCCAGACTAATAACAGTGTGATGCTGTTTAAGACAGTCAGGTCTCAATAAAGCTGAGATTTAAGACTGTGTGTTCACAGTGTTACAGTTAAAAGTAACCATCAAATTAATGCACGAGAGATAAATACTCTGAATCACGTACTGAATCAAACTTGAAAATGTTAACTCTCTCTGACTCATATTCTGACCTTTCTCTATACACTCATTTTCACCATCAGCCAGTTAGACGCTGCAACTCAGACTGCATGGAGATCTGGTTACAGGCATTAAGACAGGCAGACTGGATGGTGGCGAGGGCAAATCTCATTAGTGTTGGTCACTCAGGGGTTCCACAGTGCTGCGGGTTCACTCGCTGATTTCCCTGTCAGTTGGTATTCTTTTAAATAATCAACATTTCCAAGTAAATCTGGCATTAAGGACTGAGTAGAAATGCCAAGTTTCTTTTGCAGCAGCACGAAGAGACCTTATGTTTGGCGAACTGTGCCTTGAACATCAGCTCGATTACTTAACACTTGATTAGGGTTGCTGCTGTATTGAATTCTACCACATTTGTGTTATTAGAAGGAATATGTCTCTCTTTTCATCCAGGGTCCCTTCTGATGGACCACAGGTCCCTGGGAACCTCTCCTGGCTCCTTCTGCCTCACACATTGACAGATCTAGATCGTCATACCCTGGGCTCCACTGGATCATTGCTCTCCTCCGTTTTACGATCTCCTTCTATCTGTATTTCTGTCGAACGTGATGCCTCTTCACTCTGATGTTTTCTGTTCTACTGCTAATTATCTTGTGTGGCCTGCTCTCTTCCAGGTCACAACAGTGGAGAGGAGGTAGTGTGGCTCGGGCACCACTTGGCGATTCCTCCGCCAGCTCAGTCGTCTCCTGGATCCACACACACTTTACACATTAACTTGTAAAGTTGGAATCGAGGGTTCAAGGACAGAGAATGTTGTTCTCTGTACATATTGTAAAAGCCACGGTGGCAATGTGATTATGATGTTGGGCTTTATAAATAAAATTTATTTAATTTGACTATTTCAAGCTTGTAACAATGATAATTATAATGTTATTGTAGTGTAATACTGTGCACAGTGTCACCTAGTGAAATTTTGTTCTTGTACCATGAAGATCTAATGCTGTTGCTAACACTTGACTGGACATACACTGAGGCTATATTAGTGTTTCACATATCTGAATTTGCATTTTTGAGAATATTTACGGTCCCCAAAATGAATGTGACACATTTCATCTTAACTTTAATTGCATATCCATGCAGACGCATATATGCACCCATATCCCTGACTACCATTGAGTAGTGTATATTTTCTGCATCAATACAGGAAAAATGCTCTTACACGTATTGTGACAGTTGTCCTGATTTCAAATAGATAACCACGCTCTTCCTTTGTATTCAGACAAACTGCTTTATGATGACTCACTGAGTGAACAGTGACACTTTGAATAATCACGTTCAACTTGTTTTATATATAATTAGCCTATATATCAGCCTATGTCCTCCAAGTCAGTGTCTCAAGGTGCTATTTTGCTGAAAATCCACTTATAACTTCTGTTGTTAAGACACAAATGAGGGAAAAGGTTAGAACTTGTGAATGAGCACTGACAGAAAAACACCCACAAACTAATGAAAATAAAGTAAAATAACATTTGACACCAGCATGTGTGGTTCTTGCGTCACTTTCCTATCATTATAAAGCATATTTCTTGTAAAGAATAGATTATAATAGATAAGAATAAGAGGCAAACAGGCTCACAGCAGCTGAAAAGGCTGCGTAATTTCTGTTTTGCACATAAAAACAGTGAATGTGAATGAGTTCAGATGTTTTTTTCCTCCCCTTTCCCCTGACAGCTGATTTAATCCGCTGATGCCTGCTCGTGTAGCAGCAGGAGGCTAATTAGCTAACGTTAAGCTAGCTCGCTAATCAGCATCCAGGGAAGCTAATGTGGAAGCTAGCTAACTGGCGAGCCAGGCAGTTGGAAAATTAGGTCAAAATGGAAAGGCCAGGTAAAAACGACCCCGGCCCGGGAGACAGGGCTGTTTCTTCTGGTTAACGGACAGTTTTACGGTACGGTACCTTATGGAAGTCAGGCAGCCGAGGAGAAAGAGCTGTCTCGGGGAGAGGATACAGCTAGCTGAGCCGCTAGCTGGAACGATCCTTGGATCCAGCTGTTTTTTTCCCTTCTGTCGCCTCGGTGTCTTGAAAAGCACAAAGACTTTGACATATGGGCAGCACAGAGAAGAGGAAATGTGACGAGGGCTCACTCCGAGCACATTTCCGAGCACCAAAGTAGTTAGAACGAAAGGAACAACCACACACTTTTTTCTTTCTTTCTTTTTTTTTTATATATATAACGTTCACTGAAAATATGCCTGTGGGTAAAGCATTATGGTTTGTGTTTGTTGTACGTGTATGGAGAGTGTGATATGTTGTTGGATGACAGATGCAGCAGTGGAATACATTTCAGATTACTCAAGCAATGCACCTTACAATGCACAATTTTGAGCTACTGGAGTATTTTCACATCATGAAACCCATAATGAACAACATTTTTTTCTAGTTCCTGTCTCAGTCTGATTGTCTGTTTTCTTTCGTTTTTTGATTATCTTTTTTTCTTTCCTCCGACTCATCGCTTCAATAGACGATCTTCGAAGAGCGCAGCGACCCAGACAGAGGAAGTGGAGCCGTTATATCGGTCCGTTATCCTTAGAATAAAACCAATAATAAAACTTCTCTCGTTAGGAGGGTTTGTTTCTCATTATAACGTATGATGAAATGAATGCACAGATGAGATCATTATAATTCATGTCAAATTAAACTGTGTTTTATGTTTGCCTATGCTTCTTGAGAGGAGAAAGGGAAACGTGGAAATTGTATTAAGATAGGAAAATAATTGATTATGATTCCCGTTTTCATCTCTGAAAGTGTGTTAATGTATTGTTGTCAAACTTAACTGCGTTCATAACTCTTTGCAAAGCAGGATTAGTGTTATTAGTTGTACTATTTGTATTAGTCTATTACTCGGTCTGCTAGACCGACTAATAGATTCGCCTTTTAGCAACTCACAACACAGTTATGGCGTGTTACCTTTAAAAATAAAATTGTTGTGAGTGACGTAAACGATGTGTTATTTATCTAAATGGCATACGATTACATTCAGTGTCACGTGGCTCCAAAATAAAACATTTGACATCATAGGTCCAGTTACATAACCTATAGTCAGTCATGGAGAAAAACACAGAAGCTGCACCACAGACGAGTCTATAAATGTCCTCTGCGTTTCCATAATAACAGCCTCCGTAGCCCTGCTGTAGTCCGCTGTAGTCCAGTGTGGTTTCACGTTGAGCAGCTCAGTCTCAACAGCGCCATCTAGTGGCAAACTCTGGACATTTCATCGGGAAAACCGGTGAAAACATGTTTTCTGATTTCTATTTTTGAAAAACTGAACTGCACCACAACCAAAGACCATTTAAGATCATCAGTCAAATTTAAAATGTCAGATTTAGTCCAATGATGAGGCGGTAATTCATTTAAACCGAGAATATTCCTAGAATAATTACATGTAGGGGCATGTAAGGAATATGGAACTACATGTCTGAACTACAGAGAGAAAAACAGTGCTCAGTACTCAGCAACGGCCATTGTTAACTCAACGTAAATCATCAATCAATCAATCAACTTTATTTATAGAGCACTTTTCATACATTGGTATGTAGCACAAAGTGCTTTACATAAGAAAAATAAAACAATATAAAAGAAAGCCCCTCCCTCCCACCTTCCATACTATATACACCCACACAAGCACACACACACACACACACACACACACACACACACACCTGCACACTCTTACTACTGGCAATAAGGAGACATGGCAAGGCACTGAGGATTGAGGAAACGCCACCTTTGGGGCCGCCCACACCGGGAGGAGTCACAGTCTGTGTCACGGGGGCACCAGTGCCCAGGCCCCCCCGACCCCGACAGACAACATCTGGCCGGGCCGAAGGGACCCAGGGACAGGGCCCCAGCAGCAACCCAGACATAGCTCCCAGTGTGGAGGACCCCCCTGAGGAAACTCTGGAGTTAAAACCTTAAAAAATAATAAAAAAGAAAGACATAAGATAAGATAAAAACCATGAAAAAAGATAGGTAGATGTAGTGAACAGCTAAGAGAATAAAATACATATGATAATAAAATAAAATAAAATAAAAAAAAAAAGTAAAAATTTGGAGCAACAAAATAAAATACAATAGAACCACATAAGAATGGAATAAGAATTTAAGATATTAGTTAAAAAAAATCATGTGCTGCGATTTACTTCCATGGTTCCTCTGTAGACAACGCATACCTCTGGAGAAACGAGTGTAATGATACTCCTCAATACTGTACCGACGCAGGGTTTCCTTTGTGGGCTGACCTTTTTCTCTGACAGATATGAAGAACTCAAAGGGGTTATGCGGTCTCTCCTCAGCTTTTGAACCACTGAGGACTTTGTTACTGCCGTACTGAAACCGTCTGAAATCTGTCATTCTCACCCATGGCCAATAGGGGATGTAGCTCAGTGGTAGAGCGCATGCTTTGCATGTATGAGGCCCCGGGTTCAATCCCCGGCATCTCCAAATTCTTATGTTGATTGCACCGATGTTCTTCTAGCAGCAAGCGACCTCGTTATTAGTTAGTCCTTAAAAAACGGACTGGAAACAGAAATGTAGAAAAGTCTCAACCATAAAAATTGTTACATTCCCAGGGTTTATTAAATTATCTCATTGTTTATGCCTATGCATGGATTTAAGTGTTTTTTTTGTTTTGTCTTTTATGTTTCTAAAACATGTATATTTCTTTTCATTTCAGGATTTATTCACATATTAAAGGTGCACTTTGTAGTTTTGGGAGAAAGAGAAAGATCTACATCGACAGATTTTTTTATGCCTTAACAAACTAAATAAACTCTCTTAGTTTTCATGACTGAATAAACAAGCTATTTAATTTCATACTGTTTTACTTTGTTTATATCTGGCAGACCCTGCAAACTTTCTAGCTTCACACAGTGTTCTGGGGACCTTTATTTTCCACTGCGAACAGCTTGTTTATTCAGTTATGGAAACAACTAAATATTTATGAGTTCGTATTAGTACCTCATTCTCCAAAACTACATAGTGCACTTTAAACATTTTTATATTTTGATAAAAAAGTAATTGTTGTCCTCCATACAGAGAAAGAGAGAGAGAGAGAGAGAGAGAGAGAGAGAGAGAGAGAGAGAGAGAGAGAAATACAACAAAATAACTAGGTGGCAATGTCAATACATTTTAGGGTTAGGGTTAAATGTTTGTTTGTATTTCTGTCTGCATAGGTTCCATGTCTTGGTGTCTGATGCTTTCTCATCTCCCCTGTTTTGCTTTGATCGTTGAGACAGTTAAAAACAGCAGCTAAGTTTTTTTTGGGTCATCGGGTCTCAGTGGAAGGTATATCTGTGTGTCGTTTGTGCAGCAATGAAAAGAGAGAATGTGTGAGCATATAGACAGCGTGCTGCGGCTGGTCTATGGGATGACATGGTACTTCCATAACCACCATCATCTCCTGTAGGGGGTGACAGTAGAGAATGGAAAGGGCAAGATTGTGGCTTTCGGCCGTAAGTGACCATCACTGTGTTTGGGCATGGGGCACTCAGTTTGAGGAGGCATTCTGTACAGTGTTCACTGCCTTTCTTTTTCATGTGAACCTAGTCTAGTATTACCACAAAATAAGAATTAAGCCCGAATTTACCTGAAAATGAGAATTAAATACTGCCTTTAATCAAAACACAATGAAAATTTTTCATTACAAAATCCAATAAATTCATATGAGTAAGCAAAATACTTAATTACAAAAATAAACAATACGTTGTAAGAACTCTTGTTTTCATCAACATATGATATTTTCAAAATATTTTGCTGATAACAAGCAATGATCCATGGCAACAAGAAGGGAATACTGAAGGCATAAAGTTCAAATGCCCGTATGAAAATTTTACACTTTGTGTAAAAACAGCTGATTTGTCAGGTACATGTCTTAATCATTCATTGCATTTGCATCAGCAGACTGAGCTCCCTGAAGGTCCGACTCTGCTTCCAGAGCCTCCTCCTCTTCATCCAGCCCTCCGTCAGCTGCAGAGAAACACGGGTCAAACCGATCCAGCTCAATATTCTCCCGTCTGCCTGGCTGCCGCCTCCTGACCTGAAGAGACATGACAGCGAACAGATATGACTTAGTGCATCGGTCCTCTCTTCACTTCAGTAAACACAGGCCGAGGGCTTCTGAGTGCTGCTCTCAGTCAGTCCTCCGAACAACAGACATTTGTCATTACCTTACAGTGCAAATGAAGGGCAGTGGTCACTAACAGCACAGACATCAACAGGAGGGCGACCACTCTGATGATGAGTACTGATGGATCTGATCAAACACATGGACACACAATATCATGAATCAGAGAGCTCCCACTAAGCAGAAATTAGAGCGACTTGAAATCTGCAGAAATCACTCCAATGTGGAGATGTTTGATTCAACCAGCCTTGCTAAGATGGCTGCCAAGTGGCAATAACTCACTCGGTTCTCAGAGAGGCAAACCAAACATGGTCTGCTTCTATTATTTGCTGTTGACGTTTATATGCTTAAAATGAAGGTCGTTTCTATATGACGTGTAATAAAATGACCACGGTCATTCGGAAAACAACATTTATGGAAACGGTTATCAGCTGAACGTCTCTGCATGTCAACAGCTTCTCTGCTTCAGCTTACCCAAGACGGTGAGAGACAGCAGGCGGCTCTCAGAGGAGAAGTTATGAGAAAAAACATAGACGTGATAAACACAGCTGTAGCTTCCTTGGTGGGCAGGCTCTGCAGCCTGAAACAGGAAGTGGGCAGAGTGATTGACAGCCAATTGGTTGGTGTAGTTGTGCGCTGTGTTGGAGGAGGTGAAGGTAAGCTGGAAGGAGCCTCCGGAGTACTGCGGCTGGATGGAGCATCTGATGGTGAAGGTGGAGCCCCTGAACACCTGCTGCTGGGAGTCAGAGACCCAATCCATCGAGGAGGAAACAGAGATTTGGGGCAGAATCAGCAAGTCTGTCAACATAGAGATGTGATGACAGGTCACATTTTCCCTCTGTGCAACAAAATGCATCTCTACACAGATTTGGTCATAATTTGAGCCATTGAGTCTAATAAACGGTCGATGCTGCTGAAATGAGATTGAATATGATGAATATGTCTCAAGAGTTGTTTTATTACAGAAAACTGTGCTGGATTCATATTTATTCTATAATTGATGTATTCCTGTTCTGGAGGGGATCTGCTGGAACCTTAGCTAATGTTAGCTATCATAGCTAATGTCACGGTCGAGCAAACTCATTTACGACATCGGGGTGCGGACATGTGGTCAGTGGGACCAGTGTGGTGCTGTTCAGACTCCTGACATTGTTTTGATCTCCTAAAGATTTGAATCATAAAGTCTGTCCCAAAGTTCAAATGAGGAAATAGTCAGTTAGTTCCTGAATTTCCCAGTAACAATAATGATTATCAGGGATAATCATTAATTATGTCAAATAATAAGATCCAATTTATATTAGATTACCTCTGGGCATTACCCTTGAAGAGGGGGAAAGCTAGTCAATTCACCAAATCAGTCTCAGAATAAGGTACTAAACTGTCAGTTTGTAATTGACTAATAATTAATTAGCGTGTGTGTGTGTGTTTGTGTGTGCGTGTCAAAGAAACAATGGTAGTGCTCACATCATGTTCTCACTGATATCACATGTGGGTGTGACGTGGTGCCAGCTTATAAAAGATGGTTTGTTGCATGCAAGTCTCGGAGTCTGTGAAGTACAACTTAACTAACGCCAAATTAGCAATGTAGAAAGGAACTACCAATAACCTGACCTGAGATCGCAATAACAACAAAACAGTGAATAAACACATAGATTGAACATATTTGCATTACATCAACCAGAGATGAATGTCCTGTGCTTAGCCTTGCTATGCTTTGCTGTGTGCTATCTTGGCCAAGTTCAACGTTTCCTGTCTTCGCAGAAAAGATGCTGGTGTTTCCTTGGTTGATGAGCCAAGCAGGATAAGGTTGTAATTCGAATGTTGAACAATGTGGTTGTCTTATAAAAGACAGCAGGTGGAGGAAGCTGGTTGCTCAAGCTTTGCATCGCAGCTGCTGGTGCTAACTGATCTGACACACTAGCAGGACCTCGTGTCACTGCAGTGAGGAGAAGATCTTTAGGCCTGCTGGAAATGTGGCTTGCAGCTCTCAGTAGCTGTTAGGCCCAGAAGCATCCAGAAGAAGAGATACTGAGGACAGGCAGCCCCGTGGGGAGAAAGGTTGAGAAGAGAGAGAACAAAGGACGCAGCTGGAGTTTTGACTATCTGGTCAGAGGAGGGTCCTGCCCAATAGTACCAGCTCAGAGTCCATTTTGAAATCCACAATAAACAACTTCATCTGCGGGTCCCAACAGCAGAGAGAAACAGATTTAACATCCATAACCAGGTGAAATCGTGGAAGCTATTAGCTAGGTGTGACAGAAAGTGTTGGCAGAAATAAAACAAAAGATTGTTATTGAAAACCCCATAAAAAAAAAAATCAAAATATAATAAAACAACTTTTGGTGTCTGTGTTTATAACTTTTTTCAGGAACAAATATTTGTTTCAGTGCCAATTCTAATTTTCAAGAGCAAAATTCACTGTTACTGTTCTGGCTCCATAGCATTCTGGCAGCTGGTGTCAATGTAGTTGTTAGCCAGAATGTAGTTGGTCCTGTGTCTCACCACCACCACAGAAAATCTTCTCTTCCATATTAAGTTGGGCAATACTTTGAAACTGGGTGATGTTCTGGAAACCTTCCCCTTTTGGGATGAAGGTGGTTATGGCTCTGCTCCAAGTCAATAGGATAGATTGGGTTTCCCAGGACACTCTGGTTGGTTTCCACAGTGGCTTCAGCAACAGGGGCCAGCTCTTACATTACCTGGACAGGTATGCCGTTTGGTCCAGACAGTGATGCAGAACATGCTTTCTTTCCTACCTGCCTGATCTCTGTCCACTTAGGTGGTGTGATATCAAGAACAAAATCTGTTCAGAAAAAAGGGGAGTTGGAATTTCAAAGTTGAAAATTGCACCCGCAGCAGTTGTCCAATGGAAAAAAAAAAGAAGCACAACAAAAACAAACCAGTGGACCCAGCTAGCTTGCTGTTACCCTGCAGGGGTGTACACTTATCCTGTATACACAAACAACTGTCTGGTACAAAGGTAACTTGTAAAGCATCAGAGTTTCTTAATTTGATAATAATAACTTCTTCAACAAGAAGCTTCACTTGTAAAGGAATACTAAACTGAATTATACTGATAACACTGCCAAATATCCCTTATTGATTTGCCTGGGAAGAGCATTTACTCTGGTCAGATTAGAGAAACTGAACTTTGTAACAAATGACAGCCCTAGACAGATATAGATATACATACATATGCAGTTTGTTTTGAAAGCCCACTGGTGTTATCACTGTCTGAAAACTCAAATCAAATACGAATTATAAAAAAAAAAAAATCTATTCTTCTTATGAGAAGAAGAAGAAGAAGAAGAAGAAGAAGAAGAAGAAGAAGAAGAAGAAGAACCTCTTCATCTGACCTACGGCTGATATGGCAGCTGGAAACTGTGTGTGTGTTTGCAAACCTGGTTATATTACTATGTAATTATTTAGATGATGTCACTGATGATCTTACCTGAACAGGTGAAACTCAGAACGAAGGGTGAGTAACCTGATGCGACACAGTCCCTCAGAGCAGATCCAGACTGAACACATTTAGACCAGATCCTCCACACAAGTCTAGCTGAGGACTCCCTTCTCTCTCTTACAGAAACAACAGAGCCACAGTCCAGCTCTCTACAGACAACAGCTGCTGTCTTCGGGTTCCAGTAAGTTTCACTCACTGGTCTCCACTCTCCCTGATGTTTCAGCTCCAGTGTTCCTGCACAGCGACTGTCTCCTCCCACCAACCTGACAGGTTCTGAACACAAACAAGAGAATAAAGTGAGTTTCAGAGGAACAGAAATGAACTAAATCAAAGCTGCAGCTCTCCTACCTGAGCAGGTGAGTCCGACAGCTTTTCCAGGTGAGCAGGTTTCTCAAGTTGAGTCTGAGCTCCTACAGTCCAGGAGAGCAGACTCACAGCCTCCACACTGGAACTCTTTGGTCCACATTGGAGCCTCCACTTCTCCATAGAGCGCCCCCTGGAGGATGGAAGGAGCCCCACAGCCGAGCTCCCTACAGACCACCTCTGCATCCGGCTGGTCAAAGTCAGCTTCACACACTGAGGACCAAGACTGGCTAGACTGGTCAGACTTCACCTCCAGTCTGCCTGAGCACAGACTAGTTCCATTCACCAGCCTGACAGAGTCTGCAGAGAGAACATAAGATAAAACAGAGGGAAATAAAAGACAGCAGACACAAAATAAGATGTCATCGAACAACAATTCAGTGATTCAGACTGGATTTCACAATTCCAACATCAGATCAAGAATATGAAAATGTAAATGAAAGTTGTCAGGGCATAAATGTCTAAGCGTAACAATGGCATAGCTGTCAGTGCTGAATATCTTTTTAAAAAGAAGATCAAATTCAATCGTGACCTTAAAACTCAAGAGTCAAATTAAGGGTGTTTTCACATATGGTCCCCTTTAAGCGAACCGAACTCAGTCCTCTGTAAGTGGACCAAAAAGTGGACCAACAGAAAAAGAACTGAGTTCTTTTTCTGTTCACATTGTAAAGAGGACTGGGTTCTCTTTCTGGTCCAGTTCAGCTTTGATGGGGCCTCAGTCCCCTTTCTGTTCACACCTGGTCCTCTAGAGCTCTCAGACCATCCTCTCTGAAAATTCTTGGAAGACTTTCGCATTACGGTGAGTCGTTGATAGTTGTGCTTTTATGCTCTCGTCGTTCCAGATTTCCAAAAGACATTCTGTTTCGTCTTCTCCCCAAACTACACCGCGTCCCGGTGTCGCAGAGTCTTTATCTTTGCTATGTTTATTGACGTTGCCCCGACCACGACCTGCCATGTTTCGGATTCTTACCGCTGAGTTTTCCTGGCTACAGTCACGTGACAAACCTACGGCAAGCGAAAGAGGTTACAATACAGTGAAAAAGGCGAAGAGAACCCGGTGCGCTTTGTGTTCACATTGCGCAGATTAAGCGAACCGTACCGCTGACTTATAGCGAACCGTACTGAGACCACCTCCCGAGGTGGTCTCAGTACGGTTCGCTTTAAAGGGGTCTGAGTACGGTTGTTGTGTTCACATAAGCAAAAAATGCTGAGTCATCGGTCTGAGTTCGTTTTAAGGGCTGAAAGGGACCATATGTGAAAACACCCTAAATTGCACACCCCCTAGGTTCCACTGACGTCACCACACTGAATGACAGCCTAAACTAACAGCTCCCTCGAAGAAATTTCGCCGTAAAACCGTCAAATTAAATGAACTGCGATAACAGCTGAACTTTCCAAAAAAGGAAAAAAAAGGATTGAAGCAAAGAAAACACAGTTGGAGAGCGTGTAACCAGAAAGAACAACTCACCTAGGCGAGTATGGTGAGGCTAACGCTAACGCTAGCGCTAATCTACGATTCTGCAAGCTTTACAAAAGTTCTGGAGGAGACACGGGACTATCGCAAAGACTCAATGCAACAGCTAAACGAAATTAAATCCGAGCTCACCAACGTCAGTCAAAAAAATAGCGGGGGCAGAGACGCAAATTGAGAAAATGGAGGCCTGCGTTTAAAATGTGGAACAGGTGCTAAACAAGATGATAAAAGCGATAAACTAAAAGGAAATAAACTACTCGACCAAGAGGGGAGATCTTGATGGGAACATTTGAGGATATATAATGTTCCCGAAAGAGCAGAGAGGTCGTTTATGGTGGAGTTCGTGGAAAAGTTACTTTTACTCCCCGAGACCCCATGGGAACAGGGAAGACATACTGCGGTCAACTGAATCAGATTTCTATGGTACAAAACAAAAAGAAGCAATCCTACGTAAAGCTTGGGGAAAAAAGGTGTTTTTCAATGGGAGATTAATACATTTAGATCAAGACTGCCCCCCAGCAGTCCTGCAGAAGCGCAAGGAATACTCTGAAGCGAAGCGAGTGTTTATGCAAAGAAAGATCTGCTTCCAGACCTCGTTCCTCATTAAACTGCGAGTGTTTTGTGAAGACGGGATGCGGCTCTACCAGACAGCGGAGGAGGCGACTACAGACATAAAGGACAAAGGACTGCCCGTCAGTGTGATCAGACCAAAGGAGAGCCTGGCTGAGCAGCTATCCGGCTTCCCCTGGGAAATGGTGGGAGGACTGTGGCGGCGGGAGACGGGAGAGGGACGAGAGATGAACATCCGGGAGAAACTGCGAGTTTTCAGGAGACAGTGCTCACCCCCTCAAGAAGAGCTGTGAGCCCTGACTAACCTTATAAGTGTTGGTGAGTTGAGCAAAATCCAAAACAGACGATGTACCGATCTTGAGAAATGCACATTTTATTGTAGATCTTCTACTTTACTTTTTGCATCCACTCCTTTCCCCCATCTGAATGAGAACATGGCAGGAATGCTGCCTGCTGACATAAACGAAGGTGAACTAACAGCCGCAATTAGAAGGCCTAAGTCACCAGGATCAGATGGTTATACAGCACAATGGTAAAGAATTTAGGAATGAATTAGCACCTATTATACTCCCCACACTTAACTGGGCTTTAAAAAAGGCAAAAGCGCCTCCCAGTTGGAAAGAGGCTATAATTTCAGCAATACCAAAAAAAGGCAAAGATGAAATGGAATGTGCGTCATTTAGACCAATGTCTGTCCTTAAATTGGCCTTAAATTAAGGCAATAGTGATAAGAGTGGAAGGCATTTGATTTAGTTAGTTGGAATGTCCTCTATAGAGTTCTACATAGATTTGGTTTACATGACACACTTATTATAACCATACAGGTACTGTATGACATCCCACTGCTAGGATTAAAATCAATGGATATTAATCAAAAAGTTTTGCCCTAGAGAGGGGGTCGAGACAGGGTTCGGAACAATTAGATCAATACATCAGACAAAACGAAGATATCAGTGGAATTACTATTAATGGGACACAGCACAAATTGGCATGTTATGAAGACGACATCTTGATCTACCTAGGACAACCAACACACTTTCTACCTAAATTAATGCAATGATTTGAACAATATAGTCAACTATCAGGATACAAGATCAACATAAGTATAACCCAACTCCTGCCATACAACTACAACACACCAGGTGAAATTACAAGCAGGTACCCGTTAGGATGGCAAACACAGTCCTTCAAGTATTTGGGCATCAATATACCAAAAGACCTGGCAAAATTATCAGGATGCAACTATTTGCCTATACATAAAAAAAGAAAATCAATGTGTGTGTGTATGCGCCAACCTGCGTACATTACTGTTGGAATTAGGAAGATGATATCTTACCTAAACAGGTGAGATTCAGGATGAAGGGAAAGTCAGCTGGCATTCCGCAGTCCCTCAGAGCAGATCCAAACTGAACACAGTTAGACCTGATCCACCACACAGATATGTCTGAGGACTCCTCTCTCTGTCTTACAGAAACAGCAGAGCCACAGTCCAGCTCTCTACAGACAACAGCTGCTGTCTTCAGGCTCCAGTCAGAGTAACTCACTGATCTCCACTCTCCCTGATGTTTCAGCTCCAGTATTCCTGCACAGCGACTGTCTCCTCCCACCAACCTGACAGGTTCTGAACACAAAGAAGAGAATAATGTGAGTTTCAGAGGAACAGAAATGAACTAAATCAAAGCTGCAGCTCTTCTACCTGAGCAGGTGAGTCCAACAGTTTTTCCAGGTGAGCAGGTTTCTCTAGTTGAGTCTGAGGTTCTGAACAGGTTCAGAGATCCTTAATTGATTGTCTTGAGAAGAGGGTTCACTCGTGGAGGAGAAACTGAACTGAACTAAAGTGATAACATTGTCAAGGATCCTTTATTGATTTCTTTGGGAAGAAGGTTTATGCTGGACAGATTAGACACTGAACTTAATAACAAACTGAATTTCTATCTCTTGTTGTTTAATTGTTGAGTCACTGAAGGCTGATATTTTTTGTTGAACTCTGGAAACTTTATTGTTGGTGAATATTATTTGAACTTGTCCAACCCCAACCTGCAAACAGAGTCACCAGCATAAAGTCAAGCTGTTGTTTTAAAATATATTTCTAAAGAAGAATATGAAAATTGAAAAGACAGTTGTCCGATCATAACAGTCAATGTGTAACAATAGCATAGCTGTCTGCTGATTTTTTTTAAAAAACAATCAAATTAAATCTTGACCTTAACACCGAAGAAAATGATGAAGCTCCTATATAGTTTATGCTGACAGCAGTTATGGGCCTGGTGCCTTGCTCAAGGGGAGGTGTACTGTAACTTCTTCATCTGACCCACAGGTGATATATGGCAGCTGGAGACTGTTACTCTACAGATGTGTGTGTGTGTGTGTGTGTGTGTGTGTGTGTGTGTGTGTGTGTGTGTGTGTGAGACAACCTGAGTACACCACTGTTATAATTGAGTAGATGAAGTCATAGATGATGTCACTGATGGTCTTACCTGAACAGGTGAGATCCACCACTTTGGAAGAGGAATCAGATGTTACACAGTCCCTCAGAGCAGATCCAGACTGAACACAGTTAGACCTGATCCTCCACACAGATTTGACTGAGGACTCCCTTCTCTCTCTTACAGAAACAGCAGAGCCACAGTCCAGCTCTCTACAGACAACAGCTGCTGTCTTCAGGCTCCATTCAAAATAACTCACTGATCTCCAATTTCCCTGAGGTTTCAGCTTCACTGTTCCTGCACAGCGACTGTCTCCTCCCACCAACCTGACAGGTTCTGAACACAGACAAGAGAATAATGTGAGTTTCAGAGGAACAGAAATGAACTAAATCAAAGCTGCAGTTCTTCTACCGGAGCAGGTGAGTCCGACAGCTTTTCCAGGTGAGCAGGTTTCTCTAGTTGAGTCTGAGCTCCTACAGTCCAGGAGAGCAGACTCACGGCCTCCACACTGGAACTCTTTGGTCCCCACTGGAGCCTCCACTTCTCCATAGAGCGCCCCCTGGAGGACAGAAGGAGCCCCACAGCCAAGCTCCCTACAGACCACCTCTGCATCCTGCTGGTCAAAGTCAGCTTCACACACTGAGGACCACGACTGGCTAGACTGGTCTGACTTCACCTCCAGTCTGCCTGAGCACAGACTAGTTCCATTCACCAGCCTGATAGAATCTGCAGAGATAACAGAAGATAAAACAGAGGGAAATGAAAGACAGGCCCTTAACCCTGACTGCTCCAGAGGAGCTGCTCAGTGGCAAACAGATCAGACTGTTGTTGCATTGGGCAACTTCAAGGTGTGAATATGATCAAAGCATTCCTGAAAAAGAGAGCATCACTCTTAATAAACCCTCCCTGAATTAATAAAGACTGTTTTTTATTTTTTTAAAAACCCTGCACTTTCAGACACGTATGCTGTGTACTACTGACTGGTACGGTGGCAAATCCAACTGCCTCAGAGATGTTTCAGAGATCCTGAAATGATTTCTTCGAGAAGCGGGTTCAATTGTGGAGGAAAAACTGAACTGGGTTAATGCTGGACATATCAGAGAAACTGAAGTTCGCGACAAACTAAATTTCTGTCTTTTGTTGTTTACTGTTGAATCACTGCAGGCTGGCATTCCCTTTTTTTGTTCAACTCTGGAATATTTGTAATTGGTAAATATATGTTTTAGCTGTCAGTGCTGAATAATAACAAAAAAGACTGATTTAAAGTGTGACCTTAAAACCAAAAGTCAAATCAAAACGTGGATTTGGGGAATCAAAACACTCCTGTAAGAAGAGGATTTAAAAACTGTAAAGGGTAAGAAGAAGAATTTAAACACTACGCACATACACACACATACATCATTGGAGAGATGTCAGAGTGATGAAGCTCCTATATAGTCGATGCTGAGAGCAGCTATGGGTTTGGTGCCTTGCTCAAGGGGAGGTGAACTGAAACCTCTCCAACTGACCTACAGCTGATATATGGCAGCTGGAGACTGTTACTCTACAGATGTGTGTGTGTGTGTGTGTGTGTGTGTGTGTCTGACTGTGTCTGTATGCCAACGTGGGTACATTACTGCTTATAATCATGTAAGGGATGTCACTGATGGTCTTACATGAACAGTTGAGTTTCAACACGTGGACAGAGACATCTGGTGTTACACAGTCTCTCAGAGCAGATCCCAACTGAAAGCAGGAAGAGCTGACCCTCCACTTAGGCCTGGCTGGCGGCTTAATGTTCTCTCTTACAGAAACAGCAGAGCCACAGTCCAGCTCTCTACAGACAACAGCTGCTGTCTTCAGGCTCCAGTCAGAGTATCTCACTGGTCTCCACTCTCCCTGATGTTTCAGCTCCAGTGTTCCTGCACAGCGACTGTCTCCTCCCACCAACCTGACAGGTTCTGAACACAGACAAGAGAATAATGTGAGTTTCAGAGGAACAGAAATGAACTAAATCAAAGCTGCAGCTCTTCTACCTGAGCAGGTGAGACCGACAGCTTTTCCAGGTGAGCAGGTTTCTCTAGTTGAGTCTGAGCTCCTACAGTTCAGGAGAGCAGATTCACGGCCTCCACACTGAAACTCTTTGGTCCACATTAGAGCCTCCACTTCTCCATAGAGCGCCCCCTGGAGGACGGAAGGAGCCCCACAGCCGAGCTCCCTACAAACCACCTCTGCATCCGGCTGGTCAAAGTCAGCCTCACACACTGAGGACCAAAACTTGCTAGACTGGTCAGACCTCACCTCCAGTCTGCCTGAGCACAGACTAGTTCCATTCACCAGCCTGACAGAGTCTGCAGAGATAACAGAAGATAAAACAAAGAGAAATAAAAGACAGCAGACACAAAATAAGATGTCATCAAACAACAATTCAGTGATTCAAACTGGACTCAGAACAATTCCAACATCTGTTAATCATTAACAGCCGAAACCATCTTTAAAACACCACACGCTACCGTAATGTTACATCACATTTACATGTATTACACTGTAAACATTCATATTCATTTATGAATATTTTCAATGTGTTTCTTATGATAACACATCACCATCATCAGATTTCTCAGATTTTTATTCTTTCTTTTTTTTTTTTTTTTTTTCTGAGACCCAGAATTAAAATCTGTTCAGAAAATAGAAAATCTAATTTTCACTTTTAAATGGAACACTGATTGATGAGTCTTAAATTACGACAATCAAAATTGAATACTGAAATCCTCCCTGAATACATAGACAAAAAACAACAAAAAAACTGCTGCACTACCAGACACTTATCCTGTGTACAACTGACTGGTAAGTCCAACAGCGTCAGAGATGTTTCAGAGATCCTTAATTGATTGTCTTGAGAAGAGGGTTCACTCGTGGAGGAGAAACTGAACTGAACTAAAGTGATAACTGCCAAAAATCCTTTATTGATTTGCTTGGGAAGAGGGTTTATGCTGGACAGATTACAGACACTGAACTTTGTAACAAGCAGAATTTCTATCTTGTGTTGTTTATTTTTGAATCATCTGAACTGGTATTTTTCTGAAATATTTATTTTTGGTGACTATTACTTGAACTTGCCCAACCCTAACCTGCAAAAAGCCACCAGGATAAAGTCAAACTGAAAGAAGAATATGAAAATGTAAATGGCAGTTGTCAGAACATAAAAGTCTAAGCTGTGTCAAAGCTGATGACACCAACGGGCTTACCTGAACAGGTGAGAGTTAGGACATTTTTAGAGTAACTTGGTCTTTCACAGGCCCTCACGGAAAATTCAGGTTGAACACAGGAAGAGCTGATCCACCATATGGGTCTTCTTGAGGACTCCTCTCTCTGTCTTACAGAAACAGCAGAGCCACAGTCCAGCTCTCTACAGACAACAGCTGCTGTCTTTAGGGTCCACTCAAAGTCATCCACTGGTTTCCATTCTTCCCCATCTTTCACCTCCAGTGTTCCTGCGCAGCGACTGTTTCCTCCCACCAACCTGACAGGTTCTGAACATAGACAAGGGAGCCATCAGTAAATTGCAGTGCTTTAAAATTCCCCTGCGTTAAAGTTCATTGACCTGGTTGAATATCAAACTACACAGATAATGTACAAAGCAGAAAACAAACCACTACCAGATAATATTCAGAAATGTATTTTTGATAGAGATGGGGTTAAAATTGGAAGGAAAAATGTTATATATTTATACATTAGTTTTACATATAGTATATGGTATTTATAGTGAGAAGGTGCACAGGTTCAGAAATGGAAGTAAATTGATCATAATTAATTAATGAGTGGCGGAGAAGGGGTAGGA
Organism: Diplodus puntazzo; assembly: GCA_963678695.2. NCBI lineage: Eukaryota > Metazoa > Chordata > Actinopteri > Spariformes > Sparidae > Diplodus > Diplodus puntazzo. Next base: position 16,781,855 of record OZ023159.1, on the reverse strand, counting down.
TTGAATACTTTAACTTTTTGTTTTCACACATCCCAAATAATGGAACTAAAATTGAAAACTAAAACCTGACTGCTGATCCTACTTTTGTGGTCATTTGTTTCTCTTTTCTTTTTCTCGTTACCTGTTGAGCTGTGTTTTCCTTCAGTCTGGAGTCCTGAGGACAAAATCAGAAAATAAAAATCAGTATAAAGCAGCTTTTTGATTGGAGGACAGCTGTGGACCATACCAACACTCTCAGGTTGTTTTGTGAAGTGTTCTTGGATCTCAGAAACATTTCTAATAACATTTCCTGTTATCTAATAAAACAGATAACAGGAAGTGGTTGTGTTGCTAGGCTGAGCTGTTTTTTATCAGATTCATGCTATCGTTTTGCCTGATAGAAAATATTTCAAAGCGTAAAAAAATAAATTTTCTTTTGCATTTTCATTTCAAGTCTGTCCTTCATAAAACCAAGTGGAAATAATCAGCAAATCAATAAAAGAAAAAAGTTGAGCATTCAGCTCTGGATTTTAAGAGAAAGAAAATACACCGCTACATTACTGTGCAACCTTGAATGCACTTATTTAATATTTTTTCCCCTAAAAACTATGTGAATGTCAAAACATCCTCGCTGATGATCTTTATAGATGTTGATGAGAAATCATACATAAGGGATCACATCAAACAGTTTTAATGTTGACAGATACATTGCAAAATTAAGCTTCCCCACAAGGTGAGTTAATGTAGCGTTATACACAATGGACACTTAAGTAGAATTAAAGACAACTAATTGTTTCAATTTAGTAATTAAAATTTATGTAGAGAGAAATGGGTGGCAGAATTTGTTTTTTTTTTAACTTTTGGACGACACAAGAATGAAAACTTTAAAAAAAACAGTTTCAGAACTTGAACTTAACCACTGAATTTGTGAAGTTCTCCAATATACCGCTGTAAGTGATCTGTCAGATTAAATGAGCTTGTCTTATTTTTTTGTCAAATCAATTTTTTTTATACAAATATAATTCATGCAATTAGATTGTTGTTAGTCCGCCTTGTTAATGAATGTTTGGCCCACCCTTGAGTGCAAGAACATGTTGTGGTGTGATGTGTGCGTGGAGTGTGTTCAAAATCCAATACAAATCTCTGAATAATAACTCATCATCATTAGAGCAGAGTCCTACCTGAGCTCCACAGTAACAGCAGCACCATCAGCAGGTGATCCATGGCCAGGTGGATGTTCTATCTGACCGTCTGTCTGCCCTCTGCTCTGATTATCGTATTTGCTGTCTGCAGGGTATGTCTACGTACAGGAAGAGGTGGTGCTTCTCTGGAAAACATCTTATCTTGTCGTCTTTAGTTTTAAAATGTTTCAGGCCTTTCTCTCAAACGAAGGTGGTGTTCAATGCACACATACTAAATGATGAAACTAATTAATATACTATACATACATCCAGATGTAAATGTTCCAACTTTGATGAGGTGATGAGACTTCACCTCAGCACATAATTCTCTAGTTTTGTGAATAAACCCAGACATAATGTACAGATGAAAGCAAGTTTCCCTTTAAAATTCTTCATTTGTTTTCCACCGTGAAGATTTAGTGTTGTATAATGAAACACGAGGAATAAAGTTTTGATATAAAAATACAAGCACTAATAAGCAACAATAAGTTAAACAAAAATACATCATCAGTGCAAATATGAAGTGTCAGATAACGATGATTTGTGTGATAGTGTGCAGTATGGTGTGTGTGTGTGTGTGTGTGTGTGTGTGCGTGCGTGTGTGTGTGTGTGTGTGTGTGTGTGTGTTTGTGCATGCAGTGATAGAGGAATAACAAACTTCCTGTATAGTGAGGTGCAGTGGATTAGATCTGTGGCCTGACTTAGAAAACTGTCCATCAGCCCTCAGCTCCTGCAATGCACTCTGCTGTAGCTGCTGCCACAGGTGGATGGAGTCATTTACCATTTTTACACCAAAACTAGCACGTTTTAAATGGGTAAATATATATATATATGTATGTATGTATATATATATATATATATATATATATATATATATATATATATATATATATATATATATATATATATATATTTTTTGTCACACTCGACTTGTTTAAAAACTCTTAATAACAATCCCAATTAGACTCACCTTATTTTTCCAAAAGCTGATAATGGTAGTAGCCGACATTTGTTTTTCAGTTCAGTTTAGGTTCAAGATGAAGTCACACTCCTGGAGTTAATTTCTCTGAACTGCATATATGGGAAACAGTATCACACTGATCAAGTTTGATAAGAAGCTGTCAAACAATTTTGCAATGTGTTGTCGCCTCTCAGAGCCCTCTTCACTTCCTGTTTGAACCTTTTAAAATTGGATTCTGCTCACAGCACAGAAACTGCCCTCCTCAAAGTCAACAACGGCCTCCTCCTTTCCTCTGACTATGGTCACCTCAGTATCCTCATCATCCTCGCCCTCACTGCAGCTTTCGACACCATCAGCCATAACATCCTCCCCTTCCCTCTGGAATCCTTCAATTTTTTTCTAGATGTGTCCTCAGCTGCCACAGAGTCAAAGGCGGCTGGTTGTCCTGAACATCATCCTGTCTGTCTGTCATCACACACAGACACAGTATTATTATTATTATTATTATTATTATTATTATTATTATTATTATTATTATTATTATTATTATTATTATTGTTATTATTATTACCAATAAATCTCATGAAAGATAACAAGTTTTGCCTTTTGTAGCGGGGTTCTACTTTAAACTCCTCAAAAACGAAACCCCCCCCCCCCAAAAAAAAAAACGATGGCATAGTCAAAAAATTTCTTTTAATTACACCAACCTCCACAATGCAGCAGTGCAAATATTTACAAAAGTGAAAAAAAAAAACACAAACTGTACAATATCTTATCCCGAAATAAGGTGAAGATTGAGTTCTTCAGTAATTCAATAACTTCAAAGAAACAAAACAAAAGCTTAGCAATATATTTAATCTTTGTCTCAGATGTTACCTTCTCTGTAACCACCATAGCAAGACTGCCGTCGGCAACCAAGCCAAAACGGTCCTCTTTTAAACCAAAAACAAATAGACAAATGTAGGTTCTGGGCTCTCTTCAGCAAAGGTGTATGCGTGTAGTATGTTGATAAAAGAATCTGCGGAGGCAAGGCTGAGTGGAATGATAGAGCAATCTTTATTGAACCAAAGCGGCCACACTCTGGTGTTCTCAAATCTATGGCAAAGTTCTGCCCAATGCTTTACCCTCTGCTCTATCAGAAATCCTCTTGGACCTTCTATCTTAGGAAATCTACAAGTAACCACCAAACCTTCTTTACTTGCGCGGACCTTTTTAAAGTCCCTTGGGCTGTACCTGCCTACTTCTTCTAATTGGTCACTTTGGTGGGTTGAGGGTCCATCTGTCCAATCGACTAGAAAAGTAGTTGGTCTATCTCCCTGCTCATCACCCATAAATGACTAAATCTGTTACTGTCACTCTTTAGGTCTTGTATCCCAAAATTACCTGAATGATCTCTTTATCCTTTCCTATAAATGTACACGTTTAGACATCTCCCTCCATCTGACAAGAGGGTCAAACTCAGTTTTAGTCCTCTATAGTTGCCTTCTCTTCTGCTAACCTTTGACACATGCACAGCTGAATACTGACTCCAGGGATCCTTGGAGCTGTGAGCCCCACTCCGTCCACATTCCTTAACTCACACAAGGAGAAGGAATAGGTTAAATTTAAACCACAAATCAGAATGTGTCGTTGTCCAGATACCTCACGAACAAGTGTGCACCCTTGATCAGCAGGGTACTAACCAGTTAAGGGAATGAATAATTATGGGATGTCTTTAACTCTGACGTAAACGGGTCGGAGCTGCTCCGTCACATCTTTGTAGTCACATGATGAAATTGCTTCATGTTTGTGTTAAACCTGGGATACACTGTGGCTTGCAATGAGTCAACACAGACCAACACTACCCACATTCAAGCAAACTTTATTAATTAAAGTGATAAGAAGCAGTAATGCAGGTTGATAACATGAGATGTGAGCTCGCTTATATACAGCTCTGCAGGTATGCGTGGTAACTGGTTGTCAAGTTCAAGTACATACACTGTGTACTCTGTATACACTCTCTATACAGCGTTCGCCAACAGAATCACCTCCAGTCGAATTTCCACCAGCAGCTCTTTCTTTGTGCCTCTGGCGAGTATTTTTTTGGTTCAATTCAGTTTGGAGACATGAAAATGAGTGAAAACCACTTTTAGCACCAAAAATCTAAGATCTTCTCAACAGCACCAATAATGAACAGCAGGAAAGCAGAAAATGCTGTGGTCAGTTTTCTCTGAAAATACCCAGAGAATGTTATTGTGCAATATCTCAAATAAAAAATGTAAAAGAAAATGTCAGTTATATCACATATTGTATAAAAGAAGTCTACAGAAGCCCAGGGAGAACATGCATGTGAATAACTGTGATCTGAGAAAGTGGTTTTGTCATTAAAATAGGTATTTTTGCCAAGAAAAAAAGCTTATGTCATCATTACAAAAAATCTCTCCCCTGACCACGAGAAAAGTAGCAAAAAGAGATGAAACTATATAACTACTATAATATAAAGGCCATAACCTTTAACTAACAATTTAGTCTTTACCCTAGCCCTCTCTAACTTTTTGTTATGTGTGTAACTGTTTAAAACACAAAACTGCTGATTAAAATCCCTCAAAATTACCCTCCTTCCGCGAGATTTTACATAAAATGTAAAGATTAAATCTGCTAAGTAAATACAAAGTGAGTACCCAGCAACTTTAGCTGTCAGATAAATGTATAAGTAAAAAGTAGATTGTTTCTCTGTAGTGAGGTGGAGGAAAAGTGGAAAATGTCCCGAGGCCTGGATGAAGAAATACTCAAGTAAAGCACCAGGATCTGGTTGCGCAACCTGTTTGTAAGTTCAAACTTTGCCTAGCCTTAGCTTAGTTATAAAGGAAGTGTTATAAAAGTGGAAATAAATTCAACATGTATTGCACCACACAAGCCTCTGATTAGTTGTTCTCACTAGTTCTAACCTATGTGTTGCTATATATTTAAACCTATAGCTGTCAGATGTGTTGCAAACTAACATATCTGACATAGCTAATGATGGCTTGCTATCACAAACTACTTCATGTACTTACAACAGATTGGCGGGTAATATGTTATGTTTAGTCCCCTAAAACTGTTGTCTCTGGAAGTTAAGTTACAGCTGGTAATGTTACAGTTTGCACTGATGACCTCTAGTTGGACCCTGCTCATTAATCAAGTCATTAATAAATGACCAAAGTTGTTACTAGATATTTTTTTTGTTTTACTAGGGCAACCTCATAGCCTGAATCACTATTTTTAAACTAGTCCGTAGTTATTAAGATCTTGAAAAGCACAACTAAGTAGGCCTAATGGATTTACAAACAGCTTCTGCAACCCAATCCCAAAAATCTGTAATACCAGAAATGGAGTAAATGTGCTCGCTGCTGGTGCATTCTGACCAACAAGAACACCTGTCTCATTAATTTTACAAATGTATAAGTGAACCAGCTCTGTTAATTAGTTTATCCTTCCACTGGCAACAGGCTTCATTTTGACTTGAAATAACCCGGTTCAGATGTTTTATGACAGTTTCAATAATACGTTTCTGTTTTAATCTGGTTATAACTAAATTATTTAATACACATGAAACTTTAATCTTCAATCCTCTTCTTTTCAAGCTCATATGGCATAGGTCATCTCAGTAGCTGCAAGAAAGAAAAGAACAAACAAAATCAACCAGTTATTTCAAGAATGCTGTACAGGGCTTGTGTACAGTTTGTATTTGAAGGGGAACAAGAAGGTATGAATAAGTTGCAGACATTCTTCTGTCTCTGTTCACCCAGATAATTAATGAATAAATAAACATCATTTTCTTGGGGGAAAGACCCCTGAAGCTGTTACATAAGTGGTAATACATAATAGACAGAAAATGGATCTCTGACTTGATCTCTCTCGAACTTTCAGAAGGAGCCATGTCAAAAACCTTCCTCAAATTATCCATTTTAATTTGAAGGCTTGAGGCGAGAGGGTTGGAAATCAAAAATTCTGGTGAAGATTTGTCCCTGAATTTGGTTTACTTTTGAAGAATTGTCATTCAGTTCTAACAGCTCTTCACCTATTTCATCAGATGTGAAACGTGGCATGTGAAAAGTGGTCCCTCTTTAAGAACTCAAATGAATAATTGGAGAAGAAGAAGAAAGCAGTCTCACCCTGTCATGGTGCAGCCAGAGACGTGAGCGGAGGTGCCGGTGTACTGGACGTCACAACGAACAATGTTGTTGTTAAAGTTGGACTCTGGAACCTGCTGCCTGGGATTTACTGTCACCTGCCGGCAATACACAACATGTGAGTTCTTCTAGCAAGTTATAAGGAATACATAGAACAAAACCAGGCTTATACTCAGGGGAAACACAACATATCTCTACAAATACAAAGCTGATCAATGCCAGGAGACTCCTGGAGCTTCCTGACCTTAAGGATGTATCTTCCAGGAGAGACGTCAGTGATGTCGATCCACTGACAGTCAATGTCAGCGTTGTAGGTGTCATAACAACCTGGACTCAAGCCCTGTACACACACACACACACACACACACAGACACACAGACACACACACACACACACACACACACACACACACACACACACACACACACACACACACACACACAAATATATAAATACTGCATCTATATTTTCCCTTAGTTTTTTATGACATTTAATTGATATTTGCAAACTTAGCATTGGGTTAATATAAGCCTCCAGAAAATGATTCAGGTGAATAAAATATTTTCATACAATATAAGTACACTAATATATGTGTGTGTGTGTGTGTGTGTGTACCTGCGTGTGTGAGGTGCAGGCAAAGCGGCGGTAGTATCCCGGGTCACAGGAAGTGTCCTCCAGACAGAAGCTTGCCTTGTGACCCTCAGCCACCTGCCTCTGAGTCTGGCTGTCGAGCAGCTCGTACAGGCTGAACTCGTCCATGCTGTGGAAGTGACTGAACAACACCACAAAAAGACAGAACGTCCGTCATACAAGTGTTAAGGCGCCAACGCTAGCTCGTACTGGTTATACCTACTTATGACAGCTGTGCCACTCCCAGGCATATCGAGGTTTACTGGGCAGAAAGTCAGCTGTTCCCTGGTTCTTCACCCTCTGAGGAAACCTCAACAAGACTCTGGTGTCATAATCTTGAGAATAAGTGGCGGAACTGCAGGAGAAGAGGAGACAATTTGCAGGTGGAATAGTTATTATACAACATATTAAGACATTTATGCATTATATTATAATGCACAGATTTGTTTTTTTTTCAGTTTTGCTTATTTTAAAGTAATTAAGTGTTTTTTCACTGTTTTTCACTGTTTTAATGCTGCCTGTTTGATAAATATATTAAGGTTTTATCCTTCAGGTAAAACTGGATTAAAGACACGCAGTGTAAAAAGAAAATGTGTATTCTTGGTTTCTGCAATACCTGTGTGCAGCTACAGTATGGTACGAGTTAGGGAGAGACAGTCAGAGAAAAGAGACTATGAGAAATCCGATCCGGTCCAATTTTAGTCAGACTAAGGTGTATACATGCATCTTAAGAATCCGATCATAGTCGGACTAACCCAGTAATTCGATTTTCTTGAGTGTCATGTAAATGCACTGAGTGGTTATGGAGTGGTTAAGGTTAGGCAGCCAGAACTTTCATGTTAATTGTGGATCTGTGATGGGAATCAAACACAGGCCTCTTTCATCAATGTAAGACCTATGACCCAGAAAGTAGAAAAAAAAAATCTACCTAACAAATTCAGGGACATTTAAGTGACAAACTTTTTTTCTCAGTTAGTACTAGGCCTATGCACTTGGCACACTCTTCACTGGTCTCCCACTAAAATCCAGTTAAGAGTCTGTAGTCCAGTGTTTACCATCTTTGCCTGATAAGCAGAATGATTTCTCATTTCCAGTGTTCTGGGAGCAGGTTAGTGTTATCTTACGTGGCGAGGCAATTCTCCTCAGCAGCACAGCGGAGGTTGTACATGGGTATCCTCTGGATGTAGGAGGCGATCTGGATGTAGTACGGGTCAGGAACCAGATCAGGAAGACCTGCACACAGGTGAGCAATATAAAGCAATTAAGGATCATATCTGAGATCTCTGGTCTCTGATTGGCTGTTCAAACCTTCGTGTAAAAGCATAATTATAACGAAAAAGACACTTTTAAGATTTACCGTATTTTGTTTTCAGGTCAAGCTCATTTTCAATGGGAGTGCTACGGGCAAATACTATGTTAGCATCAAAATCACTATTTTTAAAACACTAAGAAGGCTCGACACAAAATGAAACTTTGCTCCTAGTATCACCAGGGTCTCTACACATGAACTCGAGCATTGAGAACATTGTTTGTGTACACAGAGTTTGCTAAAAAAGTTTTTGTACAACTCACGTTAGCATATGCTTGTTCTGCTCACCGCCGTCATGGCAGCCAAGAAGTGCTGATTTCCGAATGCGATGTAACATGGACGAGAGTTTCTTAGTGTCATCTCAGTTTTGTTTTAATTTGGGTTTTATCTGCTTCCCTCCTGTCTTCTCGTGCTCATCTCCAGCCCAATTTTTCCTCCACATCTGCACTGCATCTCTTTTGTTTTCCCAGGCCTGTGTCCGCCTCACTCCACCTGCACCCCATCCCCTCTTTATTTAAGTCCAGTATTTAGTTTAGTCTTTGCCCATTCCTGTCATGATCCGTTGATATTCCTGCCTGCCATCTCCTGCTCTAGCATGACATTCAGGCTAAATAAATAATAATAAATAAAACCATCTTGGGTTTGTTGGAAAATGCATCGACCCAAAGCCGGAAACTTATTGAGATTTGTGATTCTAACAAGAGAGTAACAAAGCATATGATGATTTAATGGAATATGATCCAACAGTTAATGGAGTATTTAACATGAGCTCAGCCTTACACATCTGCAGCAGTTAAATGCAGTGTACACTTTGATTAAGCAGTGATGTTGAACTAAAAACATCAGATATAATAAGAAAACACTGAGAGGGAACATTTTACTGCACAATGAGTACTTTTGCTTTTGGCACTATTAGTACATTTTGCAGACATTATCTACTTGTACCTGAGTAAGAACTTGAGTGCAGGATTTGTACTTGTAGAGAAGTAATTTCAGTTTGGTAATACTACATTTACTGAGGAAAAGGAGCTGAGTAGCCTATGTCTTCAACCACTGCGGTCCATTTTTTTAGGAAATCAGTTGGTCTTTTCAATGATTTTCGATCCACTGCTTGTGACATTGCTTTGACCGACAGTTACGTGTACTACAGGCAGGCAGATGGGAGGTTTGTGACACAATGGAGAAAATCCTTCCCCTCCATGTATCTGTCCATCCTTATGACGTCACGGGCCAATGGGTGTGGCCCACGAAAGTGTGGCCCTTGGTTTTACTCAAGCTCACTCAGTGCTCATAAAGACACCCTGAGAGCGCAGGTTTTTATTTGTGAAAAATCAAATTCAGTGGAAAAACTCTCATGGTAGGTTTTAATAATGTAGGCTATTTAGTGATGGTTTTAGCATTTAAAATGATCAAAATGAATGAATATCATTTAATTTTTTTAAAGATGAAGCCTGAATTTAATGACAGGCATGTAAAAACATCTGTCTTCCACACGACAGAGATTACTGAGCTACGGGAATAATTAACCTATAAAAGCTGGCATGTAAACACCAGACTTTTATGGCATTTTACAGTTGAATGGAGGATAAGCTATAAACGTTGTTGAATAAACGACAGTTTGATTGATTGAATAAAACCGATTTTTAGAAGCTGAAAAGAAGCAAAATCAACAGAAAGGAGCAAAAGTTAGTCTCGTACCGTTCTGGTGGTAGCTGGTGCCGTATCCGTGCCGGGGCTGAGCCCTGGGTCTGGGTCTGTAATACGAGTTGTAGTAGTTGTAATAGGGATTATAGTTAGAAGCCTTATACGGGTCGTAAGGATCGTCTCCGACCATCATGTCATCCCGTCGGACCGGGGCAGAGTCTCCATCGCCTCCGGCGGGACGCTGCTGCTGGCGCGTCATGGCGCGCAATTGCGCAGCGCTGCTGGAGGCAGGGACCCGCGGGGAGCCCCGGGACTCGGCTGGGGCCGTGTCGTTACCACTGCTGACGACCACCACAGGGTTACCGCGGTCGGGTGACGCGGCTTGCCTCCTGCCGGACGGCCGGTATTGAGAGCCGCGGCTCAGGATACTAAAAACCTGCCCGTTATGTTGCCATGTCAATCCCCGCCGGAGCGCATCACCTGCAGCCTCCTGAGTGTGCGCCCGCTCCACAAAAACGCACAGGAAACATACATGTGCAAAAGAAAGCAACAAGGCGTCAAAAGTGAGTTCCTTCATGATTAGAAAAATAAATTATTACGTTTAAATAATCTGCGAGAAAGAAACTATCTTCTCCCTCCTCCCGCACACACTGCCGCCGATCTGAAGCGGTTCTCTTAAGTAATGAAGCTCAGCAGATACAACGGTGGAGAGAGAGAGACGGAGAGAGAGAGAGAGAGAGAGAGAGAGAGAGAGAGAGAGAGAGAGAGAGAGAGAGAGAGACGGAGAGAGGGAGAGACAGAGACAGAGAGTTACTTAGTCTGCAGTTTGATGTGACCTTGACCCTTTCAGTATCAAAATAAAATTTGTGAATCAGAGGCATCATTTCTGTCCCATCTGGTGATTTCTTATTTTATTTTTCAGGCTTCACACATGAACAGTTTCCTGGGAACACCCCATGGCAGCTGCATTTAGCCACTTTGACTCAAAGAGGCAAATATTTGAGAAGTTTAGACTTTAAATGTAAAAAGGATGACATTTGGCACTTCAGCTGTCATTAAGGGAGTGAGAACGTGTTGTAAATGCAGAGTGATGGTGCAACTTTCACTGAAACTAAACTCAGTGTGTTCACTGTGATGGATTGTCTTTTTGAAGAAACTTTTATTCCCTGTACAGCGATTTGGTCCCTTAAAGTAAACGAGTGCAGCTTGAGCAGCTTTTGAAAATCTTTAAAAAGTTCTGACCCATTGTGTTCTCTCCACAGAATGACGTGTAATTATGCTTTGGCCTCAAAATTGTCTCAGGCTAATTATCTCTGTGGTCACAGCTTTTCTCTGATTTCACGCTGACTACAGAGGACACTAGACTGTAAGTCAAAAGTATACCAAGAGGGTCCACACTGGTTAAAAAAAGACCTCTTGTGCACTATTTCCCAGCTCTTTCTCTTAAAATTATTTCTATTAGCTTTAATTATTTTACTGTTTTCATGAGGTTAGTCAGGTTTATGGTTTTATAACCTGTAGGCCTCTGCAGCTACTGTACATGTTCTGAGAGTACTGCAGAATCCATTCAAGATGCTTTTGTTTGGTTTTATGGAAGAACTGACGCTCCCTCCTCCTGCTGAGCACTCAGGATGCTTTAAAAATGCTGAAATTGAAGCACTTACCAACTGAGAAGGTTCCTCCTCTCAGTTTACTGTAAAAAAAAAAACAAAAACAAAAAAAAACAAAACACAACCTGCCACCCACATGCTGCACAACACACACACACACACACACACACACACACACACACACACACACACACACAAACAGGAAAGCTTCAATGCTTTCCTGTTAAACTGATCCATTTCAAAGTTACTTCACACAGGTTTTGCCAATATGCCGCTTTAAATGAGTTTCATTGAATCAAAGAGTTGACAGAACTTCAGGTAGAATGGTGACAGTCAGGTACCCTCATCAGTGGAAGAAAAGCTTTTATATATTTTCCTTTGTTTCCAATAACTTTAACCCGGAAAAAAATAAATAATCTACCTTCAAAGCAACATTATGCAACTTTTTTTCACAAAAGCATTACAGCTTCAAAATGATTTTGATGGTAACGTTGTCTCTGTCTCAGCCATTCCACCCGCATCACTATGTAACTTCAGCGAGAGGGTCAGATCACAGCGTTACATACATGTTTACTGCAAGACACAAGTTGTCAACACATAACATTGTCATCACATAATGTGGGGTTTTTTTGTAGCTAGCACCAACATTATGTCTGACAGATTGTTACAGACCTGGGATTTGTATTTACGACAATGGTGTTGCACACTGGCGCCATGTCTCACAAAATGATAATTTCTACATAATGTTACTCTAATGGCAACGCAGCGAGAAATTGTCTTTTACCCACCGAAATGTAACATTCACCATCAAAAAATGACATGTCTTTATAAAATAGTCACAGCAATTAAAACTTAAAGGTGGTATTTGTAAGAAACGATTTTTGAATCTCATTCCAAACTTTTTTGTAGGACGGGTTGCGAGCCATCCTGAGAAAGATGCAAAAATCGAATAGCACCTTTAAAAGTATGAGAGGAAATTCTAAAAATACTCCTTTAGAGTTCTTACAGATAAGTATTGAGCAACATCAACAGTGGTTCTATACATGGCATATCAGTGGGTGTTTCACAAACTGAGCTGCCATGACTTTTGTTGAGACATTCATGGTCCCAAGAGAATGAACCCTTGTGACTTGATGATCCTTTAAGGTCAGCATGTTAGTTAGAGTTCATGATTCACTTCCTGCAAAACAAATGGCATTGCCATCAGCCTCAGCTGTAGCCTACTTTGGGTTTTGTGCGTATCATCTATTAAATACTAGCATGCTACCGTGCTGAACGAAGATGGTGGACAGCATGCTAGCATTGTGGTTATGAGGATTTTAACATCTTGACGTTTGCAATCAGGACAAGTACCGGTTTGCCTGAACCTGAGAGTGGCTTGCATGGCTGTGGACTGTGTGGACTTTGAGCTGCTGATCACATTTCAAATTTTGCTTTCTTGAAAAAGTTGGAGTGTCAGTGGTGCTGATCTGGATCAAGATCAATCTTGAGCTATCTATCTTGGCTAAGACAAAATGTTGTAAAGCGCACTAAAAGGGCTTAAACACAGTCAGTTTGAACATTGTGAGTCCTCTTTTAATGGCCAAGCTTGTTTACTGTTTGTTGTCCTTGTTGTCCTGTTGCCTAATGTACGGAACGCATCAACCTGTACACTGTTCCCTGAAGGAACAGCTAGAGCATCTGCTAACCCTTAGCTGCTTCATCCACGGGGATGACTATTATTTCCTCTGCTCATTCGTCACTGTCTGTAACAAAGTCAGGAAGTGGAAATATATTTTTATGTCTCAAAATTAGCCTTTCAGACGGTCAAGTCTTCTGACTTTGTATTTGTACAGAGAACTTGGAGACATTCTCACTCTAGTGGTCATTAGGGAACTGCAGCTTAAGATGCTTAGTTGGCTGAGGTGGTGTATTGTAATGAGTCTCACAAGACTTAATTTAATCTAAAAATGTATTACTGTGTTAATGAGGCCTATATGAAAAAAGCTGCCATTACTAGGAATGTACATGTAAAGTACACTTAGGTGTGCAGGATTTTGAGGGATGTATGGGCAGACATGAAATCACATATCATAATTAAGATGTTATTAAAATATGATCACCTGCAACATAGAATTATTGTGTTTTCTTTACCTTAGAATGAGCCCTTTGTCTTTACAAAGGCAGCTGGACCTCTTCCAGTGAGTCTGCCATCTTTCCACAGGATCCCAACCAAACCTAGAGAGGGCCTTCTGTATTTTTTGTTTTTCGTGATTGCCATAGGGGAGAGTAAGACTAACTCCTAAATACTAAATCCCACTCGAGCTGAATGTAGTCTGGGATTTCGCCTGGTTGCACCTGGATTGTGTAGCAACAGAAAAGGTAACGCTCCATTGTTTGCTTAAGTAGCAGGAGATAGCCACGCAGCTAGCTTGCAGCAGCAACACATGTATGTAGTTGAACCAATTGCTTGATGTTAGGAAAAAGTGATCAGGCTGAACAAAAGCTCCTTTTTTATGACAATTGTGTAAAGATCAAAGGCAGGCTGACTTTATCGCAGCGCTCTGCACTTCCCTTTCAGGAGTACAAGGCAGCTGCTGTTTCCAATGAGAAGCAGGTGTCGGTCTGATCTGAGCCATTTATACAGCTTCATAATGAGGGCTGGCCGCCTGGAGGGGCCTCCTACACACAGGACACATAAAGAGCCATGGAAACAACAGACACAATACTACTGGCCTTCATCATCACCAACATCATCATCACTTTTACTGTGTGTGTAGATGACAATGGAGGACGGAGGAGATTTGTGATAATGGCACCAAATCACATACTTCACAATACATCCACTACATATGAGACACAATGTGTGCGGCAGTATGAGTGAATGTATGTTAAGCGTTTGTTGAGTATACCACAGAAAAACCCTCCGCAGGCCAGCCTATAAAAAGGTGTTAAAGACATGCAGTGATGTTTTTGAACGTCACACCTGCATTCAGAAAATTAGACACGTGAGGCACGTGATTGAACCTAAATCCAACCATGTGTTAAACTACAGTATGCCTGGTTAAAGAGGTTTAAAGCAGTCTTATTTACAAGTCAGTGGAGTAAAAATCCATCCATACATGTCAAATTAAGGACTGGTCCTTCAATCAGGCTCACAAATTAAATGTTGTGAAAGACGCAGCATATAAATCAGACAGCTTTGGTCGATTTTTTGCTACTGATGGAGCAAGACTAGAAGGGTTTTCCTACTTCCAGTTATTGTGTTAATCACAGTCTGATCTGTCCATCAGCTTCAAACCAATATCCATCCTTTAATGTGCATTATTTAGGCTGATTAGCCTCAACTGAGACTGACTGACCTCTCACTGAATCTCTTGTTGGCTTTGTTGCACCTGTTAGGGCAAGAAAATATGACAACGTTATCGTCAATATCAATACATGTGCTCTGGTCATCTCATGTAGTTACCATTACAGCTCTACCCACCTTACAACTGAGAGTAGAGCTGCAGCACTTAATCAAATTATTGATTATGCAGGATGGGTCTCAACGTAGAATAGACCACATCATCTTTTGGTGAGGATCTGAATAAAAGGATGGATCCAGCGCTAAGATCCCAAGCAGATTTAAATATGTTTTTATTTGATATTGGATTAGTCTTGTTTGAACCAATGGGGACTGTTAAGGTATAGACAGAGGTATAAGCTCTACTGAGTGCCATTCACATTCCATAGTTAGTCCATAAGACCCATTTTATACAAATCTGAGCACACAGGGTTGTACTTCTGTGAAAAGTGTGCGGTTCCAGTCGAGTCCAGCAGCACGTAACCCTGCCCCTTTATCACTTATACATTCCTGCAGATCTGCCCGTAAAGCAGCTCTAACAGAAGCTAATAGAAGCCAGGCTTAATAAAAAGACCATAAACCACAACAGAACCACCAGAGTCCACATCAGCAAGCTGACCCGTGTCATCCAACCCAGCGGTCCCCAAGCGCTAGAGGAGAGCTCAACGCACTTTACATCAAACATCAGAGACATTGGGCTCCTATTTCTGTGCCTTTCTTCTGTACTTTCCACATGATCACCTAGAAACCGAAGTGTGTGGGTGGGGTTGGGAGTTTTTCACATTTGTTGTTGGCACTTGTGTCTGGTCCTCTTTTCCAGTTACGAGACATTAGTTGCTACTTAGCACACAGTTCCTTTTTTCATTTTTTGCTTAAATCTTTCACCAGCTTACCTGATTTGCTCTTGAGTGACCAGATGCTGCTGCAGTGATGGAGACCAGTTCACCCAAAGCTTCCCTTTCTTTATAACATTTTTTTTTCTACCATGTGTTCGCTAAGGGTGGAGATACAAGGCCAGGGGCTGACACAGCACAGACCCCACCAATATCCATAAGTTCCAGGCATTTAAAAGCAGTGAACTCTGGAGAAAATCAGATGTATGCAAACCAATAAGTCATAAGACTTTACCCAGAGCTATATAATATTGTTCATGCCTAACTTAAGAAAGGTGGCTTTGTTCCCCTGTAATCACTATGTAACAAATTAGATTAACTTGTTTAGGAAAGTTGATCATTAAAACCATAAGAGTGAAAAAAAAAATTGTATTATTCTTTGCATGCTTTTAAGCCGTATTTCTTCCTTCTTTCTTTTTTGGTGTTCTTTTGAATTGTTAACTGCTGCAGTGATCCAATTTCCTAACATGGACCATTAAAGGTTTAATCTACACGACCTATTGAGCTTCAGTCACCCATAATTTCCTCCACTTTTCCCCTGACATTTAAATTCCAAAGTAATTTTCTGAAGTCTGACCTCAAAACATTCCTTAGTTTATTTTTACGTATTATTTAGCTACTGATGAAAGATTGGGCGTTAATTTTGCTTCATTTGTAACTGGATTATATCATGCTATGTCCTGCAGTGAGAACAGAGCTCTGTCAAATTTAGGAGTTTTAACTCTGCAGTGGCCATCCATATTACATATTCAATCATTTTTAATATCTATCAGCTAGCATTGTATAAAACTTACCTTTCTACCCAACATGACATTCTGTATCCAGCCTCCTTGTTAGGTGTTCCACAGGGCTCTGTTCTAGATCCCAACATATTCTTCCAATCTTGCTTTCATTCTTATGATACAGTATGTCTTGTGCAACACCTTAGATTTAAATATCAATATAGCATTTTAAGTGTGTTCTGTGCTCTTGGTTTTCATTGGTGCTGTGATGGCAAAAGGTCTACAAAGGAAATGTGTCTACATGATAAGAAACAAAAGGGAGTTGTAGTTTTAAACATTTTCTATAACAAGTGTTTCCCAAAGTTTGCATGACTTAAGGATGGGCCAAGGTGCAGCAAGATTTCCCCAGTTTGGGATGTAATAAATTGTGGATTTTTAGATAGTTTCAGTCCATAAACATTGCATTTACATGAACAGAATCTTTATATCTCTGTTTTCACATCCTGCATGTCGAATAAGCAGCAAACATCAAAAGGATGCGGCTCAATACAGCTTAAGATTCCCTTATAGTACATTTCTAGTACATGGGTTTTGTACGCAATCATCAGAAATAACTGTCCAAACAAATTGTGCAAATACTTGTAAGTGTAAACAGAGTTCAAAATGTCTGGAATGATTCAACCACAAGAACTGAACTCAGCCTGGACAGTGAAAGCGAACAGGCTTAGAAATTATGGACTTCTTGGATTTATATCACATTTTTTTTAAAACCAAACGACCCCTGCAGTTAAAATTGGGGACATGAGAAGTTATGGTTGTTGTTTGCTATTGTTACACAAATCCCTTTATGATACACATTTTTGTTTCTTAAATAAACAGCCAAAACAAAATCATGCATGTATGATGTCCATTAATACAAATGCATAAATACTGTATGCTAACTGTCATACATTCATGCCATTGGAAAAGTTCACCACTGAATGGAAGCATCAAAAGGTCCTTGCATTGAATAAAAAAAAAACACTTAGCTTAGCTCAAACAGCCACTTCATTCATTTGTTTTTTCCCCACTTATTATTTTTTTTAACCATTGATGGAAAAATCAGGACCATGATATTTCCAAAAACGACCAGCTCAAATGTTACTTAAGCTTTGCTCACTCCTTCTGAATGTGATTGCGGACGTGACAGAGTTCACACATGAGAGATAAAAATAATCCTCTTCTTGACCAAACCTCCTCACACATTCGGGAGCACAACAGGGAAAGGAGCAGCACCAACAATTACAGTCAGGTTGGGTTTGGCTGAGCCTGCTCCAGCATCAAACCACTGGAAAAACACTTATAAAAGCTGCTGTCACCTCGCCCAGTGTTGTGTAAACCTTTACACGTCTAATTCTTGTCCAAAACTAAACGTGACGCTTATATTTAGACCAACCGAGAATCATTTATTCTTCATACCTGAAGCGGCCGATAGCTTTGGCAACATCAAACAGTTTTGTTTTTTTTTTTACCTCTAGCACAACGAAACCTGGAGGTTTGTTTATCTCGTGTGATTTGCCTTTTGGCCTAAACCTCTGTCGAGCCACCCTTATGAAAGCCATAGTCACTGCGCCACATCTGCAAACAAACCTCTGCTTAAGGGTTCTTTCTCTCTCATATTTAGCTGTGCTTCCGTCAAGGACAATTACAGCAGGTGTGGTTCTCACAGAGGAAGAGTAGCTCTGTCCTGCAAAAGTTTTGTAACACCTTACCATCATTATCCAACTCTTACTGTACTTGAGAAAAGAGAGAGATGATCCTTTGACCCAATCTGAACGAGTTGGGCCTGAAAAAGTAAATTCTTTCTGAGATATCTGCCATTGTTCCTTTAATGACAATGATGGTATTCATTTACTGACTAAATATACAAACTCTTTGTTTTCAAGACTGAATAAATGAACTGACTGTAAATATAAAAATTCTGAGTTTGAATTTCCTCTCCAAAACTGCATAGTGCCCCTTCAAAGTTTACATAAGCTACATGCTATAAGTTTAAATAACGGAGATCAATCACAAGGCCTTTTGCAGAGGTGAGTTGGTTAGTAAGAGGATGATTATACCTTTCTTGCTTTTTAACAAAGATCAAATGGGGCTTTAAGTGAAAGGAATTGCTTATAATGGGGAGTGTCGGCAACTCCGCAGTTCTACTTTAGCCTCTTTTAGCGAACAGTTTCGTTTTGTGGCAAAAAGATGTTTTCATGTCTCTGCTAAATTTGCGGTACACACCACTAGCTTAAACCTTAACAGCAGACATACACAGTTAGAGTGAGTGGATTCTGACCACCATGCTATCGTGCACCCTAGTGGCTTAAAAAAGAGACAGATTAATTAAGCTTTAATCAATGCAAAGGACAAATTGTATCCGTATTTATAGGCTGTAAAGTTTTATCACCAGTGTCATGGGTAGCAAAAACATTCCTACCCACCATGAACCATGTTGTTAAACTGGAACACATAAGCCATTGTTTATCCTGGAAAAAGGGGAAAAAAAAGTGTAATGCTGCCGAGACCTTGAGAGTTCAATGTGATAAATGACTGACGTCTCAGTTTGAATCCCAAAAGAAGATTCAAGCTGTTCCGAGTGCAATGAGCTTCAGTATTTAACAGAGTTTCTCATTTCTATTGTACAAAATATGTCTGGTAACCCTTCAATACCACATGAGGTTCTGTGATTGGTGCAGCTGATGGTTTTAGCTGCTCGAGGTGTTACTCAATTCATAATCTTACATACCTGAGGTGGAAGTTGTCTGAAGGACTCACAGCTTGGGAAAAAAGTTTCCCCCTCTCTGTCGCCCCCTGCTGATATCCAGCGCAGGAACATTTAGTATCACTGGACATTTTGTCATTGCAATGATTTTTCCATCGAGACCGAAATGTAGTGAGTTGCACCGGCAACAATAGCTGTAATAGACTCCCATTCTGTGGTTTTACCATCACAATGAAGATACAAATTGATTTTGAGTTCAGATTTTGACACAGTTCATACCAAGAAGCCTATTAACACACAAGGGAAGAAAAAAAAAACAATGGGAAATTAAAACAAATGACAAATGTTTATTATGAGAAAAACAAACCAAGACATGAGAGGGTACAGAATTGAAATTATTTGGGATGACAGAACAAAAAAATTCCCACCTCCCAATATATTAATATACACAGCTACCTGCCTATTTACAACACATGTGTGAAACAGGACATCTCTGTTAGAAATGTTCGAAACTGCTGAATTCCCGTTGGAAAAAAAAGGAAAAAAACCCAACACCTTCCCAGAAAAGGAATAATCAGAGGAATAGCTATTATAAATTCTGATAGATAATAATCAATAACAATTATCACACCTAATCTGCATTCACACACTGAGATATTATAGATCACTTATACTGTACATTATTAAGCTAAAAGACTTGTCTATCTCTCTAATGGAACCATTACAAAATACACAGGCTCACTGTAGCAAAGGACTCTGGGAGATTGAGTTTAGTGGTTTCCGTACGTTTACATCCTTTTTCTCACCCTTGTTTAATCACATAATTTGGCACATTAGAGCCACTCCGGTTTACCACCTTAATCCCAACAAGCTCCCAGTGCTCAAACGGAATGTCTTAACACAATCGAGACACACAAAGCTAATTTTCTCTCAACACACACACACGCTC
The DNA here is from genome assembly GCA_963678695.2 of Diplodus puntazzo. Classification (NCBI taxonomy): domain Eukaryota; kingdom Metazoa; phylum Chordata; class Actinopteri; order Spariformes; family Sparidae; genus Diplodus; species Diplodus puntazzo. The sequence continues at coordinate 16,761,755 of OZ023159.1, read as the reverse complement.
GTAAATGTGTTCATATACAGTACAAATAACAAAACGCTAACACTGAACGATGCACTCAAACTTAACATAATTGGTAATTCTCGCTCTTTCCTGCGGAGGTGATGTTAAGTTGTACTTTTACTGTTTTAGAGATTTTGAGATATTTGCTCTGAAGGGGGGGAGAATTCAAACTACAGCACACATGTACTGCATATATTGATTTAAGTGACTAATCCTTCTCGGTCTCGAGTGACTCAATCGCCCTCAGGTCAGAGGCTTCCATTCTAACACAGTAGTTATGCGACATGCCACTCAAAATACAGATGTTGTGTCTTGTCTTCACTGGTCAAAATTTGAACTTGGTCTAGCCTGATTGGCTGCTGTAGCATGTCTTATAAAGTATACCAGAATTATTGTAATCATAACTCATAACAGGACATGATAATTATGCAGTTAGCTGTGCAGAAGGCTAGCCAGCATGGCCGCAGTTTTTGGAATGTAGCCACACCTGGTTTAAACATCACATCTTCATAAGTATGGTTCTTATACAGCAACTGAAGAGGGTAGTTAGCTTGCATCTATTTAAAGGTGCAATATGTAAGATTTTCACATTCAAAAATTATCAACAGCATGTGAAGACATAACTGTTTTGACATTATGACATGAGGCTGTATGTTGTGTTGCAGATATACCTACTTAAGTTAGCACGCTAAACAGCTCACCCTGGCTTGTCCTGGTCCAAAGCTCCTGTAGTAGCGGGATAAACTCGAACACTTCCCTGGTGATCCAGGCTTCCGGTCCAGACCACTAGCTGCGTGGCTAACTGAGCTAACTAGCTAACAGCAGCTACCCTTGGCAGAACTTGGTGGTCACTCTGATGATATGCTGCCCGCTATTTGTTGTGTGAATGAATTCTTAAATATTGCACCTTTAAACTAAATGAATCCTTGATTAGCGTCATCCCATTGAAGTATCAAGCAATTTACCATCAATATCTGTGTTACAAAGCAATAGTGTCTTTAGAACTAAACCAAACTTGGTTTCTAACTATAAAGCAAGGAATCTCTGTCTGAATGTCTGTCCTTTGCATATCCCAAGAACTGTAGTGTCGAGTGTGAAGCCACACAGACAACAAACCTCTAATGGGTGTGAAAATTAGATGTGATTAAATCATTGAATAAAACCTTGAAATGTTAATGAGACAAATTTCGGATATTTATTTTTTGTAAATTAACTGTTACATTAATTAACTAATCTAAAAAAATAATTATTAGATTAATCAATGAAAAATTGTCATTAGATGCAGCCCTAGACGATGTCAAGAGAGGGGTGTTGGATATCCCTATTGAGGAGTCAGTTAATTTGAGTTTTAATGCAAGCCTTTTGACAACACTACACATTCAGCGTCTACTGTGACGTAGATTGGATGAACAGTTCTCAAGAAAGCTACAAACAGAAAAACCAGAGGTAAGGCAATCAAACAGGCACATTTCGAACATTGGTAAGTAACTGCAACGCAACACCTTGCTAGCTTCAGTCAGCTAGCAGTACAATTACAGTTATTCACCTGAATCTATCATAGTTTGAGTTTTTGCAAAGACCTCTTTTCTGTTTGGTAATTTTGGTAAATTGGTGTTCCTATCTTAATTTAGGGGTTTGTCTTTTGTTGTAACTGTTGTGTTATTCTAGTAACTACTGACTTTACATTTTTAATATTAACGCTCTGTGGTTAGCTGGCTAATCTTTGGCAGGAAAAAAACTAAACCACAGGTAGCTGCATCGAGGCAGCACAGCGCTAATGGAGACAAATTATACACATCGACAGGTCTATTGGCTCCAGCATAGACCTATATACACTTAATCTACAGACATTTAAGCTCCAGCACTATCACAGACACAGGAAATAATACTTTGTTTAGATCTTTGAACTCGTAACTTGGTTGATTACTGTCCCTGCTAGCAGTGTTGGCTTTCATGCCGCTGATGCCACTGATGCTAAAAATATAAGGCACTTTGATGTTATATGTTTGATGTTAATGGTATGTTATAGCCAAGTCCATTCACACAGATGAGTTACATTTAATATGATCATGTCATTTTTTAATCACTGATACTTTTTATTTCATTTTGGCAACAAAAAAGGCACAACACATTTTTTTTTTCCTTATTTGGTTTCAATGTGCCTCCAGTCGAGATTCTTTCCTTAATTACCCACAGTTACCCCACTGTCTGATTCTCAGTCTGTGAACCACACAGGTTTCAACGCAGCCTCTTGGCACCGTGATGTGAACCTCAGCTGAACAACATTCATATCCACGAAAAAAGACCAAACAAAAAACAAATACTGTTGAACAAGAAAAAAATAAAATAGATTAAAAATCTAAAAAATAAAAACTACACTACAATTTGACCCTAGCCCGAGCTCCAGTGTGGGTTAATATATGAACATGAATAACTGAGACACACAGACAGTGCTTTACAATAATAATAAAAACCACAGGGACAGGAGAAACTACCAAGACTGAAGAGTCGGTCCAGTTTATGGCATCTTTAAAGGCCAACCTTTGCCACCATTACAACATGAAAAGAAGATACGTCTACAGGTCGGAAAAGACGTTTTGATCAAAGGAGCTTTAAAGAAACGGATGAAACCGTGAAATCAGCAATGATAGAAAAAATTAAAAAAGCTTAGAAATCCTTATTCACTAATGGCAAGGTTTGGATCTCACAAAAAGTTTCTCCTCTGAGTTGATCAGCCTTCTCCTCTTCCATCTTCATTTTGTCTCTCAGAATAGAGCGCTGCTGTTACCACAAAGCAAGCCGACCTTCAGCTCACAAGTCTGCCAGTTTTTTCATTCCCCGAGAGACCTACTCTTGTAACAAAATTCCAGTCTTCTCGTGTCCTCTTACAGGAGTCTAGAGATGGACAAACACCCCCACCGAGGAAAGCCAGAGTGGTACGTCCCGGAAGCCTCGGCTCACTGGTTGACGTGGGGCCTCAGGGCTTGGTAAAGTCCCTCAAAGGTGGGCCGGTCGGCTAGGTCGCGACTCCAGCAACGCATCATCAGCTCAAAGAGAGAAGGTGGGCAGAGTGGAGGGCCATAAAGGAAGATCTAGGAGGGAAATACAGAAGAGTTAAAGAGATCAGATAGTAAAGAAACAGAGAAACCCCTAAAAAAAAACAAAAACAAAACTGATACAACAACAACTTAACAGGTCCCCCTTGTGGAGGACCTGTGCCCTGCTAAATGTGAACTGGTTAGCAAATTTTGGAAGTTATAAAGTTACAAACTAAATACATACAGTGCTACATGTCTAAAAAGTTCAAGTTTGTGCCCACATTCACTTAACATGATTCACAAACATGAATAATTATTTAAACGATGCAAACTCTTGCAGGAATATGTACCAATGTTTGCCTAAGGCAGGCACACCTGGACGGAACAGTAAGTAACAATTGTTCTAAACTCTGTCCTTCGTGGATGTGTTTGATTCGTCTCACCTGTCTGCCCTGGTTCCTGAAGAACTCGCCAGTGTTCTCTATGACCTGTTCGTCGGACAGCAGACTGTATGGCTGCTCCTTACACAGAGTGAAGATCTCCCAGAGGGTGACACCAAACGCCCAAACATCACTGGCCGTGGTGAACTTACCCTAGTGAGGAGGCAGGGGTGATGTGAGTTAAATTATTACATTTTATGTGAGAGCTTTTCACATTTTAGAATCCACAAGGACCACTGAGAAAATAAGTTTATAAACAACTTGTACAAGTCGTGGTAAGCATTGAAAACGTTTTATCCGGTCTAAATTGATCAGTATGTTTCCTCATCTGCTCGACTGATGTGTGGTGTACCCAAAGGCTCAATCCTTGGCCCTCTTCCATTCTATTAGTTGCTTTGCACTGTTATGCAGACAACATCCCGATATATTTTTCCTTCAAATTGACAAGTAAAATTTCTACATTGCAAGACTACCTAATAGCCAAGGACTGAATGTGAAATAGCTGCTCCCAATTTAACACTGACAAAACCCTCATCGTAGGCCCTGAGAGCATCTCAGCAACATATTGGTCCCTTAGCAGCAATGGTTACCAAGACTCAAAAAAACCTGTCTTTGACCAACATATGAATTTGGAGTGGCACATAAAGGAGGTGCTCAAATTTGGTTTCTTCCAGCTCAGAAACATAGCCCAAATCAAAGCCATATTATCCTTTCCTTTCTTTAAGACCTTGAATCATGTGTTTGTCTCCTCCCATCTTGATTATTGTAATTCACTGTTCACCACCCTCAAGTCGCTCCTCTGTGTCTCCATAATGCAACTGCTGGACTTCAAACTGACACGAGACATACTGTAAGTTACATCACACCAGTGTTGGCAAATCTGCATTGGTTACCCAGGGAGGGCAGAATTCATTTTAAACTCCTTCTAATCACCTAGAAAACACAACACAGGCCGGCTCCAATTTGATATTTCGGACCTGCTTTGTCGCTCGTTCATGGTGCCACCGCTGATGTCTAATGACGAAGTCTACTGATCTTTTGCAGGTGTGGCTTCAACCCGCTGGAAGTGTCTGTAACTTCTACGTCTCCCTCCAGATTAAGACAATTACCTTCCGTCAGTTAACAGTTTTAAGAGGCTGTTAAAAACTCACCTGTTTTGTGAGCACTTTGTCCACTAATGTGTGTCTGCTCTCTGTGAAGTTTTTATTTATTTTTTTTAATACTTTTTTTAACTTCCTGTTTAATGTTTGCATTACACAGCACCTTGTTACTCTGGTTTGGAGAGGCCCTTTATAAATGAAGTTGTTTATTATTATTTATCCAGCCCCACAGACTCTTAGGGTTATGGTTAAATACTGACAAATATTGGTGTTGGTGGGTGTTAACATTAGACTAAGTCTGTGATAAACTTGTCCAGCTGGGATCTCATTATAAATGGTACTCAGGGTTATGAGATGGACTGACACATCTACAAGCCAAGGTTTTGTCTTTATGTCATGCCAACTCCCCCCCCCCCCCCCCCCCCCCCTCACCAGCAGGATGCTCTCCCAGGCCATCCATCGTATGGGCAGCACCGCCCGACCCTGGATGCGGTAGTAGTCACTGCTGTACAGGTTTCGGCTCATCCCAAAGTCGGCGATCTTGATAGTGAGGCGGCGGTCCAGCAGGCAGTTCCTGGTGGCCAGGTCGCGGTGCACGAAGTTCAGAGATGCCAGGTACTTCATCCCCGACGAGATCTGCACCGACATGTGGAGGAGGTCTGATAGACTGCAGAGAGGGAGAAGATGGGGGAGAGAAGGAGGTGGGGAACAGAGAAAGAGGGAAGTGACAGTGGCGGAGGTGAGGATGTGACATTTTTGCATGTCAGCCCCTTCTGTTAGCATTGACAGAAAATTACACTGATTGGATTGAATAGTGTGATTGAACATGTACAAACAGTGTGTATGGTATACTAACCTAACTGAAGGGATGTTGTTGGCGTGCGTCAGCGTGCTCTCAATCTCGCGCTGAGACAGGAACATGTTCAGGTCTCCGTTCTCCATGTATTCGGTCACCATGCACAGCGGGTCGGACGACACGCACACACACAGCAACCGGATGATGTTGGGGTCGTTCAGACGAGACATGATCTTTATTTCCTTCAGGAAGTCGTTCCTGATGGACAGACAGGCGAAGGGAGAGGGGACATTTTTACTTTTTGCCAGACACATTCAGTTGAGGTACTTTCAGCTTTAGACTTATATTTTTCCCAAAGATGGACAAAATAAATTCAGTGACATTTTACCACAGCAGAGTTCCAGACTAATAATTTATTACATACAGAAATGGCAGGAAATGTACTTATTTTATTTAGCTGTAAGGATGACATTTCAACCATTTCCACCCCTTTTATGGGACACATACTGTCAGGTACAATAATATCATATTACATAGTAAACTATTTATGGAGCATTTTACAGAAAAGGAAAAACAATACAGCTCAGCAGATAAAATTATCACAGATGAAGAACAGCAAATAAAAAAGAAACCTGTAAAGAAACTACCTTGCTCATAGATCAGTATACAAGAAAACCCTGTTACACAGATGCATTGTGTACCTGGCTTGGCTGGTGGCGTCGGCCCTCAGCTGTTTAACAGCCACCAGCACAGAACGGCCATCTCTGTCAGGGAGAGGTGACCCCTCCCCAAGGAATTCTGGGAGTCCCTCGGCCTCACATAGGTGGACCTGCAGAAGACGAGCGAGCATAATAAAAACCATGAACGCGAGCAGCCTGACTGTTTCTGAGACAAAAGATCTTCACCACCATCTGCAGACGGTATGGTTTATTGATGATCTCCTGATATTCCCTTCTAATTAATAAAATCCAAGTCACAAAAGTAGAACTTGAAGCACCAGAGCAACATATTTTAGGAACAATTAAGTACATTTTTAGACACTGCTCACAACTTATGAAGAGATTCAGTGCTCCCTCTGTGGCCCCGCCTTCTCCCCGCTCACCTCTCCGAACTGCCCCTCCCCCAGCTTCTCCCTGAAGATCAGATGTTGCCGCGGGAACTCTGCTGCGGAGATGTCCTTCCTGGTGAGGGAGTCCACGGTGAGGGCGGGGACGGCATACATGTTGCTGCCGGTGACGCCCTGCAGCCGCACAATGTCCGTCTCGGCGTAGTGCGGTGCGTTGCTATGGAAACACTGGTGCGGGGTGCACTGAGTGACGTCAGGCTCGGCGTAGCCTCCTCCACACGCTGTCGGAGAGAGAAGGAAAGATGTGTATGCTTATTTAGTTTTCTTGTACTACTTCTCTGTGACATCTGGCTGATAATGATAATATTATTAACAGCTTTTTTACGTTGCAGAAAACATGTTTGAAACGAAGCCGAGATCATCCGTGGGTGCAACATTTATGTATCTTTCTGTCAATATATCTTGAGACCTGAAGACAGTTTTCCTATCTTGGTTCAAAAATTGCAACAAAATTATCACCTTACGCTTAGAAAGCAAAAGGCTGCTTCCTGAGAAAAACTGCCACATCATCTGTGTGTAAACCCAAATCTTAAGCCTGTCAGTCAAAATAACATGTAATCCAGGTAATGTGCACCTCTTTTCGTTATCACAGAGGACAAATGAAGTCCCTGATGTGTTAAATTGCACCTGGAGAGACGGCTGTATCTGATGGATGTTTAAATGTCTGAAGTCACACCTTTCAGCTCTTACCACGCAGCCAGCCTGACGTCATGTGACAGGAAGTCAGCAGGAGGAGGTCATAGAGAGGATTGCCGAGGAGGAGAGCTGGAGGAAGAGGAGGAGGAAACATGGACAGAGACAGAGAGGGCTGGGAGGTGTAAGAGAGAAAAACTGCAGAATGAATGAGCATGCACATTCAGCGTTTACAGCTTCATCAAGCAAATATGGAAGACGAAAAAAAAGGGAGTAACGGAAAGAAAGGTGGACAGATTGTGCAGTGTGTTTTGAAAGAAATGAAAGAAGTTAATTGTAGAGAAACATTCAGAAGATGTTAGGGACGAACACAGTGGTGAAGGTGCCTGTTGCAGACATGCCAGCAGGGGGCAGACTGCAGCAGTTTTATGTATTTTTACCGGAGGCCTCGGCTCTTGATGGCAGCTCTAGACTATCATGTCTGAACATGTCATCAGGGAGGATCTGGAGCGTATCTAAGCCATCTGATTTAGGTTTCCTTCATTCAAGTTTCCTAAGATGAGATAGATCTAACGTCCACAGATGTTCACTATCTTGTCGGAAACGTGATGACGTGCTTGTGAGTAGGGAGTTTTTAAGGGAATTTCTACTCTGTGTCAGCCTTATTCTCTCATTTCTTTTTCTTCCATGACTACTTTTAAGTACCAAAGGTCAAAATGTTTACCTGAGGCCTCGGCGCTCTGCGACAGCTCTGGCAGCTTGTTCCTCAGCACCGCCGGGTTCTGGTACTGTGGGTCCAACAGGAAAACTCTCTCATAGTGAGGGTCAGTGTTGGCCGGGCCTAAGGCAAACACGGAGTAATCAAGCAACATCAGGACATTCAGTAATCATCTAATTATACTGTCAGCTACCCTTATTGATTCATTTTCATGGGGAAAGCCAGATTTATGTATGAATGCGAGTCCATCTCACGATACTTAAGGCCATGTGTAGCCTTTTCTAGCCTTCTACTTGGACGGGAAGTAAGTGTCAGTGGACTATCTGTTGCTGTCTACCTGTAGGTGCATGGCCAGAGCGGGGGGGCACAGGAGGGGTCTGGAGGATGATGGTGTCACTACAGGACGACAGCCGAACTGTCACCTCCTCATCAAGGATTCGGCGCGGAGCCTGGAGGAGGAGAGAGGGAGAGGAAAACATTGTTCAAATTGGTTCTTGAGAATATTCATGTTAATAAACTGTTTGATCTTCAATTATGGTCTTCATGAGACAACAAGGATTGACTGTTTATGTGTCATGAAGCCTTCTGATTTGTTGTCAGCTCTTTTTCAAAGAATGATCTGTTTTCAGGATGTTCATGGAGTAATAGATGACCACGGAGGGGAAATAGTTTCCAAGAACGGATGCTAATCTTAGAGTGTTTTCAATAGTTTTTTTTCCTGCTTAATAAACAACAAAGCAAAGATGTAGACTTTAATTTTTTTTTTTCTGCAAAAAGAAAAAACAATGGCCACTTCCTATTCTCATACTTTTAATCTCTCTTTGGTTTGTAATCAGGTGTGACTGGTTTGCATTGAACAGCTGTTCAAATCTTCTTCTTTACGATGCTTAAAGATAATCCAAACAGTTTGAGATTTGACATGTGTCTTGAAGCTTCAGGACACTTAGTGAGAACTGAACTGTTTAATGTATTAGAGACGCGTGTTAGTCACTCAGAGTAAAACCACATCTTTGTTGGGAGCTGCTGTGCTTAAATGCCCTTACTCTATGTCTTAGTATTATATGATTAACGTTTCTTTAACACTCCCAGTGTCCCCAGATTGGATCTTTGTGTTCAGATACTGCCTGTAGGTGTAAACTGAGATATCTTTTAATCCTACACATACAATAAGGTCTTTAGCAGTTGACACATATGGAGTATCTCTCCTTAGGCCAACCCATTTTTTTGGTATTGCAACTTATTCATTGTGTCTTAAACACTCCTGGGAGCAGAAATGAACAATAACAAAATATAATACATCAATGAACAATAAATAAATAAATACAATAAAATAAAATAAAGATCAGTCTCTTTATCTATAGTTTATCTGCTCACCTTCTCCAGCACCTTGCAGACATACTGGCACCAGAGGATGAGGAAGATGATGATGACCAACAGCAGGATGATGGTCACCAGGCAGCCAATCAGAATGGGCGTGTTTCCGTCATCTGGCGGGTCACTGGTTGATGGAAGGGCTGCCGAGGGGGATGGGACAGAGGTTAGAACTTTTTACTTAGGTAATGATATCCACTGTCTTCTGGTGGCAAATTTTAGTAACTATTTCATTTGAAATTGAAAAGGTAAGGTCAAAGGTCATACCTGTCTTCGGTGTGGTTAGCATAGTGCTCTCCTCTGTGATTGGAGGGGAGGTCGACCCCAGGGTCATTGGGGTCGGGAGTACGGTGTCCTCTGTGGCACACATAGAGGGAAGTTATTTTATTTCTCTGTTGTGTGAAACTCGTGTGCGCGTGCGAGTGTGTGTGTGCTTTTGTTACCTGACTGAAAGGAGATCTCGCTGAACATCATCCAGATGTCTGCAAAGTAAAAGCGACAGCGGATGGATTTGGCCGTGCGACGATTAAGCGGCACAGTGACGTAGCGGGCGCTCGGGTTTCTGTCGTCCAGCACCGTCTTGAAGGCCACAGGCTCAACCTCCCAGCCAGCAATGAGGCGGGGCTTAAACCAACAGGAGACGGAGGAGAAGATCTTTACACCACGGGAGAACATGTTGTTACTGTGAACCTGGACGTAAGGAGAGAGGAGACATTTCTTTGTAAGATTCAATCGGGATAACAAAATATAACGTCATATTGGTTCAGCACATTCGCAAATCGTAATCTTAAAAAATCTAAAAAGATCAAACGTGACGGTATACAAATGGAGCAGAGATGCAAACCTTCATGGAGGTGAAGTTTCTCCGCCTGTCGAACACAAACTCCATCTCCACGTATCCCTGAGTTCCCAGCGAGTCGTTCCTCCAGCCCAGGTAGTCGTAGCCGGGCCACACGTGGTACTGACGCGTCTGCAGGAAGTCGTCCAGGCCGATCACACCATCCGTCAGCTGACCCATCCCCCCGAACAGCCTCCTACTGGACGTGACAGCTGTCAGTCACAGAGAGCAGGGAAACAGCGAAAAAAAAACACTGATATGTGATGAGTGTGCGAGACTTGCCTTCTCTCGTGTGCTCCATCATACGTGGAGTCATTGAAGCTGGCGATGGGATAACCGGGCGGATTCATGGGCTGACCCTCTGGAGCGCTGTAGGAGATCAGACCGTCTGCAGGGGGGAAAGGACGGGTTAAAAAAAAAATATTCCTAGTTTTATTGTTCCACAGCAAGCTTCTGCTCACAAGGATCATTATTGTCACCATAGTAAAGGCCCAACCACAGCAGAATTTAGTGAGACTGAATTAATCTCAACCTCTTTGTTCACCTGGTAGAACAAAGAAAAGCATTCATCCTCCTGGGGAACAGGTACGTATCATGGAGATCCAGCTAGGCCTGTCACAATAGCTAATTTTGCTGGACGATAAATTGTCCCAGAAATGATTACGATAAATGATAATATTGTCGTTTTGAGACCATTTTTTAAACTAATATAATGATAATGGCATAATAATGCAAGTACACCCTTTTAAAGACCAATAAACTTTTATTTCTAAAGAATATTTAACATTGGCATTGGAATGTGAAGAAGACATTCTAAATATCCCAAATAAATAAACAAAACAACCAGAAACAATAAATAAAAAGGACTCTCAGTAACTGTTAGCAAAAATTGCACTTGAATTACACACAACCAAAAACAATAACCCTAACACTTTAGTATGTCGTCTTTCACGCTGTCCAGTTGTGGAATTGCCGTTTGTGACACGCATGTTCTCCCAGGCAATTCATACTGGCTGTCAAATGTTTGCAGCATTTCTCAAAATGCCGGCTTTTCGATGGTATTAAAGGCTGCATCTCTTTAGCGATGTAGCGAACTACACTGTCTGTGAGTGCGCACCATTTTGCACTGTCCTGTTTGTATTTTGTTTGTCGACTAAACGCCCAAGTGATTGTGGACTGTCGGGAAGACGGAGACGACTGTCGGGAAGACGGAGACGGCCCCTCTGTAGCTTTAGTTGTAGTTTTTTTTCCCAGCTGGTAAAACTGAATCAGATGATTATGCTTTAGGTGCAGATGCATGTTTGTTGTATTGCCGCTTTTTGTTGCAACTGATTTACAACAAATGCGACATCGTCCTGGTTAAGTGGTTCACCACGGTCCTTCGGTTTGAATCCGAAGTGCTCCCACACTGCAGCTGTCGTGTTCGTCTTTGAAACCAATTCCATCTTTGTTTTTATTCCGTCAAATCTCAACTAGCATTACCTCTGGCTTGCTACTCCTCACGGGGCTCTCATGCTGCACTCTGTGTTATGTCAGGGGCAGGGCCCCGCTTCCCCACACAGAGACAAAGAGTGACTGACACGAGGGTTCACGTGAAAGACAAGAGGAAAACAAACAAGCATGCAAATGGAAATTGTCGAGGCCGGCAAAATTATCAAGCTCATTTGAATTTATTGTACGATTAATTGATCTATTGATTATCGTGACAGGCCTAGATCCAGCCATTCATTTTCACTAATGCTGTATCTTGACGTGGTGTTTGACAGCTCCACTGTCATGTAATGGCTGCAATCATGTAGCGCTCCCATCTAAGCAACAATCTGCGTCTCGTTCAGGAAGAGCGGGGGATCGAAGCGCCAACCCTGTGATTGGCGCAACCCGCTCCAACCCCCCAAACATCACATAACTCCTTTGATGTTGTACTATTGAGATAAAACTTCTGTCGTGCTTGCCTGATGTTAAACTGTGTGATAAAATCAAAGGGTGAAAGCTTTCGGCCTAAAATGTGTTGCTGTGATTTACTATGGCGCAACAGATTAAAAAATGGTTCCCTGCAAGGTTATATGTTGACATTTTAGAATGAAGAGCTTTCCTAGGAGTTTACTCCTCTCTCAGGAGGAGTAAACATTTCTGAGAAGCGATTAAAGTCCAAATCCACCGAATCAACAACCTCTAATGTCAGCAGAGTTAGAGAACACATGCGCATTTTACAGTGTGGCTTTGTGTTTGTGTGTCCTACCCTCCCACGGACAGCCGTACAGCTCCACTCTCATGCAGACGGTGGTCGACACTCTGGTGACGGGGATCAGCCGGATGTAGCGGGTGATGATTGGAGGGTGGAGGTCGTTGATGACTGAGGCGTAGGCGTTCTTGTTTCCCTCCATCACCTGGATACAAATATAACATGAGGAACAGAAAGACAATCAATTTTCCCTGAAAGGAGACAAACAGATTTCTACGGCGTGTTCCTCAGAAACAGAAACATGCACCCAGCACGTACGAGTGTGTGACCCAGAACAGTTTGTTAACATGGACTGAACTGTGTCTGTGTTGTAGCTGAAGGTGCTGAACACCAGGATTCATTAATTGTGGACCAGTTACAATTAGTATCAGAAATTTAACCCCAATCTATGAACAGTGCAGTGTTCACATGGAGTCAGTGGTGGAAGAAGTACTTTTATTCAAAGGTGACAAAAGTGATTCTGGAGTCTCAGTCCCAGTTCGTCAAATACTGATGCCTTGGGTTGGTAAGTTGGACTGTCCCCTGACCCAAAGCACCAGCATTTGACCAGAATGTCTCTGTTGCGTAGCATTACCAAACTCCGTTCCCTCCTTCACTCTCATTATGCCACTGGAGGCATTTCAGAAGCGGAGCGTCGTGTCTGCCTGATGTTGTTGACTTGCTCCTTTGTTAATTTCATAATTCTCTCCTTGATTTCTGTGCTTCTACTGTGGTTGAGTAGACTACGTAGTTAAACAACGTCCTTATTTGTCTGTTTAACGTATTTACTGTTAATATTTTATGAAGTTGCTGAGCTATAGATCCAGAATCAGCACGCAGTATTTTATTTATTATTATTTTTTAAATTATTATTATTTATTTATTTTATCTTTCTTAGTTATTAAATAAACATTAATGCATTTATTTATTATTTCATCTATTGTGTCTGCTCTGTGGCAGAATCATCTGGGGAATTCATTTAACGTTACTGCAGCATTTGACACAAAATCAAAATGCATCCCTGTTCACTGGCTTCATCGTCTCAACTGCCTCTATTGTTTGCTAGTTTTGTTGGGCTACCAGCTGCGGGAATCAATCTGTCCTCTGTGGATGTTTTCTGGAGTATCTTAAAATAAAAAAAAATATCTTGACAAGACTTGTTTGTTTCTGCCTCAGACAAAAACACGACCTGGTGTTTAAACTGTGTCTGAATGGTGTTGCTTACTTCGAAGGCCCAACGGGAAGCTGGTGTGTAAATGTCATTTCCTGGGATTTTAGCGTGAATGACCAGAAGCAGCTCACGGTGATTTTCTTTTCTTTTCCTCCCTCTTTCTCCGTCTATCACTCCGTCACATGTTTCCGCTCCAGATTTTCCTCTATTCTGCTGCTCAGACTGTCTTCCTGTCTCAAATTTTCCCTCAATTTCCCATCTCACAGACCCAGGCTTGACCCTACAGTTCTTTGTCTCCCCTCGAAATATTTGGGTCACTCACCGCGTTTCCCAGCCGGTTCCTCCAGGGCTTCCACAGCAAGCCGTCCCTGCTGTAGTTAAGGCGGTAAGCTCGGGCGAACTCGTTCCCAGAGTTCCGGGCGTATCGCCCCTGAGTCCCGACTACCGTGAGGAAGGTCAGCCTGCCTAGATCCACCTGAAAGACACATCAGCGATTCTGATTATTTATTGTTTTGTATTGTGCATTTTGCCCATTTAAACATCCTGCTGCATGCTTTCATGTCTCCACTACACACTGAATAAATGAGTGAAGTCGCGTTTTGTCCTGTGTTGTTGGCAGTTGCTACTCTGAGGAAAAGGGAAAGTGATCTGGCTGTCTTTGTGACATATGCGCCATCAATAGTTCTATAAAGAAAGGCGGAAGTTGTCTGTTTCCACATCAGACATCCAATAGGAATGACCGATCACTTCATATGTCATTCAAAACATTTTGCTGAATGGGATCACAGTTTAATACAGAGCTGAAATTCTCCTGCTAATGCATGACAAGTCTGCACAATTTGTTTTACATTTTTCCTGTTTTCAGCTGATCCTGTTTTCTGAACTGATCTGTGTGCTTGTCTTGCCAAAAGCTGCATATCAAATGATCATTTCAAATAATGGATTCATGAAATATTGCACTAATAGTCCCCATTTTTGAAGTGTTTCAGATTTAATTCTAATTCCAAGTTCAATGATTCATCTCACAAAAAAACAACAACAAACTTTTGACTTGTTGCTGATGTGTATCACTCGTCTGTCTCACTGAACAGACGTGCTTCTGTCTCTACAAATGTTTAAATCGACATTTACTATGAAAGATTCAACTTAATGGCGTGCAAACTCCACAGGTAGCAGCACATGTCACATAAAATGTGTCTATGTCAGTGCACATTAATATTTTATGTGTATAAAGTTCGCTGATGAGCGAAAAACTGATCCATCACCAGCAAAATCATACTTCTTGCACTGTTGAACTCCCATGATAAGAATATCAGAATATCTACAAAAGCTTAAATTTAACTCCAGCAGTTCACCTTCCTGAACTCCACTGTGAACTCAAACTTAACACCTGATTTTAGTGCTCAGTCAAATATGACTGGACTTGCTGTAGATTTTTGAGGACTTCTTGTGTTCTAAATATCCTGAGTATCCTCACAGGCACTGAATCTGTGTCACTGTAAATTTGGCATGACGTGACATTGAAAGCACTGAGCGAACACAAACCTGCAGGTACTGACTGTCCGAAGGCTCCAGCTGTCCCTCAGGACACCAGGCGCCGTCTCCTTCCTCACGATTCAACCTGCGAGCACACACACACATGCAGAATTCAGACTGTCTGCTGACTCTGGAAATGTTGACCACAAGCTCATAACCACAGTTTAGTGGTACATTTTATATCACGACTTCATGCTGAAGCATCTTTTACAAATCAGCTCAGAATTTCTTTTCTTTCTTATATGTTTTTAAATGCAAAAAACAAAAACAAAACAAACAAATAGGTTATTCAGATCCTATCAATCGATCACACACACTGACCTGGCGTACTGTGGTCCAGTCGTCTCGTACCAGTGGCTGGATGCTGTGATGTCATCGTCTTTAATCCGTCCATCCTCCATGCCCAAGGCATAGCGACAGTGTGCTGAAATCACACACACACAGAACACCAGTTTCACTGTGTGTGTGTGTGTTTGTTCCACTTCAAACTTTGTGGGCACCAATGTTATTTATACAATGACAATGAAGACATTCATTATGTCCTCACTTATTCAAAACGTATTTTTTTGAGGTTTCAGAGTTTATGTATAAGGTTACACACATCTAAGGACTGGGGGCCAGATAATGAATTACGTCAACGTGGGTCCTTACAAGTATAGAATTACCAGTAGGTGTGTGCAGCCCACTTGCCAGGCCGCTTAATGATTCTGCAAACCACTGATACGTTCACATCTGTATGAGTTTCTACCGTACCGTCACATAACATTCACATTATGTTTATGACATGACTTTCATATCAAGAGGTGGAGGGGACACAGATGTAGCTTTTTCAGGGCTGATACCGAAAGTGATTATTAGTAATCAAGGCCGATATTCATTTGCAGTAAAAATAGACCTCTTTGTATGAAAATTTCGACAAAACAGCGACGAAGTAATCCAATATTGAACCAACAATTTACTCAAGTACTGTGAGGTACTTTAATTGAGTATTTCCTTTTCCAGTTACTTCATCCTTCCTCTCAACTACATTTTTTTTGATACATTCAGATACTAGTTACTTTGCAGATCCATATTATTCAGTGTTTACAGACTATTAATTGTGACATGTTAGCAATCAGATACTGTTGTAGGCAGAGAGGATGTTTCGTCATAGCCAAGGTAGCATGTTTGTTTATCTGACAGAAAAATCACTGATCCTGATAATAACCTCTATTTTAAGGTATTTTTAAGGAAACCGTGGGAACATTTCCAGCTGTGTTTTTGGTGACAGCACAATCTTTTCCTAACCTTAACCAAGTGTTTTTTGTACCAAGACCTATCCATGGCGTGCAGAAACGTGCATTTCCCACATTTATTCTGGTGATTGGGTTGGTGTGTGTGTGTGTGGGTCCGCACCAGGGTCGATCTGTCCAACGGCTGCTGTGGCTTGAAGGATCAGCAGCAGGAAGAGGTGCATGATGGTCCAGCGATCACACCAACACACACGCTACATCTCTGAGAGAGATAGAGAGAGAGAGAGAGAGAGAGAGAGAGAGAGAGAGAGAGATGAAAGAGAGGACGTGAGGACAACTGAGTTAATCATAACTCATGAGCTTGTTTGTGGCTGTTGATTGTTGTCGTACCAGCTCTGAACATAGTAACAGCAACCAGCAACAAAGCTTTTGAGAAAGATCTCTGTGATCGTGATCCAGACAGAGCAGATGGGAGGATGTTGTCTCACAGCGTACGAACTTTTGAAGTTTCATTCATTTAGATGTCAGAACACACAATGTGATTCTATGGAGAGAAAATAAATGAATAAGCTGACAAAAATGTACATCGAATGTACAAAAACAATCAAGGCTGAATAATAAACAGACACTTTAGACTGAATTATGGCCAGGCCACTTAACGAATGAAAACAAGCTGCGTTCAAATCATTATCAGATTTTCACACTTTGCTTCAGTCACTTTAAGGTTCATACTGATTACTTGGTAACGCATCTTCAAGGTTGCCTACAGTTTATAATTGATCTCTATCAGACACAAGTCCTTTTGCTTTGTATGTATTGAATCATCACCTGCTCTGGTTGTCCTCAGCTAATGATCAATTGCATCTTCTAGAATTTTTGTGTAACCGAGTTTTGTTTTTAACATCCTCCAGAAACCAACAAGTATTTAAGCTTCTTCTGGACATGTTCACGTTGGTGAATTTTCGGTGCTTCCGTCACGCTGTCGTTGCGTTACCTGTTTGTAAAATATGTGAAATCCGTATTCCCTTCATGATTAGCCTTTTAAATTATCTGCAGACGTTTCTTTATTGTTGTTTATTTTAATTTTATCAATTGATCATTGTCTTCAATTTATTTTAAATTCCTTTGTTCCACTGAATTCACTGCCATATTTACCTTTATTTTATTGTATTTTGTTTTTATTTCATGTATTACTCATCTATTTTTGTGTCTACATGTTACTGTAGGTTTCAGTATGTGTGCAGGGCAAGCTGGTCAAATAAAATGCCTCTGGAGGGATTAATAAAGTTGTCCGATTCTGAATCTGAGCTACAGTCTGTTCACCCGTGAGAAAGATGTGGTGAGCGAAAATGGATGATTTAATATTCGACAGCTGTAATAAATGAGTTTTTCCCTCCTCTCTAAACCCACGTGGAGCATGAAGTGCACACTGCAATCCTGTTGTCTTCCTCTGAAAGTGTCCATCCTGTAGAGCTGTGACCCCTTTGACGGACCAACTGGTTTGTTTTCAAAGCCTCGCTTCACCGAAGTCCAGGACGCAAACTTTGAAACTGGACCCATTCAGAGAAATTTCCCTGATCATCTCAGAACAAGCCCGACCCACACAGACAGAGATAACTGCACCCTCCTCCGTACAAAATCCTTAAGAATTACAACATTTGTTCATGTTTCCACGGTCGGAGGTGAACTCTCTGTAAAACTGACGCTGTTTGACACAAGTACGGCGGGATGGATGAACAAGGATTGGTCTGAATGACTCCCCAACTTCATTTACAATAGGACTGAGTGTGTGTCTGTGTGTGTTTGTGTGTATGGGTGTGCGTGTGTGAGTGATTTCACAATGTTGCTGTTGGAGAGAAGCAGTTTATAAATACTGGACACACACAGCAGCCCACTCAAAGATGTTACGCAACACTGAAAAACACGTGCTCGCGCTCGCACACACACACAAACACACACACATACGCACAATAGAGAAGTCTCTCCTCTCAATCAAAGTATTTAACAGATATAAACCTCATAATCAGAAGTCTCTACTCTTGCACATAGTTTCATTCACCCGAGAGTTCGTCTGCCGTCGAGTGTCGGTTTCAAAATGACGGACATCGACCCACTGGAGGAAAACAGCTGGTCGGGAGGGAAAGAGAGAGAGAGAAGGAGAACGTGGGAGAAGGAGAAAACAGCAAGAGAAGACCCTGACGCAGACCTCAGAGGGACAGCAGGGTGAGGCTGAGGACGGACGGCGAGAGACGTAAGAGAGCAAACACAAAGAGAAGAGGAGGAGGAGGAGGAAGAGGAGGAGGAGGGAGATAACGTCAAGGAGGGAGAGGAACGAGAGGGAGGAGAGAGGTGGCTGGGAGAACAATAAACGGAAGGGTAAAGCAGAGTGAGACATACAGAGCTCAAAGAGCGATTCGACAGCGGGCTGAAGAGCAGAGCTGCGCTGCTTTTTCCGCTCTGGGTTTCACCTCCGACAGTGTGGTTTGTCACAGCCATAAATGTGCGCTGGTGCACGTGTGACCACACCCCAACAGTGATGTCACCAGGTCCTGGAGTACACCTGTATGTCACTGTGGGGAGGGCAAAGTTCAACAGCTGGCAGATGATCTCATCTAAAATGAAGTTCACATTTGTAAAACTCTCTGAGCTAGAATCAACTTTTGTTTCCTCAGAGGTCAGAAAAAGTGTTAATGTCATCCATGTATTGAAGATTTTGACACGCTGAAGGGGCACTGTGTAGTTCTGGAGAGGAAATTCAAACTCAGAAATATTTACTTTTTCCATAACTGAATAATCAAGCTGTCAATAAGGACAATAAGGGTCCCGGAACGCTGGTTGAAGCTAGAAAGGTGGCAGGGTCCGCCAAACATAAACAAAATGAAACAGCAGGAAATTATGTTGTCCTTTAAGGTCAGTTTGTTTATTCAGTTTAATCAGTCATTCAGCTGAGAAAAGTGTGTTTATTTAGTTTGTTCAGACATAAATAAATCAGTCACTGAAGATCTTAGAACTAAACTACATAGTACACCTTTAAAGGATAAGTATGTCCTAAAATGAGATTTCAGTGATTACTAAGCTAAACTAAATTTTAATACTAAAAAACAAATAAATAAACAAACATGAAATGTTTGTCCAGCATAATGAAAGTCTCTGGAGGTCCTGAGCTCCCAGATAGATTTGAAAAGTGCGCGCAAAAGATTGACGTTTATGAGGGTGTAAAAAAATGGGTTTTCATTGCAGTTTGGAATCTAAGGACCTACTGAGACTTGGATTATGCTGGACAAGCTTGTATGGAGCCATTTTATTTAAATTTCTAATGAGTCATCCTTAAAAATGTCAAAACAAGACCCCATCTACTTCAGTAGTTTAGGAGAACGCTCCAACACTGTTTTGCTGTGAAGCTCCAGAAATGTTTCTGTGGACTACGAAACTTCCCATGACTTCCCAAAGGCACGGGTGGGAAATAACGTAGTCGAGCAGAAAAATAAAGTAATACCTCAAAATTGTATTTAGGTACAGTGAGAAATATACCTACTTCCCACCTGGGAACTATTACCACCAGGATCAGACAACACAATATTTTGCCTTATGAAAATGTTTTGCCTTTTTTGCACTGTGTGTCGTTCAGGACTCTTGCAGTGGCATCAGTAAGAAACACGCCATACTACACGACGAACCCCGGCCTCCCATCAGAGTCCTTTTCATGATCGACATGATTTACGGAGGTGAACAGTACACAGGACTTCAAAGTTTCACTTGCAGCACCAAAACATCATTCATCTTTCTCCTCTCCTTGTTTACAGCTCGAGAGTGCTCCGAGCTTGGTTAATGAAACTCTGACACCTCAGTGACGCACTATGCTGACGTACCCAATACTGATTTTGTCAGGGAGGCTGATCATCCCGTAAACACGATCAACATATGAAAGATTAAGCTCAGGGAGACTTAAGCAGAGGTGCACAAACATCAGCAGCGGTGGAGCGCAGGGCTGAAATCATTCTCTGGAGCGAGAGGAGTTGAAGACCGGTCAGATCACTGAGTCACAGTACCCTAACCTCCACTTGGGAACAAATCAATCCGATCGGACTGTCTGCTGTGACAGAACGCTACAGAGCCAGAGAAAACAATCTGCAGCAGCTCTCTGACTTATTGTTCCCATAGAGTGGGTTCCACAGGGATCCTCGCAGCTGGGAGCAGGCTGAGCACAGAGCGGCACAGACTCTGTAAGAACCTGCCAGCTCTGTATAAAACAATTCAGCTCTTGAATCAATCTTTCTTTTACTGACGTAGATTCCACTTCAGGAAGTGAATTCATTCACATCAGGCGAGCTGCACCAGAGCGCAGCGGTTCACTTTTTTTCATTTCTCTGGCAAAGACTGGGATACAGAGAGAGGGAGAGAGAGCTTTATGTAATGTGTTGGCTGCAGCTCAGATTCCTGCACTGTTGCTCATCTCTACAGCAAAATCACATGACCGGAGAGAGAGAGACAGAGAGAGAGAGAGGCGAAGGGGAAAAAAACATGGAGAGAGAGACGGCCACAGTAAAAGCAATCAAGAGAGAACGAATGAGGGAGACAGAAAAGATACAGAAAGAAAAGTCTTCTTCGCCCAGAGACATCTAAACTGTCCTGGTTTAGGAGCACAGGAACAACACGAAGAAACACAAAAACAACTTTGGAGTATTTTTTCCCTTAAAGCAGCAGGAAAACAGAGTTTCAGGGCATTACTTAACAATACCTCATAGACAAAATATGCATGATACTTTGAGCTCCTCTCTGGGGGTTGTAATACACATGCTTTTCACTATACTTTACTATATCACCGTATGTCTATATGCTGGCAACCTCATGTCTTTTCATGTATTTCTGCACAGCACTGAATGTATGCATCCTCAGTGCCTGTGCAGTGTATACTTTATAGTCGATCAGGTACGTCACAGGCATCAACACAACCCGAGGCTCCATTTTCTTCTGTTTTACGTGCGTAGACACTCTGAACGCTGCCATAACAGTGCAGAACAACGGAGCATCTGTTGTATGTAGCCATTAAAAATCAGACGGACTTTGAAATTAAGCTTAACCTTGGTGCTGTGAACCAACGTCGGCTCGGGACACAAATATAAAACAGTTGAAGCCGAAATGAACAAGACACAAGCAAAGTGAAGTATGATCTCCTGACTATTACTGAATTTGTTTTCGCTGCCTCGGTTTTCCTCGCCTTTGTCTTCTCCCTCTTTATCTCCTTCTCCCTTCCTCCCTCCTCATCTCCTCCCCTCTGTCCTCCTTTTCCTCTCACTCTGTCCCTCCTCCCTCCTCCTTTATCTCCTCCTCCCTCAGTCAGAACAAACTGGAGCCAAAAGCCTCAACATTCCTAACATTCAACGCAACCCAGAGCTCTCGCTCGCTCGCTCTCGCTCGCTCGCTCTCTTGCTCTCTCATTCTCTGTGTGTCTATGTCTCTCGCTCACAAAAACACACAGGAATCCACATGCCTTTCTCCAAGTCTCTCTCTCTCTCTCTCTGTCTCTCCTCTCTCTCTCTCTCTTACTGTTACACACAGGAAAATGCATCTCTCTCTCTCTCTCTCTCTCTCCCTCTCTATCTCTCTCGCCCCTCTCTCTGGTTGAGGGGTGAATGAGACTGAGTTCACTGAGAACAAAACAGAACAGCAGAGGACACAATGGAACAGTATGGAGTACAAATATACAATTTTTTTTTTTTTTTTTTACTGCATATCATTTCAAAATATATTATAGACCACAATTTTTTACAAAAATACAAATGTGTCAGGCTGGATTTTTGAAAAATTAGGTGAAATCGAGCAGGTATCGGCCAAAAAAACACATTGAGCGCACATTCCAGGTGGATAGTAACGTGAATGCTGTGGAACTATGGTTGAGTTTAAATGGCCATGTTAATTTTCCACAGATTATACAAAGCTGTGCAATGTTTAGGCAGATCGTACAGTTATCTGGTGTCAATGCAACATTGAACCATCAGAGACATATTGAGTTTCCTCTATTTGCTCAGGATGTACAGTAGATGTCTTGTGCCATCTATATCTAAAGTGGGCTTACACTCCAAAATCATAAGAAATATGAGTTAGCAGCAAATAAAAAAGTAAAAGAATTTTTAATATTATTACGCTATTGCAAATTACACAGACCAAGGGATATGTTGGGTTTTTTGTAATTTAATTAATCAAAGAGTGTGATCTAGACCAATTGAAAATAATCATGAAATAACTTTAGCATATAAATAAAACTGACTGGCCACCGTAACTATGTAAATGATAGTTTGGGTGCTAAGTCAGTGTATTACCTGCAGTAGAGAAGCAGCGCATAGCACCAGCAGGGTATCAGAGTATTGTACCGCTACGGGTCTCTGCCCAAAATGGATCCATTAACCCTCTGGTGCGGTCTCAGATAAAACGAAAGATCAAGGATTTTTTTCTCTTTTTTTAAGATTGTGAGATGATCATTGCTGTGCTCTTGACATCTTCATTCATTTTTCATGAAATAACGCATGGAAGGCGTATTTATGTGGTACAGACAAATTTGGAACTAGCTGATTCAAATACGTTTTGCTTTGGGTGAATTGAAGGGGCGTCGGAGGAGGTATGCACTCTACTTATACTTCTATTTAGAGCTGTTTTCAGTCTGAAGAAAGACTTTCTGTAGCTGCAGCACTATCTGTCTGATTATGCAACACAATAAACAATGAAAAACACCCTGAGAGCTGAGGAGAGGCCTCATCCACCCATCTACACACACACACACACACACACACACACAAAGCTCAGCTGGGTCCAGATGCCTGTAATGACACACTGTGAGACAGTAAAGACTACCAGCTGGCAATCAACAGGAAACAAGAGAAACTGTCGTAATAACATGCTAATATTTTGCTTATTTTGCACAATCACAACCAGCAAGCACCAGCACAAGAGAATTGTTTAAATGTGCTATTTGTATTAAAAAAAAGTTGATTTTCAGCTCAATTTAATTCCCAGCTTGTTAAAAACTGATGGCCCATCTTACAATCCCTAAGCGTCAGTTTTGACGAGCTGGGAGTGAGACTCAAAAATCAACCTTTCTTACAAACAGCACCTCAAATGTGAATCTTATCTTAAGACTCCTCCTAACACTTCCAGATCCAGTAACCCATTGAATGTGGTGAAAAAACAGCCATCTGTGCAACATAAGACTCTGACTTTCAGCTGCCATCAGCAACAAAACCAGGCACAACATGATGTCCAGTCCATCACAGTGTGTGTTTACAAAGTGTGTTGAAGCGTTCTGCGCGTTTCTACAGGCTGCGTGGCACACACTCATTCTACATGTACAACTATGCTTTTTAAATATCCTGCCTGGTTTCTCTTTCCGTCAGCTGAGTGTGTCAGAACGTTCCGGCTTCCGCTCCTGCAGCGCGCTGCCTAAAAGTACACGTGCGCATCAGCGAAATGCCCAAAATGTAAATGTAACCTGAGAGCAGGTGATGGTTACGAGGTCTGAGCTGGAGCAGAGCAGCAGATGGTTTAAAAAGAGCTGCTGGTATCTGAAGAATGTGAGGAGCGCTTGATTTAACATGCAAAGCTGCAAACTGACACTGCTGCAGCCGGGGTGAGCGCGATCAAACACACTTGGAAAGCCCAATTTTAGGATTTACAGAGGATGTAGAATTTGTGTCACTGAAGAATTTGACCTGAATTGTGAGCGTTTCTACTGAACTTCTGACACCTCTAGTGAACCCGTCAGTAGATCAATCACCTGATGTCCACTCTTGTAGTGGAAACCGATGAATGTTTTTGATTTTTAAAACCTTGTTTCATCATTCCAGTAACGACTCTCACATCGAACGTGTCACTCGAGACTGTGCCGCTTGACTCGGAATACGAGCCCTGAAGACGTGAGTGCCTCTCACGCACAGGTATGCAGGGTATCATAAGTCTGTCAGCGGTGGGCGGAGGGAGCAGAGGAGCTGATCTGTCTCTGGATTCTCCATAAGGAGCAGCAAATCACTGACTCAAAATGAAGCAGCACGGCCCTGAATTTGTTAACACGCCGAACAACATGTAAAGCTTTAGATTGATGAGTTCCATCCACTTCTGACATGACAGTCCAGAAGGATGGCATGGCCAAATCACTGATTGGGCTGGGTTTTCAGAATCTGTCCATCCATAAACTGTTGACTACAATCTGGCTCTGCTTGCAACACAATGAAACTGGCTTGATTTCTTAACTAATTGCATTTAAAATAAACCACATTTAATGTGATGCGTAACAGACATCCCAGTGAACCCTCGTGCCAACCAAGGAGCCAAATCCACACTGCAAACTGACAAACATGCCCTTTTCATTCTGCTTATAGATTAATGACAGTGATGTCTGTTTAGTTGCTTAACTTAACCCCTTAACGCCTATTGTCGCGAATTCGCCTCAAACCGCTTCTTTTCAGAATGCAGCTGATAGTACAATGTCGGTTCATTCCTCTTCAATACGGACCTTTCACTGGTATGCTGGCATTAATAAAATCAATTTCATGCCTCAGATGGGAAATGTGTTTTAATTACTACTTTATACTCTAATTTATAACTATTCTATGTGCTACAGTCAAATTAATTATCTCCACTTAATTTAGTCTCTGCTTGAAAGCAAAAACACAACTAATTAATTTTTTAACATAATTGCATATAAATTCAGGCATCAAGGGGTTAATTACTGCATGAAAACAATCGAGTGCAAGAAAGGTTTGTCTAACAAGTGGAAACATTTCCTGCACCGGTTCTGATTTGTCCAGCGTGAGTCACGGTACCCCATCGGGATCAGCTGATGCCAGTAGTCCGACTCGGGGGGAAAAACAACAGACATCATCAACTTGGGTATGGAGAGATGGACTATATTCATGTATTCATGGTTAGACCTTGAGTTTGACTCTTTCTGTATGACCGTTTACAGCAGCCTGAAAATTTACGAGATATGACGATATGTTAAAGGTCCCGTTTTACAGAGAGATTTCCTTGCCTATTTTTGATTATGAAGCAGTAATAGGTGCTAAATAAATACTGTGAAGAGGTGCTGCGGCAAAGGAAAGTATGGGAAAAATTGGGGGGAAAACGAGTGTTTTTTGAACATCAAAGCATGTGAATATTTTCTAGTAGACACCCAAACTAAAATCGTTAAGCTGCAAAGGAGCATAAAACAGAACCTTGAAATCTCAGAGCTGATCGTAAATGTACCAAGGAAGTTATCTTGGTTCTATCTCAGACATTTTAACTACTCATAATTAGAAATGATTCAATAAAAGTTCCTCCTAATAAAATCAGATCGTATCCCTCTGCATTGCCTGCCTTCATACGCAGCCATATTCAGTGTTGTTCTTCTCGGTTTCATGCGGCTCGAACGGATCGTTCGTGTGGTTTTTTAATGGTTTAATGAGCTGCTGGCCTCGGCTCGGCAGATGGAAACTCGACACACACTCACTCATTTACACTCATCTGTAATCCGCTGCTTCCACTCGAACCACAGCTACTATCTGCACACACTTCTCTAGGAGCCATTTTGACTGTTTCCTGTAAGTGTTTGTGTTTCACAGTGTGGCTCAAGTGGTGCTTTTATACAAAAAAAAAGGCCTCATGAGAGCATCGTAACTCAGATCAGAGTCCGATTAGAGGGTCAGAGACTTTATGTGATGACTTAATGACCTGAGGTTAAAAGTCTTTGGAAACGTTTATCTGGAAACGGACTAAACTGGAAGGAGGTCGTGTTTTCATGTTTTCCTGCAGCTGCTGCCGCTAACATGCAAGATACTATCCTCTCAAATAGATCCGTCTTTGGTGAAAAGCTCACAGACGGATCACTTTATTGACTCCAGGTTGAGCTGGAGAGATTTGAGAAGATATCTGGATGTGGTGTCGAATAGATATCGGGATGGAATGAATTATCTTTTTTATTGGACAGACGGAGCGCTCCCTGGTGCTGAGATTCCCAAAGAGTGTTGGGACGTCATCTCGTTAACTCTGAGTGTTCAAAGCCTGTCTCACAGTTCACTGAGGGCACAGCACGAACAACACATCCAGTACGACGCTACGCAAAGATTTACAATCAGCCCGTGTTATAATCAGCTCGAACCAGTCATTGCCTTGATGCCCATTTTAATGAGACTTTTAATGAGACTTTGCATTTATCTTTGACAAATGTGGAATACAAATCATTATCAATCTTAAGGCGATAGTTCTCAGACTATTGAACATCATGATGTCAGAGGAGGCGCTTCTGTCGGTGCAGACTTTGACCTTTTTTAACTTTCATGACCTTTTTACATGCACATGAACCTATTTAACACGCTGAAGGGAAGGAACCAAATGTAAAAAAAAAGCAGAACAGGTCTCCTCTCAAAGTTCTGTTAGTGCTGGTATTGTTTGAAAGCACTGAGGTGCAGCAGGCCTGTGTTTTAAATTACAAGTCAATTCGTACGATTCAGAGAACGAGCTCCCTTCAGAGGCTTTTTTTCACCCTCAAGAAACATGAACAAGGAAAAACCTGCTGTGGTTCACCTCAGTGGAGGTTTGATGGTCAAAGACAAACGCAGACTGAGGCGAAACTGTGTCTTTTTTGTCTCAAACAGAACAAAACAGACATCATGTGAGTTTGGGAAGAAATATAAACCCGACAGCAGCAGCAGGAGACTACTGGACCTGGTTACATGCTGGCTGTTCTTCTCCCAGTCACAGGACTGTACACACACACACACTCCTGCACTTCTACAGATCATACAGTGCACTGCTCTTACGCTGTGGGTGCCCCCTTACACCCGAACGACCTACAAACGGAGCGAAGAAAAGAAAAGACTGCTAAACTTCAGCTGTCCGAATGATTCCTGCCTGACTGAGTGGCAGCAGGATGAAACCGTATATCTTCCACTGCTTTGTTTCTGGTTTGATTTGTGAGTGAACAGAGCTGTGAGCTCTCACAGTCTGAGCCAAACACTGAACTGCTGCTGTGGTGAAATCACTTGGAGCCTCTTTGTAGCTTCAGGCTGCTCTCACTGCCTGTTCAAGAGACAATAAATCAGCTCTGCACTGCTTCGTATCACGAACACAGGGCTGTTAAATATACCTGCAGGGGGCTGGTACGATCAGTCGTCAGTGACTGAGATTACTGGCAGTCAGAACTCATTTTTTTTCTCGATTATTTTCCCAATAAACTATTTAATCCACTCGGTGCCAAAAAGGTGCTCATGAGAAGTTCCCAGAGTACAAAACTAGACCTTCAAACGACTACTAACATTGTGTTTGCTGCCGACAAAAGCGATAATTGATGAAAATCCTCACATTGGAGATGCTGCAACCAGAGAACATTTGGGATTAAGAAACAACATCAATGATTAATCAAAAATCAGAGACGTTGTCCACCAGCGTGGACAAGAAGTCTGCTGTCAACAGAATCAGAACAGCTACTGAGCTTGAAGGACAACACATGCATCTCCATGACGACAGAGAAAGTCCATCAGCTGATGAAGACTGTTTAATAAAAGTGTTGAAACTGAGGGAAATGTATTCACTGGAATCATTTTCTGCTGTAAATCAAGTGATTTCCTTTTTTTTTTTTTTTACATTACATTTAGTTACATTATTCACTTCTGGGACTTTCTATCCCATCCTATCCACGTTATCCCGTGTTCACATCCCAGGGATAAGAAACATGTTTTCTTAAAATGATATTCAATCAGCAATTTTGGAGAAAGAGAGCTTATTGCTGAGTCTCACGGCAAAGTCGTAATATCGACACTTTGGGATGGCGGGTGTTGATATCTGATGACCTGCGAGTGAGCCTCAACCATCAACTATTTCACATACTGTGCTTTTAATTGTCCCAAAGGCCTTTATGAACTGAAGTGGGTATGTGAAAAGACATGAGACTGGGAGAAGAAGGATTTACTTGGGAAGAAGTGATGGTGTTTAAGGGGTTGAAACTCTGCTGTCAGTCGTCAGTTTGTCCTTGTAAGCTGAGCTGGCTGAGCGCGGAGCATGAAAATAACACAAACGCGATCCCTGATACACCTCAGAGGAGGTCGACAGGTCAGCAATAGTTTATAGTTTATGATAATGTGGCCTGTAACTGAATATATTTATCTTATCTATCTCTATGAACATGTGTTACAGGGCTACAGTTAAAGATTGTTGTCATTATCGTTCAACCATGTTGTTGATGAGTTAATTCGATTGCCTTTTCACTACTAATTGTTGTAAGTCACCGTGTTATTGCTCTTTTTGTACACTTTTTATTACGTTTTTTCTTTCTCCACCTCCCTAGACTCGTACTCTGAAGGTAAGCTATTTGACAAAAAAAGAGACAATACACACAGTACACATAGTCAAAGATGGATTTGATTGCTGGCATTTTTTCAACTTATGTAGATATCACGATAATATCATTACCATGAATTCGCTTGACTATGATAATCGAGTCATTAAAAAATGATATTGTGACAGCCCTGCTACCATCATCAACGTCATCCAATGTGTCGCGCTATCAGATCAACAGTCCTAAACCCTAAAATATTTGATTTATTATAATTAGAGGTGAGAAATGAGCATCACACTCTCAAGCACGTTTGACATTTTTGCTTGAGATGACCTAAACAACCGATTATTACAATAATAAGTCTAATTTCTGCAGCTCTACATGTTTTAAATTGACTCCATGACGCTTCAGTGTCTACATCATACCAACATCATGTAATACATTTATATTTTACAGTGTTCCTGTTGTGACTCTAGTGAGTCTGTGATGGCCCACAGTGAGTGTAGAGCAGCTGATCTGCATAACATTTTACGACATTTTAATGATATAAAACGTTATGCAGCTGATCTGCATAATATTTTATATCATTAGCAATTAAATTATTATCTAGAGTTTCACATGGATATTTATTCATTCCTGTGGCACTTTTAAAGTGACTATTAAACCATTTTATCACAACTACAGACTAGAACTATACACTCACAGGCCTGTTCAAATAATACAAATATTCTTACAGTAACCCACAGCACATTGGTGGTTCTCCATTGTACGTTTGAGATGTCTGGATTGTAATTTTTGGCATTTGGTCTAGTAATTTGCGACCTCTCATTACATTTCAGTGACAATACTCTCTCATAATCTCACAATCTGTCCTTCAAAGTGACCTACAGTGTGTTCATCCTGTAATATCCCAACATGTGATTTCTGATCTGATGCTACATTTTGATGTTTTTCTTAAAGTTTATTTTGGTGACTTAAACTCTCTCTCTCTCTCTCTCCCTCTGTGTGTGTGTGTGTGTGTGTGTGTGTGTGTGTGTGTGTGTGTGTGTGTGTGTGTGTCTATTTCTAGAGTTGCTGGTGTGATTCCTGTAAGCAGTGCACAGTGACTGGTCTGCCTCTCCTGCAGATAACAAAAATCTCAGCTATCATATCTGCTGAAGGCCTCAGCGTGCAGCAGCAGCAGCAGGACTCATCTCAGCTCTGTTGTCATGCACTCAAAGTTTCCAGACGGTCTGAACTCACTCTCCTCTTTCCCTCGCTGACACTTATATAACACAGGCGGACACAAACCCGTCAGCTGATTACCTGTCCGCGGGTTCCCTCCAGCAGCAGCAGCAGCAGCAGCGAGCTTCTCTCCGGTTTGATCCGTTTTTTTTTTTTTGTCGAGGTCCAGTCCGGCAGGTCGGGAGTTTTTTTTTTTTTGTTTTTTTTTCCGACGGAGGAGCTCACACGATCATGGTGGAGAAAACTAACGGGGACTCGATCTGTCTCCTGGTTCACTGCCCGCCGCCTTTTTCTTCTTGTCTTCCTTCTTCTTCTTCTCTTTCTTCTAGCCTTCCTTCAACAGTGTGTTGGTAGGAGATCTGCACACTCCAGAGAGAGGGGAACAAAAAAAAAAAAAAGAGAAGAAGTTGCTGTGTATTTACATCACATCCCGTTTCCGAAGAGGTGGAGGACGAGAAGGAGGAAGGAGGAGGAGGAAGGCAGCTCGTGCCCCCTGAGTGTCTGACATCTGAGAACTTTAAGGAAATCCGCAGCAGAGCCCTACGAAGGGAACTACAGAGGGAACAACTTTTCACAAAAGTTCCACCTCTTTCATTCCCATAATCTCTGGGATGTAGTACTACAAGGTCCAGCGGTACTTTTTAATGCTTTTAAATAGCCTACCTTTAAACTACTTTTTTCTTCTACTGCAAATACTACTGTACCATACCAACTGCTCAGATTCAGAGTGTTCATAGCCCACAATCAAAAGTCTAAATAAATCTTGAAGTAGCCTGTTGTTAAGATTGAAATACCCAGCAGAGAAATTAAAGGATAACATCACCCAAAAATTGAAAACCCAGTCATTAACCACTCAGCATCACTCCGATGGAGAGCTTCTTAGTCTGCATAGCACTCCTGGAGCTTCAAAGCAAAACAGCGTTGCAGCGCTCCCTGAGACAACTGAAGCATATAGGGACTTGTTTTAGACTGAATTGTAAGTAACAAAATAAAACGAGAGAGACTCTTGATTTGTACATTTCACGGTGCATTATATGGGGATGGCGACATTTTAATCAGAAGAGAAAGATCTCCACAGACTGATTTATTCATCCCTAAACAAACGAATACATGAATGAATCGACTCTCTTTGTTTTCATGACTGAACAAACAAACTGACCTTAAAGGACAACACAATTTCATACTGTTTCACTTTGTTTACATGTGGCGGACCCTGCCACCATCCTAGCTTCAAACAGCGTTCTGGGAACCTTATTTTCCTCTGAGAACAGCTTGGTTGTTCAGTTATGGAAAAATAGATATTTCTGAGTCTGTATTATTACCTCATATTCCTGAGTAGTCTCCAAAAAATTGTACACCTTTAAAGGACCTTAAGTATATTGTTCAGCTGACTCTGGAGTTAATTAATGGATAGATTATTTTACTAAAGTATATTAAAGGTTTTATTAATGGATAATGTGCACACATTCTACAATGTACATTCTATTTACTAACATGCCAAGATTAGCGTGTTCTAAATGGTGTAAAAGCTGTCCACAGCTTTTATGTTTGAACTCAGTTTTAAAGGGTTTAATTAATAATGAAATAACTTAAATTACATCAGTGAGTGAAACATTAAAGGAAGTGTTGACATTTTAAAGTTTTAATGCTGATGATAATGACAGTAACAGTGTAGAGGATACACATACAAATGAAGACAAAATAAAAAAAACCCTGATACAAACGGGTCAAAATTAATATACGTAATTGAATTATCAGTTGACAGATTTATAATGTTTGTAGGGAAGTGTTGTTTGTCATGTAAACTCAGTATGCAATACAAATATATGTATATATATATACATACATATATATATATATATATATATATGTATATATATATATATATAGATATATATAACAACATAATATATAACAACATGGTGCAAATGTAAAAGTGATGGACATTTTCCCTGTGGCTATAGTAAGTGACTGATAGATCGATAAGAGTTGTCTGGCTCAGCTTTGTCGTCCATGTCTTTTATTCTTTTCTTTAGTAAAAAATAAATAAATAAATTGTAGTGTCAGGAATTGAAATCCAGTGAGGCTGTAGTGTGTGCCTGTGTTGTACAGCAGGGGGCAGCAGAGCGTCATCGCAAAACCTTTCAGAGCAGCAGAAACTCAAACTGTGACTTTTATCAGCAGCTAAGTGAGGAAGTAAGTAAATAAAACTTTATTTACTTAAATAAAACTTTATTTACTTCGCACCTTTTTGACACAGAGATCCAAAGTGCTTTCCTAACAACAAATAGATAAACATAACAACACACAAGAATGCAAACAAAGAGAGCAAGAAGAACAAACAGGGGAAGATAAAACAAAAGGGAGGAATAGCTAAAAGAGGCACAACAGATGAGAAAACGAAATAGGAAATCTATAAAAAGGCTTGCCTGTAAAGGTGGGTTTTGAGCAGCTGCTTAAAACTGTGAGGTGATGGAGGTGAAGAGTTTTCAGAGGTGGAACAACAGTCTAATGCTTTACTGTTGAAGTCAAAGTAGTAATACACTAATTTAGAAATATTTCTTTCTACAAATAAAACTCTTTCATTAATTTTTTTTGTATCTTATAGTATTGATTCTACAGAAAAAATACATATCTTTATAGTGTAGTCTATAGTGTGCTATAGTCCATCCACTCAGATGTTTTCTCTTATGTAACCAAGTTACCTGACTTTCTCACACTTCTTTTGATCTTTTTTGTACCTGTCGACAACAAATCCAGTTATCATTGCTACTATAAGGAGCTTGGTGATAACATCATCAGTGCATTGGCTCACATACTGGATCCTTTTACCTTTCTGAGCATTGACAAATTATTTTAATAAAACCATCTGAGAAATGTGCTAAATGCTAACACACATGTTTGACGGGTCCCAGTTCTGAGGTCACAAGCCAAAATGTTCAGCAAACATTAGTTTAATCCCTACAAATGCAGTTTGTTAGCGTGTCATGTAAATATTTATCAGTTAAGTCAAATAAATGAATGATGTAATGAAGTACAATATTTGCCTCTGAAATGTAGTGTAGTAAATGTATATGGTAAAACGGAAATTGTACGTAGTTACTTTCCACTGCTGAGTGCTTTACTTTCTTGTCTGTCATCTCTTTAATCACTTCCCTCATCTTTTCGAAACCTTTTTCCTTCCCAAACAAAATGATAAATTATAAAAAGATCAAATCATCCAGCAGGGAGAGCTATTTCTCTCTCTTTTTTTTTCATTCTTTTCCTTCAAACCAAAGTTTCATCACCGAGGTATGACGTCACTTCCTCTCTGCGGCTTCCTCTCATTCATCCATTGGTCCCCCTAATGTGCATGTGTGCGCCTGCGTTTGATGACACAAGAGCCCTCTGTACTGTGTACACTACAACAAAGGCTATTAGAGGAGGGGATCCACACAAACACACATAAACACACACGCTTACACAAACACTGTTTCAATAACACAGAGCAATGTCACAACATGAGTGTTACGATGTTGGAAAATAACTGTCATCAACAGTTTGGTTCCCCCACAGATTCAGGACACAGAATACACACTCACCGTATCATATGACGTATATAAGTATGGTAAGTGTATACATGTATGCGGTGTAAACAAGTAAGACAACTTACACTAATGACGTCGTATCAAACGTATCAAGGATAAGAAGAAAACAACAACTGGTGACTGTTGTACTGATTCAGATGATAAGTGACTTTTGGCCTTCAGTGATTTTTTTAAATACCAATACATTATTTCTTTTTTTCCCATTTGTGGAGCTGGAGTCACAGAAAATTCTTTAACCAGTTGGCAAGAAGCGTCTTCAGCAATGCTACGTAGCACTTCTGTCAGGCTTTACATTAGCACAAGAGTACTTTGAGCTAAATGCTCAGATCTGCATGCCAACGTGCTCATAATGACAGTGCTAACATTTTAACATTTAGCAGGATAATTGACCATTTTACCCTCTTAGCTGAGCATGCAGATTTTAGCTAATTAGTGCGAATGCAAGGCACAGCAGAGGCTGATCATTAGTGGATTTAATGATCGTTGATTATCATTTGGTTAAAAGCACAAGAATTGGAGAGTTTTCAACCTGAGCAGTCAGAGGACCATGACAGTTATAACAATTCATCCTGTGGGGAACATGAATGTCTTTTCCTCATTTAATGGCAATGCATCCAACAAAATAGGACAAAATGTCAACGTTATGGTGGTCCTGGAGGGACACTCACAGAATGATGTACAATATTTATCGCACTTGAATGATAATTTTTCCCTCTGTATGATTACAGCCAATACTCCTGTTTTAAATAGTCCTGTTTATATTCGATGAATCATGACATGATTGGGATGGCAAAATACTACGTCTCACGTATCAACCATGCTTGGTGTAGGCTCTGTTGATGATCTTGAGCCAAGTAATTTATTTAATCAATTTAGCTTTATATCTTATGGTCTGAGCTGTTTTCATGCAGGATATGTACAGGTGTCCAGTTGTGCTGTCTTGTAATTTAATTTTGGTGACTACAAATGGTTTGTCTACTTAAAAAAACAAATAAAGAAAGAAAATGGATGTGGTTAGATTCGTAGCCATGTGCTGTAATATTACATGTGTATGCTCATTTATTCTTGTTGCTATGACTCCCGTATGATAATTAATATAAATGATAAACATTATAATCCTTGTACAGTTATCCATCATTGAATATTTTTTTGGACCATTTGACCTTTGCTCAGATAAAGGATCATGGGGTGTGGTAGTCATAAAGAGGAAGTGATGTCATCGCTAAAGGTTGTGTCACGGTGAAAGCCCACTTTACATCACAGTTAAGTTTGTTCAGCTGGCACAACCTCTCGACCTCTGAGTAGCCACTGTTACAACCCTGACTCATAACAAAATTAAAGTCTGAATCTGCCTGAAAACAGCAAACATTTCTACTTCTTCTGGCCCTTTCCTTAAACAATATGTCACAACTAAGTAAACAAATACATCAATTTAATTCTGAAGTTGATTTATTTCATTTTTTGTTTAAATATATTAAAATAATAATATATAAATATATATATATAATAAATAAATAGAGAGGCAAACATGGTGTCCCATTGGTCCCCCCTTTCATATTAATACATTATTGATATGTATTCAATTAAGTTATATGCACTTGACAACATTTGTGTATAGCCCCTGTTTGCTAACATGTTAGCCTCCCAAGTTGAATTGTCTATTAGTGACTTTTCAGTTGTTCCGAAGCCCCCATGTGGCCAAAAAGGATTATCAGGTATTGTAGCTTTAAGTGTCAATGCAACAACTTAAAAATAAAATAAAATGAAATACAAAATCATTGCATAACTGCATTTCCAGGCTTGAAAACAGTTGGCAGAAAATGTATCTAAACAATGATGCAAGTCTCAAACCCAGTTGATTACCACAGCTCTTACCTAAAGTAGATATGATTTACTGTTATTACAAAATAACACACACCCAACACCCAAAATAATAATAATGATCATTATTATCATAATGATAATAATAAAGCCAACAGAGTCCTTCCTCTCCTCTTTTTAATAGAGTCATCACAGCTGACATTGTGTGTGTTTGTGTGTGTGTGTTTAACGGAAGTTCAGTTGTAAAAAACATGCAATCAGCAATTTCAACAGCAGCAGCGGGAATTCACTAGAAATGTAGAAAGATGCACATTACAACATGGATTCAACTGATGAAATATTTGAAATACCTTGGTACAATATGTATGTAGCTGAGTATGTCGGTTTGGTTGTGGTTCACTTTCTTCTGTATTGTTTTTACCTTTTTTTTCTATTGTGTTTTGAAATTTGGCTTTACACGAGAAATGGAAAAGTTTTCATGTTTCACACACAAAAAACACACGAGAGAGGAAAAACTTTTGTGTTTTTTTTGTTTGTTTTTTGTTTTTTTTAATGTCACATTTTCAAGCAGCATTGCATTTCCATTGTTTTTGTTCTTTATACTGCTATTCCACTACATCTCAGTGAGAATAAATATTGTACTTTTTCAAGCCACCCAGCAGTATGTGACGTAATTAAAATAATCTCCATCTTTCCCAGCTGCTGGAAAAATGATGAACACATGAATACATGAATAATTATAACCCAATAATAGAATATATATTATTTTGAATAAGGCCATTCTGCAGAATGAGTACCTTTACTTTAACTTATATTTTGATCCTAATACTACGCAATAGAGAATTTGGTACCTTTTGTTTCTGAAGTAAAAGGTCTCAGTATTTCCCTCCTGCGCTGCTTGCGTCTGCCAGAATTAACCCCTAATGTGTCCAGGAGATCAAGTTTAACCCGCAAAGGTTTTCTGATTGATGATGTTTGCTCACAGTGTCCTGTTTAGTCGAGGTTGAACCTCAAGAAAAATGTGTGAACCTCCTCCAACTGTGAGACTGAACAGAGTGGATGAGCTGATAGCCAAACTTGAAAACATACTTTGCTACAAGCTCTGCAGACATCATGACTTATTTTGACCTTTAAAATGTTTCATTAGAGGAACGGGTTATTCCTTTAAGGGATGTGTGAACTGAAGTTAACTAAATAATATCATCGATAGTAAGAGCAGCATTAAACAGAGACAGTCCAGGAGGAGACAGACACTCCTGCAGGGTGTCCACTGAGAGCAGACAAAGTCAAACAACTGATAACGAACTAGACCAGCTTCGTCTCACCGTCTAAACATTCCTCTTAACTTGCCCAAATGTGGCTGTGAGAGCAGAGCCTTCCTCCGCAGGCCGCTATCATCTGCGTCATCGCTCTCTCATTTCATCATGGGTTTACTCTCCATACCACTTAAAGGTCTGCAGTCGGCCTCACATCAGTCAGGACGTCTGCAGATAAGAGTTTCACACTTAGGAAAAGGGGTCTGACCCATAACTTCCCAGTGTTCAAGTGTTGAAGTGCAAACACTGTGAAAAAACAATTACCAAATAAGGCTGTTAACTTTAATTCTACTTAAGTAGCAGTAAAGGAAGTAATGAAAAAGGCCCGTCATATAATAAAACATACACACTGGCTCATGATTATTGATTTATTACTGTGTTCACTTTCATGTTGCAGCTGGTAAAGGTGGAGATACGTTTAGCTGCTTAACATGTAATAATAAAACTTAATTATTATCATAAAATTATAATATTTGGAATTAGCTTATTATATTTTGTATTATGAAGGTGTTACATTTAGTCCAATCAAAAGTTCTTCTGCCGTCTGGAAGAAGATACAGAAGTACCCACTGCTGCACCGACAGACTACAGGGCAGCTTCGTTCCTCAGTTTGTGAGGCTCCTGGAGTCGTCTTCAACACACCATGAACAATATGTTCATATTTTCTTTCTTGCATAGCACAATAGGACTACAACGTGCATTTCATTGTGTCGTAAAACAAACCTTAAACCTCGAAATCAGTTTCTAAGTTCTAAAAAAAGACAAAACAAGACATTTCAGTGAGTCAAAATGTATGATTGGAAGACTCAGCGATCATCTGACTGATTTAAAAATTTGCTGCGAACTGGACAAAGATGAGAGAATTGAAGGTTAGGACGACCTGATGGACCGTCAGATTATTTAACAGATGGATATCCTCCAGCTGGAGTCTGACCCAGTTCATGTCCCCATTTCTGTTCTTCTAACAAAGACACAGTTCATTTAGGACAGGAACTAATGTTCTTCCAAAAGGTGCATTTAAAAAAAAGAAAAAAATCAAGCTCCAGCTTTTCTTTTCTATCAATCTCTATCTTCCTAAGTTTCTAAAGAAACTTTTCACAGTCTGAGTCAGCAGCGTGCTGATTTGGGAAAGACATATGAATTCAGGATTCATCTCTGTTTTCCCCAGATTCACCCTTTACTCGAAAACTAAAAAAAAATCTACAGTTTGTGTGCTTAAAAATAGCTTTTTGAGTCATCATGGAGCCTCCAGATAAAGGTCATACATCAGTGCAGAGGAGGAAAAGACGCTTATTTCTCGGTTATCAGGAGCGAGAAACTCCACGCCATGATCGTCACCCTTTGATGCCGCTGTGTGTTCCGCAATATGATTCATTCAAACAAACAAAAAGGGGAGTGGAGAAGGACTGGAGGTCAGAGCGATGTTAATCTGGACACATTCCAGCTGGCAGCTCTCACACGTTCAATAAGGCCAGTTTAAAATCAGCTGGACAAAGACGATGCCAAAAAGATGTGCAACATGAAAACAGACTAACAAACACCAATGTGGACATCAATGACAGATAAACTTAAAACTCTCGTGGTTGAAACTTCTGTACGAAATCAGTCCAGTATGAATCTGTACTTCAGACCCGCGGACGGCTGATGTCTGTAAAACTGTTAACAGGACAACTCAAACTGCAAACAAGGTCAAATATGACTCGACCTTTTAGGTATTCATGACTCATGGAGGTTCATTATATTCAAATTTTTTACTCAAGACAGGAGAAGCGATTTCAAAATTGGTGAGATCATCACAATGCAAAATCTATTGGCCAAGCGAGAACTCCGCAGCAGGAACATTACTGTACCAACTTTATATCTCTACTTTTTACATTTTAAGACAAATATCTGCACTTTCTTCTCTTTACATTTTCAAAACAGGCTAGTTACTTTACCTTTAATGCCTTTGGCAGGAATTATCAATCTTTTTTTAGTCTTTGCATGCCGCTTTCCCAGCGAGACGTAGCGAGATGAAATGACGTAAAAGACGTAACAAGATGGAAACAGACAGAGAGGCAACGTTGCCTCCGACGCCGGAGCAGACTCTGAGAAGCAAGACATTACCCACCCATGGCCGTATTTAAGTAAACTGCTACTAAGAAATTATATCTCATACTTTGAGTCCATTCAGAGCCTGTAATTTCTTACTTTTGCGTCAAGAAATTGAATCAGTCTTCTTTACACAAGTATCTTTGATTTGACACCCAGAGGATGTGAATGACACTTGTTCCACTTTTTGCTCTTTAGAATGAATTCAAACTGCTCGTCTGAATAGGAATTATGGGAATTAATTAACTGGCTCAACGTCAGATGTGTCTCACCTCTTTGTTCATTCATCTCCCAGTTTCACATTTCAACATTTCACAGATGCCACACCTCTGACGTTAAATGTCTGATGTGCTTCCACCTGTCTGTTCTCTGATTTAAGTCTATATATGTAAGGATTTTATCTAATTTTGAGGTTAGAGGTCATTTTAAAAATCAATTTATGGGGTGATTTCAATTTATGAAGAAAAAAACTGATTTATCTTGAATTAACTGCTAACTAGGTGTTTTTTATTTAGAAGTGTTGTGATTTGAAACTTTTGACGACTACTTCCTTTTATTGTCTTCCTGTATTTTTCCACCCGGTCGCGCTCTCTCTTCATGTGAAAAAGATTTCACATTTACATTTACAGGCTCATGAAATCCCAAATCTCTGTCTGATTGTTCAATATGTGAGTTCACTTTGCTCGACATGTCTCGTCATCTGTGCAGCTCTGTGCCAACATTCCTGTCGTCCCTCTGAAGGCTTGTCACCTCAGTGCTAGAAGAGGGGGAATTGATTTAATGATACCAGGAAGCGGTAATCCTTATGGTTTACAGAAAGTGGGTTTCTGCTCCTTGCTCAATCCGGATGTGGAGGAGGTAATTCTGCTGCAGACAATTAAAATACTTCAAATTTAACCACAAAGTATGCGGTTGTAATTTCAGGATTACAATGACAATTATTCTTTACAAAAACCTCTAGAATAATATATGTTTTATTGACTGAATAAGCAAAATTAAATCAATATTTCAATAATAACCTAATAATCCGCAATATAACTACAACAAGATTCGACTCGGGGAAACCCTGGAACAACACGTAAATTTATTTAGAAGCACATCTAGTACACAAATGAACATGCTGGCAGTCTGCCTGAGAGAGGAGAGCCCACAGGAAATGGGAAGAG
This sequence comes from Diplodus puntazzo, assembly GCA_963678695.2. Lineage (NCBI taxonomy): Eukaryota > Metazoa > Chordata > Actinopteri > Spariformes > Sparidae > Diplodus > Diplodus puntazzo. The sequence goes on along the minus strand of OZ023159.1, from coordinate 16,722,026 downwards.
CCGGCGTGTAAACTAAATCAGCTACCTGGACAACTTACACTCACTATATAAACCAAACACACCGGAAACCAATCACAGCCACACACTTACCCAAACACAATAAAGCACATACAATAGACCTCTGGGGTCATGACAGGGACATTGATGGAGTAAAGTAGATTCCTGGCTCCAGACAACAGTCACCATTACAGGACATAAACACTGGACAGTGGTGGTCACCTCCCTGGATCGCTGCAGCAGTCAGGTTGCAGCAAGAAAGGGATGATAAATCGACTTTTTAATTCCAAAAATCAAACAGTCATCTGAGCTGAGAAAGGCATGAATTCATTTTAAAAAATCAACACATATCTTGGAGACATTAAATTTTGTCTAATCTTGGAAATGAAACACACAAGATGCAATGAAACCAAAATCTCAACTTGGAAGTTTTCGAATGCTAACATCCGTTACCTCGAAATACGGCCGAATGTGCCTCCAGATTTTTGCTATCCTTCATCTTTTCAGCTGCTGATGAATTAGGACAACAATTTGTCAGGTTACCCACATTCATACAACTTGCAATCTGAAACACAGCAGCATTCCATTATCCTAGCGTTCAAGTTTCCACCCTGAGTGTAACGTTGGAAGAAAATGGCCGCCATTTTATTATCACAATAATAAAATGTGATGTTTGTTAAAAATCCACCAGAAAAAGTTACAATAAAAACGGTAACGTCTTGTCTGATGGCAGAAAAAAAGATAATGTAGTCGTTAAATTCATAGGGTTCACCCTCTATGTAGCATGAGAACACAAAGTACGTTTTTGTAATGTCAGTCTGGCAAGTTTTCATCAGGACATTTGTTCCATTGCTTCATTACAAGCAGGGCAAAAATAAACTACATTATCGAAAGTATGAAAAGCAAAGTCACATTCCAACACCTGACTTGGGCCTTTCACTTCTGGTGAAACATAGCTGCTGTAAACCCATGAATGCACAAGGTGATGCATTCAGGTGTGTTGCAGTCAGTTGCATCATGCTGCTTCTTCTTTTGTTATCTCAGAAATGGAACTGTCACGGTCGCACGGTGTTCCAGTGTTGGTATGTTAGGTATGTTAGGCATGTTACTGGTCATGTCAGAGGTATGATGGTGGCGTCTCTGTTTGAACAGAGGTGATCAGTTTGAAGCGGCGTTGTTGAGGAAGTGGGAGGTGTGGGAAAGAGCTCAGATTAGTAACAGTGACAGATGTCGGATGTATGACTTTGCACCTGAAGGCAGCTCCACCCGGCCGGGCCTCTGGGTGTTTCCCGCTGTGCAAATACTTCAAATACTTTTCTAATCCTGGGTTTCTATAGCTCTGAGGGAAAATGAGCCCTTGGGATTTTAAAATAACTCATCAAAGGATGTTCATATTACTCACCGATCGGACATAAAGAATAAATGCAGCGGATATCAGCCCACATGAACGTGTCCTTACAACTGAAGGAATGTAGCCTGCATGTTACACAAAACCACAGATTTTCATCTTACTGTGCGCTGCTCCAAGGGGAACATTTCTATGTGACAATACTGCAAATGACTATTTTTATCAAACAATAACGCCTCATATTTAGAAAAGTTTCGCCCCTCAAGTTAAACGTGATTCAAATAGTTTCACTCTCCAAGTATGCCTGTAATGTTGCTCCATTTGTTTCGTTCAGTACGATGGCATAACACCAAACACTCTCTCTCTTCAGTCTCTGTTTTCTCTTTGTCTTCTGCTGATGTTTTCATGAGAGCTGGTCATCAATTTCTGTAAATGGGCTCAGTAAACTGTTTTTTAGCTCTTTTTTTTTAGCCCCTGGAACTTTCCAAGAACTTCCTTCTGCGACAGTTAAATGCTGCCGGTGTTGTGAAAGCTGTTTAGTAAAAGGAAGTATGATTAAGTGCTGTCATGTTATCCAGCTGAGGCATTACACTGAGATATGATGGATTTTTCTGCTCCACTGAGGAATGTTTTTTTTTTTTTTGAAGGCTCTAGTTCCTCGAAAAATCATGACTTGGTCTTTTTTCTGCTTCCTGTCTGACGCAGCCAGGGAATCTCCCATCGAATACCTTCGAATACCGTCCGCTTTGTCCTCCTCTCCCCCTTCTCTTTCTCCACTCTACCATATCAGCTCTACCAAATCCCTCCCTCTCTCTGCTTTCTGGTTTGAGCTGGAGGCTTCCTGCCAGAGCTGACTCACTGTGTCGGTATGCAGAGAGAGAAAAGGAAGGGGAGGAGAAATGGAGGAGGTGCGGGGAGAAAGAATCGTCCCTTTTTTCCTCTTCAGCCCCGATCATTCTCCTCTGGACTCTCTAAGAAAAAAAAACAACTATTCACCTATTTTCTCAGCGCTGTTTCATTTTCTCTTCTTCATTCATCTTTAAGTCCATAAGTATCAGAACTAAGTAGACAGCAAGCTGTGCTCATGATGACAATCATGATTTCGTAAATGATACTTAAGCAGAAATGCCTCATTGAGCTAAAATATATCTCAATCTCAATCTTTTTAAATTATACTGGTCACATAGGCAAAAACAACAGGGATATTTTGGGCTTACAGCGAAACACGTACAGAATCACAAGACTGGAATTAAACAAACTATGACTAAAATAATTTATAAAATTCAGCACAAGAATACACGTATCTTTTAAACAATACCTTTATGATGAATTTGGATGGATGCATAGAAAAAACAGATGAGACAGCAGAGATTCATAAAATCTGCCTTAAGGTAAAGGGATGTAAGTGTGGATTTATAATGTTTCTGTCTGCTCAGTCCTACAAACTGTCTGGCTGCCTTGTTGTTCATCAGTATAAACCCAAACATCACGGGACTGCAGGAGAAGACAGTGTGATAACAGATGGGCAGACAGACCGTTTACTGCAGCAGATCAGATCATCAGAGCATGAAGAGCCTCATAACCTCATCACATACGCCTCAGCCACTGAGGCATAGGCCCTAAAAAAAAACCTCCGCAGCTGAACAGGTGAGCGTGCAGTCTGTGATGGAGGTCTGCTGCTCCACCCGGGCCCACGTGTAAGAGCATGCACTGTGCGTGAGATTGTTAGGCGAGCTTGACTGTTTTGTTTGAAAGACTTTTACAGGCTTGACACGATAAAACTTGTCGGCATACTTAACAAAAAAAGATGTGATTTAAGATAAATTGTTACAGATAAACCGATATTTGTTTTTTTTCCGCACACTTTTGGAAAACATGAGCCGCCATGAAAGGCCGGTTATCGTACCGCAGACCCTCAGATTAGTGGATCGCCCATTCTATCCTGAGCGACAGCAGCTCAGAGGAAAATGCTCCAGAAAAGCTCTTACAAAAAACTATTAAATGACTGATTCCTCCGCATCTACCTTGACCTCTAGGAGTCCAGATGTTTCACAAAGCTCTTCGTATCTACAAAGAAAAATCATACAACCCATGCTGTAAAACTGCATCAGCCTGTGTTTATAAGTGTGTTGATATATCTGAAGTGGGTTTGGAGTGACTATACTTGTTGTGTATAAAGAGAAGTCACGCGAGGCAGCTGAGTGGAGTGTTTCCACTGACGTTTCTAGTGCTCATTAGTGTGTGTGTATGTGTGTGTGTGTGTGTGTGTGTGTGTGGGTGGAGAATGACCACAGCTTCCGACCGGCAGGTGGGCGGTGAGGTCACCTCTTGCTTTCATTTCGCACGCACATACAAACATTGACAGTTTTCTTTAAATAAAAAAAAACATTTAACATGTGTCGTACCGTCACTGCAGATGTTTCTACTGTTTATTCTACATTTATCATAGTAATGCTGCCAGCAGGAGCGTGTGTTTGTGAGTGTGTGCTGAGGTGTAAATACTGAGATGTTGTTGAGCGGAGCATGTTATCATGTGTGGTAGAGCCTCCGCTGATACAGCCTGTTAGTCACATGGTTCGCAGTCAATGAAACAACATGAAGAACCACAACAACAATAGTAACACGTCACAATGATAACACAGAGCTGAAAACAATAGGATGACACTGTAGATTCATAAATATTACACACAGTCCTTCCATATGATCTCATGCCAGCGGGTTATGGTGATTTTTAAAGTTGTGCAACTGCTCACCTACAGTATTCACTCTACGCTCTGTATTGCTCACAGCTTACATCACAGCTGATCATTTTGCAATTGGCACTGAAAAGTTCTGATCCGAAGATTGTATTTGAATCAGCTGTTTCCCCCAACATTTTCAGGCGCTCGCTGATTTCTGTTCATTTTCATGTAGTATGACGCGACCCGCTGGCTTGCAAATCCTGCTGCGGTCGTTTAACTCATACCAACATCAATTCTACATGACATCTTGTCTTGAAAGGTGACACACAAAAGCCTTTCCCTGTCATTGTGCTCTTAATATTCTATACCATACAGAAATGATTGAAAGCCAACAAGTTCTTCTCAAAAATCAACTCATTACTGATAAAACACAGTGTAATGATTCAATCAGTTGTGTTTTTACTGCAATGATTCAGACCATAACGCAGGCCAAGCTCCTCACCCACTTCAACATCTACCAGCTGAGCTGCTAGAACTAGAATGTTAGCAGTTAACATTTCTACAAACCACTGATTTGTTCAAATTTGATTATTTCATAGGCTACGACTTGTGTTGTCATTTCCACAAAACATGTTATATCACGTTCAATTTACATGTTTGTTGCCTGACCTTTACATGTTTGGAGGTAGAGGGGATTGAGGGTGGAGTACAGGCCAGCAAGCTGCTGCCGTACAAGTCTGCGTTTCAACATTTGCAAGTGCGAAACCATTGGATTTTTTTTTTTTACTTTTTCCAAAAAGTAACTGAGTTAGTCACTGGATTACTCCATTATGAAAGTAAATAGATACCAGGGAATGTAACTATTGTGTTACTTTTTTTTTTGGACGGCATGGCTCCATGTCCTTCTTTGTTAGCGGAGCTCACGTTAGCCACACCTGGCCTGTTAGCATCAGCAACAATGTCAACAACGGTGTTTTTGGCCACTAGTTTTGTAGAGGCGTGTGTGTTGAGAAATGCTTCATTAGATTAGAGTTGCTTACAATGGACTTGGACAAACACTTCACTCTGGGACATAAAGTACACTTCAAATGTACATTCTTGCCTTTTACCTCAAGGAGATTAAAGTGGTGTCTGTACTTCCACTTTGAAAACGCCAACTTTCCCTCCGGACTCGCCATTGCTGCAGCTTACCTCTGCTAGTTTGCGTGTGTGAGGCTGCTGAGTGCGTGTGTTGTTTGTGTGTAAACTGAACACTGCCTCTGATTGGCTTACGAACTCTTACTCTACCTTAGCCAATCATCATCACTTATGCGGTTGTCTCGCTCCTCCCTCCTTCCTCACCAAAGGAAAAAAAAACAGCTTTGCAGCTTCTGTGGCTGAGAGCCAAGTCAGATGACAACAGTTTCAATGAGTAGCTTCAGTTTGTAACGGGCCACATTTAATTGTCGGGAACGGTAACGGCGTTGTAACGATGGAAATAGTAATTAGTTCAATTACTCGTTACTGAAAAAAATAACGCTGTTTATTTGAATGCTGTTCTTCCCAGCACTGGTTATAAGTCAGTGTGTTATCAGCGTGGTTGGTGGTTTCGACATTAACTTTAATGTAAATAGTTTGGGGTGTAAGCTTGTCTGACCTTGGCTGGACATACCCACAATTTATTGGGTGTTGTTCAACGCAAATTAAAAGCTTAAAAAGCGCAGGGGGCCAAATCATTTCACTTAGGAAACTATTAGCAAGACTTTTTGACAAGCATAGTGCCATTTAACACGTTTTATCTAGTCTTGTTTTTGTAAGCTAAACACTGAAGGAGAATGATTACATTTAAAGTTTTTTTCCACTGCAGTCTGGCTGAGCGAAACCAGGTGAGATAATAAGGCTCAGACAAGTTCAGACTGGACTGATTCAATCTCTGTTTCTTGTTATTGAGTAATAACCTGAACACAGAGCTGCATGTGAAGGGCGGAAGTGTTGCTGCTGACTTAAATGCTGGTTAAGATTAACGACTTTATGTTTACATAAGGAACCTTTTCTCCATTTATTGGGTGATTTTTGGTGTTTGATTTGTCATAAGCGTGTTTGTACACCTTCTGTAGAAGACCTGCTTTTTTATTTTTAATACACAAACTGCTGTACTGCACTTTTACTTCCGTGAAATATGAGGAAATACTTTTGGCTGGGCAGCATTACTGGCTGAGAAATTAAGAGGATGTATTTTCAGTAAATTCCGGTTTGGTTCCCCTGAGCTTCTTCCAGGAAACAGCTAAACAACTTCAGCATTTTACTGCACAAAAAGGTTTTACAAACACACTTTATTAGACAAGATCAACTCGTGAGCATTTTAAGTATCCAACTTTTTAAAAAAAATTCCCACCTATCCCTTGTGAGTCACTCCAAAACACATGAAGCAACACTGCCTGACTACACAGACACTGACTGGCCCGTAGCTCTTACTGGTCAGCTAAAAGATGTGTTAGCTTCTAGTTCTCTACATTCAACAAACTTTTTTTTTTGCTTTTTGAGTCTAATAAATACATAAATGAACAGCTCTGTTTAATGCAGCAATCACATGTACACAAAGAACATACCTTAATTTGGTACCTGAAAATCTCTCCTACTGCTGTAGGTGTGTGCTTTGTGCTAACAGGATTAGCTTGTCTTAGGGGCTGTTTGCTTGACGCTAACAGTGTTAGCTTGTCTTAGGGGCTGTGTGCTTGGTGCTAACAGTGTTAGCTTGTCTTAGGGGCTGTGTACTTGGTGCTAACAGTGTTAGCTTGTCTTAGGGGCTGTGTGCTTGGTGCTAGCAGTGTTAGCTTGTCTTACGGGCTGTGTGCTTTGTGCTAACAGGGTAAGCTTCACTCAGGGGCTGTGTGCTTTTTGCTACCATTAACTGCTGAAGAAGGCTGTTGCTTCTGTCACGGCTGTATTGTATGGCTAATACATGTATTACTGTGCTTGGCTTGCACAACTTAGTTAGCTGCTGCAGCTACTCACTCCTTATTTGGCTCAGGGGCTGTGTGCTTAGTGCTACTGAATTTGATGGCTGCTGCTTATATAAATGTCAGTGGGAATTTGGATTAGTTTTTCTTTTTAAGAAACTGAAACAGGATTTTAGTGTTAAACATTCAGATTTCTCTATCAGAACAAGGATGTGAACATACATGAAAGAGAATTTAACACAAATGTGAAATATCTGCCCTAGTGCTTGTGTCTGTCATGTAAAAGCAGACCTGTGTCACATACGAGGAAATGAAATCAGATATGAACACTTTTTACAGTTTCTCAGGGCCCCCCACCCCATATTTGACATACCTGTCACATTATCTGCCAAAGGGTACACATAGTGATGTGTACATGGCAACCTCCAACATCAACATCAACACGTCTTCCCTAGAAGCCCTGAGGCGATGGTCGACCTCAGTCAGCGAACATGACATCATCGCAACTCGGCACGTCTATCTATGACGTAACTCATCAGCTGTGAATGATCTCTATGAGCTATACAAATGAAATGAGTTACTTTACATTAATCATTAGAATAACAGCGCAGTCTGCAAGGTTCTCAGACACTAGGACATTGTTACTCATCACTGTGTGAAGATGTGATGTAACCAGGACCCGCAGCAGCTCCACACTGACGGGCTCGTGACTCAGATGCCAGCCCATTTTATGGCTCGACAGTAAAAAAAAATGAAAAGTGAAAAAAATATATGAAAGGGAGTCTGCAGAGGAAAGGTTTCCGCAGAGTCTGCAGAAATGTATTACGGACTGAAGCTGAAATCCCGAATATCCGTCCTTATCTACAGTAGTTAAGTATTAGCTAGTTCTACATGCAGTAGCAGCTATATTACTCCCATCCATGTGGGAACAGATTCAGGAGCTTGGCTGCAAGGATTTGCTCCCATTTAGACATAGTATGAGGGAGGTCCAACACTGATGGTGGGTGATGAGGTCTGACTTGTTCCAGTTCATCATCAGCAGGCCAGTTTTGTCTCCTAATGTTGTAATGTAATTTAAAGGCACCTGAGTTTATATGAAGTTATTTGTAATCTTCCTTCTAAACCAATCTTGCTTCAATGTCTCTTTGCAGTTAAAATGATTTTGTGTTTACAAAGCTCAGTAACAAGACAACTCTAGAAAATATGCGTCTGCAGGAAGTGTAAAAACCAGTTTCTGTCTGTGATGCTTTTTGCAGATTCATTTTCCAAAAAGAATATTAAAAATACGTAGCCCCAGAGAATTTTAAAAAATGAAGCCTCAGGTAAAATATGATTATTTGAAGTGTTGCATAATTTTGCAAAACAGGATTTTTGGATTTTTTTCAATTCATATTCTATTAATACTTGCAAACTATGCAGATGTCTTGATTATACATCTGCAAGAGACTAATCTAACTAAACTAAACTATAATCTAATGAATAAAATATTTTCTCGGTGGAAGGAAAATATTCAGAAAAACAGTCAAGAACATGTTGTGCACTTCAGTGAAAAGGCAGGAAACAGGAACTTTGTTTAGACATTTTTTTATTTAAATTATTATTAAATAAATAGCAAATAACAGAATAAATAACTAAATAAGACATTTAGACAACAAACAGTGTCAGTTTCAGCTCAGTGGCCTATAGGAGTGACAGTTTTCCATGACATAAACGTGTAAAACATCCAGTTTGCCAGCAGGCCTGTAAGTGCAGTTAGAGTCTATGTGTAAATTACACAGAGATGAGTTCAAGTTTTCAAGAGTTCAAGTTTCAGTTTTTTTTTGTAAGTGTTCACAGTTCTTTCTTTCTTTCTTTCTTTCTTTCTTTCTTTCTTTCTTTCTTTCTTTCTTTCTTTCTTTCTCTCTCGTGTCCCTCTGCAGACTGTGTCCTCCTCCACTCTCAGGGGGACCTCTGGCAGGGACAAGCCGACGCATGGAGCGTCCTCCTGGCCTCCTGGACGCACCGCTGCTCTCCAGGTACTACTCAGGATCAACTCCATCTCGGCTCATTTTCGATCCAAGAAGCCCAGACTCGGGCGGTTTACAGTCAAACCAGTCCTGGTAGACTTAGTTGTCGCTGCCCAGCCTGTGGTAGACCAGCAGAGCCACCATGTAGCTCTTCCCGGCACTCTGCTCGAACCGGCTGGCCTCTGTCTCCTCGCTGGGCTTGGTGCAGGGTGAGCTCGGGATGATCTGTGGAGACGAGCTGCCGTCCTCGCAGCTGCTCGGGAAGGCTGACAGGAGCTCGGAGTCGGAGCTGAGCTCTGCGCGCTGGAGCGCCCGCTCCTCCTCAGACTGGAAGGTGAACCCATGATAGTCGCTGACCGGGCTGTCTGAGCTGCCCAGCGGCGTCTCGGCACAGGGCTCCTCGGTCCAGATCTGCCACAGGACCACCAGGCACAGGATGACCAGCCAACGCTTGGCTTGGCTCTTCTCCGGTGGTGGAAGGTGCATGCGGACTTTAGCAGGGTACATAACCCGAGTGCAGCGCTTCTTCGGCCGGATGGGCACGTAGGAGCGCACGGCGGTGGCCTGAGCCGGAACCCGCTCGAAGGTGAAGACCTCGGGCTCCGTGCTGCGGGTCGCCATCCTGGAGAAGGCGAATCTCTCCCGCTGGAGAGTCAGAGTCGTGCTGTTTGACCGTGAGTACATTTTTCCTTGAGTTTTGCTTGGCTTCCTTCTCTTGAGGATCGCTGAAAGTCAGATATGCCTACCACAGCGGAGAGCTCACAATTTATATGTTTCTAGCTCAGGTTGTGCTTTTAGAAACGCCCATGCAAGAAGCCACTCCCTGTGGTTTGGCTCAACGCACCTTATTGCTCAAATAGGAAAATAACATTGAATCTACATATCTCCTCTGTTGTGGCCGCGGCTCAGATTCCAGAGGGACTGTGAGAGGCTGAATCATCAGGGTTTGGTTGAATAATCACACTTAAGTATGTGGCAATACATACGATAGAGGAATGTGATCTCAAAAGTATATTTCAATTAGAAAAAGATTATTCTTGATATAATCCACATTATAAAAATGTGTTATTCAATCGTGAAAACATGCCCAATATGATTATGGATCATAATCAGCCCCAACACATTATTATTTATTTTTTTAAGTCACACATATTTGTTGTAAAAGTGTAACCTCCACTTCATAGTCACACGATATTCAGGAGCACCGGTCGTTCAGAGGACCTTTAAGGTTTCAGTTGACTGTAAACACTAGAGACAGCACTTACAGTACATCTCCAGTCACATGCCAATGCTGGAAACTTCCTTCAGATCATCTACACGTGGGTTTTTTTTTTTTTTTTTGGTTTATTTTTACAGTAAACAAAGTCATAGTAAGACTTAACAAGAAGTGAAACCTTAAGAAAAAGATTGAATTTCCCCCTGGGGAGCCTCCCATATCATTTTGTCCTAGAGGCAGATGTTGGATGTGCCATGTAAGATGTAAAAGTAAGGGGGGGAAAAGGGGGGGAAATTGAAAAAATACACTCTGCCTGGCGTGATTTATGCGTGTAACCTCCTGACACACACTCAGATTTCATGCCTGGTCCAATAATAAATCATGCTTATTGTAATTAAATTCAGCGCTGTCTCCTCAGTCAAACAATGCAGTAAACCTTCCAAGTCACCGAAAGCCTCCTCCCAGCGCTGTGATGATGATGTGAAATGTGCCAAGCTTCAAAAATGGAGCCATTCGGGGAGTGTGTAACAACACCAAGGAGTGTATTTTTAGCCAAAATAACTTCACCCCGTGTTGACCCATAAACACTGAGATACAGCTCAATGAAATGACTGCTGATGTGCCACTGTGGCCCTTTCATTTAGATTTGGTGAAAGGTTGATTTCAAGGAAAGACAAACACAAACACATCCAGTAATACAGAGGTATCGGTCTATTTAGAGTGAATGATTGTGAGCATGTTGTGTTTTGCGGTACATCTCCCCTCGGCCTGCTTGGGCACACAAGACACCATAAACTCATACGCCAGTGCATTTTTAAACAATAAAAAGGTGGCAGAGAAACAACTTAAAAAAACATTTCCAATCGATCACAAAATTTCATAAAGCACAGATGAAAACGTTCACTATGTAACTCTGGAGAAATTAGAGTAAATTCAAGTTAAATAGTCCAGTGTGCCGTCTTTTCCAGGCTGTTCCAGGCTGAAAAAGTTAGCAAACTTACATGGCTTATATGGACTTCCTTTTTTTAAAAGAAAAGACAAAAATCCCAATCCTCGAGGGCTACATCCGTTTGATGACTATTTGAGTTGATTCTAAAAATATCGCTACTTGCCTTAAAATGTACACTATACGGGGGCTTTCTGGTGGTTTCACAACATGTGATTTTTTTTGTCACCCTATTAGCTGTGGGGTCACTCTGACTGGTGAAATGTGACTACTGGGGCAGTCCAAATTCAAAGAGGAAGACACTGCTTTTACCCTTTACAATTTTGCAAAATCACTCACAGAACCGATGTGTTGACATGCCATTTCAATCCGGTTGCAGCTGCGCAATGCATTCAAGGCTTATAGCAGTTCATGTCGATGCAGGTGACAAGATTTCCTGCAAATATTTGGCCTCCAGTTGTCAGAAAACGTAATGGAACTTTCACAACTAAATGAATGAAAGCCCTGTTAGGCTCAAGTAAATTAGCAGAAAAGACGGAGTAGCTGATGAGATAGAAATCTATGAAAAAACTGCAAATGAAGGAAAGTTTTAATGATTGTCAACAAAGTTTATATTTAGCAGTAATATGACAAACTGAGGTGTCTTCTCATGCACAGCAGCTTGCACAGCATCCTAGGAGTTATAACATCCACATTAACTCCAAATGTGTTCAAATTCAGGTTGTCGAACAGAGAAATAACCGTCTCCTCAGTTTTTAGTTTTTTTTCCCTCAGTAAGAATTCTTATTTTTCCTCCTAAAATGGTGAAAAATTAAGACTCATCCACAACTGTAAATTACTAAAATCTTTTGTGCCTTGCAGTTCCCTGGAAGCTCTGCAGACTCTGCTACAACTTGTCGAGTTTCACTTAACCAGTTTTTCAAAGCGTTGCCGGATCATGTGTCGACATATCCCGACCCAGCATGTCCCGCAGCTGACATTATTGTAGGTCACCACCGTTCATAAAAGTAGACTTACATCAGATCGTTCCAGTGAAAGCTGAAACAACAGCCCCACGTAGGAGATGTGTGTTATGAAATGCTCAGGTGTTGCTTTTTGTGTGTCACACAATAAAAAGATATAAAACACGTACAGTAATATTGGGTTGAGTCAAGTGCAATGGATGAACAGTGTATAGTTGGTGCGTTTAAGCGAAACATGCATCAATGCATACATGTGCACATGTTCGCTGTCAGTGACACAGTATAAGCAGCTAGCTGGTGAAGATAGTGGAGCATTTAGCAGCTAAAGAGCCAGATTTCTTTTTCTAAGGGGTTGAGTTGTAAAAGAGAGTGAATATGGATTTGGTCCCGTTCAGCCTCAGTATTTGATACGCTTCACTCGATGGAAGAGAGTGCGCTGTTTTCCCCATTTCTATAATTACTTTTTTCTCACTCCTCTCTAGAGTTTGTGTGGCCCTGTAGAAAACCTCTAAAATGTTTGTTTGCAATAACTTCAAGGTAGAAAAACCAGCAAAGAAACTCAATTCCCGTCCTGGAGCTGCTGCTTCAACTGCTGACTGTGTTGGTGAGCAGCCAAAACCTTAGTTAAACTGCAAGACCTACTTTGCTGTTTGTTCCTGTCTTTTGAACACCTTCACCTCACATTGTGAAAGCAGCTTGTCTAATCATTTTTATCATCATTTTAGGCTAAAATGTTAAGTTTTCTCACACTCTTTGGACCCTGTACATAAACTGTAATGTGTGGTCTGAGTCCAGGTGGGAGTTTTGGCTTATCGGTTGCACTAAAGACAAAGCAAAAAGCTCACAAAAACAATCTGAAATAGGGGTCCATGAATTTCTACAGAAACCCTTGCGATGATGTGTTTGCCCTTTACTACATATTCAGCTCAATAACTAAAAACACTTTACTAGGAATCTCCTCCTCCTCCCACGCACTCAGTACAGTTGGGCACATCAACAGTGTCACCGCATGTTGGATCACAGTGTCTGTACGTGACCTGCAACAATCAGGCTCTCTTACTAAAAAAAAAATAACCAGCAGTTGAATGGTGAGTTGGTTTTTCACAGGAATAGAATGATGAATGAGGAAGACGGTAATACATTTGATGACATCACTCGCAGGCAGCTTTGTTTCGCTGCCAGCAGCATCATACTTATCTCTCTTCCTTCTCTTCTATCGCGGTGGTATTTCCCCTTTGATGAAATATTTTGTGGGCACTTCTATTGAAGTTGACATGGTCACCAGCTAGCCTCTAGCCAGTTTGTACCTCAAATGAGTAGTCCGATAGCAAACAACAACAGAGCTCCCCTGGTGTCAGATTCACTTTATATGACTACTAGCTGCACTGTTAACTGAGCCTACAAGCTAACAGCAGTTACTGTTCGCAGCAGTTTCCCTTCATGCAGCTCTTGCTGAAACTCACTTCAGACTGCAAATGAAAGCCCCAACCAATCACTGTGTCCCATTTCAAGTAGCAAGAAGTTGCCACATAGCTTTGCCTCATGAAGCTGCTTTGACTTCCTGCTTGCAGCTGGAAAATGTAACCACATCCAGCTTTTTCGTACGCAGTTGTGTTAAGGCCTTGTTGACTCTGATTTAGGCCAGAAAGTGTGGTCTTTCTAAAGGATGGGCTGTTTCATTCTCATGGTGTGTTTCCGCATGTTTTGCTATCAGTGTCAGTCCCAATAAAGACCTTTGAAGGGAAACTTAATGTGTTGATGTTGTGCATGTTTAAAATACCTAGGACATATTTCTGTTCCTTTTGTTTCACTGTGAGTGTCAGCAGAAAGAATCACAAGCATCCGAAGCTGCTGCAGGACAGGGAGGCCATCAGCATGACATCACTCCCTCACACACACATACACACACACACACACACACACAATATATAAAATGTATGCTACACACACCCTGAGGTGGGAACCTTGACTGAGTGCCTGGGTGGCCGGAGGAGAGTGAGGCCGGAAAATGTGTCACAACCACTCACACTTTTTTCTCAGCAGGGTGTGAGATTCCTGACATGGTATATTGATTTGTGCACGCAGGCACACAAACACACACACACACACACACACACACACATACACACACACACACACGTACACACAGTCTACTGTACCAGTGTTTCCATATATGGCAGGCAGTGAAGCGAGCCATCGTTATGGGTAAAAATGAATGAAATGTTCGATGATACGCAAATGATTAGGTGGCCAAAGGTCAGGTCCAACCCACTGTCCCAGATTCCCAGTGCTCTACCAATTAGACATAATCCTGAAAATGTCATCATAACCCGGGCAAGTTGATGATAAAGCTTAGCACTCAGTTAACATTTCTTAGTCATTATGCAAAGAAATCTTTAAATAATGGACCACAGGCCAAAGAAATGACAAAGAAAATTCCTGAGACTAAATTCTGGACTGGACCTTCTGGAAAAACCTAAATTGAACCTGATTGCTAGATCTAAATTGATGTTTGTGTGTTGTCATGAGCAACTTGTTCTCAAAAACAGCAGCTTTGTCAGTGGGCTCAAGCTTCAAACTATGAAACTCTACTCTGTAGTGTAAGTTTTGCACGTGATGTGCTAAGTCAGCAATTAAATATACAAAGTCTGGTCACACTTTCATAATGAAGTTCTGTTGTCGCACAGCTACCATATTATCATTTTGGTATGTTATTTATGTGGTCAAGCGGTCAAGGTTTGGTTAGGTTCAGGCACCAGATATACTTAGTTTGGTTCAGGGAAACCTATGGTCGGCTTCTCATTTCAGACATGGTTCTAATGTTCATCATTTGTTGCCAATAAACCTAAATGTGTTGCAATCCAGACCCGCTGCCAGTCCAACCCTTTTGATGTGTTCTACATACCAGTTTGTGCCTGTATAAGTAAACATATTAAACCCATTTAATTCTAAATTCTTGTCTCTGTTTTCTGCATTCAAATGCTTTCCTCTTTTCTTCTTTGTGACCAAACTTTTTTTAGTCTCTTTTACAAAAATATATTCAAGTGCACGAAAGACTTTGCCCCAAATCTACTGTGTAATTTAAAAAAAAATGTAATGGAGGGGCCATAAAGGTTATTAACACAAGATGTAGACTTCCAATGTGCAGAACAACTTTTGGTCAGTCATCTTTTTCGGTGACAGGATCACAGGTATCAAATATATCAACACCTAAATTGAAAAACACAGTCAGAATTGTAACTACTGTTGAAATAATGACCTTCAGAAAACAACAAAGATTCAAATACTAAATGAGTTTTGAGTTGGATCAGCTGGTTTCTATGTACACAAACATACATAGAAATATGAACTTGTTTATTTTATCTGTTTCATCTGATATGTTGCTTATATCCTGAATCTAGCTGTTTTAAATTGATTTAAAAGTGCTTTATTGTCCTGGTCCGTTCCGTTCCGTTCCGTTTTCCTCCGCTTTCTCCTTGCGGGTCGCGGGTGATGTTTTACCCCCCTTTTCAAGGGTGAGAGGGGATTACTGGGGCCAAATCCAGTGACTCTATGGGCGTAGGCCAGGGTACTCCCTGGATGAGTCGCCAGCTCATCGCAGGGCCCTTACTGATGTGGTGGCTGCCACGAAGGTGCCAACTACACATCAGGAGCAATTTTTGGGGTTCAGTATCTTGCTCAAGGATACTTCGGCATGTAGTCCAGTCCTGCCCTGGGGAGCCAGGGATTTTGAACCAGCAACCTTCCGGTCACTAGTCCTCAGCTCTACCCACTGAGCTACAGCCGCCCCATCAATATATAATAATATATAGAAATAATCTGAAAAGTTAGGATGTTTGATCGATGACACAATGTTCTATCTACAGTCCTGATCACCACCTTGCTCTGTGGTTAATACTGGGCTGTAGTATACATAGTATGTATAGTCTAGTAGTCTGATGTTTACAAATCAGACACAAATGAGTCCAGTCATCACAGCCTTTACATCATGTCTTTTAATCTCCAGTGTCATGGTTCAAGTGAATGAAGAGCTCTTGTTTCATTAGTGTACGACAAGTTCACACAAGTCTGAGTGAGAGTCTGAGTGTTGTGCAATAACCTGGATGCGGGCGTAACCAGCCATGTCAGAGATAAATGTGTTTCTGAGGAATCAGACAGTAACGTAAACAGTGGCTTGACCTTTAAAAGTTTCGACTGCCACTTTTCCACTGAGGTAGATCTCATCTTTCTATTCTTTATCATGAGACTCTACAGGGAGATTTCATAACCGAAGGGTGTCTATTCTGAGCAGCAGCCAGATAAATCCACCCATGGAGTCCAGAAAATGGCGGCGGTGGCGGTGGCTGATTTCTCTGCTCAGACCAAAAGGCAGAGGAAATGATAAAGCTGGAGAATCTGCAACGACTGGGTGGTGATGGGAAGCTGCAATGGACACGCAGCTCAGCAGCATGAATCATAAATCATATCTAGCAGCAAAATGATAGGCTAAGACTGTAGGTGTGCTGCAGTGCTATTGGATAGATGTGACCGGCCTATGTGAACAGCTCATTATCAGTGACAACCCCAGATGATGACAGCAGGAAATTATAAATGAGCATGCATGACGGGAGTGATTGACAGGATGGAATGAGAAATAAACTAAAGGCCTAAGCATGCAGAAGAGTAGCCTTCCCGATCTGAAGATGGCCGTGTGTGGTTTTTGTAACGACTGTCGAATGTATTTCGTCATTAAGTAGTGAGGAGTTGTGTGTGATATGCTGTTGTTTTTATAAACTACAGGAAATTAGTTGAAATTAAAGGAAATAATCAAAGGTTTAAGGAGACTTCGGTGTAGAGCTGTGGGTAACATAGGGTCCCAAAACGTTCTGGAAATGTCCCGAACCTCCAGCCAAGGGTCTGCAGTCTTTTTCCACTCTGACAGTAAATGGAGGCGAGACCTCTCTTATAACAACAGCAGTTTTCTTGTCTGTAAAAACCCTCCCATGTGTTATTTTAAAGACGTTACTCTACTTTCTCTGCATGTGTTTCATTTCCGCCAGACGCAGTGAGCTCACAGCTCCGTCTGCCGTCTGGCATTCAGAACTTCCACAGCGTTTACGTTCTGATCCAGCTCTGTCGGCTTTTTTCCACTTTTACTGTAAAAGATTAAATAACTTCCAGTGGAGCAAGCGCTGTGTTTTTTTTCCGTCTCTCTCTCTCTCTTTTAACAAGTGAGTTTAGATTGAGTCAGCTTTCTAATGTTGACCGCATTGGTCGGCTTTAACGTGTAATTTCTCCCCCTGTGTTTTGTTTTACACTAACTGTTTCTGATCCTTCAGACGGCCGAGGAGTCATGGATGATTTCAGTCAGCGCACACGCGCGCACACACATTGTCTGGTCACTCTCCCTGAACACACGGCTGTCAGTTCATTATGGTGACTATGTGATGTGGGTCACTATTGTGTGGTAATTTTGATCAAAGACACTTTTGATTGGCCATCGCTGGCTTGTTGCCATGTGAACGGGCCTACGTGCAGAACAGGGCAGCGTCCGGCAGGCGACAGGCGAGGTGACATCCCCCCTTTCACTGTGGCTCTGCCCACGCAAAGACCCCTCCCAAAACCAGGTCACATGTTTGTCTCTGTTGTTGCCATTCATAATGTTTGTGTTCATTAATTTTGTAACTTGTAAGCATGTTTTTGGTGTTCTAAGGACAGAGAGTGATGTACAGACAACAAAAACATCCAAGGGTCATATGTAATGTTGTCCTGTGTACGTAAGCTTTAATTATTCGCTTGTCCGGAAAGTCTTGCCTCTATTTTTGTTTGATCAAATAAAGGTTGGGTCCAGAACTTAAAGGATGAAAAAGATTTGAGATATACTTTAATGTCATTATAATCCATGTGGGGGTTCTTCTGAATCTAGACCACTAAATCCGACAGAACAATCCCAAACACCAGCTTTTCCTAGAGCTTTAACAGTGGAGGATCTGCTGACTTACAAGCTTAGTTATACAAATCATAACAATGGGTTTGAAAGTCTTGAAAAATGATAACTTGGCAACTACCTCGATGATTACTGGGTTAAGGAGGGTCCTATGAGCAAAAAAAAAAGGTCAAAACTGAAAATGAAAAGCAGACGCACTGACAAGCTTCTATTCTGAGATGCAGCATTTGAACTCAATCTTATAATATATACTAATTATGTTGCCATGCAACAACGCCCCTGTTTGTATTCTCGAATTGGAAAAACCTCTGTAACAGGACACTGATACTATCCTCTGAAAATAATAAATAATGAAACTCTTCCGAGGGATTAGAGGTACATTTGCATGAATTGTATCGCGTGTTAGGAATTTGATTTCCCCCTTTTAAAATTCAATTTTGTCCCGATCTGTATACCCCAAAACTCTCCTGACCCATGTGAATGAGGAGAGCACGTGTAAGTGGTCTAGTTTCAACTGAGCAAAGTTTCACAGCCCATATTCATACAGATGGAGCAGAGAATTTTTTTGATGCATGTTTCTGTTGACAAAATATGGTATATATTGCTCAAATACATCCGCATTTAAGTCTTATGAAATCCTGGTGAACCGTTTCTAAATATAATGTAACCCCGCGTCTTTTCATAAAGTTTCATTAAAGCTTTCACAAACACAGAGAATTAATAGAAACCTTTGAAATATTAAAACCTTTATTTTGTTTTGTTTGATGTGTTTAAGTCACTCGAAGCCTCTCTGTCCATGGAGTTTCCATTAAATTGTTACATTCAGAAAACAGATGTTTCTGGTCCTTTGCCCCACAAAGCTTTCTCTGCTTTTTCGTCATTTTCCATCTCAGTCTGATTCGACGAGCAGATCTGAGAGGGGGGAGGGGACTGGTGGGAAACCTCCTGACCAATCCCAGCTGTCTCTGGACTCGGGAGAGTTGAGGTTTTCACAGAGAGCCGCAACAGAAACGTGATGCTCCTCACTCTCTGCAAACTAAACAGATAACTTCCTGGCTCTGAGTAACTCCGAGCCAACGTCAGCAACACCACCCCGGGCCTGATGTCCACGGTTCATCTCACATAGGAAAACACAGATGGGAGTTTTGCAGTCATGCTGCTGTGTCACTGGCTTGTTTTTTCTCTCTTCCTGTAACCGCTGGACTCCAACTGACAGATGGAAAATCCCAGAGGTCGCTGAGATTGAGGAAGTTTGACCGATTGATCACACTTTCAGATGTTGATGTAGGTGTTACCGTCATAAACACATTACTCAGGACATAAGGACACAACAGACGGAAGAGTGACTTGCAATTTTTTTAAACTTTGAGCTCTCAAATTCAAATATTGAGATGATGTTAAAGCCAGTCACAATCGGCTCATACATTATGTGTATTCTGACTAACTGTGATGCACGAGGCAAGACAGGAAATTTCAATGATACAACACATTGCATTACTAGAGAACTTAATGAGCTTAAGAGTGAGATATAGAGCACCAACTATCTGAATATAACTATAACAACTATCTATAGTAACTACATAATTGATAAAGACACACTTTTTAAAATGATTTATTTTGAAATCCAGCGATAGAAATCTCCTTTCTTAATTCCAAATGATGTTGTGTTAATCATACACCACTCTGAAACATAAACTGGATTGTGGCTATAAGGACCCCTCAGAAGGCAATCAGTTAAAATTCCTCAAACACAAAAAGTCACCAGTGCAGTGATGCGACAGGCAGAGTAATTATTTCTTTTTATCTGTAAAACTCTACACTTGTGGCCCAGTTTTGTTTTCTACATTCCATGAAATGCTTGTATGGTAAAGGCGGACTCCACCAGCAACAATGATAACAAATATTTAAAGAGACTGTTACAAATGGAACTAAATGAAATGACTATTGCTGTGAATAGAACCAAAATCAGGATTAAACATAAGATTTTTTCAGAAAAGAATTTAGGTTTGAAACTACTGTATTAGTATATATAAATATATACATTATGCCAGAGCAAAGATGAATAAATGTTTAGTAATTATCCTTCCATGCAAAAAACAACTCTTTTCTTAATTACAGTGTCAACTATTAGTAACATCACAGCTAATGATCTTTTCATTATTAAATCATATTGTTGTCTATCAACTATCTTGAGCAACTGTGAGCACCAAGATTACTTGTGCAATGTGACGAAACAAGTTAAATAGAGTGTTGAGTAAAAAGGGTGTGATTAAAATGGATGAACTTTCATCATGATTATATATGTGAGCTCCACGCAACCTCTGCAGATGATGGTGTCTTTTGGTGTCACAGTTTTAACTCACACAGATGCAACTTGAACACAGCAGCCTGACCTTATCCCAGCATTGAAGTTTTCCATCCTGGGTGTGATGTTAGTGGAAAATGGCGTGTGATTAAGGTCTTAAAGGACAATTTGTCAGGGTGGTTTTGCTGCCTGTTCAGTAGCCTGAAATGTTGTCATGCATGCTGCTTCCAGTCTGTAGTCTCTGAGTCAAAGAGGCCAAAAAGAAAAAAAAGAAAAAAAGGAAGATGTTGTGTAACTATAAATATTTCCTGAAGAAGAGGTTTTGATAAGAAAGGTTTCACGAACTGAAGCCAAATCAGGCCTTAAGCCAGCGGTTACCAGTTCTAGTACAGTGAAGGGATAATGCTGTTGGTGTTTTTGGCTCTGGTGGATGAAGGAAACCTGTGTGTTCATCAGATTCCCAAGAAGTGTTTAAAGAGCCGATCAGTAGCATCAGAATGTCTTCAGGTGTGGTTTGTTGAACTTGTCATTGATGTGAAAGTGCTGATTGACAGCTGAGCGTTCAACAAGCATTTACTTTGGAACACAGGCGTTCTGATGGTGACATGCCACAAAAGCCGGATCAACCTGACTCTGTTAGCTTCAGTCAGGTCATAAATATGCTGCAGATGTTTTATTCAGCATTGTATGAGTTTCTGTCGGTTAAGTGAAACACAAGCAAACAGCATCTAACCTGAACTTTAACAGTTTGACCCAATTTTGTGTCAAATCAGTGTCTTAGGGCTCTATCTTAACGATCTGAAACGCAAGTATCAAACGCAAAACGCAAGTAGCTTTGTGGGCGGATCTCAGGCGCTGTTGCTATTATACCGGCGGGATAAATGACTCTTGCGCCCGACGCAAATCTAAAATGGGTTGGTCTGAAGTAGCTACATTAGTCATAGGTGTGGTTTGGGCGTAACGTGCAAAAACCAATCAGAGCGTCATCTCACATTCTCTGTAAAAGCAGGCGCGTTTGTTCCATGGAGGACTACTATTATAATGGCAAATTTGCCAGGCACACGCCAGGAGAGCTTCACAGCCGAGGAGACCAACGTTCTCGTCAGGGCTGTTAAAGACCGAGAAGAGGCCTTGTATGGGGATGGGAGAAATCCATCCAAATTAGCTTTGGTTAAACGGGCGTGGGAGGAAATTGCCACAATTGTTTCTACGGCTGGCATCCCCAGGACATCGCACCGGGCCTCGGGAGCAGTGCGCACGGGCCGAGCAGTGCCCTTAAACTCAACACAAATCTTTATTTCTATATCAAGGAACATATATAATTTTGCAAGTTTTAGCTTCTTAACTACAAATCTGCAAGTAACTGGGCACCTGTCCAACATTTTTTCCGGTTTGGGCCTTCTGGTTCCAATGAAGATTTGAATCTACAGCATGATATTTGAGACATGTGTGACGAAGTGTTGTTCCATCTTTGTGCCAACTGTGTGTTTCAACTTGACAGCGATTCTGATTGCTAAGCTCAGATTCCAGCTTCCAACCATTTAACACGATGGAACGTTATGACCAACATCAGTGTTGGACACTAATTCTCTTGTGGCTGAATGGAGAAAAAAAAAAGAATAAAATTTGTTGGTATATTCAGGTATCTGCATTGTTTTGACCACGTTCTGCACCCTGTTTTTTAAAGGTGTAATATGTAACAATTTAAGTTTTAAAGAAATTTAGAACTAAGCAAAATCACCAGCAGAATATGAAGAAATGAGAGTTTGATGTCATTTTAAGATGCCGAGTGATGCTATTTGCAGCTGCTGTTAGCTAGTTAGCACAGTTAGCCATGCAGCTAGCAGTTACTCTGGTGATATGCTGCCCCAAATTGGTTGCAGTATGAATTCAAGAGGTGGCAAATTCTTACATATTCCTCCTTAAGTAAGTAAGATACTGAACGACACGTAGGATTTCTACTTGTAATAGAGCATTTTTTACAGTGTGACCTTGTTACTTTTACATGAATAAAGGATCTGTGTCAGAGCGCTGTGTTGACAGCGTCCATTCGATCTGTCACCACACCTTAAACATTTCCTCATCAAGGATAGTCATGTCAGAGTGACAACCATTTATGGCAACATTAATACAAATGTAGCTCTACTCATGCACGGGAGCTCTAAGACCAGTTCGAAAAAACTTAGGTACACAACATCCAATGAGCATGAACATATACTGAGAAAACTATTTATTAATGCTGAAGAGGTAGAAGGGGTTACATTTGCTAAAAGTAGGCTGAGGCTTGGTGGTTGTGCTGGATATGGACATGATATAGAACATGTGACATTAAGACAACTTTAGAGGCTCCAGTGTAGTTGGCAGGTTTCCCGTGAGATACTGAAAATATCCAGGATATATGATACCAGATTACAGGTGCTGCAATGAGGTGTTAAAATGTCATTGCATCATTCACATAACAGACATTTTTTATTTGCATCTTCAGTTTAGATAAGTTTTGTTGACAAGAAAATGCAACACATATGGCAGTGTATTTTCTGAATAAATACTATTTTCAAGAAAATTAGGTTTTTGGTTTTAGTTCTGAAAATAATGTTTATTTTTTTTACATGTTTTGCAACATTTGAAAATGTTTCACTTAAACATGCATTGAAATCTTAAGTCTTAACTGAGTCCGTGGGAACCAGATTGACACAAACACACAAGCTGAAAAACTAACACGTACACATGCACACACCTGTCTACACACCTGTCTACACACCTGCAGTGAGTATTTGTCCTGATTGTTCTGCCAAATTTTTATTTCACCACAGCTGTGAATCACAACACACATTTAAACTAGCGTAAACAGCCCACATACACACACACACACACACACACACACACACACGCACACACATTCTTGAGCTCCCTGATAGAAACTGACTGTCATGCTCATCAAATTGTCATCTGGCACTGCAGTGACGCGATGTCTACTTCCTCAATCTGCGTAAACTTTAGTCACTTCAGGACTGACTCTGACACGGTGACCGAATCTGTCACAACTCCTCAACTGTCAAACATGTGTGTGTCTGTTTGTTGATCTATATAAGGCTCTGTTCTGCAGAGTCATCGCCCCGGCGAGGATTATAAACTCTCGATGACATCAGCTGCTATTGTAATCCAAGACATTGGATTACAATAGCATTCCTTTGTTTGTTAATCCTACAAACAAATCCATGATTCTAATGATCGGCGCCCTACAAATCTACCGCTGGTTACTCTATGGGTGTTTACCACATTATTTCCGCGTTTCCCCCGCTTGCATCTTTTCCCCTGTTTCTTAGACCTGCCCACTGAGCTCCACAAACTGAAGCCAAATCAGGCTTTAAGCCAGCGGTTACCAGTTCTAGTACAGTGAGGGGATAATGCTGTTGGTGTTTTTGGCTCTGGTGGATGAAAGAAACCTGTGTGTTCATCAGATTCCCAAGAAGTGTTCAAAGAGCAGATGGGCAGCATCAGAATGTCTTCAGGTGTGGTTTGTTGAACTTGTCGTTGATGTGAAAGTGCTGATTGACAGCTCAACGTTCAACAAGCATTTACTTTTGAACACAGGCGTATTGATGGTGGCATGCCACAAAAGCCGGATCAACCTGACTCTGTTAGCTTCAGTCAGATTATAAATATGCTGCAGATGTTTTATTTTGCATTTTATGAGTTTCTGTCGGTTAAGTGAAACACAAGCAAACAGTATTTAACCTGAACTTCAACAGTTTGACCTAATTTTGTGTCACATTAGTGTCTTAAACTCAACACAAATAGTTTTTAATTTCTATATCAAGGAATATGTAATTTTGCAAGCTTTAGCTTCTTAACTACAAATCTGCAAGTAACTGGGCATCTGTCCAACATTTTTTCCGGTTTGGGCCTTCTGGTTCCAATGAAGAGGATTTGAATCTACAGCATGATATTTTAGACGTGTGTGACAAAGTGTTGTTCCATCTTTGTGCCAACTGTGTGTTTCAACTTGACAACACTTCTGATTTCTAAGCTCAGGAAATAATCTACTGATCACAGCTGGATCAGCTGTCAGACGCAGACAACTTTTCATTCTTTATTTCACAGCTTTTCATACATTTAGGTTGAATTTCTATTTCTTTCTCATCACAACACTGTGGTTATGCTCTGGTTAGGTTCAGGCACAAAAAACATTTGTTAATGATCTGTAAAAACCTAATGGTTTGGCTTAAAACACCTGTTTTACAAGGTCTCCTTAAAAACACCTGCCAGAAACATCTATTCACAGAAAAATGTTTTATAGAGGGAATTCAATGAGACTTTTTTATGCTGTTCTTGCGAAAAGGGGTTAGCATAGTTAAGATGATAGCTAGAAGTACACAGTGGTGGCAGTGAGTACTGCAGGCCTCATGGGTCTGCACTGCACTTTGGGGGCCGTCACGAAAATGTGGGGATTTTGGGAAGCAGAACCATACTTTAAGTGTTAATTTGTGTATTTTCATTAGCCAAGCATTAAGCACTTCCTCAGCTGGTCTGCTCTGAAGGATTCCTGTTCACAACCTCCATCACAGACTGCATGCCCACATGTTCAGCTGCAGAGGTTTCCTTTTAGGGTCTTTGCCTCAGTAGCTGAGGCTCATGTGATGAGGTGATGAGGATTTTTATGCTCTGATGATCTGTTGCAGTAAAAAGTCTGTCTGTCATCACACTGTCTTCTCCTGCAGTGACGTGATGTTTGGGCTCCCGCTAATGAACAACACGGTGAGCTCAGATACACAATGTTTATAGGACCAAACAGACAGAGCACACTGATTCGCCTAAAGGCAGACTGTGAATCTTCGCTGTCTCTTTTCTATCTGCTCATCCGCCCGACTCACGTCATACATGTATTACTTTCATAAATCATAGTGTGGTTGAAGATATTTATTTTTTACTGATGGTTGTGGGTTGTGGGTTGAAGCTGCAATCTTGGCCAGGTCTCCCTTGAAAATCAGTGATCTCAACAGGACTAAGGACACAAATACGCCACTGTGACATCAAGGAACGAGCAGCGATGAAGGCTGACGCGTTGCCTGTGTCTCAACTAAAAGGCTGCACTCGAGCACACCACAAAGACAACAGCTGATGGCAAACTATCTTGTATGACTGCACCTGCGTGAGAGGAAATAACTCTATTTGAGCTTTTGGTGGAAGTCTGGTTTTGTTTTTAAAAAAACAGAATCCGGAAGATTCAGGACTGTGGATATACAAACCTTTGTTATGATCCTTTTCACACCACTTTCCCGCAGTATAGCAACGTCCAGTCAAGAACATGTTGCAAAAGTTGCAAATGACACATATGTTGTAAGCCCTTGGTCTTTTGGTTGCATTAGAGAAGTGGAAGAGGCGGAGGCCAAAAATAAGGAGAAACCGCAATAACTTGTAACGTTGTTCTGTCTTTGACCCACCACAACCACATTTGAAAAGTCGGGAGTGAGAACGGGCTGCTACACTTGTTACAACTGAACCTGCAGGTATCCATCAACACAACACGACACACTCCCACTTCTGGTGAACACAGGAAGTTAAAGCCCATCCTTGTTGCTGAAATGCTGATGCTAAATGCAAATGACTAACAGTGGAGTAAAGCTAATAGACATTTTGAATCACGTGTACATAAATGTACATGTATGATATACAATATGCATTTAGCAGTCAATATGTTCTCTGTCCTGATTGGATAAAGTGGACAGGGATACCAGGACACGTCTTCTACGGCATGAGCATGGGGAGGAGAGACATGGTTCACTGACCAAACACTCAAACAGTGATTACTGGTGGACTACAGTAATACATGTTTAAATCAATTCAGGTTTATCGTTATTCCTTTTAGTTATTTTTCTGTTTCCTAATTAATTAGCCTATTTTCTTTTCCGCATTAACAAAATGTCTTACTGTAAGGATTAATAGTCTTTATCTTTATAAATAAATTGATTAAAACAAGAA
Organism: Diplodus puntazzo; assembly: GCA_963678695.2. Classification (NCBI taxonomy): domain Eukaryota; kingdom Metazoa; phylum Chordata; class Actinopteri; order Spariformes; family Sparidae; genus Diplodus; species Diplodus puntazzo. The sequence continues at coordinate 16,695,718 of OZ023159.1, read as the reverse complement.
AACTATATCAGTCCTGCACACACTTTCATACACTGAGGCATGCACAGACACTTGCACTTTCTCACACAGTGATACCAGCCAGCCAGTTCAACAGTCTGTATTTGTTTTGTCAGCCTGCGTAGGCTGAGCGAGGGATTACCTCGCCTCTGAGTCACTGCCTCCGCTCAACGACCCCTCTGCTCAAAGTTAACACCCCCTCACACACACACACACACACGCATGCATAGTTTCCCAAACTCTCTCAGGATATAACATGACAGAGGTGGTGCGGTCGGGTTTCAGAGCAGAAAGCAGGTTGAAAGCAGGTTGAGCCAGACTGATCAGGTCGTTGTCTGATTATGCAGAGATTGTACTGCACACCAGTGGTGGAAGAAGTACTCACATCCTGGGCCTTAAAAAAAAAAGGAGCAATAGCACAATGGAAAACTATCCCATTACAAGTAAATTGAATGACTACAATTAAAATTGACTTCAGTGAAGTAAGTTTTATCAGCAAAATGTACTTTATGTGAGATGTGAATTACGAAAAAATGGGTCCTTTTGGAGATATATGATTTAAGATGTTATATTACTGTACTTTACACTACTGGATTATTATCATGGTGGGTTTGCACTTTGTGTTAAAGCCACTCAAGCTGGGGTCAATTTTAGTGACTCCAAACTGTCCTAACTTCAACTACTTATACTTGGAATGATAATCGGTATATGTAAAGTATGTTGTAGCTCTAGCTGTTGATTATATAGATAAGATTAGATTAGAAAATGGCCCTCTTTAATGACGTGGAGTAGAAATGTAAGTGGCATCAGACAGAAACAATCAAGCAAAGTCAAAGCACCCCAAAATAGTACGTAAGGACAGTACTTGAGTAAATGCACTTTATTGCTTTCCTACACTTCTGCACAAATACACAAAATACACTCAGTGACTTATTTATTAGATTCACAATTTACAATTTAAAAATAATACATACATTTGAACAATCAGTCAGATTTGCTGTGTCAAATTCTGGTTTTATATCCAGTCTTTTACGAAGAGAAAGCATGTCGTTGTCAGAGTATCAGCTAAACTTGCGGATGTGGATTTTAAGGGTTTTTAAATTCCTCTCCAGGGAAAAACTTCACTCAGATTTCAGGATGGTCTCTTGTCAGAAATCAGCTGAACTGATGAAGGATCATATATACGGGGAAAAAGTCTCCATCCAACCATATAACACTGCTGTCATGTCTGTTCCCTGTAAAGCTCACACTGATATTGTTTTTAAGAAGGAGCCACCTCGACTTGCAGATCCTCGACTGAAGTCGTCTTCACTGTCTGCCTGCAGCCTGCAGCCTCTTCTTTTGTGCTTCCCTCCAAGTGTATTCTTGTGTGTTTCTTTTTAGGACACAAGATGGAGTGACTTGAAATGGTTGCCTCTCCGTCACGACACCACACATTCCAACTGAGTTTCTGAAGCTCCAGCCACTATCTGGACCCTCCAGGATTCCTCCCCCATCCAAGCCTGCGCCGTGCCCAGGCTCCCCTCGCCCTCCTGGAGCTGAGACACTGCCAGCTCTGGGCACTGACTCTGGACCTCTGCAAGTTAACAAACAAAGGTTCATTTTAAACTGAACATTGGACTGTAAAAGAACAACAGATACAAGGTTTAACATCTAATTACAAGAGGTTGTCCCACCCAACTCTACAAACACATGCAAGGCTTTGTGGGCAAGTTAGTAGTAATAAATATGCAACATCCAGATAGACTTAAAATAATAACAAACACATTTGACATGTTAGGAGTGAAAACAGGCTAGTACACTAATGACAATCAAATCTGTAGATATCCGTACACAATATGACACATTCTGACTTGATGGTGCACACAAGAAGTTGTGACATTTTCAAGACATTTTCACAAGACTGCAACTAAAATTAAACCAAAGTCAGGTGCCCAAGTTACCCAGGATTACAATAGATGTACATGTATAGTGTAAAATATGCATTTAGCTAACTACCCAGCACAAAATCATCAAAATCTGAATAGTAGTAGTAGTCCACATCCTCGCTACTGTTAAACTTGCACAAAAATTAAATCAAATCATCAAGCGGGCTTTGTATCATGCTGTGACAGATCAGGTGTGAACCGTTACGATGACGTACCTGTGCAGGTGTGCGTCTCCTCAGTGTAGATCTGCAGGAAGACAAGTGCAGAGAGGAGCAGCAGCCAGCGGCGGGCCTGATCCGGGGCTTCTCTCAGCGGGGGCCTCCTGCTCTGAGAGGCTGGGTACAGGACGCGGCGGAGGCGGCGACCTCGGTGAGGAGAGGGAAGCAGTGAGGAAGGTGACGAATAGGAGGAAGGGGTGAAGGTGCTGCTTGCCTCCAAAGGCCCCAGGGCCACAGGGAGCGGTCTGCAGGAGGACGAAGGCATGGTCGATGTCTAATGATCTTCTTGTACAATCAGGAGTCTTTTATCTGTCCACTACTGAGCTTCCAGTGATTTTTCTCTTAGATTTTACGCTAATATCGCTTCATCAAAACACCTCCTGTGGTTAGATCTGCTTATCAACCCTATGATAATCTGCTGGTCTTCACTCTTCTTCTCCTCTCTGAAAATCAATTCTGCTCTCCAGATTCTCCAGATTGCTCACACAGTGCACCAGCCTCTATTTTCTACTCTTTGACTTTGTGTTTTCTTCTTCTGTTCCCCTCCTTTGACATCACCAATCTAGTGTCTAAATTCAGGATGCACACTGTTATATATTTGCAGAGTAGGTGTTGTCAGCTTGCCTTTGGGCAGGTAGAACCCACCCACCGCTGGAATTATCCTTGTTTTGAGTTGAAATTATTTTTAGATACACGCAAGCTCCTTCTACCCTGCAGAAGACTTCTCCACCTCCTTCTCTTGCATCATGTTTCACTGCTGCAGGGAGATCCCTGCTGGGCTGCACGGCAGGCTGCAGTCAGGGGGTGAAGATTTCAAGATATGTTATTGCATCACTGTCATTATCATTTTACTTAGAATACAATGCAAAGAAATGAAACTGAAGCTGAAGCTGCTCTAGTACAAGACCGTAGAGAAAAATAGGAGAAATGTCAAGAATCTATGAATGTGTGTAGAAAGAATAAGGGACCATGTCCATATAGCATCTGGTTGTGTGCTCGGGTGTTAAAAACACATCACTGAGACACACTGTTCCACGCAGGTTGTAGCATAAAAGGAAATAGTCAGCATTATGATATGATTAACACAGCAAGACTTGCAAAGTAGTATTAAAACGATTTTTTAGAAGAATCTCGCTTCCTTCCAATCCTATCCTTACTTCCTCCTCTCCTTGTTCCCTATCTCCTCTTGTGTCCTCTCCTCGCCTTGCCTCTCTTCTACTTGCGTGTGGACTTCGGCTTTGTTTTTCCTCGTCTCTCCTCAGGCTTCGACCACAGACATTCTCACTGAAACTTTAGGAATGTTTTGGAGTTGCTTTGATCGCCTGCCTGCGTCTCTCTCTGCACGCAACACACACACAGACACGCACCGTCGCATGCAACATGCCGTATATTCCTAATGTATATGATGCACAGTAAGGAGGCAACATGGAATCGCAGAGAATGATACAGAGCTTTATTCATGAGCAGCTGCAGAATTTGCATTGTTTTCTTATGAAGAGGGGGAAGATGCCAAAACTCTTGTGTTAAATTAAGAAACAGAAAAGAAACATTCACAAGCAGCCTTTGCCGGGCTCATTGTCTTACCCTTTCTCTTTGTAGCCTTGGAGCACACTGCTGATCATATGTGGAAAACTTTGAGGTAGCGATTAACATGTAATATTACTTTTCATTGGCCATATGCGTGAGTGGATTGTCACAAGACGTGAAAAATCTGACTTTCCCCGTCTCTCTTGGTTGCCTATACAAGCCTGTGGACAATTTGCCTTGTCTAAGTGCCTCTCTCTCTGCCCGGCTAACAGAGACAGTAGCTAACGCAGTCTGCTAACATAAGCTAACGACTGGCATTCAGCACAATACAGAAGTTTCACAGAGCCCCTTTAACTTCATCTAAAAAACATTTAACTTAACTTCAACTTACTTCATAATTAACCAGTTCCTGTCACAGTGGACCAAAACTGATGTTGAGAACTTGTATATGAATATATACAAATGCACATAAACGTGAGGTGCTCCAAACCACAAGGATCAGAGTTCAAGGCTCCTAAGGATGACTGGAAGACCAAAGCATTCATTTAGTGTTTTCTGCTGCCAAATGTCACGTGAGAGACGGGAAGAAGAAGACAGTGGTTACCACAGAGAAGAGAAAATAATGACAGTGTCTCACGATTGGAGCAAAAATGAGTGTTGGATGGTGTCCATGATGTGCGTGCTGTACTAAGTGAAAAATAAATGCAGCTGATTGAATTGTGGTCCGACTCTAAGCTTCCTTACATCCTGATCCTCATGCATCTCCACATCTTGATCCCCTTTCAATTCAACCACTGTGAGTCCAAGCCCTCAGAGTTGATCTGACTGTGACTCAGAGAGGGAGTGTCAGAGGTTCAGGCCCTGGCTAAAGGGAACACATTCTTCACTCATTGTTGTCTTTATCCCTCAGCCTATTTTTGACACGGTTTAATTAGGCATATGTATTCAGCCTGTCCCCTCCCATGCTTGATTAATGAGCAGCCATAAAAGCGAGCAAGACATAAAAATCCGTTAAACCAATAAGGGTGAATTTGATCAACAAAGGTCTGTTCATTTTTAGATTCATACTTCTATATTGGGTGTTTACACACTTTAATGGTCAAGAAACACATTATTTAACTCAGACTGTCCATTGCAGCAGCACCTCTATTCATCCTCTGTTTTAGTGCCTTTCTCTTTAATGCCCCTTCTACTGAAAAGCTCAGTCTGCTCTCTGATAGGTCATCTTTCACATGTCTGAGCAGGCACCGCCCACCATGTTTCCCCATCACTTCTGCTGATGTTTGTACAACCACAGCAATGCTGGGTCATCACTCAGAGCACAACCTTGTGGAGGACCTGATGTAGCGTTTAAAGGCACAGTTTCTAAATACAGGATCTGTGCATTACTTTCTTGAGTATTTTGACCCTTTGACATATTTATAGACCAACTTAATCTCATTTATAATCCAAAATAAGATAGGAAATCTCTCTTTCTTGTCATGTCAAATGCAATGTCAGTGTGCTTACATGCTCTTAATTACAATGCTTACTGGCTGGTGTTAGCATTTTCACCATCCTTCTTTAGCGTACAGCTACAACTGCTGCAGTGTCATTAGTTTTGCATAAATTTGATCACACACCAAAGTACCGAACAAATTCAAGGTTTGACCTGATGATGGTGCTGGATGAAAAGTCAGAGGATAACTAACTAAAGTTATTAGAGTTCATCCTGACCGGAACTGATTTCGTCCAGCCATCCAGTGGATAGATTGACAGACATTGCCATCCAGAGCCATGTTGTGATCATGACTAATCTAAGTCACCATTATTGTGCTTAATTGAAATGTAGGAGGTTTACTGACGTCACAAACATGAGAGAACCCCTTTAACTCACTCAGCTGATCCCAGAAACGTCATCTGCTCTCCAGGAGAGTCGATTCATGTATCAATAAGCTCATTCACAAATTCATTTTGTCAACTCATCTAAATGAATGGCTTTCATAGATACTGTTGGAAAAAGGGCAGCAACTTCTGTCTGTCTGTTGGGAGCTTTATTTTTAACACAATGTGCTGTTCACACACTCAAATCCTCTTCTGACTTAACTCAAAGCTGTTGTACGTCAGGGTATTATTATTCTGTTCTCAGAAAGGTCACTCTTTTGTTCACACAACATGCCTCGGGAAACCTTATAGCCTACAGGTCAAATTTGACATCGGTATGTTGTTACGTCTGGAGCAGACGCACTGCTGTGACAAACCATTGGTTGGTAGTTGTTCCGACCAAAAATAACCTGTTGGAAAAACACACAAAGCGTCAGGTGTTAGTGGTGTGTTGCTCAAGGCACAGGTAAATAAAGATGAAATACAATCCGGAAGTCCAGCTTGAGTAACAGGTTGAGTGTACAGGAATTTCCATACGTTACGCCTCATAAGTTCATAGCCGCACATTTTTCCATGTGCCTCGCAGTCTGACCCAGGAGGTAGAGTTACGCTGAGGTCATGCTCAGGGTCACAGGCCTCTGTGTGTGCACCATATCACGTCCATAGTGGAAGGGAGGATCAGTTAGGCGATAAGGTGTGCTGCCTTCCAGACAACCAAGGTCATATTCCTGTTCTTCTTGCATCTAACCATCACTATATCAGTGTGACAGTATTTCGTAGCGGGTATGATATATTTGGGGTTCAGACAAGGCCTTATATGGATATTCTTCTTTAGCGTTAAATAGCCACAGACCAGGAAGTGTTCTTCAGAACTGGCACTGTGTTACTACATGTACTACTGAGCAAGTAGTAAGACAAGTAGTAAGTCAAATGCCATTCTCAGTAGTCCATATTACAGGCAGACTATTACTCAAACCTTCAGATGAGAATTAGCTGGGTCCTGACCAAGATGCTTAGGGGGAAACCACATGCATGAAAAAAACTGTTCTAGACTTGGTCTTTATTTTACAAGCGACCACAACCCTACAAGTTTTAGACAGTGGACTTGAAGGTCCCTGGCTTTCAATCATGTCAAACATCCCCTTTAGACACTCAGTCTGGTGGGGGTTGGTTCATACAGTTTTGCTTGGGGTTTCTTAAAGGCATACTATGCAGGATTTAGCCATGCTTGTTTGAAACTGCAGGAGCAGTTAGATTAGGGTTGGTGAGCTCAACATGGTGGTATTCGGTGGACAGGAAATGAGACTCAACAATCATCTATCTTTCTCTGAAGTTATTAACACCCAGATACGTCCTCAACATAACAAAATTAGTAAATAAGAAAAAGGGCAGAGGTCTACAGAGAGCACCGCTTACATCTAGTGGGTCGGAAGTGATGATTGAGACAGATTATTTTCTGTTACATGTTTATTATGTATGTATTATGAGACCACATTGGTCCTGTGTGTGATTTTACAGCCACTCTGATATGTTGAACATCTCAGGTTTTTGTCACGCTCATTCATATGTTAGTGGAGAGTATCTGAGTGGAGAGAGAGATCACCCCTGAAGCACAACTGAGAAACCCTCAGAATCCAGGAGAAATCTACCCTTGAAGAGCCCCCAGTTACAGGATCCAGGCTTCTCACTTCCTGACTTTTAAGAAATCAGCTTACTGGAGAAAAAAAATAGAATAGAATGCAGCTTGTTCATGCATGTGGTTTACCGGGGGAAATTTCGGTAAGAACTCCTGTACCGCTGCGTTTATTTGTTGTATTGATTCCTAAGAAATCAGGAAATCATTGGGTAAGATCGGATATGACTGAGATCTGCTGCAATAGAGAGAAAGTAATCCCTGAGGTGACGGATATCGGAGTCAGAGAGAGACACATAGGCACGAAAAGAGGACAGTGAACAGCTAACCTTCATGGACTGTTCTGTTTTAACAAAGATGATTTGAAGCTTTTCCCAGATCATCATCCATCCCTGTCCTGGCAAACAATCCAATCCCCTGTTGCCAAATTGTTAAGTTTCTCACTGTCTTCAATGTGTGAGATGCTACAGTAGCTGCTGTCTGTTGTTTGCACTGGCATGGTAACAGAATACCAATGTGCTGGTTCATACCTGCTGAGAGGAAAAGGCTCGGCCCTCTTGGCTGCACGAGACACATGCTGGGGGCACGTTGCGGCTTGAAAATCACAGTTATTACAGCTTAATAATACAGATAAGTGCTTCCCTGAGCTGTGATCACCATGCTGAAAGAATTCAGCCTCATCATGGAGATTTTGTCCCAAAGGAGGGGTTTAAAGGAAAATTCCCATTTGACTCAACCTGAGTTATTGTTTTAGATCCGGTATTATGAGAATCTATATAAAATTCACAATTTTATTTTCATTAGTGTATTGTTACCTGAAACAAAGAATAATGTCTTCTTTACCTAAGATATTTAGAGATTTGATATCTATAGAGGGAGCGTGTCCTCTTCAAGGGAGTCTGCTGACAAATCCAGCACTGCTTCTGGAGAAGAACTTTGCCTTTTTGCGTTCTCAGTGTGCACCGTAGGGGAGGATGAGACAAGGGGATTATCAGCTTGTTGCGATTTGCAATCACATTCACGTTCACGTTCTCAAAATCAGTCTGCCAGAAGCTGCTCAGGTGCTGCAAGGCCACGGGCCGTCCAATCTGCTCTCACCAGGCTGACTGATTATATAATTTTACAGGAAGAAAAAAGCATTGTTTTATCTGTTTTTACAATACAGCAGGTGGTGGGAATCAGCCCATACTGACACTGGGAGGCTTGATACATCATTACTGACAATGCTAAGAATGTCAGAGTTTCTGTAGTTGATGAATAAATACTGTCAATGCCAAACAAGGTGGAATACTGCTCGTTGTGATTAAGTCATCTTGTTGCATCTTCTCCTGCAATGCAAACTCTTAATAGTCACATAACAGGACGGAAACAAGCAAGCCTTAATTTTCTAAATATGTGTTGCCTTAAAACCAGTTCTGTTTGTCTTGACAACTACGATGTTAAACAGGGATTCATTCTATATGTGTTCACAATAACTTCTAATCTGGAGCCTCATGATGATAATTATAGCTGGAGGTGGAACTTTTTATGTTGGGTTGGGCCTAAAGAGGCTGTTTGTCTTCATGACATGACAACTGATGAATGATCGCCGGTGTCCTCAGCGGAGAGTTGTAGAAATATCACTAAAAGATCATTAGTTCGTCATCTAATCTCATGTGCAGTCTCAAACCAGAAATTCATGTAGTCCACTAACGAGTACTGTGTGTGTGTGTATTAGAGCCTGACATATCACATGCCTCTATGCCACAGAGCTCCGCTGTTGTCCAAAACTATTTAAAACATATCAATAAGTCACCTGTTGCTTTTGGTGACGTGTTATTTCATTACCATGAACACAGACATTGGAGTTCAGTTTGGCTCAATCACTGACTTGATGTAACTAAGTACATTTACTCAAGTTTGAACTTTGATACAATTTTGAGTACTTACATCTTTTGCGATATTTATTCTTCCACTCTACATTTAGGTGGCAAATATTGCACTTTTACTCCACTATAGGTATTTGATCATTTAAGTTACTAGTTACCTTGCAGGTTGCTTGCTGCATTAGAGCCAAAGTAGTGCATTTTTCTAAATTAATGAATTGATTGATTTTGGATCAGAAAAATGCTGAATATCACAAATGAGATAATCTGTCAACCCTCAGTAAACAATATATACATATATGTACGTGTAATCTAAGTTAAACGTTTCTTTTACTTTTGATACCAAAGTAATTTGGGTGATTTTTAGAACACTGGACTTAATCCCATACACACCATCCTCCTGCCCCAAATACTTATTGGAGCAAAAAATGCGGATAATAAAATTGCCTAAAATCCTGGTGCACCCGAATTACCATTTACCAACAGGAGCTTTAAAAACCCAGGAAATTACTGCGCTTGCTAGAAATAAAACATTATATTCATGAGGCGTTTTTAAAGATTTGCATAATCATCCGGAGAGAACCAGAGGGCTTGGAGCTGAGAGCCAGAGACGGGGATGTCAACAAGTATTGCGAGTTGTACCAACATGTTGTTGGTTTTGCAATTTGTTGACAATAAGAACCGTACAGAATAACGGTAACTATTTTCTATATTTGTGTCTCTGCGATTTCACCAGCCAGGCAACAGTAGAAACCAACAGGAGGGAGAGCTGATGTTTGAAGCTATTTGATTGCTATTTGATTGATATATATCTCCAAGTGTAATTAGAGACTGCCTTGACTACTGGGAAACAAACAGCTGACTTATTTACATTCAGGCTGTTCCCTGTTCTCTTCTTCCCTGTTCTGTCTGGTCAGGTCATGCTCCGCTCTTAGGTTCTGTTGATCTGTTGCTGCTGCACCCAGAGCGCAGAGCTTTGCCAATGATGTTTGGATTTAATATTTGAAACTAAAGGTCTTGTGAGTACACCATACCAATGCAGTGCCCTTGAGACAGTTCTGTAATCACTGGGATCCCTCGATGTGACCTTCATTAAAGCTCATGTCTTGCCCTACTTTTTACCATACATTTCCTTTGCTGTTGCTTGTCTGACATATATTTCACATCTGAATATTGAAATAGAAGTTATGATAACATCAATAACAAATAGCTACAGTACAGACATGGCCATAAGTTTTAATAATGTGATCATATATTCATATTTTTGAATAAGACTCAATGTCTTCAGGCTGATGTGTGTAATGAAGCTGAGGCTGATTATTTTGGATTTTGCTTTCCATTGTGGTTTTTCATTCTTATTTTCTGTGTATGTTGCTTTCACTCATTCTATTGTTGTTGTGTATTCATATTTTCCTCTGTTCCACAACTTAAGAGTTAACATGTCATCATGTTGAAGAAGAATAAACGATCATGTGTCAACAGCAGGAACTGGGAACACAAATTCATCTGGTCGTTGCATGAAAATGTCCCTCCCACACCCTCACTTTCCAGCACAAACTGCTTCATCTTTCAACCGATGTCTCTTTCTCTCTAATCCTTCCTTGGGAGGGGAACATATTCCTCTCACTTTTCGTGCAAAGAGCACATTATTTGTATTTTAAAGGCTTCACCCTCCCAGGTTAAACTCTGATGGGTGCATGCAGAGGACTTAAATACAGCCAAGGAAAGCAGGCAGTAAGACACAGACAGCTGAGGTACAGTTAATCCGCCTCAGGCTGAATATTTGTTGGGGGTGGAGGTAGCGTGCAGGACGCCACACAGGTTATGACAATGTGCAGAGGAGAAACCTCAGCTATGAAAATGACTTACTGTACCTGAAGGTATCCTCCACACACCGCTACATCCATAGCTCAGTGAACTCAGGTTCAACTCACAGCCAGGTCGATTACAAAACGTTTCACTTTTACTTTTATCATTATGTTCATTGCTTACTTTTATCTTGTATTCTTTATTCTTTATCTTTAATTATATATATATTATATTGCAATTGGTGTGCGTTAGTGTCTAACCCTATTTTTATGCCATGTTTTTTCAATCCCTTGTAAAGCACTTGGAATTGCATTTTGTTTCTTTGAAAGGTTCTGCAGAAATAAAGTTTGTTTGATTAATTCAAAAGGTTTGGATTGTGAAAAGGTGTTTGTTGAAAAAAATAATTAAACATACTGCAAGGAATTGTGGTTATCATGGTGAATAGCAGCCATTTGATACTGATGCCTCGTCATGACCCATGAAAGCAAACAAGAACACCAGCTGGAAGAATGTCTATTTCTACATAATCATTCTTAATACTTGCTACCTTTTTATTGCTGAGCGCTGAGGAAAGAAGCTGCTCTGTTGTCTGGTGCTACGGCCGTGACAACTAACTTCTAATGTAACATTTAGTGTTGGCCCTTCAACCGAGCTATGGCTTCATGTTAGCTGTATGCTTACCTGCAAGAGAGAGAGAGAGAGAGAGACTAAACACAACAATTAGAGACACAATTTGACTGAGGGAGCACCTCTGTCTGTGTGTACAGGTATAAATAGAGTTGTGGGTTGCGTGAGTGTGCGAGGGAAAGTCAGCAATGCTGTGACTAAAGAATCCTCAGGCGATACAAGCATCTGCAAACTGATCTTAAATCCTCACCTTCTCACAACATCAGGGTTCTGCCAAAGGTGAATGTTTAGGACGTTTGCAGCAACACAGTGTGCAATAACAAACTTAAACTCTTAAACTCTCAAAGCTAAATGACCTAATTTACAGCTCAACTCGCAACTGTGCACAGAAAACATTCCTTTCAGGTGCTTCCAAAAGCTGTATGGTGCATTGACCGGGGAAACAGAGGAAAGCTCAATATTATATTTAATTTTAGAAGATATTAAAAACTGTAACCGCCAGAAAGCTTTTCTGCTTCCTCTGCATGACCAAGGTGCGTTTGCAGAGGTGGATGAACAGCCGCAGTGACAAGCAAGAAGCATGATAATGCACGGCATCAGGGTGAGGTGGCTGATGAAGATGATCAAATAAACATTCATTTGGGAGCAGAGGCTTCCTGAAGACATAAGCAGCCTTTTCTTGTCATGTCATGCAAGGTGAGCACACTATAGTGGTGTTGAGGATGGTCCATATGTTCTCCTTGAATGCTCTGAAGAGAACTGAGGAGCACCTAAAAACCCTCACGCAGCAGAAGATGCTCAGCCAGGTGACAGCTCCGGCCAATAAACAACCCTGGCCCACACCGAGGTCACGAGGACAGAAGGGGAGTACTGCGTCACGAAGTTGCCCAGCGAGAGCTTTCACCCCCGCCAAACCTGTAGGCAGCATTCCCTGGCAACAGTTTTTGTCTCAATATATGTGTCTGTAGAGTTTTTCAGAAAACAGCCCGGAAACAAGGATTGAATACACTATGGAGTACACTACCGTGTGTTGCACGAACTTAGCTTTAATGTTTGGTAATCAGACACTGGTGCAGCGACTTGGACGTGTTCCCTCCCTGGATTCCCACTTCTGCTTTGAACCACTTCTCATCACCACTGACTGTAAAATTGCACACTGAGTTTACTATGAAAATGACCGTGAATCTGAGCGGATGGACTGGTCAGCGCAGTGTGACTGGACTTCACAGTGTGTGTGTGTGTAGGTGTGTGTGTGTGTGTGTGCGTGCGTGCGTGCGTGCGTGCGTGCGTGCGTGCGTGCGTGCGTGCGTGTGTGTGTGTGTCAGCTGGATATTCCAGGCAGGCTTTAACTTCCTGTTTCACCAAAAAAACAACAATCGCTGTGAGAATGCTGACTGCTGTTACTGCTCAGCTGTTACTGCATCAGACACCCCCCCACACACACGTACACAGTTGTGAATTTTACCTAATTTTCTGCAGAAAACCTTTCGATATGAGCTCCGGTCATAGTTACATGTGGTGTCGATAAGCTGCGGATCATCAGTGTTCTTCCTGCAAAAGTAAGCAGCAGAATAGACTTCATCTGAAATGACTTCATCTCAGCGTCAGTGGCTCTAAAGCACCGCCTCAAAAGCCAAATGTCACATGACTGGAGGCCTGTTACTGTAAAACAGACTACTGTTTATGTCTGTGTAAGAATTCTGACAGTTATTTCCAGGTTCTGGAGGCTGGTTGTGACTAAAACAGCTGAAAGGAGAGTCAATACCTTCTTTGCTACCCAGATGGTTTTGGTGGAGACATTACCATGAGTTGAGTACCATCTAGTTCCATTATATTGGAGAGACAGCAGACATCTCTTTATCGCCATACTTGTCAACTCACACCCAAAACATCTAGCTACATAAATAGCACTACAGACAAGAGGCAACATGTTTGTTTTTACATTAAAAGAGTGAAATTTTGCATCCCAAGTAACAAAACTGTACTTAGAAAACACGGCTATAATAACATCTGTGAATTTTTGTGAAAGGCCCCCCTAAAACATTCTTTCCTCCATGAGCACACAATCTTAAGAATTTCTGCTGATCTGATCTAAATCTGATCAGGAGGTCTTGAGGAGAGCAGTTTTCTAATCGGCGAATGTCTGATCAGACCATTTCATTTCAGGCTGATATAGACGACATGTCTGAGCTGCATCAAGTAAAGCAGTGTGTTTAGTTTCAGTCTAGAGCCCACACAGTGGAGGGAATCCTGGGAAACTGGCAAAGCATCATGAGATAATGTGGATGTTCTCTGCTGCCTCAACAACAAGCCTTCTATCACACAAACAAAGTATGTGCGTGTGTGTGTGTGTGTGCTGGACAGATACACAATGTTGTTCTGAATGAGGTCGCTGAACTACAGAAACCCTCCTCTGTCCTCTCTTTCCCCCACTGACCAGATAGTCGTCTCTTCTCAGGGTGTTCAAGCTCCCTGTCTCTTTATAAATATATATGTTTTTTTTTCGTCGAACAGCAACAACTTCATGCATTTTACAAACCAGAGATCATCTTGTGATGAGATCACATCAAGATGCCCACAATCCAACCCATAAGTACTCAGTTCTCATGGATGACCACATTAGTCGTCAAATTCGGCCTTAATTTTTTTTAACTCCACTACACAGCTTTAAAGCTCCCTGACTGCATCTTGCTGCTCAGTTTTGACACTATTGCACTGACAAAAACTGTACACAGACAACAGTTCATGCTGCAAGAGGTATCTCCAGGACCCCATGTTACCATGGTGACACTCACACACACACAGACTCACAACGTGAGTATAATACTGATGCTACTACAACTGGTAAAAAAAAAAAGATTCAGTACAGCCAAATAGAATCCCAGCGCAGACACATGGCGGGGAAAAAACAGAAGAAAATAATAAATAGTTAGTTAATAGTAATAAAAAAACCTTGTAGAAAAAAAAACCTAGAACATGTGTTTACTTTGGTGTTTTACAATAATTTGAAGCTAGAAGAAAAGTTAAGGTCAATGTAAAAAGGACAGGTTCACTCCTTTTCAATTCTGTCTATAAACAACAAAAGAAAGAATGAAATAAAGATGTTTTGTTTTCCTGCTGTTCATACTGGCTAGCAAAATATGATGATGATTATTATGATTATAAAACAACCAAAATATCCCAAACACTTTGGTCCTTACTTGAAAAGTAAATCTGTTTTATTCTGGTAAAGGAAACAGGAAGTGAAGAGTGGTCTCTGGTGTCAAAGTCTGATGTGTTGTGGACCCATTCATCCATCTATCCATCCCAACCCTATACCATCTGTGGATATCAGATGTTTGAGGCTCTTTGAGTTGACGGATGCCGTCAGTCAGACGGAGGTGTCAGTGTGTTGCCCCTCTGACCGCACTCATATGTGATGCTTGTCTCATTGTGGGGGATGTGTCCTTTTATATTCGGGACCACCTGAAGTGAATCTGCCTTTTTTGTTCTGTCTCTGAAGACGGTAATCAAGTCACGTGACAGACTGAAAGCTTTTCTCTGAGACTTAAATCTGCGCACACTGTGAACTCTTTAAACAGGTGGGATTCAAGTAGCCTTTCATATGGCCGGTCTCCATGGAAATCGGCTTGTGTAAGTGTTCACAGTGTTGTCAGGGTGTGTCCTCTGCCATCATACACAAAGGCATCTATTAACACACCCAAGTACACACACGGACGCACACCCACACTGTGTCATAAAGGAAACATCACACTCAGTGTGAAAGAGCTTTGATAAGACTTCCTCAGAGGATTATTGTTTCAACTTTCCAATCTGAACAGTTTTATCTGGAACTAATTTTAACCAGAGTAAAAGAAGAAAAAGCCAGGACATTGTTTCTGGGAAGACACACATTCACATTTCACCTCTTGCAGCAAAGGTTTCAGGTGTGAAAATCACAAAACCCCAGTGCACTAAACCAGATCAGATCAGGATTCTGCAGGACGATTCGGTCCACATGAAGAAAAATCTAAGAAAACTGTGAAATGCTGTGTGAGGGATAACAACACTTTAAATGATAAGTATTCATGTGCACAGCAAGAATGATAAATGTGAGGAAGATTAGACCCCATCATTATGTCATTGCACTATAAGGGGGCAATGGGGCCATGCGTGGTGTAGGACGCCCCCTGACGGAGGGGAGATAGACACTGGTACCAACGGGTTGAAAAGAATGGCGGAAATCTGGATGGATGTGAAGAGAAATGGGCCTCTGTGAGCTCAGACCTGCAGTGGAAAGAAGGTCACAACGACTCTCACGGTCAATTGAACTAAAGGCAGCAGAGAGGAGAAACAATTCAGCAGCAATGATATGATTGGCTTTCAGGAGACTGTGGCATAATCTGGTTGGTTAAACGGAAGGAGTGAACACCCATTGTCTGCTGATGATCATGAAGGAAGCGGAAGAGAGCAAATATGAATGTTGAGCAACATAATGACTGGCTGGACTAAGCGTCATGTGTGATCAACCAAGAATAAACACTATGATCCCAAACTAAAATGATAGCTGAGCGAAAGGGCTGCAATTGTGTTGGATAATTATCCCCGGTGATGAAAAATAAATACATATATAGGCAGGTCAGTAGATAAGTAAGTAAGGTAGATAAGTATTCCTGAAGTCTGGAAACTTGCAGGCACCTGTTGTGGTTCCCATTTAGTGTGTGTAATGGACGACTAGTGGCAAACAAACCAATGTGCACTAAGCTTTAATGGTTGTTCCAGGCAGATCGCGCAGATTAAAAGTGCTTGAAAGGATTCCTGTACAGTCAGTTTAATTTGGACAAAGAGTTGCACAGCTTGTCCCGTTGTGCAATGAGGTGAGACTTGGTTTCCCTGAATCTCTAGAACGGAGGTGGCAGGATGAATTCTAAAGACACTGGTGATCTTTTGACTTTTCTCCTAGTACCAGCATCAAATCATAATACTTAATGTGTGTCCAATACTTTGGTTCATGACCAAATAGTGACAAAAACTCATGATGTTCCCATCAGCCTCAGCTGTACTTTGTGGAGATTAGCAAACAATTGCATGCTAATGCTAAACTAGGCTGGTGAGCATGGTAATATTAGACATACTCGCTGAGCACTTGTTAGCAATGACCTAAAAACACTGCTGCATTTAAGATCGACCTGACTGATTCTTAGTCTGGTTACTTTTGACTGCCTTTTAAAGTCATATAAACAGACTAGGCGCATACATGTTGTATTCCCACACTTGATTAAATTGTTTTCATTATGTAGGTCTTTAGAAACCTGACTTGTTTAATTCCTTCTAATCCCTTTACTGTACTTTCCCAACACACACACACACACACACACACACACACACACACAACCTCATGTTTCTATACATACTTCAATTGCTGATGCTACAGCTCCACCTGCTGGGGGCCTACAGGTGCAACAAGCAGTAAAGAGGACTATGGAAGGCTGTGTAAATTGAACAAAACTAGAGGCAAAATCTGACATGTCATACGATTCCAAGTCCTCTGCTCTGAGAGCAGATACTTTGTAGTACAGGTCCAACCGGAGCCTTTAGTCCTCACTCATATGTCTCTTTTCAGCTGCTTTTTGTTCCTGAATGGAATGCCACATTGTGGCATTAAACATCCCACAGGTACATTCTCCACCAGCAGAGGGAGGCTTTAGTACACTGAACACCTCAGTAAAACGACTAGTGAGGTCTGTTCTGCATACAGTCAGTTGAGAAGCCTGTCAGCACCAGCAGTGTGTTGTAAAGTCATGGTAGTTTGAAAATCGTAAATCTTTTTGATTAAAGCTCTTCTGAGTACACTTTCTCTAGAACTCTGCTGGTCACTCGCTCCAAGTTTAAAAAGTTACATTTTTGAAAAACAAAAATGATAAGTGTTTTAAAATGATATGCAGAATATAGACAGTTTGAGATACTGTAGCAGTGTGGAAACATTTTATTTTTAAAATAAAAGAAACCGCTTTTGATTTTATAGATACTGAGTTTTGAACTGAAAGGGGAAATATAAGAAAAGACAAACTGTATAATTCAAAAAAAGGAATTTATTCAAGTTCAACATGAGGCAAACATGGTGATAGTGCAAGCTTTGCTAAAACTGTTTTATAAATATATAAAATTATTTATTTTACATTGCACAGTAAAACAGGTCAGAGCCTAAAAACAGTAAACAGTTTCAGAAACAGGAAGATAAACATTGGATTAAAATATATTTTCTCTCAGTTTCAGTCAAAGATCACATTTGTTACAAAAGGCAAATCATTTCTAAAATATATTATACTGGATGAACTTGGGAGAGCACAATGCAGGTAGCTTCTGCTTTCAGGTCATGTTGGATTTGCAAGTCAAAGTATTTTGGGGGGAAAGTTTCGCTCGTGGGCAGTTCATGATTGTTTGAGGTAAAGTGCATCACTGATAGTTATAACATGATCAAGTGTCTCACTGAACAGGATTCAGCTGGATTCAACACACAGTCCTTCTGTACTCAATACCAGTGAAGCACTCTGGGACTGTTCCGACGATCAGAGGCTCCTGCAGGCTCTTACAGACGAGCTGGCAGGCTGAACGCTCTCAGAATCACACACTGAGCCCAAGTTTATTTCAGGAACTTGATTGAGGAGTCTCCCCATACAGATAGTTGTGTTTTTTGTCCAGATTTTGATCAGTTGTGTGGGTAAAAAAAAAAAAAAAAAAAAAAAAAAAAAAAGCCACTGTCATGTTTCAGCATCTGTAATAATCCACTGACCTACTGCAACTGTGGCTCAGGTCATTTGCATGGCTCCTGTTTACAGCATTTGATTAGACCCAGGGGCAATAGACTAACGTAAACAACAGGCAGTTTTAAAAGACAGGGAAAATATACACAGAATTGAACATATTACATTCAGTTGTGGGTTCTGCTTAAAGCTGCCAAAACAAGTTATAACAAGAAAATGAGAAAAAGGCGCCATCTAGTGACAAGTTTATACAATTGTATGTGTAAATGGAAACCACAGGCTGGTCACGAGACTTAGTTCAGTAATATTATGTTTAACTAACACGATGTTTTGATGGAGTTTTTAGTTAAAGTGAAGAAGAGAGTACTTCAATGCTCTGCAGCTGGAGGGGAGCCATCAGACACTTTGCCCTGTGGTTTATATAATGAAGCTGCTATCAGTCAGTTGTTGCATGGTCTTCTTCGAGATGCCACTTTTTTCCCCTCAATTGCAAACAACCTTCAGATAATCCATCTTGTATAACCAGAGTTTCAAGACGTACTTTTTTTCCCCCCAAACTTGAGGCGAATAACTGAAACATTGGGCAAAGTGCCAAGTGTTGTGAGGCTCATTATGTTTCAGCATTTCCCCACATCTGCCTTTACCTGACCGCCATTTTGTGACTTGAACCAATGAAAATGAGCAGGAAGTTCTGCTGTTCAGTATTTTTGAAAACGGTAAGTTAATCATTCAAAGCTTTAGGCCCAAGTACTGTAAAGCAGTAGAGCACTGCTCCTCGGCATCCTAGACACTACTACTGCGGCTGTTATATGATTGTCATTGTTACTCAAATGTGAGCTATGTAGATGAAAAGTCTAATCTTTTCAGACATATGCGAGATTATCTGAAACTTTTTGCACAAGATAAAAGCAGATTCAATCCCACCGCGTCTCACTTTCAGAGGTACTTTTTCAGCTGAGGTGTGAGTCTCAATCCCCTTTGATTCCCAGTGTTAAATTTAAGAGCTCATCCTCAGTGTCTTGGCTTTAGTTTCCTCTCGTTGCGCAACAGCTTGGAACGATGGGTTTTATTGCACATCTGGATCAGTTTTCATCCATTTCACTGCACTGGTGAAACAGATGTCGCTCATTAACTACATTCAGACATAAAATTCCCTCGGAATTTTACAGTTTTGTCTTTTTCCATCACAGAAATAAAAGCAGGAGGAAGACTTGATGTGATGTAATGTGAAGTTACTCACTCCTCTTAGCTGGTGAGGAGGAAAATGATGATGCCAGTTAGCAGCACCATCATCATCACCACAGACGTCAGGAGGAAGGCTCGGCACACCGGCCGGCCTGTCAGTCTGAACAGAGCTCCGCCTGCCTCACCGCCATCCTCGGCAGATGGACTGGGCAGCCCCACATCCAGAGACCTCAGAGACGCCAGCGACCTCCGAGTCCAACGTCGACGATTTTCAGCTGACCTTAACAAGAAACAGAGCATTAATGATCAAATGGAGCTGCGGATTCAATGTTGGTTCTATTGAAACCCTTCAGTTCAGAAGTCACAAGAAAATTAAAAAAAAAAAAATAAGGTAGTAAAATTAGCTCTGGTGGAATTTAATCTGTAACTATTAATATTTTCTTTGTTTGTTTTGGACAAACAAATGTCCTGAAATAAACCAAACTTCTGAAAATCTAACTCCAATCAGATGACATCGTCCTGATTTAGGCATTTTTTTTCCACGTACAGCAATCATGTAATGACACTGTAAATGTCCACACCATAAAAGGTGTAATGGTGCTGATATAACTGATGGGCAGAGCTCAATTACTTCACGGAGAATCAGAAAGTGAGGAAGGCAGTTGGAAAATGTGTCTAAACAGAAAGTGAATACATCTTTAAAAACAGCATCTAGTCCATTAACACTTTGGCCTACCTGAGTCACCAGCAATGATGGTTATTGTAACAATGAAAACAACTCCCATGATCCCACACTTGCTTAAAATTGTGCACTTAAAGGCTCAAAAGAAAACTGTATTCTGCCTCCTGACAGGTTTCTTACCTTTTGACCTGAAGCTTCCCTTTGTTGCGGACGAAGCGGATGCTGTAGACTCTCTGCATGGCGGCCGGCAGGTAGGACAGCACGCCCGAGTCTGTGGCCAGTCTTGGGAGCCCGAGGGTGGGTAGGGGCGTGAGGCCGCGGCAAAGCGGACACTGGATTGCACTGGGCTCAGCCGACTTAACGTTAATGCGTGCCAGGCACTCCAGGCAGAATGTGTGCTTGCAATTCAGCATCTTGGGACAGCGGAAGACGTTGTTGAACTGGCTGAAGCAGATGGCGCACTCCAGGTCTGGGCAGCTGTCCTCGGAGCACTGAGACTGGAGAGGAGACGGGCCGAGGTCTGGGGAGGGGATGATTACTGACACCTGGTAGGAGGAGGGTGTGGAGGGGGCAGGGTAGGGGTTCACTGTTGATGGAGTTGGGGAGGTCGATCGGAATGGAGCTAGCCAGGACTGAGGCCTGGATCCCAGGCTGAGGCCTGACTCTGAGCCTGGAAGCGGTATGGTGGAGTAGTCTGGTGATGGGAGAAGGTTTTGACCTCCATCTTGGTCTGATGACACCTGATGTGGGGAGTTATGGTTCAAAACTGTCAGGTAGCTATGACCTGTCTGGATGAGAGGAGGAGACGTTAGGGTGGCTGACAAAGGTGGATTCCGGGAATCATCAGAAGAGTCTGGAGGTGAATATGGAGGTACAGAAGCCGGAGCAGTGATGTCATCATATGGGCGAGAGTCCAAGTTTGTGCTGCTGTAGGGATTCATGACTGCAGGGCAGACGGACGGAGGAGTGATTAAGAAGAGGGTGAAGCCACGAGGAGACAAACGGATGGAGGACGTGGAGCCTTCAGCAGTCAGCAGGAACACGGGGCATCAGACATGGAGGATGAAGTAATGATGAAGATGTTCCTTGTACAGCCGGTCTTCAAATCAGAAATCAAATCCAAACATGAAGACAGTGCACTGCAAACAGGATTCAATTTACATATAATCGTTAAATGGCCAAAAGTATATGGACACAACTCAGTTTATCCTCATTTCATGTAGGCCATTCAGCTCCAGTGAAATGTAATATCATACAGCAGTTGTTTCCAGCAGTCTGGGTTTTGTGTCATCGACCTGACTATGGCCCAAAGCCAGCTCTTAGAAGAAATGGATTCCACATTTTGGCGTGGAAAATATTGGCTGGTCCGCACAGAGCCCTGACCTCAACGCGATCCAACACCTTTAAGATGAACTCGAATCACCCAACAGCAGTGCTTGACCTCACTTCCGCTCTTGTGGCTCAATCGCAAATCCCTGCAGCCAGGTTAAACATCTGGCTGCAAGCCTGAAGCCAGAGGAGTTAAGCTGTTAATACTTAACAGACAACTGGCAGGAAAAGATAGCCATTTTCTCTTTTGTCAAAATCAAACAAATTGTTGTTTACAGCAAATTAAAACTACTAAGTTCCACATTACCCTCCAACTGTGAAAGACCCACCATTTGCTATCAAACTACTTTAAAAACATCACCTATTATGCACATTAATTAATGTTAAATTTCAGCTGAGACACCAAGTTTCTTTATGAAACCAAACTCGGGTTTCTTTTAAGTTTGTCTCACAGGACAGAAAGTACCTACCTCCACTGATGGAAGACAGTCGTTTCTAATACATTAGTCCGTTAGACTTAAGTAGAGACCTCCCTCTGGCCGGTGCTAGTTTAAGTAAACACTGGATAGTGGTCTGTGTCTGAATGAGCAACTGTACAACACAACCGGATTCTTGTTCCAGTCTAAAGGGTGTCGAGAGATCATTTGCATTGTGCGGTACACTTTTTTAATGGAAATCAAATGCAAAGCAGGCTGGTCTTCTGTTTCTGACGCTGACAAACACCCAGCAGGGATCACCTCTACTCTTACCACAACCAGGAATGCAGAAGTTTTGCTGGGTCATATGGAGGAAGATACCATCTTCCAAAAAGGTCACCAAATAAAAGAAGTACAATCTGTCATTCTGCATTACACTGACACACATACAGTTGAGCACTTCAGGGTGTGTTAAATTAAAGAACAAACCAAAAGCTGGGATGGATGGATAGATAAATAGATAGATTCACTCACTCATCTGGGCATTTTAATCTACAGCACAACAGGTCATTAGGATTTATATTTACTTCCTGCGTCAATTTTGTTTGGGCCCACAAACTGTGAAAAGAAAAATGCCAAAGAACTCACATGATTGAGTGGGATTTAATTATTATTATCTGGTTCATACAATTTTCGTTTAGAGTAAGTAGCTCTGTTTTTTAAGACAGAAGCTCGTGTTTTCAGGACACACGCACATACAGAAAACCCACGATGGACAGAAGCACCAAAGCAATCCGTTGTGGGGGTAACTCCACTATAAATTGCGTTTTCGTCATAGTAATAAAAAGCTTTGTTAGCATTCATCCACACCGAATTTACCCCCAGACCTACGTCATCTGTAAAATATCTCAAGTTTGTTAACATGTCCAACGACAGTGCCTCTGTACGTAGTCAGGAAATGAAATGTAAGATTTTAGAATGAAGTCTGGCACGCGAGCAGAAAACCTGGCTCTCACCTTTTCTTTTCTTTTCTTTTCTTTTCTTTTTCTTTTCTTTTTTTTTATTTTTACAGCCGCCGCTGGTTGATGTCCTGCGTCCTTCCACACGGCACCATCATCATCGATCACTGGCACGGACTCACCCGGAGCTCAGGTCTAACCGAGTCGAAGTGGTGTGTTTGTCTACCAGAGCCCAGCTTCTCTCTTTCCCTCCGCGACAGTGACTCGTCATTTGAATAGCTGAATAAACGAGGAAACGGAGCAGTCAAATCACCTGCTGGCCTCGCGGGCTCCTGGCTGTATTTGAGGGCCAGCACACCTGAGGACAGTGACGCTGATTAACGAAGAGAGGCTCCCCATTTCTACCTGAGACACTCAACTACACAGCAGTCATCAAGTTTCATGATGCTTATTTCTCTGTTCTCTGTTTGTTTAAGTATTCTCTCTGCTTAAATTAACAACACACCACTTTAGCTGTGAAATGGCAATTATAGCCCCTTTTAATAGCCTCAAGTAATAAAGGGGATTAAAGGGTCACTCCACCAATTCCCCACATTGAAGTGTGTTTACAGGTCTTGGGGAGTGCTTCAAAACTGGTGTAAAGCCTTTTGGAGCTATAGGGGAGGCTGCGTTTGATTTTAATAAAATGTCCCCAGTGATGTTGCTCAGTGGCCAAGTTGCACTCTGGGTGATGTAGGCGTCAAGTTTTGAAAAGGAGGAAGAATGTGCAGAATAAAAAGTGAGGCGATATCTCTGGTTCTGTTGTATCAATTTGATCTTTTGTTTTTAAGCTGTCCAAAATGAGTCCGACAATGTGACTGGAATGCAATGAAGGCCGCCGCTGCTGTTTGTAAAACATTTATTCTGCTTTTTTCACATGTGCAGTAGTACACGTTGTCCCTTAAAAATCTATTAACCTTAGAAACTATGTTATTTTTCTATTAGTATAATGTCGCTGCAGTTGCAAGAAAAAAACTTACAGAGACAACTGACATAGCAACTTCTGGTTTATATATATAAATGCATTGTTCATCAAAGTGGACCTCCAAATATTAATGTTGTATTTAGGATCACTGCTATAAGTGTGTTTCATTATTTAGCTGAATGGATAATATTGTTGTGGATATGTATGGCATGACATGTATAGCCAGGGTTTTGCCATTTTGCTATTGTTTTATCTGACACTAAAGGGCATGCTTAAAAACTGCATATTTCTCCTGTCTTTATATCATTTCTGTAATATTCAGGAGAGAAGAAATCATTGTACACTGTGAATATTAAAGTATATTTCTGAATTGAATCTTTATTTACAAAGCATGTAACCAAGATATGTAGGCTACAGTTTTAAAAAATCCCATCAGTGCTCACTGACATACATACATACTCATAATTTGCAGTATCTCCTGGGGTAGAAAAAAAACAGTCAGGCCTATGTGTTACATCAGGCAGTCTTGTATCTCTTGCGTCAGATCAGTTGTGTTTAGGCACTAATTAAGATTCTGACTGTAACTTACCTTAATTACTACATTGCGTTTTTAGTAAGGAGTCAGGAGGTATACACTGGAAAAGGGGGAGAAGGGGTGTTTTTTAATGTATAAATATGCAGAAAAAACGATTGATTTATGCTTATGTTCATATGTCAATCTTGTAGAATTATTCTAATTGGGGGAATGTTAAATCTACAAGTCACTGTCATGTTAGAAACAAAGGAGGAAGTTGTGTTTTGTCTGGAAACCCCACCTCCTGGGAAAATGTGACCAGTGCCAAAACGTCATGAAAACTGCAAATTGCGCACGCTCCATCTGCTGACTCGCTTGTGGATGCGTTCCTATGGATACCTTGCTGTCAACGTGGAGCACTCTCTATAAGGTAAAGGCAATTGAAACGTATAATATGTCGGTCAGAGTTAGAGGTAGTCACCTCAGACGCATTGTTGTCAGTGACCCGAAGTCCTTATCTACCAGTAACATCAAGTGACAGTTAAAAGTGTTAGCTAACCCTTGCAAGGGGTTCACCATCCTTAGCTATGCTAATGCCTGCAAATATTACATTTTTCTTATGGAAATATGTCTGGAGATGTGTGAGCAGCATTTGATTTTATAGTGTGAAATATAACATCACATAAGTCCACTAGCCTTTGCTCTAAAGAGGGGTAATTATGAAGTCAATAGTGAGCATTGATTTGCTGGGTTGGGGTGAGGTTATAACAACCAAAGCATGTAAGAGCCATACCAATAAAAAGGGACAGTGGCCGGTTTTGAAGAATGGCAATGCTATTTACTAGGGCTGTAACGATACACCAAACTCACGATTCGGTTTGTATCACGATTTTTGACCCATGGTTCAATACAAACCTCGATTTTTTAATTTTTAAATTAAACACTTTATTTATTTCAGTAACTTCTGTATATGATATTCGTCTGATAGTATCAGAGGCGCACTATTAGCAAACTGAACCAGTGTGAATAGATGAGCCGGCTGCGCATATCGAGCGCGTGTCTATGGGATGGTCTGTTAACTGTACAGGTCCTTTACTCAACTTAATAAAGAGAAATGTCCCAAAAAGCAATGTTACAGAACCAAACTAAGGTATCGTAGTAACTGTAACTGTCTTTGGCAACGAGGAAAAAAATACCGCAGCTGTATGTGGAGAAGCGTCATTCATCCCACCTGTCCTACAGACTCCTCGTCAAATTTCTGCCCGAAAAACAGCGTCTGTCACCGGCAAAAAACTTTAATAACCAAGTGTTTATGATGAAAAAAAATCACTGCGACGGTCAGCCCTCCTGACCGAGACTTCAGCTAACTTTCCCCTGGAAAACAGTCTCTGTCTTCGCCAGTGATAGAGTCAGACAGCGACCTGTTCACTGATGGCGATTAGGTAATTATGTAATTTAGAGCAAAAAACGCAACTTTGTCACTTTCCAGGATGTTTGGTGGGTCAGGATCTCAATCACAACACATTATAACAGCATCCATATGATTATAAATTATCCGCGGGTTTAGATTGACAGGGGGACACCTGCAAAACACCTTGAAAACACACACACGTCGTCATCATCATGACGTGTACTTTCACGTCTCTTTAGGAGCCGCAGCGCCGGCTTTCTGTGTGAATTACACTGTGGTTCGTCTTTACTCCAGCAGTGCTTCGCTCTGTGTGAACGACTAATGGTGGAGAATTGGTGAACCACCGCTATGGTGTTAATACGGCGTCTCTGTGTGAAAGGGGCTACTTATTATTACTCATAGGGCTGGATCTGGACTGGAAGTTGTGTCGCAATTCTGCCTTCTCACACCGCGAGACAGGTTTGTGGATCTCAGTGTCGCAATTTCAGTTTCGATATCTTTACAGCTATTTACACAAACCATAGACAAACACATCTGTGAACATTGGTGCTTCAGTCACGGCTGCTTATAGTCACTCTTAAGGGACAGCATTCAAGAAGAAAACCAAAACACTGAATGCAAAGATGACTCTCATATGCCCACCTTTGTGTGGAACTGGGTGTCTTATATTGTCCTATATTCTGGCTGTCTTGAGTAGGTTTGAGGACAGGGGAGTTTGACCCATCTTTTACAGCGTTGTTACGAAGAAGAATCTTAATTTTGTCAGTTATATTTTACATGCACATCTCAGCATTTAACTTTTCACCACTATCACCTCTGTAGTAAATAAGAATACAAGCTCCCACATAACACATGTTGATTCAGTGAAGATTGTTATATTTTTTTTTCCTTATAGACAGTGCTTTCAAGAGAGGGTCGTTGTGGTCAACACCCCGGGCTTGTATGATACAACTCTGTCTAAAGTTGAAATTCAACAGGAGCTTCATAGATGCATCGGCATGTTGTCTCCTGGACCCCATGTTTTCTTAGTGGTGCTGCAGATGGGAAGCATCACACAAGAGGAGAAAAACTCTGTGGAGCTGATAAAAACAGTTTTTGGTGAAAGGTCGAAAGATTTTATCATCATTATATTCACTTGAGGAGACGACCTGAATCAGTCATTTGAGAGTTATTTGGAGGCTTCAGGTGATTATGTCAAGCAGCTCATCAATGACTGTGGAGGAAGGTACCAGGTCTTCAATAACAAAGCTGGCACATATCGCACGCAAGTCAGAGAGCTGATGACCAGGATCGAGAACATGCTGAGGAAAAATGGTGGCAGCTGCTACAACACTGACATGCTGGTATGGGAAGCAAAACAAGACACTAAAAGACTGACTCAAGAAATGCAAAACAGGCAGCAAAAACATAAAGAGAAAGCAAAGTTGTGCCCCATCCAGTGACTATGTGGAACAAAGTACAAGAAGTCCAACTCTTATAGTTTGATTTGAATGTTTGTGTTTGCTTATTTTGTTTTTCTACTCACAGTTTTGTTTGCTGGATCTGCATGTTTAAATGAACTGCCATATAAATACAAGACATGTGTCCACCATTGTGGTAAAGCCAGCAATAGCAGATCGTAGACATTGAATGAATGGATGAACTTGGAAAAGCCATCACAAATAGAAAAAGGCTTTTTTGTTCTCTTCAGATTTACCCTGGACAAGAACTGTCTCCAAACGGGATGGTAAAGGGACATCTACCACTCCTAAAAGCGAAAAACAAGTAAGAACATTATAAACAATGCAATAATTAAAAAAAAAAAAGTTGTAAAAGTAAAAAAAAAAAATTGAGCTGGTGCTGCATCAGTCTGAGTCACTGTGAGAGAATGCGTTGAGATCAGTGGAAACAATATAATTCAGCTTGAGTACACATCCAAACAGAGTGTTTCCAAACAGGAAATCCACCAGCAAAGAAAGATTTCTGACTGAACTAACTGAAAGTCTAAGCAACAAACTACAGCCTCCAGAAAGAGCACTGAGCTGAAACAACATCTCTATCACCATCACAAAAAAATATCAGCTTCATAAAGCCAAACATGTCGCTAACCGCTCTCCTGCAATTAATTGTAAGTGTTCCTGTTATTGTGTTTCCCCTCTGCATAATCACAATAATAATATTTTACCATATTTTTAAATTTTTTTAATTTTTTAAACTATCTTAATGATTTACAGATATTTTCATGTTCTCTTAATTGAATTCATTGTGTCTGGACATGTGAACACTGAAAGCCTAAAGCAACATTGTGTAGAAATTGGCATTTTGTGCGGTTTGGAGCCACCCACAGTTTCTGAGTGCAACTACCACTTCAAAGTAAACATGTATGTAACGCTGTAAGCTTACTGTAAAAAAGTTGCATAATTATGCTTTAAGTTTGATGTTGCATAGTGACCTAAATCAGTACCAATAAGTGTTCAGATTGTAAGTTTAGACTTTGTTTGTTGTTGAGGATTTAACGATGAGTGTCAGCCCTGTTTGAGTACTTAATATCATTTTTGTGAAGAAGCACTCTTTTAAAACCTTTGATTAAATATTTGAAATGATCATTTAATTAATAGTTGTAACACACAATTTACAAATATCACAGTATATTTTTTATATATAACAGCCAAATCAACATATCACAGTAAATATAAATAATGCATGCATTAAGTGATGAATAATATTGGGGGCTCATATGTACTTCCACCCAAATATGCAAAAGCTGGAATGTACGTGTATTTGTACTTTTTTTTTTCTATCTTGTGGAAATTGTCATTTTTCTTTTACCTTTATTATTGGGGAATGTAACCTTGCTGTATTCATCCATTCATCTGATTATGTAAAGAAAACCTAATGGTTATCAAACACAAAGTGAATCTGATGATGCATGATGTTTTAATGTAATTTGTTAATAAAAAGATGATGTCAGTCAGATCTTGGTGTGTGCTGGAACTTTTTTTGGCCCACTGTAGTTAACCCTGGACCAACTAGCATCCAGAGGAGAGGCACTGCTGTGCTCGGGGTATCTTCAGTTCTTTAGATAACCCAAATATGAGGACAAATCTCCTGATGGCAATAATGTGAGATGTAATCAAAAAATTAACTGAAGTACAAAAGGTAAACGTAATCAAAAAAGGAATTTTGATTGTGCAGATAAATAATTATAAATGAAACACATATGAGTAAATCCAGGGTTGAGCTGAACTGAGCTACTGCAGCAGTAGTAGCATTTGCAGTTCTACGCTATCATTTTGGTAAAAGTCAAATGGAAACAGAAAGCTTTGAGGCTGCATACATACACACCACACTACATTACACTGACACTGTGAGCAGCTGTGTCATTAGGTAAACAAAAATAAGCGATATTAACTCTGGATGTCCAGTGTTCCTAAGTTAAAATGGATTATGGGTCAAGTCATTAAAGAATCTGACAACTCCAGCAGACAGTATGGACATGTGTTGATCTATGATAGATGTTTGCAATTTACTGAGTCTTATCAGTGAGTAACAGGCCTCCCAAACCCTGGTGTATAACTTTGGGTTAAACATTAACTGTGATC
The DNA here is from genome assembly GCA_963678695.2 of Diplodus puntazzo. Classification (NCBI taxonomy): domain Eukaryota; kingdom Metazoa; phylum Chordata; class Actinopteri; order Spariformes; family Sparidae; genus Diplodus; species Diplodus puntazzo. The sequence goes on along the minus strand of OZ023159.1, from coordinate 16,666,467 downwards.
ACGTCGGTACAGTTTCCGGCCCTCTCTGCTTTGATAATGATTAGTGTCAGTGCAGATTTTTTATTTCACCAGTGTACGAAGCAGCAAAGAGGATCTCAACCGGTGAGTAGACACAACTGAAATATATCTTCAGACTAACAAATTCATATAAAACAATGTGTAGGCTATTTGGAAGAAACAGAACGTTGTTGTTAAAGTAAAAACTGCTTGTTTCTATTATTCTATTACTATTCAGGCCTGGTGATTAGCTGGACCAGAGCTGCTGTTTGTGGTTACTAAAGTAACCACATTAACTGAGCTGAGAAGAATATGTTCTTTCTTGTAATATACTTCTAAAAACCCATGATGGGAGACCTACAGCCGGGATAACAGCAACCTTATGTAAGTAATGAAATGGAAGTGAATAATTTGAATTAACTGTTGTGAAAATGTCGGTAAATTCAAAAAAGAAAAAAAAAGGAGTTTAATGCAAGGAAGTTTGAAATAGTGGTTGTTCTCACTTCATAGTCTGGCACCAATAAGTAATGTATTAACAGTAGACGGAGTCTGAAGTTCAGATGACAGATGAACAAGGAAGTAAAATCACCTTGTGATAATTTACAATAGAATAGAATAGAATAGAATAGAATAGAATAGAATAGAATAGAATAGTATAGATCTTTATTGTCATTGTTTCAGAAAGAACAAAGCACAGATAGTAGCTCTTCGTTTGACGGTATAAATACCAACAATAACAAGTATTAAAGTACTGTGTTTATGGAGTGTGTGTGTGTGTGTGTGTGTGTGTGTGTGTAATAATTATTATTATTATTAGTTTTATTGTGTGTCACATTTTGTGTCAAACAGTAGCGTTAAATGCTTTGTGTTTGTGGTGTGTATAGTGTGTGTGTGTGTGTGTGTGTATGTGTGATTGGGATGTTTACTGATGTTACATCAGACAGCAGTAGACTAGGTAAGACACAAGTTAACATACAAGACATTTAACATTTCATGCTATCCTCTCTTTAGGCTCTGACACCGTGCAGTTGGTTTCTGGTTGAATTGGTCTCTGATTTTACCAGCAGAGAGACATTATGGCGACTGCAGCAACAGGTGAGTACAGTTGGACTTTAACTGGATAACACTAATAATTACAATAATATTAATAACAATAATAGATATTAATCTGCTCTAACCATCTGCATTAAAGTTATGTCTAGGGCTCCATATGTACCTCTGCTTTGGCTTTGTTAATATAACCATCATTATAGTGAGTCCAAACACATGCAGGTTAGGTTAATTGACAACTGGATGGTTGTATGTCCTTCTGTGTCGGCCCTGTAATTGATGGGCAACCTGTCCAAGGTGTACCCCATGACATATTGGCCCAGGCCATTAGTGGAGATTACCATGTTAAAACATGTCAATTTTATTACCTAACCTTACCAGTACTGTCATACCTTCAATATCCTCGAAGACTTCATGACCAAATGTGTTGTTAAGAATATAAACTTGGCTGTCTTCTGGTGCAGTTTGCAGTAAACAGCTGTTATTGATTAACAAAATAACCCCAATTTAGGGTACCAAGGTTTTGATTGCATGTTCCCATATTTCCAAACAGGAGGTGGTGTATGGGATAATAATCAATAATAATCAATAAGATAAGTATAACCATGATGAAGTTTAATGTCTGACAACCTCTGTAGTCTCATTTAGCCAAATGTCCCACATTCAATTGTGGAACATTTAATGATATATTTTATGTCGTAGAACAAAAACAACCCCACCGACTTAGACACGAGGGAACTGGAAGTGCAAAAACCTTACATATCGACTTCATATGAATTCTGATGAAGAAACGAATCAGGAAAATCAAAGACCTGTCTTCGGAGAGTAGGTTAACAACAGATTTTTTTTATCGACACGGTCGTTCCTCGATTTACTTTGGGAAAAGCTCCTATTCGCAGTGTAATTAGAAACATCAGCATTGGTGTATTATTTGTCCGTTAGTCATTTGAGGAAAGAAACAAACAGTTAATGTTTTCTTTTCCGATATGTTAGGCTTTAGGCTATATTATGTTATTGATAATAATAATAATAATAATTATTATTATTATAATAAAAACAGTATGTTAACATTAACTGTGTCCCTTAAATTAATGAATCAATCAATATTCTGTGTCCTTACAGAGATAGATGATCTGCAGCCACTGAAGAGCAGCGGTAGCTTTGGCTTGCTGCCTCCCTCCAGTAAGTTAAACCGAACTGAGTCAGAATAATTCTTCTATAAATAACATACTGTATGTTTACAGTGTATCGTCAGTTTTTTATCGACACATTCATTCCTCAATTTAGTTGTAGTTTAGGCTCCTGTTCACAGTGTAATTAGAAAGATAATAATAATAATAATAATAATAATAATAATAATAATAATAATAATAATAATAAAACAGTATGTTAACATAAACTGTGTCCCTTAAATTAATAAATCAATCAATGTTCTGCATCCCTACAGTGACAGATGATCTGCAGCCACTGAAGCGCAGCAGTAGCTATAGCTTGCTGCCTCCCACCAGTAAGTTAAACTGAACTGAGAATAATTCATAGTGTATATTTACAGTGTATCTCAGCAGTGGGTACAAACCCACATTTTGATGTGTTTAAGTATTTGTAAGCTCACTGCTGAAATGATCATAAAAGCTGACACATTCACTGTCATTTAAAAAGTTGGTTTAAACTGGCTGTTACAATAGCAGATAAACATCTAATTTTACTGTTTTCATTTTGGATAAAGTCTTAAATGAGAAGGTTTTATAATTCAGGGGCTCAGTTGGTACTGATTCCCACTTCCTTCTGTCCACATATCGAAGCACACCAATTATTAGGACATTTCGCCTTTCATGTCCATGCATTACTAATGTAATTTTGAACATGCAGTAAAGGATGAAGTCAGGTGACGTTTGTCCTCATGGTGACAATGAGAAACACATTGTTAACACGAGGACAGCGTTACACTTAAGCTTAGGCTTCAAAATACTCATATGGGATAAGTTTCAGAAAAGATCATGTTTGGGCTAAAATTGGTATATAAAGATGCATTACCTAAGGACCTTGGATGATAGCCTGCTATGTGTGAGTGAAGGGGTGAATAAGAAGCAAACACTTTAAAGTACTTGGGATAAAAGCACTGTATAAATGTATTTATCATTTCATTTCAGTGTCTGAGCTGAGGGCTGTTCTGCTGGGAAACAGTTGGTCTGAGAGAAGCTCCATGCGGAACTTCATACTGGGAAAGACTGAGTTCCACACTGAGGAAGAGTCTGACATCTGTCTGACGGCCAATGGACAACTGAATGAGACACACATACTTCTCATCAACACCCCAGATCTGTTGCATCCCAACATCTCTGAAGACAAACTGAAAGAACATGTAGAATACTGTATAAGTCTCTGTAATCCTGGACCTCATGTGTTCCTGCTGGTTTTACAGCCTGAAGACTTTACTGAGGAACACAAACTGAGACTCTGCAGAATCCTGAACCTCTTTGGTCATCGATCATTTGATCATTCACTGGTACTGATGTCACCAAGCAGAGAGGAGAGCTCAGGGTCAAAGCCATATAATGTACCAGAGCAGCCCTTAAAAGACATGAAGAGAATGTGTAGATACAGATATTTGAACTGGGAGAACCTTGAACCTCCTGAGCTGTTAACACGCTTGGGTCAAATTGTTAAAGAGAACAATGGAGAGCATGTTAACAGTGATGTATTGAAGGGTCAGGATACAGGTTTAATCATGTCACTAAAGTCTGAGTCAGAACACATCAAACCAGCCTTAAACCTGGTTCTGTGTGGGAGGAGAGGAGCAGGGAAGACTTCAGTAGTCAGGGCCATTTTAGGTCAGACGGACCATCCGTTAGTCTCCAACTCATCAGTGTGTGTAAAACATCAGGGAGAGGTGTGTGGACGTCAGGTTTCCCTGGTGGAGCTTCCTGCCTTGTATGGAAAACCTACGGAGGTAGTGATGGCGGAATCTTTCAAGAGTATCTCCCTCTGTGATCCTGAGGGAGTCCATGCCTTCATCCTGGTTCTTCTTCTGGATTCCCTCACTGATGAAGACAAGGGAGAGTTAGAGACAATCAGGAACACATTCAGCTCCCAAGTTAATGACTTCATCATGATCCTGTTCACTGTGGAATCAGATCTTCACTCTCCAGATGTTAACTTTCTTAAAGAAAACAAGGACATCCAGGAGCTCTGTCAGAGCTGTGGAGGCCGATCTACTGTTCTCAACATCAAGGAAAAGCAACAGATCCCAGAGCTGTTTGATGATGTGAAAAAGATGAGAGCTCTTAAGTCCAGGCACTTCACAAAGGACATGTTCACCACAGCTCAGATAGAGAAGGTTGTCGAGAAGGAGAAAGCTTATGGACAACTTCAAGCTGAACTACAGGATCTTAAGAAGAAAAGTGTGATTGAAGTTGATGATGAAAGTCTCAGGATGGTGCTGATTGGGAGGAGTGACAGCGGGAGGAGTGCAACTGGAAACGCCATTTTGGGCCAAGAACATTTTAAATCCAGCCAGGGGTCTGTCGCCAAGGTTTGCCAGAAAGCATCAGGACAGATTGATGGACAACCTGTCACTGTGGTGGACATCCCCGCATTGTTTGACACGACTCTGTCTGATGATGACATTCAACAAGAGATCAATAGGTGCTTCAGCATGCTGTCTCCTGGACCTCATGTGTTTTTACTGGTGCTGAAGAATGGGTACTGCAAACAAGAGGAAACAGACACCGTGGAGCTGATCAAGAAATGTTTTGGTAAGAAGTCAGAAGATTTCATCATCACTACATTCACCGGAGGAGATGACCCGGATGATCAGTCATTTGTCAAACAACCAATAACTGACTGTAGAAGGAGATACAGGGTTTTCAGAGATGACACAAGTCACACAGACGTCAGAGAGCTGCTGTCCGTGGTCAAGAGCATGGTGAAGAAAAATGGTGGCTGCTACAACACTGAGCTGTGGCGAGTGGAGAAGATTTTGAAGGAGAGGACAGGAGAGTTGAAGAGAAAGGATGAGGAAGTCAGGACTCTCAATGAAGAACTGAAAACACAGAAAAGGACAATCAAAGAACTGCAAGGAGAAACTGAACAGGAGAAAAATGTGAGAGCAAAACAGCTCAAGGAGAAAGACGAATGTATGAAGAAAGAGCGCGATGAGAGAAAAAGAGAGCAGGAGGAAGGGGAAAGAAGACGGAAAAAACTAGAAGAAATTCAACGACAGGAAATTAAAAGAAGACAGGATGCTTCTGAGAAACTAGTTCAAAACGAAAGGGAGCAAAAGGAAAGTGCTGTCAGGGAGCTCAAGCAGTACAGAAAAGAGGTGAATAGAGAAAGAGAAAAAGAAAGAGAGGCTTGGGAGAAGGAAAGAAAAGAGATGTGGGAACAAATGCGTCAGGAGGATAAACAGAGCCTGGAGAAGCTTGAAAAAAACAACAGAACACTTCAAGAAATGTACAAGTGCAAGAGGAGAACACTTACAGTTGTAACATTTCTGCTGTCATTGTTTATACTTTTTTTATTATGTTATGTATTTCTGCACTAGTTTTACAACTGGCTGCTCTGATCAAGGGTTCAGCTTTTACATTTATTGGCCCAACAGATGAATGTCGGCATCTTTAAACTCATCACTGACAGTGATTCAGTGAAATACATGACAGACAACAGACAATAACAGACATTGACCTACCATCCAACCACATGACTGACAACACAAATAGGCATTACATAATATTGTGTCGAAGTGTGTAGAAATAGGAACTACTCACCGAACAAATGTTATGGCAGCGTAAGTCATATCTTTTAGTATTGGTTAAGGAAGATATACTGTGCACAGACTGTGACTGGATCAACAAGACTTTATATTCTGATGTAAAAACTAATTTGGATGTCATTATCTCATGCAAAATGCTGGTGCCATTTGTTTTTGTTTTGTACATTGTGACTGTTCTGGCTTTTGTGTGTCTGTATTGGTGACTGGGACCTTGTTTGATTCCCCGCTGATCAGTATCTGATTATTAAATCACCCTTGTTGGCAAATCTGATGAAGCAACCAGCAAAATGTGCAGTTTGGACCTTGTCATTTTTTTAATGTAATGTAATGTGATGAATACATGTACCTCTCCCAACCCTGTGGATACATGACTTCAAACTTCCTTCTTGTGCAGCTGCCTCTCTCTGCAGTAGACCTCAGTTTGATCAAATATTTACTGTGAACTTTGATCCCTGTGTTTGCTATCAGTGCTCAGGATTCGTTTGAAGTTGGATCCTCTTACATGTACAGGCTGAATGAAATCGTGTCTCGTGCTTTCAAGATTTCCCCTGTTTCATCAGAGGGAGATTTTATTTCAGAGCACCCACTCTTTGCAAAGAATTATTGTAGATTGTTGTAGAACTGTTTAAAGATGTTCCTCAGTAGTGCAGTCTTTTAAACTCTGCAAGACCCAACAGCAACTCGTTCCAAAACACACTGGCCTTATCAAACCACTCCATCATCAAAAGCCAAGTCAGGGTGTCAACAGGGTGAGGTGCAGCGCCAGGGGTCGAATGTATACAACTGTGTATATATTCAGGTGTAGACATCTGAGAACACACAAACCAGGAAACATGCATACCCCAGTCTTTTGGTCAGATTTACAAAACCCCATGTATGGCTGTCTTTTCTTCATACATCTCAATCATCCTGCAATTTTTCCAGATTGACCATCCCCATGATTTACTATAACTGGTTGTAGACACGCCCCCAATCACCTGATTTGCATATAAAGGGCCAGGATGTAGTCCAGTGAGGAGGGGAAATATTAAATGCAAAGAAGCAGTTAAAGAACAGGACGTGTCATTATACAGACAATGAACTTGGAAGCAATGATTTATTCAACTGACAGACGACTAATAGTATTATTCCTGGGCTTCAGTTTCTGGCTTTAGCAACAAAACGAAGCAAGTGAAATGGCAGAAAGTGACAGAGGCGGTAAACAAAGCGAGTCCAGCGCCGCAGACTTTGGAGGAGTTAAAGAAAAGTGGTCTAACTTCGAGCCGGAGGCGAATGCGCAGTGACGGTGTGCGAGCTGCTGGAAGAGGAGAAGGGATCCCTGCGCTTCCTCTGCCTGATGAGCGGTCATCGTCAGGGCTGGACTGGGACAAAAAATCGGCCCTGGCATTTTTGGCTCAGACCGGCCCCTCATAATTAGCGGAGCACATCCGACTTGTTATTTATGTATGTGTTCCCCGAAGGAATGTATTTTACTATTATCCCAAACCCAACTTTAATTATTGTGAGGTGTGCATATGTTTACTGACTTGACTGGAAAAACGCTCACAAACCCTTTCAATCCTATAACTAGGTCTTTAGAAGTCTGTCAAAGAAACATTGTGGAAAGCAAATAAATACATTTACTCAACACATAGTTCTACCTCCTTAGGTATATTCTACTTCAAGCATTATGTATCATCAGCATCCTAAATCTCAGACGTTTAGCATCTATTGTTAACTCCACCACTTTTGTCTGCTCTGTGTAGTTCAATTGATTATTTTATCCTTTTTATTGAAATCATCTCGAATAAGTATTTTCTGAATTTCCCTGATATAGCAGCTCAATTCTAATTCTCCAGGTTAAAAGGTGCCCCTTCCTTTAAAAAGATATTACATGCATTTTTATCAGGCTAAAAACAGGGCTGCTTTATGAACTCATGCAAAGCAACTTGTCTTAAAAGCATTTAACACTGTGTTACTCTTATTCAGTGTGGGCATGCCTTTTGCTAATAATACTTTTATACTTTTTTTTACACTTACTTTAGTAATGCTTAAATTGCAAAGCTTTTATTTATCATTTAGCAGTTTTAAAATCTGTTTTTTTAAAACATGTTTAACCACAGCATAGAGGGTTGCAACAAATTCAAACTACTATGCAGCCTGTCAACACACCTTTAACCTAAATATCTAAAATGCCATGATGGAGCCTAAAATGGACACTTGCTGCTCATCCAACACTTCTCAGCCTTGACCGTTTGCTATTTTATCAGAATAAGGTGCCGTGGCTGCCAGATTTTGTGAACTATGCAATACCAATTAATATTGATACTAATCAATCGTCATTGCTCATCATTCTCATGTAAGTAGAGTTTTCAAGGGGCCTGAAAATTACAAACCGACCCGGCCAGCGGGTTTTTAAGCCCGAACCCGACGCAGCCCGACATACCAGCATCAATTGTCTCTTCACCACACGCGAAGCCGGCCTGAACCCGCGGGTCCGGTCGGGTTGTCGGGCCGGTCCGACCCGTTGAGAACTCTAGCCTACATGTAATAGAGCTAACGTTACCTCCATCACCTCACAGTCCCTGTATTATCCTAACGTTACTACCTGCTTACCGGCTGTACTACACTGTCCCTGTCAGTCAGCCTGCATCTCTGGCTGCTCCTCTCCTGCCCGCTGCTGCTGTCTTCACCTTCCACCTGTCCTTGCTGGAGCACTGCTGTCACAGAGGACGTGGAGGCTACAGCAGCCCCTCCAGCGCACATGTCTGGGATTTTAGCACATTTTGCAGCACAGTGAGATTCTTCACTCTCTTAGCACGCAACTCTATGGTTGCTCCACGTTGCCACTCCTCACGCTCAACACAGTGAAACGAGCAGAAGTTACAGCTGACAGCCAGGGAGGGGTGGGGCCGCTTTCGTACGATATATCCTGATTGGTTCAGTCCACTGTCTATATTGAAGATGGACCAATGGGCCGTCCCCTCTAAATTGTGCTCTTAGAAAAGATATAAATAAAAAAAAAAAAAAAAAGAGGAGAGCTGAGAGATTTCATTGAAATAGCTCAATGTCCTTCAAGAAAATTCAACCAATGGGCCGTCGCGTTCGATAAAAATGATTTATAACATACATTTTTGATTAAATTATGACAGCCCGGCCCAAAAATGTGCGTCGGCCCACCGGGCATTGCCCGGTACGCCAGATGGCCAGTCCATGCCTGGTCATCGTCATGAGGCTGAACGTCAGTATGGTCCTTGATACCTCGTTAGAACCTAAATTGGGAATTGCCCTTGCCCTCACGCAGCGCCAAAGCAGCTATTATGTCACGTGGCACAGCCATTACGCACGGCTACAGCCCTTATAGTGCCGGTTACACCTTAACATGAGGTGCCAGTTCACTTCCTTGACTACTGCCGAGGTGCTCTGCTGTCACAGCAGCCCACTGCTCCGAGCTTGCAGGGTGTGTGTGTGTATTTGTGTATACTTACAATATGCAGCTAGTGATGGGTCAAATGCAGAGAATTTCGGGTGTGTTTGCAGCATGTAATATATATCTGATAAAATAATTTACCCCCCGGGATTAATAAATAAAAGAATAATAAAAACAAACAAACCAAATAAATATATATATATATATGGCGCTGCGAGAGTCTGCTGGGGACCTAGGCAAAAATACAAAACCGGGGGCCATTCAACCAGCATTCATCACCATTATTATATAAATAATCTGACATCAAAACATTTTTACGAAATCTCAACATTTTTTTATTTCACTAGAATTTTCAAAATATACATAACAATAAAACCAGAACAATAAATAACTCTCCTCTCCCGGTCTGTCCCTCTCTTCTCCTCTCCTCTCTCTGAAAGACAAATGTAAGACAAGTGGAGATGTAGTTAGAAAACCTCATTTAGTCATCAATACATGAATTGTAATAATTACATAAAATAAATTGATATTTGCCTTTTCCATTTTCCTCCTCTCATCTCCAAGTCTCTCCTCCTTTCCTCTCCTCTCCCGTGCTCATTAGCTAGATGGGGATGACGTGGGTCCTTTAGGGAGGTTTCCTACTGACTGACATGTCACTGTAAATCGTGTTTTGGAAATGGAGTGGGGGCCCCAGTCTACAACCATAGACTGTATTATTTATCATTGTATTTATATTGTTGTGGGGTACAGCTTGTCAGACTTCGGGGCCCCGTAAATTACGGCCTGGGCCCGGGGCGGCTACAACGTGAGACATTGTTGTGGGGTACAGTTTGTCAGACCTCAGGGGCCCCCTATCGGCCGGGGGCCCCAAGCAGTTGCCTGCCTTGCCTGTTTACAAGCTGCGTCTCTGTGTGTCATCACCGTGAAGGGTTTCTTCTACTGTAGATGTGATCCTAACACAATTTAGTGAAAACCCCAGCTCTAAATAAAATGTCACCCATTAACACTTCCGTTCCTAACATCACACAAATCACACTTAAAGACTGCGTGCATGTTATGTGCGGTGTTACATGTGTGTACCACTGTGCATGTTCTCCCCCCCTGTGAAATCTTATTTATTCGTAAATTTGAGATGAAAGTGGCGGAAGTAGATCTTTTCTTGTTGCGCACGGTTTATACATTTGACCCCAGGTGTCGAATTTGCACTTTTTATTTCAAAAGATCTATGGGACTTTCAAGTTTTAAGTGAAGAAACGTCATTAACCGTTTCACAAATTACAGGATCAAACTGTGTCCAGACACTTCCCACTACATTTGCTCTGTGTGTTATTCCCAGCGTGGATGAAGCCCCTCATACCGTGATAAAGTCACGTGATAAAGTCTCATACCTTTGGTATGAGACTTTATCACCTTACATCAGTGTTGAACTTAACTTATGTTCTGGAAATTTTGTGGAGTTTTCTTCTTACTGCAGCTATTAATTCTCATGGTTTTAGGGTGAAATGTTCAACAGTCACTAGAGCAGTGGAGTTAGGAAGACCACCTCAATTAACATGTATGAAAAGCTGATATATTCAGCAGCAGACTCATAATCACCCCATATAGAGTTTGACCAAGAAAGAAAATGACTCATGTTGTATAAAGTGATTTATAAAGTACAGAATCTGTCACAGAGGGAGGTCTGCAGATGAACAAGAACAGTAGCTCAAAAACACTGAAAACTCTAAACTTTGCCAACTTTTTTCCCCCACTAGGCTTGAAATTAAAACGTGTTTATACCATTATGATATACATCAAGGATTTACTGCAGTAATGCAGTACAGTGTTACATTCACAAATAGTTGCAGCTCAATTCCACCGCAGGAAGTTAAACACGTGACGTGCATAGAGCATCAATTTTCAAAATAAAAGACTCTGTGCAGACTTGTGTTCGATTATCACATCAAAACAGACACGAAATAAAAGACATAATTAAATAAAATAAAACTATTCAAATAGAGAACACTTCTGAATTGCTCCCAGTGGGGAAATAAACAAAACCAGATTGCAGTCGGAACAGGAAACAGTTGTGCCTGGTGGAATCCCGCAGCCAGCCCTTTTATCAAGATGTGAAAACTGAGGCAACCCTCTCAAACATCAGTAGTATTGATCAATATCGGAATCCTAAGTAGAAATCTACAGTTAACTTAAAAGTCTTAAGTGCCACATGTCAATAATGAATCACTCATTAGTTCAAATGAGTTGCTTGTCATTCAGTAAGGTTTTTCATCAGTATTTGTTGTCAGCAGTATGTTTGTGGCAGTAACTGGTGCAGCTCAGAGAAAGAAGAGCTTGTCGGAGAGTTGTATTGCTGGCTCAGAGTGCAGGTACTGGCCAGACAAGTAAGCCAGTTTGTGGGCATACTTGCACGGTGCTGGAACGCGAATGGTACCCGGCCAGTTCCAGTACAGGTGGCACATCTTGAACGTCAGCCTGATGTGGAGCCAAAGCAACAATGTTAAATGTGTTTTGGCACCAAACAAACCAACAGCTGCATTAAAACGGTATTCTAGGGCTGGGCAGTTTGACCTTAAATATGATATTGAAATATTTCTGAGCTATATTGCGATACACAATACATATCTGGATAGCAATATTAGGACAAAAAGGTTTTTGATAAATAATCATCTGTAATGTGAATGTAATGACTAAGTGGGTAAAGGTAAGTAATTAAAAGAAGTATAGCAGTCTAGTAAGTTCAGAATATAACATCACTTTACTGTAATGCTGCCTTTAAAACCAGGAACACAACACTTTCGCAATATCACAATAGAATGATATAAAAAAACAACAACAATGACGTATAGTCTCATATCACAATCATGGTATAATATTGATATACTGCCTCGCCCTATTCATTTGTATTCTCACTGGCCTGAATATTGGTAGGTACAGTGAGATCCAAATGTTTGAAACATGCTTGTTAAGTTTACATTCCCTGAACTGTAAACATTTTTCAAATGTTGACAAAATAAGTATTTTAATAAAATACGTAAATGTATGCTTCTAATACACAACATGAAACTGTTTTTGTCCAATAATCCATTATGAGATGCTGACAGAATGAATGCAGTCTTTAAGTTTATCAACCAATGTTTTGTTTCACTGAACTTCAATAAAGACAACATGTTTTAAATGTCTACCAGTAATCAGAGCAACATTTGGTAGTCATCTATACCTTTGCAAGTGGTCTGGTGTGAGGTTTGCCGTGTTGTACAGAGAGATGTAGTGTGTCGGCAGTCCACAGCCATGGCGAATGTGATGTGCCATTAGATAGAAGTCCACCCTGAACAATAACAAAAAAAAAAAAAACAGCCTCAGTTAGGAAATAGCCAACTTCAAATGCATTATTTTTTTTGAAGGTCTCCTTATCAATGTGTAGATATTTACTATTGTTTCCAATGGTGTTGTAACCTTTTTTGGCCTTCTCATTGCTTTATTAACAGGTGGGAACTGGATGCGTGAAAGGGGGATGACATGCAGCAAATGGCCAAAAGTCAGTCTTGAACCCTGGGCCACTGCAGCTAGGACAAATACTCTGTACATGGGTCACATGCTCTACCAACTGATCTATTGGGGCATGTGTTGTAGTCTTTTTGTTGCATGCAGGTAAAAAAGAAAAGAAAAAAAAAGGCTGCATTCAGAGTGAAAACGATAAATGCAGCGTATTCACTGATTTTTTTTTTAATGGGGCTAACAGTGTTTGTTTAGGTTCTGTCCCCAACGTGCACCTAACACAGGATCATTTTGCAAGTTAATATACAAGTTGATCGTAGCTCACCTTTTACCAAAGCACTGTTTAATTTCAGCTTTCAGTGCATTTTGTCGACCAATCCAAGACATAATGATCATTTTCAAAAGTTTTAAAATCCTGCCTTAAAGAACAAACAGCTGGCTATCATCCCATCCTCTGAGTTTTAAAAGAGGATCTGTTACCAACTCATTCACTTGGATACATTAAGACTGACCAGTCTCTCTGGGTCAGCGTGTGATCCAGGACTGTTCCTGGAGGTGGGGCCCCAAAGTTGTTGGACATGCAGGAGTAGAGGGTGGTGCTGATGCGCTTTTGGACCACGATGAAGACCAGCTTGGGCTCATAGGTGGGGAACGTCTCAAAGCATTTGATCAACTGTGGGATCTCATACTGCTCAACCATCCTCAGCTGACCGTCTGACACACCGTCACGATACACCACAATCTTCTCTGGCAAGTTGTGGTTCACCTGCACAAAAGAACATTAACAAAAGCCAATGAATCATTTAGTTATGGCATGGCACTCCTGCCCCCCACTGGGTGTTTTATGAAGTTGCTGAACCCAGTGAGACAGACACAAGGGAGGGAGCAGCCATTGCCATCATCTGCAAGTCCTGGCTGAAAGGTTGAGATGTGGTTTAGAGCAGGGCTTTACAGTGTGATAATGTTTTTTTTTTACTGCTTTAAACTCAAATTTTTGACCATATCTTATAAATTGCTACTTTTAACAGTGAACTGCAGTTAATGTGACAACACAGTTTACAGTAAATGCTGAAGAATTTAAGCTGAGTACAGTTTGGAGTTAAAAAAATACTTTGATGTAAAGTGTCCAACTCCAAACTCAGTGTACATTTTACCAAGCTGCTGTCAGAGATTAAAGAAACCACATGCAAGCAGTGGCCAGGTTTACCTCAGTAAAACCTGACAGGATTACAACACATTTTAGGTATTATAAGCTTGTGCCATTTACTTCGTAGTACTTCTGCAATGCAGCCAGGAAGCAAATTCTGAAGCCATTGATCAGCTCTTCATTCGGTGTCTGGAAAGTTACTCTGGAGTACCAGCGGGTCAGTGAACTGGAGAAGAAAAAAGCAAAAGCATTTCTATTAAGACTAGATTGCACAAAATGGAAGGGTGAAAAACACATTTACTCTCCAAAACACAAAGATTTTTAATTGATCTGCACATTTAATCTTTTATTTTTATTGTGGGGATGTACCAATAGATTTTCTGCAGATACAACCTCATAATTTGCCAGTTTCATCGTGTAAGAAAGGACACAAGGCGGTGTGTGGCAGGTAGGTAGTAACTAAAATGGCTACCACCAGTAAGCTCTGAGCTCCACATGAATTCATTTTGAGTAACTGCTGAGAAATTATGAATCCAAACAAGAACCAAAACTGGGGGAAAAAAGTTTACCTGTTCACACTGGCGACAAAGCCCATGACTGATTGATGCGCCTTGCTGGTGTCATGGTGGACATCCACTCCGACCACCATTAAGTGTTTCTATTGAAGTGAGGCAGACATTTATTACTCTCATTAGAATATGATACATAATTTCACAAGGTACTATCAATTATGCAATGTTATGCTTAGTTTAAAGGACCTACTAGGAATGAGCAAGTGCATCATCATTACCGCAAGATACAGTCACAAAACCAAGTGACACAGTAGAGATATTTTCCCAAAACCATCCATAGACCCAGTAGATAAAGAGTTTCTTCCTACTCCTGTAAAGACATGAAACTCACCAGAGGGACACCGACTGTCCACAGCTCTCCTCCCAACTTGCTGTTCATCTGCAGGAGTATCTTTTGGGCAACACTCTTCAGCTTTTGCTGCTTGGAAATTGTCCGCACATTAATGGCCTAATGACAAACGCATGACAAAATATAAATAAATAAATCACTCAACATACTCCATTTTTTTCTAAACCAATCATACAGATTCACTTGACAAACTTTACATACCTGGGACGGGATGGGACTTCTGACACAGCAGAGCTTCTTGATGGCACTGTAGAGATCGTCTCTGTTGCCAACCATGATGCACACTACAAGCTGCATCTTAGGCTGTGGACAGACAAGAAATTAAAACGTGTACAGGGTGGACTTCGCATTTATGTTGTAGGCTTGGTTAAGTAGCACCAGACAGTCGAGGATGTCCAGTTTGTACGGCCATTTACATTTTTAATTTGTGCTTAACATCACAGCATTCATTAGTAATGACAAAGAAAGATGGATGAGACAAAATGGACACTGTGAATTTAGTCAGTTAGCAAGACACATTAGCTAAACACTCAAACATGCAAAATCATTCAGGGCCTGACACCAGCAGCTGCTAAGGTTGCCTTAGGAAACCAGACTGACACCATTTTGCAGTCTCATTTCTGCAGCAACCACTGCGACACAGTTACACATAGAGACAGAACAGACACTAACATTGCAGCAACAACTTAACAACTGCTATCTAGTCACAGCAAGAGCTATTTAGTCACATGGACTTGTTGAGCATGAATGCAGGGAGAAGGATGTTTATGCAATATTTGATAACAAATTAATACATAAATTACTGTATTACTGTAAATACTACATAGCCAAACAACCTCAATGTGGCTCAGAGTATCTTTACTTCAGTGAAATATCAATCATATTTTAAGTCCACATATCACAGCACATGCTCCTGTGTGCTACTCTTGTACTATAAAATATGTTTAACAACACACTATTAAGACAATTAGCACAGAAAGTGAATCACTCTTTATTAGCTCTCACTCGTAGACTACTTAAGCTTTAGTATCAGTTACCATCAGCTTGTCAAAAAACATGCGGGGAGAGCATGACAATCATTTGTTGTGGATACATCATGAGTGATGCAAGTAGTATAAAGTCAGTCATTACACTTAATAAGCTACTAATCTAAATGTAACATATATTTTATGTCATACCTCACTGGTGAGCTGAGAGTGGATGCTCTTGAGGTAGGTCTCAGTGCGGTCGTCCCTGAGCTCCACACGAATGGGCCGCTCCAGCCGCACCCCAATAGGCCCAGCCACCTTTTTAAAGGTTGATACCAGCTCTTCTGCCTGTTCTGCACAGCGGCGAGGGTAGAAGATGGCCCAGATATTCAGTGGGATCTAAGAGTAAGATGGAAAAGTTGGTGAAGAAATAAATAAATACTGCAGCCATTTCTGAGACTGAGCCAAAATAACTGATGTAGTTGGAGGCTGGTGGTTGCAGAGGGCAGATAGCAGCTGTGGCTGCCAATCACTGCAGGCAGAGTTTGGGTTAAGTTTAAAAACGTTTCGTCATGTCACAGATAAATCGTATAAATGAAAAACAAAGAGGCATCACCAGACATTCATCTACAAGACTCACAGAGCTGATTGAAGCATCCCTCACAACCTCTCTGGACCAGGATGAATCAGCACCTGTGGCAAATGATGAAGACTGCAGACAGATGGTTTCAACAGGTAGAGTTCTGCCTTTGATCTGCAAGAGACAAAACCAATACACAATATACCGTTCAAAACAAATGCACGTGTTACAAGAAATAAAATGAAATAAAAAAACAACAATCAAATATGCCATCAACATAAGTTTAAAAAGCAAGAGCCAAGCAGAACACATAAACACTAGATTATATCATCTGCTTACCTACCTGCTTCACCACTGTGCACCCATCTCACATCAAGCAGCATTTCAATATCTGACAGATATTTTTTTTTTTTTTTTTTTACCAGACTTCCTTTAAGTCAGGACCTTGTTTAAACACTAAAACCGACTCTGAGCAGAATTGTCGTCCACAACTTCTAAACATAATAACTTTCTGTGTTTTCAAACGGTAATGAATTTCTTTTTTATATTTGATGCATTTTGTAGAATGACATTTATTCATTCTGAACCAACTGTATTCTTGGACTGAAAAGCAAGATCACAATATTAGACAAATATTGCATTTATCATAATAAAATAAGGCCAAGACACTTGGCAACACACCCTGGCCTTGTGAGGAAGCTGTGAGCTGCATTGTTTACAATATATGAATTTCAAAAGCGTTAATCTGAAGTGAAACATACTCTTTGCATGAAATATTGTCTGAAAAGAGCTGCCGAGCCTCACCACCAGGAGTTGTGAGCTGATCTCCAGTCCCCATCGGCTGAGCTCCTTCTGACTCTCAGGGTTGGCGCTGATGTTCTTCAGGAGCTGTTTAATTGAGCTGGTGTGCTGGTCACCGCTCACGTTGATGTGCATGGTCACCTCCTACAATATGAAATCTTCACTGAGTCTGCTTCCATGAGCTCTTCTTTTAATTTATACACAAATGCATTCAGACACAACATTTTGGGGGCTTAAATGTACTTTCTTAGGAAGAGTGATTTTGATAAGCGTTGATGCAGCAATTACATTATAACAGTGAATGCCCAAACTGGTGTGAACCTTGTATTGTGACTCTAATTTATCTTTCATAACAAACCTACTACGAATGCTTCAGAACGACAATTCTTTCTATTGTTTAGAAACATAGGAACACTGTCTATACTTTACAGCTGATCAATGTAGGTGTTTGAAGATATAAAAAGGAAGAACATTGTGTTGAAACATCACATGTACCTGCATGGTTCTGAAGTCCTTCCTCATTTTCTCAGAGATTCCTGTCATGAAGGAAAGCTCTGGCACCAAGAGGATCTCTCCAGTTATGATTTGCTGCAATGAATCAGAATTAAAAAAAAAATCTACACTGCTCAGAGTTCACTGCACATATATTTTTTAAATACTGTCATTACCTCTTTGAATCATTATGCTTTTCATGGACTCAACAACCTAAAATATTCATGTGTATATGAAACTACTTAAGTCTGAGTAGGTTGTTCATCCAAACCAGATTGCCTCTCACATGGGAAAATGTGCAACAGCTTGATACGACAAAACTGTTTTAGTTGCTGTAAAGCATTTATTTTCATTATGTGCAATTGAGGTGCTGATGTATAGATTGCAAGACTTGGCCATTAGGTGGCAATCTGATGCAAGAATTCACCTCATATCAGCTGACTGGTCTACAGTAAGGATCATAAGATTATTATAGAAAGAAACACAGCTGACATTGTGTCTATTACATTTGTTATGATGTTAAAATAACTGAAGAGCAGTTCTACCTTCCCTCCTGGCCTGGCTCTCTCCTTCGGGCGATGCATGAGCAGAGGCTGGTCCATCTCTTTGATTGTAATGCCGTAGTTCTTGCTGTCAACAGATAGAAGCCCGTGTGATGCACAAGTAAGACGAAAAGTAAGAGTGAATTAAAAGAAAAAAACAAAAAGAAAAACACTAATAGCCAGATATAATTTGGACTTTTGCTGCTACTCTGAAATAGTCACAATTTCAATACGCAAAAACATCAATTTTGATGAGTCTCACCTGTAATACTCCACAAAGGTTGTTTTAGTGCCATCCATCAAAGTAAAGGTGTCTTTGGGTGACTTGTCCCACTCGATAGCATCAATGCGGTATGTGCGGTTGTTGTAGCGAGTGATGACAATGCTGCCGATGAGTTCTTTGGTGCATTCGTCTTGGAAGTTCTCTTTGCTCTGTTGATACAACATGTTCCTGGCGGCAGGCAGGAGCCAAAGGTAATTTTTTTCTTCCATATTTAAACAGAAATTATGAATAATCTACAGATGCAATAGATAAATTGCAATAGAATACTGCATTTAGCAATTCACTGCCCTCCAACTCACCTCAGACGCACCAAGACGTCACATCTTACAGGCTGGTATTTAATTATGTATGACTGTATCATAGAGTATGGCATCTATATAGCTCTGTGTGCCTCAGTAATGGCATAACCAATGTTCAAACTTGTATGAGTATGTCTGGGTACCTATATAGAAAGCACCAAAAATAAAAACAGAATAAAAAGACGCACTCTTGATTTTATTACTCTGGAGTTTAACAGAACAGATTTTCTACTAGGTCATTTTTAGACATATGAACGATGTCTACAGAATTGGCATATGACAATGTCCACGGAGACACATTGTGATACTCGTGTTCTGTCTCTGAAGCTTGAACAAAGTTAACTGCCTAGCTATGCCAAGGAAACTCAGCCAAGAAAACAATGCAAACAACAATGCTAAGATTTAGCTGGCGATGGAAGATGCAATCCCAGCCCTATTTTGAACTAAGCAAGTGATTGCTGATAAAACTAAATGTTTGACTTGTGAGTCACTTAAAGGCATGCCATATCAAAATGTTAAGCATAATACCCATGTTATTTTTTATGTCGATATAATAAAAAAAATCTTATTGTGATCAAGGCAATATTGCAAGTTGTTCGGAAAATGACCTTATACCGTCCGTTACACACAGCAACAACAAGCATGGCTGAAAGTGAGAAAGTAACTCGTCTCCTAGAAGGGGAGCAACTTCAGTAATGTGCAAGTGGCTTGGTTACCAAAAAGTAACAACAAAAGAGGGCAATAAGGCAAACTTATTTCAGGTGAGCAATCCCACAGATAAAGTATGAGGAGAGTAAAAAAATTTTGAACTAAAAATATTTGTCTATTTTTGTCAAATAGTAAAGAATATCGTTATTGCAGAAATATCCTGAAATATTATGACATAAGAGCCACAACGTTTTACTACATGTGACTATGAATTTATCTCTGAACTTGTACCCATTTGTATGCTACTGTTGAGAGGCGTTTTGAACTCACATGACATTTAGCACAGAATCGTTCCTCAAGACTTTGTGAGAGACATCTATGCACAGGTACAGGCCGCCGTCTGTGCGCTTGATACAGGTTGAATAGCCCGGCCACACTTGCAGCCTATAAAAACACACAAGAAGGAAAATGAACGGACTAGAATTGCCATGATACTAGATAGTGTTGTGCCTCGGAAGATACAACTCAGTACTAACCCCTGTTTTGCCAGAATGACTGCGCTTTCTGGATCGTAATGATTTCGACCCACCAACTTCAGTCCAATGACTTTCATTACCCTTGAAAAAAAAACAACAACACTGGGTCATGTACAGTCATTTGGACATCTTTCAATCCATCCCAACATGATGGTAGAGAAATAATGACATAATTGTGGTTGCTTGGGTTATTTCATTAAAAGGGCTCTGACACAAAGCCAGACTGCTTTCAAAAATTGGGCATTTTGCTTGAACAGGAAAGTTCTCCGGGAAGAAGAGGACATTAAATTATTAATCGAAAAACAAACAACTCAGATATAATGGTCAAGGTGAATATAAAATAAACAAGTACATGGAAACACTTAATTATCATGATATTTGAATTTCCCTCAGGACAAAAAAATATCCATCTATATTGATATGAGTGGATGGAGGGCAATTACAGCATGTCATTTTAAATTCTTAAGCTGACAATGACTGTCATTATTGCTAATGTTAACTACGTGAAATTTGTGGAGCTGTTGAACACTACTGATTTGCATTTTGACTTTTTTCCCCCCCAGCTTTTTTAAATATTAAAACTTAAAATACCTTCTGAGCACCACATTGTAGAATGGGATGCACAGATCCGAGTTGGGTGGCAAAATCTTCTTCATTTGGATTTTGATTACTATTTCTTCATTATCAGTTCGTCTCAAACTCTTGAGAACCACCTGTAGGTCATCCAAATATAAAGCAACAGAAGGAATCTGGTATTAACTTAAGCAATGTGACTTACATAAAACTCAATGCATTTAAACTAACATTATTTAGGAATAGGAATTTAGTTATGTACATACAAAAATATTAAATTAACAAAAGGACAGAGACAGTAAACACCCCACATCATAGTAAATAAACCAAACAACTTATATTTGTGATACGTACGTCCTTCAGTTTAATAGGCAGGTAGAGTATGGAGCCATCAAAAGCTACCACTTCCCCTGTGGTCGAGCGGTGATCTTTCATCATGCCAAAACGCATTGCCATCGATTCAACATTTGGACTGAAAGATAAGATTGAAAATGCACAATTTCTAGAATTCGTACAATACTTTGTCTTGATTACCATTAGGGTTGGGTGATGTCTGCCAAATTAGCATATGACATTCTCTACTGTGAACAGTGCTGATAGACGATGACACTGTGTATACTCATTTGGAGGAGCGTGTCCCCTCAATGTTGTCCTAAGGCAGAAGTTGCTTATTATCTCACCACTGTAGCCGGAGCCGTTTCCCACAGTTGCTCTGACATAAATCATCAATCGTGTCTCACCCTGCAGAGGAGACCATCTCCTACTACCAACGACATAGGTTTAAAAAGCGCCCTTATCTCTGCACTACATGTCTGTAACTTAGCTATGTTCAGCCTCATTTGCATAAAACAACATTGGTCGACTGGCCATGGAGGCTAAGCTCAGAAAACTGTAAAAAACGACATGACAGAAACAGCGGCCTGCAGGAAAAGAAACATTGCTGCCACAAACTTTACCAATCTTTGGTTTGCCTAACTGAGCTGGTTTAATAAGAAAATAAGAAAACGGGACATGGAGATGTAATTTTGGTGCACTGAGCAGCAGCATGCTTCTTGTCATTTTCATTCCCCACAGATCACATACAACAGCAACAACTATTGCCCAACGTCAACTCTGAGGGGACTCACCACTTAATTGTGCTCTCTAGTGGGGAGCCTTTTGAATCACAATATTATGATGGTCAGGGTCTAGTAGTCGATGGCTCTCAGCCATCAGTGATGGACAATGGGATCGTTCACCTGCCCAACCCCAATTACCACAATAAACTGACAATATAAATAGCAATAAACAAATGGTTGCCTTACAGCACAAAGCATGCCACCTCTGGGATTTTATTGTCAGCAATGCTTCAAATTTTGGCGTTGTTTGTCTATGTTCATATTTGGTTCACGACATGGTTCAGGTCATTCATGGTCACATATTACATTTTTCCACTGGCCATTTTTGTCCCTAAAAAAGGAAACACACAGGATACTTACGTGAACGTAACATGGTATTGATAAACAGCTTCATTCTTGCATCGAATCGGGATGTGGTTTGAAGCAATAGTTATAGGAGCTCCTTTTGTTCCAGCCTTATCAAGTGGTTCACTGACAAGATAGAGAATATGCATGTAAAAAAAGGTCGTTTGAGCACAAAACACCACAACAGTGACTCTCTTTGTAAAAATGAGTTTGATATATCTGTAAATCTGAAGTGAATTATGGAAATGAATTAGCCCTGTTAAGCGCTGATCAAATGTATAACGTTGCCTTGCATCTGTAACATGCTGCACTTGAACGCACGCAAAAACAACAGTCAAAGCCGTACTGTGCATCTATATGTATAATAAAAGAATTTAACATTTTACTTGTAGGTAGAATGGAGAAAAAAAAACAAGTTGGATGAGTGATGTAATGGAAATGCACAAATTAAGTCTAATATTGTAGACTTGCGCAACTACAGACACATAATGGCAGCTGGAGGTCAGCTTGGTGTCAAGACCCTTAGAGGTAAATGCGAAGTAGTTAAGTATACCTACCGGACAGCCTCCATTTTCAACTCCACCTTTGCTGGTGCAACAGTGGAAAGCTCCAGCACTTCTTGACTGGTGGGCACTGCAGCCATGGTCCCTACACATTATTTGCATTTTAACATCAAGCATCAAATTAACTTGCATGTAAATAAACATTAGATAACCTGCATCAAAAACACACATTAAAATAAAACATTTTTGGGATGAAAGATGCAAAAAGAAGGAAGGAGAAGAAAACATTTCATGTCCTGCTGTGTTGCATGATTTATCAGATTAATTTGTTCCTCAGATTGTCTACCTGTGAGGGAAGTCTGAGACTGTAAGGCTGCTTGTTCCTCAGGGGCTGGAGCAAGAAAATGGACAGGACCTGGAGTAAAAGAAGGGGGGACAGTCCATCCTCTTCCTACTCCAAGCTGAGGTATCGCTGCTCTTCCATGCCCCACCATTGTCCTAGGGGACAAACCTCGGCCATGGAAACTGTAACAGGCCAGGGGTTACATACCAGTTGTCTCAGTTCTTGTGAAAATGACAGAAATCTTTTTTTATTTTTTATTATTTTTGTATTTGTCCTGGCTAAATATCTCCAAATACTGACCACAATATATTGATTCTATTGACTACATTTTTGTACCAACAAGAAATTTATGATACACTCAAGCTAGATTTACAAGTAATATTTACTGAGGGAAACTTACGGCTAACCATCGTGAGAAACTGTCTCTTAATATTTGTGAACTCGAGTTCAAAGCTGCCATTTCATTTCATTTCATTTCATGGAAACAAAAGTTCCAGAAAAACTACTGCACCACTTCAGTTAAGGAGACACCTCTCTGACAACAAGTACAAAGTAAAAGCATAGACAGCTGTAGGATTAAACTGAATTGTATCTGTTCTGTATGTATGTGTTCTTGCATTGGGTTGACAAGTGTTTCTGATATTTAGTGTAGGTCAGACACTGCATCTTTTGCCACCTACCTGCTGCCTCTGCCCATAACCTCTTCAGGTTGGCCACAGCTCTCTGGGCTGCTGAGTAGACCTGATGAGGCACCTTGCAACTTCACATCTCCCACATCTCCAGCTGCTCCTCTTCCTGTAACAAAACTGAACTACTCAGTTCCAATTGATCTTCTGCAGCAGGGGTTAAACCTGTATTGGCAATCAATCTGAATGAATCAATGCATGTCAGGTCATTTATGTTTACTTTTGTCCTCTCTAACATGGCCGAAGAGGGGACATTAAGGAAACCTAATTTAAGTATAATGATGTTTAAATGTCATTTAAGCAAATCTCATCAGACATACATAGACAATGAAAAGAAAATGCATGCACATGTGGGAAAGCCAGAGGTCAGAGACACCATGAACTATATGAAGAATAACTGCCATGACCAAATCCAATCTGACTTTTCCCAGTCCAAATCCGATCAAAAATTATTTATAAAAAAAACCCAGTTATAACAACAACAATTGGCTAAGTGCTGTAGAGTCAGAAATAGCAAAAGACAACACTTTCTTCAGCTTTTTTGTACTGAAGGAACTGTTCAATTAAAATACTTGACAGAACACACAGTATTTAATGGAATAAAAAATTAAACGTAATCGTATTCAACGATCAACACAGATTATATAATTTTATAGATGTGACAATGTACTTGTAATTCGACTGTTAAAAAAGACATACATACATACATACATAAATAGATAAATAAATATTGGGCCAAGCTCTATTTGATACAGACCCACTGGGAGTGTTCCTCTTCCCCATGATGTCATTGACGAATCAATGCCAATTCCTCGAAACATTGAGACCAGTGCTGATGTTTGACCATGGGTGGGCGTGTCAACCTGTGAGCGGATAAAAACATCAGCTCTTTGTGTAGGGCTATTATATTTATATAATAACTGCAACTGTATATGCACAAAGACACATTTTTGACCTCAACCTTCAAGGTCTCTTCTGTGAGATGTGGTGTTGTGGTTTCAGGTGGAGGTGGTGGTGTCTGTCTGTGCTGTGGCTCTAGACTTGGCAGGATGGCACCTCTTGCCACCCCTACTTTTGGTTCAGTTGCTTGGAAAAGAAGGTCTCTGGCTCGGCTGAATACTCCATCTTCAGGCTGCAGCAGCAGCCCCCTAGCTAGTCCGACCACAGGTTCAGCAATGGGTAGTGCTACTCCTCGTCCTCGTGGGGTATCGCCAGGAGTGAGAAAACCTCTGGCTCGTCCTAGACCAGGTCCTTCAGTAGAGAGCGGCAGCCCTCTACTACGTCCTACAGCCGGCTCCTGTGGCTGCAGTGCTCTTCCACGTCCCAGCCAAGCAACGCCCGTCATACCACTGAGGTCAGGAGGTTTTTTTGGATCCATTTGGTCTACTGCTGATGTTACAACAATGGGTTAACTGCAACAAGAAAAACATAGGATAAAATTCATAACTAAGGGGTTTAAGTCAGTTGATCATAGCTACCAAAGGATATGTTGCATTGTGATGTGGGTCTGTCAGGCAACATTGTTTGTTGTTACTAAACGCCAACATTCAGCTCTCATTTACCAATTTAAGATTTTTTATTGAAGACACTGTACACTAGGGGTACACCGATATTCAGCAGTGTTATAATTATTGATATCCTTGTTTTTTGTGACTTATTCTCCTGAAAATAAAATCATAAATTCACTTTGGCTCTGATGCAGCATCCTTTCTCTGTTGATGGTTGCCACTCGGCAGGCTCAGAGTTCACAACACAAACTGTCTGTCACGAGTAATCAACCAACCAGCACCAAAGAACCTGAATTTGCTTGGTAAAGTTATCCAATACATGAAGTTGAGTGAAAGTATTAAATTGCAGAAAATGGAAATACTGAAGCGAAGTACCTCCAGGCTGTACGCAAGTACAGTACTTGTAAATTGCAGCTGGTTATACACTTGTTGTTCTCGACTTTGAGACTAAGATTTTAATTTTTCCTGTACATGTACATCAGTTCCCAGTCTCCATGTTTACTAAAAAATCATTAATCTGCCTTGATAAAAACATATTAGTCGACCCCTAGTGTTGAGTTATTGAAAAAAGTGAGCCTGACACTTTCTGCACGTGTCATCAAAATAAGATGAGTATTACAATAAACCATCTGCTTCTCATTAGGACAGAGGAGATGTCCAACATAGATTAAAACTTGCAAAGTACAAGGAAATAGGGATGTCCTGATCAGGTTTTTTTTTTTTTACCCCGATCCCAATCCTAGTCCTTTAATATTTAATAAATGCCAATACCGAGTCCCAATCCGATACTTCGCCTTAACTAATATTTTCCTGGATAATACAGCTGCATTAAGAAAATAAAAGTACCTGCATCCAAGCTGTTCCTTAATAGGTTTTTTTTATTTTGTTGAAACAAAGTATATACTTTCAAATGGCTCTTTCTTATTCTGCATAAGCTATTCAACATTGGCCTACCACCTTCCTCGCGTTAGCGGGTGAGTCTGTGACGCTGCACTCTGACAGCAGACCCTTGTGTACAGCCAGCTGAAGAGTGTGCAAGACGCAGCCCACGCTTGGTACCTCCATACCATCCACTGCTTTTTTTCATATTCCTTATGTTGTCATGTTAAATGACATGGACCAGTTGCTGTCTATTTCACACACGTTCAGCATCTCCTCAATTGCCTGCTTGACATGCTTTGCTGTATGAGAACCTCGAAACTAGTGTGCATACCAGCACCTTGTAAATCTAAAGTCGAATCAATGTAATGTAATGCCAAGATAACAGGGCATACCAGGGATTCAAAAACTCCAGATGACGAAGAAAACCCTGATCCTCTACAATTAATTTAATTAGCTTCTCTGTAATATTTTATCACATAAAATGAGTAGTATTAAATGCAGCTCTTCTGTTACCCCTCACGAAACGGTCTTATTGCAGATGTTACATGTTGACATTGGACTGCTTTCTCTTTCTACTTTAAAGGGATATTCCGGCGTAAAACCATGGATTAAATTTACGCCGGCATTTTATCCACAGGTTTGCGAGAGTAACAGTACGCGCATGTCTCAGTTCTGCCACAAATTGTGCTCCAACGTTCGTTTTTGTCTTAGTCATGTATGATGTTAATAGTATGGCCCTTAAATGCATTAAACTGACATTACTGTACAATAATTACACAGCTCTTGTGAGAAGTAAGGTTCAGTACAAACCTCAAGCATTGCAAATATAAAATACAGTAAGATGGACTTTTACTGTATTGAGGACAGAGTCATCTTTGTTAGGGCATACTCTACTACTCCAAAGAAACCTCAATTTTAAATGTAAAATTCACCCAAATATTTACCACTGTGGCATAATTTTAACTCAGCAAGGATTCTTCTATAGGCTTACTGACATGCAGGTACTTTAATCAGATGCAAAGCAGAGAAAATAAAAAGACAATATTGCTGAGAACACATGGCGAATAAGCTAGCTAGCATGACGCATAAGGAAGAAACGTTAATGGTGCGTTCCATTGCAAGTCGGAATTTCCAAGTCTTATTTCCGACTTCACACCTAAAAGCATCCCAGTGCATTTGCTCACAAAAAAACATGGATGCTCGCTGCAAACGTTAGTTTGCACGAAAAGTCTGGCAACTTCACAAGCAACTACAGTAGCTACGTTACCAGTTAATGGCACTTGAATCAAGACAGGATTTGGCGGCTCCTAACGTTAACACATACCCTCAAGAGGCTTCTTGAGCACAGAACTGAATGGAGGCGAGAATGACATCTACAAAATATGTGCACGTTTCAAAGACAAACTGTGATTAAGAGTTTTTTGAAAAAAAAAAAAAAAAAGGGATCTTGCCCGAGTTTCCAACTCAGATGGCCGTTCCATTGCACTTTTCCTTGTCGGAGTTCGTTTTTCCCCCCTGAGTTCCAGGTACAATAGAACGCACCATTATCATCGTTAGCCTGACTTCAAAGCTAACGGTAATTGGCTAACACTAGACATTATGGCGCCTAAATTCATAGGCTCGTCAAAAGTACTATTAATTTATCCACTCACTGACAAACGTTGTTGACTATGCTATCCAACACAAGACAATACGTTAAAAAAAGACATTGTGGCATGGCACCACTTGTAACTTGATTACATTAACCCGAAGTCAGCTAGCTTACTTAGCACGTGTTGAAGAAAATGTACATTACACACAACCTAGAGTGACAACCACTCGAGAATAAATTCGACCAAAAGTTACAGGAAACTCAGAAATATGTTTTCCCAAACAAGAATAGTTAACAGTTAACAGAATTAGTTATCAACGTTACAGCATGAGGACTTACATACACTCGAGGGAAACGTCTCCAACCAGGCTCAATGTCAAATCGATGTAAATCACCTCAGAAAGACAGACTGGACAGATGGTCTCTTCCCTCCCTCGCCCTTATTGGATAACCAGTTGATGCTGAAGCAAGGCATTGGTCTGGTGCACCTGTCAATCTATAATCATTAATTTAAATGATGCTGAGGAGTATTGTTGTGTCGCCCTCTGGTGGTCTTCACCTGTGTAGACTACCTCAGTTGTACAGGTGGTGCAGCAATATGGGTAATCCGTGGCACATTGCAAGCATCAGTGTCAGTGACCTGCATTTCCCGTGAATGACCTTTAATGCTGACTCATGAGTTGCAGTCCAGATTAGCTTTTGGAGTGATTACATTATGATAAAATGATTCAATCTTGATATTAGACGAGTGACAGCGATGCGCATTTGGCCTTTTGCTGGGTTATTAATGATGAAAAATGTTGGTTTTTTGCCTTTATCACCACACATTAACCCAGTTATGCACCTGATCAATGTCAGATACAACTTTCCAATTTGTCTGCTATTTTGTCTGTCAGAGCTCTGAGCAATAACATATTTGTGCGCAAATCACACAGGAAAATGAATTGTACAATAATAAAATTGTATTGTAGATTTTACAATACATGTCATTCCATCCATTATCCGAAACCACTTATCCTTTTTTAGGTTCATAGGGGGGCTGGAGCTGACCCCAGCTGACACTGGGCAGGGTACACCCTGGATAAGTCACCAGTTCATCAGAGGGCTGACGTATAGGGACGAACAACCATCCACGCTGACATTCACATCTACGGACAATTTAGAGTAACCTATTAACCCACCTTTTCTCAGTGTAAGGGGAGAGCATTCAAACTCTGCACAGGAAGGCCCTGTCCCAGCCGGGTCTCGAAACCCAGGACCTTCTTGCTGTGAGGCAACACAAAACAACTTCCTTTTTGGACAATTACCGAAACTAAGTATTGGCTGTGTGTATCACAGCAGTTTTAAGGCATTCAAGGGAAAATAGTAAGTCTTACAAATCTTGGATCTTGCCAAGAGTATCACTTTACAACTACAAACATTTGTTTTAGATAGAAAAAAAAGCAGAACTTAAGATGACAAGATAGTCATGATGAGAAGCTGCTTGACCTCCTACCCAAGGTCAGCTGTTCACATACACATAGATTTTGTGTCTCTCTGTAATTTGAAGAGAGTTACAGGTGGACTAACATTCTTTAAAGTCCTAAAGATCTTGGAGCTTTAGTTTTCAGGTCACCGGTCAGACATATTAGCAATTAGTCTTAGACCCCTTTGGAATAATCACAAAAATGCTCCCAGAGGTACAGAGGTGATGACTTTGTGCTCACGCCTGGACTCTGCAGGAATAAATTAATCATTGTTCCAGAAAGTATTGCTTTGGTCCTTTTCTATTGTTTCCTGGGGAGTGGCCTGATGGGACAGTGTGTTTAAACTCTCCTTGAGTCAACTTTTAGCTTGATGGTCATGCCTATTTCCATTCTAAAAAAGTCAGCATTCAAAAAATTCCACGTTATCCTTGGTGCCTCAAGTAGAACAATCGCATAAGAAGCGAAAGATAAAAGTGACCCTGACGAGGCTTGTAAATCATGGCGAGGGATGTATATATTGACATACATAATGAGGAGTGCTGCAGGTATGAAAATTAAATTGACACTCCATAATGAATGTAAACACTGCCCCCCGAAAATCAAAGACCAAGACCACATCAGATTCAAACAATTATGCGTGATGTTACAGTGGCTGTCAAAGAAGGAGCAGTCGATTATGTCATGTATTGGCTCACTATTCCCTGCGTGTGGCTCTGAATATGTTAACCTCGCCAAAATGTAGATGTAAAGCCGTGTAGCTGAGAGCTCGTCAGTCGGAAGGTTTTATTTGACCCTTATTATTGTAGCGCGAGTGTCGTTTCAGACCAGTTTAAATGTTGAGAATGAGCATCTCAACCCTGAGAAGTATGACTTCCTGCAGGTAGCTTACTCATCCGTGATGCTCCTTTTCAACAAGCCACTTTCACTCTCACTATGTCCTACAGAGATCAGAGTCGGCAGAGACACGTTGTGGTTTGTAGGTGTGAATCAGGTGAAGGGTGGTTGCAGCATGCTTGCAGAGTGAACTCGACCCTGTGGAGAAAGGAAGCTTGAGTATTTGAAATGAAGTATTTGAAAACCCTCTCCTTCTTAGTGATTAGTGTGAGGCTTGCCCACATCACTGAAACTGACAAACTGTCATGCTTCTTCTATGGTGTATTCTGTTACTTCCTTTTCTTGATGCATAAGACAACAGACTATAAAAATATCTTCAGAGCAGCGTTATTTGTGTTGAAAAGACGAAAATCAAACTGTAGGCGGCTCGATTCATTGACACACTTGAGTAACCCCCACGAATTGTTCAATATGTGGACATAAAAAGCCTCTGAGATATTGAAAAATGTGCTCTCTGACTTAAATGAAAGCCACCCACAGACACTACTAACCATGCCAAAGTCTGTTAAACACAACTAAAGAACTAGAACGGGACACAAGCTATGGCACTCAAATTCCATAGTCCTTAACCATAATTTTAAGCTCAGCAGATCTCGGATTCTCACGTCCTGAATATCTGGATTCACACAAGTTTATTCATGACCGAGTCCCGTCCTCCATCCAAGTTTTGTCGGATAATCATTTCTCTACTTTGTGTAATCCTGATAAACTGACCAACCAACCAACAGAGACGTACAAAAACATGACCTCCTTGATCATATTTTTATTACATGATCCAACATATCAGTTAAATGTTTCTGAATGCTTAAGGCTGCATTCACATGTATCCATTAGTGTTTTATTGTTCGTTAACAGGCGCAGTGCACAATCTATTGTTCCAGATAAAGGACATCCCTGGACGGAGGCGCAGACATGAGCTCTGGTATCTAACACTGTGTCCTGCACATGAAACTGTAGATTTTCAATGTCAAAGCAGATCCTTTACCATTAAAGCTTAAAGGTAAGATAAATCTATACAGTTTAAGTCTGTCCAATTGACTCATAACAATGCTGGCAATGATGCTTCAGTGAGGCTTTGACTCAATTTCTGAATGAAGACTGGGGTGCAACAAGGCCACGGTGGGAACTGCTATAGCAGCTGAGAGCAAAGTTTGTGCTAATAGAGAGAAAAGACATGACACATTTATTAGTATGGAACCAAACAGTCTTTTGTTGCTATGGCCATGACTTAGAAAATGTCATGAGTTTTAACTTTTATTCGTCCACATTACGGTGAACACTTATGTTAATGGGCTTAATATAACAGGGTTCATGATGGAAGATGAAATGGCCTCCTCCTCTGCTGCGCTGCACTTTGTGTTTTCCATACCTGATCTTACATTGTAAGCCAAAACCTCTTTCAGGATAACTTTTTTTTTATGCACTAGAAAAAAGACACTTTCACACAGAGGATGTGAGTTAACTTAATTGACATCTCCATGTAGACTCAAGACTTCAATTCAGGGCTGCACTGATAATGATGAGCTTGATTTTAAAACAAGAAGGCAGAAAATGTAAAAACACAAATAGACAATATGAGTCATAACAAGTAAAAGGAATAAAAGTGATAGAAGAGGCAAAATCACAGAAAGAGAAGAGAAAAAATAAACAGATAACTATAAACATAAATGCAAAATTAGAAATAAATAAAAGAATAAAAACAATTTAAGCTGCAAGCAGCGATGAACAGGCCCTCGCAGTCCACGCGCGTTGGGATGCTGCCGTCGGGGTGTGCTGTGTAGATGTATTCAGGGCAAGACCCTCTACATGTTTGAGCAATTTGGAGTAGATGGCAAACTGTATGTGGAAGTTATAATGAGTTGATGGTTTTATGGCGAAGCATCAAAATGGACCACGCCACCAGGTGTGACGTAGGTGAAAGTTTTTGATAAGTTTTTTCCACAGATGCTACTTGCAAAGTTTGTTGCAAATCGGTCAAATGGCGAGGAGTTCGAAAAAGTGAGCTTATCATTTTTTCACAGAGCCTTGATGGCCCATGGGGAAGTAGTCGCCTTGGTTTCATGTCATTCGGACAGATGTGGAGATATGCAACACTTTGTGTTTTGAGCAAAATGTACAGGAAGTTGTTATTTAATAACCTGATTATTGTTTGTAATATCAAAATTATTTAAATAAGTTTTTGTTAGGAGAGTCCAAAGATGCTGTGTGCAAAGTTTCGTTGAAATCAGTGAAATTGCCTGGGAGGAGAAAAAGTATGTTTGCTACATTTCGCGAAATGGACGTGACTATATGACGAGATTCAGCTCAATTCAGTGAACGCGTGGATATAAGGCTTTGAATGTGCGACAACGTGAGTTATAAACCAAAACGCACTTTCCTTGATAATAGTGCCACCTAGTGGTGGAAATGGAGGACGACAATAAATTATTTATTTATTCAGCAGGTGTGACGTATATTCCAAGTTTGGTGAGGTTTGGGGCATGTTCAGGCAGTGAAAAATGCGATCATTTGGAACGAATAAGTCGTCATTCGAAAAACAATACGGACCTCACAGGTCGAGACCTTCTCGGGCCCTAATAAAGGACGAAAAAGGAGAAGAAGAAGAAGACACAAACATCACATTGAAGGAATTTGGGAGAGTTAAACAAGATTATGAGGAGTAAAGGAATGAAGGACAAAAATAGATTAAAAATAACAAATAAGAGTAGTAAAGGACCCGAAAAGGAAATGACGAGGGAAGAATTAAAAACAGATAAACAGTCAGAGAGCACAAGGAATGAACGATGGAAATAAGCGGTTTAAGAGAAGTGTAAAACAAGACAAGACCCAAAACTTAAGATTAGGAACAAGACAAAATACCATCAGTTAAAAGCCACATGATAAAAAAGAGATTTCCACTACTGGAGCGCCCGCACAAAAAAAGCCTGATTAACTTTGGTCATGAGTCAAGATTTTGGGTCCTTCCAGAGGATCTCACGCAGCAATCCGGCTCAAAGGGAGGTATGAACTCACAGAGTCGTACCATCTGAGGCTTTAAAAACAAGCAGGGAAATGTAAAAAAGATACATTCTAAACCTCATAGAGAACCAGTGGAAAGCAGCAAGGACTGGAGTAATGTGGTCGCTGCTCTTTGTACGTGTTTACAGCCTGGCGGCATCATTACATATGCATTGGCTTAATGTGTTATTAAAATAAATGGGGTTCCAAAAAATTCAAAAAGCAACTGTTGGGCATAAAAATGACTTTCTACGTTCTAATTGAAGCAGAATAGAACAATGAACAAATACGAACAAAGCTTAGATTGATACTGGCAAGGAAACACTTACGGTTTTTTTCAGTATTGTCTGTTTTTCATTGGGAGTGATAGCAGCTTTGAGTTCAGCATTAAATCGCAGACAAACACTTCTATTATGCCCCTCTCTTGCATCTTATCGTTGTGATGAAATTACCTGTTCGCTGCCCGGTGCTCCTGCTCCGCGCTTGATTGTGCCACTTTATTAAGGTCATGTTCGCAACTCCTCAATTTGCCTCAGAGAAAACGAGATAAACAACGTTTATCTCCGCCCTGGCCTACAAACAGAGAACCATCTCCACCTGTCCGCCTTCAGCTGCAATCTGCATCTCAAGAACAGACATCTGACTTCCACTGACTGACTGATAACATTATGTCAGTTCATGTCGGGGCACAGATGGGCTCTCAGCCAACATAGTCAATAGGATTACCTGTCATGTCAGATGCAGCATGTTTGGATAAGATCTGAAGGGCTGCTTTTGGCAGCGCGCTCTGACTTTTAAGCATCAGAAAATGATTGACGTGTTGATGTAATTACAGGTCACAACTTGTACAAAAATGTGAAAACTTGATGGCAGCCATGGCCGGGACAGTTTGACTTATATTTTGGTTTCATTAGGATCCTTACTGCCCAATTAGGAGGTTCGGGCTTGGGAGCAAAACTCACATGGACTCACATGGGGCTTGTTTATTGGACAGAGTCTTTGGAACCTGACATCCAAACAGGCCATCGGGGATTTTCTGGCAGCTCGGAGGGATCAAAACAAGTTTTGCATTTTGAGGTCATTTCCTGTGATTGGTTTGAATTACACTTTCACTTCTGAGAAACTACGGCACGCTTTTAATAAAGGCTGAACCTGGGTACACCAAAGTTCAACCCTCAACAAATGATGTACTCAAGCATTAGAACAGAGTCCATACATACTGATGCCTGGAAGCACCACACACTTGGACGGATTACTGAAGTGGCACCACTGAGCACTGGCCCAGGGCCCGAAGCTCTGTTTGAAGTTACTGTTAACATGTTTGTTGGATAGTCAATCAAACAGCTATAAAGAGAGGGAAACTGACTACAAAGACAAACACGGGCAGCTAAATCAGGGCAAATGCACTAGAAAAGATGCAAAAACGGCGTCAAAAGACCTTTGACGATCAAAGAAACACAAAGTGAACACAAACAGCTGAAACACGACTACACAAACACTCAAAGTAACCATAAACACAGGCAGACCACCACACAAAGATGCAAAATGACAATAATCCGATGCAAAACAGTCACGAAATATACACAATGATAACAAGAAAACGCAAAATAAACATGAACAGACACAAAACGCTGATGCCTGAATGAATGTCTATGCTTGCAACAAAGAAACAGCTCCATGAACTGTTGACAACTTGCAAAAGGTTGATCTGAATTTCTCTTGCCAGGCTTCCTCCTGACTAGCACTGCAAATAATCAATTAATCTGCCAAATATTTTCAAGGTTAATCATTTAGTCTTTAATGGAATCGCACTTGTGTCTTCAAACTGCTGCTCTTGTCCAACAAACACCAGGGACTCTTTGTTATCTGTAAATGACAGAGAAAAGCAGCAAATCCGTACATTTAAGAAGATGTTGAACAACCTTTGCTTGAAAAATAAAAAACGATTAATTGATTTTCATAACGGGCGAGAGCTAATTTTGTTTCGATCGACTAATCGCTGCAGCTGTACTCCTTACTACCACCCCTCATCCACCCTCAACATCTCCTCATTGATCCCAAAGCCTAAACCACACCGGTTTGACCCTTCTAATTACTGATGTGCTGGGCAGGTTGTTTTGCATAAGTGCAGAGTACTCCCCTGTGAGGCTTTCCACCCTGGAAACGTGACCCTCCTCTGATCTCCGAGCATCTGTAGTATCCTTAATGTAAATCAGTAAATTTTCCTTGACAGCAGGAGGCAGAGGAGAAACAATCAGCTGTCACTGGCTTCAATCTGATGTGACAATCATGACTGACCTGTCTGTCGGACTGAGCAGTACAATGTTGAGTAAAAAGGCTGTTGTGGCTGTGGTGGCAGGCTGAGGGAATTGTGGGAAGCATCACTGGCCCCTCCAGAGCCGGAGGGGACAAACACACCACAGCTGTTGCGGCCTGGACGATGATGCAAGCAGCCAAAGTCCTGGGAAGCTCTCCCATATGTCCCTCCTGTCTTAGTGCATCATTGGCCGCGCCGGACTTTCTCTGCTTGAATTTGAGGAGCCGGAGCAGGCGGGTGGGGAAAGCGTGTCGTAGGCCTGCACCACGAGAGAGAACATGTTTTTGTGTTGCTTTTGAGCTGTTCTATTTATAAACAGGTGATTTGTGCTTGTTGGAGGCGCTGGAGATGTGCCAAGAGGTTCATTTCCTGTCTGTTCTTCGAACTCAAGAGGAATGTGGGAAAAGCTGGAATCTTTTGAAAGCAAACTTGGTTGCAGTGTTTTTCCCCTAAAAAAGAAATAAGGGAAGAAGGAACGAAAGCTTGGATGTGTTTGAGGGCTGTCACCGGGGATGCCAACCTGCCATACTGACCACGTGTTCCCGAGGAGTAGGAATATTCTGAGAGATTAAAGGGACACATTGTAGTTTTGGAGAGGAAATTCAAACTCACTTACGTTTACAATATTAAGTAGGTAATGATAGAAATTCAGAAATATACATTTTTTCCATAACTGAATAAACAAGAACAAAATAAGGTCCCCAGAACACTGTTTGAAGCTAGAAAGGTGGCAGGGTCCACCACAGCAAAACAGTATGTCAGATTGTTTATCTAGTTTGTTTAGGCATATTTTTTTTTTAAATCAATCAATCGATCTTTCTCTTCTGATCAAAACTCCTTTCTCAAAACTACACAGCGCACCTTGAATAAATCTGAGTCTCTATTTCCAGCCCAGCACCCTCTGCATTAAGTCAAGGTGCAGTTTGGAGCGGGAACCCTGTGCCCCCCCCCCATGCACAAATGGCCACTAAACTATTAATGATTTTGCGCGCTTGCTGCTCCCTAACTCCACTTCGAAAGCGAAGCGCTTATCTCCCGTACTCAGTGGTTAGTAGGCTGTCTGTGCGTCCTCGGTGATGCGTCACACGAATAGGTGCGGTTTGCGCAGCGCAACTCCCCAAATAGTCCATATCTGTCTGGTTAGTGCACTGAGACACAGGCACTTCGGGAGCAGCTATGATTAGATTCTCTAACTTTTGTTTTCGTCGTTTAGTTTTGGAGTAGAAGTTCGTTCTGGGGATGGAGCGTCCACCTACAGCGCTTCCTCACACGGATCATCCTTGAACAGGAACCAGTCGAGAGCCTTTGTGAGTCCCTTGGCAGCTCTGATGTCGTGCAGCTGCAACAACCTCGATCGAAAACCGCTGGGCAAGAGCCGGGAGCAGGTTACACACATCCAAATATGCGCGTAATTGGAGTGCACTGGCGAGGCGTCCCTTGCACCCCGACTGAGACAACGTTGTCGTGATGTACAATACTTCGGGAATTGAGCTCACTCTTAACAAGAAGGAGGATATTTCCGAAGTTATCAATGGCACCGTGCAGCTTCTCCACAACGCCCTCACCGCCAGTCCCACAACCATGTGGAACGAGTCGTGCGGGGAGCAGCTGCAGGATTTCGGGCGCCCGGAGAAGATCATCATCGGGGTGATGCTGGCGATCATCACGGCGGTCACCGTGATGGGGAACACGCTGGTGGTGATCGCGGTGTGCGTGGTGAAGAAGCTGAGGCAACCTTCAAACTACCTGCTGGTGTCCCTGGCAGTGGCGGACCTGTCTGTGGCCATAGTTGTGATGCCGTTTGTGATAGTGACGGACCTCACCGGGGGCAAGTGGCTTTTTGGAGACACGTTCTGCAACATCTTCATAGGCATGGATGTAATGTGCTGCACTGCCTCCATCATGACGCTGTGCGTGATCAGCGTCGACAGGTGAGTTTTCGAAGTTGGCGACCGAAGCTGCTTTGGTATTTCTAAGCCAGTTCTTCCGCTCGCTCGCGATGGCACCCACATTACGCATCCAGTGCGCCCTGCGTGGAGGAGCCACATGTATGACCGTTTTAAATAAGCTGCACTTAACCACTGAGGCACACCGAGGGCAGGGGCAGACCGAGAGCAAATGAGGTGATGAACGCTTGAACGTCTTTGCGCCAGAGAATGGCTTCTAAATGCCAAACTCCGGATTCCCCTGATCCTCTGCGCGGCACTGAACTTTGAAATTAGCACGCAGAGTGTAATTAATGTACTGCTCGCTTAATTAATTTGCTTGACCGGACTATGGCCAGTGAATCCCGTAATTACGCACTGCCACGTCTTTGATATATGAGTTACCACCGTCTTTCATCTCTGTTAAGGACACGGAGGTCGCACCTGCTCTCTATCATCACGCCTCCTGAACAATCTACATTTCAAATCAATTTAGATTCGTGTGAAGCGGCTTGAATCGCATGTACACCAACAGTGCACTGTGTAAAGTTGAATTCAAAGAAAACTGACGGCCCAGATATTGCTTGTTCTGTCTCAAAGATAAGAGCTTTATCAATTAGGAGGTTTGCATTAAAGGGGTACTATGTAGTTTTGGAGATGAAACGCAAACTCTGAATTTTTTTGCAATGAGGTAATAATACAAACTCAGAAATATTTCTCTTATCCACGACTGTATGAGAAAGCTGTTTAAAGCTAGAAAGATGGCAGGGTCCGCCACATATAAACAAAGAAGCCCAGTATGAAACTGTGTTTGTCCTTCATGGTCAGTTTGTTTATTCAGATTATTTAGACATGAAAACGAAGATTTTGTTTATTTAGTTTGTTTGGGCATAAAATAAAATAATAAAAAAAAAACAGTCAATGAAAATCCTTCTCTTCTAATTCAAATCTGATACCCCCAAACCACACAGTGCACCTTGAACACATTGCTCCAAAATAATTCATGAAAGTGAACTCCTGAATGTCAAAATGCTTTAAAATTCACACTTGAAAATGGGGAGAGTAAAGGTCGAGCACCCATCGTCAGGTATCAGCAGTCCATAATGCCAGAGCTGAGCCTGATGGCTTGTGACAAATGAGACATGTCCACTGCTCCCACTGTAATCCACAATGAAATAAAAGTCGAGTGATTTGTGTCACTGTTCTCCTTCAGTAACCATAATGAAGACAGAAGCCCCTTGCGGTATTGATGATCTGATTATTTCCTCCTGCTCGCCTATCAGGCCTTTTCACCTCGGCACATTACAGCCAGGATTATGCATGTCTTCTTCTTGTGGATACACGAGGCGCTCCGGTGTGGATGAAGGGCCAGCGATATTATGGGAGGAGGTGGATCTCAGATATAATGCTGCGATACGGCGTGATTGCTGCTGTCCAAGCTGATAGATGTTCATTGTGTTCTTGGCTGGTTGGATAGAGGTCAACTAGATTAGTAGGGCTGAAGCTGACAAGCTCTTCAGGGGCTTGGGTTAAATGTCACGGAGGTCACAGTGACTCTTGGCGATGCATGGACAGTGCGTGATCTGCAAGTCGTCTGCGGATGCTCCCTCCTCAGTCGGGTCGTGAGCTGCGCGGCCTCTTCTGTCAGTACGGAACAAGGAACACATCCTTCGGCCACATCCGTTTTTCATCATTATGGACCCAGCAAATGCACAAGGAGGACATTGTCTACATTTAATAGAACTAACCTGAGTTGATAAACAATAAACAATTTACAGGTTTTCCACTAGTCCCCTGGTTCGATCTATGGCCTTGAAATGATATGGCGCTATTGTTAAACTATACGGATCATGCATAATACCTTGATGTTGATATCGTGATGATACTGTAGGAATGGTGCTTTCGCAATCTATTAAAGGGGCTCTATGTAAGAGTTAGTTATGTAATTCGTAGCAGTTAACATGTATTAATCACTTTGTACGGGCCACATTTAGGCGTATTGTAACATCGCGTGAAAAATGAGACCTTCCCCGTCTCTCTCAGTCGCCTATAGAAGCCTGTGGACTATGTGTTTACAATGTTCACAAGTATGCTGCTCGGGTTACATTTTTCACGACAGTCCAAAGGATGTGGCTTTATGCAATGTTCTCAAGTGCCTCTCTCCCCCCCACTAGCAGAAAAGCAACAGCTGCTAACGAGTGACTTTTGACCCACCACAGACGTTCCACAGAGCTCCTTTAAAAGGTACTATGTAGTTTTGGAGAATACATTCAAACTCAAACAAGCACAGGAGAAACAGAATGCGTTCACTCTTCAGCCAGATGTTGGCCGTGTCATTTTAAAGGAGAATTATGTAATTTTGGAGAAGAGGTTCAAACTCAGAATTTTGTTATTAACGATACTTGCACATTACCCTAATGCAATGAAATAATTTCCCAGTCTGGGATCAATAAAGTGATTCTATTCTATTCTATGCAGCCTTAAAACCAGAAAAAGACAACACTTATGCCATATCAGGATGTAACAATACCCCAAATATTAAGCAACATACAGTCTTATATCACAATGATGATATGGTATTGATATGTTGCTCTGCTGTGTCCGTGGGCCAGATATTGAAAATTGCTCAGTGTTTGTTCCATTCATGTATGAATGACTGACAGAAATAGTGTAAGTAAAAAGCACAGTCTTGCCCCTGATGAGCAGGTTGGCACCCTGTGTGGCAGCCTCTGCCATTAGACGATGAATGTGTGGGTGAACGGGTGAACGTGGCATGTGTTGGAAAGTCAGAGGGTTCAACCGGGCCTCTTTTTGTATTTCAGTGGAAGATAAGTGGGAGTTTCGCAAACCGGCTCTGTCGGGTCTCATGGCCATTGTTGCTCACAGTGTGCACAGAAAGGACAAATGGACTCACCTGCGAGTGAGCATGTCTGGAAAGTGACTCGATGATTGAATCTGCTACCATGAAATCAAACCACGCCATCCCAGAATGACTTCTCCCACATCTTCCTGCCTCTCGCTGACAACAAGACTGACTGGATTTTGATATCAATGGGATGTGTGTTTAGGATTATTTTCACTCCCACATGAGGTGCACAGACAGTTGTGTAAACTGAGTGAGCTGATCTCCATGAAAACAGACTTGTTCTAGTTAACGCAGAGTGTGTTTGGCATATGATGATTCACAATGGGAACCGGCAAGGTAATTCACCAGGATGAGATTTGCCAATTAGACACAAGATTAGCTGTGATTAAGGCTCTCTGTCGTTTAGGCTTCCCATGCAAGGACATAAATTGTAAAATGAAGGTGAAGGACGGCTCAGGACCGATCAGGGTTGTTTGTGGGGCTCTGTCGGTTCCTGAAGAGCAGGTTCTCTCCTCCACAGAGGGACTTTGATTGTCTCTCGGAGCTCCTTAAGGTTTACGAACAATGTGGATGCTGGAGGAAAGGTCCCCAGTGTACAGGTCCAATGAATTTATGATCGTCCGGGGACTTGACAGGCTTCAGTGGATGCTCTCAGAGAGACTGCTGACATTCTGGTGGAATAGAGCCTCTCTGACATTCGCCATCTGCTCTAACACGAGCCCCTGTGCTTTAACAGACAGGATCTGAAGATTAGTTATGGACTTACTCCAGCAATGCACTTCAGAAAAGTAAGACAAAACACTGAATCCTACTTTCCCAATAAGGGAAGCAGCTCATGTTTTTTTGTTAGTGCCTCCCTGCCTGGTAAACTCTAACATCCTTAAAATGATATGGCTCTAAAAAGCTCCCCCGAGGAGCACGCAAGGCAAGGCAAGTTTATTTGTATAGCACAATTCAGACACAAGGCAACTCAAAGTGCTTTACAGGCGCATACAAACTAAATTAAAAGACATAAAATTTCATTTAAAAACAAGTAAAAACATTCAGAAACAAACATTAAAACAAGTAGGCTAAAATAGAATGCTTTAAAAGAAACGAGACTGTTGAATAAAAGTCACAATGCAGTTAAGAGACTTGAATTGCACCAGTTAAGAACAGTGGCAAAGAGAAATGTTTTAAGCCTTGATTTAAAAGAGGTGAGAGTTGGAGCAGACCTGCAATTTTCAGGGAGTTTGTTCCAGATATGTGGCGCATAGTAACTGAAAGCTGCTGCTCCATGTTTAGTTCTGACTCTGGGGATTGAAAGCAGACCTGTGCCTGAAGATCGCAGAGGTCTGGATGGTTCATAACGTGGCAGCAGATCAGAAATGTATTTTGGCCCGAAACCATTTAGGGCTTTATAAACCAACAGCAGGATTTTGAAATCTATTCTTTGATAGACAGGAAGCCAGTGTAAAAAGATCGAAGAACAAGTGATGTGATCAATTTTTTTGGTTCTTGTTAGGACTCGAGCAGCAGCGTTCGGAATCAGCTGCCACTTTCTGATGGAGTTCTTAGGGAGTCCTCTAAAGACACCGTTACAGTAGTCGAGTCTGCTAAAGATAAATGCGTGAACAAGTTTCTCCAAATCCTGCCGAGACATAAGTCCTCTTATCCTGGATATATTCTTAAGGTGATAGTAGGCTGGCTATGTAACCATCTTAATGTGGCTGCTGAAATTCATGTCCGAGTCCATAATTACACCGAGGTTTCTGGCTTGGTCTGTAGTTTCCAACATTACATACTGTAGCTGAGCAGAGACTTTTAGTCGTTCTTCCTTGGATCCAAAAAGAATTATTTCAGTCTTATCTTTGTTTAACTGAAGAAAACTCTGACACATCCAATCATTGATTTGTTCAATGCATCTAAAGAAAACTAAAGAAAACTGTTGCGTAAATACCCGCTGTGATGCTTAAACATTGTGTAAAATCCAAGGAGTGCCTTTTTAATAATGCAGGAGCTGCTTAAAAATGTTTTTGGTTGCTATTACAATTCAGTGGCACTGCCCTGTTGCAGCTGCCCACTTTGCCAAGTTGGTTATCCAGTTTTCTGTGGGTCTCATTGTGTCGTGTCTTAGTTTGCACATGCAGTCATTCTGTGGTTACATGGTGTCTTGGAAAGACATTCAACATATTTAATGTTGAAATTCTTTTTAAAAGACTGTTTATGCTTTCTGAGCAGAGCAGTCTGGTGACAGTGGTTACAAAAGAGCTCTTTGTAACAATTTGATGCAATTTTCAAGTATTGATCACTATTTAACTGGTCATATGTAAGTGGACTGTAACATGAAGTGAAACATAAGATCGTCCCTGTCTCTGTCCGCTGCCTCTCGAAGCCTGTGGACCAGGGGCGTCGCTAGGAGTGCAAAACATCCGGGGCTTTAGCTGCGCAGACAGTGTTGCCTCAGTTACCTTGAAAAAGTAATCTGATTACCGATTACTGATCACTCCTTTAAAAAGTACAGCCAGCACAGAGTGTACAATGAACCTTAATATTCTCACCTTTAGCTGACACAAACTCAAAATAATGACTGTATTTCCAGCTAGAAAACAAACATCTCTCTCCTCCCTCCATTGTTGTTTGTGTTTGTGTCGCTGCGAGGTTTCACGCATGAGTTGTCCTTGTGCTGAAAAATGTGACTTGTCGCACATGTGACATCACTCCCCGAGACGCAAGAAGAAAGCAAAAATATATATTCTTACTAAGGAAAATGACAAAAATAACAGTAACGCACATTGACTTGAATAAGTAACTTTAATCTGATTACTAGTTTGGAAATATGAACGCGTTCGATTACTTGTAACTGAAAAAAGTGGTCAGATTAGAGTACGTGTTACCGGCATCACTGCCCACAGATTGAGTCTGATTGAGTCTATTTTCTTGAGATATTTCTCCCAGGAAATTTTTAAATTGGGCTGTTAAAGATGCAATTTCAACGTAGTTTGAGAAGGAAAGGAAGGCCAATTGTTGGGGTCCTCATCATCATATTTAATATACAGTATATATAATCACAAATAAAGCTAATCTTCCCTCACTATAGGCCTACTGAGTAATGTTTACGTTAAAGATATTATAGCCTGTAATAAGACCTCTTCGCTTCACTGACTATTTGCATAAGGCCTACAGTAGGCTTTGTAGGGTATTAAGCGAAAAAAATCGTCATTTAACAGAAGCTACACACCCAGACTACACCCATGACCACAATTAAATTTTTCACGAACCTGAGCTGATCGAAGTAATATCAAGGCTTGGGGGAGATGATGTCTCACCCTCCACGTCTTCTTGCTCAGGCTGCAACTTTTTTTTTTCCAAATAACCTCCGTATATCCATAATAACTAACTACTATAGACGCTGCAATGGTACTAAACGGTAGGCTAATAGACGGGCTCTGGTAATATCAGTGACGTATAGAGGGGGAAAGAATAACACTGATGTTGAATTTGCAACAAATTATTCTGACTCTGCTCATAAATGGGCATATGCCATAAGGAAAGCCAGGCCAGCTTCTGTGAAATTTGCGCTGGTGACAATGTTGCATTTGTGGCTGCTGGTCATTCGATATGCAACCACATAAAAACCTCTGGGCTATTTTCATCATTAGGCAATTATATTTGATTTTTTTTTTCTTTAAGGCACAGAGATCCAGGCCTTTTTCCAAAACATCCGGGGCAATAGCCCCGAATGCCCAGTTCTAATGATGCGCCTGCTGTGGACAATTTGCTTAAGTTGTTGAATGCTGCTGGCTCAGGTCGGTTTTGCGGTGACAGTCCAAAGGATGTGACTTTATATGCGTTATTGAGTGGCTCGTCTCAGTGCCTCTCTCCTCGCCGCTAACAGAGAGCAGATGTTTAGAAGTGTCCGAGAGACTCTGCGCCCATAAAGTAACAACCGGCTTGCAGCACAACGCAGTTATTCAAGGAACCCCTTTAACGTTAGAGGGAGGAGTCATTTTTTTCACAGTGTCATGCATATCGTGATAATACAATACATTTTATGGAAAAATCGATTGAAAAATTGTGAATGGATTAAATAACCAGA
Source organism: Diplodus puntazzo (assembly GCA_963678695.2). Taxonomy (NCBI): domain Eukaryota; kingdom Metazoa; phylum Chordata; class Actinopteri; order Spariformes; family Sparidae; genus Diplodus; species Diplodus puntazzo. Next base: position 16,622,436 of record OZ023159.1, on the reverse strand, counting down.
AAGGAACCTCTTGTATCAATGTTTTTATTTAATTTAGCGGGTTAAATACAAAGCAAACATACGAAGCTCCTGTGCAACATTTCCGATAATGCCTAATACATAGATCATAAGCTTTATTGCAAAATGAAGTGTTTATAAGGTCTTTTCACCGACCTTACTTACTGCTGCAAGCGCTGTCGTCGGTTAGCTAACTTCCTGTCTGTTCTGCAGTTAGCAATTCCCTCCCTCCTCTCTACGTCACCACACTTACACGACTCCTCTCCTCTGTTGCCAGGGCAGCAATCAAGACAGAGTTCTGTGTCCTGATTGGATAAAGTGGGCAGGGATACCAGAACAGTTTGGGGCAGTCACCAAACACTATAACAGTGACTGCTGCTGGTATATAACGCTATTTAACACTTTTTCTTAAACTCAGGAAATAACGCTTAAGCAGCTTTAGCATGTATTATGAATCAAATAAGGTGAGCAATTGCCTCCTACCTTTTAAATAACATTTAACTTTTACAATAAACATAAATAAGAATCAACATTATTTCCAAATCGGAGTGTCCAACGTCATTCCTCTTCACCCTTCTGCAATCTGTGTAAAAAAAACCCAAACATATCTTATAGCAAAAACTTCCCTTATGCAACCTATAACAGCAAGCTACTGGCAGCTTTCCTGTCATGTAACCTGGGTCACATGAACATGACTGCAGATTCTCCTTCAGTGGTATTGATTGTGTACTGTATGTGCAAATGCTGATTTAATCTGGATGAGTGCCCATTCGTCACCTCCAGCCTCTTTAGGTGGAGATTCACCACTGCAAATAGAACATAAACACACCGCAGCGTTGACACAGTCACAGGAGGAGAGTCCAGTCTGAGTGTTGTGGAGTCAATAAATGAGAACTTATATACCCAAGGCCTCAAAGTGAGTGCCGGCCTCCTCTCTCCTAAAAGATATTCCGGTGTGCACTCCGAGAGGAAGCTTAGCGGCTTTCGTGCCTACTTCCCTCCCAAAAAACGTCTCTCTCATCTCTTTTGGCTACAGTCAGTTTTTACCTTCACTGAGAGTAATATGTTGTATGTTCAATAATTCAAACATCAAATATGAATGATTTATTCAATACAGTGGGAAGAGAGTGTAGTCCGTCTGTGTAGCTCCTCAGACATCTAAGAAAAGACCTCGCTGAAGGAGGACGTCAAAGCAAAAAGACAGGCGCTAGTTAAGTATGCAGGGAATCGAACAGAGCCTGGCTAAGCTATAAGTTGACTTGTGGAAAATGGACGGGATGTAGGTCAATACAGAAAAAATATCACAGAACTGCGGTAAAAGTACACTTTTGCCACCAAGGTTCAGGCTAAAGAAAATATAGTGTAGGTGTGATCACACCCGTAAGCTCCTTCAGGGGATTCGAGGTGGGAAATCACGCTATAGCTAGAGCCCCTTCGATGGCAGCAGGATTAGCCACAGCCCCTTTCTGCCAACTGGTGTGTCAATGATGGGCCGAGTTCACACACAGCTCCTGCATCGACCCGCACTCCAAGTCCGATAAAATTTTTTGTGAGGTTTGACACGTGAGTTCGTCCCGGGAGAGACGACGCTTGCTTTAGTGCAGCTGGGGAACATAAACTGGCAGCAGCCACAGATGACTTGACCCAGCTGACGCATCCTCAGGTAATGTGATGTGACGCCTGCTCCACTCTTTCAGGCGCTGTTCGCTTCCCACTTGTCGGCCACCTCGCCGAGACGTGTAGGATTGGACATCTCCTGCCAGGCCGGTGCGATCTGATGAAAGGCAGTTCATGCTTATAAAAGAATGCTAAATCAGGACGGAGAGTGTGCTCGGCAGCTAGATGGGATTTTATGCTGAATTCCTAAATCCTGTGATCACAACAGTTTACAGAGAGTGCTACACTTCAGAGGCTTTGGAAGCCTCAAGAGATTTAATGTTTCAAGCCACTACAGTTGTGTCATACGGTGGAAAACAAACCACTCTCATCTTACAAGAGGAAACGATATTAAAATTTTAAATACAGCACTGCCCTTATCTTGTAAACAAGCACCTCTTCCAGAGCAAAACTGCCGTCATTGGAGATGTTTAAGAGCACGGGGAAAGAAAAAGTTAATCATTGATAAGTGCTGTTTGTACTGTCAACCGCAGCTCAGTCTCCATCCTGTTGACTGACTGCTTAACTTTTACTACAGAAGCACATGGAGTGTGAGACACTGTGCGCTGATCGTGTGGTGTGTGTGGGAATGGAGATTCTCGAAAGTATGACAGCGGCTTGCTGTTTGTTGTCTCTTGTCTTGACTTTGTGGTTGCTCTTTATTTTCACTGAGACACAAGGTTTTTGTGTCAGTGGTCACTGCTCGCTTGAGAGGTGTATCCTGTACGGTGTAAGCAACTATCGTTCGGGGGTTTCCTTAGAAAAGCAAAACTACATATTTAGCCCTTGCAGCTGCAGCAGGTCCAGCTTGGGTCCACCATGGTGTGCTGCACTCGCGCCATGTTAGCAGATTTCAATTTGTTCAAGTTGCAGATAAATGATCCAATAGGAATGCATTGCAGTGGATGAGGTACTTGTGCTCAGTCTGCTGTCTGATGACATGAAGATGAAAAGAAGAAAAGTAAAAAATAAACAGGAATAGAATGCCAGGTGTAAACTGCCGTGCTAGCAGCTCTGAGAAGCTTTATGGAGGCAGTGGTGTTTACAGCTAAATGTTAACACCAGCATTAGGGGTCGACCAATGCAGATTATTAGCAAACAAGTAGACTGAAAAGAAGTATTTTGGACCGATTTTCATTTGCTGTGAACAATGAAGGTCTTTAGAGTCAAATTTAAAACAGCCATTACGAAATATATCTAAGCACAATTTACTCAATTACTTTTCTTAAGTAAAATGTTGAGGTACTATACTTGAGCAAGCTAATTTTCAATGGAGTGCAGGGGCACTCTTATGCTAGCATCCAAATCGCTATTTTTAAAACACTAAGAAGGCTCGACACAACATGAAACTTTGCTGCTAGTTTCACCAGGGTCTCTACACATGAACATGAGCATTGAGAACATTGTTTGTGTACGCAGAGTTTACGAAAAAGAAGGTTTTTGAACTACTCACCGTAGGAGCTGGATCTCCGGTGCGTCGCCGTCATGGCAGACAAAAAGTGTCGATCCCCGAGTGCGACCCAACAGGAAGGCTTGAGGAGCGGTCCACCATTACTCTCCTGCCTGTTAGGTCGCACTCGGGGATCGACACTTTTTGTAGAGACCCTGGTGATACTATGAGCAAAGTTTCATGTTGTGTCGAGCCTTCTTAGTGTTTTAAAAATAGCGATTTGGATGCTAGCATAAGAGTGCCCCTGCCCGAAAACGAAACTAGGGTAAATCTTAAAAGTGCCTCTGTCGTCGTAATTATCCATTTACATGAAGGTTTGACTCATAGACATTCACAAGTAAAGCCTCGGTTGTTTTTTGGTGAGAGTTTCACTTTAAGTAACAGTTATAGTTAGGCTACCAGACAAACACTGCCACCCCTAGAGCCGCATCGCTAACATGGCTAGTGATAAGCCTGCACATTTTTGCTCTGCTGTTGGTTTCAGGTCATGTTAAATAAAGCATTCCACAGTATTTTATATCGACTTCTGCACATCGCAGATCTGTAGAGAGCTTTAGAGGAATACTCCACTATGAGGACACTCCAAAGTGAGGGGAGGGTTCAAGCGGGAAAACTCAGACAAAGCCTTATGCAGAGAGGCTTGCCCTTACAAGGGATTGGACTCTGTGGAACATTTGCCTCATCTGTTTAACGGCGCAGAGGTCCACTCTTCACTATGACATGGACTGTTATTTGATTTGTTTCGGTGGTTTATTGGTTTTCTCTGTGAGGAGCCACTTAAATTAGATCTGTCTACGTAACTAATAAGTGAGCTCTTGAACCAGATCCAGCTCTGCATCATATTACCAACAGCAGCAGTGATGCTGATGGATCAAAGACCCGAAAATATCCATCCAAAGTGCTTTCACAAATGAAAATTAGGTCATGAACGTTTTTTTTTTTTTTTTTTTGTGGCTGCTGATGTTTTGAATAATGTGCATGTCTCCTCTTTCATGCAAAAAACAAACAAACAAATGACCCCATTTTCATCTTCCTATTTTACTTCCTTGAACTGAAATTACACACAGTTATTCATTAAAGTTGATGGAAGGTGTAATAGAAACGCTCAATTCCTGAAAAGCTGGGGATACACAGCTTTCTTACGTCAGCAGCAGTATTGGTATGTCGCACCCTCCTGTGCAATTTGACATGGAGGGTGATGGATTAGTAACCAGTGCACAGATAGAGATCCAAGTTTTTATTTTGCTATTCCCAGCTTGTCACCGTATTTACCCGGCAATCTCCAGGGGCTGGAGGAGGAGAAGGGCAAAGTGCTGAGTGACTTTAGTGTGGCATAAATCATGCTTTGTGTTTGGCATAACAAAGGTGGGGTCCATTATTCATCGAGATTACACAAAAGGGCCAATGAACACTTACTAAGCAGTGAGATAATGGGTTTCCTGTTGATGGAGCTGAGAAAAAAGACACAAATACACACAGACACACATCATGCTGTGGATTGGAGATAATACGCTGTGAACATTTAGCATATTGCTGCTGCCACAAAGCGATAAAACTCAAGTTCTGGTATTTGGTTCGTCTGTGCACATGAACTGAATGTTTATTCAGTCCATTAAATTGGGCTTTATGAATAATCTAACACACAATAACTGATGAGTTAACTTATTTAAAACAGTGACCAATCTCGTGCACCCATGTGCATTAATGTTTAGAGGGAGCATAAACTATAGAAGTCTCCCTTTGAACATATTAATGAGAGGTATGGTGACATCTTTTAAAATTTTTATAATTTTTTTAATTTTTATTTTTATCTATTTTATTTTGGGTTACTACTAGAATAGGTTTACATGCTTAAGTGCTCAAAAACACACCAGCTTTCTTGCACTGTCCAGACCTGCATCCCTGTTTCCCAACTCTGTCTGCTGTTAGCCCCTGTCTCTCCTCTGGTTGGTCAGCTCAAGCATGGCTGAGCCAGCACCACTAACAACGACAGAGCAACTGTGCTAACAACTGATATAAAACTATGGAAGCTGTGAGGGGCAAGTGAAGAAATCTAATCTAAATGGTTTTGTCTTCTGTGTTTGTGACTTGAGAACAGGTAGAAAATAAGAGATTCTCCTTAATTTTCTTTGCATCTGTGAAAACTCAGGTGAAAATTAAAACACTTTTAGGTGATTGTTTTTTTTCTTTTCATGTATCAAAAATTAAGGAACTTGGAAAGATTATCCTGGCAAAACACAGATCTTTCCACCAGCTCTCACTCAAGTCACAAACACAGGAGAGAAAACAATTGTGATCACACTTAGAAAATGGACTACCAGAGAAAAAAAATGTCTTCACTTGCCCCTCAGGGCTTCAGTATAAAAAACTGAAGGAAAGAAATTCAGTAAAACAAAAAGGCGATGCATCTCTCTTCATGTATGTTCACTGCTGTGCACCTGTCTTTAGGAGTTGTCTCATTATCCAAGAGTGGAAATTGAGTAATTGAATGAGGTTTAATGTGTCCTTTTGGCTGAATTTCTTCAACTTACTCAGATCAGGTCAGGTAGATGCTGAAAAGTTTGTGATTGAACCCGCTGCCCTCAACAGAGTTTGTATTCCAGCTGTGGCGTAGAAAATTGAATCCTGGCCACCCATCGCTGCCCTTGAGCAAAACACAGAGCCTCAGAAGTGACCACTAACTGGGTCACTCTGCATGCTTTGAAATGCCTATCAGCGCATATGTAACATACTGGGAATAGGAAGATTCCAGTCACAACATTAGAGATTGAAAGTTTATTCTTGACCGAAAGAAATCGGCAGGCCTCACCAAAAGGTCTGCTGGTAGCTTCTTTAGAGCTTTTGATCATATCACATTTGACGAGGGAGCTTCGGGACATCTACTACCCATTGTTGGTCAGTTTGCCTCCAGCATGCTTCAACTGTCTCTAGATTTTTGTCCTCGAAGCGCCTTGAAAACACATTTGCATATGGTATGTTGAGTAGGAGTGTGGAAAGACTTTGAAAATATTATCTTTTAGGTGCTCAGAGTGAGTTCGGCAGTGTTGGTGGATTGTATGGCTGCGTCTGTGTCTTTGAGGATGCACACAGAGGATTAGCCCTGGTGAGCGGGGAGAGTGTATATTAACATTTTCGACATGCAACTCCAAAGTTCAAAGCTGTGTGTGGTTTTGTGTACTTTTTAGGAACAGAAACACTGTACTATGCTACAAGCACATGCACGTATGATGGCTTCTCAGAGTTAAACGCTGTTGTCGTGGCTCACTGTCACATTGTGAACATGCAGCCTGTGATCATGATTTTTGTGGCACTCTCCCAACAAGAGTCACAACGGTCTCATATCGGCATTATTTTCACTGATAATGCGATTGTTATATGAGTCGTGATTTTCCGGGGAATTATTAAGAGTTTGATGGCAGTTTTTGCATTTGCATTCTTTGCAAAAACGGCCAGGGCATCTCTGCAGCATCACAACACTTCATTCAAAGCCACTATGAAATCGCCCTTGTCTACAGCCAGCCTATCTGCCCTATGAGACTGCACTGCTTTGAACTAAGTGTTAAAGGTGCAATGTGCAAGAATTTCAGATGAAAAAAAAATCTAAAATAAACTGAAATTGTCAACAGAATATGAAGAAACTATGTTTTTTGACATCACGATGTAGGGTCTACTGCATATAGCATGCTAAGCAGCTAGCCCCAGACCCTCCTGGTACAAAGCTCCCGAGCGAGTGCAGTAAACACCAACACTATCTGATTGGTTACACACCACAAGTGACTAGTCATCAAATAAATATAGAGAGCTAGAAGTATAAAGTAGCAGAAAGTGGAAATACTCAAACTACTGTACTTCTTTTTTGCTGTTTACATTTACATTTACAAATTACATTTCATCATGAGTTATTCTTAATTTAGACACTTAGATACATTTGTACGGCAAATGTATATCCAGATGTTGGTTATCAGTCTTCTATCCACCCTCTTGACCCTGAAAAAATGACAATAAAAGATATTGGTCAATCCGCAGGTGAGACACGTTATTTTGGATCAACTGTCTGGAGGCAATATATGTCTATTCCAAATTTTGTGGCAAGCCATTCAATAGATTTGGAGGTGTTTCACAAGATAAGATAAGATAAGATAAGATAAGATAAGATAAGATAGGTGAACAATTTGGCCTGCTGGCAGTGCTATAGGAAAGATCAGGGTTTGATCAAAGTCAGTAAGACTCTTCTTCAGGGGACCACGAATGTCTGTTGTGGAACAACCAACCTTGCCGTCCCCTTGAGCTCGCACGGCTCAACCATATTCACACTCTAGCTCAGAACAGTGTATCAGTGTTTGGGTGGATCGTGTGGGTCTGTGAGGATGTATGCAAGGAAGAAGGCCCAGTGAGATAAGAGTGCGTGTACTATATTTACTCTATGTCACTGCAAGTTCAAAAACTGCTGTGGTTAAAGACGCCTCTTAAAAAGAAACCACAAGTGCTTTTCTTGAGCAGAAACTGAGAAAAGCTTAATGCTCAGCTGTGTTTGAATGTGGAGGCACTGACCTCGCAGGCACAGATGAGTGAATTTGTTGCACGTAATCATCACAAAACCTAGTGAGTCTCAGATGAATGATTTTGTGATCTCAAGCCGCCAGCTAACTGATATTTAGTCCACAGCAGATGAAATGTAGTGTAGCTATTGAATTATAATCCTTAATTTGTTTTGTTTAAGCTCATTCGGCTGTTAACATTATTACTCAATCGACTGTCACATTCCCATCGTTATGTGAACTGCTCTGGTAACCGGCACTGACCTTTATTTAACCGGATCAGTATTATCAGTGTTATTACCTTGTTGTCACAGCTGTGTTTGCTCACCTCTAATGGTATTTTGTTTGCCTGTCTTTCAAATTAACCTGCATGAAGATGAATCCTAGAAATGAATAAATGTGATACTGTATATGTAAACGTGCCTTGCCAGGAAAGAAAAACAGGCTGAATAAGTGAATTACTGTCTCCCTCTCGCTGCTCGTAGGCGAGATAAACAGCGGTGAAATTGCTCTTGTAATGAATATTCCCGTCGTCAGTCATAGCTCTGTCCGGTTAGTGCACGTTGTGCTCAGACAGGAACACAGATTACTCCTCCATATTTTATGTTGTAAACCTGTCGGCTGCAAAATCTAATTGCATTCAATTTACTTTCATTCTCCTGAAAAACACTTGGATCAGTCTTGCTGGTGTAAGCAGTAAAGACGCCATCTGCCCTTTTTGCTTGAATGGTGACAGCTGACAGAGCTGAACAAACAGAATTCCCTTTTGTCATTTGTATTATCTAAATGTTTCTTTATAGAATACTACCGTATTGATTGATTTACGTGTTCGTTCCATTAAAGGTGCTCTATGTAGTTATGGTGGAGACATTTTTTTTCATGCCGTAACAAAATAAATAAACAAACTCTCTTTGTTTTCTTTACTGAATCAACAAACTGACCTTAAAGGACAACACAATTTCATATGATTTTACTTTGTTTTCTTTGTGGTGGACCCTGCCACCTTTCTAGCTTCAAACAGTATTATAAGGACCTTATTTTCCTCCGATTACAGCTTGTTTTTTCAGTGATCGAAAAATATTTCTGTTGATTAACAACTCATTTACATTGTAATTATTGAAATTCTGAGTTTGAATCTCTTCTCCAAAACTACATAATGCTCCTTTAAAATGACACGACCAACATCTGGCTGAAGAGTGAAGGCATTCTTTTTTAAATAATTTGGACTTGCACACAGTCCAGCTGAAGTACCTGTAACACCTTTGCTTATCTGCTTCTTTGATGATGCTGGATGGTCTTTGTTAATGGCTTTACATACAAGGGGCTATTTGACAAAGGGGTGAGGCAACTGTTGCCCTATATAGGTAAATCTTTAGAGAGAGGCCTCAGGCAAGCTAAGACAGTTTTATCTGTATGGCACCCTTCAACAATAAGGCTATTCAGAGTTATTCACATAAGACATATGTAACAAGGCATTAAGAAAATATATGAGTGTTGAAAATGTTAATTTTAAGGGCAGTGGTAAGACAGCTGAAAGGTTTATGTAAATTGAGTCAGTCATTGGATTGTCATTTCTCATGATGCCATGTTGAATAGAGGTTTACAAGGTGTGTTTAGCAGTGATACTTGGTACTGGGTGATACAGAAACAAACTTCTATGTCATAACATTTGTTATGTTGTTATTCTGATGGGGAAAGATTCATTGTCTGGACTCCTGGCTTGAATTATTTGAATGCCCATCATTTTGGGGAGTTTCTTAGTCTATTTTTGGAAATAAAGACACCAAAAATGTTTTGAAAGATGTAGGAGGTTCATTGTAGCTGAGGGTAAGTTGAAGTGTACACTGAATTGTATGTGGAACTTTGTGTACTATAGATAAACTGTACAAGTTTATTTTGGGGGCTGGACTGTTCTTGTATGATTGTTGCTGTTGTGTTCTGCCTCTTCATAAGCAATGGGTACAGGCTGGGCAATATCCCCTTACAATATGATCACGCTATCTTTAGGCTATATGGCGATACATAATGTTTACCTTAATACTTTGAAATCTCACTAAAAGCACTTCATAATTGCGAGACTGGCTGATAAAACTAAATATCAGAATATATATATATATATATATATATATATATATATATATATATATATATATATATATATATATATATATATATATATATATATATTTCTGACCCAATGCATTAAGGATTCTTGATAAATAGTCATCAGTTATGTGGATAGAATTAATTAGTGGATAAAGGCAAGTAAGAGAACAAGTGGAACAGACGTGTAAGCTCATAAAATTACATCACTTGTAATGCAGCCTTTAAAACCAGGAAAAGACAACAGTTATGATATAACAAAATCCAAAATCTAAGACAATACAGAGTGTAATATTACAATAATCACAATATCATTGTAATATATTGCTAGGCCCTATGAGAAATATGAAATAAATGATATGATGTATCCTAAATAGATTCTTTCAACCTTGAATTTTAACGTATCAGAACAACATCACAGGGACTCATATTTTCTGTGTAACACAAAAATAATTCTGTGGATAAAAGGCCATAACTCAGAAATAATTCTGGTATCAGGAGCGTTCTTCATGCTCTTTGCTCCGTTTTTAAAACATTTGTGGTATTTCCATGTCCCAGAAATAAAGGTCAGTGGAAAAAAAATAACATTTGCCTTTATATTACATGGTGGTGTCTTGTGACTCAGGACCAAGTTGGATACAACTCCTCCTCACTGTCCTTTTATATTTGCTGAGCCACAGAATGATGACATATAATGGGCCACACAGCTACTTCAGCTATACTAACTTCTGGCGAGATGCCAAATTGGGTGAAAGTAAGTCGACTGCAAAGAGGAGCTGTGTGTTGTATCCTTGGTAACTAAAAATTGTTCAACATGATTTTCCTAAAAGGTCAGATATAAAATAGGAGGAGGTGAAGAAATAGATTCCTCCCCCACATCTGAGAGTTCCTCTTAGCTTATTTAGTTTCGGAGGTGTCCTTTGGGAGAGAGCGCACTCGGTGAAAGAACCACGGGGAAGGTGACAAAGATGGAGGGGCTCTTCACATTCGCTCTCTCACATCATCCTGACAGGGAAACGAGACGAAGATGGACTCACTGGCACTTATTCACCTTCCACTAGAAGAACTCAGTCATTGTATAATAATGAGACTAGAGTTAGCACACTTATTAATATTTCAGAGGGTTTCACGTTTTGGGATTTCACTAAATGAGTTTTCAGATTAGGGGATGCTGACCACAGCCAATGTACTTCACATGCCATACTAGATTGAAATTGAAGGTGATTTTTAAGCATAAGCCCTCTGCACACATCTACATAAAAGAGGCTTTGTAGCGGTACCACAAATCTGGTCACCATGGCTGCCATCATAATGGAAGTCCATTAAGGAATTGACAGGGAGCAGAGACAATGGCTAAATACATAACAAGCAGGCGTAAATCCATTCAGAAAGTGACAGTTAATGGTGAGGTGAGGTAGGCCGACAAGAGCCTGGAGACGCAGGAAACTGTCTCGTTTACTTTAGCTTGTCTCATCACTTCTGAAAAACATCCTGGCCCAGATTCAGGAAACAATGCGCAGCCACATGCTGCACAAACCTAAAAGACCTGAGACACAGGATATGGCTAAGGGTTTCTGTTGGCTGTAGAGCATCTGTACATGATTGGTCAACACATTTTAAACAAATAAAGCCTGTTTGTTTAGAATCAAATGTAGGTTTAGTAAGTATTCACCTCATTATTTTGGTAACATAAAAGCTGGTTATGGTGGTGGTGAGACATGGCGGTGACCGACTTGTTTTTGTGCCAGAATATTAAAAGCGAGAAACAGCAAGCCATGTACAGTGGCGGAAGGAGTATTCAGATCTTTTAAGTAATAGTGCTTAGACCACACAGTGAAAAAAAAAAAACTCTCTACAAGTGCTACATTCAATCCTTACTTAAGTAAAAGCATATAAGTACAATCAGCTGAATGAACTTAAAGCATCAAAAGTAAAGACATTCAAATGGTGCCCGTCAGTACTATTGTATCTGATGTTTACAGATTGATGTTGCTGCTGTATTCATGTGTATGCTGTAGATGTTTCAGGTTGAGCTCTTACTGTTGGTAGTTTAATTTGCAGCGATGCTTCGGATTTTACAGTATCATTATGTTTGTAGCATCACTGTCCATGTAAGAACCACATGTCTCTGACAGAGTCAACTTTGTCAGTCAACTTTATGTGCTCAGAAAAAAAACTGCTGCATTTTCCCAGCTAGTCCAAGAGGGTTTTTAAATAGTTTATTTCAGCCATTCCCAAAACTTGAGAATGACTTGGCCCAGTTTGAAGCTGGAAATTCTTCTGAGGCCCACCCTAACTTTTGATTACAACTCAGATCAACAGATGAGATGAACATTAAGTATTTCCCCAAAATGTTTTGCATTCTTCAGATTATCATCAACATTCAAAATAAACACCTACAGAGATTTATATGGCGTTTCCTGACACCTGTATTACCCACAATGCAATACAGCCACTTAGTGACATCACTAGAGGCAATTTATTAGGTTACTTGCAGCTTCCTCTGGAGCCAAAAAGGCTTTATGCTACCATTTGCTCATATGCAGCAGTAGCTACTCTCCAGGAACTGCAAACCATGCTTGCTGCTAACAGTATTTGATATTTCTAAATTGGTTGCCAGGAGTGTTACTAGAAGTGTTAACCTTTTACAGTGATGGTTATGTTTAGGATCTCACAGTGCACTGAATGGAAACATGAAACAAAATGTGCTACTTATTGTACATTCAACAAAAAACCAACCCCTTTCACTATAAGCTTAATCAACGTGCTTTTGTTGCTTGAACCTGACCACAGACAGGATGCGAACCTCACTCTGTGGAGTCAAAGCATTGCATTTTAAATGGCCAGCATCTGCTCAAACTACCTTCCCTGAACTGGATCAAGTAGTATATAAACATAATTTCTAGGAGGCAGGGGTGTCGTGAGAGACAGAAAAATTCCCGACGACTTGGAATATCATGCACACTTGAAGATAATGACAAACTAATTAAAAAGGTGCTTTCAGTGTTACCAAAGTAATCATTTGACGGGTTTTACTCATTACATTTGGCATTCATAAGCAGCGAAGGACAAAAACGTACAAAACAAAGAAGGAAAAAGTTCTTTTTGCTTATCATGTTCTCATCTAACCACAAGATAACCAATGCCCTGGCTGAGTTGCCTAACCTTATCTCCGCATTTGACAGTGTGGCCCTAATCTTTAGTCAGAAACATTCTTGTCATGGTGTACTGTGTAAAACAGGAAATGTATTTAGGAGATTCAGTTTGACTCAGTCTATTTACAGCAGCTCTCCCACCCAGCCACCAATCCATCTTGTGTTGGGAAAGGAAAAAACACTTAGGACTTGCAGCGAAATGAATGGAGCCACACATGGGCACATTGTCGTGTGATGTATGATAGACTGAATGTTCGAGAGATATGTGTGAGTGCTTTCGAAGTATCTTGAGGACTGACGGAGCTGAGAGAAGCTCTCCGAAGCTGTTATTATCGGCACAGAGAGGTCGAAACACAAGTTGAAGATCAAGGACGTATGATGTTGTCAGAGTCTGCCGGGACAATCCGAGCCTAAAAGAGACAACATGTTAAATAATAATGCATGTCATGGGATTTCCGAGTGCTCTATACTCAAACCTAAAATAAACTGCACATACTGTCCATGGCTTTGCATTGCAGTAGAGTAATATACAGACAAGGGCAGGATGTCAGTGGTGTTTTTCAGCACGATGCATGCTTGAAACCCACACTGGAAACAGCAACAGAAAGTAGCAGCAGTGGTCACTTGAACCTGGAAACATGGTGAAGGTTGGGTGGTTTGCGGTGTGTTTCACCTTGTCGAGTGTGACAGCTGTACATGACCAGTGAAGAGCGGTTAGCAGCAGAAATAACAGCATAAGAGTTAATAAGGCTGTGGGGCAAGTTAATGTTAATGTTGAGCAACAGAGGTCATCGTTGACCTTAAAAGTAGTTATCTGACAAGAAGAAAAGGCTCATTAATGGTGAGCGGCGGTGAGGAGCAGGTTGATGGAGTGGGCAGTTGACATATATGGCTCTAATGTGTGTGTCTCCATTCAGCACCAGACATTAACCCAAAGACGTAACTTAGAGTAAAGACTGGAAACAGAGGGAGGTCTAAATCCATCTGTCTCAGAGCCCCAAACGGCAGTGTATAAATTAAGCTGTAGTTTTACGGGGGTTAAAGGATACGTCCACTAAAATGCAAAAACTCAGTCATTGTCTACGCACCCTCAATCCGATGGAAACATTTTTTAAGTCTGAACAGCTCAAAGAAAGAGCATAAGTAAAGTGGAATTTTTTATTTTGGGGTGAACTTATCCTTTAAGTGCAGGACTGTTGTTTTGCACAGTAACTTCCCGGAGTCTCTATAAGTGTCAAGACAAGATTCATCATCTATTCAATGTGCTGAAAAATTAGCATTTTGCTGTAGACAGAGGCATGCAGGCCAGATGGTTCCCATTGTTTCTTGGCAAATTAGCAAACCCACTTCTAGCTATAGCTTAATATTAGATGCACAGACATGTAGTATGGTATTAATTCTCTCATCTAGCGTAATCAATGTTTTTTTGTAGTGTCCAGCTTGTAGTAGAGGAACACATTCAACAGTGAAGACTTGTACTGATGATGATGATTTGATAGCCTATTGAAAACATCAGGATTCTAATCTGCTGCCATAGCTGTCCATGCCATTGAAATATCCAACCATTTTATTATTTTAAATCGCATGATGCACCATTTTGTTCTTTGGTCTGGGAATAAGGTTGTATCTCTCGGTTTGTGTTACTTCCACATAGATGCAGGGTTAGGGTTAGGGTTACACGATGCACTGAAGGTGCCAATAATGTCAGATGCTCTCAAAGTGTCTGAAACAACACCTCAGTGCACTGCTTGGATGTTGGAATTGGGGGTGGCGGGTGCATCTTGCAATTTATGTAATTTCCTAAAACTGACAATCCAGCCCATTTTTGGCAGTGATTAGCAGGCGTGTGGAAGAGAGTGAGTAATCAAGGTCAAATAAATGCAGCACTTCTTACGAAAGACTCAAAAGTGTTCGCCGTCATTCCCATTTGAATAATAATTGTGTCTTGTCCCTCACTGCCGTGGAAGGCTTTATAAACCTCCTTTGAGTGTGGTGGGTCAGTCTTCAGACGTGGTTTCACAAAATATTGCATGAACTAGTTTATTGTTGAAGTACGACCCGCAGTCAAGTCACATTCCTGTGTCCAATCCACTCGTCAAAGCTGGATGAGTCGCCGTTAACTGTCGTCTGTGATTATTATGCAGTCTAATCATCTGTGGTTTAACTGGATGACCTAATATGAGGTTACTGACGTTATGTGTACTTTAGGTTTTAACTTGCCACATCTCTATTCTATTACCCTATTCTCAACTCAACTCTACTATGTAGAGCCTGTGGGATATTTGCTTTGTCGTCCAAGGACACCCACCTCTGACACGGATGGACAAGCTGACTGTTAGAAGTGGAATCCATTTATCACCGTGGCACTAATAGCTGCCCATCATCTCTATTGCTGTGAGAGCCAGTAAACCTCCGACAGGAACAGCTGGTTTGCTGTGCAGCAAGGGCCATAAAATATTGAAGCTACCGCTTTACAACAATTAGGAGGAAGTAAAATAGACATTGTAAAGGCATCGGGACTGGGAGTGTTGGAGGAAGGTGTATCTTTCGAGTGCACACAATGACTCTGTTAATAGCTTACCGTTTACAAAAGCTTATGACTTCACTGTAAAGCGAAACAATGTGTAGTCAAGGGTGCGATGTGTTGCAGATTGAAAACCGGAATTATTTAGGGAGTCACAGCTGGCCAGAGATCTGCAGTCAAGAGAGTTATAGATCATTTTTTTGTCAGACTTTCCCCCCAAAAGGTAGCTGCTGTTTTAAGTCCTCATAGGCCAGAACAGTAACCATCAGAATACCCCAAGATTTAATAATGATTCCAATTGAGTAACTTCCAATTTAATCTAAGAATAAACATTTACTGTTGAGCTGTACATTGTTTTTGTTTTGGTTGTAGTCACACCATGCATGTTGGTTTGTCTCTGTATATTATTCCAGTGCTTTCTGCTTCTTGTATTGTGTTTTTGGAATCTGAATGTGCCTGGCTACAGACAAAGAGAGCGTTTGATTGATTTCAAGGTCTGTGTTGGCAAGTCAAGTAACTTTCTCAATCTCTCTCGGATATAGAAACCAAGTAAAATCCTTTAGTAACACTTGCTGTTGAATGCGAAAGGGAAGTGGAATGATCTTTATCTTGAGAGTCTCGTAAATCAGATCTCACTTACTCAGAACTGTGACGGGGAAATGGAGAAAGACAACACATTTACAGGACTAACAGTCCAGGGCTACCCAAACTTTTTCCTTTGAAACTAAATGGTACCCCATGGGCAAAAAGCAAGCATGCATTGTATTGTTAAAGGAATAGTTCGGGTTTTTTGAAGTGGGGTCATATAAAGTACATATCTATAGTCGGTCCGTTCCCTACCGTAATTGCCGATCAGCGCAGCCTCAGTTTGGAGAAGCAGAGAGCCGCTCCAGCCCAGACGCTCAGCTTTGTACTGCTGTGAACGGAGTCCAGATGCAAAGCAAATTTTAACCACCTAAAACAAGACCCACCTAAAAAAATCTATATCAGTTCAAGTGTACGTTGTATAGAGAAAATTCACACCGTTTCACATCGATAGAAAATGTAGTGCCAAAAGAAAGGGCGGTTTGAGGGTGATGTAAAGCGGTGTGAATTTCTCTATACAACGTACAATAACCCTTCACTGCAGTACAAAGCTGTGCGTCTGGGCTGGACCGGCTCTCTGCTTCTCCAAACTGAGGCTGCGCTGATCGACAATTATGGTAGGGAACAGATCGACTATAGATATGTACTTTATATGACCCCACTTCAAAAAAATGAACTGTCCCTTTAAGTTGAAAAATGGAACTGCAATCCCAGGATTCCATAAACAGATGGCTTTCTGCTTAATATATGTCTCTGCCTGCCATGCTTATATTAGGAGAAATAAAATGTAGTAGGGATCCTGCAGCAGAACATCAGACGGTGCAATGATGCTCAAATACTCACAGTGATATTGCAAACACATTGAGGCGCTAGATGCTAAATCAAAAGGTCACCAAAGTATTAACAAATCGGTCCAATCAAATGAACATCTGTACAAATTTCAAGGCAAACCGTCCAGGAGCTGGTTTTCGAGATATTTTCATCTGGACCAAAGTATTGCACCATCTGACTGACCGACTTTTCCAATCCCTAGAGCTGCCAAGCTAGTGTGGCTAAAAATATTCAGAACGAGTGCTTATGTTTCACCAAAACCAAAAGTGAATGAAATGTACAAAACCTTAGCGGCCCATACAGTACGGGCTCCTTAATTCAGCGATACTAAAGTAATTAAAAAGTAATTAATGTGTAATTGGGTAATTAGCAGCTCCACGGCTAGATCGTTAGAGGAAAGTGGAAACATGATGAGAGGTAGATAAATATCTTTTATTGTAATTTGGGTGAACCGACTTAATATCATAGTCGACTCAGGCAAGAGAAGTGCAACACCTGAAATACTGCTGTCAGGTCATGGACATCAGACTGTGACAGACGTTGTTCTCATTTCATTAAAAAGATTTACAGAGTTTTAGATAAGTCCTTAGTCACCATAAAGCAAACACAGTTTTGACCTATAAACTCACCGGTGAGCTTTCCTTTTGTCTCTGCGACATCTGCTTCTACGTGCAGGCTAAAATAAGGGCCAACACTTATTCACAGGCTGTTTGACACTAGGCTGACCTAAGCTGGCAGTCCTTTGGCTGGAGGTAACAGACAAATCTGAAGGGAAGAAGTATGTCTGTCCAGGGATGACTCACTTTGGCTTATGTAAGACTCTAAATGAGATTAAAAGAAGACCGCTGCTGCTATTTTACTCATTCACCCTCACCCTAATCGTGAGCAAGAGTCAGAGAACAAACCTAAACCGGCACAGGTGCGTGCGTGAACTCGACAGCGAAAGGATGAATTGTGTGTGAATGAAAGAACGGAACAAATCGGATTTCTCCTTCGCTTCCTTGTCGGAGAGGAAATTACAGCTCCACTAATGTTGTGCAGTGTGCTTTGTGAGGGAGGCAGCTCGATTTCTGTCCTACGGAGGTGCCTCAAATAGAAACGGAGCGCTGGAACATTCCTTGAGGACTCAGGTTGTTGTCTGATGTCGGAGAAATCCCACAACTCTAGCTAGACAGATTTGGTGCTCTTCAGTCTATCAGAGTACAACCTCTGATGATGACTTTTGCTGTATTAAACACAGTTTTCTTTTTCGATTTCTGATGTTACTCAACGGTTTAGCTCAAGTCCATCCAGTGAAACTAAGTATTTGACCACCAAACACCAAAGAAAGCATGAAGGAAAACAATCTGCTAGATGATTACCCATCAACAACAAGAGTTTACACTGAGCACAGAGAGAACGATGGATTGGGTGTTTTCAGATTTTCGCCGTCACTCACTTTACGTAGAGCAAACCAAGCATGAAAGCAGTAAAAACACACCACTGACTGCTGGGTAAAAAAGCAGGCAAGCTGCACATCTCAGTTCTTGAGGAGACAGTTCTTCATCAAAAATGCTTTGATTTAAAGCGACGTCTGCATCTCAGTGCCCACTTCGCTCAGGCTGTAACCAAAAAAAAAGACGTTCTCCCTAAAATGGGCAACACTTCACTGTTTCACAGGCTCAATTTGGATTGCCCTCAAGTGCATGGACATAGGAATTTAAAATGTCTCGTTGAGATGAATGAGTGAGGAGTCTCCAGTGGAAAGTTTCTTGAAAGAACGGGGGAAAAAAAGTAATTTGACAGACTTCCCTTCTGTCCTGTTACATTCTCTTAAGGAGAACCTGTTCTAAATTTAGCACTCCTCCACCCAAACCAGCTGCAGCTTGGTAAATATTTCACTGTGTATCTTCTCTC
The DNA here is from genome assembly GCA_963678695.2 of Diplodus puntazzo. NCBI lineage: Eukaryota > Metazoa > Chordata > Actinopteri > Spariformes > Sparidae > Diplodus > Diplodus puntazzo. The sequence continues at coordinate 16,603,701 of OZ023159.1, read as the reverse complement.
AGACATAAAAGGTTTGCGAGGTGCTCCCGGAGATGACTGACTACTGTTGCTCACCAGGGCCGATTGCAGCGTTCAAGCGCAGAAAGCAGTTCACTTTACGGTGCCCTAGCTGGTAGCCTAGCGGAAGTAATGGAATCCTCCATTAGCTCGGGCACACTGTCTGTGGCTGGGTAATCCCCGAAGGCAGTTGTGGCTGTGGATGTGCCTCAAATCCTCCTGAGACATGAAAAAAAAAACAAAACTCCAAACTCTGTGTCACCATTACTGTTGAGCGCACACTGTTTTCTGGGAAGTGATTCTAATCCGCTGCTGCTGTTTTAAAGCACATTTATGCACTTTTTCCCTAAGATGTCAGTTACCCCATGTGATTTTAATGTTCTTTCTTTTGTGTAATGTACCAAACTTCCATTTATTTTTGCGTTAGATTCTAATAACTTGAATACTGCGGACACCATAAAAAATGATGTTATTTTAAAGCTGCTTCAGTAGAAATTTTTATTGACAATGGATCAAATGAGAGGTGTTCCTTGTATAAGTGAATCCGCAGGGAATTAAAACCTTCAGTCCCTCTCAGCTCTACTGAGCTTGTTAGTATCATCAAGCTCCCTGTTATGATATTGGTTTTGATTCCCTGTCACCGCTCTCATGCGTGTAGCTTTCAGCTGCAACAGGCAATTGTATTCAGCTAAAAGCTCTTTAAAAAGAGAGATGACCCAATGTTCACTGTACACTACATACCCTGCACCATAGCATAGTGGAGCATTTAGCAGCTAAAGAGATGTTCTCCCTTCAGGAGAAACTCAGTCGCCAGAATAAATGTTAATATGTTTATGCTAACAACAGATATGTTGAGGATGACGATATTGTCGGCAAGTTCCTATCAAAAGCTGGACAACTGAAACGCAGTCCATCAACTTTGACTGAGCGTGAGCATCAAGCATCAGTAACGTAAACACACAGTCCACCTCTCCTCGTCCCGCTGTCGTCCTGCGCTCCATCTGATGCAGCAGCTTGATCCAAGATGTTGCGATAGCGACAGGTCTGTAAAGATGTAGTCACAGAACAGGTCTTGACCAGTGCGATTTATCCAGTTCATTTTCCTGTAAATACAAGCTGCCTTTAGCATGGCTCTTGGTCCGGCTCTCTTCCTCTCCTCCTCAGGCTGGTCAGGTTGAATTGTTAAAAAAGATTCCATGAGCAGTGATTGTCTCAAAGTCTGCTGCTCTTAATCCAAAACCTGCAATTTTTTCTCCAATGCTGATGCATGAAATGTATCATGCTAACTATTTCATTCCGGCGACTGGGATGAGTGGAGAACAGAGCTGAAAGCATAGTGAATTTTGGACATGCATTCATCAGGTAGACAGAGATACAATTTCAAATGAATGTTAATGCTCTGTGTCTGCTGGACGTGTAAAAAAGTCACCGTTTATTCACAACTTTAAACGTGCAATATGCAAGAATTTTAGTTGAAAACATTGAAAAATAGAATTTGGAGAAATTATTTTGACGTAAGGATGCGTGTGCATTGTGTTGCAGAGATATGTACTGAAATTAGCATGCTACCAACTAGTGCTGTGCGAGTGCTGTAAACAGCAACACTTCCCTGCAGCTCCCTAAGCTCCCAGTGCAGCTGGTTACTGTAGCGATCTGTTTTTATATATTGCACCTTTGAAAGAGATGATGTGTCAGTGTTGCATTTCTAGCTTTATTTTGATTATAATTTATTTTTGTTTAAGTAATTCACTGATTTATGTTGCAAGTTCTGTTGACATTACATTATTGCACACATTTTCATGCGTTTGCTTGCCACATGTTAAGGCTGCTGTTATTGATTGTGAATGTCATATTTTGCAGTGCTCATTATTTGATAGCTTCCATGTATTCTGTATGGCTCACCAGAGATGGTAAAGTTTAATCCTCTTCTGTCAAAACGCACTGGATAAAATCAACCAGGTCCCACAGATGCATCAGCTAATCTTTCTAAAACACACGCAGGGAGCTGTGTTAAAGAAGTGTTAAACTGTTCCCCGTTTTATTCAACCTGGCCTAGTTGTTTGTCTCACAAGGCTGGTGAGAGGCTTTTGTCTCATCGGAAAAAAGCTCTGCCTTCTAAAGGGCCAAACATGAGTCATAGTTTTGCGGAGAACTGCCCTCCACCCCCACAGACACACAAACATCCCCACAAATAAGCACCACAGCCACCTTCCTTATCATTGAATAATGCATTCAGAGAGAAGTGTTGCATTACTGGGTTTTCCATTATACATTTCATAGAATTCCCACTGCATGGAGTGTGCCCATCTCAGGGTCTGTCTTGCATCTATTTGACATTGCTCGCCTGCATGTGTTAGTGGCCCTTTGTAAGGCTTAAGAGCATTTAAAGTGCAGGTTGTAAGCTAGGCAGAGCAGTGGTTGGAGGGATCGGTAGTTGAATAAAGCGATAATTGTTACATAATATTCAGTGAGCACAAGTAATCTGAGCCAAGGGATCTTTGAGGAGGACATTGTAATAGTGTGTCGGAACCAGAGTTTAAAAGGGAAACAGCAAAGTTACTCTCTAAGAGTCTGATATGGGATTTTTCAGTTCAGAGTCACTTACATGCTAATCTAATTCACAGCAGAGAAAAAAAAGTTCTCATGGTAAACGGTTTTTCTACGCAGCCCCCTGTCCACCTGCCACAGGCGACAAAATAATGACACCCGTCTCTGATGGATGACAGACGTTTCACTTGCTGTCATGGCAACTCTGAGTTGCATGAAATCACATGCCTCGGGTGCATGACGGCAACTCTGCACGGCTTTTTGAAGTTGATTAAGAAATATTGGTGTCAGACTTGTTTGTCGAATAATGGAGTGCTTTCAGCTGCAGCGCAGTTGTAGACTTATTGTCCTTTCCTAGTGATTCTGATGGTGATCAATACCACCTGCACTGAGGGTTGTCAGTTGTTAACAAGCTGCGGGTTGCAGCAGAGATGCTGGACTGTAGTCCCCATATTTTCTAAAGCCAATTAGCATGTGATGAATAAAATCTTGGATTAGTACGACTTTGTGTATCCAAATGGCTTTTTGTTGCTGAGCTGTGTGCCAGTCAAGTTTAAAATGCACTGGAATGGATTTCACATTCATTTTGGCATTAGGAATGTTTTTTTAATTAATGCCTGTCCTTCAGTCTGAATGTATCAGAATATTAAGTTCAGATTTATACGGACTCATTGCATTTGTAACACGCACAAAATCATACTTTTTTATCTTTAAGGCTCATGTGCAAAACTTTTAGACGGTACCTGACTCAGCTCAACATCCAAAGGTGCTAATAAGGTGTAGCATCCCACCCAGGCTGCTGAGCTGAATTTGTCCACAGTGCTGATAGCATCACTGGTGGATGACAAGGCGGATTGGCCGGCGCTCCCTAAAGCTTTTTATCTTGATTAACAATAGAGCAAGAGCGAGAGAAAACAGCCAGAAGTGTCAAAGATACAGCTTTCATCAATGACGCATTTAACGCTGATGAATGCGGCGGGCATAACGCCAAAACACGCTGAGACGTTACACACAGATTAATCATTTTGTGAGAATAGTGGCCATTTTCCCAGTTTCGTACAAACTGAAGGCTTTCACACCTCACTTTGTCTTAATTTTTCTGACACCTCCAGCTGCTATTTGAAACTACCGAGCTGCTTGTTTGATTGATAGCTCCCGCTCTACCTGCGAAGCTCCTGCAAAGTCAAAGTAAGGCCCTCTAGGCAATAACAAAGCTTCCTACCTCTTAGTTAAATGTCTGTCTTTAAAATGAGTGGACATGCATCTGATGCTACTACACTGATGCTGTTTCATCTCAATCAAAACCGGCATTAAATGTGATATGTAATTACCACCCATGTCTCTGCTATGACGAAGTTTCTGTACAGACAGGGTGGAAAGGGTTTCACAGCAAATATCAAGGCAGCTTCAACTGCCTTTAGTCTTATGTTGAAAAGCTGCCTGAAAGTTAGTGTTGATACTTCTTCTGTCTCCTTTCTTTACAGATATTTGGGGATCACACGGCCCCTTACCTACCCGGCACGGCAGAACGGTCAGCTGATGGCAAAGATGATCCTGGGAGTTTGGCTGGCGTCAGCCTCCATCACCCTGCCACCTTTCTGCGGCTGGGCTAAAAACGTCCACACAGCCGGCGTGTGCCTCATTAGCCAAGACTTTGGCTACACCATCTATTCCACAGCTGTAGCCTTCTACATCCCTATGCTGGTCATGCTGGTCATGTACTACAAGATCTTCAGGGCAGCTCGCAAGAGCGGCGCCAAGCACCGCTTCACTGACCTTTCGCGCCGGGAGCGCCTTGAAACAGTGGCTAATGAGGCACTGCGGATGCAGGGCCTGAAGCCGCCCGGTGTGGCCGAGGACTGTGCCGCCTTGTCCCGCCTGCTGAACCGTGAGCGCAGAAACATCTCCATCTTCAAACGGGAACAGAAAGCAGCAACAACACTGGGGGTTATTGTGGGGGTCTTTGCCGTGTGCTGGCTGCCATTCTTCATCCTGTCCACTGCCAGGCCCTTTATCTGCGGAGTGGAGTGTAGCTGTGTGCCAATCTGGCTGGAGCGCACGCTGCTCTGGTTAGGCTACGCCAACTCCCTAATGAACCCCTTCATCTACGCCTTCTTCAATCGAGACCTGCGGTCCACTTATCGTGACCTTCTCCGCTGTCGTTATCGCAACATCAACCGCCGTCTGTCCGCTGTGGGCGTGCACGAGGCTCTTAAGGTTTAAAGCAGAGCACCTCAGCAGCCTGTATTGACTCTCTAAAAGTGGTGGCCCTGTGCTTCTACAGTCGGTGCTTAAAGGTCGACGTGAACACAGGCCTGTAGATAAGACAAAGACTGACAGAATGCGAGTCACTGTTGGTGGCTCTATAGCCCCTCTGCAAAGACAGAGAGACAGCACGATCACTTCGGTGTGTGTGTGACTCAGTCATTCTATTTTGGGAAAGAAAATCATAGAGCGTACTTGATGCGCCATTCAAGTCGACACTGCTTTTGTGCATATGCCACAGTTCCCGTCCTGGCTCCGGATTTATGGTAGGATAATGTGGTGACAAAGGAAATGACATGTAAACACAATCCATCATCCGAGGGCTTTCAAAGGGAACAGAAAGCGAACAGATTTCTGTATATTAACAAAATTGATGTCTGATAATGAAAAACATTTGTTGTATCGTGTATCGTCTTCTCAACATCTTTATCTTGACATGCATTTGAGCCCATCCTAGACTGATTTCAAAACACAAAGTGGAACACTTGGAGGTGTATTGTGCTTTTTGCCAGGATTCGATATTATTTATATCACTCCAGTCATAGCTTTCAATTTGGCCCTCTCGCTAAATTTAACAGGAGCACCGTAAATATTTCACAAATGTTTGAAGATGTGGTGATGCCAAGGGAATAGAGGTGGGTGGAGAATTGTGCTAAAAAGCATTTTCCATTCATGAAATGTCGGTGTTTGTCGCTATAAAAAAGAAACTGAAAATATTCTGTGTAGTGTCTGCATGAAACATACTTGTCTTACACGCCACTGTATACGTAAGTACTAAAAGGTTTTGAATAGTAGATGACAATTTGGAAGAAGTGTTTCCATGTTTCACCCAAGCACTTGATCGCACACTTGAGTTCAAACTCAATACTGTATGTGACATCAAACCTCGATGCTGTGGACTTTTTTCACTCGTGTCATTTTTGCCTTTATTGGTTTCATTCCACATGTGGCTGCTGGACCTCGTCGGTTTTAAACAGCTACTGCAGCTACAACAACTCTGCAGTTTCACTTTAAGAATTGACATGTTCTCGAGACTCATTTGCTCCACTGGTTGTCAGAACTGTTTCTTGTTCCCCTTCTGAACCAGGATCACTTCACTGCTGACCACAGTCCAATGTGAACTCTTTGGGGACCTGAATGAACCCATGTCAAATCAGTAATCCGTCCAGCAGTGTGTGCTTTTTCTACCTCGATTTTTGAAAATACTGTACAATTACTCCAAACAGATGTACCGGTGTCTTTCATCGTTTTGTAATGAACTGCTATTTTATATTGTGTGAGATCGATCTGTCTACAACGGCTCTGTAATTGCTCTGTCTGGCCGCTTTGTCATTACCCTCAGAAAGAAGCTGTGGGAATGGCAAAGCATGTCATCACTTTGTAAATAAAGAAACACTTAAATGACACCATGGCCTACATTCGTAACTTCAGATGACGATACATTCATGCGCACATAACTGCTTCAGTGATGGCGTTGTACTTCTGTAACTTTTTTCTTTCCCTCGTTTTCAAACAGGAGACAATCCACACAGATCTCATTGCCTTTTAGCTCCACAGAGCAAATTCTTATCAAAAGATGCACACCATTTGTCATACAAGATTCATTGTCCACGCTGACTAGATTGATAGGTCCATGGCGATGAATAAAGACTCACCTTAAGGCCTGCTAGAAGCCGTTCAAACTTTCATGGCATTTCTAAAGAAATTATACCAAGGCCGCTGCGCTACTGCAAAGACTCTGAAGACATGTTTGAGGACAGTGACCCAAATAAGACATTATTCCCTTTATTCTCTGTCTGCTTGGAGCAAAATCTTTTATTCAGGGTCTGGTTGACAGCTGTCTGCTGGCTTTCATGACTGTGAGTTCAACATCTGTCTGTCCTGTGGAGACACAGGAGAGGTAGAGAGTCGGATAAGTGTGCCGTGTTGTGTGTTGTGGTCAGAAAGGTAAGTAGTTCAAATGTTCAAAGCGGTAGGGAGTGAGTCACACTTGGCCTCACAAATAGAAAAGGTAGCAGTAGTATGCAGTATGTGAGTGTAAATGAATTAAGTAAATTGAATAATTTTTTTAGATGAAAATTTATCATATTTTTGTGATGTGACCCATTGACTTAAAATCACTGCCAAAATGTTTTCCTGTACGGGTGGAATGAGACACACCTCTATTTTTATTGGATTTTAGTGCTTTTTGTGTGCCTGATGTACAAATGAACTCTTCATGTAATGCCAACAGAAAGTAACCTTTGTTTTCATTGTTCGTGTCTGCTACTTGCATTACATTTGGCATCTTTCTGAAGTCAGGCCAAATTTCCAAAACTGTTTTGGTATCCTTTACTGTCATCACCTAATATTAAAAAAAAATAATAAAGCAGCCGCTTGTTTGGGTTGGCGGTACATTCGGCCAAGTCCTGCATGTTGCCTTCTGTCAAAAGATTCTGTGCGACTGTTCCCAATTGGAGCATAAGGACTTTTCTAATTATACTTTCCATTGTCATCACGAGGATCTCGCCAAGTCCACTGAACACACACTGTTACATAATTCAGCACTAATTCAACATCAACAAAAACCTATATCAGAGTCCAAAAAATATAGATAAAACCTATTCAAATGAGGCTATGTGTCCCAATGCGTTTCTATTTTGGGCACAGCGACGTAAAAATCTCCCTGAAGTAAAGAGCAAGAGCACGGCCACGGCAAGCACGCTGACATTTTGTTTTAGCACATGAAAAAGCAGGCAGCTCTCGTGGACTTGGTGCATCTCCCCTAAGATGTCCAGTCTCCCAGCAGCCATGTCAACAGGCGTTACTCTCGGGGAATGAGCACCATTGTGCCCTAGAGGAGCGCCCACTCTCTCAGCGAGCGTGGCCCTCCTCCTGCGCTGACTCCCGACATGTTTCATTGCTATCAGTGGAGGGGAAAAGAGGCTGAAATGTTTTCGTGTCATGTAGTAAATTCATTAAAGAAGGGAGAAGGGATAGTAGCAGATGAGTCTTTCACATATGCTGCCCACAGGCTCAGTTGCCAATTCTGACAGGCTGTGGGGGCTGACGGGGAATATACACTCTGGCTTTTGCTATTTTTAATCTGCCCCAGTAATTAAGTAGGGAAGCTTTGATTAAGCATGGGGAAAGAGATCTGAAGCACTGCATCTTTACAATCTCGCAATGCCTCCCTTACACCTCCCCATGTAAACACTCAGTGATCAGGAAGGAGGCTTTGTTTAACCATTCCTGCAGCAAAACCGCAGATTATGTTGACCAGCAAGGGATTCATTCTCATATAAATAGGTTGATTTCTCTACTGTTGACCTTCATAGAGGAGAACATGTGTGAAACATCTGCCCGTATGTAAACACTGAAACATGTATAATTTTATGATAATATTTTTTTTATTTTGTCATACATGGCACAGATTTATACTTGTTTGGTCAGTGGTAGATTTTTTTATATATATCATGTGTGTTACACTGTTGGACTGTATGTTTTATATTTACTTACATGTTATATATCAGGTTTAAGAACATTTCTCAATGTTTCTCTAAGCCTTACTTCTTTCTTGTGTAATAATGTACTTATTCCTTTTCAAGCCTTTTTAAAAAAAAATTCATATGAAACAGCCTAAGAGGGGAAAATCAGTGCTCTTGAATTGTTCACGTTTAGTCCATAGACTGTATTGAATAGGAATGGAGCATCTAGGTCTATAAAGTGAACCAATGCAGAAGCGCCTTCAGCCAGCATCCTTTGTACCGGCCAGCGAGGGGCAACTCCACTGGTTTAAATAAGAAGTTTAAATGTCTGTAAGATGTAGGGAAAACTACCTGACTTCCCAATTGATTCAGTTTTCCAACAGTTGTATATATGTGGGGTTAATACTGGTAATGCTACAGATATCACAACAACTATGACATCTGCTAGCATCAAATGGAAGTGAGAGGGAACTGTTTCAAACTTGAACTGTGCAGATATCACAAGAGGTGATGCCAATAAAGTACACACAGCGTGCTTGTGTTTACAATGTTGCTGGCCAAAGAGATAACAAAGCCTAAAGACTGCTTGAAAACGTCCTTTTTTGTTCGTATTTAACTGTGAATGCTCTTCTCCTGTAGCCCCGCCATGGTAGGCTATAAGAGGGTTGTATATTTACATAACGTTATCATATCAGCTCAGAACGTTTCACTATTTTTCATTCATCTAACCGCAGCTGAAGGAAATATTCCAATTACCATATGACTTTTCAAGGTCACCCTCAATTAATTCCCAGCACACGGCGATGTAAATCAGATTTGTAAGGTAGCGTGGGCACATGTGTACCCAGCAGCTATATTCTCAAATGTAATTGGACCATGAATTTAGCCTACTGTTCCCTACTCCCCAATCAAATGGAAGCTATAAATACCCCAGTAAACACGTCAATTATCTGCTAATCCGATTTATGTGCTGTGTCCTGAAATATCAACTTCCTCCCACGGCCACCACCGGCGGCCAATCGCAGCACGAGAGGCTGCTGATAGTCCATGCCACTTCCTGCAGGGATGGGCCTGTAGCAAATTAACATGTAGGGAAGTTATCTGCAAAGTGTCAGAGTGACAGCCAAAATTGTTTCTTTGCTCTCATTTTATTTTCTGGGGGCAGCTTTCTGTAATTAGATTCTGTCATACTGCTAGGAGGTAAATGCATGCTTTTTAAGGTTGCCAGCATCAAAGGAACTGTACATGAGGGCACCCGCCCCTGTACACTTCAAAGCGAACACTAGATATCTCTGCCTCCTTGCGTTTTATTGATTTTACTGTCATGAATGTTATGTTTTTACTCGAGCTGTGGAGCTCGAGCTCTGAGTGTTGACTCATCGCCTTGTATTTTCATACATGTTCGCAATGCAGACTGCCAAGAATCAGGGCCCTCCTACACGATGTGTATGGGATGAGTCTGCCCATTGTTTTTCTCTGCGATACAGATCTGTAAGTGTGTATGCGAGTGTCAGAAAGCTGCCCATATGCTCCAATACCCCTGTGTCCACATTCACTTAGTACGTTCAGGACATCAAACTAGTTGTACCTTCTAAATTATCTGGTTTTCAGGGAGCTCATTGTGCATTTATTAGAAACATTGACCACACACACACACACAGGGTCGGAGGGTAAAGTCACAGTTTTCTAAATCCGACTCATTCAATACCTGTAAACACTGAAGAGGCATATATCTAACCTATTGTTTTAAAGGGGCTCTGTGTATCTGTGTTGTGCTTGACGCCGGTTGTTAGTTTTTGTCAGCAGACTCCATTTCTAAACTAAGCAGACGAGGCACTGGAGGATGTGAAAGGTCATTCAAAGAAATCCACAGCTCAGCACCATTAAAGTGCTCAAAGAAACCGTCCACAGGCTTGTATAAGCGAGCGGGAGAGACGGGGAGGGTCTTATTTGGCCAATAAAAGTGATTAATACACATAATCTGTCACAGTTGGTTACACAGGGCCCCCTTGATATATAATGCGGACAGGGAATTTGGAGTTTGAAGCACTATGTAAACCGGATCTCTCAGACAGACCTAGAACAACTTCCTGCTGCTTCCTGATGGAACCGCCTGGTTTAAAAACAAAAAACAAAAAAGGAATTGTCTAGGTTTCTTTGAATGTGCTCCGCCATGAATTACTGTGCGTAAAATTAATGTGACAAAACCTACTCTATACTACCTAATGTAGATGCATCTCGCCTATCACGGTATTAAAACGGGGGAAACTAAAAAGACGGACCCCAATGCAGAACAAGGAGGCAAAGCAGGGGAGAGCAAAAGGGGAGCTTTATTTAACAAAAGCTGAAAGCAACAAACGAAAATTAATTCAGGGACCAAAAAACAAAGCAGCAAATAAAACAGTCAAACAAAGTGCAAACAAAAAGGCAAAGTTCAAATCAAACACAGAAAAAAAAAATCCAAAAACATACTGCAAAGGAACAGGGGACACTCAGAAACTTCAGGGGAAACATCACACGCACAACACTGACAACAAACTGACAAAGAGTACATGGGAAACCAAGGCTTAAATACACAGAAACACTGATGAGGGAACGAGGAACAGGTGGGGAGAGAGGAGGGAGGAGGACAGGTGATAGAAGGAGGGAAAGACACAGAGGAGAAAGCTTGAAGGAAACAATACTGACAGACAGAGGGAGACAAACATGGAAGGAGGAAGAAGAAAAAACAGAGGTGAGAACATAGAGGAGAAAGCACAGAGGAGAACACTAAAGAGACACAAAAAGGGGACAAAATATCAAGACATAAGACACAAGGCACAACACAAAGACATCGAATCATGAACCATGACATCGCCCATTGTTAGCTGGGGTAGGCTCCAGCCCCCTAAGTGATAAGCAGGTATAGCTAATGGATGGATGTATCAAAGAGGAGCAGGGATCTTTTCACTGTTAATTATTTCCATTCAGTAACGTCCATTACCATTATGTTTTTATAAATGGAGCCCGTCTGAAGTAAGAGAGATTAAGATATCAGAGAGATTTTGCCAGCTAACACTGGGGATTAATCATACAAACTCAGAAAACAACGATTGAAAGATGGAGAGTGGCAGAGTAGAGGAAATAGTATAGTGCCTAAACTTGACCAAACTTAACCAAGCATAGGACGGAGGTCCTGTTTGCCTGTCACCTGAATCCACCACCGGCCATGCTGATTTCTGAATGGTGATATACGATGTTTTCTGAGTCGTTGGAGTCTACCCATTCAGTCTTTTTTGTATGATGTGTTGGTAAACCTGCATGTCTAGTTAGTGTTTCCTTCTTTTAAATTAACTTGAAGCAATTTCTAGAAAAGTTAGGAGATTTACCAGACCAGTCAAAATGGAACCAGCAGAGGTCGAGATACCTGGACTGTAATCGCCTGACTTGAAAACCCTTCTCCTCCAATTTGAAGTGCATTCCACTGAAAGCCTGGGCTGTTATAACCCTGAGGACGGCTTCTTGCTATTTGTCAACTACTTTGATTCTGCCTTTTCTCCATCGTTTAAGAACAGCGGGAAATAAAAACAGAAATTGGTGAGATTGACGATAATGGACTGCCCTTTAGATCGAGCAGCCTCAGTGCGCTGCTTATGAAATGACTACATGTGCCCTGACCTGTGTAGAACATTATTTGTCGTGATTTAATTCTCTGACGGCGATTGTCTGCAAGATTTTTTAAAATGCAATACCATTTATCATGCTGAGGGACATTTAGCAGCAGGCTTGTTACAAAAAGAGATAACAATGTACAAAACATTATCTGTATCAAAGCCCCTCTGTGCAGAATAATTATGTGATTGTTGGATCCGTCAAGCTTTTCCTGATTTGTTTAAGTTGACAGTTAGTGCACTAAAATGTTACGCTGCAGCAGACCATCTCATAATGGAGGACAGAAGGAACTGTTTAACTTGAATACCAAAAAGTGCTCACTGCAGTTGGGGGGACAGTTGCACTTTGTTGTGAATTCTAAATAAGTCATTTTCCGTTTGTGATAAGATTTTGATATGACCGCTTCCTTTTGAGTTACGGAATTGGGTAGGAAAACATTGAGCAATTTTTACCTCCTCTAGGATAACATATTTTTTTCCTCTCATGCAAAAACTCCTCTCAGCAGGCTTCCTAAATGTGTTAATGTAAACAGAGGACTGCTCCACATTATGAAAACCACGAACACAGAGCATGATTTCCTATCCCTCAACGTCAGTGCCAACTGTTGCCGGCCACTAAAAATCTTTAACTGCCACTAATTGCGCAAAAGTTGTAACTGTGTGTGTGTGTATGTGTGTGTGTGTGTGTGTGTGTGTGTGTGTGTGTGTGTGTGTGTGTGTGTGTAGCCAGCCTCAGATTTGAAGTCGTGAAGTGTGGGTGAGCAGGGAACTAAATCGCACAGCTTGCCTCTGTCAGTTTGTTAAGGCTCCGGTGGTGCAACAGGGTGCTGAGTGAGGACTGACAGCAGTTAGTCTGTGAGCGTAGACTGGAGTACACTCAGGTGCTCCTGCGTTGTCGGAGCCAGTTACAGCAGCAGTCAATCTGGCCCTTCCTCTTGTCGCTGCACATTGTTGCTGATCTGTGAGGACGAGCCGGTGCAAGGATTTGTCATCCTGACACCTTGTCAGACTGCTCTCAAATCTCAGCCCTGTTCACCGCTGTCGACTTCCGCGGTGCACAGCCCCACGGTCACTCAGGTTTCCTGTCTGTGAAAAGGAAGAGCAAGACAAGATGAGGTCTTTCTAAAAGGACTCTCTCTTAACCTGATGATGTGCTGGACAGTAAAAATTTAATCTTGAAGGAATAATCCTGATATCCTGTGACTGAACATTACAGTGTTAATACTAATATCCTTCAGTTGTGCAGGAAGTGATGCATTAGTTGTCCCTGCTTGCTACAATAGTAAGTTTTATTACTTGGTCAGACTGCACGACTTTTAAAAGTCATCAGATCACTGTGCTGAGCAGGAGAGAGGGATAAAGGAGGGCAATGGGGGCTGTGGCAAAACAGCATGTTAGCATAGCAAGAAGAAGGGTGTGTCTACAACATACTCTCAGTCACAATGCTTTAGCAGGTCATGTCTACCATATTTACCATCTTAGTTTAGCATGTTAGCATGCTTACCTTTGTTTTTTAGCACAAAGTACAAAATAAAGCTGAGGCTGATGAAGATGTCTTTAGTTTGGCAGGAACCTGTTCACAAACCAGTCATGCACAAAATACATGAACATGAATGTTTTTTTAACATTTCGTGCTAAATCCATTTGCTACATCCTGACATATTTTACAGAATAACAGAAATGTATCCGCAGATGGCACTACAAGTGAACCAAATTTCATGTGATCCATCCACTGATTGTAGAGATATTTTAACCTAGACTAAGTGATTGGGTGACTTGACTCGAGCTGAAGAAACAAATACGATGGAGCCATCTATAGAGATTTCACTTCACTTTATGTGATCGGTGATGCTGTGTGGAAAAACCTTGAAATTTGTGGGTTATTTCTTTGAAATGTTGCTCCAATATGTCACCTCGGGCAATATTTCCCCCCCCCCTCCACTGATTTCCTTGACACTATGTAGGCCTCTTCACACTGAGATACTGACAATGACACACTGGCTTTGTGATATTCGTATTGACCTTTGCGTAGGCAGCGGTGTTTTGCAGAGGCTGAGCACAACTCATGCAGCCCAAATGACCTTCAGGACCTGTGCTTCAAAGGACAGCGTTGGGTACCGCTTCCATCCTGAGATGTCAATGCTCACTGACACAAGATGCTGGTCCTCCAGGCTTCTGCCTTCATGTGGCATCTCACACAAGTCAGCCGCTCCATGATTATTGATTTGAAAGCATGGAGGAGCACATCCAATTACAGTAATGATCGGAAACCGTGGTTCAACTGTTTTGTTGGTTGAAAAATAAAAAGGCACATAAAACACTTTCTCTTGCAAGTGTTTATGTTTTCTTATTTTGGAAAATGACTTACATGCACACAGATTCACAAACAGTGACCAAAAACAACGGACCACCTCCTCATTTAGGTGCATCACACAGCCTGCAAGGTGAATGCTGCCTAGTCCCTCTCAAAATCAATACAACTGCAGCCTATTATTAGCAATACAGACTGAGCCTCCATTGTAAAGGGTTTTTTCTTCTGCAGGTTTATCAATCATTATCCTTCACAGTGAGCCAAATATACTTTATATGATGTTTTTTTATTATAATTAAAAACCCTAGTACAAATCTCACCATTTGTACTACTCCATATGCACACCAGCCCAGCCTCTATAATACAATGCTGGATTTTATTATTCTGCAAACAACAAATATATTGGTAAACTTGTACATTTCAAATGTATCATATCAGCATTTCTACAGTACATGTCATCTCACGTTCATATTAGGTATGCATATGAGTTGACTTTCATGCCAGGAGGAGGAGGGGATAGTGGTGGCAGCTAAAAAGTACCACCACCTCAAAGAGAACACTGTCTAAGGTGACATTACAACATTTGGACAATTTCTGCCCATGCTTAAGGCAAGAAAGCCAGGATGGTAAAAACATCATTTTGTGGCCCTTTCATAGTGTTTTTGATGCTCAAACCTAATTAGAGCACAAGCACAGCATCTTCACATGAAATGTTAAATATAACACATCAAAACTTCAGTTGCAAGATGAAGAAACTTTTATCTCAAATAAAGTTATAAAATGTATCCATGGTTTGCAGAAGCGTACATGGCAACATTTGCTCTGGGGATTGGCCACTATGACTATATCGCATAATGGAGTCTGAGTGTTGCAGAGTGCCAATACAACACACGTGGAGAGGGTGGTGAATGTACAAATGTTCCTTTATTTCAATCTTTCAGTGCACCAAAAGAAAAACAAACGCTCTTTGCTAATGAATCATGCACTCCATCTGGGCCGACGATTTGCAGTCTATTCATTCAGTGACGTTCCACTCCCTGTTGATCATCACAAACCTGGTAAAGGTGAGGTGAAACTGCCCACGATATCATCAGAAGTATGGCCTACCTGCCTCTGTCAGTGGAGGCAATTATTATTTTGGTCAAGGTTATAGGGCGCAGTAGGAAGTCAGACAGCCTAGACATGCCCTGCACTATGTGTTCCTCAATCAGGCTTTATTTGGATTGGATTGAATCTCTATTTGTGACCCTGTCTGCATGCAAGAGGCGAGGGCAGAAGAGCAGATTTAGCAGTCGAGATTTTCTCTGCTGATAGCTCAGCTTGTATTACTCACCACCCAGAGGACCGTTAAGCACTACTTGAATGGGTCAGCTGACTTGTGCATAATGCATATTTGATAAACATCAGCGCTCTGAAATCAACGTGTGTGCAAGTTGTTATGTGGGAGGAATTAAATACTGATGCCATGGATACCACTATCCATCGCTTTTCACATTTTTCTTTGATGTCATAGATTCATTTGTTTTTCCTCCTACAAAAAAATGTTTCACTGTCATTAGCATTCTGTCTCAAAGAATCTGAAAGTTCTGCCAAAGTTCTGTCTCTCTGGCTTGGCTTTGTAGGCTAATGTACCAAGATGTACGAATCATACTTGGAGAAATATACTCAGTACATAACAGCATAGATTGGCTGAGTTATACACACAAAAAGACCAAATAAACACAATTGTGCATTCATGACATAGATGATAAACAATGAAAGTTAGCATAAAGGATGTCCACAATGATCCTAGCAACAACAGAAAATTCTCTGTGTGCTAGATCATTGTCTTTAATTAATATACTGTAGCAATATATAACAATTCTCGACCTGTCTAAATCATACTCATTGTCATAGAAAAACAGGGGGAAGCATATTGGTAGAGTAACCATTTATCTCCAGGTAACTCTAGCTGCTGTTTGCTACTTTGCTCAGTTAGCCATGCAGCTAGCGGTCCAGACTGGGAGCATGAAACACCAGGAAGTGTGATGTTTACAGTGCTAGCACAGGACCTTTGGACCGGGACAGGCTGGGGCTAGCTGGTTAGCATGCTAACTTAAGCAGGACAATACACACACACACACACACACACACACACACACACACACACACACATATCCTAACGTCAAAAGTGTCATTTCTTCACATTCTGTTGATCATTTGAGTTATTTTTCTAAACGTTTTCAACATGATGAACAATTAGTACACCCTTATAATTTGGTATAAAGTACACACCACCGAATAAACTGTATCTTTTTTTCATGAGATAAGTTGACCTTTCATGGATCCTGCATTCTAATATTATCTGGTGAGCAAAAATGATCATTCATGAATTTTTCACAGGAGCTTGACTCTGCCTAGTACTGTAAATTATGTAAATTCAAACACCTGCAATACTTCCAGTCCATTTAACACCTGCTGTGCTCATTAACACCGAAACCCACTGGCAATGTGTAATCATTTATGTTAATCATTCACTGACATAATAATGTGCATATGAAAAAGGAGCTGCGGCTTCATCAAGGTAAGGCTCTTAGGGACATAAATGCGCCAAATAATTACAGACACATGTACAAAAGAAATAGTAACACAAACTTGTATTGGCTGTGGTAGTATATGTCTGAGATATGAAACAGAGCTGTGAAACTGATACTGTAAACATGAGGCAGTAGTGCAAGACTACTGCCATGTCATTGACCTTTTAAATTTGTTCATCTAACCTAAAAAAAAGGATTTGGTACCTCACTTACTTAGCAGTTGTATATCTACTTTGCCAGTTTGTCTGCAACACCTTGGTGTGAGGTTTATGCTGGGACATGCTGTGGGTTATTATTGTTCGGCCTGTATGTATAATCTATATTCCTATGTGTCACACACCTTACATGAAGCCAGCGTAATCAGTCATCTTTAGTATTGCATGAAAGTTAACCTGTACGGAGACATGCTTGATGTATCACAGTGAGAAATTTCACTGATTTTCTTTGTAAACTCATACATTTCTGCACTAGACTCACTCTCTCAAGCAAGTCACTTGTCTCCAAAGTTTTTAGTTTGTAGTTTACTAAAGCAATGTTAAAAGAGTATCAATAAAACTCAAGACATTGATTTTTAGAAAATTCTATTTGCAGTAAATTGATAAAAACCTGGATTAAACATTAATGACGACCAATTTGCCTGCAATGTCTCAAAACACAAATTGGATCTGGTCACTTATAAATTATAATGAGGGTAGTTGGTAGTTTGGTGTCCTCATTAAATCCTCTGCTGAAACACATGACCAGAAATTAGTTCCTGAGTGGTCGAGAGACTGAGAACCAGCTGCTGGCCCTCTGTCGCCTCCTCTGCCTCTCTACATCTCGGATCTACTTTGAGGTCCTTCTCCAGCTCCAGTGGTCTGATACCACTTGTCTAATTTATATGTGACAGCAAGAAAAGTATTACTTCATGGTTCCAGATAACAGGGTTCCCTAATTTATGTGAGACTGCTATATTAGGCTATATTAGGCTATCAAAGTGAAAACAAACTTAACAAAGGACCCCAGGCCCTGAAATAAAGACAAGGCCAAGTTCAAGTAAAACTTGAGCTACAGCAACAGCTGATACTGGACATCCAACTGTGTCATGGGCTTATACAGCATCTGGACATGTCTGTGTGTTTTCTTCATTCAAGTAAAGCTATTTTGGATTCAAGTGTCCGTGCCATGAGATAATACTCCGCATTTCCAACCAAATTATACCTGAGATCAAAATTTCAGTTCACTTTCAGTTCTAATGATCTCACATTTCTGCAAACTACTATATGCTGTGAGAGGTATTTCAGAATGGTAGGCAAATTATTTAGAGTAGAGAGTGATAAGAGACCACAAAGATCCTGGTAAGTTTCAGTCACTTGCTGCAGACGTCAGTGCAGGATCTCTTTTATTGACTTCTTGTGGCCAAAGGTCACAGACTGAAAAGTAGAACCTCCTCATGCAGTATCAAAGTCAGACTTCAGTTCATGTCTCTTTTTATTTGAATGCCACTTGCTTGTTATCTTTCTTTTTCTTGTAATCTCCACGGTGCTCCACTCACTATGCAAGATGATAAGATTATAGTGATTGAGTGAGTGATTTGATATGAAATATGTTTGGCTCTATATGCTTTTTTTCTGTGCTATATTGACCAACCTCCTCACTTCTCTCCCGCCACTTAGTGGCTTTATGCAGGCCTGTCTTGACCAACTCTACCAATCACTGCAAACTCTCGATCCAAGCGGACTCAGTCAGCTTAGAGGGCTACTAGCTGCACAGCTAACAAGCATGTGGCAGTTATAGTAAAGTCACAAACAGCTGCAGCAAAGGGTGCAGTGAGCAGCAGTCAGTGTTTACTTTGTTCATGTTACCTTTAAAAATGAATGCAAGATTAAGTTGACTATTTGACTCAAAATGAGAAACAAAATGCTCAGGCCTATTTATGGTGTTGTTCTTTGCTTGTAACTCTCTACAGAGACACTTGACTACAGGTCAGCAATAACACCAGCAGCACCTGGTTAAGAGATCCTCATCTCTTGATGGAATGACACAACAGAGCTGAAATGCTTGGACATGTTTGTGTTACATCAGAAAGAGATGGACGGAGTCAAGTCCAACTGTTTTTAGCAGAGACAGAGGCATTTTGTATTCCGTATGAACTAAGAATGGGCTGTAAAGAAACCTGTCAATCCACTATGATAACTGAACATTTGAGATGTTTCAGTACTTCAGGCTTCAAATTCAGATCATTTATCGTAGCCACTTGACTCGCATGTCTTGTGCCTGTCAGCATTATGAACCAGGTCAATCTACAGTACTTGTTAAACATAGTTACATGGAGTAGGACTTGAAAAATAAGTATTCTATGTTTTTTTGTACTGGCATTACTGAACATAACATTTATCATTCGCTTCATTTCACAACAGGGGATGTAAACTGTGTCTGTTTGCAACACACAGGAAAAGATCCTCAAATAATCAACCAACAAAATCG
Source organism: Diplodus puntazzo (assembly GCA_963678695.2). Taxonomy (NCBI): domain Eukaryota; kingdom Metazoa; phylum Chordata; class Actinopteri; order Spariformes; family Sparidae; genus Diplodus; species Diplodus puntazzo. The sequence continues at coordinate 16,584,422 of OZ023159.1, read as the reverse complement.
TTATGACTTGCTCTATTCAGCCGGCTACAGTAATGCTAGTATATCTTAAAGCCATGTGCTCAATATCTGCATGCTATTTAAGCTGTGTGCAAATGCACTGCACATGTCTTACAGCTATTTAATTTACTTTTTTTTTCTCCCACTTTCTTCTCAATTTGCATAGTCTATTTCCTCTATTGTCTCTATTGACTCCTCTCTTAGACTGGTAAGGGTGTAGGGCACCACGTGTGTCTACAAGGGCCCCATTTATACTTGTCATTTCAAATATCTTTTATCCGGATCAAATCCAGATGTAATAACCCAATTACCCAAATGTATGCATCTCTGTTGGCCAGATCACAAATCAAATAGCAATCAATCGTAGTTTCCCAAGGCTACATGCAAACCAAGCAGCCGCTCTCGCAGCACATCATATAAAGCCTGGTTAGTGGCCATACGCTTCAAGTTTAACGTTAGGTACCCTTCTCGCATCATTTCTTGAAGGTGCAGTAGTGAGTTGCGTATTTAAGTCTTGGTGACTGTGTTCTATATTTTCTTTGCCTTGTTTACATTCCAAATGTACGTATGCTGTTGTTGATTCAGTGATGGAAAGTTTACAAATCCCCTTTCAATGGACGATTTTTCTAAGGGTAACCAGCCCAGTATCCTTTGAATTATGTCTGAATTATGTATGAATTATGACCATGAGCATGCAGCACATCAGAATAATTTCTAATCCTGGCCCGTCACAAACCTATACTATGAACATCCACCTTGTATTAGCTGTAATCATGATCTTTCCTGAACTGTTTCCACTTGTTTAAGCTAAATACACTAACAAAAGCTTAGCATAAATCATAGTTTATTTCCCATGCAGTGTTCTTTCCCTAACCACAGAAGAATTGTAAAATTGTTTGCATTAAATCTAAAAATAATTGATGTTAGGATAAAGAGTTCCCTTTATACTGTTCGATTCCAAATATAAAGTTCTTAGCTTGCTGATGAAATGACTTACTATTGAATCATATCATGTGTGGCTGTCACAGAGTAGCAAAACTGATATCTATTAAGAAACAACTTGTACAATATCACTTTAAAGAAAGGTGCTACAAACCATGGTCTCTCACTACCAACTGACTGATCCTGCATCCACTGCTATGGACCAGCGTGCTGAAACACTAAAGTGGATGAATCACACAATCGCATGAAAAAAATAACACCTCTGTGTTTGACACCCTCCGTGTTCACACTTTGTTGTTGTAAGATTTGAAAGCACCACACAATCCTCACAGTTTGCTTTCGGGTACGTGCATGAAAATGTTGCTCCGTTTGCAGGTCCAACAGCTCCGAACGGTGAAATTAGACAGAGATTCTCTGGGCGGATGAGAAAGTAATGAGCAGGGAGAGCAATTGCATTTACAATAGAGTGTGGAGGACAAAAAAGAATGGCTTCTCCAGAAGGTCGGAGAAATTGAAATGATCATTTAAATGAAAAGAGAAGGAACACGGCAAACAAGAAACTAGCGCTAAAATTGATCTATTGCCATTGGTCTATATCACCAATAAAAAGAAGGAAGAAATCGCTGGGTATCAATTACTACAAGAACAACAAAGAACCTATAATAAAAAAAATAAATGAACAAGAATATAACACAGCACTTGAATTCACAAACTAAGTGAATGTATTGCATTACTTCGGCTTGTTTGTGAAGACTTGAAGCTTACAGGTTACTGATGGATTTTACATTTTTTCATTCAGTCCTGATGTACCTGTGCCTCCACACAACCTGGGCCAAACAAACCAAGTGTCACACTCCTATTTTCTGACTACGTTGTAAAATAAATTCTGCATTATTCTATCGCCTCCTCAAAGTTCCAAAACTCAGTGTATTTGGCAGTTTACTGTACTGGTATAATGAGCTGCTTTCCATAACAAATGGAACAATGATAGCAAAGTGGGATATGCGCCAAAAGAACAAGTCCTCCAGACAAATCAACCAAGTACAGTGTTTAGTTAGCCTACAGATGGACACATATAAGCATTTTCTAATCTGATAACCTGAAGGAAAACTATTTTCAAAGATGTTGCATAAATAAAACTGTTTTCTGATCTGTCACTGTAAAGGTGAAGGTTAAAGTTTGGTTCACTTGTAGCACACAAACAGTTGTGGCTAAGGTTACATGACTCGGTTTCAGGTGCTCAGCCTCGTATCAATGTTTTCTCTTTTGTCTCATGAACAATATGACTTACATAACATGCCCAAAATATCACATGTTGTGGATTTAAAAGCTTGATGTGATAATCTGCTGATCTTTTTTGACATACACTCAATTGAAAACAGTACAAAGACAATAGATTCAAGGTTTTTTTTTTTTTCATTGATTGTTTTTAAACATATGTCTGTTCTGAATTTGATGCCAGCAACACGTTTCAAACAAGCTGCTGACATTTGGTTGATGGGATTCAAACTTGTTTTGAATACAGTACACCTACTGAGAGCAGAGCCCTGCCTTTCTGCATTAATATCACTTGATGAAATCCCGAGGATGAGCAAATGGATGATGTTTGCTGGTAGGACACCCGATGTCTCACGAGGAAACAAGAAGTTTTCAGGAGGTCCGACAGTCCTCTCATGCGGCTGCCTCCCTCACACATCAGGGCCATGGTCACACCTGCCAGACACAGACAGGTGTCAGGTTGATCTGTCTCCATGTACACTAAAATCTGGAAAAACTCAAATTAAAATAAGATGATTACACAACAAAGTTAACAAACCCTTTGTTTGACTGCAGATTATATTGTATACTTATAGTCGGTGTGTTGGAAAATCTACTAATCGGAAAAATTGAATGCAAACTTTTTTCACTCTTACTGCTGGTTTTAACAATAATGCTGCTGCCAGTCTCCATATACAGTATTCTCTCGGGGAGCAGTCAGAACAGTCAATGGAAATCATGCTTAGGCCTATCAGATGTTGAGATACGTTACACACAAGTGAATACTACGACAATTCAATGAGATGCGACTTCATTCTGAGTGAATAAATGATGATTTTGTTGAGAGTTTTTGGTGACTAAAACAACAACCCTTTCAGCAGCTTTAACTGAAAAAGTAAACACCCTTAGTCAGCTGATTAGAAGTAGAAAGAGAGTAAGAAAGAGAGAGAGAGAAAGAATTGTGAATGAACTAGCATTAGGATAGTCTATCTCCATCATCTGATCAAACACTCTCACATCACCTGACTGATTTAACAACTTACTTTGCGCTTCATGAAATATAGGAAAGGTCAGTAAGTCTGAGTTTATCCTCTGCGGAGCATGGGTGTGGTCATTCATTTCATGGCAATCTGATCATTAGGTTCATTTAAATTACTTGTCTACCAATGGGATGTACCATCTGATGTTTGTCGCCTGAGGAAGAGTCCAGAGCAATGAACCCATTAGCTATCAAACTGTCTCAGTCTCCTGACTTATTCAACAGCCCACACTGCTATCTTTAGACCCTGCAGATAGCTGTTAATGAATACATAAATAGTTGGTTGTGAAGCAGAGCTGGTCATCTAATCCTCTCCAGGTATGCAAAGCTCAGAAAACCCATTTGTATTGTTGACGCTGCATTGGGATTCAGATACTTGTTGTGGGTTGATGCTGCGAGTGTGAGCGGTCAAGTGGATCCACTTTATCCACTTCACATTAGGACAAATGTAATTCTGTACACAAGCGCTGAGCAGGTGAAGAGTTTTGTTCTAAATGAGAAAACCTGCACATGAAAATGTGACACCTGCCTTCATATAGAGATCACAACGAGTTATTGTGCCTTTGAAAGACTGAAGACTTCATTCAGGGCATTTCCTGCTTCTTGGAGACACAGTGAACGTCAAACTTCAGGTCCCAAAATGGATAGGCAGTGAAATGTTTCGGAAATGAACTTGTCAGTTCAGTTTACAGAGAGAAACTCTCCCTGTAGCTTTGGCCCTCTAATCTGCATCCTTAGCTGATGCTAATTCACATTTACATCTTAGTCATTTTGCAAGACTCTTATGCGAAGCGACTTATAATCAGTGCTACTCAACGAGGAGAGCAGCTGTAATCACAATCTTTGTACGCCACCATTAAAAGATGGGGCCAGAAAAAATAATCAAATAACAGCATGGTTAGCGGCTATGACACTCCAAGAGCAGCAACAGCTGAAGGAGCACACATATCAAAATGAAAAAGGAGGGTCACGTATTAAACAGATGCTGTGCTGCTGAATCCCTTTTGGGTCCATGTGTCTTTGTTGAAATAATTTGTGTTATTTTCTGTCTTGATAAGGGTTAACCTCTGAGCAGCGAGATATGCAAATCCTTTTTCCAATTGTCCTATTCATCTCCCAAGCACGTTTACATTCAACTTACACTTGAATATTCCACTGAAGTCCCCAAGCCTAATAAGAAAACATGATTGAGGTGCCCAGGGAAGGTGGCATAAGTGACAGGAAGAATGGATTTTCTGTCGCCAATTCCATCGTCTAATCAACGCTGGATGCTGCATTTCAGTACCTCAGGTATCAGCAGCTGTAGACGAAAAGTCAAAGGCTGTGTGCCCAATCTAGCCATGGATTAGGTGTCATTTCAGGAAATACAAATATTAATGCACAAGATCACCTATGTTTTAGAAACACAGCTGATTCATATTCAGTCAGGTAACTCATATCAAAATAGCTGTTGAAGGATCGTCACATCAAGTATAACTTTTAATCAAAAATGGAAATTAAAAGTACAATTTCTTAAATCAGTCCTTCGCTGATTTACAGGGGGGTGGATGCCACCATTGCCCCTGGCACAGGTGACACAAGTCTTACAATGCCACTGAATTGCTCTGCACCACATTTTGTAAGAAACGTGTTCAGCCGTTGTTCTCAGCAAAATAATGAAAACAGAGTTTGAAGGCTCCTCACTTTCTCTTCGCTGCTCCCCTGGCCAATCACAGAGTGGAGTGCAGAAATAGTCCTTCCCATCTGTCTCGTCCGTCTGTTGTTAAAATCAGCGCCTGTCAGTACTTTAGCTGTTTTTATCTCCCTACTTCCAAAGGTCCACCGTGCATTATTTGGGCATTGTTTCAAAACTGGAATTAAAGCAATATTTAACTTAACAATTAAATTAAAGTTGCATGGGATTATGGGAGTTGTTGTCTTTATTGTTGAGCGACCACCATTGCTGCCTCCTTCCTCACTCACTGTCTCTTTCCTGGAAATTATGTTAACAGGCAACCAAATGAACAGATAATGGAAACACACAACTCAACAAGTTAACAAAGATACTCTTTTTAAGCATTGTAAATGCAGAAATGTTACACATTACATCCTAAAAATGAAGAAATTGGCGGTGGTTCTCAAACGTCATCATGTCCCCATCAAGGGCCCCTAAACAACTGACCCCTTTCTGTCCACCTTACCATTAGTCCCCATAATACCTTGCAGTAATTACAGGATGAGTGCATTCTCCGGTGTGTACAGTCACTTAACAGGCTTAATAGGCATTTTCCATCATAACAGGAGACTGTACCTCTTTCTTAGAGTGTTTGTTGTGGTGTATTCATGAAGATCTACGTTAGTGGCTTTACCAAGTGAATCCTACTACCTCTTTTATTGTTGCGTAGCCCACTTAGCTAATGCTTCTAAAGACTTAAAAGTGCCACTGGTGTATTACTTTGCTAAACATCCCAGGTAACCTCTCCAGGGAACTTGTGGATAAGATTTAGTCCCCCATTAAGTATTTTGCTTTTAAAAGTTTTTTTGCAGAGAGTATATAAAACAAAACCCATGACCAAAGTAGTCATACATTATGTCATTATATCACTTATGGATGGAGTTTGACTGAAAATAAATGATTCCACTGGTTTCTGGGGATCCCCTGGAACCCCCCTAAGGACCCCTGAGGGTCCATCCATCCCCATTTTGAGAGCCACTGCTCTAAACCACCAGCTTAGGTTAAGGCAGGCAGTCACGTCAGGATGCTTGAGTAGAAATCCATGTTCATCCTTGAAGTTTTCCAGATTTTTTCATCCTTTAACATGCCAGAATAATGCATTGAAAAGCAGAGATGGTTAGAACATTTTGATTTAAAGGCGAAATGATATTTCCCCCTCAGTACCCCTGTTCCCACTCTAATGCATCTGACAAGCTCTTCTGTTGGAAGCCTTTAGGCTACAAAACAATTTGGTCAAAGTCAGGAGAGAGTAAGATTGTGGTTTAGATTAAATTTTGAAAAAGTAAAACCACCCTGTCTTGTATCACTATTTAATATTTAACCAAGACAGCAACCTCTCCCCACAGTGGGCGTATATTGGCTTACCTAACCAAAACACTGCGTAGCAGTTTGTAACACTATGAGACCGGATTTTACAACTCTGAAGACTTATCACAGAGTCAATAATTGTCTTTAATCTTAACAATCTAATTTTTTGTTGCCATAATGGCATGGTAAACAGTGAAAAATACAGTGTGGATGTTAAAAGTAGTCCATAAGGAATGTGTGCGCACATGTATTTGATTTGCAGATGTAGCGGCTGTTTTTTGTTGTCTGTTTGAACACGGCCTTCACCCTGTGTGGTCTGAGGTGCCTCAGCAAATGCATATCAACATCAACCGTGCTTCAGTTGCAAGGAGTGTATATTGTATGGGTAAAAAAAAAAAAAAAAAATATATTGTCAATCAATTGCAAAACACTCCAGCATGAAAATGTCTGACTTTTCATTGTATCGTAGCAAGACCAGTTCTATTGAAGCTCGAAAAGCAGAGTTTACAAAGTGCTTTGACAGACAAAGCAAAAGCAGGAAACTCATATACTCATCGCAGTATAACGGAAGAAACGCTAAAAAGTCAAGCCAAACACACAAGTTAAAACAAGAAGGCAAAACACAAAATATCAAAATGAATGAATACAAATAAAATGGCCCTCAGGATCTAAGGATGCCAACTGGCTCATATAGGGTCAGCATGTAGGAACAAGAGCACAGTAATAAATGGTGGAAATCACCAAGAAATGTCTAAATAAAAACAAGATGACCCACAGCATTATTTTTTAAATTCCATTAATCAACACGTTTCCCCCTGCTTTGGACCAGGCCTCTCTCCCGTGCCACAGCTCCATCTCTTCAGTACAATTACTGAAGTCTTCAGGGATAAGTGCAAGTACCCTCAAATTTTCACTCAAGGACAGTTTTCGAGTAAATATTCTTAACATTCCATCACTAACTGTCACTATAGCAGAAATAATGATACAGGAGAGTAAATCTGTATGTCTTCAGTGTATCCTTCTAAAAGCAAATTAGCAAAAATGATCAAGGGGAGCACCATAGGCCTCAACTATGTTCTGTGTAGTGTTTATGGGGCATGTCAGCTGAGGCATGGAGGATATATGTAAAACTAACATCTGGGTATTCCCGAAGGTGAAGCTTCAATGCACTCTATAAGTGCCGGAAATCACGAAGCTCACACTGCACATTAAGTATCCACTGTGCATGAATAAACACAGCCAGCATGGAGGGTCCCTCTGCATTGGTCTGTAAACAGTAGTAGTAGTAAGCAGTGTTGTGCCTGAACTCGTTCATATTTTGGGCGAACGTGAACTGAACCTACGCTATTCTGCCTGATGAACGTTATTGTGAACGCGTTCATTCTGGCGTTTGTGAACGGCGCGTTCTCTCAGTTTAACTTCGTTCAACACAGTGCCAGATCCCCATCGAGCCTTCCAGGCAAAAACCGGCTATAACACACCGTGAACAGGCCTTAATATGTAGCAGAAAAACACCCAATCTAGCTGTTGTGTATAAAAAGGACGCTGGACAAGAGGTTTGTGCATCTCGCTTCACTTTCGGTCAAAACGAAACTTAACTATTTCAGACAGAAACAGCTGCATACCAAACATGCACTGGGGCATTACCAAACGAACACAGATTAATTCGTCCTGAACAGACATAACAGTTTTAAAACCAAGAAACAGCTGATCACAATAGTCAGCCCATCACTTCATCCGCGGACATTAAGATGAACAACTGAACAGCCGCTGAGATCCAGGAGATGCAGCGTCTCCTCGGTCTCTGTAGCTGTTTGGTTGTGTTAGCTTGATGTTGTGTCGGCAGGCTAAGGACGGTCGCTACTTTCGAATTAAAAGCCCCCCCGCTAAGAACCTAGTTCTAAACTCCAATGGGGTGCAATGTAAAGCTCTTATTATGAAGTCAAATTCGCTGTCAACTGCATTCACAGCCCAACTTCGAGCTTCACGTGACGTCACATGTTTACGCCTCAGAGGCGGCTTTTGGAAAAGGAGGGATATTACACCTCGGTTTTAGAAAGACAGGCCGGCACATTGCCGCACTTACCTTGGAGCAAATGTGCCGCCTTATCTATCTAAAAAGGGCTACTGGCAACACCAGCCACCTAAGAGTCGCACCGCCGCTTGCGTCATCAATGTGCTCAGCATGGAGACAAAAACAAATGAAGGCTTAACATCTGTTTTTTTATTGTGATATATCTAAAAAGTTTTGGAGTGTTGTTGAATCTCATTTTTTGATGTTAACTCTGTCCATTCTCTTACCCTGAAACATGTTATTTGCTACTATATTCTATATACCTAGAAGATAATGCTCTTGAACACATGGTGAACTTTGTTATCCTATGCAAAATGTTCTATTCTCAAACAAAAATTTGCAAAATCACTACCTAAATTTGCTCCTTTTCTCCTGGAACTGAGCTCTTTGCTTAAATGTCTGATTTTGTTAAATAACAAAAAAAGTAATACCTTACTGAGTCATTATGAAATGTTTTCCCTGAAGCCACTGTATGAACTATCTATTCATTTATTATTTTATTTTTCCCTTTCTTCTTCTTCTTTTTTAAAATTACTTATTATTTATTTTTTTTTATTTTTTATTTGTACTCTATCCTGTACCACAAACCTGAAACATTGAACTAAAGCACCCGGCGAGCCTTTCAAGGTCTGTGCAAGTGAATAAAAGATCAAAAGACATGGCAACAGCGAGCATACATATTGAAAAAAAAAAAGAACTATGAACTAGTTCATTTTTGGAACTGTGAACTTAGTTCAAATTTTTGAATTATGAACTATGAACTGAACTAGTTCATTTTAAAATTTGTGAACTGAACATTGAACTAGTTCATGTAGAAAGTGAACTTTCCCAACACTGGTAGTAAGCAGATGAGATTAAAAATCCTTTTTGCAGGAAGATGGTGCCACTGTCGAGAGACCCTGCATGAACAAATGTCCCGGAGGCGTGTGAGTGTATGATTTGTGTACTGCTGCTCCCCCCCTCCCCATCTTCCTAGCCATCCTCAAGGAGAAGCAGAGAGAGCGATGCTCAAATAGGATAAAATCAGGGCTGCGTGCATCAGTCGCTCAATCTGACATTGTGAGAAAACAAATCCCATTTAGAGAATGTTAACAAAGGGAATGTAAGTGTGTTACAGGTGGTCCAACGATGTTGAGATTCAGAGTTTCCCATCTGTTGTATCGTCTACTACTCGTGGCTATGTGAGCAGCTGCAGCGAAGAGGTTGGCAGCAGACCGCTCTGTGATAAGAGCTGTGGAAGGAGGGGAGAGTGTTACTCGTGTCCTTTTCCCACGCAGATTTTCTCAGCTGGTCTGAGAATTCAAAGTTGGACAGAGATATACAGTCTTTTGGAGCGCTCAATGTGGCGAACTGATGGAGAATTTATCATTCTTTTGTAAAAAAAAAAAAAAAAAGGATGGTGGGAGAGAAATAAAGCTGATTTCATGTCAGGACTTAAACCTTTACTAAAGGGATAGTTCAACATGTTGGAAAATAAGCTAATTCGCTTTCTTGTCAAGATTCATGCCAATGTCATGTCCTAAGTCTGTAACATAAGAAGCTACAGGCAGGAGATGGTTAATTTATATTAATATAAATACTTGCAGGAGACCAGATTGGAGACTTAATCACTCAAGAAAAAGTTTGCTGAGACAGCCCATCTTCCTACCTTTGTACTTTTTGAACAGAAAACACACTTTTTGTACTGTGATATTTAGACGTTTCTCTTCTGGAAATGACATACAATTTAGCCAACAACAAGTAGAGATGGTTTGTTTTCTTACCAGACACTTTCAGCTCCCTGCTCCGGCCAGCTGGCACCTAAATGGAGATGTGAGTGACAGAATGATAAAATAAAAACAAACAAAGAAAATAGGGTGTCAGGCTCCAGGTAGGACACTCCAATGGGAAACAATGAAATCAAAGCTGATTATGTTGCTGAAGCTGGTATAATCAGGACATGTTGTACCATCAGAGCCACCTAACCAGGTTAGCTGGTTCCCCCTTCTTCAAGACTTTTATGCCAAGCTAACTCACTGCTGGCTGCAATCATATATTTACTGTATACATGTTACACCAATATTGATCCTTTCAATAAACGTATCAACAGGCAGAAACCATACTTCCCAAAACATAATTTTTTACTCAATTTCTTAGAGCATATAAGTTTCAGTAAAGAACAGAAGTTATCTATTTAAGTCTCCTCGGACAACATGACAATTTGATATTCATAGATACAGAGTAGTCATTTTCATTATTGATTGATCTGCCCTTTGGTCATTTGTTTGGTCTGTAAAAAGTAAGAAAACGGTTAACATTGTCCAATCACATTTTACAAACACACCACAGAGTGACAGCTTCATATTGCTTTAATTACCCAAACAACGTTTCCAAACACAAGCATATTAAGTTCCTAAATGAAACAAAACAGAGAGGAGCATTAAACCCTTAAAACTGAGAGACTGAGATTACCAATAGATTTTACACCTAATCTTATTTTACACCTAATGTGTTTTTCAGCTCAACATCACTCGTTCCATTAACATTACACAAACTGAGAACCTAATTCCACAGAGACAAGCAGTCAAACACAGATGTCAGTGGTGCACCTGTGCTGACACTCTCCGTATGTCTGCTTAGCTTCCGTCTTTAAGTTGAACATGTGTTAGGCTACCAGCTGTGGGGTCCCCTGTGACTTCATCGACTCTCACAGTCAATTGGCTTGAACTTCTGAACTCGATTTGCGTAAATTCATGCAATGGGAAGAGGCAGTGACACGAGCGAGGAAACCAATTGGTTAGGGGCTTATCGTGGTGTGTAAACAGGGGCATGACTGGACAAGCATTAACTTTCCACCTAACAGCGAATATTACTGAGCAAGCGACGGCGATTTACAACTGAAAGCCCGGGCGGCAGTCTGCAGGAACATGGGAATAAAAAGCATGCCCAATGTATTTCAGCGCAGGTTCGGATTCTGTGGTGCATAAATGTAGCAGTTGTGCTTAGCTGGACAATGAAGATAACGCTGTTGGGACAGAGTTACTAAATCATTCTGCGGTTTGGCCACCAAATAGGATTCACTCTGTGTGTACCATGCTTATCGTTTGTGTTAAATCTGATCCAAGTCACAGAAAATGCAAAAAAAATATTTCTAATAATATTATTATTATTTACAGCATCTCTTCATGCAGTCTGTCTTCATTAAAATGATAAAAGATCAAATATGGTAAGAATGGGGGGAATGCTTTTGTATTTTGTGTTTCTTTTTATGAAAATGTAATTGTGCGCTCACCTGGACCTTTCCCGGGGAAAGTGGCTTTCATTGGAAAGGTCGTCTCTGCAGTGGCACGACCCTCCACCCACACCTCTCTCCAAGGGGCCTCGCCTCAGGCTTTATCTGGGTTGCCAGCCCCACTCTCCACACACTTACTGTACAAAAAAGCCCAAGACACACACACACACACACACACACACACACACACACACACACACACAAACACACGCACACTCACTCTGTAATTACTGTCAGGGCGGGCTGTGCAGAGAAAGCGTGCTGCAGCCAAGTTGCACCACAATCCTTCCAGCTGGCTCGCTGTCCATGTAGATTCACTTCATTCTGACTATTTTGAGAACAAGAGGAGTCTGCCTGATCAAAGAGATGGTAATGGCAGATCAACCTGTTATGACGTCTATTTAGGATGTTTTGCATTCTATTATTAACAGCACTTTTTTTTGTGACAGCCATGTGATTTTCACATCTCCAATCTCCAATAACTGCAGTAATCAGACTTTCATTTATTTTCGCAGTATGCTGAATGACTGAACAGTGATTGATGAGAGCACAGTCAAACTTTTACGAAAAGCTGCAGGATGAAGTTTGGTGAAGTTCCTATAACTAAGAAACTCTGTTAAACTTTCAACCCACATACTATGTTGACATAATTGTAAATGAAAGTACTGTAAAGGCATTAAGATAGAGATTACAGTTTGTCACCTGTCCCATGTAGAATGAGAGTCCTGTTGGCAATGTAAGGGATGTGCGTGTGTGTGTCAGCGCAGGGATGACATTACATACAATGGCAGATTAACTTCTGTATGATCCGATCCGCTGTGTGTTCCTGTCTAGTACTGATTCATACGTTCTTTGTCGTCAAGCGCTTTTTTCATTTAAGACTGACAGAGTTGGATGTGGGGTATTTCAAGGTCCGCTTGTGTGGATTCTGCTTACCTACGTCTGCCGCGACTTTTATCTCCAAACTTCAGGTGGTGGCCACAAAGCCTTGGCTGGGCACAGCAACTCCCTCTGCCTTCTTCTGTCTGTGTGAGTGATTATGTAACGCAGTGAGAAAAATTCATCAACCAGCCACCAATAGCCTGAATAAGTGGCCAACATTGTCTGTTAGAGGTTAGGCGTATGTCACTCCGCTGAATAGGATCCTCCATTGCTTGACAAGCTGGCATTCAGAAAGCTCAATAAGACCTATTAGTGATGCGGCAGGCCAAGGGTGCTGAAAGACATATTTCTTTTAAGGCGAGAAGGTTTTTTTGGAAGATGAGTACATTTTTGTATTATGCCTTTGGTTGTCATAGTAGCGCAACACACAAGGTGCACAGCTGCTATAAATAGTGAGCTGTCAGAGCAAGTGAAGGACAGATTTGTCATTGTAGGCAGAGCTCAATGAAGTGCTTCTACACCTCCAACCTCAACACAGTCTGAGACAACTGAACACGAGCCAAGCGCGAGAAATAAATTCAGGCTTGTATGCTGAAAAGCTCCCACACTAGAATGCCTCATCTGGGTGGATAAAGTAAGGCTGTGTCTGAAATTGCTGACAGGTGTAGCGTCCCACTCAAATAAAATGGCCAAGGGTAAACTCAATGTATTGCAAACAGAGAGTGATGGCAACGCTGCTGAGTCAACCTCAAGACTCAAGACGTGAAAACATCTAAATCAAACTAAGAGAGAGATAAATGGAAAAACAGAATAGCTGCAAAACGAGTGCCTGTTTAAAGTCTTTCAATACCTAAAATTGGAGCTAGTTTTACTATCTAACATAGCAAAATACATGTAACCAATTAGCATACTTAAAGGAGACATATATATGCAAATTTGCAGCTTCATAATTTCATTTGGGGTTTCTACTAGAATAGGTTTACATGCTCCAATGCTCAGAAACTCATCAGTTTCCTCAGACTGTCCAGTGCTGCAGGGATTTGTTCCCCTTCTGTCTGAAAAGCTCTGTTTTAGTTCCTGTACATTTATGCTCCCCCGAAAATCAGTTCTTCCAAATTAGTTCACGGTCTCAATCGCTAGTTTCAAGTCTTTTTTAATGCAGAGTGAAATTATGATCCCAATTAGAGTATAATAGATGATAAAGCAGGCATGCTTTTGGGCGTAAATACGAGTGGATACCACAGCATGTCCTGGTCACTTGGCTTTTGGTTCAAAAACAACAAGATGGTGATGGCTGTAATGCCAAACCAGTCTTCAATACGAAAAAAAAAACAATCGATGACAATATGGTCGGTTTTCACTTAACTCCTGGGAGAAAGGAAGGAAGTAAAATGAGGTTGTTCCATGTAGGGAATAGGTCAGGGTGAATGGGTGGACTCTTACACATGGGATTGCTGTGGGAATTGCTGTTTCCAGCTTAACCTGAACCACAAAGTTCTGTACTCTGACCTGACCTGAAATATTTTACCATCAATTTCACAAATAAAGTTTGTAAACCTAGTAACTCATTGCTTATGTCACAGTTTGAATTACATGCATGTGTCTAGTATAGTACAACAACCTTCCCTTGACACCCAAGCGGCGCTGCAGGGTGGCAGACTAAACAATCAAAGCAATAACAAGAAAGACAGGGAGGATGTAAGAGGGAGGGAAGGAAAAGAGATAGACACCAACAGCTTCTCCTGATGAGAGTGAAGCCGCTGGCTGTTTGTTCCACATCAAAATGTCATGCGGGGCAGCAGCAGCCAGCGAAGGTGAAAACAATGTCAGGCATTGGAGAAGACGAGTCACCAGACTCCCAGGACCCAAAAAGTCCCCCACGCCTCTAAGGCAATGCAGACAGGGCTGAATGCTACCCACACTGCAGAGTCACAGGCTCCAGTTTCCTCCTCCAGGAGATGTGCGCTTGTGCTTAGCTGAATATCTTGAAGAAACGTGACTTGAAGGTCTCACTTGTGGTGAGCACGTTAGGCTGTGAAACAAGAGACTTTCATGTCTTCACACCGCAAACCACAGGACGAACCTGCTGCCAAAGGTCGTTATGACAAGCAGAGACACATTTACTGATGCTTGCCCTTTTTGTCTGGTCGGCAGCGTGGGAAAGTTGTAAAAATGAACTTTCAGCTGAGCAGCCAGCTGCGGTAAATCATATATTTGTGTTTGCTGGATGTCCTGGCTATCACTGCACCACCACTGGCAGTACAGCTGGCTCGAGTCGGCCATCCAGCAGCATGCGGGGATGTGGCTGTGGGCGGTGTGAATGTTGTCACTCCTCAGCAAGTCCAGAGATCTCTCCAGAGATTTTTTTCTGCAACTTCTTCTCGGCCGAGTCTCTCTGCTGTTGATGGCAAGAGTGCCTCATCTATCACTCTCAAATTGTTTCGATCTTGCTTTTTTGTGCTGCTGCTGACAGTAAGTGTGAGTGGAGACAGGGGCGACAAAGTCCAACAATCTGAATTTGTTGACATCCCTGTTGAGATCTGAGTGCAGTGTCAAGGTCCTGCTGTGGGCTCCCGCAGGGTCCGATCAATGACAGGCTAAATCAGTACCTGTCCCCTGACAGCGGGCCACAAGAGAAGAGAAGAGCTCCCGGATTCTGGCCTGTGGGAAAGAACAGGCTTTTAAATGTTTGCATCTGTATAAGAATTGTCACTTTTGTAAGATGCAGAAAAAATAGATATATCATACCAGAACAGACACCAGGCTAGCCAGCATCCATGCTAGCAGCTGGTTTAGGCTGTAGTGAGGCATATCAATGAATTCAATTCAAAGCTAACTACATGGCAACACGACGTTTAGCTATAACATTTAGCACACTACAATGGAAAGTAGACTGTTAAATTTAGGTTGTACAAGCTAAAAAATGTTAACAACTCAAAATGCTTAGTTTACTTCACTTGGTAATTTAAAGGTTATCAGTTTCCATGATTTTTCTTTTTAAGCAAAGTCACATTTCTGTGGTCAATCAGCCATAACTATGCTTAACTTTCCCCCAAAATATATTACTGCTCAGCTTCCTTAATCCTCAGAAAAGGGTTTTGAAAGGATGAGTGCGATTATTTCACAGACAGGAAATTAATTGTGAGGGTCTTATGCTCTCTGCTCATCACTTACATGGCACCCAAAATGTGCGTGCTTGGCCCAAATCTTCTGGAGGAAAGCTTTTGGTTTTCATTTGCTTTCCAGCCCCGAGCTTAGCATTTGACAAAGTGCCACCTCAGCAAAGGGCATGATTAGTTCTAATAAGACATGAAGACACTTTTTCCTGCTTTCACTTCAAAGGACAGGTTTCTAATAGTGGGTCAAAGTAAAACGTATCACCTTTTAACTGTGAATGCACACTTTTCACGAGAGAAAGTGACGAGATTTGTATGGGACTCCGCAACCTAGTTTACATTTACGATTATTTTGATCTCTGTCAGCAGAGCTGTCAGTGCTGAGGAGCTTGTGCATCAACAGTTTGGAGTCAAAATGTTACCAAAGTACAGCGTGTGGGCATGAGTTTGAAATATCAAGAATTCATGGAATACACAAATGACTCCAGCTGATTCAGTTCATCAAAGCTGTGTCTGTTGTGGTTCTTAACTTTGGATGCATTTCATGTTTATTTCATATCTGGAATAGATAATCAAACTGAGTGTGATCAGCGTGGAACAAGCAGAATAATAAAAAAATAAAAAATCAGTTGCATAGATGAGTGTGATTCCCTGAAGCATTTTCACCACAACAGTTCTACCAATAATTCCACACTTCACCACTCCAGTGGTCCTCTGCCATTTCCGTTAGTGCCACTACACGATCGTCATTTCTGAGTTTAAGTAAGGTATCTCTCAACAGCTACTGGATATTATTGTCATGAAACACCGTTCAGACGTTCAAGTTCACCACCTTTCATCTCACACCATAATCAAGTAAAAAAAAATATGTTTAGCAAACTATTTTTGTACAAATACCAGTAAAAATTATGTGATTCCCATCAGCCTCAGATGTACTTTATATTCAGTGCATAGATTCATTTTAAACAACTAGGTAGTGAAACATGTCAAACATGGTGCCTTGTCAGTCTAATGAGAATTTGCTTGCTGGCACATACCTCCCAAAACGTTCTTTTTGGCTTCTGTGCTAACTTCAAATGAAAATCAAATCAATTTTATTTATGTAGCCCAAAATTACAATCACATTGCCTCAATGGGCTTTACAATCTGTACAGTGAAAAACATCCTCTGTCTATTCAAGTGAGGAAAAACTTCACATGTTGATGGAAAAAAAAACCTTTAAACAGGGTAAAAAAAAACAATGGAAGAAACCTCAGGAAGAGCCACAGAGGAGGGATCCCTCTTCCAGGACAGCAGACGTGCAATAGATGTCGCTTGTACAGAAAAGAGCAACAAATCACAGTTTACGTTAGTTACATAAGTTACATTAACAGAGAGTCTAATGCAAGTTATATGTAGAGTGAGTGGATCCAGGAGACGACTGAGCTAGACGAGGCATCAACAAGTGGTGCCCGAGCCAGATGACCTCCTGTCCACCATGGTGACCTGGAAGAGGGCAGGCCACACAAGATAATTGGCCTTTGCACGAGGAACCTAAAAAAGAAGGAAGGGTCATTGTGTCACCAAATCTTATGTTGGTGCGAGACTGTCGTGCCAGCTGTATTGAAGTCCGTGTGAGATTCAAAGAGAAACACACTAAAACCCGACATATCTCTGCAGTATGACTTCTGATGAAGAAAGGGCTCCAGAAAATGAAAGAAAACACGTTGTGTGTTCCTCAGCTTTGTGGAGGAAAGGTTCCTGATCGCAGTGTAATTGCAGTCTCAGATTGGAAGCAAAACTGAGCAGCGCCAGTGAGGTTCGTCCAGGGCGTCATGCGAGCTAGGACAGCCACTGCATGCGTGACGAGCCAAACAAAAGCCATAATAATCCCGCAACACACATCCATTCATATAAACATATTCCAAAAAATCTACATAAGACATGCTGACTCTTTTCTCCATCCCCACATATCGCAAGACCCACAAATGCCTTCTTTGAAACATGTTCCAGTATTTTCATCATACATATATGTATGGCCGCAAACACGTGCTAATGATGTAGAATGCATATTTAGCAACCGGTGTCATAAACAGCTGGAGCAGCACTTACAGCCCCCTGCCCGAAAATCCTTTTCAAGTGCCATCTGAATATTCATGAGTGACTTGAAGATCTTCTAGAAATCCCCTTCTCAAGGATCACAGTCATACTCATCTCGTTTAATAACTGTATGAAAGTGTAATCAGCTGCACCTTTGAATGTAATTTTAAAGATGGGAGATTTTTGCAAAACAGCTTTGATATGCATGATGGAATAATATGCCGACCCCTCATTCCTGTGCTTTGAGCACAAGGCCCCTCGCTTATTAAAAGCTGCCAAGGATCCAAACTTACCTTGTTGTCATTACACAAAGCTTTTGCCATAATCTACCTTTGAGCGCGGTGTAATTAAGTCAAAACGCTGTGATATGCAAAGTCAACCAGTCTTGTAAAGTCTATTTCTGGCCTACTGTTGTCGATTTCATTTCAGCTACTTCACTGGTGAAGGTGTAGAGCATTCAGCCAACCGCAGAGCCTGTCAAACTGTCAGCAGTTATGAAAGAAATTCACAGCAATCAAATGTCAAGCTACCAGTCGGACAGCGGAGGGGGAGAAGACGGAGACAAAAAAGAAATGAAAAGGTAATTACAGTGCAGAGCACTACCATATGATAATTTTGATAAATTATGTAAAAAGCAAATGTTCTTTTTTTTTTTAGGTTTGTTGCATACAAGAAAATATGCAAAATTGTGTTCAAGCTCAATGAAGTCGATAGGAGGCCAGTTTATGCAAGTTTTGGTGCATCAGGGTACAGAAATGCTACCCCATATTGCAGTAAATACATTTTTAAACATTTCATACACATGAATTTGTACAATAACTGAAACTTACATGGAAACAACAACCTTAAAGGTATCATTTGTAAGACTGTATCACTATACTCTTTGCTGTAGCGACGGGTCGCGGTGGAGCAAAGTGGTCCAATCAGCTGCCCACAACCCAACCTCAAGAGTTTACGGTGGCTCTGATTTGGACAATTACTCCGGAACCATATCTTAAATGTTAATTGTTGTTGGTGTAAATATGCTAGTATCACCCCTGTTCTATTCTATTGCTATACAACAGGGGGATATAACACAGTACATACAGGCTGCTGCGTTTGACGTGCTGGTATATTCAAACTTTTTCTGCAAATTTATTGAGCCTTCAAGTCACTCCCTGATGTTATCGTAGGGCCCAAAACTAATGATACCCTCCCAGGTGATGAGTAATCGTTTGAAGGGAAAGAATGTTTAAGCCGTGATATACTGATTGGGTATTGTTAATACATTCAAAAGCGTCAAACTCCCAGTATAAATAGCTATTTGTTACTTCCACTTTTTAGACGGCTGGGTCTTTTCCCCAATGTCTGACGTGTTACAACACTCTGCTAAGTGTGAAAGATAAACACCTAATGCCAGAATAGACATTTTGTTAGTTGTGCACGTGTGTTGATTAATAAATGATTGGACATGCAAAAATAACCCTTTTTCTTCCCAGAGCAGCTCACACATTTGCTTTGCTGACTGGGACTAATAGAAGGCGTCTCGCAGAGATACCCATGTCTCACTTCATTCAGCCGCCTCCCATGTGGAGCTTTCAGCGGGAAGTGACTCATTTCTCCCGCTCCTGTGTCGGTGGTGAGGAGATGAGCTGCATGACCCCAGCGCATGATTAATTAGCGATCATTATCCCATCTCCTCTCTCCTCAGTGGGTGCTGTGCTTTTGTCCTCGCGTTTATTACCATATCTTTTGACGTGACTCTGGGAATGTGTGAGTAGACGCAGAGGTCTGGCAGCGGCTGTCCGATATTCCGATCGGATGCTTTTGGTGTCATTCTGACATTCCTTTCTTCTCCATGAGACGAAGATGCGAAGCAAGCAAGGGAGGAAGGAAGCGTTCAATGATTGGCAGCAAGGGTGTGATTAGATCTTTTTTTCAGAGGGGAATGAGCACCTGTGTTATTGTGCCACTGTTAAAAAGCGTATACATGGAAAAACACAACTAAACAAAGTTTCAAATGAAGATTCCTTCAGTTTCTCATGGACTGGTAGTGTATCCATTACTGGCGTGGACACATGCCTTTGTTAAAGACCTGAAATTGGGGAATTTAAGTGGAAGCTTTAAACAACAACTGGCCTTGAAATCATTGGCTGCACATACCATAGGCTAAAAAGACAGCGCCTTGTTATTTGCCCAGCAGGAGTTCATTTAAAACTGCTAAGCGCATAATCTAATAACACATCTGAAAATGAACTGTGATGCTGCCAAAAACTGTAATGAAATGGGAGATTTAAGACATGGCTTCAAATTAAATGCGTGAGACTAATTATGATTTCATTTCTGGCATTTGTCGCATCCTCGCAATATCTTAGATCTAAAAATATGATTTGTGCTTTACAACATTTAAATGTTTCTATTTTGTGACAATTTCAAGAAACGTACCATCCATGAAAATGTGCTCACTGCAGCTTTTGATGTGATGCTCTTCCAGCCTAATCAGCAGACGGAATCAACATTTGGTTTCATTTCAGTCATTCCGCCTTGAATTGGTGCTGTCAGGCAGTTTCTCTTTGCAAGCGGTGGCTGTTTATTATTTATTATGGCCTGAACCAAGCGGTTGAGGTATCTTTTTCCACCAATGTCAGTGTTTGCTTCAAACACTTAACCTGATAAAAACATGCTGATCTAAGAGTTGTTCTTTGTATTCGTCCAGCTGCGTCCATCTCATTCATTTCTGTAACCATTAATTTCTGTTGATATTGTTAATAGATGCATCTAGGCAGCTAGCTATCGATAGAATGATGATGTCCCTGTAACTAAGCCAACCAATTAAATACATTGTGTCTTCACAGGGGAGTATCACTGCTGTAATTTATAGCTGTAAAACTGTATAATAACTTGCATAATTTCCAAGTTCAGGCCTTAGCAAACCCATGTAAACTACACATTGTTTTGAAATTTAATTGGCTGCATAATGTGTCAGTCAATCAGTGGAATGTATGCGAGTGGCTCTGGAGAGAGAGGAGGGAACAGAAAATGGGTCTCCTGTCCAGGCTACAACTTGTGGCTGTTATAGGCTGTAGGGTGGGCATAGAAGCGAAGAGAAGACAGCGTTTGTACGTTTGTCTGTTTGCCTGATTGTTTGTTGATCGATCGTACCTGCCTGATGTGGATTAACTTGTACCTGGAAATGGCTTGCGAGGATCCACAAGAATCTAAGCTTTCTTAGGATGGCACAAGCACCTATTTAAACCGATGAGTTGTGTACATCGTCTTACCGTACTGCACTGAACAATTATCTGAAATTTCTAACAGAGCAACTGTCTGACGGAATCATGTTTTTGATACACATTTCATTGCATCTGCAATAAATACATCAGAGGATGTAACTGCAGGGTCACAGTTCACCCTCACACACACACCACTTCCTTAACAACTTCACACTGCTCACTCATGGGAAAGATGAGCCGTGCCTCTGATTTTGGAGTGCTCTCAGTCCAAGGGGTTGTGCTCAATAGCAGTGTCAGTATGCCCTGAGAGCTGACCCATCTCTTAACACTCACTCTGACTGCCTCACACCTTTTGATTACCTTTCATCTGCTGCACTCCAGCCATCAGACACTCCAATTACACCCGCTAATGGAGCGGCCTCTTCTCCGAACCCGGCCTTTCGTCTAGTTAGGCGCGAGGCAGCGGAGGTGAGAGAAAAGCTGGATTTAAAAAAGAGCTGAGTGATCGCAAGTCAGGAGAGTGGCACTTGTTGCTTTATGACTCCTAAACAGTGGAAAAAAGTGAAACAGCAAATATTCAATTAGCGTTTTCGATAGAAGCATTAGTGGCTTTGCAAATGCACAGCCACGGCTCGGTTACTAGAATCAACACTGGACTCACAGAACGGAAATCTGCTGCTGCTACTCTGAGTTCAAATTATTAAGCATGGAAGCAGCCCAGTTTGTGATGTCACAGCTGTAGTTTATCATCTGTCAAAACCTGCAGAGGCATCACTGATAGGGCTGTAGCTACAAAATCAATGTCCTCGAAGGTTGCAGCCCATATTCAAACAGTAGTCGGCAGGATCGCCCCATAACCTCTACCTTTCAGTTTACTGAATTAACCTTCAGTCTTCAGTCATTCTTTTTTTTTTTTTTTTTTTTTTTTTTTAAGTTTCAGTGTTGCCAAGTTCAGACAACTGATTTTCATTTGCAAGTAGAGATTTAAAGTAGCAATTTGTGAGAGATGTGGTCAGAATTTTAGTTTAAATCATTAAAAAAAAATGAACTCACATGTGTGGGCGTTATGTCAAAGACGTCTAAGTACTGTGTCCCGGAATTGTCTACTGAATTTAGCATGCTACCCAGCTAGCGTCCTGTCTTGTGATACCACTTTACTGTACCAGGTATGATAGCCCCCTGCAGTCGCTAAACGTGATGTCTTCTTTTCATTTAAAAGCATTTAAACTCAGGGATGGAGGATGCACACTTTACCCCATAAAATTGTTTGTCTGTGCAACAGCAAAGACTATTTGACAGGTAACTACAAGAGGATTAATTACTTTTGCTGAACAGTTCTGCAGTGACAGGCTGCAGCACTCTCTCACTGCACTAAACAAATGCCAGCTGTTAACCTGCGGATTATGGCTCCGTCTGAGCTGTCGTGGTTGTCGCTCCCGGGCATAGACGGTGGATAACTTCACTGCAGGTAGGCACACAACAGAGAACTCAATCAGGAGTGGGGGCTCGTCGTGTGTGTGCCTGTGGGAGTCCGTCACGCTGCCTGCAGCCAGAGTGAACATTAAGTTCGGACCATTGTAATTGTATCAATATAAACGTCGTAGCTGTAATAACATGCATGACAATGACAAAATATCCTTTATAGCCTTCTTTTTTCTATATGGGTATCCGGTAGGACAGATGTCTTCTCTGCCTTGACATTGCACACGAACACAGGGGGTGTAATCACCTCTGTGCCTCCCTCTCGGAACTCCAATAAAATTCCGTGGCCCATTAAGTCCACAATAATTACACAAGGCTCAGCTGATTTGTAGACATTTTAATGCGACGTCAAGAACATAAATCGCACCATTTCCTGCCATTACTTTATAGCATCCCGGTTCAGGGGGACTGAGGCTCCTCTGGATTATGTCAGTGGTGTTTACTGTGATACTGCACAATGAGTGTTCCCTTCAGACCCAGACTCCAGCAGAGATCGGTCTGGGAGGTTAATGTGGGACAAGACCTCTTCAGACGACACGCAACCAAAGAGTTCCCAACCGACTGAGGCCGCAGGATCTTCACATGGACGTGGGAAAACAGAGCGCAGACGTACACACGGAGGATTCACCACTGAATTCCAAAGCAGTCATTGTGATGATTCCTTTTTTCAAATAATAATCTTTTTTGTGATACATTTTGAAAAACTGTCTCAACACACATTTTTTTTCACATTCACACTTCATCTCCTGGTGATTAAGAAAGTTTGACCATCATTGGCCTCATAAAGATGGAGTAGAAACATTTTTGATTAACTGCCAAAACACATTAAAGCCAAAATTAAATGTCTTTAAGGGATTGGAAAATGTTCATGTGATTTACGATTTGCCTATAGGCTGTATTCATACTCAAGGAGGCCACACTATTTATAAATAACAGAATAACAGGAATATATATAGTTCACCCTTAAAACAGACTTCTTTCTTTAGATATCTTGGGAAATATGCTCATGTGCTTTCAGGGTAAGATGAGGTGATCGACTCCACTCGCATGTAGAGATGAAGCTACCCCCCGCAGTTTGCTAATTTAGCTTTGCATGAAGATGAAGATAAAGGTTAGATAGTCCTGATTACAGAAGCCCTAAACGATCATGGGTCAAACATATTATGACCTCCATTTTCCACTGTAATGAGTTAAATTGTATCAGTTTTTCAAGGTCACAAGTTATTCATGCCATTATTACGGAATGACAGATGTTGTTTACGTGAGACATACTGCTCTGTGGGCTGGGTTTGGGAGTTTCACTGGCCTTACAGTAGTCATAATGTAAATACCTCTTGTCAAATCAATAGGTAAAACATTTAACCAGCAAAAGTTCATGATAAGCTCATGTTGTTCACTTTGAAACTCCCAAACACAGAGCAGTGTGTATGTCATGGTCCTCTCTTATAAATCTTATGAAGTAGTTTTTCATGATAAATTATCTCATTATCTAAGGAAAACAAAGTTTTTTTATTCTATGATGATGACTTAAATTAGTCTTGATCTTGAGAAAACAAGTAAAATTGTACTCATTGTCACAGGAAAACGGAGGAAATAATACTGCATGTTCGACATATGACTGTCTAAGGCTTCCAGACTGGATGTCACTGTGAGGCTCCGAGGCAACAAGGGGAGAGCCCCTGGAAGTCATTTTACCCGTCTAAGAAATGGTCAATGTCTGTAAAACACCAAACTGAAGATTGGGATTTTTGCAGCTTAAACAAACTGAGTGTCGTTAATAAGTGAGCCAGCTACAGTCTCTATTTCTCCCTTTTCAGTTTTTAAGCTAAATTAAGCTGTAACTTCTCATCTAACTCTCCAAAAAAGTGCATTTTCTAAAATGCCACATAATTTATACAAACGACGCTCAATGAAATTTGGATTTAAGATTCAGATACAACAATTGATTCTGATTCTGATAGGTGCTGCGCAGCGTACACATGGTTTAAAGCCAGTTTAACCACAAAGTTTTAGTCATCACTCTGGCCCACTGTTACAAATTGCTATCTTTCTTCAATGTGATTATCCGCAAATGCAAATGAAACACAAAACGATCAAGTAACAGACCAAATCACCACTGTCGTCTCACCCAGTGAATTCTTTGGAAGATGTACTTGGTACTATGGAGCTGCTTAGCCCTTCATATGCTTACATAATATGTCTTTGTGATTTACTCCAGCTATAAAACCCTGAGCATCAGCAGGCAACAGGATATCCTGCTGAGAAATGCGGCAGGGATAACAGCTGCGCCTTATTTCTCTCGGCTTGCTCGATCATGTCCGATGGCACTGATGCTTTCAGCGCACAGTCACAGAGCAGAGTGGGGCCATTATACACTCTCCCCACCACTTCCATCTGATGGGGAAAAAAAAAAAAGGTTGAGCCCATCCGAGCAGCGCTGAGAGCTGCTGCACTGACAGACCATGGCCAGACAAAAGTGAACCTATCTGTGCCGCAGCTCTCCTCTCTGTGGGGAGTCTTTGACATCTCCAGCCAGCTGTGCTGCAGACGAGAGCTTCTTCCATCATGCTTATCGACTGGGAGCTGTCCTCTAATTGAAAAGAGCTGGAATGGAGACTTTCACTAACTTCATGAATAACTCATCGATAGCTTTATGAATAACTAATCGATGCTGCAGAGTCAAAGATCAGACAGGCATCCTTGCAGAAAACACCCCAGACTTTACCTCATTACAGACGGAATTGTAAATATCACCTCACCATCTGTTCACACTACAGGCAGGAGCGTATCTACACTTACTGGCACAAGCAAGCATATTTCTTAAAATACACCAGTTCACCTGGGTTTGTGGGGGAAGTCCCGAACAGCAGCTCGGCTTTGGGGATCAGATGAGATGAATGGGCTGCGTGGCATCATAAACGCTGGTAAGTGAGCCGGCTGTTTGTATGTGCAGAGAAGAGGAAGGACAACGGTAATAACGATGCCTCATGTTTGTGAAAGTGGATTGTTTCTGGGAGGCAAATACTTCACCCACCACCACTTCTCTCGCTCACACACACACAAACACACACACGTGTTGAATAGACACGAAGTGTAACAGAAGTGTTACAAAAATAGTTACACAGAGTATTTCCCTGGTGTGAGTGTGTCATTAATGTTCAACAGAGGTACAGTACTGTCATCCCATAATGCTTCCTGCATAAGTAATACAACAAAACAGCAAAGGTTTTACTTTCTGCATGTGTTAATGCTAAGTCGTTAGCTGATAAACTGTCACCTGTTAGTTACATCCTTTTATAAATGAACTAGGTGGATAAATCATTAAGTCAGACATTACGGTCTACAGCACTGCTAGCAGCATAGTGATATTTAGTTTAGCTGACCGCAAACAGGAAGTCTTGCAGAGCTTAGGTTGATGAGAATGTCTTTTGCAGATAGTTGGTCATGAACTAAACTTTAGGGAAAACACCAACTTTGAGCTGCAGGTGAGATGGAATGTCATCGGGTCACCAGAGTCACAATTTCCTCTCGACGGAAGTAGGCCTACTAATGGCACTGCAGAAGACGTCAAGTAATCACCAAAGTCAGTAGGAGTTTTCCTCTGGGTACCACGAATGTATATACAAAATTCCACATCAATCCATCCCATAGTTGTTGAGACATTTCAGTCTGGACCAAAATGGTTGAACAACTAATAAAGTGAGAGCTGCACTGCCAGTATGGCTAAAGAATGAAAAAGCCTCTAGTTGGTCTACAGGGCTCTTTAACAATGACCCCTGAGATGGTAGATGGGAGCCATGGCAGTCAGACCTGAAGGTGGTCTAGACTGGAGAAATACCTTAAAAAGCGGAGGTTGGGTAATATCATCATAAAGTTGCTGCCACATAGAAACCCTGTAAATCCTGTGTAGATTTTTGTCATTTTGACAAGATTTTGCATGTCATTAAGCACAGGTAATCGAGATTTCTTGACATTAGTGCACGTTGTTACACATCCATTAAAAAAATCAAAGTGCGCTTGTTTGTCAGCAAGTCCTGAAAAGAGCACTAATTAGAGATGCAAGACTTTTGTTAGATACCAACAGCAGGACCGGAGCAAAAACAGTTGAAAGATTAAGCATTTGATTATGGCCAACAATGAGCTTATTAATGTACGCCTAAAGGGTTCAGGATCTGACTGCAGCAACTGCAGGTTATTATGAATCAGAAGCCCAATGATGATGCAGACACCCCACAGCTACTCTTTCAAGATTCCAAACACAATCCACAGGTTGGTCACTTGGTGAGAAAGCTATTAGTAAAATCACCAGTGGCTTACTTATGCCAACACACAAATTAATTTGAATAGTAAGCAGGTTTGGGAAATAAAATTAAAATCTTTTCATGTTTGACTTTGTCTTTGGGAATAATGAGATTTATTACATTTAAGACACAAACATGGACAGGACAAAGACTAACAGCTCTAAATCCATGCTGAAATAAATGAGGTAATATTTTTGCTGGTTGAAAAAAGATAAATATGTTCTTCACTCATTTAATAAATACACTTTACAGTACAAGGTTAACATATTGTACACTCAACACTTACACATAGTTGACAGTAGAATAAACAGTAACTGCACGTGGACACAGAAATAGTCTCTCGTCATATAATTGATGAATTACCTGATGAGTGATATTGCATTGAAGGAAAACATTTGAAAAGGACGTTACCTTTCCCTGGGAAAGGGAACTAAGACCTGTCAGCTGCTGCGACAAAACTGTTGGTTTACATGGCAACATTTTGACCTTTTACTGTCACCCGAGGTACTCTAATGAAGAGCAACAATGAATAAACCAATAAGGGAGAAATAATCCTGTTAGCAGGGTCCCCTGTTCCGTTGTCTCACCATAATGCGTAAAGCTCCTCTACATGTGAGCAGTCCATATCTGCGGCTGCCTCAGTAACAGGACAGTGCAGCTACAGTGCCACCACGTGGCTGCGGCTCAATGACAGATATGCCCTGGCTGCCTCAACTGTGTGGGCGAAAGGTCTTAACAAGACCCACAAACAGATCCATGAACACATGCTGTGTCCATGTGGCAAATAATGAGGCTTTTTATACAGAGGGAAGGCAGAAAAAGCAAGTCGCAGCAACTCCAGCTCCACAGTTGAATCAAAATGTTCAGAATTTAAAGCCGAGCTCTACTTAAAGTGAGAATGAAAGTAAACTGGCACCGAAAAACCCTGATGTGTGTGTCAGTCATTGACTGATGGCCAGGACGTGACATGAAAAAGTTCATTATAAAAACATTCAAACCAAAATAAAGGGAACTAACCATTACTAATAATGACACTTAAAAACAGCTTTGTGAGAAAATTCCACAAAAGTAACAGCTATTGTCATTTTGGGTGAAAAAAAAATGATGATGTGCTGAAGGCTTCGGTTTGCAAAACAGCATTAAATCATTGTATTGAGTAACCAGCTGCATTTAAGTCTGAGCCGTTGCTCTAAACCAATATTTTGCTTCCACATTCACAAACATGTATGATTCCTATTATACATCTGCTAACAGCTGAGAAGCAATGAGCAATGATACAACAGCTACGTGTATTTGTACAGTCAGTAAGATAATGATAAAATAGGTCAAATCAGGGTCTTTTATTGGGGATGTTGGCGGAGTGGAGTTCAATTACAGCTTAAAAATGTCAAAACAGTATCAGCTCATGCACCAGGAAGAATCAACCTGCTTCAATTTAAATCTCAGCCTAATTTGCAAATGTGATATTACTTTAACTTGCTATCTACGACAACACTTGCAGACAATATAGAGTAATGTGAACTGGGGCCGCCAGGATCAGCTGAATCATTTCTTCCAAAGCACTCTGATAATATGATCGGATTTTAAAGTCTTTGTTCTTCGCGAGTGTCTGCCAACAAGGACAGCAGGGAGTAATGGTTGATTTAAGGATTACACTGGACTAGAGTCCAAACTTTGAATGACTCATGAATCATGAGTCAGCACACTTACTCACCTCTGGTGATCATATGCAAGTCAATGGTGGGAGTCGTACAGTAGAGTCGTTTTTAGAATTACTTGAAGTTACTTCCGACAGTTTCATGAAGTTTCTGAAGAAGGCTTTCTCCTCTTCAAAACAAGCTTTCATAACGCTCTTGGCAAGACTCTGACTCCTAATCTCTCCAACTGAGCCAGTCAGTGGCTTCTCGGAGACATTAGATTTCTGAATGTATTATAACTGTACACATGTAACAGGGTTGTGCTGGAAATGAGCATGCTCAGAACAACCCCTGCCTGGATAAATAAACTTCCAGCTGCACCTCTGACGTGTTTGAGGAGCCTCTGCTCGGCCACTTGGAACAGCCTGTGGACACCGTGTGGCAGAGAACACGTTTGCTGTCGGTGGTGTTGTGTAGGTGGTTAGTCCAGGGGAACCTCTGCCACGCTGGGTAACATGAAAGCTGTGGCACGCTTTGATTCCTTCATCTTGTCCAGGCCGAAGAGGAGGTCCAGCTGGGTGACTGGCCGCAGCCGCTCCTCGTCGACGGGTCTGTGGCGAAGGACACCAAAGGTCAGAGGTTGGACAGAGGACACGAAAACTAGCAGTGTCACAACTTGTTTACCGTATGTACTATATGGTAGTTATAGTATAATGTCTTTTAGCAGTATTTAAGAAACTTTTGGTTCCCATGTCAATGTTTTTTTTTGCATGGGTTGGACACCTGGTCTGTGGTTAACAGAAGCGCAAGATGTTTTCACGTTTTGCTCTTCAACATAAAATAGGTCAATAAATAACCCAATTTTACATTTTAAAGCATTTATGTGTCTTATGAAGGGTGGTTGCTAAGAAGTCGATAAAAGAGACAGAGACAGAGACATTAAACATAAATACAAGCACAGGGACTCATCTATTCACGAGTCCTTCTTCACAGTTGGACTTAAGTAGTAAACTTTTCTGCATTACAACTTGTAGATAGATTTATAATAAAAAAGTGGTGTAGTGTTGCAGGAAGCTTGGTGGTGGCAGTTACCTTTAGTGATTCATTTAGGCTTCGTAAATCATAAAAAAAGACGTGCAGATTATCCAGCTGAACAAAATGTGTAAGTTTCATAGACTTGTGTTTGCCACAGAGCTAATTTTCTGCAATTATCCAAAAATCGTAATAAAAAGCTCTTGTAGGCTTTTTGTCAAGGGCGATGGCAACTTCAGGGTTGGCCTACAATATAATGCCTCACCCCTGACACACTATTATCCAATAACAATTGCACACCTGGCCTAGGTTGACTAGAGTTTGTCTCATGTCTTTGTTCATTAGACTCTGATGAAGACACTTAGACTGTTTGCACAATTAAAGGCTGCCAATCAATCAGTATCTTTGTTTCCCCCTTGTGAGGAAATCAAATAATGCTTGTGCCGCCAGACATCAGTCAAAATTTAGACTGCCACTTATAATTAAACTCCTCTAAATCTCTTCAAGAAACGGCTTTTTTCTTTTGTTCCTGAAGTGCCCCTGGATCTTTTTCGCCTCCAACAAGCATTTTCATTATTTTTCCACCTGTGAGCAGCATTGGCGTTGTAAGAGAATAGTGTACCCACTAAAAAATAAAGGGGATTTTTGTATGCACAGTGATGGATTTGCCACGTTTCCAGTGTGAACACACATACATACTCATAACCATCAACACTAATTTACATTACACACAAATCAGACTTGGGGATTATGTTTTACTGTTCTTATTTTGCACACCATGCAAATGTCAGCCTCCTTTAAATTCCCTCAAATATACTGACATGGTGAGGAAGTTGGATGCAAATGATGATGATGATGATTTACATTTTTATTTGCTATATGTGCAGCCAAATGAATCTCTCAAGTGCACTGATTACAGAGAACTTCATTAAGGCTGCAAGTCGGTGGCTAGCCTTTAGTAATATTCTCTGCTTCCTTATATTACATCGAAACAACACACTGATGCCTGGTGTCATAACTGCAGCGAGCTCAGCTAAGAGTTTAGTGTGTTTAGAGTGCTGAAAAGAGAAAGTTCAATACATTTCTTCTTTTAGCAATAATGCCTTGCTCTGAAATGGGGTTTCAATAGTCGCTAAGCAACAGCTCAAGCATGGGTTACACAGATCAGATATTTCGCCTTTTATAAAATGTAAGAAACCATCCAGTTACTATCTGACACTGTTCAACTGAATGGTATACAGCACTTTGCGAAGGTCATCAACACTCCAATAATTATATATGTGAGTAATCATTATAATTTTAATTGGTCTAATACTGCCTCAAAACATGAATGTTTTGTCACGAAAACTGAGGAGAAAGCTTAATTAGTGGGAATATTTAGTCAAATTCAAAGTTAGAATAATATTGCTATCAGCTTACAAAAACCCACACTGGTCTAACCTCAAACTGTTAAGGGCAGGTGCAGCAGTTAAACAAAGAGATGATCAGCTGAGACGAGGGCTATGAAATCTTGTGGGTGTTTAAAAATGAGTCATACTTCTCCTCCTCCTGGCAGTCCTGTAGCTGCTGGGCGATCTGCCTCATCTGCTCCTTGCGGACGTAGTCTCGGACACGATACATGGCAGCATCGCGGCACAGCTCCCGGAGGTCGCTGCCGGAGTAACCGTCTGTCTTCTCAGCAATCTCCTTCAGATTGATGGCATTGCTCAGCTGAGAAGAAAAGCAGGACAGCAGTATTAGACATTTACACAGAATGAATCTGTTAGCTGTCACTGGTTGTGCTGTGCTTAATGTGATTTGACAGAGAAAACACGGGTGCTAAATGGACTTTGAGAGCAACAAGAAAGCATTCAATAAAATCATTTCCTCCACATGTGAATAGGATGAAAAGAAAACACAACTTACGTTTTCTCCTGCTAAAATCAGCCTTAGGATGTCCTGTCTTTGTCTTGTGTTCTGCAAAGAAACAAGGACAGTAGTTCTTATTGAAAAACAAAACAAACAACTGCCTATTAATGTGCAACCTATGAATCAAGTACAGCTGGTGGCCAACAATTAGCATTAAGTACTGTATTAACTGCCTGAACACCTCATATATAAATAATAAGTGTAATACTTGTAGTGTTTTAAGAGTTGATTCTTCTACTCATTTACCATTTTCCCCTGTTAAGCATTACCACCTCAAATAAATGTACATATGTCATGATAAGGGACTGTTTATTGTGCTGGAAGAAGATTGTGAGTGCTTTTTGTGGTTTGGCCAGCGGCCATGAGACAATCTAAGACACGCAGTTCAGTGTGTTTAAGCTCTGCTCCTTTACTTTACGAGAAGTACAAAGCTCTAAAAACACAGTCATTTAATCACTAGAGATTAGCTGATGATGTAAAAAGAACTGTACAGTGGGTACTAGATTCATTAACAGAAGCTTATTCTACCCTTTCAGATTTGAATGCATCTTCTCCGATTTATTTAAGCCAAACATATCAAAAATATACATTTCATAAATATAAATATAAATCATAATCAATACAAATGTATTTATGTGTATTAATTTAGATTGTATAGGTGAAAAATGTGCTTGTGTGTGTATATCTTACTGGCAGGCCAACATGAAAAGTGGTGGGCATCCGGCGCAGAATGGCTGGGTCCACATCTTGTGGCCTGTTTGTAGCTCCCATCACCATCACCTGTAATCATAAGAATCACAATGTGAATACATCATGGTGACAAAACTACCAGCTGCATTTCATCCTCAAACACAGCGCACGCACCATGTGAATAGGCACTATTTATATACTTTTCCAAATACAGTCCCTACCAGTTAATTAATCTGGTCTGTACATTACAGTGTAAGAACGAGCTCTGGTTGTGTAACCTGGGTGGTTGAGGAGGTGTCAATGCCGTCCCACAGGCTCATGAACTGGGCCTTCATCATGGCTGTGGCCTCATGGTCCAGACTGGAGCGGTTCCTCAGAAATGACTCTAACACAGGATGAGAAAACAAGGATGAAAAAAGAAATTACACGAAATGCTTGAGAGCAGACGGAGAACAGGGTGATATCAGTTTGGGCAATTTCATGGGGATGAAATAGGATTAGACTGATTTGCTTGTATATTAGCCTGAAAATGCCCCTTTAATAAAGAATGGATTTCTGCCTGTCATGATTTTCTACACCAGAGGTGTTTAAACTGTAAGGGGGAGTGAAGTTTGGGGTGCTTCTGAAAAGAACAGCAGTTGTAGCAGCGGCACCAGCTGTGACAAACAGGTCTTTCAGCCACCCAAAGTACTACTTAGTGCCTGGTTACCGCAGTTTGCAATAATTGCACTCTTTCTTGGAGTCCAAACTCAGTGATATCACAGCTCACAATCACAATTTAGCACATATTTAGATTCTGTGTGACTTTCCAAGGATATAATTATCTCTGATGTTGACTCTCAAATAAAGATTCATAAATACACTGAGAAATCATAAAAAAGGCTCCTTATAACTCCGGGAAGATTTATAGGTTTTCTTCAGTATCAATGTAATCCAGTGATACTTTTTTGTATTTCCATGAGTGCACTGCAAACAAGAGCTGCTAATAGCTGATTTGGCATACGTTCAATTGTGCCAATTTGCCAAAATGTTAACAAATATAGGGTAAATTAAAACAGGGCTTAATCTGCAGTCCACAGCATAACTCATTGAATCCATGACAACATTCTACTTTCTGTTTGCATCATGAAAACTGTAGTTTGTATACTCAGACATTGCTAAGATGTAGAAGGGGCAAGGAATTCAAGAGAAGAAGTGGGTGCAGTTGTCTCAATTGTGTCGTAGACTGACAGAGAGGACATTGTGATTGAATTTGACAGCTTCAGGGTTGACAGTCTGAAAGAAGCATTTTGAAGTCTGACTCACTATGCTTTAAGGAGCTGCTAACCTCTAAAAGAAATGTAATTTTTTAGGTGTTCAGTGCTGCTATAGCCCGACAAGAATACAACTCGGAAACTAAACAATTTGATTTTTCTTCTAATAAAAACTGTCAAAACATCAAAACATTATTTTTAAGATAATTTCTGCTTGAAAGGCTGAAGATAACTCACATCAAACAGTTTAATAAAATCACATTTTCAAAGCATTACTTTTGACATGAGCTCACCGATCTCATCGATGAAGATGATGCAGGGCTGGATTTTGACAGCCAATGAGAAGACAGCAGCAGTCAGCTTCTGTGATTCGCCATACCACATGTCTGTCAGCGTGGAGGCCTGAAGGTTGATGAACTTGCAGCCTGAGGCTTTGGCTGTTGCCTTGGCGATCATGGTCTTCCCACATCCCGGAGGACCGAACAATAAAACACCTGCAAGAAATAAATATTAAAAGAAAAAAAATATGGTTATTCAAGCACTTGATTTCTTTAAACATTCCTGCCTATATTATCCAAAGGTACCCAATACTTCTATGTCTATAAAATATAATCTGAATGGAAAAGAAAAAATGTATATATATTTTACAATTTTTTACAGACATGATTATTTTAAGGCAAATTCCAGTATTTTTAAACCTGGATCCTATATTTACATGTCTGAGTGTGATCTTATTATTTCACAAAAGGATACATCTCTGTACGAACGATTTGTGTAATGTTATCAGAAAATTAAAAGAACAACCTCAGCCTCTACAGAGATATATCCTTTTGTGAAATAATAAGATAGTGGCAAGAACAAGCATGTTTGAGGGTTGGAATGGCCAATGCAGCAGTGTCAGGGCTGCCAGGTGAGGCCATCTACTGGACAGATAAAAAACTTTCAGTAAGTACGAATCATTATCACACCCAGACATGTAATTGTGGGGCCCAGGTTTAAAAATATTGGAATTCCCCTTTAAATCACGACAACCATTACTGGCAACAGTGGGGAGAATTATTTCCCCTTTCTTGGTCTTGTTTAACACATGTACGAAAATTGAACATTTGCTCCAACTCATTGCGTACTAATTTACATGATATAAACAGAGACTGGAGACTAGGAGCAGAACTGGGTTCCCAAAGCAGCTAATTTTAGAGGTTGACTCATCCCGAAGCTCTGCGTAAAGCTTTGTGCCAAACAGCAAAAACTCTCAAGAGTAAGTAAAGTATTCTTCTAAGTGACAAGCTGCCAAGTGCATAAATCCTATCAGATGCTTTTGTGGCACGAAGCTCTAGATGGAGGCAGAATGCACTGGACTGCTTTTTTAACAATAACGAGGAAGTGAGTGACTAAGAGACAAACTGAAGACGTTCATAACAATTTTAAGTGTCTGTAGTTTGTCAAAGTGATAAACATTAAAACCTAGTTTTTTTATGTAATTTAGCTAGTGATGCACTTAAACCCACATATTAGCATTCATAACAGGAAGTTCTTCTGGTTCTCACTGTTGGGGCTCTTTAGAAGCAGATATGTATCATGCGGTTAAAAGGCTGACTGTCTTCAGCACTTTGAGGATCTTGGGTTATAGCAGTGTGCCTTCTTATTTACACTGTCCCAAAATTCTAGGTCAAACGATGGTCTTAATTTGCCAAATCACTCCCCTGACCCAAATTTCAGGACCTTGTAGATTATAAGTTGAGAAACCAAGCATCTGCTGACAGAACTTATCTACTGGCAAACTTATCTATGCCAGACTATTTTTTGATCTATTTATTGCGAAAAGGGGGCATGCAAGAAATAATTTTCTTTCTTACTGCTCCTTTTCAATCATAAAATGTGTAATATTCGGTTTCTGATCTCATCTGGAATTGAACTAATAAATGACATAAAATGAAACACTCTATTTTCTTCAACTGAGTGAACATGTGTTAGACAAGCTGCAATTCCAACAGATTTTACCTCATGTGGAAAGAAATACGACACAAAGCTAAAACAACAAACTTCAGCCAAATACTTTCTGGAAATACTAGAGATTAGATACTGGCAGGCACCAATATGAAGTGTAATAAGCATGAATACATCACTCACAGCTACTATAAGAAGTTAGCTCATCTTGTTTTATACAGTTAGCATTAATCAAATGTTGTACCTTTAGGAGGCTGAAAGAGTTTGGATCCAGCTAAAAGGTGTCGTTTCTGAAAGGGCAGGATGACTGTGTCTTGCAGCTCATTTATAACCTCATCCAGACCTGCTATATCTCTCCAGGACACCTGCAGGGAAGTAGGGTACCATGAAAATGTCTGTCTGTCAAAGTAAAAATGGTAAAAAAAAAAACAACAAAAAAACATTAACATGTCATGACACGCTATAATCGGATCATCATGGGTGGAAGATTACAGTCGTTACCTTCATGGTTTGTGGATCGACTAGTTGAGATGCAATGTTCATCTCATACTCTGTAAGTTTGACCCCCTCAACACCAATCCTCTTCATCAGCTGTTCTGCCTGGAGACATAAGACACACACAGATCAGCTGAAGACACAAGAAGGGAAGGAAAAGTGTGCAACATGCTGCTCCAGTCACTCTTTTTAACCACCTCTGTTACACTGACTGCAGATAACCACGACAAATGGCTACATCGACTGATGTAAGTCATGATTATGTGCATTATACCCTTTTCTTGGCTTGGCTTTTCTGTTTGGCGGTAGGGTCCATTGCATCCACAACCCATTTGATGCTGTAGTAGGTCGCTGCACCGAAGATGGTCAGCCTCAGCAACATGCCCACCACTTCATTCCTGGACAAGGGCCGCATCAGGGCCTCTCTTGGGAGATCTTTAAACAGCATCTCTGCTGGTCGACGTCAGTCCATTGGCTGGAGAAATATGTAGGGAGCGGAAAAATAGCATACCAAAAAAAAGTACATAGTTAGTGTGCTCAGTTTAACTACATGCAGGTCATCAGAGTCAGAAATGGCCATCATAATTCTGTCTGGTGCAAAGACTCACACATTGCCTGATGCTTTGCAGTGCATTCCTTTATTTTAATGAAAATATTTCAGAAGTGTAAATAATATTTAAGCCACACCAGTTGCTCTTGGATGATCAGTACCAAAATACAGTACACTGTGAATGGCAGTCAGGAGGTTGAACTGACTCACAGAGTTAACATTTAATTAACACAACATACTGTTTTTTGAATAAGACATATGCCGAATTGAAGAGTGGTACTTGGTTATTAGTCATAGACTAAAGTAATCTTTTTTGGGATTTGAACCATAGAATATTTGCAGTACCATAATAATTTATTTATTTTCTGAATGAAAGTTAGACGTAAAAAATAACAGTTACTTTACTCAAAAGCTAACGTTAACCCATCTGTGATTTGTGTGTAATACGTGTTTCAATGGCTATTTGAGCACGTCATTTACATACAACACAAGTCGCTATTTTACCGTCACAGATGAATCCAAAGTACTCTTCATTACAATTACCAATACCGTTTTATTTCACGAACTAGCATCATCAAGCAGGCTAAAGCTAACACTGCTGCTACTAGCTAGCGAGCACCAAATTGTCACCTTAGCATTGAGACGTTGTGACGTCAACCTGAAGGGCTAAACACATTTCACCCTCCTCTGCATGCCGGCACACACACATTTGACACCCCCTCGTGAGATAAAAGACGAAATAGTCCAACTTACTAAAAACGTGAACCAACAGAAGTGAAACGAAAATGTACATAACACTCGCATCGAAGGTACGCCAGGTTTTGAAGCTCGGCTAGGAACAAACGCCTCAGTTCCGGAATTCTTTTCATTCCCCCCCGTTCACTGAGCAGGCGTGTAATTCACACAGTCAGCCACTGGGTGGCAGAGCGTGCTCGCAGATGATGCACAAATCAGCACCATGGACAGCATCTGGAAAGGAAGAAAAATGTAGTTAGACAAACCATTTTTTTTTCCTGGTTTTTCAATGTCCATGTGGTGATTTGGTAAAACATTTGAGCCAACTTGAAACTGGGAGAAAGTGAGCGACTCTGTCACTAAATATATATACAGAAATGAGGTGAAGGATTTTGGAGGAACACAGTTATCTAATTTAATTTATGTTATATTTATCTGATGTATCGTGTAATCGTTCATCTTTATGTATTATTTTATTGCTTTGATGTAAAGCACTTTGGGTACCGTCTGGCTATTGTAAAGGGCTATACAAATAAAATTTGATTTGATTTGATCTTAAAATTTCAGTATATAACCAAGATATACTCAAATCTATTTTGAATTAATGTAAATTTTTGCCTATCACGCCACAGAGTTTAAGACATTGCATTCCCTTTTTGAGCAGTTCCTTGCCGGAGAAGGCTGTGGATATGTCGACTTGACTGGGATTGGACCTCAACATGCCCTGAGGTTGGCTACTTGCAAATGCACCCCATTCTGGAGGATGACTCAAATTTGAGGCCCTAATCTGTGTTTGGTTTCCAGTCATTTCCAGTTCTGTCTGATAATAGATAATTCAGTCTTCCAACAGCAGCCTCAAAGATAAGGCTGGAACAAATGGGCTTCTCCTGCTTGCAATTTATCACACATGGGGCTGAAGGCAGTGTTAATTGTCACAGATTGTGAGCTAAATTTTAAAACTCGGTTACAGCTGGTGTCCTCGTCTCTGCTTCTGTAAAATACAGAGCAACAGAGCTGAGAAGAAAGTGAAATTTGGAGTATACAGAAAACATCTACTAACTTCATAATTGGCAACCTTTTACGTAAGAAGATTTAATGAATTTGCGGGCTCCTTTGCCGTATGTTTTCCCCCCAAAGCATGCAGCTCTCACGTCAACCCGAATGCAGCACCTGAAGCGAGAATAAACAATAACACTTTTCATAGTTACGTTCATCCCACAGTCCACAGGAGCTGTAGTACAATCTGGCCCAGTTTACCACACTTCTATGTGAGCACAATTAACTTCATTTTGAACAATGTGCCAGAAAAGGGGGATGGTTTTTCTGTATGTTTTTTCCTCTTCTGCTGTGGACTGTGTGGCTGCGTTGCTTAGAAAGCTCCAAAGCTTCTCCTCCCCTTTGTAGTCCAATTAGCTGTCCAGATTGGATGCAAAATTCCATCCTGCGGCATTCTAGCTTTCAGCGTCCAGCGTTGGTTAAAGTCTACGCTTGTTGACTAAAATGGCACACATGCTGCTACGGCGCACACCTTTGGCTGTGAAAATGCTTCATAAAAAGCTTTAATCCTCCTGTACTGCAGCAGCGAGTCCCAGGAGATAGCAGCCTGACAGGGCCATTTTGATGGGTCTGGGCATGAAAGCGCAGGCGTGTGTATCTGCAAAGTGCAGCCAGGGCTCCCACAACGCCCTGCACCTCGCCCAAACAACCACTCTCAAAAAAAAAAAAAAAATCTCACATTCAGCTCACACGTCTGTCACAATGCCATAGCTGAAAAAAAAAACTTGAAACTATCCACTCGCAGCTTTTATATGTCAAAGCAGCACTCTTTAAAAAAAAAAAAAAAAAAACACCCCGCAGACTGAATTGTTTCGCTGCGAGGGATACAAATCCCTGTTGATGGTTAGTGTTTGTGCCGTCATGTGTTATCGTATGTACCACTCACTTTATAATAAGTGTGATTACTGACGGCGAATATCTATCAACCTTTTAACTGCGGGTGTTAAACTGTTTAACACTTCGGTAAATGTTCATCACACGCACACAGCAGTTAATTACCCTTTTCAATCTCCCAGGAAGAGATATGATCTCTAGCAGGAGAAGGAGCGATTCAAGAGCCGAGTTATTTATTCGCCTGTTACCCAGAGGAACCAAATGGATTTATTTTTGACAACACTGAGTGCTGGAAGTGGACCACTCACCTGAGTGGATGCACTTTTAAGCATAAGTGGGGTTGTATCCGTGGTCCATTTTATGGCGTTTGAGTTTCCCCTTATGTAAGGAAAACAGACGAGAAGAGGAACTTTTGGGTTGCCAGGTTGAGAGAGAAAGTCCTCGGCCTGGAGCTCGAAGGCTTGAAGCCTTTTAAGCTCTCAGTTTTTATCAGTAAGACCATCTAATGGACCACTTTGCCTCCTGAAAAATGAAAAAAAAAAAAACATGCAGCATCAAGACCTATATCCATTTATTTACATCTTATTAGGAAGTGTAGACTGGGTGGCTTATAAGCAACAGTGATTTATTACCAAATGACACGCACAAACCAGAAGGATCTTTCACAACAAGGTGACTCTAAAGTTGTTTTCATTCATGTATGTAACTTATCTAAAATGTTTGTAAAACAGCTATTAGTTACATCTCATAAACCATGAATTAAGCCATGCAGTTGTATTCATTAAGAATCTACAGTACCAGTGTGCCACTCTGGTTCCTGTTTGCCCTCTTTGGCACCCATCGGCTGCCAACTTTTTCAGGGACACAATATAAATGATTCATGTCTATTATCCAACAAACGGGCCTATCGTTGTCATTTGGCACAGATGAAAAGACGGAGAAGTGAGAGGTGCCTGAAAGAGAGACTGGATACAGCTCAACAAAGGGATTTCACGTGGTGCTGAGGCTTCCTCGGGCATCCCGCACTCTTTGTTCATTCTGCCAAGGTAACTCACGGGAAGTTGACAACCCACCGACATCGCCAGAGAAAGCTGATCGCGGCTGTTGGTTCAGACTGGCAGCTTTTTCTCCAGCTTCCTTGAGCCCACACCATAGTTACAGAGACACTGACAGGAATGAAAGAAGGTAAAATAATTTGTTTTCCCCTTCTCCTCCATCCCCTGAGACAAGTAAGAAGGCTATGTGTTCCCAGTGGCACATCTATCCATGCATATAGATATGGTCGCTCTGAAGAGGGAATCAGTTTGTTTGGTGAATCGGTCGGATGGAAATTATGGTAAAAAAAAATGTTCTGAAGTAACCAATGCAACAGATGGTTTTATTTCACACTGATTTGAAGCTGTGGAGTAGCTACAGTAGCAGACGATTCTAGAGAATGAAATATGACCATCAGTATTTGAAGACCTGGGAATGAAACTATATGACCAGCCATCTTTCTCTAGAATTGTCTGCTTCAGCTTTAAAAAAAAACAAAAAAACGTTCAAAACAAGCAATGAGAGGGGCAAATCGGGGCCAAGCAACGATAAACACTGCAGCCCTTGATGCTAATGTTAGCCTTGTACTCACTGCAACGTGGTACTACCGCAACTTGTCTGCATTTGGTTTACGTCTGCTTCCCCATGAGATCACATGAGAGTGATCACACTGCACTCCCCCAGGGTCCTCAGGAGCAAACCTGCCAAGTGTGAAGTAGACCGAATGAACTGTTCTCGAGATACCAGACAGAGAGACACATTCCTTGCCATATTGTTTGATCAGTTGTCAACATATGTGAGGTCAACAGAGGCAACCTTGTTTTCCACTGAAATCAAGGATTACATTTTAAACAATGCCAATAACAAAACGAAGAAGACACATTTCAACAGTGTAGCATAATAAAACATATTATTACATTCACTGTGTGAAATGCAAACACAATATCACATCAGAGGCAGTTCAGGATTCAGAGAGACGATGAGTGTAGCAACTATCAGCACTGTCATGGTGTAAAAGTAAAAAAAAAAAAAAAAAAGAGTATCTAAGAAGAGATTGTTAATTTCTGCAGCCTGGAGACACTGATAGCAGCCATGAAGACTGTCACATTGTAAACACTTTCTTTCTTCGCCGCATGAAGAGTGAAAATCTGTTATCGCCTCCTCATCAACTTTTAAAATGACATGTTCCACGAGCGTGTTTGCACTTTCGCTCACATCCACATGCTCGGCGTCGCTGTGCAAATCTCCAATTGAATGTCATAATCCCTCAGAAATGAAAAGGGTAACGCTCAGCGCAACATGTTTTCTGACATTTAATTGGCTCAGTTTACAGCCTGTGTCGGGTCGACTGTGCAGTTTTATTGAATGTTCATTGTCTGTTTGTGCTGTCTGAGGCAATTATTAGCCAGTGTCAGCAAAGGACATGCATCGCTGCATGTACCAAAGAAGGTCAGATCTCAATTGCTCCATGTGTGATCCTTTAAAGCACTTTAGATACACAAGTAAACTGTAGGAGAGGAAGTGATATCTGCAGCTGTCATCATTCAATCCAACAGCAGTGTTGGCTTGACAGCTTGAGATGATCTAAATGTTCGCTGAAGTAAAATCTGACATTGTTAACTTTATTTCCATTTCGACACATTTTTCGCGCTCTGATTTCTGCTCCTTGTCTCACCTCTGACAACTGTTATATACTGATCTGAATGCCTTCATATGTTAGACTGAATGCTTCGGCCGATGATTTAAGATCTTTGTTATTTTCTATGCTGTCTGTTGCTCTGTTGTTAATGGTATTTCCACGCTGATTTAAAGGAACGGTTTTTAAGAAATAAACAAAGATGCTTTTTTGCTGAGAGTTAAATGAGACGATGAATATCACTTTCACACCTCCAACTTATGAAGCTAGAGCGAACAGATGGCTATCTTAGCTTAGCATACTTATTTTTAGCATACATATTTTTTCTAGATGAACATGCGCAAAAACAAAA
Organism: Diplodus puntazzo; assembly: GCA_963678695.2. Taxonomy (NCBI): domain Eukaryota; kingdom Metazoa; phylum Chordata; class Actinopteri; order Spariformes; family Sparidae; genus Diplodus; species Diplodus puntazzo. The sequence continues at coordinate 16,542,588 of OZ023159.1, read as the reverse complement.
AATGTTCAGGGAGTTATATGCTGGAACAATTTATTTATGCTAGGCTGAGCTAATCGACTCCCCCCTTGCTTCATGCATAAGTGGTGGATTTATGAGTGGTATCTACACTTTCATCTAAATGTCAGCAACAAAGCAAATAGGCGGAGTGTCATTAAGGTGTGAAACTACTGCTTTAATATAGCACAAGCACATTTTAGGCTTGTGCATCAAGACCTCTCACAATATAGACTGCATGGTGTCTGTGTACGTGTGGGAAAGGTTGGCAGTGGTACGTGGCCCTCTGAAAAGCACAGGCATGGCAGAGCTCCTCTGACAAGGAGGACGTTTAAGTTCAGAGCGTGTGAGACTTGTCCCGTCGAGTGAAAACAATTGGCCGGTTCCAGCTCCCATTCATCAAAGTGACAGCACTTGGCCACGTGGAAATGAATGAATAAATAAAGGAGAAACGCATTCAGTGTGCAGATGAAGTGGAGCCTGCTGGGTAGACGCTGTCAGAGGGGACTGTAAGTATATATGCCATTCAGCAATCGTTGGCCAAGTGACACGACTGAAACGCCCCTTGCATATGGCTCTCTCCTCTCCACCACACTATATATATATATATCGCAAATATATTACAAACCATTTCTGACAGTGGAAGTACAATTTCATCTTCACAATCCCCTCTTTCACCTCCCATCTCCTGACACTGTAGGCCCCTACAGGGCTGCTGTCATGGTTGGCCTGTTGTCTGCGCACTGACAAAAAACAGGAGCGGTTGACCTCGGAGAACTCGAGCATTTCAACATCCTTTTTTCTCGGCTTTGACTGCGAAAAGCAACGTATTTGTATGCACCCCATGTGGATACAGAAAAGTATGCTTCACCCCTCACTAACCAGCTCTTGAGCTATGACCCCGCCACATATTCATTATTGATCATCGCTTCCTGTTGCCAGGTTACCTATGGGCATGCACGCTGGCCTACAAGCCTCCTTCGATGTGCAATTCTTGAGAAATGAACGTCTTTGATAAGGAGGCAGTGAGCTGAGGTCGTGCTGTCGACACATTGGGGTCATCTCACTGGAGCCTTTGTCTTTTATCTTCAGAGTGAAGAAAGTTGAGGAAACCAATGGAAATGCTCTCTGTCTCCCATTCACGCACTTTGAGCAATTTAGCTTGCAGTCAATAGCAGTAAATCCACATGTTCTATTTATAGTTTTATATTTCAGTTCAAATAGTAATGTAGTAAAAAGTAAAAACATTATCGAAATACCATCACTAAGCTTCCAACTATACTGTTTTTACCATGAATTGATTAGCAAAGACCAAAGATTGAATAGGCTGGTCTTTGGTTGGTGTCCCTGGTAATCTCTGTAGTTTCGTTAGGGTTTTTAAACAAACATGGGGTGGGTCTATTAACTCACGTATTTTATGTCATAGAACAAAATGTGAAAATAGCTTCACCTTGTGTTAACCACAGATCTCTTTCAAGGCATTTAACTGGAAATCCATTGAAAAAAAACAAAAAAAAAAACAATTGACTTAGAGATAAGGGAACCAAATGATAATATGATAAAAATATTAGGATTCATTTCTGCCGCACTCATAACACTCTAACCTTAACCCTAACCACAGAGTAGAAGCTGGCTTCCTTATCTTAGCATGTGGCCTGGAAATGTGGAGAGACAGAGTTAGCCTGGCTCCATACAGCATATCTGTTTGTTTATTCCACCCGAAAACCAAAGAGTAAAATGAAAAAGGCAAGTTTTGGTCTTGCGGGGGGTTATGAGCTGGGTTAATTCAAGCTAAGCAATGTAAAGCCAGCCCCCTGTTAGTTGAATCATTCCATCAAGCGTAGCGAGATGCAGCAGGTGTAGATAGATCTTTTCATCTAACTCTTGACATTGAAGCAAATAAGAGTAATTTCCCAAAAGTCACACGTTGCCTTTTTTAAATAGAGCCTTAAAGTTTGCATGCAAGTGAAACTGAGTTATTTTGCAACAGAGGCCTGAGACAATTTTCTTCTATATCATTTGTCATTCACAGGCACTTTAAATGCATCACTCTGGTTTAACTTTTATGGGATGCTTTCGATCAATCCATCATCACATGAACGAAACAGAACTGAACAAGCAACTTTTTTTTTTCCTTTTGTGGGGACAAAAGGCTCTTATATTCCTCGCGAGCTGAGCTCCCTCAGCTGTGGCGTATCATTCTGAGAGTGACACCTTCATCATAAATTACATGCAGGCGGCATGATAGCGCCAAACTTTAGCCTGGGGTAAACAGTGGGTGGTGCTGGGATTCTGATGTTGCTTGGCTGCACAGGGAACTGTATTGATTACCACTCATGTTTCTTTGGAATCAATCTCCATCACCCATTGGCCATTTTCTCCATTATATTTCATTTGGGAAGACGGATGATGGTCAGGCTGGCTGCGTTTTCGCAGCCTATCTATGGCATTGCAGAGATACTATCAAGAGATTTCAGCATTGTCTTTGTCTCACCAAGATCAGCTAATGGAGGGAGGCACATCACTGTCACTGCCTTCACCCTCCATCCCGTCCCACCCTCCCCTGTTGCACTCCCTGGGGATTCTGAGACAACATTTACTTTGGCTGATTAAAACCCCTGCCAAATAACACCTCAGCTTCAGTCTAGACACCCGCAGTGACAGGTGATAGATGGTTTTGTCTCTCTATATATAACCATACATATTGTATGTGCTACAATGTACATATATTTGCAGGGAAACAACAATTTCTACTTTGATATTCCTGTCTCTGAGAATTAAAAAAAATAGAAAAAGAAAAAGAAAACATACTCCACTGTGCATTTTTTATTTGATGCATCAAATCCTTCCTGAGGCACATCTGAAAATAATAAACATTTTCATGTCAGCCACTGTCCAAAAAACAATGAATATCCCTCCAAACTGTATTATTTATGCTTTGACAGGAAATTAACTGAGAAACCAAATTACCCCCTGCCCCAGATCACAAACATTCCTCACTATGACAGCAACCACACATTGCATATTTATCCACAAACACAGTCTGACTTTTGATTGTTCCCCGATAAGCCAGGGTTGTTGGATGGGGGCTCTATGTGGAGCGGTTCTCACTCGGCTGGTGTCAGCCAGATTTATTTTTCCTCCCAGCACTAGAGCTCAGTCAGCGCTCAGCTCAGCCCAAACCCCCTGGTGCTCTCACCAATCTATCAAGTCCATCAGTGTTTCATGTAGCCTAGGGGACACTGGCTGGCAGCCAGAATGAGCTTGCTCTTCCTCCTCCTGTCATTGCCTCCTCTCCCTGTGTAACTTGTCTGAGCCGCAGAGGCCTGCCGGTGCTGGTTGTTTGGATTTCTCTCCTCAGGTAGAGATTGTTTTCTCACATAAATGTTCGATACCTTCAGATCTCCTCAGGGAAAGTAGGAAGTAAACTAAGTAAACTATCACACCATCTTCATTACAGCCTTTGGAAAAGGAATAGAAGACTCCTGGTTGCCTAGTGGTTACAATCTAACAATAACAATAACAATATAACTGCAAAGCTTTGGATCTGTGTTGCATATTCAGTCTCTTTCCATGTGTCTCTTATAGATACGTTCAGCTATCCAAATTAAAATGCAGAGACGAAGCCATTCAAGAAAACACCTGTTTACAGTGATGCAATTAATGATAATTGGTGAAATGTCTCTACAGACCCAGGGACCACTGCTCACTTGTGGCTGTAGAAGGTAATTGTGTACAACGTTTAGTGTAATTAAACCTCCAATTGCTGATTTTTTTTTTTCGGCAACTACAGCAGAAATAAGCTGCAAATGGTAAATTGACTTGCAGTTTGATGGCACTTCTTTGTACTGCATTGTATTCTCACCCTTAAAAAGTTGTTACATTTAGTGAATACATTTAGCATTAACATTAATGTTGCTACTGCTGGCTAAAGTTAATGTTGCCAATGCTAGCTGGGTTTCATTAACTTTGCTATCTAGCCAATGTGGGGTGGTATAGTGTGCTGGCCGCATACCGTAGCACCCATTTTCATGTTTGTTTTCTACAAATTAGCAACGACCAAAACTCTTGATCCCGACGAAACATGGATATCATGTGATACTGATAATGTTGATTTATTCTCTCACAAACACTGTCACAATCATCATAATGTTTATGGAGAAGAGATTTGGAGAAGAACTGGATGAAGAGAAGAACTTTTGTTATGCATGTTTCTACAAGCTCTGTACATGTACAGTATTATTTTTATTTAAAAATGACATCTAAATAAACATTTTATTATTTTATAATTTTTTAAAATGTATATAAATGTATATATATATTTATTATTATTGAGTTGATATGACAAGTGTTAGAAACCAGTTGCTAACTGTGTCTGCTTTATGACTGTGTCTTTTTTTTTAGCTCCTTTGCTAAAAAAAACTGCAACAACAAGAACAACAACTGAAAAATGAGACTGATGAGAGCTGCAAAGATTGAAACCAAAACATTAAAAGTCACTTGCCGTAAAACCAAAACAGTGAGCTGAAAGACACTCAAAAGCTCCACAGAGCTGTGAGTTGTGACAAATAAACTAAAAAAACAAATGTAAAATAGCCAGGCTGGTTAATAGTTAGATTGCTACTGTAAGATACCAAAAAAATACACGAGGAATGAACAGGAATCGTAAGTTGTTCAATATGTATTGTGTTTAAAGCCAAATAAACCAAGCTGGTTTCTATATCCGTATCAAAACTGATGTATTATAAATACAGTCAGGAGCCCAATGAATTTCAGGAGTGTATTTGAGACAAAATCTGACCTCTTTGCAGCCTCAACTCACCATTAAAGTGTACGTTGAGGTTCCACAAAATTGGCAACATTTTACATCATCCCTCCTCCATGTATAACCAATGGTAGCAGTGGTTGATGCTGCTGTAAGGTCATTTGTTAATATTTGACATATTACCTTAACCCGATAGTAATTACTGTATTTGAAGTCATGTTTCCCCTAAAACATGCAGTTACAGAGCTTGCTTGGTCTGAGGGTGTAGTTTCAACAGCACAGACATTGCTGAATGATTACACAAATGTTGCATCATTCAACGTCATCCTGTTTGTGTTGTTCCTGCATCATGATTAATGTTGCTCCACGACCATCATCACAACTGACCACTGACCAGTCATGTTTATGTGATGTCACAGCTTAAAAACTAGGGAGAAAAGTTCATAAAAATACACACATGTGAGAAGTGGTCGTTTCTTACGGTTAATGTTACGACTCTACTTTTTTAAAACCCTGTGTTCCAAACCTACCCAAGTATTTTTGTTGCATAGACCTAACCAAACTGCAATAGAACATTGTTCTAAAAATAGAAACGGTGCATGTACAAATCCATCTACATTAACACAAAGGACAGCATCAAGGGCTAATCATGACACACAGCAAGGTTAGCATATCAACCCGTCTGCCCTGGCACGCTCTCTGCTACCTGTTAATACTAAAAATGTACAAAATACATCCTAACATAACAATTATTAAGGCCAGTAGCAGTACAGTTTCTGTTACAATGACAGCAGCCCACACATGTACAGTGTCTCTGGTCTAGAAAGGTTGAAATCTTTGATGCGTTGCTGTTGGGCGCATGTTGTTCCCCTGCAGAGAAGGAAAAGAGCAGAGCTCTCACTCTGTTCCCGTTCCTGTTTGCTGTAAACCACCAGGTGCAGCACGATCAGATAGTTAAAACTTAGAAGACAGGGTTGCAGATATCTTCTTTTACAATCTTACATTTTGATCCAATATTTTGGTGTGTGCAATTTTAAAAGAAACGTGTCTCAGGGTTGATGCCCTTTTTTGCGAAAAATAGAAGGACTCCTTTTAAACAGTGATTTATCTTTTAATGCTCATGATCCTTGGCCAGCTTGCTGAGCTTTAAAGGAACACATTTACACAGACTGTGATTATGCTCTCAAAAGGTCAACACAGTGAAAAGGGCTCGTAATCATGTATCTAGTCTAAAGTCAGTGAGAAGTGGATTAGGACTCTTTCATGAGGTCTTGGCTCTCTCTCTCCCTCATTATGCCTCCACACAGGCGACAGCCGCATGTTTTCAGCTCGTCCGTCTGTCGGTCATCAACCTCATGCAGGCAATATTTCAGCAACCCCGTGAGGTGATTTCTTCAAAATTGGCACAGATCTTCACTTGGACTGAAGGATGAACTGTTTTGAATCTGGTGGTCAGAGGTTACTATGACCTAACATGGAAATGTGCTTGGCCATTAGCCAAAAATTAACATGTTAATATTTTTAAAATTTCACACAAATGTCTGGGAGGAAAAACTGATGAAGTGAGGGTCCAAAAGATCAAAGGTCAACTTCACTTTGACATCATCATGCTTCTCTGGCCATTATTAAAGCGCCATAACTCAGGAACAGAAGGAGAGTTCTATCCGTGTTTAACATTTGGTCAGATACTGACTTGTAGCATGGCATTTTAGAAATTGAATTGCTGATATCAGAGGGGTGAGGATCAAACTGCTCTGCATTGTGCCTTAGATGTGTGAGTATGTTCTATATGCCCTCAGTTTAGGTGAAGATGAAGACAAGATTAATGCAGTTTGCTCATTTCCACTAACCCACAAGCTTCGCAGTCCCTGAGGGCACACACTTCAGATACATAACTAACATGTTTTAAATATAAGAGGAGTTTATCTGAAAAAAAAAAAAGCATAAATAGAACAGGAGGCCAGCTGAATAATTCCACACACAAACAGATGTCTTTTGGGATCAGTGCACAAATTAAAAGGAGGCCCAAGGCTACTTCACCATTGAGGGACCCAGAGCACATTGACAAATGAAAACCACCAAGGACCTCTTTTTATATTGTTGCATTTTGAATAAACGTTTGACAGACTCTGAGAATTTTAGCCAGAAGTTATGTGATGAAAAAAAACAGTAGTACTATTAGTATTGTAAATGCAATGGAACTAACTGCAGTTATCCTGAAAAGCAAACTGTGCTATGCTTTCATCTTTTTGAAATAGTGGCCTTACTGTTCTTGCCATCTGTATATACTTTCCACTGATATTTAAAAAAAAAAATCATCCTTTATGTAAACCAACTTACTGTTACTGAATTCATACTTCTCTCTCACTCTCTCATTGCTCCATGCCAACTTATTGCAGAATGGTGAAATCTTTGTGTAAAAATATGCTTTAAATCACCAAACTCGCCTTTTCTCCAAAGATAGTGACCATCCCAGAATTGTGAAGGAATGGTTCAACACTTGTGTAAACTTGTGTAGTCGCTTTCTTGCCAAGAGCTAGAGGAGAGGATTGATACCACATGTTTGTAGGGTAAATATGAGGCTATAGCCAGAAGCAAGTTAGCTTAGCAAAAAAAAAAAAAATCCACTGTGGCTTGTTGTATCTATTTAAACCAATCACAATAATCATGGGCAGCACTAAATCTAGGATGTAGCATCAGTGCCCCTGACGCCAGTGCTCAGAAAATAGTGGCGAGGGTAGGAACGTGTTTGCATGTGGGGAGGTTAGGGTTAGGGTCCAAAGGTTAGAACTCAACACCACTGAAGCTCACTAACACAGTCGTCTCAGTTTTGAACCCCCTGATTCATACCTGGCGTACAAATATGAGAGTGGTGTCACTCTTTTCATCTGGCCCTCGTCACAATGTGAGTAACCACAGCTCCCAAAATGTTTCGCTATTCATGTGAATGTTCCGACTTTATGCCAAACAATCTCCTGAGTCATCATAAAACACTAATGAACCAGTGAATCATTACATCTGTGCCATCGTGAAAGACATCAAAACTCCATAGCCTAAGTAAAGAACTAAATGTCTCTCCCATGGGTTATTTTTGATAGTGCTAAACCCCCCTTTGGGCTGAAATTAAACAAAAGCTATTAATCTCTCATAAATAGCTACAAACACACAAGTTGCGTGCTGTGCCTTGATAGCTGAGGGAGAAAGTTGTGTTGTTTTTTCCCTCGACTGCGGCATCCTGGTGTTGAAAATTAATCAAATCTAAAGGAGTACTCCAGATGGACAATACTGCAGGAGGAAGAAGCCAGTAACTTGTGTTTTAGTGTATTTAACGGTGGTAAGGTCAGGACACGAGAAACCAGAATTCAACTGCTTGTTCTTAATCTAGTAATGACGGGAAATTATGTCACGCACATATCGTTAGTTAAGTTACTAAGATAACGTAGATAAGTTAGTACAAAAAGGTTACAGAAGTAAGCTGTGAATTTTAACCCAAACCACAATGATAACCAAACCGAGTAGTTTTAGTGCCTCAACCCATAATCCACGCTGCAAGTGTTCTGGAGACCCTGATGATCGATCTTTTCTGCACTTTAGGTTTGAGGATGCCTTGGCCTCAGGTGCTCATGCTCAACAAGCATGCACTGTTGCAAGCTGTATCAACAGAGTTTTTCGGGGGTCACTTGAGCACCTCATAGCACATAGAGAGTTGGTTTTTTTTAATCACCACCTGATTAATCCATTATTCACTGCCTTTTAGCTCTGCTCCAACTCCTGAGGAAAACGTGTGCCCCTTAGCTGCTAAATGCTCCATATGTTCACCAGCTACCTGCTGAATGTCTGTTGTTTAGTGCCGGGCAGGTGTGCAGAGTGGCATTACTGTAGCTTCTTCAAAGATAAACAGGTGCCTGCAAATAACTGGCAATGCATTATCGTGTACCTCCTATCACCCAAATCACAAGACGATCCTGATTTAAGGGATCTCAAGTGTTGCACTTCTCTGGCAGTTATTTTCCAAGTAGCATCACACAGCATGCTTTCCTCGTTTTAGTGTTAAATGTTCACACCAGCTTTTGAGAGTCAAGAAAGTTATGCAGCCTGGCAGGGGCAGGCGTAACCTCGATGTAACGAGAGAGTCTGTGACCACGTTCTGTTTCCTGCACAGGCACAAGCATATTAAGGACAAGATGAAAAGCTGACATGTAACAGTGACAGTAGACAGGCTCAGTAAAAAACAGGTTAGAACTTCAAGGCACAGCTGTGTTTTCAAATCTGTAAAATGAAGTGCTCAAGTTTACTTTAAGTTGAAAACAGGCAATGGTTAAAAACTAGGCAGGCAGAGGAGATGAGGCAAGCTGGCAGGCAGCAGGTTCTAACAGGCAAAAAATCAGGGAGGCAGAGAAAATCTGGCCGGAAAAACAAAAAGTATTGGGCCAGTATATACGCCACTGGGCTGACTGGGAATGGAATTGGAAGTGGGAACACGTGTGGAGGTGAGCGGTTAGGGTCTGGTGATGGGCAGGAACACAGAGCTGACTGGAAAAAGCAGACGAGAAAGGCATAGCAAAGGGAATTGGCTGACTTTGTTCCAGGCAGACACCAAAAACACTGACAGATGCTGAAAATGTGCAGTGTGGTACACAAAAGCGGTTGCGTTTCCCTTATTAACATATTTGCAAATTATTTGTAAGTTAACATCATTTCAAGGAGACAGGGTTGCACTGCGAAAGACAAAACTGTCTTTTCCCTGCTTTCCCTGATGTGAGTGGTCTTTAGTCTTTCAGTGGACGGCCGTGTCTCACAGGGCATGACCTGAGACCGCACTGCATCATCGTTGTATGGATTGATGGTTACTGTTAGCAGTCGAGAAGATGTCTGTTCCCTCTTCACGGTAGATTTCGCAGGTTGTCACTGAAAGTTGGCAGATTAAGGATTTTATATGCTTTTCACAGACAAACTAATGTCTTACCAACTGCAGCTTTATCAGTATCCATTATAGCTGCACTGAAAATGTGCTAATATTTGGCAAGATTGCCAAGATTTTCAGACACACCCATGAACAAATTTGTAAACATGAGGTGTTGCACTGATGGCTAGTTTGTAAGTGTTTGAAGGCAGCTTTTGTCATTAGCGTTGATTTTACTGATCAATCTCGTGGCCATGTTTTGTGATGTTGGTGATGTTAATTTTACACTTCAATTAGTCTTGAACAGCTGCTGCACAACCACATCACACAATACTCAAATCAACACTTGTCATCTTGGAATAATTGTCACTGAACAATCACCACCGGTACACACCGAGAAACTAGCGGAGTGCGAGACTGAAGAGGATAAACACGATCAATATCACATTGAATATCAAATAATATATAACTTTTCATCGCGGATTTGTTTTTTTCAGGCCTCACAATTAATAGGAAGCAATAGAGAATGATATTCAATAAGAGCATGTAGCTGCTAGTTTGAATTTCACATTTACTCCTCCAGTAAAGTGCTTGCCTGTTTTCCAGCTCCAACAAAACAAACCCGCTGAACTCCTTCTGCCTGTGAACTAATTAAACAGTGAGTGGTCTCTCTTCATCCTTTGGCTCTGAAGATGCTTTTTTCATGCCAACTGTATTTGACCTGTGACACCAAGTTGGAGAAAAAGGACAAACTCTTCAGACACTTTCATTACTGCTCCTCTAACAACTCAAGCCAAGGCCCTTTAATCTTTTCCTCTTCTGATTCCTGCTTGCATCATTATCATGGTCTTTGCAGTCTGGTACTTGTGAGTGGGCTCTTAGGCATCAGGTAAGATGACTGCGTTGCTTAAAGTGTTATTTTCTGCTGGATGAGGTAAGTGAGTTGCTAAATGTGACTGTGCTCATCAGTGATTATGAATGTTATAGGTTTGAAAAACTGTTAGTCTTTGATTAACATACGAAATATAATGATACCTGTAATGCGACGTCTAGGTCAGACATATACAACGTTGGGAAAGTCAACTCCAAAAGGTAATCTATAGCATTACTATCATTTGAAAGTAATATACACTGTGTAAAGAAATGCTAGTTTACACGAGCACTTTGCGTTACTTTTACTAAAATGACCACAGAAGTACGTCAAGGCCCACTTCACACGGAAGAGGTTAAAATTGTTTGGCTACAAACGCTTTGCATCAACCTGATCTCTGTTGACTCATCATCTCTCTTCTGTTTTGGGTTCTACTGCTTTTAGAAAAAACAACTGGGCAAAGATACTTCGCACTATAACAAACTCTGCTCTGTCGGACAGGGCCCTAAAGCAGTCTGGCAAGATTTTGCACCATATTGCAGTGAAATAGCATGCCTCCAATGCAACCCCCTGTACATAATTGGAAAGGGAAAATGATCAGCTACAGTCACTAGTGGCTGACTGGCTGTGAGCCATTAGCAGCCTGTTCTGACGTGGTAGTAAAAGGTACTTGAATGCACGACTGTCCATTGTATCTGCACTGCAAACATACTAATATCTGGCTAGACTACTGACATTTTTAGAATTACATACACATGACCAGGGAACAAATTCATAAATGTGCGGTGCTGCACTGATGGATGTTGTTTTCATAACATCAGTTATGTGGCCATGTTTTATCCACATCAGTGATGTTAATTTTACGCTTTAATTAGTCTTGAACAACTGTTACAATTCTCAAATCAACACTTGTCATCTCGGAATAATTGTCACCAAACAATCAATGCTGGTAATGAATGTTTTTTAACAATCGGAAGTAAAAGCAAGTTGTTACACTGCTCTGTACTGCTTAAAGTAATAGATTAATGTGACACGTTGCTTTTGAAGCACATTGCCACCAACACTGGTCATATTTACGATGGAACAGCAGTAACACTCTCTGCAGGTCTCTCGCATGTCTCACTGTAACACTTTCCTCGGTGCTGAATTTGTCCGGGCGCACTCAGTAACAGCCTTACTGTCCTGGTTCACAGGTGAGAGAAAATGTGGAACAGCGCTGTGGTTACAATGTAATGATATTGTAGAGGGCCGGCAGGCCAATCAGCAATTGCACCTTGGAAACAGTCACTGCTGGTGAAGACTGTTGCATGCACAGTCATAGAGCCATTACTACTGCACTATGTACAGTATGCTCCCATCAATAAGGAGCACCGTATGGGAGGGAGATGTTTTCAGATCTGTGTGCAACAAATGAATGAACAAATCACTTCAACAACCTTGATGACACTATGGCAATAACCGCCATTTTTTTATCTAGTGAACATTGTAGAAAATCTGTCCTTCACTGTGCAGAAGTGTCTCTGTGCTCATCTGGAATCTCAGTTTAAGGTGTGCTTGTACAAACATTTTACAAATGCGCTACACAACTAGTTTGGAAGGCAATTATGGGCCAAATATATAAATATATCAGATGTAATTTAAATGCCTTAACTTAATATTATTAGCTCTAAACACAAAGTAGAGCTGAAGTTGATGGGAGAGTAATTCGTTTTGCAGGTGTTTATTAACAAACAAAGGTATCGGAGAAGAGAACATTTTGACCTGACTATGGCGCTGGATGAAACTGAAGGGATTGATCAAATTAATACGATTTATCCTGAGGAAAGCCACACATAAACAGAATTTCTGGGTAATCCATTTAATAACTGTATTGATATTTCAGTCAGGAACAAAGTGGTGGACCGGCTGACAGGATGACATTTGTATTGATCCTAGACAAACAATAAGCTCCTGTGCAAATGTTGCACCAATAATGATTTGTGAAAGAAAGTGTTTTTGCAAGTTTTTCAAGTTTATTTCTCAACTTTTTTAACCCGAGCTGAATGTTTAGTATCAAAACTGGCGTCAGTGTTTTAAGGTGCAGCCGGCGCTGACAAAAAAGACAAACAGCAACGAAATCAGGCCTTAACAACTGCATGAGAAGCAACACAACAGAGTCTGAGTGCCTTGGCCTTGTCTTGAGCGGCTAGAGGAAATTTGGGCCACACGGGAGGCGCAGTGAAATGCTCTTGTTCCTCGCTGACAGCACATGCAGCCTTGTGCATTGTGTTTGTCGCCGTGCCGAGGTCTGGGGAAATGTTTGGCTGACGTTGGAAGGAGGAAAATGCTCGGCTCGGATCTGAAAGTAGTGGCTGAAGCTCATTCCCTTGGGCTCGGCAGTGCTGTCGCTGTCAAACCCCGAGGCCCCTTGCTTCTTCTCCTGCAGCCTTTGGATCAAACACTCAGCACAGGACTGTCAAAACCCATCCTGTCACGTGGAGGGGAACAGACTGAGAGGCTGCTACACAGTTTACAAGCAAGAAAGAGGGACAAAAAGGCACTTTGCTTTGACTTCTAGGACATTGTGTTCACTCAGCAGTTTCTCATCTCGGCATGTTTATGAATGTGTCCTACTTACTGACCATACGTGAACAGCACCGAGCACTTCGGGAGGCTTGTTACAGAACAACATATTTCATGTCCGTACATGGTCGTTCTGCTTTGGGTAGTCGGTCCCGTATATGTTTTTTGCTCAAAATCAAAGAACAAACTCATGAACACGGGGAGACAAAGTGTGAAAACAACGTACAGTGATGCAGGAATGAATAAACAGAAAAACAACATGGCCGCAGGCACCGAGCAGCATCACGGAAAGATTAAAGCGGAACTCTCACCAAAATGCATCTTAGGCTTTTTTTGTGAATGTACCTGAGTCAAACCTTTGTGTAAAAGCATAATTACGACGAAAGAGGCACTTTACCAAATTTTTTGTTTTCGGGTCAAACTCATTTTCAATGGGAGTGCTACGGGCACTTTTACGATGTCATCAAAATCGTTATTTTTAAAATACTAAGAAGGCTCGACACAACATGAAACTTTGCTCGTAGTATCACCAGGGTCTCTACACGTGAATATGAGCATTGAGAACATTGTTTGTGTACACAGAGTTTACTAAAAAGAACAACTCACGTTAGCAAGTTGCTTGTTCCGCTAGTCGCTGTCCTGCCAGCCAGAAGTATCGATCTCCAAATGCGACTTAACATGGAGGACAGTTAAGGTGGACCGCTCCTTAAGCATAGTTCCATATAAATGCACGCATAATTCGTTGTTTTGTCATAAGCGAAAAACAATATTGACCTTGAAGTTGAAATAGGAGTTTCATATACTCATATACTTAAATCAAAAGCCGAAAAAGTCCCGTGAGATATCGCGTCGCATTGTTACTGGAAGACAGTAGTGTTCCACCTTAACTGTCCTCCAGGTTACTTCGCAATCGGAATTCGACACTGGCAGGATGGCGGCCAGCGGAACAAGCTACTGCTAACATGAGTTGTTCAAAAACTTTCTTTTTTGTAAACACTAGTAAACTTTAGCAAACAATGTTCTCAATGCTCATGTTCATGTGTAGAGACCCTGGTGATACTACGAGCAAAGTTTCATGTTGTGTCGAGCCTTCTTAGTGCTTTAAAAATAGTGATTTTGATGCAATCGCTAAAGTGCCCGTAGCACTCCCACTGAAAATGAGTTTGACCTGAAAACAAAAATGCAGTAAATCTTAAAAAGGCCTCTTTCGTCGTAATTATGCTTTTATACAAAGGTGTGACTCGGGTACATTCACAAAAAAAGCCGAGGTTGCATTTTGGCGAGAGTTTCGCTTTAATGAGTGTTCCTGAGGACAACAAATTAAAATAGCATCGCTTTACATATCGTCTCGACAGGAGATAATTAATTATCAGCCTACATACGATTGTTTTCAGAAACATTGTGATTACTGCGCGGGCACAAAAGTCATAGCTTCCATTAACGGAACTCAACACTTTCCTATTAGATGTCTCCACTGGTGGGATGCCAGCGGGTCAAGAGACCACAGCTTGGCATCCACAGTACTGCTGGCTCAGTCACTCGCTCTTCAAACTAGAACATGGAAAAATGGGACTCGTGATCCCGTTTTCAAGAGGCAGAACAGCACCTAGAGGGAGAAAATGCACTCAAGAATGCAACAAGGACAGCACTGCAGCTATTTAAGTCACAGGGACTTATGGAACAGTATCTTTGGAGCAACCTGAATAAATTATGGAGTTTCTCACACAAGAGATAGAGCCCACTAAGAGAGTGGATAGAGTGTGCTTGTTTCGCCTCCTCATCAATCAAGCACGGAAAGCAATCTAAAGGCTGTCGATACAGGATGGCGAATAACATTGAGAGGTCTTTGGTGAATGGGATGGGAAGGCGTGTGTAGGCACGTAGCCAAAATGTAGGGAGACTTCAAGGCAGTCATATTTCTGCCGCTTGACGTCATCCTAAATCTTGTTTTGATACTTGGCAGGATTTCCTGTAAAAAAATACAATCCTTTTGCCATCCAAGATGAGAGAGCAGTGCTGCCAGCGGAGGGGATTGTCCCATCCTCTTATTTGAGAGGCTTGGATTTGCCAAAAATAAAATGATAGTTTGGAAATCTCTCTACATACAGGACGAGTTGATTTAAATGTTTAAAAGAAAAAAACAAACTGTGGCTTAACTGTGAAATGATCATCTTGAGAAGAGAAGTAATAAGGGTTGTTCTCTCAAACAGCCTGAAAAGACCTTTAGAGATCATCTACCGTTGCATCTAGGACTAGTATGATGGACCGTCACAGAAAGTCTAGGAGGTGATTCCCAGCTTTCTAGGCCCCCGAAAGCATCTGAATCAGTACAGCTGTCTGCACAGGCTTCACTCATGCTGAATGGAGGCTGGAGCGCATATATATATATATATATATATATATATATATATATATATATATATATATATATGCATTTATGTTTGAAGTCTATTTTTTGGAGTTATGTGGAAATGTGTGTTGGGCTATGAGCACTGCCAAAGTAAGGATAACCTGCACTCCGTAGACTACTGTCCCTGAAAGCATCCTGTGTAGGCAAGGAGAGCCGTTTTCCATTTAATCTGGCACCCAAATGACTCAATGAACTCTGCCGTTATTTAAAAGAATCCAGTGGTGTCACACTTGCAAATGTTGAAATGCAACAGTAACTCCGCCAGCATCCCCTCCATCCCCGGATATTCAAGTCAGTTCATAAACATGTATGTGAATGTGGTTTGACCTGTTTTGCAGAAGCATCTTGTGACTTGTATGATGTGAACGTATCAGTTGTTTGCAGAAAAATTAGTTGTAAGCATTTTATTGCGGCGACTGGGCAAAGCATCCGTCCTCATCCACACAAAAAACGTTCAATTAAATTCCAAAGGTAAATCATCTGTATTTCTTTCTTTAAATGGTGCTTTCTGATTTTGTTCATTCACCGTAGACACAAGACATTTCGAAATATCAGTGCCGCCACATGGGGTTCAGTGTTTTTTGTGTATTGTTTCACAGAAGTTTGGATTAGGGTCTGTGTGCGCCTCGCCCCGCCAGTGATTCTTGACTTGTGACGAGTGTCTCACCCTTGTGAGACAGGTAGCGCTGATGCTCCGATGCCTTGCTGCCATGTTAGTGTTTACGCATGCGTGAATAGGAAGAAAGCACTTCACTCAGGCTAAGTGAGACAGTTTATATGAAGAGTTCTGTGCATTTCTAGATTTACTGCAGAGAAAGACGAGCTGAAATATACATGATTCTCTACTTTCCACAGCACAGAGGTCACTTTGCTGTTAAAGTTAAGAATGTAACTTTCAGCTCTATACTGTGTTCACATTAAACTTTGCTGTAGTTCATTTGCACACATGTTTTTTTGGGATGTGCACACACAAATTAAGCTGTTGGGTTGTTGGGTTTGATCTGCCATCTACAAATCTCCTGTTTTACCCTTAAAGTTAACCATGCCTTAAATCGTGTTTTCACACACAAGATAAGAGACTTAATACTTTGGAAATATGATTCAGTGGACACTCCGCTGTTGCTGTAATTGTTTTTTTCAACCACAGGCTTTTCCTATCCATTTTTGTCTGAAGTCCATACGGCTGTGATGCAATTGATCTTTCAGGTTGAGCAAGTGCATTTTTCCAAAGCAGATACAGAAGAGAATCAATTTGAAGCAAGAGCACCCGGCGCCACAATTGTTGTGGGTATCAAAGGCTACCCTTCTCCGTCTCATGAGGCAAACAAACCATAAATCACCACTGATTGGACAGTGTGGACGACATCTGGTACAAGAAAACTAAGAATCCCATTAGTGAGGAAAATATAGAAGTAAATAAAAAGCAATGGAATGTAAATGGGGCTGTTTTACTATATTCAATACGGTAAGTAAGTGGTTTTTTTGGAGAGGTCTTAAAGGGACTATCTATAACAGGATGCAAACCTGCAACCAATGAATATAGCAATGTCAATACCAGTGCAATACTCGGCATATAAAAATGGCAATATAGTGACTTTGATGAGGTATTAAGCCGATAAATGATGAGGTACTACAGGTTGATATTTTCACAAATTATAGGCTTTCATAAAAATCTCGTGAAAAAAATGGGAATGTTTTAAAGCTGAACTTCATTCCTAATGTTCTAAACATTTTGCATTAAAGTAAGACTGCACATATATGTTTTAATGCTCTGATTTGTTACCTGGAAACACTTGCAGCTGTTCTTGTGTAGTGATAAACCATTGCTCTTGTTACGCTGTTACTAAAATGTCAGTCTAATAATACAGAAAGGACACCCGTATTTAATACCAAGCATTGGTTATTGCTTTAGTTATTACATGGAATTACCCTTGTTATTATCAATCAGTAACCCCACTATTACCATATTATTATTGATACGTAATATAAAATGCTACCTCTATACATCACAGTTGAAAATACATGAACACATGCTTAAAGTGGTAAATAAATATAATACATGCTTCTTGTCATAAAACAGTAAACACTAAAATGTTGGTAAATCAGGTAATGCAGTCCCTCAATAATCAATTGCTGCTTACAATGATAATACGCTCTTGCTCAAATGTTTTTATCATCTGCGAACAACTTTGATATTTCCGAGTGGATGCTTTGACAGCCATTCATCTGTCACAAGCCAGCAGACTGCCCATCGCGATTTTCCTGGTAAACTGTGTCCTTGGGATCTTTTTTATGTTTTCTTCAGAGAACAAAGGTAATAAATTGGTTTGTTTCCGTCCTTGGATCTGTTTAGATGCCGATACACTTCCCATTGATACTTATCATCCGTGGCAGAGCACGGTGGCTACGATTAATTGGTGATTGTCCATCAGAGAATTAGCAAGTGTCATACTTTTACTCCACCGTTACCGATTACAACGACTCACAAACCGACTGCAAAGGTTATCTTGGGGGAAGATAAAAGCTCTCCCCTCCTCTGAGAAACAACCTTGGACACATTTCCCCTCAATTTGCCAGAATACTCTTTGAGTGGGGGAAGTGGGGGACAATTGTTTTCATAAGGACTGAAGACTGAATGTCCTTCCTGGTGGAGGTAAGAACTTGTGTTGTCACGTATGTTTGTTGTGCAAATGTCCCCTTTAAGAAGTACATCAAGGACATCAGCGGCTGCCTACATTTGAACAGACGGGGCTGATTATTTAGAAAGATAAAAGGAGGCTCATTTGTATTCAGGGACAAGTAAAGAGGGAGAAGTGAGTGCCTCACCCCTACAGGACCAGGACTTGCAAATGAAAGCAACCCACGGGTCGAATCAATACTTTGTCTACGATAATACTGTTAAGTGGCATACCAAGGCCATTTATGTCTTTAATAACACTTCAGCAATACAATGGATAATCACGGTACAGACGCTGCACAACACACACACACACACACACACACACACACACACACACACACACACACACACACACACACACACACACACAGAGACTCATCCTATGCCTCTTCTATGGAAAAAACAATGCAAAAGGGAACCACATGAATATTTGAATAAATATTCTAAGATTCACTTCTGAGATGAGTCACATCTGTTGAGAATTGTTCTCTAAGCTTTAATTTCCATTTTCTCCTCGGCCAATCTCTGATTGGCATTTAAACAAAGCTCCAAGTATCCTGGAGAGGATTGACATTTGCATTGCTATTTTTTTCAATGCTGCTCTGCAATTTGGAATGCTAATCCATTCGTAGATGAGCTCGGCACGTCCACATCTGGCCTTTGCACCGTATCATAGACCACAGGCCTGTGATAAAAGTGGACAGGTTTGTATTTCCTGTATAGACTTTGGAAGATTGTAGTGTTTGTTCTGTGGCTATTGATTCTTTCAATATCTGGACCCAATATTTGCTCATACTGACACGTGCTTCGCCTCCTAGTTGAACTGGGAGTTTTAGCTGATGGAATATTTAGCTGATTCTTTGCCATGTATTATTTACCACCTTTATGACTAACACATGTTTCCATCTTGTGTCTTTGCTGCAGAATAATCCTGAACTGCCCAGCTCGCCTAAAACATATAAAAATATCACTACTTCCATCCAAATGATAATTAACAGAATTTTGTTTACATATCGCTGTGAATTTACAAACACAAACAGAAGCAGACAACAGAAAACGGTTATAATGAAGGTGTTAAAGGAATTAAAACTATCTAAGTGAGAGAAGCTGGCCTCATTGTTCGTAGATATAGATAGACAACTAAGCCAACAAAAGTTGTAAGGGTTATACTGTTTTTAACAGTCTATTTTTGCCTGTAGGTCATTTCACAGTTGTCTCACAACACATGCATGGTCACTGCTGTTGTACAGGTGATAACAAAGTTTAATGACGGAAGGGGAAGAATTGTGTTTGGTGTAGGAACTTAAAGGATGAAAATGTGGTTATAATTTTCTCACCCTGATGCTGATGGAAAGTCAGATGAAACATCATAGTCAATAAAACATTTCTGGAGCTTCACAGCAAAACAGAGCCGCAGCGTTCTCATAAACAACTGAGGTTGATGGGGACTTGTTTTAAAAGGTGAGATGAAGAACTGAAAAAGAAAATTAAAAATGGCTCCATAAAGCTCCCCAAGCCCCCATCTACTTCAGTCCTTTAGGATAATGAAGCAACTATGTTTTGCTGATGAAGCTCCAGAAATATTTTGTGGACTACAGAACTTCATCTGACTTTCCATCAGCAAGGGGGTGAGGAGATTTTTGGGTGGAAAATATCTTTCAAGGACATTGAGTCTAAATCATTCAGTGTTTTTATGAGCAGTCAGCAGTGAGGTAAAACCATCTCTGCTACAACTACGGAGAATGACCACTGATCAATAATCATGAGAGCTGTGCTCAGACAAAAAATGTCTGTGAAAGTTTTTTGACAATCCAGCTAAATGTAAAATTGATGTTTCCGCAGTTGTGTTCCTGTCAAATATGTATTCTGTATGTTTGTTTGTTTACGAAGTTGAAAAAGATGAGTAGATTCAATCAATCCTCCAGTATTGTTTTGTGTAGTTTAAACTAGTGAAATAGCTTGATATAGTTGGTGTCATTCTTACATTCTTGTAAACCTATTTTTGGTAATATCCACTCTCATAGTCTAGTCCCTGTCTCAAAAAGCAGCTGTCAGAGACTACAATAATTGCACCTGAAGCTCAGAAAAACCAAGGCTGATGGCGGTAATTGTAGTTACTGCCGTCTACCTTGGTTTTTGGTTGGAATTTGTTGTTACTGCAATTTTTACATCACTTTTTCTCTATGATAGAGCAAGTCTGAACTTAGACATTTTGCCACAGGATAAGATAGAAAGGCTAAAAAGGTTGAAATTCTAGTTATAACTCAACTTTTACCAAAATTGTAGTTACTGCCCTTTGGCTTTGTAGGGCAGAAGGGTAAACCACAACAGTACAGTTGCAGAGATTGACAAACCAGAACATGCTAAGAAACGATACAACGCATAAGCCAATCAAGAAATTGATTTGTACATATATATCATATAGATATGAAGAGGGAGTGTGTGTGCTGAGAAAAAGCCTGCGTTGGTAAAGGAATATTCCAGGTCTCAAACCTCACTCATATTCACTACAAGTTCTACATCAAACTCCTGCACTCCTCTGCGTTCTCAGTGTTGCATCCCACTATAGGAGAGTCATCAGAGAGCTTCTGGAGGTGGTATGACCCCCAAGTTAAATCAGGCAGAGAGCAACGCTTTGAGACCTCTCCTGAGGAGAAGGGGTTTTACTTTGTTGAAAAGTACAGAGGAAGCCAGGAAACATGACTTTCACCGTGTTTCAACGCCTCTCCAGATAGATAGAAAACCCTGTGGACACGTACGGTGGCATCATCTTTGCCTGTGTGGGCTGATATTTTGACATGAGTGGGGGTCCACGGAGTTCTTCACCAGGTATCTACAGAAAAACCAAACACATTTTAGGGGGAGAATACAGAGTATAAATAAGGGGAGGCTCAAGTTTCTTCATTCAGAAAATAGTATATAATCGCACAGATCGCCTCGTCAGTCGCATCACCCTCATTGGCCCAGCTTTTAACTCCTCTCAGCCCACCGTACACCCCGAGGCATGAATGTCTGAATGTCCCATTACCACCTCACTGTATGGTGAGATTGATTCCATTCATCCGTGTTATTAGAGGCCTGGAGGGCATCCATTGAAGAGGGAGTACAGTATGGCACGCAGAACTACGGTGACAATTCAATTAGCTGCCTCCATCTTTGCACCACCTCCACATGACCTGCATCAGTAGTTTCTGCTGACGATCAACCTAAGTAAAGTGATGGCATCCGCAGGTTGTGCTGCGAGCACCACCAACATGCTGATTGGCTGAAAGGACTCGAGGTTAATGGGATGGGCGGAAGATAGGCTATCTTCCGCTCACAGATTGGTTTCAGGGCAATAGTCACAGAAAATCAACATTGGTTCAATTTCAGAATACACAAAAGCATTTAAATTACAGCTCTCTGCTCCATTCTGTCTGAATGTGACCAGTGTGCCATCAATGAATATAATCATTTATCTTGCAGCTGCAGTACTTCACTTATAACCTGCAATTTTATTATTGGATTTGTGAGTTATGCGATTGGCTTGTAGTTCATTCTGCTGAATATTGCAAACTGACTTACTATGTGCTTTTTTCATGTTGGCTGAGCGACCTTGACTCATCTCTGTCACTTACCATATTTATTGGAAATCAGTGTAAGCTTTCAAATGTTAAATGTTTTTTTTTTATTCTCTGAGACTGCTGAGAAAATAATGGTGATATTTGCCAAATCTAACCCTTACTGCACTTCTAATACATGTTGCTACTGATATTCACTGATGTGATTTTGAAAAACAAGGACATGTATCACTCGAAGAGATGTTTTTTTTCTAATCACATCACAGACTGATTGTCACCATAGTATAAAGCTAACAGCCAAGTCCCATGAGTCCACACTGCATAGGCTCTAATATCTGTGACAGAATCAATTAATCAATCAATCAATCAGACTTTATTCATAGAGCACTTTTCATACATCATAATGTAGCACAAAGTGCTTTACAGAGTTAAAACAGCAACAATTAAAACAACATCTCCCCCACACACACATTCACACACACACACACGCACACACACACACACACATGTATCCAGCTACTAAAAAAAACAAGTAAAATAAAAGAGTGAGTAATAATAAATAAATAAATAAATAAATAAATAAATAAATAAATAAATAAATAAATGGTAACAAATAAAACAAGGCACTAACAACAGGTATTGCAGAACTGAGGAAACGCTATCATTGATTTATTTCACTGAGAAGACACTAGAGGCAGTAAAATAAAGATAAAATAATAAAACTCTAAAACTAGTGATGTAGTCAAGACCACACCAACCGAGACCAAGACATTACCGAGACCAGAGAGTACCGAGACTAAGCCAAGACATTTGGAGGCTGAGACCGAGACAAGACCAAGACTATTCTTTTGAAACAATGTTTTTTAAACCATTAATTTTGCCTGTTTTATATTTAACCCATACATTATTCCTCAATGCCTGTTCTTTCTATACTAGTACACACAACTCCAGTTTGACTTGACAAAGCCTTGTGTGTGTATCACAAATTTTGGGGAAGAAATACGACCCATTTCATCCATCGATGTTGTTCTGTTATCTTGCTTGTGACACGCCATGTGAGCTAACGTTAGCAAGCTAACTTAGCTGTAGGCTAATATAGTCGGTGCTTTAAAAGTTGGCAAATAAATGCCTAAAATGACCATCGAAAAAGTTTAGCTTATTTTCGCTAATTGTCTTTGGATGGGGGAGTTTAAATTCACCAAGACTTTTGATATAACGTTAATGTTAAACTTTGTATGGTAATTGTTAGCTTACCTGTCTTTATGCTTCCTTGCGAGATGACTGTAAAAGTTTGACGTCGTCTCAGCTGTTTCAGTAAGCAGAGCATTGCAGAATTTGCACACTGCCAAGTGTTTTCGTTTACTTTTACAAATAAACTCCTTGTGGTGTGTTAAACCAAATTTAATTATAGCTGAATTGGCAGACATCTTTCCTTACCAGCAGTAGGTGATTTGTTAATTTTTAACTATCTGCCCCTTCACCTATGTACACCTCCCAAAGGACATTGTTGCAGGATGCCTTAACCATAACTGTGACATTTCTAGTTCTGCAATTCTATTTTATCCAGTTATCTTCCTTCTCTGACTACTACAATTGTCTTTTTATAACTGTATTAAAGTAATGAGTAAATACACCTTCATATTGTAGCAGTGGGCTGAGTTTATTCAGGCGGGGTTTTCTCACGTTTCTCACAATACACTTCAAGCAGGGTCATTTTAAGTTGCATGACCCCTTGGAATTTTTTACCATCTAAATGCCTTGAAGGACACACAATGAACATTGTGCAAAATAGTAGAGCCTGACCAACTTATTTGTAGGCAAATTTTATCGGCCAATATTAGCCTATCACAGATATATCAATATCAGCATATTGTTCGATATGAAGACCTTATATTTAAAAACTACAGATACAGAATGGAGAAAGTCACTCCAGCAGGATGCATTTTAACAGGGGATAAAACAGCTGGTGTCAGGAAATATAACACTAATGGTTAAACTATAAACCAGCACAAAAATGACAATTACCAACATAACATAAGCCACCATGTTCTGAACAACATTTAGTTTTAGAACATATATAGCAAACTTACTTTTAATATTAAACTTTTAGAAAAAACTCATCTCTGAAAAAACTTGAACATTACTGAAAATATACATGTGCGACTGCTGCAGGTTTTATTCCACCCTCTGCACGGCATCATACTATGAATATATAAAGAAAGCAAGATTCATAGCAGGCACGTTTCAGAAGCCTTTTGCCTGCCAGACTTTGTTGATCTGGTAATTTTTCGATTTTATACAATCGGGAGTCTGCACAGGGTGTTTTATTTTGAAAATTGCCCAGATGCTCTATGCTGTTCCTGTGTCTCTGACTTCCTGTTGGTGTCATCTGCTCTGTGCAGCTTGTTGCGGCTTTTGTGAAAAACAAACCAGGCAGCCGGATGGCAAAGCAGTCGTGCCCGGCTTGACTCCACTGTGCCCCGGAGCTGACCGCAGCCACTTGTAATTTGTAACACACTACCTGCTGCTAGTGGATGGAGACTGATGTCAGGTTAACAAGGGGGATGCTTTTTGGTAATTTTGCTAACAAAGAGGACGGCATCCCCCCTCAAATCGCCTACTGCTTACGAGTTCACACAGCCGCTTTCCTCCTGTCGTCTCCATACTCAGTGTGCAGGGGGGCGTGTCAGTCACTCTCACACAACACCAGGCAGGGAGCAGCTGCTGCAGCTGGGGGAAGTCTTTACACTACCAATGATTTGAAGTTATTAGCTGTTTTTGAGAGGGTCCTTTTTCACTCTTATCAGCATGGCATGGACAAAAAGCCTATCAGCGGTGGTCTTAACCGGTCTCGTTTAAAAACCCGAGTCCGCCCAGTCCGAGAGGACCGAATAAAAATGCCCTCGATTCCAAGACAAGACCAAGAACCTCAAAAAATAGATCGATCTCGAGTACTACAACACTATCTAAAACTAAGAATGATAAGATACTAAAGGAGGTTAGGAGTCTAAAACTGCTTTTTAATTGATAAAATAAATAAGTAGATCATAAATAAAGTAAAACAAGATAAAACAACATAATTAAAATAAATAAATGAATAGTAAGTGAATAGATAGATAGAATAAAGCTAAGTTTAGGCGGAATAAAAACCAATAAATAAATAGAATTCAGCCAAAAGCCAGCCTAAAAAGGAAGGTCTTAAGTTTGCTTTTAAAAGTATCAACATTCTCCAGTGCCCTCAGGTCCTCTGGGAGGCTGTTCCACAAACGTGGACTGTGGTACTGAAAGGCGGCTTCACCATGAGTTTTTGTTCTCAGGCAGCAGGTGATAAAAGCATGCATTAGTGTCTCTGTACTGGCTTTGGAAAGGAATGGTCGAACTCTGGCAATGTCTTTTAGATGATGAAAGGCTGTCTCAGTTATGTTTCTGATGTGTGGGTTAAAACTGAGGTCTGAATCTAAAATAACTCCAAGGTTTTTTACTTGGATTAGTCAGGTTTAATGCCAGGGTGTTCAATCTTATATTCATTCTCTGTCTTTGATCTTCAGAACCAATAAATAAGACCTCGGTTGTGTCCTGGTTGAGCTGAAGAAAATGTTTTGCTATCCATGACTTGATATCTAAAATACAGTTAAAAAGGGCATCGATTGGCCCTGGGTCATCAGGAGGCACGGCAATACACAGCTGTGTGTCATCAGCATAACTGTGGAAGTTGCTTAAAAATGGTAGATTGGATACTGGTCTGTAATTATTAAGTATGGAGGGATCTAAATTGTCTCTCTTCAGAAGAGGTTTGACTGCAGCAGTCTTAAGTACGGTAGGAAAGACACCCACCTGACGAGAGTAATTTACAATGTTGAGTCTTTAAAAGAGCTATAAAATGTTTTAATAAAGGAAGTGGGAATGGGATCTAAAATGCAGGTTGCTGGTTTTAGTTGGGAAGATAATTTGCCAAGCATCTCAGCATCAACCAGGACAAACTTCTCCAGTGTCTCCTCATGTAAAAATAAAGGTTCTGTAGTGATAAAATTGATATTCCGATCTTTGGATAAAAGTGATCTACTATCATCTATTTTAAAGTGATCTACAAAATCTGAATAGGATGTTGAGGTTGTTCCGGTCGTCAGCTATCAGTTTTGAAAAAAGTGATTGTCTTGCATCTTTAATTGCTTTAATTGATTGATTGATTGATTGACTGCACTTTAATAATCCCCAAAGGGAAATTCATTTGCCACCAAGCCACCACACACACACAACAACATACATCAACAGGACAGCTGACACAGAAGATAGAGCACAGTCCACCACACACTACAACAGCAAATAATGCACCATACATAGGCACTGGAAGGACACAACAAACACAGCAATATCCCAACATAAGTTACAACAACCAACAAAATAAGTCATAATCAAAGGCATAATTCCTAACACAGCATAAGTTACAACAACCAACATCATAAATCATAAACAAGGAAATAATTCATAACAATAGCATAAATTACAACATATCAACAGCTCTTGTTAAAGAGTGTGATTGCTGTGGGAACAAAGGACCTCCTAAACCTCTCAGTGGAGCATCTGGGTAGGAGGAGCCTTTGACTCCTGCCACTCTTATTGAAGATGTTGTGCAAGGGATGGTCATCCCTTGACAACACACTCCTCATCTTCCTTATTACCCTCTTCTCTAATATTTCCTCCACAGAATTTGGGCATGAACAAATGATGGAGCCTGCTTTCCTTATCATCTTGTTAAACCTGTTCCTGTCCTCAGCTGTTATACAACTGCCCCAACACACAACTGCATAAAAAAGGACATTTTCCAGTATCCCATGGTAAAATATGTTTAAAATAGGCCTACCTATATCAAATGCCCTCAGTTTCCTAAGAAAAAACAATCTAGACTGGGCCTTCTTGAAGGTAACTCTTCTGTTCTCTTTCCAGTTTAATTTGTTATCTAAATGGACACAGTCGATCATACTTCACAAGCGCTGCAAGTTCATCAACTTTGTTGACTACGGAGCGCACGTTTCCCATAATCTCAGACGGTAGGACAGGCTTGTGCTTCCTGAGCCTGTTCCTCACCCTAATGCCGCTCCGTCTGCCTCTTTTCCTTCGCTTTAACTCCGGAGGTAAATCCAAGCGTGGATGGCCACAGTTCGCCATTGTATCCCGAATGCTGTATAGTTCACCCATGCTGTAGGAGACGACTGCTGCTGGGTCAGACACTCCAAGGCCTTGTACCTTCATGCGGATAAATCCACTCCATATAATTAACCACATAAGTCCAAACGTATACACTTTAAATCCCGACATATTGCGTGTGATTCTTGCGTTCAAAAAGTGACACGACGGCAAAAAGACACGAACAAACAGGGACAAATACTTCCACACAGCTGGTAGCGAGTCGCCGACAGGGCAGGCGCCTCTAAGCGCTAAGCACTTTATTATAAGTGTTAAGATGTTCACGGAAAATTTGGTAGTTCACTGTTAATTTGTCTTTTCTCCACCTTCTTTCGGCTCTTCTACAGTTTCTCTTTAGTTGTCTAGTTCTTTCATTTCGCCAGGGAGGAGTTGGATTGGTAGTGGTCTTTTCAAAGTGAGTGGAGCAACTGTGTCAAGGATTGACCTGGGGTCTGTTTCACAAAGCAGGTTTAGTGAAAACTCTGAGTCTGTTAACCCTGAAATGAGGGAAACTCTGAGTTTTCCGTTTCACAAAGGGAGGTAACTCAAACCAGAGAAAGAGGGGTAACTCTAGCCTGTTTCACAGAGAGAGGTAACTTAAGCTCTCGGTCAGTTACCATGGTAACATACGCTTTGAAACTAACCTGGTCGGGACCAGGTTTTTCTCAGCAAACCTCGAGTTTCTCTCTGTCTCCGCCCTCTTTCAGCCACACACGGTATTTGATTTCCTCATTCATTAAGTCAGCAGGCGAGTTTTGGCGTAGTAAAGTTCTGCCGTCTGTTTTTTGAGAAAATCATTGCAATAA
Source organism: Diplodus puntazzo (assembly GCA_963678695.2). NCBI lineage: Eukaryota > Metazoa > Chordata > Actinopteri > Spariformes > Sparidae > Diplodus > Diplodus puntazzo. The sequence continues at coordinate 16,514,853 of OZ023159.1, read as the reverse complement.
TCAGTCAGTAGTCCTACATTAGAAGTTATATTAGGTGGCGACTATTTTCACCATGGCATGTCATTTTGATAATGATCCTGTGGATGAAGGTGCAGCATTACTGCGCAGAGAAATAAATATTCGTCGGGAGATGATTTTCAGACCGCGCACAGATGTTCTTGCATTTCCAGACAATTATCTTTTTGAGCGGTACCGTTTCACGTCATCATTTACATACACAACCTAATCCGTCCTTACATTTCCAACATTACCAACCGAAGTCAAGCTCTCACATCCCAGCAGATATTGTGTGTTGCGCTGCATTTTTTTGCAAATGGGAGTTTTTTTTTTATACAACGTCGGAAATGCAGAGCACTTGAGCAACTGTATGCAGAGCGGTCAGAAAAGTGTGTCTCGCCCTGAAACGGCTACTACCCATCTTTATCATTTTCAGCTCCTCTGCCTCCGTTAGAGGTGGCGGTGCTGGGCCACCACCCGTTTTGAGGGCATCAGCTTTCTTTCTGTTGGCTGAGTAGAAGTCTGTGTTAGTTTAAGGCTTAATTATTTAACAGAATATGATATAGATGAGAAGACATTTATGTTCGTGAAAACAGCATTATGTTGGGGGATAAAACAACTATACAGTCAAACAGTCACTCAATATTTACTTTACAATGTAAAACATAATCAAAATGAGGAACCCCCATGAGATTATGCTGGGGTCTAATTTTTTTATGTTTCATCTTAAGCTGCTGCCAAGTGCGTTCTCCCCCGCGGGATTGCACCTAAATGAAATAAATTAATAGGCTACCACTCAAGCAGTTTCCCCCTGTAATATAATTGTGATTGCAAAGGACTACATTTAAACTAACGCATTGACCCGAGCAGCAATGTTCTCCCACGCCGTCTCCCTCTCTTTTGCTGCTGCAGTGGTGTTACACTTCCTTCTAAAAACGTGCGCAAACTCACCGTATGAGCGCATTAATATTTCCAATTCCAGTGGGGTGAAAAACGTAGCCGCCCTCTTCCCCGTTGCCATGGTGACTCGTCGAATCGGGGCTCCATTGATGCTGTCTTTCAATACTTGTGGTGCACGCGCTTAACTCCAGGTGAAACTACTCCGAGTTGATCAAACTAACTCAAATCTGCTGTTCTGGAACCGAAAACTCAGAGTTTCCTATCTCAGAGTAGATCAACTCAGAGTTCAGGGTTAGACTCAGAGTTTGTTGAACCTGCTTTGTGAAACGGACCTCCTGGTTTACTGTTAAAACTATCCACTATAAAATCACATGAGGTGGGTAAAATGTCTGCAGGAGTGTCACGTAAAAGATTAATAAAATTTGCAGTCACTTCATTAGTGAGATAGTGTTTCCTGACAGTTCGCTCTGGGATATCCTGTTGGATAAGATCACAGACATTAAAAAAGACACAGAAATGATCTGACAGACCTACATCGATCACTGAGGACATGTAAACAGACAGGCAGTCTGTCATGCAGAGTATGGGAGGGTTGCTGAAAACAATAGAGTGAAATTCAAAAGATGTGTAGTGTCCGAATTTAATCTCTTTAAAACCAAATGATGCTGAGTGAATGGTTGCCGTGCCGCCACCTTTTCTGTCTATTCTGCTGGAGAATGAGAAATTATAATTTGGTGGTGAGGCTTCAATGAGGGTTATTGGTCCATCAGTGTTCAGCCAAGAATTGCACAATTGCAAAGTGCATTCAGTACAGCTTCATCCACTGGGAAAACATCAATTCACATTCTTTGGCACAGAGAAGGATGACATTGACTGACTTATTGAAATGCAGCTGAGGGAGATGAGCAGTTATGACGCTTTCAGATGACAACAGACATGGCATCAAAAGTAATTAAACACATATTTTAAAAAGCTAGTGTTGGTTAGTTATTCTAGCAACATTTTTTTGTTATATGTGTAGCGTCTCTGAACATCCCGAAAACAATCAATACAGTAAAGGCCCTTTTTGTAAGAAAAGTAATTTTTTGAGTCTTATTCCCAAACTGATGCTTTGGGATTGTGGGATGAGTCCGCCGCAATCTCATAGTTTCAGTTTTTGAGTTGGGAATGATACTCTAAAAGCAACTTTTCTTACAAAAAGGCCTTTCAAATACTTTGACAAAAGGAAAAAAAAAATCCAGTGTCTGTGGGTGTTGCAGGACTCTAATAAGCCCATCCAATAATCTCATTTGGCCTGTATAAAAAGACTGGACAGGCTTACTGTCTGCCTGCCAACACACTTACATACCTGCCTCACTCTGCCCTGTGCACTCTGCACTCATTAGGCATAACTGGGGTTTTCCACAGGGCTAGGTGGATGCATTACTAATGCTTTTAGCAAGCTACTGGCACAAGCAAAAGTGCTGCCAAAATTTCCTGATACTGACATACTGGCTTGACAACGGTGAGTTTATTGTGTGTTTTCCTTCATTACCATATATCATATAATATATAATTTTGTCAGATGTGTTTGTGTGTGAGATATGAGGTATTTGGATAAGGTTAGCGATGCCAACAATTGGCTGAACCGACAATCCCCAGGCTCTTCAGCAGCTTGCTAACTCATAGCACTAAGCACACATAGCCTGAGCAAAATATTGAGTGAGAAACAACTATAGAGTGTTGTTCAGCCGGCAACCAAGTCACACAAAGCACAGCCCCTGAGCCATAAAAGACAGCTGTGACAGCAGCAACGGGCTGCTTCAGCAGCTAAGGTTAGTACAAAGCACATAGCCCCTGAGCCAAGCTAATCCTGTTAGCACAAAGCACACAGCCACAGCTGTAAGGAGTACCCTTTTTGGACTGAAGTGCATTTGTGATGTTTTTCTTTTTAATGATTGTGGTATTTTGGCATAAACTGAGTTTTTAATAGTTGTATTTATTAGATTAAAAAAGCAGATTGTTGAATATAGCAAACTTGCCACTTATACATATCCCTGCTGGCCAGCGAGAACTACAGCGCAGTTGGTGTCTGTGTCAGGCATTGCACACTCGTGTTATGAGGAGTGACTCTGAAGGGAGAGGCTGGGTTTTTTAAATTGGTCGGACACTTTCAAATTTTTGCTGGCGCTTGCTGTTTTTCTCCAATCTTACCAACCTTCTTACTTTAATTGAAGTACTGCCCGTTTGTGTAAGAGCACACAGTGTATTTTGACTGTCAAATGCAATCACCGCAGGTGCAGCTGTAAACAAGATGGAACTAGGAAGATACAATTGTCGACAAATCAAATCCTTTCCATTCTTAAACAGCAGATCTCTGAAAATCAGAGACAAAATCCCTTTGTGGGTTTTACACACAATCCTTTCCCAAAAAATAGTGGATGTCCTTGAGGTGTCGAAATAACCCAAATCAATACGTCAGCATAGAATTAACTTGGAGGAGACAGCAACGTAGGAGCCAGTTCAGAGGCAAATTAGGCAAAGAGCCAAACAAGTAAACAGTGAGTGGCAGGGACGGTTTGGCTGGGAGGGGGGCTCCAACTAGCAGCCCGTATTTGACATCTATAGAGGACATGGCTGCCTGCATAATGTCTATCATGGTTTCTATTTTGGATGACATAACATTCTCACATGGAGTCACATGTGTATTAAACTGCAGCTAGAATGACATGTTGGCTTCAACTCTCTGTGTGAAGGAATTATATCAAAGTCAAATTGGCCAACAGTCACTAAGCCTTTGAATAGGATCTGTTCATGTGCAAGCTGAAAGTTGGAAGACCTCAGAAACAGTACAGAGCACCACTCTGCCTCATACCCTGTGCCTTTGAAAAGGTTTTAGCCAAGTGACATAAAAAACAGTCCCAATAATCCTCAACACCGAACTTGGACTGAGTTTCTTGATCACTGCTGACTCTCGCTGTGCTTCTCCTCCCACATCAGTGTGCAGTTCACAGCAAAAATCCTGCACTCGGCAAATGTGTTTCACATAGTATGTGATTTAAAATCAGTCCTCAGCTTGTCTTTACCACAAACAGTATTTCAACTTTCATCTCTCTGCAGCTGAGAGAACCTATGGCTTGGAAAAGCTTTAACTCGCTCTCTTATTGTAAGATTTTAGAACATGCGCAATGTAGATTTAATGCATGAACCGCTTCTTTACGATGTAACTGTAAAGAACCCCAGTATTTCACTGATGATTACACACAAGCTGACCATCATGCGCTGAGTCATTTTTGCAAGGGCATTGTGTTAATATATAGAGCATGTGTTGTAGGAAGCCAGAGCAGGAAACACATTGTTAGAGATCTCAGGTGGGATGAAGCTGCAGAAAGAGTTCAGTGGCTGAGGGAACCTTGCCGTGCCAAATAACCTCAAATGTCGCTATGGGTAATGCATTCCCCCTCAAGTCATTGTGCTGTTTTGGGAAATGGTGCCGTTAAAATCATCACCGTCTGCGATGTGGAAAGAACACAGCGATGAGCAGTGAAAAGACTGGCTGACCTTGATGGAGCTTATTAGCATAAGACAGCCCTATGGGCCCCACATTCTGAGTGGTAGTGGTGTTGTGTGTGTGTGTGTGTGTGTAAATACAGTCAGCGCAGCATGCTGCTTCACATAACCTTGTATTATATAAAACTATAAAAAGAGATTTATATCACTGTGCTGTTCACTGCTTTGTATATCTACAATTCTGAAATGAGAGTAGAAGATTATATATAATAGGATTGCTCAAATTCAAACCATCAGTAGGAACAAATTCAGTCCATGTAAACAACTTGAGGTGAGGACTATGCATCATAACTGGATCAGACGCTTTTATCAGAAATTAACTAGAAGATTTTTTGAAAGTCAGCTGTTTGTTTATATTTTTTTTATTTTTAAGATTAGGTTGAGAAAACATTCTAATTCTGATTTCAAATAACTATGTTACACCTTAAGCTTTAGTTAAAACAAACTTATGCTAAATGGACATAATATTGATGAAACTTCAATACATTAGAAGGTAATAACAACTCTCTCTTCAGTTCTGGCCTCACACTGGATACGAACAGTGATCACCTGAGTGAAAGTCCTGTGCACACTTCTTCCTTTGCAGCTGTACTGTCTTTGAAGGTTAAAAAGTTAAAATGTTAAGTTAAAGTTCATAAGTTAATAAGTAAGCAGGTCTTAAAAGTATATGTGCTGCGATTCAAACATATCGCGTCAGAGTGAGTAGTCTTCTCTTTGGTTCAGAGAAACCGCATCGGAGTGAGCGCTCGGCTTGTCAAGTCCAGCTATGCTGTGTTTTTTCTGTTGCATGCTCAGTCCTCATGCTTGTGTGTAAAAGTGAGCACAGACGGCTAAACAGACTGCTAAATAATATTGTTGGACGCTTTTGCCTTGGAGAATATGTATCTGTGAGTATAATATGTGAATAGTGTTACATGATTGTGTATTTCTGTAATTAAGACATGATTAGTTAGGTTTTCGGTAAACATAACTTGCTAGCTTTCAGTCTATGCTAACTCTTTTCATTTTGTTAATCTATGGATGCTAATTGAAACGTGTTCATACTATGCTACTGTAAGTACTGTAAGTAAATTGTGTTTCTATCTGTAATAATTTCAGTTTTACGGAGGAGAAATAGAAGACTCCATTAAAGGACAAGAAAGATCAAGCCTTGTGGTTTTTTGGGGAACTTCTATCCGTTGACTGACTGTCTAGCTTTGCATCGGCACACGCACTGCGAGGGCAGTACAGCAGCCGTATCAATTCATACAGCCACTAGAGGGCCCCGCCTAACAAGAAATGTACATATGGGTAATGATATGGGTAATAAGCTGCTTTCATACTTGACCAACTCAATTGATTTTTTTGAAGAGGACGGGCAAAGACATTTTAAGCAAAGTTAATGTAGCAGTGGTGAAATCACACTTTTTATGGCCACCTGAAAACTGAGGAAAAAGATTAAACACATTTACACGTGTCGTAGAAAATAATGACATTAGCAATGACTGAGAGCACCCAACTGATTTAAGTCCCATACATATGTAAAAAATGTGTGGTTCTTTAGCAGCTGAATGCTCCACTATGTCCACCAGCTCATCACAAACGTTGTTTGTCTACGTTTTTGCTGCCACATTGTTCAACCTATTGTTCAACCTAACCCTAACCTTGGAGACTGAAATTTGGTGGAATGGAGGTCGAATGTTTGAGTGTGTGTTGTGTGTGTTGGGTTCATGCCATGCGGCTAACAGGGGACGTGGCAGTGGGAGTGGCCTTTAACAGGAAAGAATAGACTGAAATCTACCATGCAAGTCAAGTGTTTGTGAGGATATGTGCAGGGGGATGCATGTACACGTAACTGCCTGTGCGCACCTGGTTGCAGCTATTTTGAATTTGCACTTGTGACTGGAAGGGAAAGTGGCTGTTGTGGAGGGTAAACAAAGCTACTATAATTAAACCTCTATAGACCTGAAGGGAACTGTTAAATGAGGTGATGATTCTCTGTGGTTCGTCTCTGGGAACAAGCTTCTCACATTACAATTTGATCCATTGTTAATATAGAAAATATTGATTATGCAGTGCAGAGTGGACCATCCAAGCTCATAACCTGCACGAGTCATCAGAAAACTGATTTTATTCAGTGACCATCCAGCACTCCTGATTCTGCTTTAACAAGCTGGGCATAGTTATACTTTATTACTCTACTGTTCATTTACAAGTTAACATTTACAAGCACAATTATCATTCTGACAATTCAGCCTCCAGAGCTTTACACATTACTGGAGAAAGAAGTAACCAGTTGGTACTACCTGGATTTTTAAATGAGTGAAGCTGTGAGTTTGTGTTTGTTTGTGTTGACGTTCCGTGGGAGTCGCTGATCAATACCAGAGGTTTATTATTATTTATAATAAAATATTTAATTATTTATTTGCCCAGATGCCTCCGACTTTGCCAGCTTCAACTCAAGCAGGAATAAAAACTCCCCACACATCAGATGCGCATGCCAGAGACCCGTGTAAACAAGCTCGATCTGTGTAGATGTAACTTCTGCTGGTCCTGTAAAGGTCATAGATTATTTATCGCGCAGTACGTTTTTATTAAATGCCTGAACAACTTTACAATATATTAGGAGTCATTATACAAGCCGGAGTTTACTCCGCCTGTTCGATAACTGTCCCTGCAGACAGGTTTTTCGTTCTCTATCATATTAAATGTAAGCTCGGTATACAGATCAAACCTGTTTCTCTATTCATCTGCCAAATCAGGGCCTGAAGGCATCTTCAGACATTATTGGTTTACAACAGTTATTTCGAACCCTGGAGCTGTCTCTTCCCAGTTGGTTTTATTTGAGCATTAGGGACCACTGCTGTCCAAATCAATAGGCCAGAGACTGTGCTCAGACCCGGTTCCTCTTTAGGTTTCCAAACAAGCATGGCGCTTCGTCTGCAGACAGAATGTGATCTGACTAGCTACAGAAAGCACAATCAATAAAGAAACACGCAGCGCCACACAGTATGACCGGCTAGTAAACACAACCGGACCAATACACCACAGCATGTTTCAGATCAGACGTATCAAATGGAAATCACCAATCACACAATCCAGTCAGAGGGCAATTCATCCTTACATGCTATAGTTAGCTCTTTAAAAAATGGTGTATTGCATTGCTTAAATCTCAAAGATACTAGTATGCGCAAACACGCTCATATCCCACATGCACACACACCACCACCTCTGTGCTGCCTATACAGTTCTATCTTGGAGGCAGAGCAATGCTGGGCCTAATTGTGTCTTGGAGCTACTGTGCTGCTCATCTCTGGAGATCTCATTATAAGATCCACAAGCTGTTCAGGCACGTACCCGCTCACTTCACTCTCTCATCCCATCAGCTTGTACATCATAACCGTCTGAAATCTCCATTGCCCCTTTGCCGTATTGACAGAATAAAGCAATTATTGTTGATTAGGAAATTGCACTGTGCACCTGAAGAGAGGGGCACAGAGACAAACAGATAAACTGCTCTGTGAGGTGTTTGATCTTGCCGTTAGCTGTCGATAGCGAGCGTCTAGTTAGCAGCTCTGATCACAGCCATGAGAGCTGTGTGGGTTTCAAAGTCTTCAAAAAGTTTTGTCCATTTGACAGCAGATTCTGCTGCTGAAGTGCCCGAAGCGTGACTTTTTTTTTTGCAATCCTGCTTGGGTGCCAGGTTCTGCTCGCTCCTCACTATTTTCTCCCCTCCACAGGTATATCTGCTCCACATTTTCGAGGAATGAGTTATTATATGCAAGCATTATCAAGCGTGTGTATGTATAAATAAACACACATTCTATCTTTGTCTGCCCTGGTGTCTTATGAGCTGTTGCTTTGTCTGGAATCTGAGACTAACATCAACATTTTCACAATGTAACACTATTGCAAGAGTGATATGAAAAGATGCCACTTATGAACCTGGACCGGGGAGGCCAACATTAACATTAGCTTAGCTTAGCATAAAAAAATGGAAGCAGGGGGGAAATGCTTGCCTGGCTCGCTCAAAAATACTTGTGGTTTTGGCCCAGTGATACTGAAATGCACAGAAGTGCTAGCTGGATGGATAAAATGTTTTGTCAAGTAATAATTACACCATAGTATGAATTATTACATCTTAAATTACTGCCCATGTAAAGACTAAAAGAGGGTCTGGAATTCTGTGTTGTGCTGGTAGCTGGTTTTTAGTTTATGTTTGTGGCCTCCATTTCCAAAACTAACATTAGCTGCTGTTAGCTAACTGCTCTGTTAGCAAAGTGTAGAAAGGCTCTGGGATGAAACACTTGGAAAACTTGCATTAAATGACGTCCTTTGGACTGTCCCGGACAATTCAACCTGAACCCTTCGCAAAGAAATCTACAGTCCAGCAGCGGAGAGACGGGGAAAGTCTCGTTTTTCATGTCATGTTACAATCCGCTCACATATGCCCAATAAAAAAGTTATACATACAAGTATACATACATATAAATTGCATCAAACAGTTAGATAGAGCCCCTTTAAACAAACAAAATAAAATGTGTCACTTTCTTTTATCATCGAACCGACTTTAAGTCTTTATGCTAGCTCCAAGTCCGGCCATAGCCATAAATAAAATGGATATCACTTTATCCATTTTCTCATCTAACTCCAGGAAATAAAGCAAATGTGTATTTTCCCAAAAAGTCAGAATAGCACAAACATTTTTTTTTTCACATTTTAAGTGTCAAAGTCAAAACTCCGATCAGGTAACTCGTCTTCACTGTAGGGTTTCAGTATCTTGCTCAAGGACATTTCAGGGGGAAGTGTTTTCCATGACTCTAACACCAAACCACTGCCTCTTTAAAAACTACTATTCTGCAGAGGCACAGTCCGACCGTGCAGCATTTTTATACCCTGGTACGTTATAAGCCTATATCGAGTTTATGTGAGTATTCTTTTATTCTCCCATTTTTGTGTCCGTGTAACTGACACACTATTAAACAGCCAAAAATATGACAGAGAGTGAACACTGGTGACTATTAAAGAGGTGAAATACTGTATAGAGAAGTGATCATTTTATCTGGAGAAGGGCTCATAAACTCTGACATTAATCCGTGCAGGAATGACCCACTCACAGTCCTCATAAAGTCTGGCTGTTACCCAGACCACAGACAAGATGAGGGTTTTTTCTATAATCCCCACTGATGGATTTGAGTTATAGCAGCCCACATGTCATTTTGATTCTGTTGTGAGTTTGATAAATATGGCTGTTGCTCGAAAGATAATGTCTGTAATATCTACATGATATCATTTACAGTAAAGTTATGCAGGCTTGTGTGTTTTCCCCTAAAACTTTGCTCGTTAAAACTTTCGGCACTCCCTCACCTATTGAGCCGACCATGTGTCCAGATCTCAGTTTTCCCAACAGCAGTAATTGCTGTCCGTTGCTCTGCAGATAAATAAAAACACAGATTGCTCTCCTGGCTCCCTCGTAGTTATGAATTTATGTGCGGACAGTATCGGTTCCCGGGCAGCCCTGGAAATTAGCATCAGTTTGGCCTCACAATGGAAATGCTGCCTTTTGCATCTCTTTTGTGAGACACTGTTGAAAGCAAAACCCACCAGCCCCTCAGCATCCCCCAACCTACACCTGAACCTCCGCCCCCACCTCGCAGCCCCGCAGCTGTCTGAATAATGAAGTCACCTCTGCCGCTTGGCTGCAGCCCAGGCACAAAGAGAGTATTGTCAGTATCACAATGAGGAAGAACGAGGGTCCCCTGCTCATGAGAAGGATGTGGTGTCCTTGTCACCCCCACTTGCAACCCCCAACCCCCAACAGCGCTTCCCACCTCCGGCACCCTGTCACACACGTCTCACCGCCACCCTCCCACTCTCCACGGTCCATCACTCACTGTCACTCTGTCATCCAATCTGAGGGAAAACGAAACCTTTAATTCAGACTCACCTTCCCTTTTCACCTGCTGCGACGAGCTCGCCGGCTTTTGTCTGCCACTCAAGCATGTAGCACGAACACACACGCGGAAAAAAAACAAATATTATGCACGTAGCAAACACTTATGTTGGGGACCACACACTCACTTTAGTCCCATTTTTTAAATCTGTAACCCATAACTTCAAATGAAAAAAATATTCTTGGGTGTGAAGCTGTCATTCATGCTTGGCTTCTTTATGCAGGATGGAGGCCTGGATTCAAAGACTCATTATGACTGTTGTGTATCCAAGATGATCACAGCCTCTCAGCAGTGTAAATCCTACAAAGGGTCTTAAATGCTTAGACAGCTGATTTTCGGTGCAGAACCCCCACTTTGATCCCAACAGTAATGGTTTTTAAGAATATTTGTCCTGAACTCACACACGCACACACCACTTAATGTAAATACACCTAAGGCACGTAAAGAGCTAAAGCTTTCATCCATCTGCGCCATACACTCTCAGAGTTCACTGTAAACCGACTTCACAAGCAAGCCTCAGTGGCACAGAGCTGTAACCCAGTGCATCCATTCATTCTATCAGGTAGGGTAACATTATTCTGCAGGTGTTAAGTCCAGTGGAAACCCATATTGCTTGAATAATAATTTCCCGGTTCAGGCTATTTCCTCATATGGGGGGCCGTGAGACATTGCACTGGTGGTGTGTTTGTAAACCTTGTCGCAGAGCAGAGTAAGATATTACCTTGGGAGGGCTGAAGCAGTCTTCTTCTAGAGGACACACAGATGATGCATTGCTTATGTGAAATGATTAGAGGCAAAGATGCATGACGCGTGGCAAGTGCAAGGCAATCTCTCAGGGTAAACCAGCTGGAAACCAAATTAAAATGAGCCTTTGGTACATGCAGGTTGGATAGCATGGCTAACCCCGGTAAAAAGGACTTTTCACTTTCCATTGCATCCTAAAACGCTCAGTATATCCGAGGACTGGAGGACAGCCGAGAAATAGATTGGACACACAAGGTAGCCTCTTGTGAACGCAACAAATGTATTCAGTGCTTGCTGGGTAGACAGAACTTTTTAGGTTACACCCTGTTGTATATGATGTCTGTGTTAAAAAGGGAGGAGAAGTCACGTTTCTATATCTTGTACTCACAGCAAGTTTAAAAGAAGTCAGGATTATTAAACAAGCAAATCATGTGACTATACACGTTATGTCTACGGCTGAGGACATAATGATTATAATCATGATAAGATTAGTCATATTAATAACTTTATTTATATAGCACTTTTCCTGTAAAGGTGCCAGCCAAAATGCCAAACAAAGCAGGATAAAAAAAAATGTGTCAGTAACAGGTAAAGCCACACAAATATTGCAAATAAAATCTTCATGTACTCGCTTTTTATCAATACACTGGCGTAGACAACTGGCTGCATTGTGCACATTTTCCCAGGCATTGTGTAGATTTGCCCTGTCCCAACTTGTGTAATGTGCTGCAGGCATCAAATAAAGAAAAAAAAGCATACGGTATATTTACAAAATATTTTGTTTGGCATATATTTGTCTTCAGGAAAAATCTAAAATATATTGGAGGATTAGCAAAATATGAGTTTCTGCTTCATAATGTTTAGGGGTGTCACAATTTTAAAGTCACGATTCGATTCCATTTTAAATTGAAACTGTGAACGTTAGCAAGTGTGGAGGTACTGGGGTTGCAAGGGGGGTGTGCAAGTCACGAGCAAGGCTTATGTTACGTAACCCACAAACTGATGTAGTTAATTCATTTTGTCAAAGTTAGTTCTGATGGTAGTGAGCTGGTTTGCTCTCCACAGTAAGGGTCAAATAGACACACGATTGAAAAGCTGTCTCACACTTTTGCTCTTGTATTTTCGGTTTTGGAAACAAAATATAACCAACCACCGTGAGTGAAGGCTTATTGTGCTTTGTCATGTTAGCCAAGCAGCGACTGGACAGTCATATATATCTACCAATGTTGGTGAAGTAAATCTATTGTGATGAATGTCAATAAAAGTAACATATTAAGTTCCTGAAAAGAGATCACAGGGCTTCTCTTGAACATCTTTTGATATTTAAGTTTAAAAGAATATCAGAAGACTCTTTCAAGTCATTCTCCCTCAACTGACTGAACATTTTGGCAGGACATGGAAAAAAAAAAAAAGTAAAGTTTCTTTCTGGTAAAAAATAATTGAAAAGCTTTCAGTGCTTACTGCAGACCTGTTATCCAGTGGGCGCCTTGGAACAATCACGGTACACAGGGCCAGAAACCTGATGGAGGCTTGAGGCGGTTGTAAGTGCAGGCAAAACAAAAGAAGGGCAATTGTTCTGGTGCTGTAAGCAACTGGCTTTACAATGGTACAAAAAGAAATGTGTCATTTTTATGTAACTTGCAGGCGAGTACACTCAGGGAGCAAAACGTCGACACTGAATTCTTTGGAATGAGAGACGGAGAGAGGCGGCTCATCATAAAAATGATTTTATTATCCTAATCGTTATGAGAGGACGGATATCAATTATTCACTTTTTACAATATATTACTATCATTAGACTGTCTTTTTTATACATTGTTTTATATATTAATAGTTTTCAAATAATTTTGTACATGCTTTTGGGACTGACATTCCCTGGTCAGATTAAGCAGAAAAATGAGAAAAAAGGCACATGATTGCTCGCGTCCACGGAGAGCAATACAGTCCAAAGAAACAAAGAACTGTAGTGGTTTGTGTGAGTGCAGGTGAATGCCTCCCGATCAGATGATGGGCAGCCCCCTTTCTGAAGCCTATTAAATGTCTTGCCAGGGCAGCGCGATGTGTCCAAAGCAATTTTCCAAATCACAGCCCAAAATAATCATTCTGATGTGGTGATTGACAGCAACTGTATCTTTTGATTTGCTCAGATGCACTCAGAAAAAAAAAACAAAAAACAAAAAAAAAACACGCGCACGCTAGCGCACTCTGTCTCATCTCCAAACATCTGATAGTTTTGTGTACTGTAGAAACAAAAGAATTATTAGGGTCTGGATCCACCTTCAGGGGCTGCGCTCAGGTGTCTTGTTTTCACTTGTTCTATACATGTAGCTGAGTGTCAGAAATGTGGGCCATTTCAAATGGCGCAGCTTGCCGTGAGGTCTCTGCGAACGCGCGGCTCAGTAAAACACTCTGATTGATCATATTCTTCTTTAAGACTCAGTGTTGGAAAGCTCTGTGGCCTGAGGGAAGCTCAGTGTGTGGCGAAGTCTGTAGTGTGAAACACCACACACCACCAGTCTTCCCTCGTCTCTGAACCGTCCGATATTTGAGATCCAACTGGGACCTGAAACACTGCCCGGACTGTCTCAGAGGTTGGTCTCTGGCTTCAGTGTCTGGGATGCTTAATCCAGTTCCGTATCATCCACTTCTGACCAGAACATCTTTGGACCACCAGGCGAAGGCCAAAGTTGGCATCTTTGGACATTTCTACCTCCAAGCATCGACCAGTGTCCCTGCTGATGATCGGACCGTTCTGGAACAAAAGCACATGAAAACATGACAAATAAACATGAATCCAGCATCGCATGCGTCACTGGGTCATTTTATTTCATTTGGTGAATCTAAAGTGTTGATCCAAAAAAACAGACAACGCATCTCCCTTCTACCTGTGTGAAGTCCCAGAGCCGCTGGGAGGTCCTCGAAACAGTCTCACACTTTTTCAGCCTGGGAGTGCGTCCTCTGCCATCATCAACGAGGCATTTTGTGTCAGGCAGGAAGGTGGTAGACCCCAGGGGTCCGAGCTGGAGAAGCCCCTCGGTGGAGTAGCGGGCGAGCTGCAGCACAGAGATAACCAACGTGTTACACTGCTGGACTCATTGTAGCAGCAATCATGGCTTCAACTAACAAACACTTGACATCGGCGGAGGGCAGCGGCTGTGAATGTGCTGCGGTGAGAGAAAAACTCAATGTGGTTTGAAGTGATGCTGTTCAGTTGCTTGGCAGCGGCAGAAGCAGTGCAGTTCAGAAAAAGAGGTTTTGAGTTTTGAGGTTGTTCTGCTTGACATATGGAAAAAATGTGATGCTTTATTTTCATCCTTTTTTAAGCGGATTATTTTACATACGAAATAATTACATTCGACCGTGCATAATACATAAAATATGCACACCGCACAGTGCCCTAAAAAAGAGCAGAGCTCGACGATGAGCTGTTCTTATAGACATAGGCATCATTACTGTGTTTTACTTTAACCATTTAACAGGAACACCTCTTAGCCCTAATAAAAAAAACAGAGGCTGCGTCTCCTTATAGAATGTCGCCTTGTTAAATATTTTAGTGCTCAGCGCTGCACGGAAACGACAACGTACAACTTATTAATGCCACAATATTTCCCCAAACCAAAAACCTGATCCCTCGCTGTTTAATCCGACACATGAAAGGCCTCAGTGACGATAAGTATCTATTACGTAAGGGTACAGTAGAGATTGCATTTATTATTTATGGATGTGATCCTCTCTGAAATGCGAGATGCCAAAGATAGGGAGGTCTTTAGTGCTACATCAGCTCTGCTTTGAGGGAGGGGGGGTGACACATTCATGACTGTCCTGGATAACACACACACAAGCATACACACACACACACACACACACACACACACACACACACACACACACACAGTGTTCTGTTAAAGGAAAGCTAAGGCAGTTATGTTGTGTTCATCTTGGAAGAACAGAATGCCTCTGAATCCAAACTTAAAAGCCGATTTATGAACAACATAAGCTTTATTGATGCAAACATAATATCTATTCCATCCCGAGTTTGATTTCTTTTAGTAAATCTTTAAGCGATAAGAGATTTTTAAATGTTTTAAATGTACAATTATCAAAAGCTATCATTGTGCCGATAGTCCAAAATCTTACGTCGATCGATTTAATCATGTAAATGTTTCCTCTTAATTGAAATCATTTTGAGTGGGGGACTTCTGGAGAATGGATGGAGAAAAGTGGAACTGCAGTAAGTGGCCTATGTGGGTGCTTCTCCTTGAGAGAAGAGTGAACGCAGGTAGTTTTTAATTTAATGTTCTGCCCCTAAAGAGCCACTTGGACCGGATAAAAAGCTACTGAAGCATCACTTTGCGTGTCACTCAAGGTTCACCGGAGCTGGTAGGCTGAGGACGGCAATAGGGACGGTTTGCGGGGGGAAGGAATGTCAGACATTTACGTAAGGTAGTTATTACAGGGAGTTTGATTAAGAATTCTTCATGGCACTTTGCATTTCTGTCCTGGGCCTTTTCGGGGTTGTACGGCTCTAAGCTGATTTATCCGTGGTGTAAACTATGACTGGGCACAAGAAAAAACCTCCCTCTAATCCCCTCTAATACCTGTTTACAGCTCAGTCTGGCAGCCTTTTATACGCTAATACATTTAAAATGGGACCATAACAAATAACTAACACATGGAAATGATTCTGCCAAGCCAATTAACCTGTGCCTCGTGCAGCAACATTAGACGCTCCATTGCCTTCCCCGCCATCGTGAAAGTTCTACAGCCACTTTTTTAGAGGTCGAGCTAATCACAAGTTTCTTAATTAGCTCATTAATGGTGAAATGCCGTGACAATGTAAATATAAGAAGGAGTGCTTGTGCGTTGTATTGAGTAATAATCTCCACATTTCTACCTTTTCCTGTGCCTTGCTCCACCAGGAAGTTATGAGTGAGTTCACGCCGCAGATTATGACAAACGTCTTAAGGAGGGCTTGGCTTGGGGCCTCGGCTCAGGCCGGAGCACACCTCCTCTCCGTATGGGACTACAGTCTAGCCGAGTGAGCTTCCAGCCTCTACACAAACCTCTAAAAGAGAAGACTTAAGAGGCCTGGCAGCATAAGCAGTACAGTGGGTATTCATCAGCACCATGCACGCCCAAGTGCTCTACACATAGCTGGGATTCTTTGTGAGAGGGAACCCAAGAAGACTGATTTCAGGTCTGAGGTCCCTGTTTGTTCGCAGCCGAAGTATTAAATGAATTCATACAGTCTGAATGAACGGAAATGGAAAAACGAAAAAGGAAGATGAAGAATATTTGTGTACCAGATGACTGCCTCTGTTTCGTCTTTCAAAAATATACATTTCAGTATTTCCTGTACTGTACTTGCCTCTACGCCAAACATCGCAGCCTGCAAAACTGTACACAAAACCAACGTCTGCAACCAAATTAGATTATTTTGAAAGAACGTGGCAATACTTTTGTATTTGCTTATATACACAGCATCACAAATTATGCTGCGATGTTGTTACACAGCATTGAACATGTACGGACTATCTTTTCTGCTTAGAGAAGCCATACCTGTATCATTGCCTACATCATCGTTTCTATGGGCACAGTGAATAAACAAGGCTGCAAGGAACCCATGAAAATTAGATCATTAACATGTTTTCAGAATGTGACATGTAAAAGAGACTCTGTTACAATTTGTAGCAATTAACATATATCAACTTTTTTATTGGCCACATGTGAGTACACTGCAATGTGATGTGGAAAATGAAACCTTCCCCGTCTCTCTGGGTCGTCTATACAAGCCAGTGGACAATTTGATTGAGTTGTCTTAGCTGGACTGTGGAATTCTTTGCAAAGGACAGTCCAAAAATGCATGTTCTAGAGGGCCTGAGAGAGCAACTACAGTTTTCAATTAGAAATGGAGTCCTCTTAAAAGGCTGCCAGAGCCCTTTTAACAGTTGGATTTTAAAAATGATTTATTTACATTAACGGCACTGAGACCTTTGTTGGTGTTTTTGATAAAACCTGGTTCTCAGAAGAGACATCTCAGAAACACAACGACAGCGAACTAAAAATCCTTGATGCAAATGTGCAGCAATATTAGAATAATGCTTAAAATGTGAATAAGGTACACTAATCAAACAGTATTTTTTTGTGGTTAAAGGAGGAACATTAGCTCAGCAGTGTGCAATGACGTATAAATGAAAACAGTTAAATCCTTCAACCTCTGATTAGAGGAAAGCTGCATGAGAGTGCGATGTGATGAAACGCGGCCGTCTGCTGTGTTTAGGTTTATTAAAATGACACCCGGCTGAATACGGAATCACCATACACATTTTTGCACACATCAGACCGGTCGGTGTTCTGCCTCTTTATGCAAGAGACGGCAATTACCAGGGCACTTTAATCCTGTCACGGCCTCCTTTCAAACTTCATTTCAAACCAATATTGTCATTCCATGTTTTATTATTTAAATGCTCATCAGCAGAAAGAAAGTGAGGGAAACGATACATCATTTAGTTTAACAGACTACTGCGTGGCGTGTGTGTGTGAGTATCAGCAGGCTTTGTAGCTCCTCCAACATAATCTCACTATATCAGACAAAGGTGGGACGTTATCCATGATTTAGATTTCCACTGGGAGAGCCGGCAGAGAGAGACTCATTCGTTACAAACTACAATAGAGATTTATTTCTGGCCAATTGCATTCTTTTTTTTCATAAGTAAAAGAAGCAGGGGTAAAAAAGTAATGCCAAATCACAGTGTCATACCAAATTAAATTCTGCCTGCTCACAGTAATGTCGGCCATCACTGTAATCTAATGATAAGAAGACACAAAATTCATCTCCATTTGTTTGTTTTCCATAGGGATCGGGATTCAAAGAGCCAGCGAGGCTTTACATTACTGGAGGCCAGTGAGCTCTCACTGCAGAAGAAAAATACGAGAGGCGGGTGAGCTGCTGGCCCCCCCTCGTCATACGGACAGATAATGAACACGTCACTCAAAAGCAAGGGAGGCAGTCGGAAAAGGTGGGGAATGTACCAAAGTGATACACAAATAGCATTTGGATGATTTGTCTTCAGTGTTATCTTTTGTTCCACCGCACAAAAGGAAAATAGGCACCGAAACAGGACAACAGGCTCCCACCCACAGTGCAGTGCCATTTGTCCTGGTGTCTATTCAAGCAAATTATTATGCTGAGCACACAGGGTCTTTCTTTCAGCAGCATCAGACTGCATATTCATATAACTACCTGAATAAAGAGTAGAAAGGTACACAGATTTATAGATTATATGGAGATTTTCAGGTCTTCGAAGAAGTGTTGACCTTGAGGTTTATTCGTTCATGTCAAGCTAATATCAACAAACTGATGTTCAGGCGTTTGGTGACAATTTTTAAAAAGCCACCTTTAATTTATGTTAATTAAACTTTAGTTGATAGTTATTTCACTGTTAACACATATTTGAAATGAACCATGTATTCAGCATTTGTTTTCCAACTGATGTTTATAAACCTTTACAATTGCTAAATACATGGTTCATAAAGGATTGGTTATGATAAAGTGTTCCAAATAAAATCTGTGAATTAGTTTTGAAAAGGATCACTTAATCACATCTCATACGTAAAGAGCATCTTTCAAAAACATGTATAATAAACAATCCCATAAATTGTAAGAAGCCTACAAAAAAAAAGGAGCCGACTGGGTGCGAGGATCAAAGTGGGTAGCACTCCAACAAAATGTGTTTGGAGCAGGTACATTTTAAAGTAGAGTCGTGGAAAATGTCTCGCCCACACGTTGTTACAGCATGAGAAGTGAGCAGAGATTAAAACAATAATGAAGGGCACGGAGACAATGTTTATCCACAAAATAAATTGCTTTCGACGAGGCTGCTTTTCACTGACACAATCTATACGTTGTCTGTAACTCAAGTTATTGACCATGATCTCAGAGAATTGATGTGGCTGACACTGTGTATTTTGATTGCATACTGCGAGTCCTTATTTGGTCCATTTCACTTCAAACGCATCATTTGTCAAAACTCCTGCAATATGGCATGTCTGCTAAGGTACTGACATTCACAATAAGTGTCAATCAAATAAGTCGGGAGGCAGCTTTGTCATGTGACTCTGTGAACGGCAACAGGAGAGGAAGAGAGAGAACAAAAGAAAGAGAAATGGTAGAGCTGAGAGAGAGTGTCTCAAAAAGAGAAAAGCCTGCGAGGAAAGTGGCGCTTAATGCTGATATCTTCACGAGCAGGGGACATGGTTGATGTCTTAAGAAAAGACAAAACATCATAAATGTTAACAAACATCATATCACGACTAGCTTCTTCAAAAACTGTATCATGCTATGGAAAGCAGAGGATGCACGCATGGAAATACACTGGAAAAATTCACAAAAACAAAACATTTTTTTAAATAATACAACAAACCTGGTATATGTGATCTGAACAGAGTGAACAGATCTACGTTTTCAGAAGGTTAACATTGATTTAGATTGAAGGGAGCCTTTAAGCTAATGCTAATCATTAAAAAAAAATAATAATAATTACCAAATGAACTTTATTCAGTAGCAGTTTGCACATATTTTCAGATATGGTTAACTTTGACCCTGAAGCAATCTATCAGCACATCTCATGGTTCACACTTTGTTCTGATTCTTTGAATTCAATTACAGCTTATGTATTATGTGTATTTGTTTCTTTCATTCTGATTTCTTTCCCTCTTTATTCATTTTACAATAATTAGAATCTACCTTACCTTCAGGCAGACAGTAATAATTATTTGCACCTGATGCTTTTGTTTAATGTTTTCTCTAGAGCGTGTCGACTTTCACCTTCATAATTACTTTACATAAATATTGAGTTTGGTGAACTCCATGCCACCTCAGCTTCAAAACAGAGAAAGAGAAAACAGCTTGTTGACTGTCAGTAAACCAGCATCTCGCTAATTCAGCATTCATGAGTACGCTGACAAACATCTTCGGTGGATTATTACTTTTCAAACCAGGATACTTGTAAGTAAATGTGTAATTAAATCCACACACATGTTTAGTTTGTGCTTATATAACTCCCAGATGTAAGTTTACAATTCACAGTATTTAAAGTTTTTGGTAACTACTTCACTGATGATTTGGGGTTTAATCTAATAATTGCCCTCAGCAGTCTTAGCTGTTCACCTAAAAGCTTCAGTGGGAGATGTGCCGGGGGGGGGGGGAATTGCCACTCATTTAACAGGGCGATAGCCCTGTTAAATGAGAGGCAATCATGGAAAAAATATTTTCCTCAATAGTACTGTTGTTAACAACTCCTTATTAAATATAATGTGATATCACTTCTATGGGACTTGAAAAGGAGAGTAATTACATCCGGAAAAAGAGTCGTAAAGTGTTAAAAATGCAGAAATATGTTGATTTGTACATCTAAGAAAAAGAATTTACATTTCTCAGGAGGGTACACAAACTTGTAATGTTATTTTGGAAGATTAAATACGATACACTGACTGGCTGTCAGCTCAGCTCATTGCACTATTGACTGAACATGGCTGCTTAATGAGTACAGTGGTGAACATGGACACACACACAGCTCTGGGTCTGACCTGGGAGGACATGCCGTGGCAGGGATAGAGGATGGCTTTGTCGTCGTCCTCGGAGCCCTGGTCCAGGCAGTAGCCGCTCGCTTTGCTGTTCCTCACCTGAAAGACAACCGAAAGTTACTGGTGCTTAATGAGCGTTTGAATTTTTAAAGAACAGATTATGGTGACAGCTGGGAAGAGACAAGAGAGAAGGTAGAGTCGGTACAGTAGATGGCAGGTGCATGACCATATGGATTATCATGTTCATTCAACCTGCTGCAAGTTAGAAGATTTAGACAGCGCTCCCATTAGATACTGTACAACGCTACAGACTGACGCCACCACCTAAAGCCATAATATGTAACATTTGTCTGATTTTTATGGTCACCTTTACCCCATCTCGATGCTATAAGTTGGGGGAAATAAAAACACCAGATGATAAATCTGAAAGTGAGAAAGGAGGCCGTTGAACGAGCTTGTTTGCCACTCTGTTGCCAATTATTGTTTTTATTGTTCACTCGTGATTGTCCGTGATTCTGATCTGGTTGTGTAACAATGAAGACAACAACTCCCATGATCCCGTAACTTGTTGGTTATTCACTCAGGTTTTTGTGTTGAATAAACAAATTAAATACAGCATGTCAATCAATGACTTTAATGGTGCTGGTAGGTTGATTTTGTAATCTTTGGACAGAGCCAGGTTAGCTGTTTTATTCTCTTTACTTTATTCGTTTGCTAAACTAAGCTAAGCTAACTGTCTAATGGATGTAGCTTTAGATGAAGCACACAAACACGAGAGCGCTATCAATCGTCCCTCGGCAAGAAGATGAGAAAAGCATATTTCTCATAATTGTTGTGCTCAATGGCGACCGATCAGGCAGCTGACTAGGCTCAGAGCAAGTCGAAGCCACAGACGGTTACTTTTTTTAATTTCAGTAACTTCAGTCTGTCTTCAAACTCAGCGCCGACTGAATAATGTTTAAGAGCTGCTTAGCAGAGCAGAGACAGATGGAATGATATTAACAAGCCAGCAGACCAAACTTCAGCCCTAAAGACGTCATTGCACTGTTCACATCACAGCCGAGCCAGAGGAGACAGATCCCTGTGACTACTGCAGGGCTGATTGATCCGGGAATGGTTGTAAGTGAGATTTTTGGCCAGTGTGAAAGGGGTATCGGTTAAAGACTGGTCTCATTCTTTGTTAAGGAGCAGCAGCCAGAGCTTAATTTGTAAATCAGTAGGTCCCAGAGCTGCTCTAGCTTGTCAGGCAGAGGGAAAGAGATCTACAGAGCTAAATATTATTAGATATTACACATGTATTTACACATTTTGATAGCGATAAAGGAGGTGTCAGTCCCAGTCTGAGAGGTCCAAGATTCCTGTTGCAGCAGGATCTGGGACAAATTAAGCCCTGGGAGCGGCTGATCCACAAAAAAACACGGAAAAGGAAATTGTCACTCAAAATAATCTCTACTGTTTGCTTAAATCCAAAAATTTGGTCAAGAAGCTTTTATCAAATCCGAGTACATATTAACATGGTGATGCTCAAAAATTAGTTCCTGCTTACTGGCTGCTGTTACATCAAAAGTACGTGAAAAATTGAATCTGAAAGCAAATCAATTCCTGTGTGAGTGTCACATGTTCCCTGCCTACCAGACCCATTGTGGCTTGCTCACACAGCAGAGTCTCATATCATCTCAAAGTGATGACCTGACCATGATAGCATATCATCACGCGGTGACCAGCCCCGGCTCTGTCTCTCCCTCCAGGCCTCCAGATGGTGGTGTGCACTGAGCGTGAGCTCCGGCTCTGTGTGATTTGAATGCGTATGGCTTCATTTCCAGGTTGTGACATATCTATCATGTGCTGTTGTCAGGGAAGGTTCCACTCGGCTGGTCTGGTCAGCTTGGCCTAGCATAGCGCTGATGCTCAGTGACAGATGAGACTCACTTCTGTTGCTGCTGCTGCGGCCGCGTGGCAACACAAGGCTTGTCGACAGATCTGAAATAGTGCCACTTAAGTGGCTGCCACTCCGAGGAATCCATTAGCCGCATGCAAGAGCCGAAACAGGCGGCAGGGGAAACAAACAGGAGGGGTAAACTCACACTACTTTGATGAATCTGGAGGTTAGTTTTGATATAATCCAATGCTGCATTGTTCCACAGTATTTTGATTTGCTTCTGTTTTCCACAGTTGAATTTGATATGACGAAAACATTGTATATTAGAGCAAGCCCCTGAATACTCTCTCCAATGTTCAATTCTTCAACCTTTCATATTCCTGTTTTCTTCCCCCACTGTGCTGTGTGCACAGCCGAGCAAAACAATTACATTGGAATGAAAAACTAATGAGTGTTTCATTAGAACTTATCCTGAGGAAACTGCATCTGATCCTGCGTGGTGACGGCACACTACCATAGAAACGACAGTATCTTTACTTTACTGGCTATGTTGAATTTATATTTATTTTGTTTTCGGTATATTCTGATGTTGGCTCATCACTGTCATGATGCCTGGTTGTTTGTCTGCACATTTCGGTGTGTGTTTTCATGCAAACTAAAGCAGATTTCATGGAGCTGTCAACGTCTCTGTTGCAAGGAGAAGTGTCTCAAAAAACATTCTCACAGAAAAGAAATCCTGATAATGCACAGCTCACAAATTAATTAAAAGTTCACACTCAATTTCTGTATTTATCATCTGTGCAATCAAATTAGCTGTCTCGGTGTGTGCACCCTCTCTAAACCACAGCCCTGTAATAAAATTTACAGATGATGATGCAGAAAAATTAACATGCAGAGCGTTTCCAATAATCCTGTTAGCAAAGTATCTCTCTCACCTCGCCGTATGTGATGGTGTTGTTGTAGATCCGCATCTCTGGGTAGACGTGTTCAAGGTACCAGCGGAAGCTCCGACACTGCAGCCTTTTCCTTAAGGCCAAGCGCTCCGAGACATCCCCGAAATCTACCCCTGGGTTCTGTCAACAAACGATGCAAAACAAAGAAAGAAGAAAAAAAAAAGCTCAGCCGGCGGGTGCTTTACTTAAGAACCAAGCGAGAGCACTAGCTGCTGGAGAAATGGAAGACACGAGGGTGTCGAGGTGCTGAGAGGACACAACAAGCATTTAGTTAAAAGATGGATAGATGCGCCTGTCATGTGGGACCTTCATTGTTCTTTCATTAGACATGATCTGGGCTGAGCAAATTCTAATCAGCTGCTTAATTATGAGTCCTCACGGCCCTGCCTGCATTATGGAGGTGGCTTCCCAGATTGATTAGGGGAACGCCTAATAGCTGCGCTGCCTCGTACATAGGCCCAACACACACACACACACACACACACACAAGCAAAGCCCATATCAGTATGTGCATATACGATAAACTGCTTACATGTGCATAAATATGCAACAAAAAAACAAAAAAAACACTGTGTCGTTTTACAGAATATGCATTCCATGCATATCAAGGGGACAATAGCCTTCCTATGAAGATCAATGCAAAGGAACACAAACACACCACTGTCTTACTGCCAGACAGTGTTTCCAGGCAAATCGTCCTCTCCAGTTCCCCCTTCACTCTCTGTTGGAGTCTACAGCCAGCTGCTGAACTTGCCTCCGACATCTGTTAATAATGACTACTAGTTGGAAATGTCCACTTTCTTTGTACCATAAAACAACACTAACAAATGCATTCAATTTCACAGAGATGTTTTGTTTGGTATTTGGACTTGGGGGCTGGCCACTGTGGTGCATCATAAAGCCTTCACCCCAGCCGAAGTAATTGTGTGCTCAGTGGGTACCTCAGACAATAACAAGAAACTGTGATTGTGAGTACGGGTGGGTTCTGGAGGGAGGAAGAAGGGGGAGGTTGATGGAATAATCGTAGCGTTAGATCTTTGTACTGTACACAAAATAAGTCTGCGCCACAGGACAGCTGGGGTAATAACGTGCCATACCACTGTGTTCGTAATTACACTGGAGAAGGGATGTGGCCTGATTGGCTAGTTTGTCAAAGACCCCCCCCCCCCCAACATGCCCTCAAAGCTGCACACACACACACACACACACACACACCTCCGTCGCAGTGTTTCCCCAGTTGGCACTTCCTACCTGCACTTAGTGAGTTCTCATGTAATGCTGTTTGTGCCAGATTTCTAGATGGCATGCAGGCATCGGCAGCACATCAGACCAGTGTGCGACTGCCACTTAACCCGTTATTATTTTGTTGTGAACAGCAGTGTGTTGTGTTGGGCAGCGTTCAAAGGCCTTCACCGACATCCTTCACTGACAATCATCTCATTCTGCCTGTCTGAGGACGCAATTAGGATTCAATATTAAACTCTTTATTAATGAAAGTAGCTGTTTATTATTTTGCAGCTCATCTCAAAAAGACCCTTGAAAGCAATTAAGCTAAAGTGATGTGTATGAAAATAGACTGATTAGACTGGAGACTCCTCTCTTTCACTTGGTGCATCTCTGCTGTCTGTTCGGAGGGAGATTCCGTCGCTTTCTCGTGTTGCCTTTGCTCTGCTGGCAGTGTGAAGGTCAAGTGGAATGAAATCTGAATTTTGAACTTCGACTGACTGGTGTCTCCGGAGAACCGGGCCGTGTGTCTGAATGAGCAAGTGCGAAGGGAACAGAGTGGGCGAAGGGGAGCTTAGGGATTGAGGGAGGGAGTGATCTAAGACGGAGAAACACTTACGTTCATGGGAATGTTCCAGGCCATGTAGACATGAGATTTGTATTCATCCATCCACACCTCGGCAGCCCGCAGGGCATTGCGCTTAGCGTAGTAATCTATGTCATTGTTGTAGGGCTTCTTGGTGCGCTCGATGTGAGCCACTCTGGCACATGGGAGGACTTCCATACTACCGCCACACTGCCACACCTAGAAAGAAGCAAGAAACAGAGTTCATGTGTCAGTCGAATGTGGATTTACCCAAGAACAAACTTTTTCTACTAGTAGCACTAGTGGTCCTTACTTAACATTTTAGGAACACCAGCACAAAAACGGAAAACATTTATATTTGTGTCATCTTACTGATAAATCCTTTGGTAATACACAGAGGTTTACATAAATAACACTGGTTTTATTTTGAAAGACATGCCTTCCTCAAACCAGATATTATAAAAAAAACATCAATTGATAGGAGATAGTTTTAACCTTGTTTGAATATAGTTAAAAGGTATGGTTGTGTTGGGAGTGCTCTTCGAGTATCTTCAGACATCAGAGTCAACAGAACTTGGGTGAGAGTTCATAACGGCGTATATGATGAGGAAGTGGATCAAGTGGATTTTTATTGATTTTTTGTTATTGCTCTGGCAGCCGTGGCAAAACAATACCAGCAGAAACACGGCTCCTGGTGTTTTATATAACCTACAATGATATTTAAGAAAAGAAGAAGAAAAACACAACTGCCGCATTTGAAAGTTACACTGATGATCATAATTGTACAATTTAGTTGCTCTCTCTCTATAAATGGCTGAAAAATGCAACTAAATAGTCACAGTCTGGAGCTCTGACATAATGAGAAGGAAAAGTAGGCTTTATTTCCATTGTCTTTGTGTACTGAACATTTTTCTTTCACAATATTGCTCACCAGAAGTTTGGATTCCAATCAGACTCTAATCACAAATTTGATGCAACTGAAATGTTTCATTTCTAGCTTCAAAAAAAGTATATTAAACAGATTGATCATTAGGATTCATTTGTGAATAATGCTGCAGAGGTATGAGAAGTTTATGTGGCTATATTGAGACCATTTCATCCACAATGCTAACTTCCATCTGACATGGCGTCAGACTGAAAACAGTCCTTTGAAGAGGAAACCTGCCTGAATATCAAGCATCACAGGGATTAAAGGATTATTCTGGTTTATCATATTCTGGTTTCAATTGGTCACAATAACACTGTACTAACAAAGTAATTGTAGATTTCCTGGAACAAAGCAGTTTTGCAACAACAAATTCAGCCCAGACGAAATAGCACCATCAGAAAATCAGTACACACAGCGACAGTTCAGATTATCTGATCACTGTATTTCAAGGTTAATCCAAAAGCAGGAACAGCTGTAATATCGCTGATAATCCTTGCACAGGAAAACTGTGTGAGAGCACAAATACATCAAGCACTGAAGGTCATAGTCTGGAGTTTATTCAAAACCTGCTGGCTTGTCCTGATACTTGTGCTTCTTGCCAGGGTTCAGAGTTAATGTTTTTTTCACTTGCCCAGCCAGGTGGGTCGAGAATCTACCTGCCGCTTACTTCCATACAAACTGTTTTATAAATTAGCTGTAATCAAATAACAACAAAGAGAGGAGTCAACTGTCATGTTTTCTTTGAGTAAATGAATCAGAACAAGAAGACTGTTTGTCATAGCTGCAAAGCAGCGCCTCCAACCAAATAATATCATGTTTCCGGGATACATTAATATTTGCGAGTGCTTCCGCCAGGTAACGTCTTTACAAGCTGCCATTTTCTCGCAAGTGCTGAATTAGTTGGCATGTATGTCTCTCTGAATAGAGAAGAGAGAGGAGAGGGAGTGTGGAGAAGGTGAGATGGCTCACTCTTCAACTATTTCCTTCATCCAACCTGGATTCTAGAAAATTAGTTGCTAGTCTGCGAGCCTGATGAGGTATTGTACCTGCCCGGGGCGATCCTTAGCGTTGAGCCCAGCTTGGCCCATCTTATCTCTTTGAAGCAACCTCGCCGCAGTTCTGGATATCAACAATGTACTGAGTTAGTCCGGTGTAATCTTTACCAATGGGCAGTAATGTCAAAACCACTAAAATAATGACACGTGTACTGCATTTAGACTTTTTAATGACCTTCTGCAGCATAATGCCCCACTCTGTCCATTAGCATGCTTTGTTCAAAATAGCCACAGTTCACCAAATTATGCAGGCACAGAAAATCATGCCACTGCATAAATCCATTCAAATTTGACAAACACACTATTCATGGTTTTGTTTACCAGTTTGAAATCTTGCATTTCATTGTAGTCAGGTGAGTTAACTTCAACTAAAATCACTGCAGATCTGATGCTGAAGATCAGGAGTTTGAGGAGGAAAACACCCACATATTCACATCTATCTAATTTCAATTTAAGGGCTAAATGCGTCATAACTGGACCTACTGCTGAACATATAAGATGTACTTATAGACATGATGTGAAATGGAAATGGACATGAGGCAAATATAAGCCACCACTTTTTGCCACTTTCTTTCTTTACCTTGACACACACACAAGTATTTGATGCTTCACTTGGGCGTGTGACAAGTTGCTCTGTGAGCTTATGGCCCATAAATAAAAAAAGTCTATGGGGCGTTGCCGATGACAACCAGAAAACCCTGACACTATGAGTGCTGTGTGTATGGCATAAGGTGTGATATATAAAGCAAGGCAGCAAATATATGTCGTCCTGAAACCATCAATCACAGCACAAGGTATTGATCGATTGTTGACGCATGGATGCTGTGACACTCGTCCAACATCCTCGAAGTACTAAAATAGTGACAAGCAGCCACATGGCAGTAAAGCAGTCATATCAAGATCTGAATTTTAAATCTATAAAAAAAAAAAAAAACATCAATATACAGCATGCAAATCTGCAAATCTATGCCATGCTGCGGGAGAGTGGCCCAGGAGTTACACATTCGTGCAACATCATCAGAATGTCACGGCATATGGTAATGTCATTCCAGTCGTACAAACTGCGGAGCCTTCACCACCCACAGGCTCTTAATGATGATCGCCACAATGCGTAACAGATGTTCTGATCCATTAACTTCTCTCTGAACCCAAAATGATACCCCCTGCAAGGAGAAAACTGCTGTAGAACTACTTTCCTAATTAAGTCCAGAGGAGGGGTGAAGCCTGTGTCAAGCTGACCATGTTTATTTAATGCCTTGCAAGTAAATACAGCTTCTTGTGCCTCGGGGCATGTTTATAATATTCATGTTCGGAGTGAAGTTTATTCAAACTTTGGATCCTTCCGCCCGTAGTTGTGCTCCCTTGCCAGGCTGGAACAGGGTCATTGAATTGATAAGACACATTGAGAAGTTAACTCTTTCTGGTTTGTGATTATGAAACGAATGTGAATACCCAATAAAGACTCACTAGCTACTATATTAATATTAATGTAGTGTCTTATGAAAAGTATTACTACCTCGAAACAGTCACATTAACTGTCCACTGTCTTTGCACAGGAGAAAAGCATTAGGATCCTGGTTGAAGCCAGTGAATAGTCAGTGGTGATTGTTTTGAGGAACACCTTCCACCTTCATGTACAAATATATTTTCGCACCTAGGCGAGACAAGCAGTGACACAAGCCATCCTCTGGTGGATCAGCGCACCTATTACAAGGTTTGGCACCAGACTGGGCCGGATGATGCCTTGCTTTCGAAGAGGGGGCACAGAAATCATAAGGAACGTTAATGCAGTTGTGAAATAATGCAGAGTGGTTCAATACTTGGTGGGACGAACAACTTAAGGTTAGGAAGCTCAGAAATAATAATAAGCAGCAGCAGATTAGGGCTGCAACGATTAGTCGACGTAATCGATTACACCGACAATAAAAATTTGTCGACACGAAATTTGTGCGTCGACGCGTCATATTTATTATTGTTATTATTATTTATCATCATTTTTTTAAAAAAAGATTTGAGCCGGAGCAAATCGCTTTAGCACCGCTACTAGAATGCGCAACACAGTGTGGCATAGAAAAAGAAAACGGTTCCGCAGAAGAAGAAGAATATGAATGATGGCAGAACATGTTGAGAAGAGCAGGAAAGCGAAACCAAACACGTCCAAAGTTTGGGAAGACTTTCGGGCGGTAACCTCCCATCTTTAATATATGACATTAAATTTATGTGTGACTCTATAGTAGAGCTCGGATCGAGCCCAAAAACATCAAACCCAACCCCGTGCACGTTGATTCCTGGCCCGGCCCGGCCCGGCCCGGCCGCAGTAACAAGTAATCTACCGCGTTAATATTTCCAAACCAGCAATCAGATTAAAGTTACTTATTCAAGTCCCTGTGTGTTACTATTATTTTTATCATTTTCCTCAGTAAAAATATATATTTTTGCTTTCTTCTTGCGTCTCGAGGAGTGATGTCACGTGTGCGAAAAGTCATGTTTTCGGCATAAGGAGAACTCACGTGTACGCCACGCAGCGACACAACAATAATGGAGGGAGGAGAGAGATTTGCGGTTTGTAGCTGAAAATACAGTGATTATTTGGAGTTATTTAAAAAAATAGCCTACAAACCTACAAGCAAATCAAACTGAAATGGATTTTCATTTTTTTAGACATATTCATCCATTAGTATGCAACCAAAAAGTAATTTATTAAAGTTCATAGTTATTAAAAATGCAACAGATCTCGAATGACAACAACAAGTGTGGTTGTGCTGCCCCATGTGTCATCAGACAAGAGGCCAGCTGGAGACAAGCTCTTTAATACATTCATTGGCTAATAATGTGTACAGATGTGAAGGGTGGCCACTAAAATGATTCTAAAAAAATAAGTCAAATTTGCAAATAAGGTAACCCTAACCCTGTCTGACAGCAACGATATCAGTAATAATTCATGTGCAGGATGTTAAGTCAGTAAACAGTAATAATGTAAATTGGATAAAACATTGAACAGTAAACCTCCACTTAATGCAATGATTTATAACATAATTCATTAAGATATGTAATCAAGTAAAAACAGTAATAATTAGTATTAATTAGTTCAGTTGACATATTAAAAATTCAGCTGTGTTTCAAAATATTATGTTTTCAAATGCATGTTTCATGGGTTTAAAATTTGCTCTGAGAATATGAAAGTAAAACCAAAGTAGAAACAGATGCTGCCAAAATAATCGTGACTAATCGACTTATCGAAAAAATAATCGATAGATTAGTCGACAACCAAAATAATCGTTAGTTGCAGCCCTACAGCAGATTCAAGGTTAATCATGATCAACTTGTTAAAAAATAAATCTATGTGGAATTGTTGTCATTCTCAATGATTCCCATGGAAGGACCACATTAAATAAAGGATTTCTAAAGCTTGTCCAGCTTCCTTTCACTGTCAATGATTCTCAGCACCAAGATTTACTGATGATGTGAACATAAAAAACACCCGCAAATTTACAACACAATACAAATCAGCTAAATAAGTTCATAAAACAGCTGGTGACTGTGGATTTTGCCAAAATATCACCCAAATGAGGAGTAAATAGTGCTATTGTTGGCAACTTCTCTCAGCCGTGGATAAATGCACATTTGGTGTTCTGGTGAGCACTTCTGGCAGCAGCGCTGTGTATGTGGGACTGCCTCAAAATAAACTACTGTGCCCACGTTCACTATAATGGAGGCACATGTCACCCAGGGAAACAGTGTGACTCACTGATGTGTTTTTAATAGTCTGGGACAATAATGGAGGTGTGTGGCAAAAAGGACTCAGCCTCATCAGGCTTTGGGCACACGGACAATACGTGTTTGGTACCTTGGTTTCAGCCTTTCCATGTAATGTTTTATGACAAAAAGACACATAATGACCATCATCTGATTCATATAAAGTAGAGAAAGTGGCGAGTATATCAGTTCATAAATACTAACCATTGTCATAATGTTTCATTAATATAGTATCACACAGACTTTGCTTTGCTTCTTTAACTACTATAATAGCTTTTAGAGTTTTCCAGGTGCTACGTCTTAATCAGTACTAATTAGATAAAAAGGTAACAAAATAACATCGCCAAGGTCTGTTCACTGGCAGTGTTGAGCATCACCACAGTAAGCTGCATCAGCTTGTGCTCCTGTGGGCAGCCAAGATGTTTGAATCAGCCTTGAGCCATATGGCCAAGTGTGCAGCATTTATGGAAATGAGACACCACATAACATTTAGCCAAGACTCAATTATTATAATTTGCATGTTTCTATAATGCTCAAGGAAGTCTGAAAGCTGGTGTCTAATTGTATTTTATTCTCTTCACCCTGAAACCCTTAATTGCACTGGCTGTTTCAGTGGTTGAGTGGTTCACTGGGGCTGACCTCAGCTTAAACCCTACCATTGACTTGCTGACCCCTGATCTTCACTGCTGATGATCTGCAGTGACCCTGGCCTAAAAAATCCATTAGTACTTTGGAGTAGCCTTTACCTGCTTTGCTGCTGCCTGTGACAAGTGCCACTTTTACACAATAGCCATCATGCCTGCTGCGTGTGTGTGGGTGCAAGTGCAATACCAAGTTAATTGTAAGTCTTTAGTCCTTGCAGATTCCACCCATCACCTTTTGTACCGCAGTAAGCTCTGTGTAAGGCTGTCTTTCTTTGGTTTCTTTATCCAGGTTTCCTTTGTAAAATCAATGCTCTGAATATATATATGTGATATGTGTGTGTGAAAGTTACTGTGTGTGCTAAGTGCTTGTGGATATGTGCGGGGGGGCACTCAGATAATTGAAAATGTGTATATGTGCAATTGCAGTTAGCAGTTAGTGTGGCACTGAAAGCAAATTGAAGATCGATATTTTCTCAACCACCATTTCCAGAAGGTCAGAAACCTGAGAGCTAACCAGCCTTGTGAAACAGGCTTTAGTTTCTTTGCATCACATCAAGGCTTCATGGAGAGTCACTCGACAAAAGTAACACAAAGTTGTCGATTTTCAGTACTGAGGGAAAGGATTCTTTTCTTTTTTACACCCATGTGTTGTAGAGCAATACCCAATTAAAAGATGCGCCTCAACAATATAAAGTCTGATTCAAAATTATTCATTTGACAATTCGGCGTGAAATCAGATTTAAAGCTCCAACTGAACAGATATTTGCTGGATGCCCACTCTTTAATAAGCTGCACCTAAACAACTAAGCAACAGTTTTTATTCATATATTTAACCTCTGGTCAATGTCTATAAAGTTGTTAAAGTAAACTACATATCGTAAACAAAGTTATTATTTCTATATCGGTAGCTTGCGTTGAGCATAGATTGAATTCACAGAGGCTGTTTAACAGTGATGTTATTAGTGTTGTTGGATGTGGTAACGTTCCAGTGCCGCTTTTCCTGTAGGCTATCCAATTGTAATACCAATACTGATTTTATTAAACATGTTTGATAAATACAATTTTAAATCTGTGTGATTACAACCATACTTTCCGAACGCAACAACCAATGAAAGAGATGACAGTGCTGTAGGGCAACGTTAACATTCTAGCCCATGGGGATAACGTTATCTAGCATGCTACTGTTGACAAAACTTAAAATCCCACCACCAGTTCTCGCTGAATAATAAAATATTCGATATTGACCACCTCTCCCAGCCTCGTTTAACCCTGTTTTTCTCTCACTGTATTGCATACTACAGCAAGATGTTGAACCACACCTATCTCCATTTTGTTTATGTCTGCTTCCTCATGAGATCACATGAGAGGGATCATGTTTGAGCCCGGCTTCAGTCCACAGAGCCGTAAAGCCAGAGCGCTAAGCCCTGCTGCAACTGCGCCACAGAGCGCCGTTCGCTGTTTATTCCAAATTCAGTAATTATTGAATTATTATCAAATTCAACACTGCACTTCCGTGGGTCCAAACAAACTCACTATGTAGTATGAAGTAGATCAGATGACTGGCTCTTGAGAAATATGAGTAACATACATACAATATTTTCTCGTTCATATGGCAACAATTAACTGCACAGTGTCACGACTGCACCACGTGACAGCTCATAATAGTAAGTACTGTGTGACTGTAATCATATGAATATAAACATAATTTATTTAAATTATATATCACAACGTGCTGCGCTACAAGTCACATGCTAAGTACACTGGAAGAAACTTTGAAATGCTCTAATATCTGCTAATTTTGGTACCTGTTGGTGTTTTCTTAGATACCTCGAGGAAAGAAAAGAAAAGACAGAAAATGAAGAAGAGCTATTCAAAAAAGTTCCAGTGGTGGAAAAAATAGATAATATGGCTGAAGAAATTCGTCTGCTGTAGCTTCTTATATACATGCTAAGCTCTGTTTACCCCTGGGAGCAGGGTAGGGGCTAAGAGACCGTCTATAAGCCAACTGTATGTGTTTTATCTTAGGCAGTTATTCCTTGTTTGTCGTATATCCCTCGGTATAATTAGTGTGACTGATTGTGTTTGTACAATGTGCATGCTTGATATGATGTTGACGAGAGCATCATAAAAGCTGAAATCACATTATATCAGAAGACGAACATAAACAAGAAGATTTCATGCTGCCATAGCTTCATAGGACCTCATATGTGTAACTCGTACGTAGATTGTGATATGAGATCAACATTAGCACACCAGTTCACAAGCGAGCGCCAGAGATTTGGTGATCAGGACATTCAGAGAACTATTGGTGGGACCCTTTTTTCATATCTAGGCATTCAGACCAAAAATTACCCGTAATGTCACTGGGCTGCTTCACGATAGATAGATAAAATATGATCCAGGACGTTTGGTGTAGCAAACAATACATACATAGCAATATATCTGTAGTTTGGAGGCCTTATGAAGGCCATAACACAAAAAGTTTATTTTCCAAACACTGGATTTTGCACTGGACCAATAAACAGTCCCACTGGTGGGTGACCTACTGTGAGTTTGGCCTTGCTTGGTTTTGGCTCATGGTAACAAATTATCTCAAATTACTGGTCAACAGTACACCAAAATATGTTTTGAGAATACCTTTGAATTTCCCCAAAAGCGGTTGGAAAATGAGAAAACAATTGGCAATGTTTCCCTTTTAGAATTTGCATCATTTTGTGTTATATTCTGAATTCAGCTGCCTTTCACATCTATGTGCAGGCCTCAGGGATTATAGGACTGCACCACATCTCCACGGTGTATTTCAGTCACCCCGTATATGTGGAATGTGTAATAGAGCAGAAAAAACTTTTGAATGCAACAGAGAACATCTGGTTACATCCTAGCCTTTATTACCTGTGTTAAGAGATTCTCCGGTGATGTGAATAGCTAATCCCATGCCACTAACTATACAACATGGGGGGAGGCTGGGATAAATTTCTTCCTTGATTTAGCAGCGACTGACCTGGGACAAGACATTTGCAGGGAGTCAACTCTGCCTTTGAGGATCATCAGTGCTGATGTGACCTTTTTCAACGCGTGAGCGAATCACTGATCTGATGATTCGAAGGGAAAACAGGACAGCAGAGTGCCGGCTCAAACAGGAATGCTCACAGCTCTCTCCTGCAGCCTCTGTCTTTC
The DNA here is from genome assembly GCA_963678695.2 of Diplodus puntazzo. Taxonomy (NCBI): domain Eukaryota; kingdom Metazoa; phylum Chordata; class Actinopteri; order Spariformes; family Sparidae; genus Diplodus; species Diplodus puntazzo. Next base: position 16,479,943 of record OZ023159.1, on the reverse strand, counting down.
TAACAAGGGCCGTCAGTCAAAACATGCGTGGAACACATCAGAAAAAAATTTCAGATATTTTCCTCCTAAACATAAAAGACACAGTAAGGATGATTGTGCTTTTGTGTTTGCGCTGGAAAACATACAAAAGCCACGCTGAGAGCGCCTCAGCTGATGACAGGGTCTCAATTTATGCTATTGTTTTGCAAATCATTGAACTATACTGTGGGGGAACTCATTTATGCTAACAAAACGGAGTTATAAAAAAGCCAAATGTCTTAGTAGTGAAATTGGAATATCTTGGGATTTAAATTCATGAAATAAAAATCAACATAATAGCATCTTAATGCCAAATAAGATTACTTTAATCTTCCACCTCTTACGACATTCCACGCTCAGGTCCTCAGGTGCTGCATTTTTTTGTGAAGTCCATTTGCTACTGACCCTTCACAAATTCGCAGCCGGCTTCATTAAGAGCGAGCACTTAACTCAGAGCCCTTTGATGTAGTGGTGATGTAATTGCTAATTTGATTTAATTGTCTCCGTACATGCATTTAGTTAATTGCAGATGGACCATTTGCGTTATAAGCTCCACGGGGCTACAGAAAACATCGGCCATAAAAAGCATAAAAGCTATTAACAGCGGTAAACAGGTTTCCACCAGCGCCATTAAACAATGCAATCAATAAAGTGGGAAAATGTAGCACATAAAGCTTATGACGGGCATTCAGACAGGCTCTGGTTTTAAGACATTGGCTAATTTCATGGCGAATGTGTTCACATGTGGGTGAAAGAGCTATTACTCCATCAGGGGCCATGAAAACTGCATACTATTCTGAACAATAAAGATGGTGCATTATACGTGTGCCCTGGTTAGAATCACTTCGCAAGAGACTGAATCAACTTCTAAGAAATGCAAGTGTGACTAGACAAAACCTAATGGGCTACTTCTCTAAAGGAAACTAGTTTTATTCTTTGAAAATGTTTTATCACTACTTGGATATCAGTTGGTTCCCACTGCATCAACCCGTAAAGGCTGGGCTGTGCTTGAAAATAACTTGTTTGTGTAATGTATCATTCAATCGAGTTAAAAGACAGAAATGCTCACAGATTGAAGGCAGGGGTGAGAAGCTGCTTTGTGTTGAAATCTGTTTCCCTGGCTTAAATAGTGTTTTCCTTCCCTTCAGATGGAATTTTCCATACTGTTGCTCTGGGGAGATAATTCCTGAGGAGTTTGGCTTGAGGCTAAATGTCTTTCTTATGAATTCGATTAGGTCAGAGTTAAGGTAAGGCAAAGAGGTATTAAACGATTGATTGAAGCTTCTAGGTCTGAAGCCAATTCAGAAGTGACCAGACGATGACCATGGCCAGACGGCGGCGACTCCATGGCTTTCTAAAAGATGTTCAATTGTATGTAAGCTTATGAGAAAATGACAATACCTCTCACTTGACTTATTACCTCAGATAACCTTAATGAATGTATGGTCTAAGTCCTTAGTTTCAAGTCTTCCACAATTCAGCAAGATATTCAATTTGTAATCAGTGTTTCCCACACATGCTTTTTACTTGGGCAGTCCACCCAGGTATATCAATGGCCGGCCAAGCATATCTGGCGACACATTTTAGTATTTTTATACTTTTATTTATCTGTAGGACCATTAGTCCACAAACCAATGGGTTTACAGTTGGCTTGGACACAACATTGGCCATTGCAGAGAGGAGCGAGAACAGATAGTTATTTAAATATGGAGTTAATGCCAAATGTGTTTATTTAGACTCACCTGGAAGGCATTTATTGAGCTGCCCTCGGTGTTAAACACAAAAAGAGACACAAATATTTGTGTGAACAATGAAAAGGGAGAGCTTGTCAGAGGAGTACCGGCACAGCCAACCCTAGTTCTGAGGTTGAAGGAAGGTGTTTGGGGGCGAAGTTTAAGGGGCTGTTTGACCTCCTGACAAGAACATATGCATGAGTATGTATAGGTCCCTTTAAAATAATCCCTGATCTTCATCCAGCTAGTGAAACCTTTTCCTGAAAATGCTATAACTAATTAGACTTTTTCCAAGTCAGTGGTTGAACAGGAAAATAGGCCACAGAAGAAGGGCCAGTGAGCAGGCTGGGAACCCAGATTAAGATGATGAAAGCGAGTGCTAAGGTCATGCAGACTTAATAAAATGCCTCATCTTGCTAGACAGCTGACGAATTTGACAGACAGGGAGTTAAATGATCCTGCAGTAACAAACAGAAGCCTCAAAGTTTCCCGCATGAGTGTTGCAGCAGCAGGGGGTCAACCGGAGTTCATCTCCGCTTTCTTTGGCCATTCTGTGCGCATGAAACAGCTCGCCGTGAACCAGATCAGAGGGTGTGAAGATATGCGGGGATGCAATTTTGAACATAACTGAGAAAAAAAGATTATCTGGAGCTGTTTCAGTGTGCACAGAGGGACCAGCTCATTCAGCGGGTGTGACTCAGTATTCTGCTGTTTCAGCAACACAAACATGAAAAAAACACACAAAAAATGGTGATCTGATGTTTTATTCTTCTTTTGGGACATTTTCCATCTCATTTCACCTTGATAGAAACCTCTTGAAATTATTCATAGTGCAGTAAATGTTCTACATTTTAATGCAATTTTGTTAAGAGACATATCCCAAGTTCAAAATGTTTGTTGCATACTTGATGAAACGTGTCACTTTTAACCAGGAAGCCAATCTTGCCAAAACTCTCTGTGCATGTTTCAGCAAGTGACATCTGCCACTCTAATGTAAAAATCAATGCTCTAGCTAATGGTTTCTACCTATGGGCTATCACACACATCAGGTTATCGACATTTTGGAATCATGGTGCTTGAGACACAGGAGACATAAATGCAATAATCTTTGCTGTAGACATAAGTATGTCTGCATCAATTTAGTAATTCTACATCTGGCACCACTTATAAGTCGAGATGTCCAATTGTCGAAAATTAATGACTGCGTTCCAATCAACCCCTTTATAAGTTAAAGTGGCCAACAATGCTTGCTATTCAAAAAAGTAATGTGCTGAAATGAACTTTACTCAGTCTCAGTCTAAAACTCAAAACTAAAACAGAATTCAAACAAAAGAACAAGGCTTTTATTTCATGTGTCAAATCATATCACAGTCACAGAGTGTTGTAGCCTCTCTGCTTCACTGGGGAGGCTTAATTGACTGTCAGTCTACCTGCTAGCTTTAACTTTCTTCACAAAACATCACGAAAATGCATTAATTCCTCCCTTCATTTGTTCCTCTCCATATGGAGCGGAAGATAATTACTACTGTGTCATTACCGCACTGTTGGCAGAACACTGGGAAGTAACTTTTTATATAACTCATCTCTTTACTTTCAAGCGGCTCTAGTCGTTTAGTATTCCACTCAGCTGGTCTGACTTGTGATTATGTAAACTTTAGGCAGCTCCGTGCAGCCTGTATTTCTGTCGCCTGCGCAATTTCATTTTAAGTAAATAAACATAAATATTGATTCCTTTTCATTTTGTGGATATTCAACAGGCTCGGTTCACAGGTTGGTGACATTTCCAAACCTGAACGGATCATCATTCTGCAGACTCACTGCGGCATACAAAATTGATTGTGCACATACATTAATCCGGCAGCTCTCAGTCTGGGTACCTGAGTAGACATTCAAGTTGTTTTTTCTGCCCTATCACCTTTGTAATAGAATTAATGTAAAATCCCGGGTGTGCGTCATCCTCTGACCAAGCTGTAAGAAGACCAGAAGAGCTGTAAAACTTGAGGCCTAATATTGAAATCTACTTAATTATCAATACCAAATAATACATTATTTAACTGACCATTAATCATGATCATTTCATCTACTCGTAATTTCTAAATATTGATTATAGCTGCTTTCAAGGTCCACTTTGCAGGTAAGCTGAGTTTTGAGTCTCATTCCCAACTCCTTGGCATTGGTTATGTTGGGTCGGTTGCCATCAAAGTAAACCTTTCAGTTCAGGTGGAAAAAACAGAACTGTAAATTTGTCAAACACGTTTACATGTTCTTAATCTGCTGTGAAGGCGCCAGACAGTGCCAGCAGACTCTGACAAAAATGCTTTATGCATTCTTTTTAAAATAAGGTGGATTCATACACAGACTGTTGTCACAAGACCTCTGTCACGATCACACAGAGATTTTCACAATCAATTTGGAAGACAGCCATCCACAGCCTTGCTGTATCCACTTGAGTTAATGAGTTGTGTGCACTCACTTGTGTCCGGGGAATTTTACACGTCCCTGTTTTTAATTGAAATGCTCTCCACTCTGCTATCTCTACACCCAAGGGATGTCTTTTTGCAGGAGAATATCCCAGGAAGTCTCACCCATTGCAAATAAATGCCAGAAAAGGCTTACTAACAGCGGAGGCTAGTCGGACTGCGTGTTTATGAAGACATTAAGACACAGTGGACACAATATGAATTCTCTGTGATGTAGCGAACCATGCAGAAGGCAGCTTAGGCATATACTAAAACATGCATGGCGCTGACCTTTTTCCTTATTTAGAATCTGCTCTGGTGTCACTATCTATGCAATGTTTGTTCACGCCAACACTAATTTCCAGATCTGAAAGATGTGAATATCACAGTGGTAGCAAGTCATTTTTCAAAGCTGCTGGCTGAGTGAGAAGAATATCAACACAGAGACACTGAGGTAGCATTGTAATATGAAAGACTCCAGACAGCCTGATTTAATAACTGAAATCTATCACTCGACATTTAACAAACACTCCTCTTCTAACAGGAGTGTAGGTGCCATTTGTTTTCACTTCATGAATTACGCCTTTGACAGAGAGGATCTCAGACACTCCCATGTGTTCAACGAGATGCTTCCACTTCACACATGGCATTTGACGAGTTAAATGTGCATTAAGTAATTCATGACTTATCGACTGCCATAAGCAAAAGGAGGAAATGCAACATTGACAGGTCTCTAGCGTGGCTTACAGTGGCCTTTAATTACCATTAATAATAAATTCGCATTTTTACAACAGCACAAACAAGCCAGCTTATTAGCACGGAGCCACAACAACACAACATCTAATTAAGCGGTTAACCAATACTATTAAATAACAGCATGTAAGTGTTTATCTTTGAAAGGTGTGTGTTGGAGGAGGGTGGAAATTGACTTTTGAAACATGAGCAAAGTAAAACTGAACCACTGTGTGTTAGGGGACCAGCAGTCTTATTCAGCGCCTTGACATTTGTGTGATGTGTTGCACCTTGAATGAGCCTTCAGTAACCTGCACGCTGCTTAGTTAGCTGTGCACTTTAGAATGAAGACTGGTTAATGAATAGTTCAACATTTTGGGGGACAATTAGCTTCCTGGTTGACTGCTAAATAAGAAGACTGGTACCACTCTCATGTCTGTATGCATTGGTGGAGTCAAGGGGGGGCTGGGGGGGGCAATTCCCCTTGTAAACAGCTGGCCCCGCTAGTCCCGTGTGAAAGTAACTAAATCTGTCGTCCACCACCTCGGAAGGTCAAAATTAAAATTTCATGTCTAGTTTGTTCAGGAAGTCACTGTGTCTGGTCAACAAGTTGTAATCATGCAATCATCCACTAAAATATGCTAATCTATGCTAATATAAGCAAACATATTAACCGTAAAGGCAAGTGGCTATGAAAAAGTAGTTAAAGGTGCAATATGTAATATTTTTGTTGAAAACTATTAAAAGTGGTCTAAAATGATCAACAGAATGTGAAGAAATATTCATTTTGACTTAATGACGTGTATGTAATTTATTATGTAAAGGATCAACAGAAGTTAACATGCTCACCAGCATTTAAATGATTCATAGTTTCATTACCCATGCCAGAGTATACTGAGTTCTCGACATTTTGACTTTCTGTGGACAGTTTCTCTACATAGCTTATATCTCACACTGGAATCATTGCCATGCTGCCCCACTGCCTTCCTCTCTTGTGTAATGATGTTTCAAAGCGTTGGGAACGGAAGGCTCTCTCCTCCTCTATTGAGAGACTGGATATGAGCCACTCCCTGTGGCACGTCCCTTCATTTCATGCCTTCCTTTCCTGCCTCTCTGCCTCATACATACATAAAATGGAGGATGCTGATGGAGAGATAGATAGATGCAGAAGCCCTTTTAACTGTGCTGTCAGAAGCTAATTCCATCCAGTTGCTGCCCTTCGTCTTTGATATGCCTGCCGGTTTGCTGGTGCGGCCAAATCAGCGCGTGCTAGTACTCTTCAAATACGTCGGCCTTGTCAGATCATTTCAAGTTTTTCAGCCTTTAGTCTGAGACATCCAACAGAGACAATTACGTGCACAGATTAACTAATGCTCAGATAATGAGACCAGCCACTCTGTGCGTGTTAAGTGTTGCTGTATTTCCTGGTGATGATACTCTCCACAGAGACAGCTTTTGATGCTCCTCGATGTCCTGAAAAGCAGAAGGATGCGAAATGCACAATTCATCCGAGCTGATCTTAATTACCTCATCAGAATGTGCTCAAATTAAGGTGGGAGTATCTGCAGTCACTCTCAAAAGAGGTTTTTAATGAAGTTTATGATTCACATGGATAATAGGCAAGCAGACTAGGTCTGTCTAATTAACTATCCCACCGGCCCTGAACACCACAGTGGCAACTCTCTGTGGTATGCTGAAGCTCAGGAAGCCATGTCATCTTTCCAAAATCATTTCGCGCTGAGGAGCATGCCACATGTCATTGTTACGCAGTAAAACTTAAGGTACGCTTTCCAAAGACACAATATGCTGAAGTGTAAATTACAGATGTGGCCTGGATCCGCAGGACCTGAAGTCACAACGAGACAAGGTAGGACTTGAATTCTCTTCACATGGAAGGAACCAACAAGTGCTAATCATGAGCACAATTCATCATGTCAGCTGATTGAATGGAAACCTACAGCAACATAAAGTATATGTATGACTGCTCCATCCTATGGCAGCCATATGTCTGCATTAAGTCCTTCAGTAGCCGCAGTAATTCCTCGAGAACAATATCTGATCCGAGTCGTGTATACAGAACCTTTACAACTGCATCTATTATTACTTGTCTCTCCCCCCTGAGGCAAATGCAGGCTGGAACATACAGTAATGAACCATGGAGTAAGTAAACCTGAGTCCATTAAGCCCTAACCGATTGATTCAGCCACTAAATAATGCAGACATTGAAAAAGACAAATGCCCAATCAATGTCCAATGCTATTGTTACCTTTATGTGGGCTGTATTGATGGAGAGCAGATGGTTCCCCCCATATTGTAGCTCCAAGGTGTTGTCAGTGAATGAATCTGTCGTGTACCCAGAATGGAATGAGCAGAATGGAGCTGGGTTGTAATTAGGGCTTGCTAAGGCAAATTGAAGACCAGGCACAGACGGAAACAAATTCAAGATGAAGACTGCCAGGATTTAGTCCTCTCCCAAGACCAAGCTTAAACTAGTCTTTAAACAGTAATCATTTAATGTTTTCTTTATTCTGATATTAAGGAAAATATGTCTTACAATGACACCTAAATTAAACCAGGCTCAAGTATACCACAGCCATGTTACAGATAGAGTTCCCACAGGAAACATATCTGCAGAAGTCAATAAAGGACACTGTGCTACACTGTATGTAGCTACCAGATGTTTGGTATACGGTGACTAGTTCACAGGCTCCTACATAATTCCTCATGATGGCATTTATCCAATAATTCCCCACATTTGTCTCTTCCATTTAATGAAGTGTAGTTTCAGAATTCCTCAGACACCTCAGATGTGTTCTCATCTCTGAGATGACTCAGTTTGCTGCGAGGGACTCACATATGGTCAGCGCCCACTGTCATTTGCTGCTTGACGGACATGGGCACGCTGGTGATTTCGAAGCTGCCAGAATGGCTGTGGTCCACAGATGGCTGGGGCTTACTGCTGCCTCGTAACCACATTCCTGTCCTTCTCAAGGTCACCGCTTTTCACTGTGGAGGGCTGCAGCCTGCAGGAGTCCAAGGCAAGCACTACAGTGGTTTGGTGAGCTGTTCTGACTGGGTGCATGTCAGAAATGTTCATGGTATAATCCGTATGATCAGAATGTTCCTGTATGTATGAATGAATGAGACAACCCACTGCAGCACATACCCACATGCACACATACACAGAGAGCACACACAGGACCCAGGCTTATCAACTTGCTCCATGCTTATCATAGCATCCCCTGATAACTCATTGTAGCCTGTAGATAACTCTAACATTTACTGTGTTGGTCCTGGGGAGGGATCAGTATAAGGCATGGTATTACCATCATGTCACTGCCATTGTAGTAAAAGGTATCCAAAAGTCATACTTAAGTAAAAGCAATAATGATGATCAGGTGTTGTACTATGTCTCATTCCAAGTCCTCACAGTAGTCATTATTTTTGTGGTCAGAACAACATTTGCATTGATAAATAGTCCCTGCAGCACCCACATGCTATCTCCACAACCCTGTAGCCCCAATGTGTTGTTACATTTTGTGTCAGCATATGTAACGTATTCTCACTGAGTTGCTGAGTGAGTGGCTTGGTGAGTGTTGGTTTTGCATGTGAAGGGCTCTGCAGTGAGTTCAGCAATAATACATATGCAATGTCCGGTTAGAATCTAAAGTAAAGCTTGCTGACAAATAGTGCACAATATTATGACTTTCTGATTGTTAATAACATTGTGAAAATGTTGTGGTTTGCCTGGTGAAGGCGCCAAAACTGCTAGGTTAGGTTTAGGCACTAGAAATACTTGGTTAGTTTTCGGAAAAAGGTCATACTTATTATCCCATACATAACATAAATTAGATGAGTGATGTGAGCATATCAAATTATGTGCATGACGTAAGTTATATCATTTCCGTTATGTTAAGTTACATGCATAACAATTTCAAAAGAAATTACTCCTGACTCTTGGTCATATTCAGGACGCGAAGGTGGCAAGTCCAGTGTATCGCCCATCCAACCACCCGATCAGCCCCCAGTCAACTTTTTATTACACACTGTGTTACTACAACACTGGAGGGGCACTTCATAAAGTGAGGCTAGAAAGGTGTAGGGTTACTGATCAGGCTGCTGTATTTGACATGTTGAGAGCATAAATGGCCTGGCCTAGGACATTGCTTTGGAGCCTACACACAAAGCTGCGATTGGTAAAACAAAAGAGCTATAAATCCATCTTAAGTTAACCACAGTCACTGTCCACCTCCTCATTGCCTGTAGGCGTGACTCATATGTTCAAACAAAGCACAACAATCCAACAATGACAGACTGAACTTTCAAAAGTGTGCTCTCCTTCACTCGAAAGATCCACTTTACAGTCCTGTGTCTCAACATCATGTTAAACTGTACAATGTCGACGCCTGTATCACAGCATCATGAGTTAGGCAGTAACAGTGAAATCTGGAAATAAACTGTGTAGTTAGACAGACGTGTATACATTAAAGAGTTGATACAATACATTGCATTGTCACCACACTTTTAACATAGTAGCACACTTAGAGTGTGAATTTAAATCCATTTGTATCTACAAATCCAGATGGCTTGTGAGGTTAATTATTGGTGTAAGGGAGTCCAGGTTTCATATCTGTATCAGAGGGACAGATGTTCTCAGAATGAACTAAAAGCAACATCTGACTACATCTACTGACTGCTTTGAAGCAGCACCTGTTATTGTACCGCCGGAAATAATGCTCATCTTGAGTTCACTGAGGTTTTTTTATTTATTTATGTATCTATTTTCTGTAAAGCCATCTGGAATAAATAGACATACTGTGATAGGAGAGCAGTGGGTGGTATAGGATGCAGAGAACTGTAATACAGATATTCAGCTCTGGAATTATCCACTGGGAACGGTCCATGGGGGGTGGGGGTGGGGTGGTTTTGCTAGCTTGGTTGTGATTGCCCAGAGGGCACAGTCCCAGAACAAGTGTAGCAGGCTCTCATGTGCGCCCCAAATGACAGGCACACAGTGAAGGCTGGTCAAGAGACAGACAGGACCAGGCGGCCGGCGAAAACTTTATGGGTGTTTTGACAGCCCTCCAATCCACTGATTCGGCCCGATGGGATTTGTCATAGTATGCCAGATGGCCAGAACACCACTGCTGTAAGACGGAATCTCTGGTTTATTGTCTGGTTGACTGGAAATTGATGCATCCTAGATAATCCAACTTTTAGGCAAAAGGTTTTTCAGTGACACACAAATCTCAAATATTTAACCATGCATAAATGTTTTTTGTTACCAAATGACACGTTATGTCATTATTCTGATTTGTTTTTTGTTTTTTTGTTTGTTTTTTTTCTTTTCCATTTTCAAATGAACTGAATGAAGCTAGATTGAAGCCGAATACAAACAGTAATTACCACAACAGATAAGTATAACAAATTAATCTGGGGGATGTTAGCAGGAAGTATGATATTGCCTTGGACTCTGGATTGTTAGTTGTGGGCTACAACTTGAGCCCTGTTCATTAAACTTATATTTTTAGCCCTCTGATGAACTGGCGACTTGTGTACCCCAGCATCACCCAACGTCAACTGGGATCGGTTCCAGCCCCCCATGACCCTGAGAAGGATAAGCTGTTTCAGATAATGGATGGATGGATGTTAAGATTGTGGCACACTGGCATCATTAAAAGTACACTAAATTAGCTATTGGTGAGATCTGTTTACAATGTATTGATGGATGTACAGACAGCTATCGCTGGACAAAGGAAAATGTAAAAATCGAAGTCTAAGGCAGGTTCTGGAATACCATAACTGGCTCCATGAGCTGCCACTGCTGCATCCCCAAATGCTGACCCTGTTGGCTGCATGATGTTTTCAGAACACTAACGTGCACCTATCTTTCTCCCTTTTTAAAACCAATCCCTATATGTGAATTGTGTATAGTGGTAACATTTCTGTTAAATATTTAACACATGAAAACTGATGAAAAATCTAATTTAAACCCAAAATAATACATACACTGAACTGTTGTGCTGTAAACTGTCATCACACTGTAATAATTCTGCTTGGGATGCAGATGGGACCAAGTGAAGTGTAATTATGTCCCACTCCTGTCTAGCTGCTGGTACTGCTAGACTTTAATTAGCTCCATTCTCCTCACTACAGAGAGATTATGGCCAGATGCCTCGAGGCCCAGCCCAGGTGGCTATGGAGACGAGACTTCAAAGAAGAAAAAAATAAAATAATTTTTCGGTTCATTACCTCTGGAAAGGAGTTCCTGGCGAGTTTAATAAATGTCACTGAGACAAGGCGGCCACCCCATGAGATCACACTTGAATTTCTTGGGTCTTGAAGTGACTGATTGATTTAACTGTTATAAAAATGAGACAGATTTCTTAAAGCAGCTTGGATGGTTTCCTAATGGTAAAGTGAGTACAAGGGGGTAAACTGGCCTAGATTCAGATTTGCCTTTTTTTGTCAGTAAAAGAGGTTACGATCATATTGGGTAAGGAAAAGGTATGACTACATTTGCCTATCACGGCACAATACAAACTACGGTCGGGCAGATATGTTGCCCAGTACACTATCACTTTAATAACACATGTAAAATGGAAGAAAATTGACTCGAAGTGTTAAAAAATGCTGTTACGTAACCTGTGTAGGGAGCTGGATTGATTAAAATAGTCGTTTGAAACAGACGACTGAAAAACTTGGCTGAGATGGCTCCCATGTAGACAAGCTTTTGGTGTTGATCATTTTTTTAATACTTATTTAAATACTTATGTAATCTTGTCCAATTTAATTTCATATTCCTGCGGCTGTCATGATTTAAATTACAAATGAGTTGATTTTTCATTTTTTACCTACTTGAAATAATTCCATAGATGCAGAAAAAAAACACAAATATCATATTGAGCAGGGTAAAAAACATCTTTCATAAGTTACCAGCCTCATGCAGCCTCCAAAACATATACTTTGAAGCGTACATGTCTTTTGTAAGATCAGTTAGAAATGCAGCTAGAACAGATTGTAACAGTGTTTTCCTGTGAGTAATGTTGTTTTGAGAATTAATATTTGACTCAAATGTGATATGTATGCCTGTTTTCACAATGAACTAAATGATGTTTCAGACGCTAGGGAAATTAATAATCTTATCATGGAAATTAAGAGAACATTAAATACAGGATAAACAAAGCCCCCCGGCAATTTCTATTCAAAGCTGTAAGTACAGTAATATACAGTAAATTATTCATTAATAAACTCAAACAAATGTAACTCTCAGTGGATGGTCATACCTGTACCTTAATCTATATCAGCTGTTAACTTCCCCAAAAATCTTAAGCGTAAACAAAATACGTATAAAGGTTTCATTTCACATCAGCTTTAAGTGGAACCAGAAGGAGCAGCAGCTGCAGAGATGACCCTGGATGGATGTGATGTAGTATTATATTTGCTGACAGAGTTACCACAGCATAATTCTTTTGCCCACAGGAACTTTGGAAATGAAAGGCAATGCCCTGTTCTCCTGAGATGCTATATCAGCAAAGACTCAGCAATGCAGGAGGGGTGGGAGACACATTACAAGATAAACTCATATTGACAATTCTGGCAGAATTCATCATTGAGGTCCCCGACTATTTTTCTCTGTTTGCAAACGAAGCCTTTCAGCAAACAGGATGTCCTGGTTCAGACATGCCATTCACAATTATTTAAACGGTGAAGATATCACATTATCATGATACTAGTGGATATGGCAAAAGGAATGTGTTTTGAGGTTTAGCAGCATTGAGCAGAAACAGCAAGAATACATCTAGTCGCTTCAAGTTGTTTTGGTAGTGATCATGTAGCTTCCAATCTGAGTGAGAATTAATGCATTAGGTTTTTTATTTTATTTTCATTATCAAAAATATCCCAGACTATTTACACTAAACTATCAAACCAAATGCAGAAATAACAAATCATACATAACAGTAACAAATGGCAAAAAGTGTCCCATAATCATAAGCAATACACTTAAAAGGTCCCATATTGTAGAAATTGACACGTCTTTTTTGATCATAAAGCAGGTCTAGGCGTATCAAAACACTCAATCCACCCCCAGCATCGCCATCATTGCAACAACACGGGCAGAGCTACACTGTCAAAGTTTCCTTTACTTTACAAAAATATGAAATCTGATGACCTCAGAATTACAAAGTACGTAGACTATTGAATTTTAATTGTATGAGCTAAAACATGTCAACAACTTAAAAGGATTCATCTACTTTACTTGGTAATTTTGAGGTAATTGTCTTCATCAGTTTGTCAGATACGGTGTAATGCTGAAACATGGCAGGTGGTGCCTGCTCAGGCCTGTGGGAGCTGACCAATCAGAGCACACTGGGCTCTCTGGTAGGTGGGCCTTAAAGAGACAGGTACTAAAATGGACTGTTCGGATAGAGGGTGATGGAGGTGCTGCAGTTGACAGTCTGAGAATAATAAACAGTTTTTTTTTGTTTTTTTTTAACATTAGAGCACGTAAACTTTTACCAGAAGACATCCAAAATAAAAATTTGAACCTGACAATGAGCGTTATATGTGACCTTTAGACTACAGCTTGAAAACAAAGAAAAACAAAGAAACAAAAACAAAATTAAACAAAGGTTACCTAATTATGTGAAGATGGGTCTAGGTTAGAAAAATAGATCTGATGAAAATGCCTGATACAAATCCATAGTTTATTAGTGCCGTAGATGATGTATGTAGCACAGCAGGCAGTGAGCATCTTTTTAGTATCCATTTTCTTTGTCTCTGCAGTTTTACCCTCTCTCTGTTCATATCTATTCATTTACGGATTCTTCCCTGTAAATTATTGCACACCCGTACAAACAGAAAACTTTCTGTTAGATCTATGATTTATTTTCCCTTCCCTTGGTTTTATTCTATTCTTTTCCTCCAGGAAACAACACCGCATGCAGTGCTACTTGCTGTATAATCGGCACCGCACGTCCTGGTCTCCTTTCTGCTTACAAAGAGGCCAGTTCTTTGGATCCTGGCTGCCTTTTTACCCAGAGCAAGCTACAGAAGTTGAAACGCACAGTAAATTATAAATACACCATAACCTTTCAGCGTGAACCCTGCCTTTCATCAGCCCCCTGTAGTCTGATGGTCCTGGGCAGGCTCGGCAATTGTGAGCTGCCCTAGCTAATTGTTAACATGTTATGTCAATCAAGCCTATCCCAAATGGCAACTCCTCAACCGGCACTACAATGAGCTGCCTGAGCCGCTGTTGCCTTAGAGGAGTAATTGCCGTCCACTCGCCAGAAGCCCATCTCCATTCCATTAGCGGCTGTGCGATATGAATGGTTGAAGCTGGTTGTTGACTGCAGACCTATTCAAGCTTGTACATGTGCTGAATGGGCCCTTTTCCTGTGGCATGTGTTTCATTTCCACGCAGACAGGCCAAACAGGGGGAGAGGTAATTGCATTTGTGATGGCATTGTGTTCGACAGAGGGGTATATTCTCTTCACTTCATAAATCAAAGAGCTACAGTAAATATTCATAGTGAGAAAAGACAAGGAGTCAATGAGGAGTGTGTGTGTGAGAGCCAAGTGGAGTTACACTATATCACACAGTTCAGCAGAGTTGCCCTAACTTTATTTGGCTGCTGTAGCTGAATTGATCTCCCCCCACGAACCTCATCTAACTCCGTTGCATGGTTTGTTAGGTACACATAAGCAGCTTGACTGAATGAGAAAACACTGCGTAACCTTGGGGGAGGCCGCTGGCAGTTGGCACATAATGCTGGTGGCTGAGATATCACTCTATGATAATGGAAAAACAACTATGAGATGAAGACACAAGAAGCTAGATGATTGTGCCATTAACGTCAACGGCGGAAAAACATGCTGTTGATGTAAGGGGAAAAGCCGCTCCATGTGGAATAATGAGAGGCTCCGAAATGATCAGCGACAAATGTAAACGTCTGTGGCTTCAGTGAAGCACTGCAGCAATCTGCGGGCCGAGATCCGTTCTCCAGCCTCTGTTCGGGTGCTTTTTCAAAGGCGGGCTGGCACTTCAGAGGTGTCGTTGAAGCCATCTCGAGATTTTGGAAATGGATGTGGAGTTGACGTTAAATGAAGGAGTGGGATCTTTCAAGCATATCTCATTCCAATAAGCTGAAGGAGTGCGTTTAGATTCAGAGTGGTTCCACTCGGCTGGAGAGAAACATTTTCTGAATTTAAACGCCAACCAATTCTTCAGCAAGCCCCTTCGCTCACATGAAGCGTTAAATTCAACTCAAAGCAGCAGCAAAAGAGATTTACATTTTCCGTATACAGGCTTTGGAGCCTTTGGTTTGGCTGAAGATTTGCATTAAGGGGATTTTTTTTTTCTCTTCCACTCCCATCTAAGAAACTTTGCAAACTTTCATCATGGCTTCTGTTGACGCCCCTGGGTTTTGTATCTTAAGCTGTATCCCTCCAGCTGGGAAACGTAAGAAAACTTCATCATAAGCTGTTCCAAAGTCTGAATATAGATTTCACGAATCATTCGAGCCAGAACTGCACATCTAAATATCACCCCCCTCCAATAGTGGATTTGTAATTACGACTTTTTGTGTGGCCCTGCACACAAAAAAACCCCTCCAGCTTTGAAGGAATGCCTCATTAGAAACCAACTTTTCTCGCAGCATTCCTCCAAGCAATTTCAACTGCTGCTTAACACAGAGACTTTTAATTCAATAATCTGTGGTCCTTACCCGCATGCCGAGCTCGATGTTTTCACCGCCGTACACCTCCATGCCGGGGTCCAGCAGACCAATGTCACCAAAGTATTCCCGATCGACCACAAAGGAGCAGCCAATCATAGCTGGAGTTCTGGATGAAGCAGAGAGAGACAGCGTCTTGTTTATCATTATCCTGCTTATAAACTTTGATACACCCACAAAGAATGCTAGAATATTCAATGCCATCAAAGCATCTCAGGATTAGGTTGGCTTTCACATCAAGCTTGGAAAAATACATTAAGCATTAGTCGCAGTGTTTTCATAGTTAAGTTACAGAACATTAGATTTAATTGGGTAAAATTAAGCATCTTTTGACCACCATCAAGACTGAAGCTATAGTTTACTAGAGATAAAATGTGATTCATTCTAGCTGCAACATAGAGAGGCTCTTGTCCATTTCCACTGCACAGTATTACCTTTTTCTACTTGAGAGTATTCTCAGCGTTCTGTTGCGCCTTCCTTTGGCCACAGGGACCATCATGAAGAGTCTGACAGTTTGAATTGTTTGTCTGAATTTATCATCAGCCCAGTTCAGCCCGGTGTAGTATAAAGAAGAAGCCACTGTGATTGAGGCAGATGTGTCTCTCATGCAGTCACAAATGGATGGGCTACTGGATTTCTGTGTCAGATCAATCAACCTCTTGTTATTGCTTGAGAATGCTGCTTTAAAATCCCCCTTTGGCCAATTGGGGAAGCAAAAGAAGCTGTAAACACATCTTATATTATCTTGAGTGAGCAAACTGTTTCTTTATTTAAGCATCCAGCAGAGACAAAGCATCAATTTGAAGACATGATTCCATTCAGCAGATGAATGTAAGGCCAATATTTACATGTTTTTTTAGCTCTGGTTTGGTCTTGATTGCTGCTAAATGCTCTTTAATTAGCTAGTTGCTAACTTGTTTGCTGTTTGGTGCTGGGCAGGCGGTGAACAGCGGGTAAATCAGAGCATTTTCTCTGAACACAGCTGCCTGCTGCTGCTGGAAACAGGTTTGATGAAAGGGGTGAGATTTACATACTCCCGTAAAATGAAAACAATGTACTAAAAGAGGATAAAATGCTCCGTGTCACCAATGGGTATTGCAGCGTCTGGGGGATTATTTGCTGCTGCTTATTGTAGCTGCCATTACGTAGTTAGCTCAGCAGTGCAGTTAGAGGTCCAGACTGGGAGCTTGGAGCACTGGTTGAGTGTTGCTGTGGCACAGGAGCTATGGACCAAATGGGGGAGGAGGAGGTTAAGGCCCAGCACAGGGAGGACCCAGTAAGCAACGCTAGCATGTGACTCCATAACATAATGTCAGAACTGTTAATTATAGATCTTAAAAAATATCTTTTTTTTAAAAAAAAGCAATGTAGCTTTAATATTTTATCAAAAACAAATAGAAAAGCACTGTCCAGAATAGCATTGACCGTATCAGTCTGAATACTAATGTGTTCATAGAAAATAAACTTTAAAGTACCCTAACCCTAACCCTTAAAGTTCACAAATAGCACACTTTTAAAGTTTCCCAAGTTCAGCAGGTAGAGCAAAAGATAGAGAGTGTTTTTTTCGTTTTTTTCACGAAAAGAAGTGGATACTTCCCACTTTCACTGAAAGGAATGGTCCCTCTTTAGCTGCTGTCCCCTCAGGGCTGCTTTCCACTACTATTATCTGTCAGTTCTTAAGTGCTCTGGGACAAAGCCCCCCAAATACATTACATTCATACAGAGTATGGGGCTGTGTTATTTTTCTTTCCTCTAAAATGACCAATGAGTGACTTTATTCTTCTTCCTGGAATGGCTCCCAGGTTAAGTTCACCATATATTATCACACATACACACACACACACTCGCAGAAGGGTCCAATGTGTGTCTGCCCACTTATGTTTGAGGGACATGAAAGTAGGAAGTACAGGAAAAAGGGAGCTGCATTGTGGTTCACTGACTCCGTATTAATAGAGTGTGCTGAGCCAAGAAAGAAAAAGTGCTTTTAGGTTTAGACCCTGTCAAAACACACTGTCACACTCCTACCACTGAGTGTTTCTTAGAAAATCCTTGATCAGTAGATGAATGAATCTCGATGCAGGGATAGATGTTAACCCATCTGGACCATTATATCTCCATGAAAAGCTTTCCAACCATTTTTGCCGACATCCAGCTTGACGGCTTGGCATTTGCATCATGTTATATGCGTAGTGTCAAATCGCTGCAACTTGCTCAAAATAAGAGGTTTAAAAGAAACAACAGTTTGAAAACAAAGTTGTTTTTTGTTGAAAATAATATATATATATATATATATATATATATATATATATATATATATATATATATTTTGCCTTGTGGTAATTGAAAGTTACAGCTGGATTCCTTATACAACATGTCTTCCCACCTAAATGACTGAACATGTTGCTTGAGAGACATAACTAATGAGAGAACCGTAAGCACAAAACCACATTCACTTTTGGTTTAGGCACAAAAGCTACTTGGTTACTTGGTAACCTTATGAAAGTTTAAATAACTCACTGCTGGGTTTAGGTTTGGAATGGGACATGTATTGTGCAGTGTCCCAGGTGAAAGTCCTGTGCTTGTTTGTCCCAGCCACCAACCCCATCCACCTCCTTGTACTGACTCCTTGGCTCCTATCCTCTTAAACGTCACCTAACTTCCTCCTTTGCTCCTGACATAATTAAGACAGCCACTAGAGGTTGCCGCCTAACAATTAGTGCCAATATTCGGTCATACTTGGCTGCTTGCAAAGATGACCTATACATCAGATTTTCTGGTGAGGACGGCCTGGCCTCTTGGCATCAATTTGTGCTCTATGACCCTCATCACTTATGTGACACTCAACAAATTACAATGACAAACAATTTGTAGAAAAAAAATTCTCAAATGAATGCTTAGCATCTTTGCTATCATTATCCGTAATTCTTAAAGCCTTTGTTCCGCACTTGTTAAACTGGCCCTTTCTGACTGACATATATGCCCTCTCTTGCTGATGTAGCCTCACATAGTCTTTGTTTAAATTATAAGGATGTGACAGAGAGGCTTTGAAGTGCCGTTATTTGCACTCACTGTGCAGCAGATAAAAAGACAGACACAGCACACACACCCCCGTTCACCTCGTCCTTTCTCCTCTCTTGACAAGTGACCTACCTTGGCTGCCTGCACAGTGCAGCTCTCTTTGAGTGCTCTCTTTAGAGTGAGCTCCCTGGAAATGTAAACACTCTTTCCGTGCTTAAGTTCAGACTCAGCACCTTACATCAGATGCGCGTGATGAGGAAGCAAAAAATCTCTGGCTGACCAACGTGTGTTGTGCTTGCAATGAATTTCCACACCAGGCACAGTGAAAAGGTCATAAAAGAAACATTGTCACATGGATAACGGTCAGGTAGTTGGTGGGTTATGTATTGGTAATGATTTAATAGGAAAAGTAAAGAGAACAAAGGATAGCTAAGTCCGGTGTCTCTCTCATTTGTCTGGTGAGCGAGGTGATCAAACATGCAATATTTAGCCATGAAAAAGTAATTCCCTTATTCGAGCCAATTAACTGAAGCCAATTAAATGAATAATTAGAGCCAGCTGTTCCCCTACAAATGCAGACAACAGAATCAAACAGCGACAGTTTCACCCTGAATCTCGATTTTACAGCAGCGTTGAAGAATCAAAGAGAAAAATATTTCTCAATTGACAAGACAAAACGTTAAACACACTGCACAAGCGTGACCCTGCCATCAAGATGTGTGTGAAATACATTACAGTCCCCAGTGGCTTTTCGTTAATAATTTGTAAGTGGGAATGACACAGCAATCCAGTGATCTGTCTCTGCTGTTCTGTTTGTTCTGCCTCTTTGTAACTACACCGCTCAGAGGTTAGTCAGACTGCAACGGTGGGAGAGAGTGTGAGGAAATCACAAGAGGTACTGTCACAAAGTAACTTCTGTACTGCAGTGGACATCACAGATTGTTGAAGGAATTTTTCAAGCTGATTTCTCCCTCAGTGTCACCAGGTTTAGTTATTTTTAGTGTACAGATGGTCAGCCTGCAGGTCTCATCCGCCCCTCACACCCCTAAACTTTGGCCCCCGGATTATTTGCTTGCGGTGTTCAGTGCGAACATGTGATGAGTGTCTGCGATTTGGCAAGATAAAGACATTTCATTTAGGATTGCTCACTTCTCTTTCAGATGAAGACGCTGCTGTTGAAACTGTGTTTGACAGTGACATCTGGCTTGTACATGACATCCTTGATGCATGACAGCCCTGATGCCTCAAATACGGTATAAGAGATATTAGATTTTCAGTCATTTCATAAGTAATTTATCTGAAAGTAATACGTTTTTACACGTTTGGTCCATAGAGTAATATCTTTGAAATGAATAGATATCCTTAACAAACATCTGAAAAGCCATATAGCATCTTGTAATCTAGCCATGTGATGGTAGCAACCTGCAGATCTTCTTTTTTTTATTCACTGTGTGGCAGATGTGGATGATATGCATCAGAATATCAGTTCTTGATTACAGAGTCTGTTTGCTCGTTATCATTTATTGTCACACCTGTTTAAAGTGCAGCATTGTGTAAAGTCACGTTTAATGCTTCTTCACCTTATAATATTCTGATTTATGTTAAACTTCCATTTATCTATGGAAATCTCCTATTCGTCTCGCTAAGTTGCGTTCATGTATCGTACTCAAATGCATTCAAACCTCAGATCTTGTTCAAGCATCTGTTTAACCCCCCCGAAGACCTAAAACAGGTGGCATTTATTATTGTATTATTTAAGAAGTTTTTTCTGTCAAAGAAAGGTGTGATCCTTCACTGTACACCACTCAGAATTAGTTAGGGATATTGGAATATGGGTGCGTGTATGTACAGCATGTGCATGGCTATGCAATAAAAGTCAAACGAAGTGCATTGCAGTATTTTTGAGGACCAAAAATATTCACAAAACACAAAGTACACAGAATCAACAATTAAGTGAAACACTAAAATATCCCTCACCAATTTTGAGTGACACATTGCAGTTACTGACCATGTAGATGTGTCCTGTATACTAGAGAACTCACAACTGAAGGCACTGAAGCAAAAGTGACTTTTTTCAGAGAAATATATCATCTACTGGGCATGAATAACAATAGTGGCTTGGCTACAACCGTTACCCGGCTCACAGGATGAAACTATGGGTTTCCTTGATGAGTCAATGCTGCAGAATGTGACAGCATAATCACTTTCACAAAGGACCCCTGATTGCTCAAAGAAGACGTGTGATACAACTGAAAAGCTGTAACACTCCTCCTTACGTGAGTTTTTAAAGCATATGGATAAGATTAGTGGTTCAAGTAATTCATTTTGGAAAAATAGCTATTTTTACCCATCAGCAGCTATCTAGATCATTAAAGGGGCAATATACTTATTTCGAAGACTTTGGTTAAAATATCCTTTCAAAAGTAAATCACAGTGTTTCCTTTGTAATTATGTCCTATTAAAAAAACAGTTTAAACATTTAAAAAACGCTCTCTTAATGATTTTGGTTAAGAATTTCATTTTCTTACCACACATCAAAAGCCTTTGGTGGCCATTTTCCCTCCCTCCCTCCTCCTGTCAATGATTACTGTAGTTGCAGAAGAAAACCCCCTTTTGTCAACTCTCCAAAATGGTTGCATTCCTCTGTACTCATGGCTGTTATGTTCAGTCTTGTGCCCCTTTTACTCGCTTTGTTGTTGACTGTGTCCAAACAGCCAGAAAAGGATTTGAAGCTCCACTCTGAATGGCCACAGAGCTTCTGTTGTTGATGGGCAGAAACCTCGAGGAAACAAGTGGGAGAATGATTTCCAATAGAAATCCACACAGCCGACACACTTCAGCCAGGCCTTGAGGCGATGTGTCCATTTGCAGCAAAGTGTCAATATGGAACACGAACCAGCTCTGCAGTGTCTGAGGCTTTTCTGCTATCTTACTTCCATCTCAAGTCAAGCACTTGATGCTCAAACATACATTATTCTCACAAAAACCTTGACATGACATCCAATATTCAGGTCTAAAATATAAACTGTTATCACATCGTGTGTTTGTAAGAGACCAAGTAGTATCAAATGAAACTGTTTTTGCTTTACCTACACTGGACTGAGCAAGGTAATGAAACTGGCTTGGAATTTAGTTTTTGTTGCTCCAGGTCAAAATCTGACAGTGTGTGTCTGAATGTGTTAGCTTATGATAGTTTGTGATATTAGAAGACATTCTGACATTTTTCATGTTTGCAGCTTGGTTAACAAGCATCAGCCAGGGCTTTAAGTGATACAAATGAAAAAAAAGTGTTTTTGAATATTTCCCGATGGGTCCAGAATCAACTAACAGAGTCAATCAATTGTAAAGCAGCTGATCAGTTGGCTTTAGAAAAACATAAGAATCAGATCCTACAACAACTACTTTACTATTCTGAGCGCCTTTACAATAAGTTTTGGCTGTGTGTCTGATTATGTCTGATTATGCTCTCTATGCTTGTCCTTGATCCTCTAAAAAAAAACCCTTTCTCTTTTCATCAGTATCTTTTGTTATTCTTGCAATAGCCTGGCACATCGCCTTTAAGGCTTTAAGGCTGCAATAATCAACATTCTTGTAATAATATAACAATCATCCCATGATTAACAAACTCCCCTCGGTTTTAAAGACCTTTAAAGACCAAGAAGCTTTAGCAGAGCTTAAAGGGAGGGAATATTTGAGCCAGGTGACCAGAGATATGACTCCAAATGAATAATGATGTTGTTCCTAACAGCTGGTTGTGTGATAACAAATCTTAGTAATTGCATCCTCACTGAAGTGTCCTTGAGCAAGGCACAGAACACCATCAGTGCTGCTGCTGTATCATTGACCTGTGACCTCCCAGTAGATATGGACAGATAGTGTGTCGCATTGTTCGAGGGCTGCATCGCAGAGGCAGCAATTTTTTTTTTTTTTTTTTTTTTTGCAATATAGCATTATAATGAAGTCCTGTAGTGCTGCAGAGATGCCCTCACCTCCACAAATTGTTCTCCAGATGCAAGAAAACATGTTTTTCTTTGGTGTAGATCCCAAAAAATGCCACGTCATCGTGGTCTGAGTAGTTTTTACTGTGAAAATTACAAAATTGTGAAGTAAAAGTGATAATTCAAATGCTGAAGTGGAAAAAAAGGAGGAAGTGAGGAGAAGTACTATTAAGAACGAAAACTCCATAAAGGTAGGATGTCGTGGGACAGATAGCCTGGTTAAACAAGCAAAGGACTTTCACTCAGGAGACTACTGTTTATGTCAAGTGTGAAATCTGTCAGTTTACTTACAAATGCAGTGAAGTTATGTCACGTATTTCGCATGACTTAAATATGTAAAGTAGGTTATGTAGTTAGCGGTGTAATTATTTTAACCCAAACAACAATCTTCTCCTAAACTCACAACCATGTTGTTTTATTACACTTATATTATGTGTCACACTATTTCCAAATATCCTTTTTTGCAGTAGAGCAATATTGTACTATTGTCACTGGTTCCTCTAGAACACAGGCGTCTTTTTACATGCCTGAATATTTTAACTTCAGATTGCGAAGAAGCCAAATGAAGTGGCGATGCACCAAGACCACTGTGCATTTAGCTATTCCATCAGCAATCAGCAAGAGGCTGTTAGCCCTGCACCTGGGAGGCAGCTACACTGTTAAGTGAAAGGACATTTTAGCAGGCACGGCCACATTTGCTATGTGCATACTGCAAGACCAATCAGTTTTTTTTCCCTTCCTCATACATTCATACTTTTGCTTGTTTTTATTCTAGACTCAAGCTCAGCCAGAGACATTGGATAAGGATAACAGTGAAAGGCAGCACGTCCGTTCTTGCAACTACATCTCTCTTGGCGCTTTGAACAAATTCCAGTTACTGCTGTTTCTCTGTTGTTGTGCCTTCATGTTCGTGCAGGCTCAGCCATGCTGCCGTGGCAACAAAATCCTGGTGATGCACTGTGATGAATGATGTAAGACTTTCCCATTGTTACGACAGCACTGACCAATTTTGATTCCTTCTTTCAGGGAAAGGAGGCTGGATGGCTGCATACCGCAAATCTGATATTGTATCACAAATCCACAATGTGACCCCTGATTGTGTTTTAGTCACACTGATGAGGGCACCGAGTGGACGAAAATAAGAAATCTCTATTAGCCTTCGCACAAAAATTTGTTGATACAAATGATCTGTGCCTGCCAAAGCTGCAACGATTATTCGATATTTTAAAAGTTGATCAAAATAAAATGAACTGCCAAATATTTGATGGTCAATTAATCATTTAAGTCATTTTTTAAGCAAGAACATTTGCTGGTTCCAGCATTTTTATGTAAGGATTTGCTGTTTGTCTCTGTCATTTTTGATAGGAAATGGGTTTGGGTTTGGACAAAGGAAGTCATCATTTACTACTAAAAATGTCACTTTGGGCTCTGACAAATCATGATGAGCATTTTTTATAGACTTAGTGATAATCCATCAATGAGTGAATAATCTGCAGTTCAATCAATAGTGACAATAACCATTTCTGCCACGGGCCCTACTATATGTTGTGTCACGACTATGCAAGAAAGAGCTTAACAATAGTTTCTGTGTTTCCCATTGTCTAAATAAATAAAATAGAATGTTAATTTACACAGCATTAGTTACAACTTGCCATACTCACCTATCTGCTGGTGAATTTTCTCTTTTAAACCCATAAAGGCTTCCTTCCAAAATGTTAAATAACTTCTGAAGTGCTAATCCAATCCACATGCTTTACTCATTCGCAACAGAGTTTTGCAGCTTTTCAGTGGTGTCACATAGCGGTATCTTGTTCGAACATTCTGGGGCTCTATAGTAAACATGATTACAGCATCACATTCTGCAGCATTGATTTTTGTCAAGGAAATCTATGTAGTTTCATCCTCCGGGTCAACGGGCAACAGCTGCAGCCGTGCTACCTTTGGGACACTTCTAAATGATCAGTGAATGAAGAATAGGATTAGACCTGTTTTTAGCTTAAAAATACAGAGGATAATATTACAATAAATGGCTTTAAGTTGCTTAGGAAAGGTTGGGTGTAGACAAAAACAACTTTTTTACTGGCATTTAAAAAAAACAATTCTGGCAAATTCATCTTGATAGAGCAAATGTAAAATGAGCCAAACTAAAACTAAGAAGTGGTAGAGTGGAAGGGATTTCAAAAAATAGACAGATAAATAAATAAATGCACTTATGAAATTGGTATTGTGGAAATATGCATAATACTTTTTGTCTCTTTCTTTTCTAAGAACAAATTTACTGTAAATACATGTTCTTTTTACTTATCTGGCCACTATTTTGTGCAGGTGTTTACTGAAACCAGAAGCTCTTACCACATTCCCAGTGTTTTGTCTGACTTGAATGTGTCGGTGTCAGTCACAGGAGGGCTGTTGCAGGTGATAAAGCATTTAATTTAAGTCCATGGGCTCTGTAGCTAGTGTTACTGTAGCTGCTCAGGCCAAGCAGATGATGACTGGAATGTAAGACCATTGCCATGTAAGACAATACTCCTGTGCTCTTCGATCAGAATCCGATATGATTAACCGAGGACGGACATAATAAATTCTAGGATTATACAGAAACACAATACGAGCCGGTGCCGTCCTCCAGTCAGCAGTGGTATAATGGAATGCCCTGCTCAAATTCAACACACAATTACGCTAATGACACTGCCTTCCCGTGGTCTTGTGAACCTGCATCAAAATGAAGATATTCATCATGGTAATTAGACGGCTTTCTACGGGACAGCTTTATTTGTCTGTTTGAGCAGCGCGTCAGGCTACAGAGTAGCTTAGTTTGATGGTTCCACACATGAATAAGTCATATCCGGTGTGGGGGGGGGTATCCATATTTCATCAAACATCCTCATCTATAATGGACGCCGAGGCTCTCACCTGATAGGGGCCGTCTCATCGCCCTTGTCCAGCCATTCCTGCGGAGGGATGATGTACATGCACCACAGACCCCAGTTGTAGCCGTGGGCCGCGTTGGCATACTGCTGCACCTCGAACGTGTTGTACTTGATGTTGTCTATGGCGGGCAGGATGATGCGGGTGTGATCCTCCTTCATCCGGGTCAAGATGGGTTCAGCCCTTCGGATTGGGAGAAGACACGGGAGTTAAGAGCTGACTTTTGGAATCAAGTATGCACAAAGCTTCAGCGCACAGTTGCAAAAGCCGAAAAGAAAAGAAAAAAAAACTGAGAGACAGAGCGAGAGGAGAAAAGTCTGCACAGGGCAAATAATAAGGTTGTGCGTATTTTAATTCTGCCCTGTAGAGGTTTGCAGTATTAATATTGAAACTATGTCAGATGGAAGAAATCTGAATGACCACATGGTTAATGTAACTGGATTCGAATGGGAAGTGAAAGCTGTGAATGTAGTCTCACGTGGAAGACATCAAACAACATATATTTTTAAAACATATTGAACAGAGAGGATCAAAATGATGCCGGGAGCAGCCAGGGGTGACTGTAGATGTCGGCTCAACTTTCACTCTTGCGCTTTACACTGGCTATTAGTGATGATGCAGTCTGTCGAATCAGCGTTTATTCGTCATTCAAGGCGACTGCCGGGAACCGCTTCCCTCCGCTGTTCATGATGCAAAGGTCTTGGAAAAATGAATTTTCTGCGGAACAACAAATAATACCATATCTTATTTTATATCTCCTGCTCATGAAAACAAAATGTCACAATGTGACACTTATCCCGGTGAGAACGATGATAAGAGGCAAAACCTGATAAAGCAAAACGCATCAGGAGGAGAAGACAGACTCAGTCTGCTCCTGGGAAAAATCTGCTCGCCTCCTGTTTTCATCACTCTATGTGAACAGCTGCAGGTTAGTCTCCTCTTTCTTTAGTCTCTTCTTCTGATGGCTTTTGCCCCGAGGCAGCTTTAGCTGGCCCACATTCCCTTAGAACACATCAAATGGAGAGCAGGGGCCATATTCACGAAACATCTGAAGGCTTTAGTGGCTCTGAACAGGTCGTCGTGAAAGAAACACCTCAAAATGATGGGTTTGTCAGTCCGAACTATAATGCTTTATTAAAGGTTCTTGTCTTGCTTCATGGAGCATTTAAGCACCACCTCCAAGAGGACTCATAAGTCACCAGGAAAGAGTCACCAACCAGTCCAAGTGTATGTTGTTGAGAAAAGAGCTAGCTATACTAACCTATCGAGTAGAATTAGACCTAAACCCTAGAGGTCTTTTCAGTTAAACAGTGATTTTAAAAGCAATTGATGTTCATGTCAGGACCTATTGATTGACACCTCATTTGACCAGTCAGGAGCTTCTATGTCCACCCTGTGGCCTGAAACAGTCAAAAAGGGACGTGAAGACAAACCTTTCCTCTTACACTGGACCTTCAACAATCCCTGCTGAATTATTTTGAAGGAGTAGTTCAACATGTTGGAAGCAGGCTGATTTAATTCCTTGCCAAGAGCAAGATGAGACGATCGATACCATTCTCATGTGTGTACCTCATAAATGGAGCTCAAGCCGAGAGGCGATTAGCTTAGGTGTATTCATTCATAGTGGATAGACCAACACAGACCAAAACCCTGAGACAGTCATAAACCAGAAGTATAAATCAACCTTTTCTCTCAGCTTTAGACTTCTCTCCATACCCGACAGTAAAAGCCGCACTCAGCAGCTTAATAATAGGTCTTTGGTGGCTTCCATAGTTTGCCACAGATTTCCATGCCTATGTCTTTCAATTGAATCTTTTTTACCACGTACAGTGAGCCCCCACTGCTTTTTAAAGCTTTGGCCAAGGGCAACACGGTCTTCATGGATCCATATGGTGCAGAATGATGCTAAAGCGCTGCTGGCACTGGCTATATTTGTATAATCCTCTCATGCAGGGAGATGATCTCAAGCAGATCTTCAAAGCAACTCTTCACGTGCTCAGTTCTTCACACGATGTACTTCTCAATTAAAAAAAAACACAGGATGCAATTATAAAATGATAAGTACATCTCTCACGAATACTCCCACACTCCAACTTTCTCTCTATCTACCCACCCACTGACTTTCTTTCTCTCCATCTTCACCAAAACCACACTGACTCTGACCGGAGACCACTAAAGACTGAAAAAGCTGCTTGCAGTGTGCAGCTGTCAACTGGTCTGGGTACCTACTGCCTGTGTTTCCTCGCTAAAACCCGTCTTTGAATGTTTCAGATTTTAATTCAATCTATTTACACTGCAAGAAACCATGAGTGACAAACTTGATTATTTATACCATAATCATAAAAACATGAGCATATCATGTGTGTAATTCCTGCTTCCTGGTTTGCTTCAGCATCGTGTTGCTCACTGCACATGCACACTGATGAGGCTAGGGAGGCAGAGCCGGTTGTCTACTAATCAGCTTCCCTCAGCTCTGGCTGCATGTCGAAGTGTTCTTGGGTAAGATACTGAACCCCAAATTGCTCCCGATTGGTGTTCCAATGGTGTGTGTGAGTGTGTGTGAATGACTTTGCATAGAAGTATCGTGGAGCACTCTGAATAGAAAGCGCTGCACCACTCCTGATGAGCAGGCTGGCACCTTGTTTTACAGATGTCTGTTTCATTATAGTGTTCTATAGGGAAAACGCTTTCTAGGCCACTGGAGGACGTTTTCATTGCAGTACTGTGAGTGGCCACTAGAACAAATCCTGAGTGGCAGCTCTATATGCAGCTCTCTTCAGACATCCATGGATCCACGTTCTTTATACCGCCAATAGCCTGTATCATGACACATTTCACACCCATGTTTTAAGAATGAATGGCATCCACGTTCAATCCAAACATCCATACTGAATGAATGATGCGCTTATCTTAGCATTCACAGCTACATCTGTGTCACTAGAGAGCTCAATACATAAAATGAGCTGTCTTCATATAGAATGATTATTCTGTATGAGGAAAAGATGATGTCTCTCAGCCGTCTCGATGTCTGCGATATTGTCTTTGATGGAGAACAATCAAGCTCTGACAGTCAAACTTCAACACGTCATAACTTTCTGAAGATAAATGGCCTGAATTATCCTTTTCCCCATTTTTACCGCTGTATGTTGCAATACACTGAATTCTTTGTGGAACCTTTTGATGTTTCAAAGCCGTCTCGCAAACATATTTAACTCAGTGAGTCACTGCACCTTTTGAGAAAAGACGTGAGAAACCATGCTGACTGAAATCCTTCATATCGTGTACAGGATGTGAGTATGAGCTGGAGTTTGTTTGTTTGTGTGTTCTTAAATGCACTGGTCAGATTTTTTGATTTCAGGATATTTGGCTGTTATTACATGTCTTCTTGTACACTAATGTACAGAAAATGTCACAAATACACGATCAGTTATTTATTTTAGTTCAGATCTCTGTTTTGCACATTTCTGCACATTAGCCCATATTCAATAAGATAACCTAATTAGCATATTTAAACATAAATACCAGCAAACCTATTGGCTTAATGTAAGTAAATAACTGGGGAAGTTTACTAGTAATAACTGTTAACAATCCATAAGATCAAGGTTTCCCTTCTACTTTAGTAGCGCTAACATGTGCTGAATTTCAAATTTTTACAGAGGGGTTTGATCACTCCTAGCCTGACTTATTTAGCATTTTATTCCTAAAAACATCCGATTTTTTATTCAATTATTCACAGTATTATCTGATTTATTCAAAAAGGTATATAAAAAATTCCATCTATATGTTATATATATATTACATCTGATTACATATATAACACCGAAATGAAAATAATTGCCTTGCTGTTAGTTATCAACTGGGAAAGTGAGTATGTTGAGGTGGTTGCTGCTACTGAATCTACTTTCCGTCTCCCTGACCCAGACACGAGCTCTCTCAGCCAGCCTGGCATCTTCCATTCATCTACCTCTTGTCCTTGAGAACCCAAAAACACCCCAGAGCCAGCCAGCAGTTCCCATACCTCTGGGATCCAATGAGGCTGATAAGATGGAGATGTTCTGGAAATGAGGGCACATCTGGGTTCTGCGATTTCATCTGCATAACACAGAGAAGGTGATTCATCCGCATCGGCCTGTATCATACTCAGTTCTGTATTACAATAGGATTTTTCTCCCTTCCAGCTATGACTAATTCAATACCATGAACACATGTTGACAACCCTCGTCGCAGTTCGGTCCATCCTGCCGTTTCTTATAGCTGTTCTACTGTAGCGAGAGCTCTTTTTATTTATTAACTCCTGACTGTTTGTCTTTTATAATAGCCGGCACCTTTGAGGAGCTTCACATCAGGCGGCGCACACATCTCATAGAATTAAACAAACAGTACAGATAAAGGTCACTGTACAATCTCAGTTTATATCAGCTTGACTCCACCTCAGAGAGTCTTTCACTATTTGTCCTTCCTCTGCCCAGTGCAGCGCAAAAATAAATAAATAAATAAAATCCCCTTTGAGATTCCATTTTTTTATTCACGCATCCAGACACATTGATCTCAGATTGTTAACGATTGTGAAATAGGTTATTATCAGATAATAAAATCTAGGGGCACAGGGCTCAGATATATGCCCTCAGTGCCTGAAATCTCCTTTACAGTTCTAACGCAGCAGAACATGTGAGCTACCTGGGAAGAAATGTAATTTTAGTGTACTGTAGCCTTCATGGATGACCCAAATAATTTATGGGAGAGAATGTACGAGAATAGCACAGCAAATTGAGGAGAGTTTCATTTCTGGTGTGTCATAGAACCTTTTCAATTCCCACTTAATTTAACCCTGGTTTGAGTAAAATCTGTTTTGTCTACCTGTATAAGCAATGTGATTTAAAGGCTGCTATGTCTCTATGTCTAACCTTATCCACTTCAATCAGTTCTTTTAATTCTCTGACTATTTTTTCAAGAAAAGCTAGATATTTAGTAGTTTCACAATAGAACTTTGTCTGCACATAATTTGGATCATTGAACAATAACAAACAAGGCTTTCGTCACTCTGTCTTGACCATACAGAAACAAATGTGCTACTTCTGAGCTTCAGACTACAGTAAAAGTTATTTTTTGGCCTCTGCAAGAAGATCTTTGATCATGTTGCACTTTCTACTTTGTATTTCCCAAATGTAAATTCACTGTTGTGTTGCCCATTGGTTTGTGCACTACCTCAAGTTTGTTATTAGGGCCATCCGCATATTGGTTTGTGTTTTTTAGACCGTATTCGGACATGATGGTGGAGTTGGGGAGGATATCCTGATTGGATCTGTATAAGGAACCCGAGGAAACGCCATGGTAGCATCTTGTCAATCACAAGGCAGCCATGTCCGAAAGAGAACCCTGCTTTATCGTTTATTTTACTCGAAGTGGAACCATAATTTACAAAACGAACATCATGCTGTGTTGAAGTAGACTTGAAACTAGTGATTGAGACCATAAACTCATTAGGAAACTATAGGAAACTAAGAGAGAAGTAGGATTTATTTTTCCCAGCTGCCCCCTGCTGGCAATTGGGATTTAGAGGTTAAAAACAGGAATCCTTATGTTAAGGTGAAAAGAGTGATGTCACTAACATTTTGGAAAAACTCACTCACGTAAAACCAAATCATAACCTGAATTAAATGTATACAGGTAGAAATAGATGGGTGGAATTCTAACAGTGTAATTCTTAGGAATGTCCCGATCAGGTTTTATTTTTACCCCGATCCCGATCCTGGTCCTTTAATATTTACTAAATGCCGATACTGAGTCCCGATCCGATACTTAGCCTGAACTAATATTTTCCTGGATAATACAGCTGCATTAAGAAAAAAAGTACCTGCATCCAAGCTGCATGCCCATACAGATGTGTCTGTAATAGGCCACTGTATTAAGAACACATCTTTATTTCTGTTTCTCAATCTTTTAATTAATCTGTCTTTCTATTTGTATAATTTACTGGTGTATTATTAACATCTTAGATGCTTACCATTATCACTATAGCGTCTACTACAACAGGTTGTTATGTGGGGTTGAAAAACATTCTTTTTTCAGCAAAGTTACTGTACGTTCACTGCTCTTGTATTAGAGCATGTAACCATATTCACCCTTCACAGTTTTAACTAGGAGGTTCAACCTGTATATATACCGGAGACACTGTGAAAGAGTTCATTTCTGAACGCTCACTAATGAGGAGAACAGCTAACACTAAATAGCATTGAGGGCTGTTCATTTTTAACCAGAGTCTATAATTACTGTTTTAAAACACCAAAGAGCTGCATCAACACTGCTGTAGACCCAAATAGATACTTGTTAAGTGTTCAAATGAACCGTGCTGGTGTGCATTTGTACAGTGTGCTCATGTGAAGCTTCTGCATATGATAGTGTGTAATGTGTCTTTGAGGGGAATTTTAGTCTGCGGTGCCTCGAGCTGTTCTTAAGCGCATTAAATCTCTAACGAATGTGCGTCCGTCATCAGTCCTCCTGCCTGGCCGCTTTAAGCAGAGCAGCTCAGACATGTGCATTTAAAGCACATGTTAATACTGTCCAGTCTCCCGCCTCCTTTAAAAAATTTAGAATCTAAAGAACGCAAACGTATCCGCGCAGAATTTCAATTCATTATGGCGCCGGGGCTTTTTGAAGTATATAGCGGGAAGCAGAGGCATGAAGTGGAAAAGGTTCTTATGATCCAATGTCAGATTACACACTATTTCCTAAATGCATTTGCCCAGGACGGGGGCTGATATGATATAAATGTAAAGGTGGAATAAATCTCTGTCTTTTCTGCAGTTTTTTTGGAGTTATGCCTGGCCATGCGCTCTATGAAGCGCTGAGTGTGGCTGCAGCCTGCCTTGTTGTCTCCAGACAGTTATAAACACTGAGCCACCGCCAGACACAAAGAGAGCAAGAGTAATGAAATGATTAGCTAAAAAAAATATTTCCACAGTCTTCGAGATCTCTGAAACGTATGTACCTTTGAATTTCACATGATGCCATTGGACCTGCGCGGCATTATGAACAGATGGTGCTGATATCAAATACGAATGTAATAAATATTACATATTTCATAATTACAGGAGGCAGAGGTAAGTTTTATCTGTGCCTTACTTTTTATGAACTCTACCAGTTTGTCTGATTCTAAGAAAAAGAAAAAAAAAAAAACCTCAGGTCACAAAGCAGCGGAGCATTGAAAATTCATCAAAGTGCTGCTTTCTGAAGCATGTATTTCATTACGACCGTCCCACAATGACAATCTTATCTCCAGCACACACTCAGCTGGGAGCTGCTGCTACACCTCTAATCATTAATCGTTAATAACCTGAGATGGCAACTGTGCTGAGGCTTCAAAAACCATATAAATATCAATTTCCCCGCACCGCCCCTCTGCAGCTGCACGAGTATGGCGTACAGTACAGTAGGTCCGAATTACAATGCGCTTCCATTTCCTGCCATTAACGCCGTTCATTTACAGAGCGTGCAGAGGGAGACCGGCCCTGTTTGGAGCAGAACGGACAACCTTTGTCTCGGGGATGGATGGATATGAAGTATTAGCGGAGATGGATTGTGAACATTTAGCTGATGCAATACTACATGACTGATAGGCAACGATTTCATATCCTCATATTAAAGCGCGGCAAAGCCGTGGAAATCAGATTCCATCACTCCTCTGGTGGAAACAGCCCGCTCCTTAACTCCTCATAAAACAACATGGTGCGGGGGAATGGGAAACAGCTGTCTGGTGCACTATACAGTATGATACAATTAAGTTTGCTTTAACAGTAATGCGAACCAGCAATACATTTCAGCTGCAAATGTACAGCACCCCAGGGGGAACGGCATGCCAGTGAATCACAGCACTGCAGCTGAGAGCTGGCAACGTTGTCTCCGGCTCGGTATGCACAGGCACCGTGTGCAAGGTCATTGAGGGAGACTCTCCACAACATCCAGAGGAGCCATCCATCTCACTTATCACTGTATGTGCAATGGCGAATAATCACATTATGATAAATAGTGGGCCTCTGCCATTGTAACAAATAGATAGTGTAGATACCACGAGTGAATCTATCTGAATAAAGGAGCAGCACGGAGTGTTTGCAGACATACAGTGGCTAATAAATGCAGACACACACACATACACAGACAAAAACGCGATATCTGAGCAGCACGTACAAGTTTCTGAAAGACACCTGTCATCTCCTCCAGCACTATTTCCCTTTACCCTGCATCTACTTTGCAGAAATATCACAGATATTATACAGATCTTGCTCTACTTCTCATTGAGTCCTGTGAATAAAACCTCACGCAAAGGCAAATTTGAAGCAGCAAAACAAACCTAAAAAAAAAAGAAAACGAAAAAAATACAAAAAAAACGGCAGACAGTTATCAAAGCAAGATGTAGGCGTGCAAGTGGGTGGCTGTGTGTGGGGTGGGAACAGAGGAGTGAGGTGTGCGAAATTCAATAGCAGCAGGTGAACTAACTCAAAGGAACAGAGTCGGGAGCTGGGCGGGGGGGGCTGGTGGGACAGCATGAGAGCTGACAGGGAGTGAAACCTTCCTAGGTGAAAGGGTTACGTGGGGGCACAAAAGGCACGTCTATTTTTGAGCGAGAACAGATGGGAAAACAGATGAGGGAACCACCAGGGTATCAATTATCATCAGTAATGCTCCCAGGCAATGATGCAACTTTCTCCATGAGTGTTGTTTGCGTGCTCGGCGGCTTGCCTCGCGCAGCCTCCGGGCCCGAGGCTCCCATTCATGCTGCAAAACAGAGTGCTAAGAGGCAACGATCAAGGTGCATTATATTAGTCCTTTGCAGGGATTACAAGGTCAGCGTGTATAGTGGTACGGTACAGTAAATGCCTCCTAGACATGTGTATGTGTACGCTTTAGTCATTTTATAAGCAGGGTCATGCTCACACTGACCTGACGTGCTTTCATGACGTCTAAATAAACAGAGAGACGGTGACCTTCTTAAGTACTGCAGCAGTTCATAGACTTAACATAGAGCTTTCTTTATACTGGCTCGTCAATACTGTTTTCATCTTTGCAGCCCCTGAGGCATTATATGTGCGTACGGCTGTTTTTGGTAGGGATCTTAAAGCAATTATTCTATCTTAAGCAAAAGACGTGCTTGCTCTCAACAAGTCGTTTGCGAATGCACGACGGCTGCGTCATGAATCCTGCGTCGGTTTATGCACATCCTCAGAAATTAACGCTACAGGGCGAGACAAGGTCAGGGGTCAGCAAGCACATTGGCAGCAACAGGGAGAACAACAGGACAACAACAAGCGTGTGCTTTCTAGCAGTATCCTCTAGTAACACGCGTGGTGTGTCGGTAAGTATGTTAACGACTACGTTCAAGGCCTAAGCGGTTGTCCGCGGGAATGTGTGGCAAGACCTGCACCAGAATTTGTTTTAAAATCATCTGAACTGCTTAATTTACAGTTAATCAAGTATCTACTCATGATTTGTGTTTGTATCATGAGAAATCATAAATAAAGCACAGCTACGTATCTGTTTATAGTTCAGGTAATGCACAGTAATAAATAAATAAACAAATAAATACCTAATTTATTACCAACAAAAAAATTGTCATTGTACTGGAGGTTATGTGTTATGGGAGTAGGCCACAATGCCTGTAAAGTTGGTCTGAAGTGTCAGGGGTTAAAAAACAGTTTATAATAATTCATAAAACGTGGGCCGTAACAACCAGTTTGGCCATGTCGCATTACATGGAAAAAGGAAGTCTGTGTAAGGAAGAGCAGGAGATCCAGATGAAAGTTAAAAAAAACCCATTACATAATGTCCAAATGCGTGTGCATCCTGAAATGCGTGGAAGAATCTGTATATACCGATTTGCAAGTGTAATTAGATTTGTGAACGTATCCACAAATCCCTAAATGATCACGAGACACCTTATGTTAATGCGTGTCAATGTGTAAGAATCTGAAAACGTGCTTTGAACTCACCGCATTAAGAGATTGTAATAATGACAAATCTGAGTATGTGTACAGACTAAGACACGGCTCTCCACACATACGAAATAGTGCTACAATATTATCCCTATAAAAAGTCCAAAATACATAAATCTTTGAAAGCCCTGTTGAGGGCACTAACTCCTGTCTTCCTCTTCTGCTTCCGTCTACTGTCAAGTCATGCACAGATCAGGCCCTGTGCTCCGCTGCACAGCTAATCTGCTGCAAACTGATAAAGTCATTGAGAAAAAACTTGTCTTGAAATTATCTATATGTAAATGTTTTTAGCCTATAGTTTGTTTATGCTCTGGCGCGGTAAGTCATCCGGCATCACAACCGGCTGGATAGCTCGGATACAGACCGCAGAGTTTGAATTTGATGACTGCGAGCCTCAGAGCCTATGAAATCTGAAGTTGTGTGGAGTGCGTTCCCATCCTGTACTGCAGCTGTGTGTGTGTGTGTGTGTGTGTGTGTGTGTGTGTATGTGTGATTTCTGTACCTTTCAACCTGACTGAGTTATGGCTCTGAGAGGAAATGGTGTGGCAAGTGCTTTTCAGATCAGTCGAGAGAGTATTTTCGGCTCATGTATAAAGAAAATATGGCAGTATTTGTTTACATCTCTCACATTTAGTTACTCAAAAAAGGCTGGAGTGCATCAAGGAACACTATATCTGACACGTTTACCATCCTCCTTCACGCCCCTTATTCTTCCTTCAATCCTCCTTGTCCCCCTCTTGTCTCCCAGGCAGCTTCCCAGGGAACAATAGCTACACTTCATCTTCAAACACTGACAGCATGACAGGCTCAAATTAGGTGCCAATTACATCTATTGGGGAGGCTTGTTTGCTGATAAACGTAGGCAGCAGGCAGACATTGGACTGAGACCCCCAGAAGTAATTTCGTATTGCAAAATACGCCTGCAGGTGAAATAATGTTGAAATGTTCAACATTTGAGTTCCCTCTTTAATTACACTCACTGTGTTTGGCTCTCCAGCTTGTCATAAGTTCATATTTTTTGGACAGGTAGTGTGTTTTACAGTGGGATGTCTTTTTAGGCTCATCACTCACCATTTCAAAGGAGATGCGAGAGAGAAAGGCTTATGAGTGATAAACCTTTACTATTAATAAGGGTCATTGTGCTGAAAAGTGCTGTCTCAGTCAGAAAGTGGCCTGGCGCCATGTCAAAATGCTCAAGGCAGACTGCACTGCATATTTCAACCATAATAATCATGCACGACATCCTTCTGTAGTGAAAACATTAAAAAAAAGCAAACCACAAAGGCAAAGGTGAGAAAGGACAGGGAAACAGCTTAGACCCTGTCGTGTTAAACATGACCTTTCCTTACCAGCCCGTGTTGAACTCGACGTGGGCATCAAAGAAGCCGACGACAGGAGCCGTGGCCGCGTTCCAGCCGTGTATCCTGGCTCTGATCAGGCCCTCCCGCTTGCTGTTCCTCACAATCTTTACCAGGCCCGGGTAGCGTTTGTTCACATACTGGTCCAAGTTGAATTTCAGCTCCACTGAAAGAAAGCAGATTGGAGAGTATGTTC
Organism: Diplodus puntazzo; assembly: GCA_963678695.2. NCBI lineage: Eukaryota > Metazoa > Chordata > Actinopteri > Spariformes > Sparidae > Diplodus > Diplodus puntazzo. Next base: position 16,442,778 of record OZ023159.1, on the reverse strand, counting down.
CTTTAATTGACATCCAAATGACAGTGTGGGGACATTAACAAGGCAGCTGTAGCACACAATGATGTGTTTCCGAGATAATCCACTGCTAATGTCAAATGATTTTGGTTTCATCTGCTTCAGGGACTATTTGGACAGGATATTTGTTGATTATTTTTACCATTTTTAGTATTTTTTTTCTCTCAAGTGTAAACTGCTGGAAGCATTTGTTGTCCAAGATGCTTGAAAAATGTAATCACTTACACATAGAAAAGTTATCATAGTTTGCGTCTGCTTCATTACTCAACAGATTTTCCCCAGAAAAAAACAAAGATTAATTTATGGCACTGAGGAACCAGTAACAGAAAGCACCTTTGTTTGCCCTGTTCGGTATTCCTACGTAACGGTGGAACAACTGAAATAACTGTAGAAACTCTACGATGCAAAAGAAAAATAACCTGCTGATGGAGGAGGCAAAGAAGGTGAAGAGGAAAGGTGATAGAAACCGAGTCAAAACAAGAGTGAATAGATGGGCATTCACTCGATGGAGGGTGCTCCGGTGTTATGTCAAAGTCCGTTCCCCTGTTGGTATGTGTTGCCTCATACCTCTTAGAGGTAACGAATCCTGCCTCTGTATTCATACAACCAGGTGGCTTAAGCTGCCTTTCATAGCGCTGAGCCCTGAGATCAGGGTTTCTAGGTCAAATTCGGATTGCCAGGCAGCTACCGCCACGTTGCTAACGCTTTCTTTGCAAACAGCAGTAACACAGGTAAATGCTTGGAAGAGGAACGTTGTAAAGCCTCTATACTCACACAACACATCTTTGGCACTCAATGTGTAGAAATAGAAGGCGTGGGAAATTCTTTAACAATCATGTCTCAATATATGATGTATTTAGCCTCCTGAACATAAACACCTAACTTCACATTAGCCCCGCTAACTGCACGCAGCACACCAGTAGTCTTTTCCTAACATTGGAGCAGTGGCGTTTACACACCCTCCAACTTTGAAAAGAATCAGGTGATACCTGAAGGCGGGCTTACCAGTAGCTAACGTTAGCAAGCCAACATGTAACAGAGAATTTTAAGTTACATTTTTCCTCTTGCTGATAGGGGCTATCTGCCCCACTCTGCCCACAGCATCAGGCTAACGGTGGTTGGCGAATAGCTTATGTGAGCTAATTAGGATAGCGTGGACAATATTTAAATGTAAATAATCATATTGTCGATTTTCTAAGTGATATACTCACCTTCTCTGATATAATTTCTAATGCTTGCCAGTTTTTAATCAAGTGTGAGCAGAGTCATAGAGTGGAGTTACAGAACGACAGAGACGTCATCATCTACGGTAAGATTATGAAGTCCACCTCCTTTCAATGCCACATTCTTCTTGGACCCAGGGAGGAAAACAACATTCATGGTAACTGGCGACTTGACATACAGGATGGCAGCTCCATTAAAATGATCCATCACCAACCTGATGGGAAAGGTCAAAGATCTACTATCGGGTAATGTGTTTTTGCAGAAGATTGTTTTGATCTGTGGCAGCTTAGACGTGTAAAATACAGAACGGCAGCATTAGCCTATTTGAGAGAATTAAAGGTTTCTACTCAGGTTGCTGTAGAGTGTGACTATTTAATGCCTTCCTCTGCTGACGTCTTTATTCCAGCTGGATTATAACATCTGTCTCTGCCCTCACGGATGAGGCTGGTTGTCATCACTGCAAACAAAGTTTGCTGGGTAAACAGCCAGTTTCACAAATTGGTGTCTGTGATCCGTCGGAGGATAGATGGCTGTTTGAGCTTCTCCTCTGGGTTACTGCTGAGTGTTCCACTTTCAGAGGGAGAGATTAATAAGGACGCTTGTGGCGCACCGGCTCAGAACAGCATGCACACCTAGCTTCTGACTTTGGCTCGCTACATAAATCAGTCGGTGAAAGTTAAAAAATGGCAGTCTAATCCCCTGTCTGTGTGAGTGAGGAGACGTGGGGAGTGGAGGGGCTGTCAGGAGTCTTTTTCTAGCTGAAGGTCTTAACATGCTGTACAGCGGTGGCTGCTGCAGAGAGAGAAGATGAATTTGGAAGCAGTGACCCTCGAAGCAAACGGGTGTTAACATTTGACACCAAATTAAAGCAACCACTGGGTCAAGGATACTTGGTATCTTGCCTTTCTCTATCTGTGGATGTGTTCTTTTCTATTTCAGAGGTTGTATTATGTTTAAAGCCTGAAACACACCGGGCCAACTGTTGGCCATCTGAAACATTTGGGGAGACTCGGATAAGTTCGGGAACAAATCTGTTCGGTGTGTTCAGCTGCGTTGGAAGCTTTTGGAACTGCGTGGACAGTGTCTGCTCCGATTCAACATGTGAAGGTTGGCTGTTTGCCGTCTGAGCTATTGGATACCCTGATTGGCGGTGTGCTAGTGAATCAGCGCAGTGTGTGGGAGGGGCGGAACACTGTGTGTGCTTTGTTTTTCTATGCACTCCGTTACGTCATTTCCTGTTTCATGTTTTGAGTACTGGCGTGAGACTAGCGCCACCCGCTGTTAAGGAGGCTTATTGCATCTCGCGCAAGCGCAGAACGTACACGCTACTGTGGAGTTGGCAGTACGTCGAAGCGGTATGTTCAATGCAACCTTTCTGCCGAACGGGTCAGACGAGAGGCAACAGAGTGGTCGGATAAAGGCAGTTGGTCGTTGGTTTGAGTCCGGGCGGTGTGTGGGGGCCTTAACATGAACAAACAGGCACTGGGGCTCAGAGGTTAGCACTGCGACTGCAAGTAGGTATACAGGTTGCACCAATTCTCTATGAGCCCTCCTCATGTCTGCGTCTGTTTCTTCCACTGTTTAACAACATGCTGCCCATGGATGTCGATGCATGTGAATCTCTAATTTCAGAGGAGGAAAGAAACTTATACTGCATTTACTTTACTACATTTACTATAGAGTACTATATTTAAATATGCATTTTTACTTGAGTATTTTCAGATACCCTACTTCAAACTTCTATTTCACTGTACTTCAGGCAAGCTTTACGGATTACTTACTGTATAGCAGTGATGTGCACAAGGGGGGGGCAGGGGGGACAGTCCCCCCCTCATGGCCCAATTGTTGAAAAACGTGCGCTTAAATGCCTTCCTGGGAGCCAAAACGCGTGCTAAAGTGTCCTCCTGGGAGCCAAAACGCGTGCTAAAGTGACCTCCTGGGAGCCAAAACGTGCGCTAAAGTGCCCTCTTGGTTGGCAAAACATGCTAAACTGCCCCCTTGGCTGGTTAAGACATGATAAACTGCCCTCTTGGGAGCCAAAACGCGTGCTAAAGTGCCCTTCTTTTTGCCCCTGCCCTTTAAAAAGTTTGTGCACGCCACTGCTGTATAGGTTAAGATTTGCATATAAAACAGACATATGATAAGCTTATAAAATACAAAGCATTGGTAAAGATCAATAACAAGCAGTGCTTTGGTATTGGCTTGTTCAGCCTGTTCTTATCAGATAAACAACCATATAGGTCGACTGTGAAAGCAGCTTATTATGACTTATGTTTATGTTTCTTGTTCGGCAGCGACCTCTAGCTGCTGCAGTAATAATTACAGCTGCAAAAGAGGGTGTGTCAGGTGAAGTAGAATAAAGAGCGAAAATAAATATTAAATTAATATTTAAGATCAAATACTACATTTAAATTTACTTTCTTCTCTGTTTTGCTCTCCATCCAGAGAGAGCTGGTCTCATGTAAGTCATACCTTTCCTCTTCCATCTCTTTAGTATCCTTTGGTAGAGTGGTGGATATAAACATTTAGTAATAATATCACGTAAAATTATTTATGAATAATGAGGCATTATAATTTGGTAGAATATGCATTGCACTGAAATACCTTTGCAATTGATTCTCTATGGGCTTCTGAAGGTTTTGAACCTGTGCAACGGGTCTCCTTCATCACTAGCCTTCCCTGCAGCTACAATATGATAAAAGCTATTAGAGTGTAATAATTATAAGGCTTTGCCGGGAAGGAGAAAAGTTATGGGGCTCCCTCTGATCCTCGCAAATAAAACATTGGACTGAATCCACGGGAGGAGAGTTATGAAGCAGGGAATACATTTTAAAGGACTGGCAGTGCAACATAGCAGAGGATAAATAACTATCCATCATACTATGAATTTAAAATGAATGCACAGTAGACTGCGCGTGGAGCACTGTGAATTCCTTCTGTGACATGGGGGATTATGGAAGCCGCTGTGTTACGGACATATGATGGAGAGGTATTGAACATGCTTTTGATTATTTAAACTGTGGTGAAGCCTTGGAATTCACTTACATGCTGCAAAGCTTGAATTATCCTCCCACGAACTGCCGCCTATATGCGCAATAACTAACAGCATACCTAAAACCTTTCAAGTAATCCATAGGATTTTCTTTGTTTCCTATCCAGCTAAAGCGGCCCCAGAGCAACCGTCGCATCAGTTTTGTTGCATTTACAAAGGTCGGGAAGAATATAATGATCACCTTCAGAGAATAGAGATTTACGCCTGCCACACAAGCCACGGGCCACATTCTGCTAAGGGCGGATTTATCGACAGTATGGACAGGTCTGAGATTGATCGCTTTGATCGATCACCAGCAGACTGGTGAAGTTATCCCAACAGGTAAATTGGCTCACCACAAGTAATGTGATGTTCATTAAATATTCCAAGAAACTGTAGCCAGAAGTAAAATGATCCTGCTCGTCCTGGCAGAAGAGCTTCTCATGAAGAACATCCAAATGCTGCTACAGTAAAAGCCCTTCACCGTAAGTGGGAAACATTTTGGCAGTAGACCTGAGCTCTGTGGAAATAATCTCTGCACCAGCAGTGAGGACGTTATCCACCTCTCACACATTTATTGGAGGCAGCACAACGGTAAATGGGTTCATGTTTTTGGGCTCCTCCACCTTTAACCTACTCTTAACATGGCTACATCCACTTCATTTAAAACTCTGCTCTGGCAGCATTACATTTGATTTTCTCTGAATCACTGACGGATAAATTACAAAAACATTTAGCAGGGGTACACTCTCTAACCTAAATTAAATTATTTTTCTCTGCTCTCTGTCTTTTCCTCACCCCTCTTCATTGCTTTTAAGAGATGTAGATGCTCTGTAGATGTAAGAACACTGTAGTGTGTTGCGTGGTGACTAAATGCTGTACGCGAGGTGTGACAGAGTGATGTGGGATTGGAGCCCAGTCCACATAATAACATGTTGGCAGTTAACATTTTGCATGTGTCAAATAACGTTTACAATTCAAGCGAGACAGCTACCAAGCCAGTGACCACAGTTCTGTGGTCAACATGTGTAAGTGTGAAACCACTGCATCATTTTAAGCCATGACATTTCCAGCCACGTTTGTGGACACTAAACCGTTTTTTTCTTGTCCTTGGAACATGTCCCGCTGTGTCCCTGGTGACCAAAGCAGTCATTTTTAAGCTCAAATATGTTAAGATATAATATATATTTTCCCAAACTTAACAAAGTTTTTTTTGGGCCTAAACTTCACCAGACCATAAGTGAAGCTATGCCAAAACATAAAATTAGAGTAAAAATAGAAATGGCAAGTTTTAACACATCAGAAACATCCATTGCCAACATTTATTCTGGCAAATGGGATGCCAGTTGGGCCCTCATCTGTAGGTAAGTGAATTTAAATGGAACATAAATGCCCGCTGTGTGTGCAGATATCACTTTCCTAGGTGTTTTGGCCTGTCGTAATGAGTATGTGCTTGAAATCACAATGCTGGGTATATGAAACATGAAACAGCCGTTCACGTGTGATCAGAGAACTCCAAAAAGCTACATTTGACAAAACAAAGATTCTTCGATACCAACCTGAAAGAGTGTCTATATCAGTTATTCATTTGCAAGTGTCACAATGTGTTGTACAGATTCCATGCAATATGTTAATGAGCAAATCTCCCACTCAGAAGCTTTAATTATATTGAATGTATGCAATACTTAATATCATTCAGCTCCACTTGAAATAATAATACAAGCTTTACTCAACGCGTTCTCAGTTTATATCCTGTTTTCATTATATGAATCATTAAGTTATCAATTTGGGGCTGGTATTTGCTGGGATTGAATCCTGTAGGGCTCATTAAGCCTATCCTTGCTGCTAACATGGCGAACAACAATGAATCGGAGCCATTCTGCCTGACGTACACGCAGCCAAAGCTCATCAACGGGAATGTGAATTTAGTTCAGACCTCTGGAACCAGCGAATAAACCTCTCAGCCACCAATAAATGTCACTGCTTGTCCCAGCAAAGGAAACGTGTGGCGGCGACAGGGCAAACATGCTTCCTGTGCTTGATTTATTATGCCGGGAGTGAGTGTGGCTGTACCTCCACTCATCTCACTGCGCCTTGTTTAAATGAGAGAGGACAGACAGAGCCATCCAGAAAAGGTCAAGCAGTCCAGCCTGCATGTTAATTGTCTAATGTCACAGCAGAGCGGCTCGCAAGGAACAGTTCACACATCTGCACAACTTATCATCACCGATGGTAAAAATACAGTAAGCGCTCCTGACGGATGTGTCGGGTCATACAACCTGAATTAGGAAGCTGTGACAAACATACACATGGCAAGAGGACGCTGACATCATTGACACCTCAGAATCATGAGCTGCAGTGTCGGGGAACGGCACGTAGCGCTGGAATGTTAAACGTCAGTCTCGATGCTGTACGGCAAAGGTAACGACAAGTGGCAGGCGAAGAAGTTATGACAGTTAAACTTTATGATTCGAGAGAGGTTGAATCAAGTTCACATTGTCACTTCTTCTGGGTGGAGGAAACTTTATTCTATTAGTGCTGATCATTTTTTGTGGCAAATTGGGTGAATCCCCCAGGTGTAGTAAGTTGCGAATGGGATGGCAATTTTGTGAATCAAATATGAGGGTATAAGACAGTCGTGAAAGATAGAAACACTGAATCTGATTTAATTTTCTTTGTTGATTGTTTGGTTGTGATTGTCTTTTTTGTGGTGATCTCATAGATTTTTTTTTTTTTGACCACTTGGAGGCAGTGCAACAACTTCAGCAACAAAAACAACTTCACAATCACCACATCAAGTTAATACTATTATAACATGTCAGGACAGGGTCAGGATCCAGATTTGGAGAAACATTAGCATTTATTCCGAGACGTGTTTTAGGCGAATTGTCGTTCAACAGCTCAGTTTTCCTAAACCTCCTGAGGGAGTGTCTGTCTATTTTCTGCTAAATGCTTCACTAACTTTTCCAGTCTGCTGCTTGTGCTGGGCAAGTACAGGACAGTCGGTTTTTAGGACACGCTCCAGCTGGAAATGACACTGGTGAGGGCGGTGAGACTGAACCAAAACAGTAAAGCTGCAGGCCAAAACCCAAAACGATGAATTCAAAGATGGTAAGAAGATGGTGCTCACATTACACATTGTCATTTCATCCACTCTAAATATGACAGTATTGATTAAAGCTGCGTCTAAGAGGAAAGCATCAACGCCAAAATGCAGGAGGCCTGATGAGCGTCCCAAAAAGAGACAGTAATAGCCCAGTTACGATACAAAAACAGAACAAGGGCAGCACTGACAAAAGAGTTCCGATGGGAGAAGAAGAAACGCAGCAAGATGACCAAAATGTTTGCTTTTTTTCTATCCCTATAACCGGTCATCTCCTTTAACGTCCAAGGAGGTGGTGAGTAGAATAGCAATAGGGAAACTACAAATATGACTAGGACTTTCTGATTTCATTGAATATATATTTAGGAAGAATTCAGCCTTCTGTAAAGTCCTCATGACAGACAACGTGTTAACCTGCAGCTTCGATTGTCTTGTGGATTGACGGTATCTCCGTTGGCCTTTCCAAATCCAAGCTCAGACCCTTCAAAGCTATGGGGAGGTTGACAGATCCTCCACAGCTCATACAAACCCCAAAGTATGGGTTCAGTTTTACAGCCTATCTAAGATTGTAGTTTCTTTATTGCTCTGCTTGCCCAGAGTGTTTTATGCCCTCTCCTCATGATAACCGCTCCTTAGAGTTTGGCTACTTGAATCCAGGGTGCCAGATTTTATGCTCTTGAAGCCATCTGCCTCGAGTTACCCCTCTTGATTGGTACTGACCTCAGCTGCTCCACTCCTAACCCCATGTTGGGTACCCGAAATTTTGCCTTGGTACTCAAGTACAAGAGTTCAGACCAGCCCTCACATTAAAGTCAGCTATCAACTGTCTTTTTCCAAAAGACCTTTCACACTTCATCCTCACCAGCACCCTCAGTGGCCTGTCTCAAGGGCTGTTTAACTGGGCTGTCCACACAGGAGAAAGACTGATGCAGGGAGCTGAGCATGCCTCTGTACCTCAGCTTTGCTATCTGGGTCCATACTACCACCCATCTCTTCTAAAAACCAAGGGTGTTGTGAGTAGAATAGCAATAAGGAAAATAGGAAGAGATCGAAAAGTCTTACTTTAATGGATACGTTCTGTTTGATTGCAATGAAAACATTTGATCAATATACTATAAGCATCTGTTTTTGTACTACATATATATATATATATATATATATATATATATATATATATATATATATATATATATATATATATGTATGTATGTATATATATCACATAAAGTCTGCACTTTCTATAATAAAAGTCAGAGCCGCTTTGTTTTTATCTATAATCCATGAGCAGGTTCTGAACGGAATAAAGTAACTTCTCCTCTGTGATGTAAAAGTACAGAATGTGTTAAACTAGGCCAGGTCCATCAATGAAAGCTCTTGTCGACTGCTCTAGACTCTGAAAGTAATTTTTCCCTGGCAGCAAAAGTGTGCTTGCAGCTCAAACCGTTTCCAGCAACTATTAGAACTGTTACAATTAAGGAAGGAGCTGTTGTTAAATCAAGTGCCAAAATACTCAAGTGTGTCTTGTAGTCACAACCCAAAGCCCCAATCTAACTTCCAAGTGTTACCCCTACCCCTCATTTTCAAGTGCTCTCTTCAGAAAGGAGATACAGGGGATAATGGTTGAAATTTTCCCCTGTTTTTTTTTTTTTTACAATTTTGCGTCTTCAGCTGTGGTATTTTCCCTTGTGTCACTGTGGCAATCCCATTATTATCACAACACTGTTTACCATTTAGTTTATGGAGATAGAAAAGTATGGAGGCTCACAATTCATTCACAGCTTCACGCTTTCAACTAATTCATTGCTTTATAGGCTAACATTAGCAACCTACACTGACAGTCTGCACTGTTGTTAGAGGAGCAACACCAACATTGAAATACATGAAAATGCGGGACTGTCATGCAAAAATCAGCTTTAACAATGTAACATTAGCCTGCCAGCTAATTAGCTACCGAGACAAAGTATACTGGTTGCAATTGTTTCATGCTTGACACCTGGCCCCTAGTCGTGAACGTGCTGAATTTGGTTTTGGGTTGGTAGTGGTAGGGGCATTGGGGGAATTGGGAGTGTGCCTAAGGGTGCTGGTGAGAAGGTAGTGAGTAAAGCTTTATGAAGAAGGCAGTTAAAAGTTTTCTTAAGCCTTAAGTCGTCAGTAAACGGGCAGTATTTATTTGCCAGGGTAACAGCAGATGTAAAGTATTCCAGATATTCCTGTCAATGAATTGCAACAAAGACTGGAATAATTTAACTAAGTATTTCTGTGAGTGTGTTTGTTACCAACACAGCCTAAGTGTTGTTTCACAGTGTTCTATGCTCTTGCAATAATCCTATCATTTTATGGGAAGGAGGGGAAATAAAATGTCATTCAGTTTAACACAGTCAGAAATGTTGCAGTCTTTGAAGTGAAAATAAAGTTGTCCCTCAAAGACGTGTTTCAGAAAAACCCCTTGTGAGAGTCAAAATGAGCGAAGCAGACTGACATAATGACATAATGAGGAGGGGGTCGGCTGCCATTCTTGTCTGGTCACAGGCTTTTAACAGCTTCCTGTTTGATGGTCGGCAGTTCGAGCCTCAGTGGGGAGCGGAGATCTGCCAGTGGTGACTCCTGCTCTGCCTTCTTTCAGTATGTTATTCATGCGCCCTTTTCCTCTGCCAGCCTGAGGGAGGCAGGCCCGTTACTCTGTGCCAAGTGAAGGAGGGCCAAGTGTCGTCTGGAATCTAGTTCATTGTCCCTCTTTCTCCGAACGGGAAAGGCTTTTTGGGATGTGGAGTCGAACGTCGTCAGCTGCTCTGGGCATCATGGTGTGCAGGCAAGTGAAGCATTTGCCCACATTGCCATGGAAACAGTAGTACGCAGCAGTTTAGAAAAGGACGAGACAAATCCCTTCCCTTGTCTTTGCTCTTTTTTTAAAAAAAAAAAAAGCTATTTTAAAACCTGGTGTTCGAGAGTCCACCCTCAGGGGTTCCCCCTCCCTTCATCCATTACAAAATCAAACACAAAGAAAACTCAGAAAACTGTGTCACTTTCACACCTACCATACGCACAGAACGTATAACATAGGAAGACTGGCTACTCTGGCAGGAGTCCAAAAACATCATACTAACTCATCTGTGTATGACACCTCAGCTCACATTCCACCGGGAAAGACAATACTTGATAAATAGGGGGACTGTCTCAACTGTATAAGCAAAACCACAGCGCTAGACAATGATATAGTGCAGGTTCTACAGGTTTCATGACTTAAAGTCGTGAAAGAGGATGTACGTGTAGATGAGAAACAATTAAACAGGATGCACGGTCTTACCGCTGTCACTGTTGTCGTCCACCAGGATGATCTCCTTCAGCAGGTGTGCCGGTGTGTGGTTGACCACACTGTGGACGGAGCGCAGGATCACAGATAGTGCCTCGTTCACGAAGATGAAGACCACGGAGATCTGAGGAAGGTCCTCTGCGTACGTCAATAGCTTACACCTGTTGAAATAAGTTCAAGACTATTAGCAAAGGCTAAGACAACCGAGACCGTCATTTGTGTCGCATGGTAGGAAAAACACGTGTAGCTTTCTCTATATGAACAGTTAGCTGACATGATAGACTAGCATGTATGTAGTATGGGCAATATGGCTTTCTTGCTGAGTGCTGGGTGAGAGGATTGATACCAGTCTCATGTATACATGTTAAGTGTAATGCTCAAGATCAAGCTAATATCAAGTTAGCATTAAGAATGAAAGCAAGGGGAAACAGCTCGCCTGGCTCTGTAAGGTAAAAAATCAACTATACAACCTTTTTCAGACTTTAGGCTACAGTAAATATGAAGCAGAGTAATATATTTCCCAAGAACAGCAAGAACATCATCTTACAGCCTAGCGGGGACTCCAACAACACATGTAGCAGAACAAAAGAAAGAAACTGGGATTTTTGCATAAAGAGATGGGACATTTTCAACAACTAAAACAAATAATGAATAATTTAGAGTCAATTTAACTTTGCAATGTGTAATCTTAGCGCAAACTGCATAAGAGACAATGCAAAATTAAGATGTTCAGAATCCTGTTGCGATACCAGGGAGCTTCCCAAAAGTTCCCTGAAACCTGTTTTAAAGAATAAAAGGCCTTTAGAAAACCCTTAATTGTCCCCAGGAACTCCCTCACAGTCCACTGATACCACCTTGTAATATCACAGAGCAACATCCACGATGGCTCCATTCCATTAAGCCAGAGATACTCATTGTGCGGCTCGCGAGCCACATGCGACTCGTCAAGCTTTAATTAGTGGCTCGCATGGTAGCTTATAACAATATGGTAACACAGCCAATACATTTTTTCAAATGTGCTACATAAATATACAGTGAACAATGCACTACAAAAACGCAAACATCTGCATTATACTTCTCCTTTCACCTTAATTAATGGTGTTTCCTAAAGGGGGCACTGTCAAACCTGGCAACGCAGCCCGCTTACAGCATTGTTTACTCTTGACCGCAGTGCATGCTTGCAGCCAGGTTATGTTAGCTCCGTTAGCCAGCGTGAGATGTAGGCACAAAATGGATCGATTTCTAATAAAAAAAAGGGCAAAAACCAGACGGACAGACACACAGCATTGTAACGAATAGTAAAGAAAAAGAGTCTTTGGAAGCAGCAAACGAAAATCAACATGAAGACGCCGGAGAGGGGACGAGAAGGCAAACCCTTGATTTTGTTCTGCCAATGTGGCTCTTGTGAAAAAAATAGTGAGGATCACTGCATTAAGCTATCCCAGTGAGCACGTGCAGTAGCAGGGCCCTAAGAGTGGCACCCCTGCAGTACACGGGATGCGGACAATAATTGATGTGATCGGTTATGCCTTTTTGAAAAGTCCAATTGTTCACCTGGAATGTTCTACCAGATGGATGTAAATCAGCCCCAGAGTTTTCCTGACTGGAGTTTTGGATATTTTTTCTGCCTAAACCTTAAACATTCAGTATCACATTCCCACTGTATTCCCATGGTGCATGCAGCCTCACATTTCTCTCCGCAAACAAAGGGATGAACTTGTGGATAACTTTTTCCTGAGTGCACCAAACCAACATAGCAAGAAATAGCACTCTTCGAGGACATCATTTGAAGGCCCACATCCATTTGATGGCGAAGCTGCAGCTCCGAGACCTGCAAGTTCTATATAGTCCTGTGACAACAGCTGCAGAATAGCTGTCATAATGAAACCATATGCTGAGCCAAGAGTGCATTCCTCCAGGGTTAGGAGTGGGATGTATATATTTTTATTTATTTATTTCTCAATTTGACAGGTTCATGTCCAAGTAACATTTTGTTGCACCCACTATTCTTGGTATTAATGGAAGGAGAATGTGCAATATTCCTTACAATATGTACTCTAGTCTACCAAAAAAAATAAATCATGGGGAAATGTTGACATTAAACTTATCTACAAACTATTCACTGCAAGACAAAACCTTTTGGATTGTTGTTAATGTTTGGGGAGTATTGTGGTCATTGTTAAATATAAGAAAGGTCAATGGCAGCAGCTGATTCTTTCAATATTCAACCAGAACATTCTCTAACCTTAAGTTTTTAACCCACTGTAATAACAAAAGGGACACAGGAAGTCAAAGCTCATGTGTTTTCTATGTCCTAAAATTTCTGTAAAATATATAAATATTTTGTCATAGAAGAAGAAGAAAAAAAGCACACAAATAACACAAATACAAATGAAATTATACGTTTCAAATTACTGTTTGATAATACTTTTCAGTGAATATAATACTCATTCAGTGAGCACGCTTAGCTATCCATACACTACATCACTGTGCAGCACCTGTCCAATATAGCCAGCTTAATACGTATTATTAAAACAAGGCCAGTTATCTGTTTTATTATCCCACATTTACAGACATTCTTGTGAGCAACAGTGGATTTATATCTTAACTAATCAAGCCAGAGACTCTGATGTACCCTCCACCTCAGAACCACTGCAGAGGGTGAGGCTAACACACGGAACATTAACCATACAACTGCCGCCAACTTGTTTATACATGGCACTATAGGTCAACCTACACGTTTTTGTAGGCCCAGTTTATGCAACATAATTGTATACAATCACCTGCAGTGTATATATTAGGGCCCCCTGCACACTTTCTATCTGATGGGTCCTTGAACATTGAACGTAGATATTGTTAGAATATAGAGAAGGATGAATAACCAGCCCTCGCTTTGTTCCACACAAACACCAGCCGGAATATAATCACAACTCGAGCAGCTTTAAAATTGAATATACTCCTTCACCCAGTCAGCTCTCTCAGCGCCTGTCTTGGTCTCTCTTTGGTGTAAGTGGCAACACGAGGTAGGTCTCGCGTGACAAAGGTTACCATGGAGAACATGTACTGTATGGAAATTAGGAACTTACACCATGCAAATGAATCTAAAATTACGTTCACTTTGTTTGTCTCAAGTGACTCCCTCACGAACTCAGCCACAACAATCCTGTTGCTCTTCTTCGCTGATGACCTCTGGTCTGTCAACTCTCCTGTCATTTAAAGTAAAGAATACAGTATGTTCCTGCAGACATCCCGCGGTTTTGAAGACAGAAATAACCGCGTTGACTGGACGAGGGCACTTAGCCGATTCCTATGGCAACTGTGCACACACGCGCGCGCTGGCAACATCTTGTGAATCTTTCCACACTGCTCCAATTAGGCTCCGAAACACAACAGCTGACAAACACATTTCACTCGCTTCTGCCTTTGTTTCTCCGTGTTTTCACATCTCTTATTCAGCAGTGCTGACTCATTATTTAGGGATAATGAGGTGGCTATTGTAATTGTTGTGGTTGAATTATTTACAAGAGATTTGAGCAGAGTAATGAAACACTCGCAATATTGTTCCATATTAGAATCTCAAATTGACACAGATCAACTGTAGTGTAAACAAATCTATGAGTTGCGTTTAGCTTCAATAATAATATTAAGCTCTTGAAGTCTTTTCCGGAACATCAGGGCTGAGCGGTGTTAAAGGCGTTGGAGTGGTATATTGCATTCGCCAGGTGAAACACCCCTCGCGCTGGAAACATTAATGAGGAAGTATATTGATTCGTCAGAATAGATCTGTCTCACATCCTGTCATAGATGATTAGACACAATTCAGAGGCAACGGGTGAGGCCGAGCGCAGTCTTGAACATCTGAACTTGGAATGGATGCTATTTTAAAAACGAACTGTCTCCTCGTCCTGAAGAGCGTCCACAATCACAACTGATAACGCACAGCAAACCGATCCTCACTGTCGGTGGTGCTGCCTACAATCACTGCCAATTGTACAATCCGGTGTTATTCTTTTATTATTTCTGCACAGTGAAGCACACAAAAACAAAACGTAAGTGTAAAAGTGGTTATGACACCGCCGGTGCTCACTGTAGTCTTATTTTGAGATATAAAACTTTGGTGGTGTTGTTATCAACGTCGAACTCTGGTGATGCAACGCTACCTGCAACACCTTTGTCCACAGACCGCATTGGTTGCGGCGCGTCCACCCTTGCTGCGAGCCATCTGAACTCTATCGGTGTTCAGTGGCCTGATACCCCGATGAACTGGGATGTCAGCTTGAGTCAGCAGCATCCATGGGGTCAGGCCTCAGAGGGACAGCCACACGACAGATGGATCCCAGCGTGGTGCTAGAGTTACATCCTCCTCTCTCCACCCAATGGAGCCCTCCTCCTACTTCACAGCCTCTGGTTTGTGTGTGTGATTGTGTGTGTGTGTGTGTGTGTGTGTTTGTGTGTGTGTGTGTGTGTGTGTGTGTGTGTGTGCGTGCGTGTGTGCGTGCAGTGGGCATGTGTTAGCAGGTTCTCACCTTTCAAAAATGAGAATTGGCAAGAGAGAAACTAGCAATTATGTAGGACACCACAACAGATGGTATATTATTTACTTGTGAAGTTATATAGTAAATACTTTGCATGTAATTACAATAAAGATGTGAGAAAAAAAGGATTTTAAAAGCCCTTTCGGGCCCAGGCCTGGGGCAGGTACACTCCCCGCATCAACTTCTGTTGTAAATTAATGCTTTGCAATTTGGGTTGCTTACTTTAAATTAGGTCTGGGCAATGCGGCCTTAAAAACATGTTGCAATTATTTTCAGCAAGATCCCAATATACAATATATATCTTATATCTATATATCTATCTATATACCAAATTTCTCGATAGCATTATCAATATCAATATCAATCAATTGCAATAATATTGTAAATGTCAGTAACGAGTGGGAAAAGACGTTATTTAGTTTAATTTTGATTATATATATCGTAAATATTTTCCTCACCCCTGCTTTTGATACTAATTGTATCCACATTTAAACTTATTCTACTAATGCATGTTATAGCGCCTTTACTTTAAACTGTCAATTGCCTGAACTTTAAATGCAAATAGGATGTGCTCTGCTGGCCTGTTCTCTTAACATCAGTCAAAGAAGAGTTATTTGTGACTTTCTCAATGACTATGTCCTGACTATTTTTCAAGTGTCAAAATGACAACACAACTCTCCTTAGCTAAGTGCATATAACAAAAACTGTCAAAAAGAGGGCATGGTGTTAACCAAATCATAGGCAACATTTATGTTTACTACTAATTCGTAGTTTCTAGCTAGTTTTCACGTTGGTAAATAGTTGATTTTTTACAAATCCAGCAGACACGCAGCAACAGTTGCATTTATTCTAAGTCATGATTATCGCCGCCTGGTGAATTTATTTCCTATTTTCACCTTTTTTTTTAGCTCTGTTTTGATCTCCAGCAACTCCTGAGGGAAATATCTAACTATTTAACTGATAGATACTACACTATTTTCACCAACTAGTTGTTTCCTGTGTTATTCTGATGTTTTTGTTGGACTGGTCTGGACTGCAGTACAGTGATTTTTGACCTTTTACCTTCTTTCGATGAAACTGATAATTCAGCCAAAGGCGACACTATATGAAAGCAGTGTTGCAGGACAAGACCAACAACACAATAAGCTCAAAAAAGCTATAAAACTCTGCAGAGCTTTGGGAGTAGGTTGTAGGTTAATTACCACCCCTTTTTCACATACAAGTGATCCAATAATACTAAAAAGAATGAACCTCTGCTTTGTACCACACCACGGCAACAATGCAGAGTTCCGCCTCAGATATTGGATTTTAAGGTGGTGAGAATATAGTACATGAGGCACTCAAACATTGTCATCGCTTTCATTCCTTACAAGACACCTTATCTGAATATTAGCATTGATTTATTTATAGGGAATGACAATGTGTTGCCTGTGTTTAGTCTCAGTGGCCAAGCAAGCCGGTGCTTGATGTCCTGGACTGGGAAAGCTTAATTTCATGCACTGTTATCAATCACTTCCATTACCGCGGCCCACATGCATTTGATGGCAGAGGTAATAAAAGGAAAAACCAAATCACAGACAGTGTTTATGATGGAGCACGCCGCTCACGTCTATCTATACTTTAAGCCCTGCGCTGGCTCCCTCGTCGAAAGAGTAAATGCACAAGTGTTTTGATTGATAACCCCTCCACTGTATCATTTCGGTCCTTCCCCGTGCATTTATGCTCTCCCTCAGCAACTCCTTTGTTCCCTCTCACGGCGTTCTCTATTGCCTCTCTCAATCAGCCGCGCCAGGTCTATAAATACAATGACAAATCTGGCAGTGAGTTTGAGAGGGGACTTTTTTGCACCGCGGCGCTCCTCTGCATGAGACTCAGCCACATCGCAACTGTGCAAAACAAAGTAATGTGTATTTCAATCCTGCTCAGTTATATGAGCGGTGGAGGGGCTGCGTTTAATGATTATTACCGCGGTAATATCTTGAAAATGTCAGAGGGGGCAAGGCAGCCTCATCGCTTCTAGTTGAGATGTGGCGTGAGGCTGCATTTCAGTGTCGAGGTCGTAAAGTGATATTGTAGTTCCATTGCCCTAGTTACTGGATCCAATTTAGGGCATCGCTCAGCCTTAAATTTGTACCTGTCTGCAGTAGCGGGGAAGCCTAGTAAAGCTGTAACAGGATGAGCGATCGACTCATCTGTTTGTAATGGGCCTGAGCTCATTGGACAGCGCTCATAATTTGACCCGGAACAGGCTCTGACAGAAACAGAGCGCCAGATTAAGATGCATTCCTATCACACCTCCCCCTTCTCCTCCCTCCAGCAGCCTGCAGCTCCGCCCGCTTCCCTGTGACTCTTTCCCCGCTGGCCACTCTTATTTGCTGTGAAATTTCACATTAACCTTCCGTAACCCATGCAGTGCAGGCAACACCAAAAGCAACTTTCCAATCCACAAGCACTCCTCTCACAAAGATAATCGTTTGCCTTGTCATTTCTCCGCACCCCCACCACCACCCCAACCCAATCCAGGAGATAAACTCCAGCGCTGGAAAGAGCAACAATTTGCAGCCAGAGCTCCTGCACCGCAGGGACCTTATGATCCCATTCTGCAGTATCAGACGCTGAGGAGATGAGGTAAGCCTGTTTCTTCAGCCTCCCTTTCTGGTTATCACCCTCCCACGGGCAGACAAAAACGCGAGACGGAGGGTCCTTGGGAAAGCAGAGCATCTGCCACGCTTCAATATAGTTTTGGGTTTGACAACCGTTTTGACGAAATATAAATCAAATCTTCGGCAAAGTGACAATTCAGATTGAGGTGCGATTAGGTGTAATTGAATAAGAATCCTCTTGGAGAAGGAGAAATGGAGGGTGAAAAACAGGTTTCATGCCTCGAATACATTTTTCTATTTATGAATAACACAAGTTACACTGAAAGGCCTTATCGCTTCTGTTGTGGGCATCAATAATCTTATCAATTTGCCTCCCTGTATTGTTTTTCTCTCCACAGCCCAATGAGCTGTTATCATACCGTAAGCCTCCCAAGGACAGCGGATGGCAGGCCTCAGACTCGCTATAATATAGAGTCTACTTAAGTCCCCTGGTATCTCAGTTAAGAATGTCACTTGCAGAAATGAAGGGCACCAGAGAAAAATACAGGCTAGCGGGCGCTGAGAGGGGATTACAGGTTTTTGTCCAAGGGACAATCACGGCGGTAATTATTATGAATTGATTTTGCCGCAGACAGTCGAGTTTTGAAAGGAGAGAGATTTGAGAATGTGCAGATCGTTCAGTCATGGCGATGGACTTTGCTTCCCCGTAGTCATCAAAGTCCTCGGCTCAATGACTCCTGTTCAATTAAAAGCCCATTAGACAGCAGGTGCTTGGTTCCTGCATTTAACCTCACTTCTGCAGTGCCGCAGTCACCTTTTGCCCGCAGGACGTAATTAGAGAATCTGAGTTAGAAATCAGAAATATGTGACCGTCTTGCACACTATGTGAGAAAGGGAGCTGCGGCAGACTCCACCAGGTAGACCGAGGGCACTTTGACACATGCGGTTCAGTTCATCTGGTCCATACCCATAGAAAAAATACATTGATGATAGGGCCTGACAATACATACATGTTGTCTTTTCCTAGTTCTAAAGGCTGCATTACAATAAAGTGGTGTCATTTTAGCTGTTATGTTATTAAATATAATTACATCCACATTACTAATGAGTGTTTATCAAAATGATATGTTGTTAAAGTATGAATAGTCATCCCAATAACATGGATAACAAGGTAAAAAATATTGCATTTTGTTCATTCATAAATCCCCCAAATGTAAAGACACCATGTCCACTGCACTGCATTCGCCTCCAGGATATAATTATTAAACAATGGCATGTTCTTATCCTAACAAGAAACTTTTAATAAACCGCCAATGATAACTTGGCTAACTCTCTTCAAGGCATCTCTAAGTGCGGAATCTACATAAATCGCCAATATACACAGAACTGTGAGTCCGCCCCACAAAGGAAAGAGCATTAACATTAATGTTGCAATTATGGATTAAAAACTGTCAAATGCAGCAACACTGAGCCTCAGAAAAATGTCCCGATGGGGACAATAAAATATATTGTATTATCAATTTAAGGATTTTATTACCTGTATAACAAAAAAAAGGTATTGATACGATAGATGTATTTTAAAATACTGTATATATAGGTGAGAGAACCTTTTCCTTTAAAGAGTGTATGGCTGACCACAGGAGCTCCATTGAGAGGAATGTTATGACCAGTTCTATTGGAAGACATTTTGATGTAACGCATCATCACGTTTCATCTTTATTTTTTATGGGAAGAGAGGTGATTAAGTCAAGTCAAAGAGGTGGTGATGTTAAATTTCTCTGGAAATTGATTTTTATTTAAATAGCTATTATTACAGCTATTTTCTATTAACATATTTTTTTTTTTAGTGGCGCCTAAATATTTGTAATTTATGTGCTTTTCTATGATTTTATGATTATTTGATTTTTCTTTTCATTTTATATTATCTATATTTTTTTGAAATGTTTCTTGTTGCTCTTCCTACACTTTGTATATACAACGCCTGTTAGTCTGGTTTGTACAAACTTAAATACCATGTCATAGATCTATGGACCAGATACTGTATGGTCACCCAGGTCCTTTACTGGGTACTCACCTTATCGCTCTGTCAGACAACGACCAATTTAGAGTTTTTCCATATTGCCCAGCCCTAGCCAAAGTCAACATTATGAGCTGACAGGTAAACACATTCATTGGACGGCTTTGTTTACTGTCATCCTGTATCATGAGCATCGCTCCATGGACCTATGTGCGGAAACCAAATTCAGGAGACAGAAAGCGACTCCTGCAGCTCTTTACAGAACCCTTCATGTAGATTTATGTTCTCTGTTGTCTCAAAGAGCTCAAGAACTAACATACTTTTTGTTCTCACATTATATTCACTTATATTATCCCTTCTGGTCCACCTTAGAAAAAAAGGCAGTGCAACATAGCGGAAAAGGCTTATTCAAAGTGAATGAAAACACAGCCATTCTTAGTTTGAAAACATAATCCTAAATATTATATATAACAGGTAAGACGTGAACACGTCCTCACTACCACAACGACACAGGCAGTTACAGCACTGTGCTGGCTGGAGATACATCCATTTTCTCACTGGGGGCAATTCTTTAACTGGACTTCGATGTTTCTCTTGTGTTTTTGGTGGCATAAACAGAAAAAACAAGGAAAACTATGCTTGCATTTTGCACTGCATTGATTTCCGTTGCACTTCACAACAAACGCACCGAGTCTTTATCATAGCGTGTACCTATTGAGTAGCTGTCACGGACTGAAGCTTCAGCTCGTTTGACACGACAGGCTTTGCTTGCGCTCGGAGAACGTGCGCTTATTTATATGGGAACAAAAGTATCGTGTATGTCAGAAAATGAAACATGATGGATTGTTGGCTGGACAAAGAGACACAGATCAAGCAGAAGGGAAAAACCAGACTGTTCAACATGGAGTGAAAGAAGGGCCTTTCACTCTGTAGTAAAAAAAAAAGAAAGCAGAAACCATCAAAAGCCATGAAAAAGGCTCTAAATCCAAACACAAGCACTCAAGAGGAAGTCACGCCCTCTACAAACTGGAGGACACTCCAACGCACCCCAATACTCGCTTCTCTTTGACCTTTTCGTCCTATTTTTTATGTTGAACTAGTTGATTGAAGAAAGGCATTTCCTCAAACCTTCCATTCCAGAGGCACTCTCAGCTGACTTTAATAATTAGCATGCTCCTTTTTTTACCCAGCCTCCCCCTCCCCATTCTACTCTATCTAATTTTTTCCAGGCGTGAAAAAGAGCTCCGAACAAAGCAGCGTGGATGAAATGAATTGTTATCCCCCGCTAAAGCCCTCAGAAACCTCTCTTGGCCGTCAGATTTCCTCTCAGTGTCTCTGCCCGTCCCCATTGTTCTTTGACAGTGTGTGATATAAACGCCAGTGGCAGCCCTGATTACCCCCTCCCTCCTTCCCTCCCCAATCCATCTGCTGCAGTACTCACTATATCACAGCTGTGGTTCACTTTCTTCATCTAAAATGTATTTTAAAAGGGCCATTAAGGCTGCTCGCTGGGCATCCGCTGGGTCCCTTTCATAAAAAAATAAATAAATAAAGCAATTCAAGATTTTTTTTCTTGCTACACTATAACACAGCTCTACAAATATCACCATCATCTTGTCCATGTCCTTTCATGTTGGGATTAGCTGCGTCTAAAGTAATTTTTCCTTTCTATGACTCCCCATGTTCAAGGCCCCAAGATGCCCTGTCTAACTAGTGAACAATCTGCCAGTGTCAGTCAAACATTTCTCTCCAGAAGACGCCATTCAGCGCACTTTTGGTTTTGGTCGCTGTCTTTCATCTCCACCTGGTATTGATGACACAGCAGTGCCTCATCGCTGTGGGTTCAAATTTAATCAATGCACAAATATGTTCAGGAAGTCTGACAGGAGAAATAACAGATATCCATTTTATCATCTATGAACATCATGAAGTGGTTTGCCCAACGCGTGGGATGAGTGTTTGACTTCTGTTCTTAGCACAAGAACACGTATTCATACTTGATGAATGGACTGCACTGTGTCTCACGTCGTTTCGTCATAGTGCGAGTTTATTACATGCCATGTGCCACTGAGACGCCGGGGGCAGCCGGCGCAACATTGATGTCATAAACCACCATGTGTACAGGAACGTCCCCCGCTGGAGGACATTAAATTTACAAGGGAGGCATTTGCATTTCCATTTTTAATACAGAAACCAGAGAGAGGAAGTTTTTTGATCTTCCATAGATCTCACCAACACTCTGACGGCGGCCACTGGGCACAGTGTTTTTGCATTCTAAGTCTTGAACACAGCTGAAGACGGTCTTAAGAGATCCAACCAGCGACCCTGACATCTGGACGGGACATGACAAACTCCCACTTAGTGCATCCTCACTCGCTGCATACTGTTCACACTGCTGCTGCATGTGCTTAATACATATCTGATTGTATTCATGTTTCTTTCAGGAAATTTAATCCAAGCAGAGTTGGTGAACTGTGGAAGAGAAGCTTTTCAGACTTTGTTAAGACGCCGTTAAGCAAAAGCATGAACATATCATGAGCACTTCTAACCTGCTCTGAGCTCGCAGGAAGATTTTGTAAAATTCCAGTAATCCTCGACACCTCGCTTTAACTGCGCTTCCTATCATTCCTGGCTCACCTCGCACTGCAACTCGACTACTTTGGCGAAGTAAATATTCTGGACTCTCACCAAAATACCAATAAACTCATAAAAGGAAAGGACAGGATAAAACACTGTGTGCTTGATGAAAATGGCAGTTTCCTGGCAAAACGTCCTGCCGTACACAGTGTGCCTTTGCAAAAATAGAACCCATCAAGTGCAGCGGGGATTAAAGTGGCGAACCTTCAATTTACAAGTCATTTTTTTAAAGTTATGTAGCTCAAAACGGATGTTGCGCTGTAGATGGAGGCAGGCTGTGCAAGACAAGAGAGCGAGAAAAAATCAGGAAGTGGGTGTACTTTTTAGGCCTGTAGTCAGGGATGCTCCTGTCCAAGGAGATGCGGTCGCTGAGCTGAGCGTTGTAGCCGTACTCCTCGTATTTCCCCTCGGCGTCGCGACTGTCCTCTCCCAGAGTGGCAGCAGCTCCCCCTTGGCCCAGGCCTCCGGGTCCCTCAACTAGACCCATGGGCTTCGCCAGACCTGCCAAGAAAATGACACAACAGAGGGGACCATCATACAGATGTACACGGCCATGTGTAGAGAGAGACGCACATACACAGGGAATAACGGGGGAGACAGGTGAGAAGAGAGGCCAGGCAGAGGGGCAGCTGATGGACAGTCTCTGGCAGGGTGAGGAGACTGGTGTGTGGCAGCTCCGAGACCCAGCAGGGCATCATTACACTGTCTGTCAATGACAAAAGCTGCAAAACACCCACACGGATGCACACATCACAGAAGCCTCGAGAGGCAGCAGCAGAGAGGCCAACACTCGACTAGAGACTTCAGTACTGTTTCTTTCTAATACTATAATCCGCTACGTTTCAAGTGGTAGAAATCAAATTCACACAAAGTATGATGAAAAACATTCACTAGCAGAGTGTTAGTTTGTGAACAGGACCAATGTGTATTACACTGTAGTCAAATTAAAGGCTCATGTAATGATGGGGTGTGGTGAGGTTAGCATTATCGCACCTCTGCGCAGTTAAAAAAGGACGTTAATGAATCTATGATTTGAAGCACCACCAGGCAGACACGCCCACGGCGAACAGGTCGTGCAGCTGGGCCTGACTCACACACTCAGCGTGGATCCTCCTGCAGCGACTCTTACATTCACTTTTGAACTTCCACACTAGGGTTTTTGAAAACTTTGAGGGCAGCGGGGCAGAGTGGTCGAGTGGACTGACAATTTAATGTTAGCTGGTTATTAAGTGGCACGATTTGATTATAATCATAGAGCAGAGACGGACCGGCGCCTCCAGGCACGTGAGCTTCTGCAGACTCTCCCTCCTCCTCGCCAACCGCTATATGCTAATTTTTCATTACCACGACTGGCATGAGCTTTGCCAGATTGTTTCCTATCATAATTTGCGTCGTCTCCTACGTCATTTTGTTCCTCCATGACCAGAAACACCGATGTTCAAATACAGTTTATAAAAAGTGTGGTATCGGTGTCATTATTGAAATGAGTAAAACACCCCCTCTTATCACGCTGCACTGCTTACCTGCAGGTAACATATTAATGGCAAATACTCTTTGAAATTTCAATTCAGTGATATGATGATGTGTAAAAGATCATCGTGCTGTATCAAATAATGTAGCCTGCTGATGTTCAGTTGAGGTGTGGTCCATAAATGTAATATAAATATACCTGACAGAAGCAAGTGATAAGGAGAAAAAAATCCCTGTGAACTTACAAAGAAAGTTTTTGACCTACTTATGGAAAACTTGGGAAATGATACCAAATTGTAGTTTCATAGAGGTGAATAAAATTGAAAAGGAGGAAACCAACACCATATTTCAGGTAATCTGGAAACTCACACACTGCAAATAAATTAATAAAGTCCAAGGACCCTTTCTGACGCACCTCTGCATTTATCTTTCTCACACATTGCCTCAGTGTTCACATCACAAGCTCACGTTTCAGTTTGCTTAGTGGGTGAATCAGAGGCGGTCCTCGGTCACCCTCATCATGTGAGGCTCCTCGGGTCTGACACAACTAAGTCCCAGTGCCGGATTTAATGTGTCAGACTTAAAATATCCTTCTGCCCTCATTAAAATGACTCATGACTCATGTGTTTTTTTTACCGAGCGCCACTTTGGTGCTGTGACAGTGACATTTTCAAAAAGGGGAGAAGGAGTGTGCGGTGTCAAAAATTGATATCCTGGCTGATGAAAGAAAGCAGCCCATTCAATGATTCACACTTTTATTTCAGACGGAGCCGGGGAGGCTTAACCATATACTGCTTCTTCTTCTTCTTCTTCTTCTTCTTCTTCTTCTTCTTCTTCTTCTTCTTCTTCTTCTTCTTCTTCTTCAAAATGAGACTCTCTCTCTTTATCGTTATGTTTTTGACTTACAGCATTCAACATCCACTGCCGTCCTCCCTTATCCCATCTCAGAGCTAATTCAAACTTGTTAATTCATCTGTATATGGCTTAAATTATATATGAAGAGTGCAAATGTGATAGATGTTTTGTTTACGGAGAATTCCAGCTGCTCTCTGTTGAACCAACAGCTACTAAATGAGTACTGGTGTATAAGCGCTGTTAATGAGTAGAGTCTGTCTCCTGCTGCATGTGACAAAATGAGCTATTATGATCCACGGTTCACACAAAAGGCCTGTTTTTTTTTTTGCTTTTTTTTCACACAACAATTAAACGTATCTTTCTTGCAGTAAATGTTGCAAAGAAAGAAGAAGCAATAAATCAAGTATGTTTTTCAAGCTCTTCTTAACAGAAGCACGCTCTCAGCTGTACTCATACCTTCCTCTGCTCTCTGCCTATTGTCTGACTATTTAAAATTCCATGAAACTGCGGGATAATGTCAGATAATTGATATGCGAGCCAAGCTTCCAGTGTGGCCCTCCACAGGAAAAAAAAAAAAAAGAATCGAGCCGCGTCTGTTCTCCATATCAACAGATGGACACACAGACAGTAAGTAAACAGCGCATACCAATGAAGAGCTCATCTCTCAGCCCCCCCCCCCTCCAGGAACTGCGGAGTAAGCACCATATTTGGATGGCCTCAAATCCTCGGGTGCTACTGAAGATTTGTAATTGGAGCTGAATGGTTGCAAACTGGCGTCTCCCGCGAGAGGGATTTAGCGCGCCCTGCAACCAGCCAATGTGGTGGCATTTTGACAAGTATGGGTGGGGTTCGCGTCACCGACTGGCCATCTGGCACAGCGGCCGGTGTCGCACAATAACACAGATACCCTCCAGAGCCGGAGACTCGAGTCTGGAGGGCCTCTCCGTCTCTGCATGAGTCTTGGAAGCGGGACAATGCCTGCAGGGTTTGTTTTTCTGCGTTATTTCGCTTCCCCTGCCTTCCACTCTTCTCTATCTGATTGGAGGAAATTGCATTATGGGATGAGAGGGCCCGGACGTCTGATCCACCGTTGTCTGTCTGCAGCACTTCAACATAAGTTTAAAGACTCTGCAGATGCAATTTTATTACAGGGAGTTTGTATTCCTGATTTAAAAGAGTGTGTTTTTGTTTTTTTCTTAAATCTTGTGCAGGGTTTTGTCTTTTTGTAGCTGCCAATAAAAAACAAACACCTTCTTTGATAGCGCCTGGTAGGTCATCTGAGGTTCTGACTCATCTCTTTTGATTTCTATTTATTTCTTCTTCTTTTCTTTTTGTTACATTTGCTCGGGAGAAAGAAGAAGGAAAAACAAATTGAATGTGTGCGCTATTAATCAATGGCAGAGCCGCCCCAAACGCTTCTTTATACGCAGCAACGTTTCTTCACAAGCAAAAATAGCAGCTTTTAATGCGTCTCTTGAAAGGAAGGAATTGGACTGTGCAAATCTGTGGGCAGAGCTGCGAGGATTAGGAGCTATTCCAGCGGCACCGGTTAAAAATGTATGTACACATGATCCTGTGAGGCACTTTGTATAAAAGCATTCAGCAAGTGGCCTGTTATGTTTCTGGCATAAGATAATAAAAAAAATCATAAAAAAAAAATGATGACAATGATGAAAAAAGGGCTGCTTTCTGTGGTGCCGAGACAAAGATACCTGCAACTGCAAACATCTGAAACAACCGATGACGCACCTGTAGTCTGTGACTTCACAACTTTTCCATGTATTTTTCCCTGCAAAGTATTTTTTCATTCGCTACTTCCGGTGCGAGTTCACACTTCAAACACCACATTAGTGCTTTCATCATCTCACTTGGAGCCAGTCGCAGCCCAACATCTGCTTCTTCCCCTCGGTTTCAGCTGGATGCGGATCTTTGACACGTCGGGTGCCAATTTGAATCTCGTTGCATCTGTCCCCGCTCTCGTTCCTCGCAGTCCATTTGTCCAAACCCCTCCGACACGATACATTAAACACTAACAGCCATAAATAATACAGCGACCCTAAGAATGTGTCTGATTTGGCCTTTGCAAGATAGCGTCTCGGATTCAAAGATGACCCTGTTTTTAATGAAAGATTCAAGAGCAGGAGTGGATTTATGTGTGTCCAAAGTGATGCAGCTGGGTTCTAAATATTGATGGCGAGCAGCGGGTTGGGGGATTCTGAGATCTCTTCAAGTAGGGGGGGAAAATAACTCCTTGTGGAGAAGTTTGAAGCCTTCAAAGGCCAAAACAAATCTATGAAATGCTGAGGGCTGGGAGAGGAGCCGTGTTAATTCTAGCACCGCCACTCATGACAGCAGCCGGCGTATCAGGAGGATAACAACTGTGATTTGGAAATTGGTAGCACTAGACCCCTGAATTATATCAAAACAATGGATTGTTTCCCCTTTTGCAGTATTTAAGCATGAGCAAATATGGAGCATGGTGTGCATAAACAGCACAAACTTCAGAGGGAGGATGATAAGTTCATCTTTTACCCTTTTTAGCTCATTTGTTTTCTTTATTCCTTTGTTTTTCACACTGGTTCGCTAGTTAGGCAGCTCCACTAAAACAACCCAATAAAGTCACTGTTTGTAGTTTCTTTCCCTTCTCTGCCTGTTTGGAACACAGACTCTCACCCATCGGCTTTGACTAGATGCCGCCTTGGAGTGAAAATCTATTTTGGCGACGTGTGACAGGCGAAATCACACTAGCATGTGTCTTGTGCGTATTGTTAACACTGAATAGCTGGCTTCTTCTATCCAATAGTTGTAATTATAGGAGCGCAAAGCAAAGCTATAATCTGTATCTGTTCATTCCACACAGCGTATCTGCATTCTTCTGTCCTGATTTACATCGCAAGTTGTTGGGAATCATCTGCCGCCCCATTTTTCCATGTCTACTTCTATCGGGTGTTCAGCTCCTCATAGAGGAATCCCTTCATATTCACAGCATTCTCCTCACTAAAACAGTGGTATGCTGTTGACGGAAAATATGGCAACTCAGCTAATTGTGCAATATTGCTTATGAAAACTAGAATTACAGCCTCTCGGTTGTCTTCCCTGCGGGGACACTTACTTCACGTGGCGCAATGACGATCACCTGAAGCCCTAATCAGATCAAATGTTATCCCGAATTTGAGGAAATTTCCCCCTTCTGACCTCCAAATTAAATTCCCTCATGGTGTTTCTGACATATCACATTCATGAGAAGACAATGTGACACTGACCTTTGACCTTTAAAGGGGCTATATGCACACATTTTGGTTGCAAACATTCAAAAGTTGACTAAAACTATCAACAGAATTTGACTAAATAGCACTTTTGACATTATGACGTCTATGTATTGTGTTAGCATGCTAACCAGCTAGCTGCGGCCTGTCCTGATTCAGAGCTCCTGTGCTAGCGATGCAAACACTTACTCTACCCTGGCTCCCAGTCTGAAGCGCAGGCTGCAAAGCTAACTGAGCTAACTAGCTGAGGGCAGCTACGGCTAGCAGCAGTTGGTTGTTGCTCAGGCGAGGCGCTGCCCCCTATTTGTTTTGAGTATGGATTTGATAGGTGGCCAGTTTTTACATACTGCACCTCTAACCACGTAATTTGAATCTGTTCATTCTTTCGAACTAGAAGAAATTTCGTCAAGGCATATTGAGATATTGAGTTCACAGGAATGGGACTGTTTGAACTATCAGAAATATGAGGGTGTGCGTACAATGGCAGAAGGTCAAGACAAAATTAAGTAGAGGTGTCTGGCTCTCTTTGCCATTTTGCAAACACCTCTGAGACGGCTACCTTTATCCGCTAATCATTTTTCTTTTGAGACGACATTTGCTTAAATTTGTCAAGCTTAAGTATTGCATCAACAGGTAAAGTATAACACCTGCTCGGAATCAGTCAGGCTTTATCCCACAGTGTGAAACAAATCTTTGAAGAGGTGATTCTCATTGTTGTAAACACAGCTGTTTATCATGCAAATTATATATTTGTATATATATATAATTCTATTTGTTTATATTTCAGCAAATCTGCATGTTAAGTCAAGCTGCATTAAATAGCAAGTCTGAATCCAATGACCATGGAGGAATATCTGATATCTTTTGTGTGATTTCTAAGCCAAACTAGAATGGCACTCAGAAGAGCGCATTCCTCTGCCAAGGCCCAACAGTCCTCTTGAATTCAATCAAGTATATGAAAAATGGCTACTAGATAAAGGTTTTTCTTCAGAACAGCGTCAAGTTGAACTCGCCCACAAATATCAACAACCTAAACACAGCAGATCTCTTTCATCAAGATCCGTATATTACTCCCTGAGAAACTAACACAAATGTTGAAAAGCGGACTTTCTCACAATGCTAGAGTAAGTGAGAAACAATTCCCGGATCCATCCCTTTATCTAGATCTGAACCTGGAGTTATTGCATCTGTTCTTGGCTGAGACCCATCCTCCATCCAGCTTTCATGAAAATCCGTTCAGGAGTTTTTGTGTCATACAAACCAATCAACAGACAAATGGACAAAACTTAATGCCCTTCATGGAGGTAATTACAGCTGAAGGTCAGTCTGATGGATGTCAATTTAGCAGAATGAAATAGCACAAATTCTCGTCTGTCTTTGTCTGTTTATATCTCAAATTTTATTTGGTTACATCCTTAGTATTGATTATAAACATCTCATTGTCAGAAATCTCATAAAGGAATACAAAACAAATCAAAGTGCAGAGATGCAATGAATATCCAATGAAATCATTAATTATACAGTCTGGAAGGCTGGACTATATGTCTCTCCTTCAGCGGGTGTCAAAATTAAATGTTGGTAATGAAATGGCAGCATGACTGTAGGCCAACAGTGTAAATAAGAGGAATGCTCGCTCCATGTGAAATAGCCATCATTGTCTGTGGCTGACTGCTGATTGTCAGGTTAGCAGCTGAATTCATTATCGTGATTCCTCAAGGCTGAGCAGAATTGATTCTTATCTGTTTCTGAAACTGTCGGCCAGAGCCCTCATCTCCATATCATTACTGGAATATATTTCATTTCATCAGGCCTCTCCGAGCTGTGATGCGGTGCCCGGGCAGCCCGCCGCCATTACACACCGCACAACAACATACAGGCGCGCCCGCGATGTGTATCATTAAGATACAGTCAGAGCATCAAGTGTGTGTCAGTGTGGAAGAGAGAGAGTGTGACATTTTCTTATTTCTCATCAAGTCTTTGGCGCAGCAGGCTTAGCATATAAACAGCGTTGGTTTCTTTGCCATAATTGGGCATTACAGATAAGAAGCATATCTAGTACTGCAGCTGGGCCCGTGAGGCTGCCATCCCATCAGCACCTACGCACCAGGAGAAGGCCGGGAGTGACATGCATGGCTGATGACAAGGGAATCAGTGGGACTAAGAGATGAGGGACAACAGCTGAGCTCCAACAATGACAGATCCAGCCAGTCAGAGGAGTAAACTCAAAAGTAGCACATTCTTTTGTTAATAATAATAATAATAACAATAATAATAATAATAATACTGTCTGTTTTTCAGGAGGCTTATTTTTAGCTGCTTTCAGTCACAGAACAGCAGAAGAAAGAGAGGCAATGAAAAGAAAAAAAAACAGGTAGTTACATCTGAGTGTAATTCAAATTAGGTCTGACCTGCAGACCATCAGAATGAAAAAATGCTGTTTTGTTTTTTTTTAATTATCACATGTTTATCCTTTACTTTACTAGCTTTTCCTTTACTAAACTAGCTACTTTTACATATCTACGTCTTGCAGTTGACCGTTTGCTACACTCTTGCACAAAACATCCAGCAGGTCTGTCAAGCTGTAGATAACTCACATGTTGGAACTGTAGTAAGAATCAAAAAACAAACAAACAAAAAAAAACAGGTGTGGAAGCTGAGAACAAACAGCACAAAATTAGTTGTAATGCCTTTATCTCGAGATCACAAGTCAAATATTTTTATCTCGAAAAATAACAAGCTTGTTTTTTTCTCCTGATAATTTAAATTCATTTTCTCGCTATGTCAACAAAACAGAAACGCCCAATTCATTGAGTTGCTGAGATAATCCGTCACATGAAAACCATATTAATTTTTAAAAAATCCAAGCCATTCTCACCTTCCATATCGAACCGTTAGCATTCCTGGCTAACTAGCTAAACTTATTCCCCGATACTTTAAAACGTTCACCACACACACTCTTCAGTTATCATACTAAAGCTTTTACTCTTGTGTAACATGAAAACATATGATTCAAAAATACCGCTTAAGCTGGAACAGCCAAACAGTGTTACATTCGTACAAGGATTGTAGCTCCACAATGAAACACATGAACCATTTTGTTTCTTTATTTTCCACGTCTCCTACATGAATGTCATTAAGTCCTATTATTATTTTTCTTTCCACACTTATAGTTCCTATTAAGTCATATAGGAAGGGCTTTTCAACTGATTGGTGGCACTAATGTTAGCTTAATTAGCTAGCTAGCTTCAAAAACAGCAGCAATTATTTAAAGAAAGATTATTAAGAATTTTGAGTGGTAAATCTGTCACTGTTATTTCTGTAAACTTGATCATAAACTATGAGGGGCCGTCAGGGACATTATTCAGAATTACCTCTCACACACACATGTGAAATGCTCTCACATAAACAACTGAAAAAATATTCACTCACACACACTACTGAAACGCTCTCACACACACTACTGAAACGTTCTCACACACACTACTGAAAAAATATTCACTCACACACACTACTGAAACGCTCTCACACACACTACTGAAACGTTCTCACACACACTACTGAAACGTTCTCACACACACTACTGAAACGCTCTCACACACACTACTGAAACGCTCTTATACACACTACTGAAACGCTCTCACACACACTACTGAAACGCTCTTACACACACTATTGAAACGCTCTCACACACACTACTGAAACGCTCACACACACACTACTGAAACCCTCTCACACACACTACTGAAACGCTCTCACACACACTACTGAAACGCTCTCATACACAAACTGAAATAAAAATATAAGATAACTTTCTTTGCCAAAGAAATGAAAAGCATGTTGGAACTAGCAATACCACATCACACACAACAACTAGTGCTCTTCCAGCATGCGACACACTGACGAATGACGTAGGATGTGCTGCGACAGAGGAAAAAAAATTGGATCGGCCCGTGGATCTGTTAATTTTTCCGATCCCCGATCCAGCTGTTTTTGTCAATAACGGAGCCGATATCCGATCTTAATATCGGATCAGTGCACCCCTAATATATACATACATACATACATACATACATACATATGTCACAGGGGTAAGGTAATTTTATTGTGTATTTTAAACTCCCAGTGTTTTTAACTTGTAATATGTTTGCTTTTTAGTGTGTATTTTTTTTAGTGTGTGTTTTTATTGCATGTCTTTTTCACTGGGAGTGTGTGCTTTTATTTTTGAAAACCTGATCCTAGTTGTGACACCCCTAAACCTAATCACCGCACCTGAGAGGTTGGCCAGCCTTTAAAAAGGACCTAAAGAAGGAGGAAGGGGACAAGAAAGACAAGAAACGAACGCAGAGGCTGCGTGGCAACGAGAGTGTGAGGGCGAATGGCAGCACCAGAACGGCGGGCACTGGGGACGACGGCGCCGTAACACCAACAGCATATACACATACATATATACACACACCCACGACCACATTTCTGGTTTAATGAGTTTATGGAGGCAGGGTTTACTAATGTTTCTCACAATGCACTACAAGCAGGGTTATTTTTAGTTACATGACCCCTTGGAATTTGTTTACCATCTAAATTCCAGACACAGACAGACACACAATAAACATTGTGCAAAATAGTAGAGCCCGACTGATTTACTGGTATTTGGCTTGATCTATTCACCGGCTGATTTAAAAGGTTTTAAAAACCTTATATTACTAAGGTTTTAAAGGTTTTATATTAAGTATAATGCAGCAAAGCATGCTTGGGGTAATCACAAATTGGTGTAATGACATAGTTTGGCCAGCAGAGTGTGTTTCAATGGGGGATAAAACAGCCGGTGTCAGGAAATGTGACAGCTACCTCACTAATGGTTAAACTATAAACCAGCACAACAATTACAATTGGCAACATAACATAAGCCACCATGTTCTGAACAGACACACTTAAAATGCTAACAAAAAGCAAAATGTTGGTTTTAGAACATAAATAGCAAACTTTTGTTGACCTGGTCATTATTTCGTTTTTATATGCAAAATGTTGTGCGTGTAAGAGAGCATTTCAGTAGAGTGTGTGAGAGCGTTTCAGTAGTGTGTGTGAGAGCGTTTCAGTAGTGTGTGTGAGAGCATTTCAGTTAAACAGGAAGGCCTTCCTGTCACCTGACCGAAACAGGAAGACTCCACACAGGGAAATGCATGTGCCTTTGCTCAGTTTGAAGTACTTCAACCCTTGCTTCAACCACAATGTATATTCATCTGATATTCTTCGTTTTTCATATACATATATGTATATACATATACATACATATATATGTATGTATATGTATGTATGTATATGTACATATATGTATATATCTATATATATCTATATATATGTATGTGTATATATATATATGTATGTATATATGTATGTATATATATGTGTATATATATATATATATATATATATATATATATATATATATATATATATACATATATATATATATATATATATACGTAAGGGATAATGCCCAACGGGGTGTCCATTTTCAGGAATAACTGACGACGCAAAGTCAATTAATTCCTGATAATGGACGACGCTTTGAAGGGCATTATCCCGCTTATACCATGGTCACTTGCCAAAGAAAAGAAATTAAGACCATTCATTTACATTTTCATGTGTTTTACAATCAAAATATAAAGTTTTTCACAAGCCATAACTAAGTTTCCCAGGTAACACCTGAGTTTTTCACTAATACCTGGAACGATCATTACTCTCCCGTAAGGTTCTTATGCAACGGAAACGTTGTTCACTCCTCCAGTAAATAGGACGGACCTTAGATACGACTTGGCAACGGGAGATATTCTAGTCCACTCAGCGATGAGCCAGAAAGCTAACGCTATGCTAGCAAGATTCAAAGTCAATAAACAGTAAATATAATTTGACAGTATGCTAGCTAACAAGACTAGCTAGGTAACCAGTCATGTCATTGTCCCCAAATCAGTATCATGATTTTCACGAACAAATGACCAGCCATGTGTAACATTACTGTGGCCGCAGCCTGAAGTAGAGAGCTGAGCAGTGAACAGGATGTGAGATTATTCGCGTATCAGTAAATTTAGAGGGGAAGTGTACTTTCTGCAGCTTGTGTGTTACAGTCGCCACCTTGTGGTGTTCAGAGGATAAGGCACTGAAGGACTGACTGACTGCACTCAGCTCTGGAAATAAAATATTCAGATTTGATACGCCAGCTAGCGCATTGATTTAGAACAGTAAACAGACTATTTGACTGGAACTGCTTAGTAGGTGTCCGTATATCAGGGGTTAATGGACACCCTTCAGCCAATCAGAATCGATATGTATATATGTATATGTATATGTATGTATGTATATGAAAAGCGAAGAATATCAGATGAACATACATTGTGGTTGAAGCAAGGGTTGAAGTACTTCAAACTGAGCAAAAGCACATGCATTTCCCTGTGTGGAGTCTTCCTGTTTCGGTCAGGTGACAGGAAGGCCTTCCTGTTTAACTGAAACGCTCTCACACACACTACTGAAACGCTCTCACACACACTACTGAAATGCTCTCACACACGCACAACATTTTGCATATAAAAACGAAATAATGACCAGATCAACAGAAGTTTGCTATTTATGTTCTAAAACCAACATTTTGCTTTTTGTTAGCATTTTAAGTGTGTCTGTTCAGAACATGGTGGCTTATGTTATGTTGCCAATTGTAATTGTTGTGCTGGTTTATAGTTTAACCATTAGTGAGGTAGCTGTCACATTTCCTGACACCAGCTGTTTTATCCCCCATTGAAATGCACTCTGCTGGCCAAACTATGTCATTACACCAATTTTTGATTACCCCAAGCATGCTTTGCTGCATTATACTTAATATAAAACCTTTAAAACCTTAGTAATATAAGGTTTTAAAACCTTATAAATCAGCCGGTGAATAGATCAAGCCAAATACCAGTAAATCAGTCGGGCTCTGCTATTTTGCACAATGTTCACTGTGTGTCTGTGTCTGGAATTTAGATGGTAAAAAAATTCCAAGGGGTCATGTAACTAAAAATAACCCTGCTTGTAGTGCATTGTGAGAAACATTAGTAAACCCTGCCTCAATAAACTCGCCGTTCTGGTGCTGCCATTCGCCCTCACGCCCTCATTGCCACGCAGCCTCTGCGTTCGTTTCTTGTCTTTCTTGTCCCCTTCTTCCTTCTTTAGGTCCTTTTTAAAGGCTGGCCAACCTCTCAGGTGCGGTGATTAGGTTTAGGGGTGTCACAACTAGGATTGGGTTTTCAAAATAAAAGCACACACTCCAAGTGAACAAGACATGCAATAAAAACACACACCAAAAAGCAAACATATTACAAGTTAAAAACACTGGGAGTTTAAAATACACAATAAAATTACCTTACCCCTGTGACATATGAATGTATGTATGTACATATGTATGTATATATTAGGGGTGGACCGATCCGATATTAAGATCAGGTATCGGCTCCGTTATTGCCAAAACATCTGGATCGGGGATCGGAAAAATGCACAGATCCACGGGCCGATCCAATTTTTTTTCCTCTGTCGCAGCACATCCTACGTCATTCGTCAGTGTGTTGCATGCTGGAAGAGCACTAGTTGTTGTGTGTGAGGTGGTATTGCTAGTTCCAACATGCTTTTCATTTCTTTGGCAAAGAAAGTTATCTTATATTTTTATTTCAGTTTGTGTATGAGAGCGTTTCAGTAGTATGTGTGAGAGCGTTTCAGTAGTGTGTGTGAGAGCGTTTCAGTAGTGTATATAAGAGCGTTTCAGTAGTGTGTGTGAGAGCGTTTCAGTAGTGTGTGTGAGAACGTTTCAGTAGTGTGTGTGAGAGTGTTTCAGTAGTGTGTGTGAGAGCGTTTCAGTAGTGTGTGTGTGAGCGTTTCAGTAGTGTGTGCGAGAGCGTTTCAGAAGTGTGTGCGAGAGCGTTTCAGTGGTGTGTGTGAGAACGTTTCAGTAGTGTGTGTGAGAGCGTTTCAGTAGTGTGCATGAGAGCGTTTCAGTAGTGTGTGTGAGAGTGTTTTAGTAGTGTGTGTGAGAGTGTTTCAGTGGTGTGTGTGAGAGCATTTCAGTAGTGTGTGTGAGAACGTTTCAGTAGTGTGTATAAGAGCGTTTCAGTAGTGTGTGTGAGAGCGTTTCAGTAGTGTGTATAAGAACGTTTCAGTAGTTTGTGTGTCAGCGTTTCAGTAGTGTGTGTGAGAGCGTTTCAGTAGTGTGTGTGAGTGAATATTTTTTCAGTAGTGTGTGTGAGAACGTTTCAGTAGTGTGTGTGAGAGCATTTCAGTAGTGTGTATAAGAACGTTTCAGTAGTGTGTGTGAGAGCGTTTCAGTAGTGTGTGTGAGAACGTTTCAGTAGTGTGTGTGAGAACGTTTCAGTAGTGTGTGTGAGAGCGTTTCAGTAGTGTGTGTGAGTGAATATTATTTCAGTAGTGTGTGTGAGAACGTTTCAGTAGTGTGTGTGAGAGCGTTTCAGTAGTGTGTGTGAGTGAATATTTTTTCAGTTGTTTATGTGAGAGCATTTCACATGTGTGTGTGAGAGGTAATTCTGAATAATGTCCCTGACGACCCCTCATAATAAACCCTTTGTCAACAGAAAGCTTCAAAGATGTAGCAGCAGTAGCTTAATGGAGGAGACAGCAAACATCGATTCAACGAGGGCCATCATGTTTTCTCTGCACTAATTGAATATCAACACATTATGTTGGATATTAACAGATTAATTTAGTTTATTTTTTTATATCAATATTGAATTTTAGAATCCTCATCACTCAAACAAGTGTTACAAATATGAATTTCTATCTCTTTCTAAACAAAGGCAGCTAATGTTGTTTGTTGAGTCCATTCAGCCACACTCGCAGGGTTTGAGCAGGTAAGTACTGTCGAGGAGGTATTTGCTGGTTCTAATGCAGTACTTAAGGTCAAAATGCTGCTTCATAAGCTTGTTAACAAGCTTAAAACCTCCTCATCTGATTAGCCAAAATCGGGGGCATCCACAGCACAGCAGTGATGCTGATAACCCTCATGTTGCTCATTTCTTCACAGAATGGGCTGCTGATAAAGCTTGACCATTGTTTGCTTGTTGGGAGTCTGGTGGCCATCCGTCAGTCGACCTTAAAAAAGAATTCTGCGACTTGTTTATGTCCTTCAAATCTAATTGGACCTCACTGCAGCTCCCACGGCATGCCATTGGTAGGCAATAAACAACAGAGGGAATGGGCAATTACTTCATATCGCTGCTGGACATGGTAATAGTTATTGGCACGCCAAGTCCTCCTCTCACCATAGTTATTCCCAATGGCCATAGAATACAATTTGTGGTCTGTGCACGATTTAGAAAAAAGGGCAGTGACCTGGGATATGAGGACATGATTAAGTATGCCATTAAAGAGCTCAAGACAAATCATGGAGGAATTGTGACAGCTAGCGAACGTTTCCAGCCTGTGCGCCCCCCTTGCTACATATTGCCGCTGTCAAATGAAAAAATACAAAACTGCGAATGATTGCTTATTCTGTCTCGCACTTGGACGGCATTGAAAGAGATACGGCATCAGGGTCTGTTTGGGAAGTGTAAATTGGAGGGATTTGCTGTGTGAGGCTCAATTTGAAAATTCAATGCAACAGTCTGACACCAATTACTGACTTTATCTGACTTATTTAATTAATTTTAGACTCACACCTAGTTTCAAGATGCTTTTATTCTCTATTATTCTTTATGTTTGCTGAAAGGCAGGCAGCTGTGCCAGCTTTGCACTTGGTTCATTGCTTGTTCGTCTCTTGAGTCCATCATCAATTTTTACTCTCTCAACTTGTGAAAGACATGCAGAATTGTGTCCGAGCAGCTTAATTTCAAATCAAAAGTTCTGAGAATCATTAATTACGCTAATGTAACGTTCACTGACATAAAACTAATGATGCAAAAATGCAACTCTTTTGTCTGTATTTTGCATATCTGGCCTGAGAGGAGAGGTGGTTGTTTTACTTGAGTATTTATGTCATGGACTTTAAATCCACTACATTTGAAAGACAAATATTGTACTTTTCAAAAATGTCATTGTTAGCCTTTGGGAGTCTTCCGATAGTTATAATTCAATCAATAAAGAGATAAAATGAACATTTCCAGAACATATCGAAACCCTCACCCCCAACCCCAATCTAAGATGATGACCCCTCACTACCAGATCACACAAGGCCATTTCCGATGTCCATGTTTGCGATTTTTTAAATGAAGAAGGTTCAATATCATGGTCAGTTTAGACCTTAAAAACAAACTCTGACACATTTCAGCATCAAGCCTTCATGTGCCCAAAAATGTGCCCTCTGATACGGCTTGATGCTAAACCACGTCAGAAATTCAAAAGAATTTTACTATTTTCAAGGGAGTGCCTTTGAGATTTCTCACGGTTTTTAAGTCTACACGTAACCTATCCAAAAAGGCACTTCCAAAAAACTGTTTTTGTTTCCAGGAAGCTCCCACCCTTAGATTTTTGGAGAGTTTCCTACTGAGCTTGCTAGCTAATGGCTTCTACAGCTAGCGGTGGTTATCATTTTCACTGGTAATATGCTGCCACCTCGTTGCTGAAGTATCAATTTGACAGGTGGCCAGCAAAGACGACTTTTAAACTTTTGTTGGCATCACTTTTGCAAAGACAGTGTTAGCAAAATGGGTACTGCTAACAACCCGGCTACTGTCAAAGCAAGTAAAACACATGGTTGTAGGCAGGGCTTGTTACGTACTGATCTAGTAGAAGTAATGCTTGTTTCGGACCGTCTCAAGTCCCTGTGGTAAAAGGCCATCAACTTCAGGTGGAAGGCCTAATCACAAAGTTAACGCGAGGTCTATAGGGAACCATTCTATATGGTGTCATTTTTCTATAGCAGTTATACTGTGCAGCCAGTATTTACTTAAGAATGATTCAGCAAAAAAAATAAAAAGTTGTCTATGGCCAGTATAAGTGTTTCAAAAAGGAAATCGGACTGAACAGCTTCCATTTGGAGTGGTATCTGACTTTGACTCAAACTGTGCACTCTGTCCACCACTGCACTCTTCCAAATGAAAAAACCTCACATCCACGTTCCAAAATCCACCCACTCCAAACCGATATCATTTATATACAGTTTCCCACCCCCGTCGTATAATATCACGCATACATGTTCAAGAAGTACATAAGTCTCTCTTTGTGTGTTTTTCACAGTCACAGTGTGTTTCTGTCCCGCAGCAGTCCCGCTGTGGGGTTGACTGGCTCAGTTGTATTGTCTCTATAAAAAGCTAAGTGACTGAGTGGATGCATTGTAATTTTTGAGAGGCAGTGCCTGCTGGCTGGTCGCCAGATGCCAAGCAAAACTCAAAGTGACAGAGTGACCCTCAAATAGCTGCCGAAGCTCAGGCATAATAACAAGATCATGCGGGAAAAAAGTCCACGGTTGCAGCTGTTTTGGGGGCTGTGAAGCTGTGAAACGCGCTTAATGACTGTCAAGCCACGTTTTCTGGATCATTTCGACATCAGAGTCAGTCGGAACACGTAACTGTGTCTTCGACAAGCAAACGGAAGAGCTGACGTTCTCCATGTGCCCTCTCTGTTTCTTTTCCGTGTGCTCCTCAATTCATCAGGTCTGATTGGTCTGATTTGTAGATGCATGGGGCATTAAGCTATCTGTGACCTCTACTGGTGACCAGCGTGAAATACAACAACACCGGCAGCAACCTGCCGTCCCCTTTGAGCCAGAGCTGCTGCAGCCTGTTATTTACACCGATGATGAAGTCGCTATTTCCGAGGAGAGAACAGTAAGCTAGTAAATAGGAAGTGACTTTACTGATGGATTAGAAAATCATTCAGTGACAACTCGCTAAGCAGCAACATTCCAGCGTGCTGATTCCTCGCTACTCGGCTTGTGTGCGAACCTTTCTGATGTAGATGAAACATCACGACTCAAAACACGTCCCTCATTACTGTCGACTGGATCGGATGGAATATTTTGAGTCAGCTGAAAATGCCTGCGGGTGTTGAGTTTTATTACAAACCTGACTCGAAAATATTTAGTATATTCTTTTTTTTTTTCTAGATGTATTTTCAAAAGGAGCAAATTGAGCAATCACTCTTGCCAGTCACCGCAATTAATCAAGCCAATCAACTTCTCGCGGATGCACTTGTTTTGTTGGAGAGTTGTTTGCCCTCCAAGGCAGTCCAACATTTCTGTGGCAATCTCGTACAACGCCGCTCACATTGGCTAGAAGGATGCGACCAGGGGCGAACACAACGTTGTGAGAAAATTGTGCTGGTGATCCCACTTAGCCTGAGTTTATCTGAACGAGCACTGGTCAGCCCAAGAAATACACCAACTTCAAGAAATGTGTTTATTTCC
Organism: Diplodus puntazzo; assembly: GCA_963678695.2. Classification (NCBI taxonomy): domain Eukaryota; kingdom Metazoa; phylum Chordata; class Actinopteri; order Spariformes; family Sparidae; genus Diplodus; species Diplodus puntazzo. The sequence goes on along the minus strand of OZ023159.1, from coordinate 16,402,339 downwards.
CTGCAGCGGTGACCTGCGCAGGAAGTCAGCGGGAAGCTATCCAACCTCTACTTTTCCGTCAGCCATGGATTGCCGTCTTTTTCACAGAAATAATATTTTTTGAGTCTTTAAACCGACAGAAACTGAGCAGAAAAAAAGTAGAGTGTAAAAAAAAAAAATCACGATCTAATCACCGGAATGCCAATGGAAAGTCAGGTGAGGTCACATCGTACGCAAAACATTTACGAAGCTTGACAGTAAAACAGCTGCCCAGCATTCTCATGAGCAACTGAAGTAGATGGGGACTTAGGAACCAAAGAAAACATAAAATGGCTCTGTAGAGTAATCCAAGTCTCTGGAAACCCTCTTGACCCCAAATGTATTGACACTGCTACACCCTTGGCGCACTATCGAGCCTCCGTACCAACAGGGCTGCATGCTCACGTTTTTAGCCTAGCAGCGACGGTGAGGCTTTATAGCTGCCTCTCAAATCAATTTGGGATCTCTGGGCTTCCTGAGGCTTGGATTATGCCAGATAAGCTGGATAAGCTTTTTTAATTTTTGTTGTTTACCTTTTAAAACAAGTCCCCATCTACTTCAGTTGTTAAGAGAATGGTGCATCGTTGTTTTGCTGCAGAGCTCCAGATATCTTTCTTTGGACTGCGAAGAGTCTCCCAAATTCTTTATTGACATGGAGGTGAGTACATACTGACTGAATTTACATTTTTGGGTGAACTCATCCTTTAAAATGGCACTATGTAGTTTTGGAGAAGATAACAATAACAATATTTATGAGGTAATAAAACAAACTCAGAAGTGAATAAACAAGCTGTTCTCAGAGGAAAATAAGGTCCCTAGAACACTGTTTGAAGCTGGAGAGGTGGCAGGGTCCGCCACATACAAACAAAAACAAGGAAATTGTTTGTCATTTAAAACCAGCTATTCAGATTATTCAGTCATGAAAACAAAGAGAGTTTGTTTATTTAATTTGTTTAGGCATAAAAAAGGACCAAAACTACAAATTGCATGATTTTGACATTTAGTAGACCAAGAGACTATTCAAATGAGTAAATAAGTGAACGTTGCAACTGGAATTGTCATTAATTAAAACAAACATCCCTAAATACATATATTTACGTGCAAACAGTTGCCTAATGGAACGTGGCAAATTGAAAATGTGTGAGGAATGAATTGTGAGGACATTCACAGTTGGTCTGCTGCTTTATCAAACACTGATCCTGCTTGTGTTTTGCATCACGTCCTGGATCCAGATCAGTCCCAGTCGTATCTTTGACATCAGCTGTGATTGTGTTTGATGCCCCCAAAACAGGAGATCAGACCAGGAGGAAGACAGAGTCATGCGTAAGTTGATTTTACAGATTTCTGCTCTGCCCAGGAGATATATTAAAAAACAAAACAAAAAAAACCCGCGGCACAGACTAATGGCCATGTAATGAAATACAAGTCTGTCAGTCCGCCATAGAGCCAGACTCTCCTTCAAAACTCCGACAGCTTGTTAAATGTGATCTGTTTGAGCAGCGAGCCGGCGGTGCCTCCGGTGAAATGAGCTGCCAGGCGGAGAGACAGACTTCCTCCCGAGCGGGACTGCGCGCAGATCCGCAGACATCAATACATACGTTTATGTGAAAGTTTACAACGAGTCAATTATAGGGCTGATGGAGGGGAGGGTGGAGGGGGTGGGTGGCGCACAGTCTGATGGGCCGTTAAAGTTACGGCCCAGTAAAAGTCTGTCGATGCAAACGGTACATCAGCCCGCTTCATTGGCTCCTACAGGCTGGGTCGGAGCTTCACCTTGTTCATGTGCAACATGAAACTGGTTTGTTTTCACTAAATGCGCGCGGACCTCACTGAAGCCTGCGCGTCTTTTAAGTTGTTGGCGTGCTCAACACTGCGCCAGGACTGTCCTCTCCGCCTCAACCTCCCCATGAGGTGTTACACTATGATGAAGATGACGATGCTGACCTCTTTACAGTGAACAACCGAGTCGTCCCCCCCCTTACCGTTCAGCTGGTTGTAGACCACGTCCTCCAGCCTCTCCAGCCTCTGGAGAATGGACTGCCTGTCCACCAAGTTGGAAACTTTGCCATTCCTGGCTCGCAGCCTCTGGTCAGACATACGCCCCATCTGGACGAGCTCCTCGGATCGGTCCTGGATCCTGCAGTACACCGAGAACAGGATAATCCCCACGAACACCAGGATGTTGACGGTCAGCAAAGTTTTGATTTTGCGTGCCACAGCCATGAAAGAGGACCTTCGTCTGGCTGACTCAAGTCAAGCCCCCAGCAGCCGTGCGGTGTGGTGGCCTGCTCTGCCACCGGAGTGTGCGTATATTCCAGAGGGAAGGTCAACTCGTAAGGAACCAAAAATAAAAGAAGAAGAAGTCCCGGATACGTTCAGCACCACGGACAGCACTCACTTCTTCGCACCCCTCCTCCTCCTCCTCCCCGTCACATGGAGGTTCAAGGTGGGGGAAAGGTTGCGGGCGGACGCGGCTCTCGGCTCTCTGAGCGACGGCTTCTTTTTTTTCTTTTTTCTTTTTTCCACGAGAGAAACCGCTGCATGCGATCGAGCTACATATTACGATGTGACGATGTGACGCCGGGGGAGACATGCATCCCCCCGAGGAGAAGGAGAAGAAGAAGGAGAAGAAGAAGAAGAAGAAGAAACCAGCTGCGGAACATCTCTCCTCCGCGCAAAAACAAAACAAAACGTGATAAGTCGCCTGCTTCCCCCTTCAGCCCCGGCGCGTCTCGTCCATCTTTACCGGGAGATGCTCTGCGATAAGCGGCCGTGTCGGAGCATCCTCCTCCGGCTGTGACATCCCTCCCCTCCCCTCTCTCTCTCTCTCTCTCTCTCTCTCTCTCTCTCTCTCTCTCTCTCTCCGGACGATCAGTAACCCGCTCTGCGTAAAAAAAGAGAACCCGTGGAGCTTATGTCCAGAAAATATGTGCATGCTTCATAAACAAGGCGGCGTTTCTCTCTCTCTCTCTCCCTCCCTCCTCTTCCTCCTCCTCCTCCTCTTCTCCCTCTCTCTCTCTCTCTATCTGTCTCCCTCCCTGTGTTTGTGTCTCCTCCCGTCAGTCCATTGTCGCCCCCCCTCCCTCCCTCCCTCTGTGTGTGTCTCCGGCGCAGAGCAGGCTGAGCTGAGCGCAGATTCGCCCTCACATGCTAGTGCGAGAGAGATGCAGCCGGACTCTGGCATGCTGTCTCTCCTCCTCCTCCTCACCCCAGCCTCTCCCCTCTCTCTCTCGCTCTCTGTCGGGGAGGAAGAGCCGCCGCCGCTGCTGCGTCCTGACGTTTCCGGAGGCGCAATCATGAATATTCACATGAAAACAATAATAGTAAAGCAGCACGGACGCTTCCGCTCGGTGGAGCAGCTTTTAGTGGCCTGTGAAAAAAACAAACGCAGATTTCTCTCTCTCTTTCTCTCTCTCTCCCTCTCTATCACTTTTTTTTCTTCCTGATCCGTGATGCGAAGGTTAACAGCTTCCATCTCACCTCTCGTGCCACAGCCAGCGGCCAGCCTTAAACCCCCACAGCTCCACATCCACGATGCACATAGGTTGTTTTTTTTTTCCTGTTCTTTTTTTTTTTTTTTAATTGAATTTGACTGTTACGCAACTGCCCCCTTGCCTACATGCATGGTCAACCTCAGGATCATCATCTCACGGATCACACGCTCGGATGGAGTCTCGACCACACATCCCATTAGGAGCAAAGAACCCCCCCTGCAAGATAACTAACCGCGGCCTTTTTTTTTAATCATATAGGTCATATCTTCTCTGTTCCAGTTCAACTTTCAACCCAACCTGCCACTGACTGAGGCCCCACTCCTATGTTGGCCAATCTCTCCACAGCTGTAAAACAAGTGAGCGCAGAGCGGTGATTCCAAGCCATCAGCAGCTCAGTTCGGATCTCCTTCAAGCTCCCCTTTCCTGTCACTGCGAGCTCCTCGTCCTCCTGCTGCCGAAATGAAATACAGCTCGGGTAAATCACGTACAGATGGATTCAGTCTCTCTGTGTACTCTCGCTTGATTAAGTAAACCCAGACGTGGCACTAGGCCTCCCAGAGCACTTTTGATCCCACTTCATACCCACCAAGAGGACCTTCAGATTTACATTCTCCAGCTTGTTCGCCTCTCCCACCCATCATCAAAAGGCACCCTGTAATTGTAAAAAAAAAAATCTTTATAGGCCGAAGCATCTCTGCACCTCCTTATGCCTCTTTTTTTAACAAATGCCCTCGGTTCCGTGTCTTTGAGATGAAATCAATTCAGGTTTTTTTTTTGTTTTTTTTTCTGAGTGCAGATTCAAGAGCTTTTTAGTTCTAATCCTCTCGGTAAATCACTCTGGGAGTTGGAAGGAGAGAAGTGGTGCACTGTGCTGTTGAGCGTGACCTCATCACTTCACTCAAGACACAAACTCAGCTCAGGAGGAGGAGGACTGAGAGGTTCAGTGCTGTTTCTGTATAGAACTCCCCGCAGCTCAGGAGCGTAGTTAAATGTGATGATACAGTAACCCCCCCCCCCCACACACACACACACACACACACACACACACACACACACACACACGCACACACACACATAAACACACACACACACACACACTTCCTCTCCTGTGTTTCCTCATCTCCGTGTGACATTTACATTTAAAATAAAAAGGCTTTGTGCGCAGTGTTTAATTAGGATTCTTGCTGCACACGAGTCCCATTTACAAAAGGTGCTGATTTAATTCGAGGTCTGCAGAAAACAGACAGACTGTGGGGAAATCACTGTTCCAGCCACCTCAGCCACCGTGCAGTGCTCGGCACAGCTGCTTATACAGCAGCACCTCCAGCGTCACTGCCCCGCCCCCACCCTCCACACTCCCTTATAGGACTCTCCCAAGACTTCTGCTCTCTTTTCTGTATTCAGCACCCTGCATGCCTCTGTGACTACAGACACTGGCACTCAAGTGTTTTAACCATATTAACCTGGGTCACTGCCAGCTGCACCTTACTCTACCCACTCAGTGTTTCAGCATAAGCCACTCGAACATATTCCGTGGGAGGACACAGGCTGGATGGGACCGTGTGCACCTACAGTGCTGCTGTGAGACAGCTGGGGAATATCTACAGGCATGTTCTCACCAGATCTGCGATCAGAGGGAACATAACGTCTCAGCGTGCACTTTGGCTTCACTCTGCGAGGAGAGGGACTGTGTAAAGATGTGTTGAATCAGTCCAGCTACCTATTAATCACAAATATGTGCGCTGGTAATGTAAACAAATGCCCTTTCAGTTGCTGTGTTGATTTATTAGCATATAAAAAGTCCAAATGATATAAAGGCAGCCCCTTTTTGCTGTCAAAATAATAATCAAATGATTATTTATTTATAATGGAAAGGAAGAAACAAAGGGATTTGTACTGTCTTCAGCAGTTTTATTGAAGAATATACAAGGACATCTAGCATGCAGCACCCATCTCAACATTTGCCATTACATATTTGAGATGCTCAGTGTGCTAGCTGACTTGTTTACATGCTATTTAAACTATAAAAATAAAAATGAACATTTCCCAGAGTGGATGTTTGTTAGCTTCTGCAGCATGCAAGCAGGCTAAAGGACAAGCAGTAGATTAATGTTAGGTGTACATGCTTTCGCAAACATGTCAAAGTCTGCTTATTTTAATTGAAATTTATGCAAAACTTGTCATTTCACTCTCACATTACATGTTTGTGTGGGAGATGGAGGAGATGGTGAAGGGTTTACCGGCAAAAAGCCTGCAAAGCCAGTGTGAGACTAGGTTTCAACTTTTGTAAGCGTGACACAATGGGATATTTTTAAGTAGTCAAGTAGTGACCTAACAAATATTTTAATGTTTTCCTATCCCTGGCCAGGTGCTTTTTGTGCCCAAACCTTACCAGACCATTAGCACAGCGTTGTTATAACATAAGATTGAAAACTTAACTTAAAGAAATGTAAAGTTTCAAGATAGAGAAACATAAAGTTTTAACATATCAGAATCTTACATTGCTTACAGCGGACAAGACAAGGCATGTTAGCACACAAGAGGGCGGCAGGAGCCAGAAAGCTCAAAAGTTAATTGTTCTTTTTGTGTCATCATGTCTCATGATGTTGTACAGAAAAGGATAGCACACATATATAAAATAAAAAGTAATCCCTATGGAATATTTGGTTTCCAAATATTTCCAAAGCTGGTGAACATGTTCAAAAGTTGTCTATCGACAGATCCAGCACACAGGGAGCAACACTAGTGATGACATGGAGTCATGCTACAGGAGAAATAGGAATTTGATGGAATATTCACTCTTCTTTTGGCTCTTTAGCAGCTAAATGCTCCACTATGTTCACCAGCTGATCGATAGTTTTGCTGTTATACGTTCAACAATGTCCTTTTATTCTATTTATAATATTTCACTGAAAACACTTCATGCATCAGAAAATAAGCGGAGCAGTGAGAGTGAACCGAAACAATAAGCTGAAAGATGCTCCTGTGAAACTGCAACGTCAGGCAATAAATCTCTGGGTTCGTCAGTATGAGCGGTAGCTTTCATGTTATGCACAGACATTTGATCATTCGTTATGATAAAGATATCGATGATTGCAGCTTTAAAAGGTGAATAACAGATAGTATAAACGGACCATGCAGTAAATACAGGTAGGAAGGAGCCCAAAGAAGTCTTGGCCCCAAAGAGAATATTACCGACGGCAACACCCAAGGCAGTGAGCACTTTGTCGGGGATCGTTTAGTTTGCTACACTCCAGTGATTTAGTACACTGTTGTCAGTTGAAGCTGCGACTTACTATTTGGTTCACAAGAGGCCGACATGGCCGGACAGAGCGAATGAGTTCAGACAAGATGCTATTAAGCAAGGACAGCCAGAAGTCAACAAATCACACACACACACACACACACGTACACACACAGCAATGCAGGACTGAATTTACCCGCAGAGTGAAACATCCAAATAACTTTTCATCAGCTTTTTTTTTTGTTTTTTTTTTGTCTTTGGCAGTATTGTGTTTACTCAACATTTCATCCAGGTATTGACTAACCACACGCAATCTGTGTCCTTGCCATAGAATGAAAATGTGCCCCTGGGTGTGTTCAGAGAATTAAATAAAAGAGAGACCTTGTATTTTAAAGAGTGAAGTAGTTTGTATTCAGTGTATTGCAAACTTTCTATTATGAAACAGTGAGTGCTGAGAACTGTTGGACGTGGCAACTTTCATCAACAGTATACAAGGCTGTTTTTTTGTTTTTTTTTCCCGGGGAGAAAAACTTCAGCCCTCCATTTGTAACCAATATGCATCAACACAAACTAATTCACCACGAGCTACATCAAGGTCAGTGTGTCCATTGTAAAAAAGAAAAAAACGAACTGACAAATCTGATGCAGCAGGAACAGCGGCACCGATGTAGCTGAGCAAATAATTTGTGTTTGTCCCTGATCAGCTGACGTGCAGACTTGCCGCATCGCTTTCGGAATAAAGCACCCACTCCAAGATACTCGTCGGTCACTAATGTACTGCTGTCTGCTCCACTGCTTGAGCTAAGTTCATACATTATCACTTTGACCCTCAGGCTAACAGCTAAGCCCCAGTTCTGTCTGCCTTAACTTAGCTCATTCACATTCCTCCTCCAGCCACTGCTTCTCCCCATTGCTCTGCTACGGGAGCTGTTGATTTGCCTAATGCCTTAACTGAATTAGAATAATAACCCTGTGGACAAGAATATGTGGTGTTCAGCTCCGGGCGAGTTTTTACATGTTTTTTAGCTCGTCCTCAACATAGATGAGGTGTCACCGGGGGGCCAGCAGGTGAATGTTTATCAGAGCCGGAGCCCTCATTAAGGCACAGAGTGCTCCTTGACCTATCTGCGGCTGTACCTGTGATGCATCACTCTGGGCAATCCCAATCACGAATGCAGAGTGCTTTCTTTCTCAAGTGGGGACGAGGCAAATGTGATGTTAATGAGACAGAGATAGAGGCTGGGCATTGCGTCTGTACACAGGCTGTCAGACAAAACAGTGACAAGAGTTATCAGTGTAAAGGACTATGGGAACATTGATCTGGAGACTGAGAACACCAAACATCACCAAACTGTCAAAATGACTGATTGGATTTATCAATGTGAACAGAAGCCCGGTTTCTCAATATGTTTGTATTACCCTAATGGAGGAGAAGCTCCGGAGACGCCCCCAAATGTTTCTTGATTTATGGCAGGAGCAATTACATCTTGCCAGTGTACCGATGCTTGATGGGCGAATCGGTGCAGGTAATTAGAAAGAATAATGAAACAGGGAGACGAGGGAACGAATCCCTGCATCAAAAAATCTAATCAAAGATAAATGGACTATCCATATTACCGAGTCATTATGCCGGAAAGATTATTGTTTTAAATCCCTATGTGCACCAGCTATGGACTCTTTCTCAAACAAAAGCCATTACTCTGCTGACACCTCCGACTTGTTTGCAGACTGATTGATATTCCAAGGCTGGTGAGCGTTCCTCCAGTTTATGTTTTCAATTTCAGGGCTAGACAATGGGTGGGGGTATTTCACACTGAGAAAAACAGCTATTGATGGATTTACAAAAGAATACGGAAATGTTATCAAAATGCACCGAGAAGCACAAATTTTGGGCTCAGACAGAGGCACACACACACACACACACACACACACACACACACACACACACACACGCACACACACACACACACACACACACACACACACATAAATACATGAAGCTCCATGTGTTGGCTGATTCCACTGGAGCATGAAAGTGCACTGATGGAACTGTTGTTAGGATTCCTATACAGTCGACGCTGACTCCTTTAAAGCAAAATCAGCCGCAATTACAAACTAATTCCCTACTTTTTACTCTGTATTGAAGCATTGCAAGGTATTCAAATTATATATTGCTGTTGTGCAAACGAAAAACCTATAATCTTCCTGGAATTTTGAAAAAAATAAGATGAAATACAGCAAACAACAGAAGAATTGTTTATTTTTCCCAAAATGAGTTATTTTGCAAGCAGTGTTGAGGAGTGCAAGAAGGCACACATGCATTAAAACTGAACAAGAATACCCAATATATGATATAATAATACTTGAGAGACTGTGCCTGGCTCTTAAATACACCACCAACAGCACCTCTAAAACTGACCAAACAAAACATCATATTGTTTTTGTGTAATTCGTGCAAAAACTGAAATCATAAAATGATAAAAAGGACTATGCTACTTACTGCCTGGCAACCACACAGTGATGAGAGGAGATGTAATCTGCTGTAACCCACATGTCCTCTCTTGCTACGATGTCACCGTGACATCATTGTGGCATTGTGTGGCCAGCACAGTACTAAACATGTCCAGGAAATCTCACCATGGCAGGGAGCTAAAATCCACAGAGTTGCGTGCATGTATCTGTTCCTCATCAGTCAGCATAGTTTATGCATGTCATGCTAGTTCTAGTCTGTAATATGCGGTAAAGCATATTGTAAATCTAAAATTTCTGAGTTTGAATTTCTTCTGTCAAAATTAAGCCCCCTTTAACCTATATATATATATATATATATATATATATATATATATATATATATATATATATAGATATATATATATATACCCCTCCCACTCAATGACCGGATCTTTAAAATTGACATAGCATCATACGTGTAGTTGATGCCACAATTAAACAGGATCCAAGAAAAATGGAAAGGTTTGAATCCCAGCCAGAGGACCTTTGCTGCATGTCACACCCCCTTTCTCTCCCATTTCCTGTCTATCCACTGTCAAAATAAAGGTGTCTGTGCCTGGAAAAAATTGTACAAAAAAAAAAAATTACATATGTATGTCTACAAGAGTAGGAGGAGGAGTAAAAGAGTGAATTGTAAAGAATGTTACAATTGTGGCTACTATTTTTCAACATCTGACAAAGCCATTTGAGGTGTTTTCTAAATGCTAAGCAAAGCTAATTACCTTCTGACTCTATATACAGGCTTGCGAGTGGTATTAATCCAGTTATCTTACTCTGTCTAATATAAATAAACGTTTTACCAAAATGTCTTACTGTTCTTTAGAGGTTAATTTATTTGCATCTGACTCATGTTTGAACCAGAAACTTAATTCCAGTGATAGCAAGCAATTTCAATCAATTTATTTTCTGTCCAGAGATAGTTTTATGTTCAAAGCATATCAATTTTCCTGTGGAAATTACTGCCATAAATAGACATGAGTTCAACATCAGCCTGCAAACTACTACAAATTTCCACCAGAGTGTGGCATGGTCTGGTGTGTTTTGAACGGACGCCAGGAGAATATTAGGGTCAAAAAATGGGCCCACAATAGCTATAGACTACAATAGACAGTGTTGGGGCTCTCGTTAGTGTTGCTTTATTTACACAACAAAGTTGTCGGCTGGCACGAGTTCAGGGTATCGGGCACAGAAAAACTGCCGGTTCTCGCTCACTAGGAGGTGGCAGACTCAGAGCCACCGAGTCAGGCCAGTTTCTTGTCCTTCTGTGGCCAAAGTGAGGCAGCAGCCAACATCTCAGCCAGCGCTCTAATCACAGACTCACAGCAGCAATCATAGACCTAGCTGCTAATCAGTCAACACAAACACGCGCGCACAAACAAGCCAACATGCACGCGCACGCACGCGCGCGCACACACACACACACACATACACACTCAAAATGAATAATGTGGTGGTTCAATTTACATCGATTTCTGTTATAATTGCTCTTCCATATGCAGGGATAACAGGGATACATTCAAGCAATTTGCATGAATGCAAACTAAATACCATTTTTGTTAATTATGGCGGCTTTGATGGCAGAATATTGTCTGTATCAGTCTTTGAAAACAATGAATCTTACCACAATGCAATTCTGCATGTACAGTATGCATGCATTATGTGAAGATGTGGTACGAGCACACTGATGGCCACATGACTAATCCCTGCTGCCTGCGTTTCCTCCAAAAGAAGAAAGTCATAGTTGGCAGCGGGGATCAAAGGATACAGATGGCCAGACTGGAATTTACTTTCAGTGCAGAGCAACGAGCTGACTATTGTTTTCGCTTACGTCACCGCACAAAGCCCAGCCTCAGATCCAAGCGCTCTCAGTCTGCCTTTGGACAAAGATACCGCTCTTTACGTCCCGTCACGGCCGGAGAGAAAATGATGCTGTGCGGTCAGGGCTGACATGTAAGGATTCTGCCATTTGCAGGGAAAAAATAAAGAAAAAAATGGAGGGGCTAGGAGCAGACATCAAAGCAGTGCGCCTGCTCGCTCCTGTTAAAGCCTGCTTTTGCTGTATTGTAATTAAAGATAGAGGCACAGGCAAGCAGTATGTCTCCCCGAGAAAATAATTATGTGGTGAAGAGGGCATGCGGGTTGGTGCAGGGGGAGGGGGGTGATGGCGAACGAAATGTAAGGCCGTGCAAGTGGCTGAGGTGTACGTGGAGGGAGGGATAGTCACATGGGATTGCAGCGGCTGAGGTTGAAGCGGGTGCAGAGGACTGCGGGTCATCGCTCGTCTTTGCACAGCTCTTCATTCAAAATCACCCAACACACACACATACACACACACACATATACACGCTCCCTGATGGCTGATTAGAGGGCAGAAAGAGAGAAAGAGATAGGGAGAAAGAGGGGTTTGGGGATTGGGTTGGATGTGTGGAGGATCGTCTTTTAAACATCTCAACCCAGAGGCCAGTCAGACGGTAACATTTGAGCGGGAAGTAAAGATGAAATTATGGTTCACCACCTGAAGCTGTACAGTGTCAGAATTCCATGTTTTTATTATTCTCATCAGCGACCGAGAATCATGCAGATTCGCGGCACACACTGCAGCTAACTTCATGTGTGTGTGTGGCTTTGATTTGTCATTGATGTTTTTCGCGGCACAACAAGATAGTGGTCCGTGACAGTACCCGTAATGAGAATGCAGCCAGATCCATGATCCATGATGGTAACCGGTGAGCCAGTGGAGCAGCATGGTGATCCATCAAGCAGACATCATCTAGCCAGGATCAGTAAAGATTAGAGCTTTTTGCATTTCATGTGGCACACAGGAAATAAGAATTTGACATTGTACACACACGCACACACACACACACTCGCACAATGGATATGGTGATGTAACTGTACAATTTGTTTTTGGGGGATGCAGTCATTCGCTTTTTCTCTGGAGAGCTAGATAAGCAGATCAATACCCCTTTCATGTATATATGCTAAATATTAAGCTGCAGTGTGTCTGAAAGCAGCCTGACTCACAGGAAGTAGGCCGCTGGTACAAGTCTGTCGTTTTAGTCAGCATTCGTCTCCCCTTCCACTCTCTGCATGCTCATTTGGAGTCCCCGTTGCGACGTGAGACAACACCCTCCAAGCCAGAGACCTACAAACTGAAAATGGCAAGTTTTAACAAAGGTATGCATTATGCAAAAATGAAAGCCTAAGAGGGTCTTTTGTGGGTATTTAGGCATTCTATTGCCAGGGCTACACATGCAAATGTCTGAGTGACCCTGTGAGGGGCAGCAGAAGGCTGTGAAGGAGGCTGAGGAGGTTGCAAAACTACATTCTCCAGAGTTGCTGCTCACTGACAGTGTCTCTGAATTAGGCCGGGTGTCTGCAGGGTGCAATGTCCCCAGACCGCTGCCTGTCAGCCCAACTAGCCCCGAGACACTGCTGCTGTGACAGCCAAAGAGGCCTGTGTGTTTACCAGAGAAACTATAGCTTAAAGACTACAGTGCTGGCCGTTTGCTTAACAAACCAACCTCAGGAAAAACACAGACATAACCCATTAACACCAGACAACCGCTGAACATACAGTTCAGGAAACAGCATGCTAGCTTGCTAATTCATGTCTCCCTTGTGGTGTGATTAAACAGTAAATCCACTGTGGTCCTCCTACTTCCCTACTTCCCTCCTTCCCTCAGGTTTCTCCAGCAGACACCGAGCGTTGTGTGCACACGGAAGGACAGCCAAGAACAGGCACTCAGCCATAAGACTCGTGTCCCACCATTCTCCCTCCTCCTTGTTGTCCAGCAGACTACCAGGGCCACAGAAATCTGTCAAGATTTATCCAGCCAAATCTTATTAACACACACCCAGAGAAGATGGTGTACGGGTCATGCACAAACCATGCTGAGAGCCTAAATCTTCACAAATTAGTTGTGTTGAGTTTTACTTGTGAGGGAGGGGAGAGCCGGAGTGTCATAAACGGAGGAAACCAGCTTATTAGCTGTGCACCATCCACTTTTATTTGACAGAGCTTAAACCGCTCCACAGAAGAGGACTGGTCTCTCTTCTGAGGGAACAAGTCGATAGTACAAATATGTCTGAATAAACTGTGAACTTATTGCCCCATTAGCAGACAAGCTTGTTAGTCCAGAGAACTTTTTTTTCTGCTTCAATGAAACTCTGTATTTATGACACTGATGCACAACCCTGAGAACAAAATGCTAGAAGGAAGTAAACCACACAGTACAGAGAAAACAGAAAGAAGCACAAGGAGCTTTTTATTGACTAACATTAGCATGAACCAGCCGCCTAGCGTTGGCGGACGGCTCATCAGAATGTCACCAACCAGACCTGAGAGTAGCTCCTAGGTCACCAAGACTCAATAAGCATTTTTAATAAAGACACTGGGATGCATTTCACAGTGTCATTTTCTTGTGTTACCGGACCCGAACAACAATAAATCACAGTTTTAAGGGCTTAATGTGCCGGTCTATTTCTTGACCAGAAGCAGTGGAAAGTGCTGGATGGAGGATATGCACAGATTTGAACGGAGACGGGCTGGCTGCTCTCTTGTCAGCCAAGTTAACTGGCTGCTGGCTGTGACCATATATTTACTGGACAGATATACACGAGTGATATCGATCTTGTTATTTGACTCCAAGCAAGAAAGAAATTAAACGCATTTTACAAAATGTCAACCCTTTGCTTAAAATGCCTCCCTGGGCGTACAGCAATGAGAATAAAATGGCCATCGAAGGCAATAAAAGAAGGACAAAAGTGTCGCACATTTCCAGGTGTCGTAATAATCTAACAGAATCAATATGAGAATCATCACACGAGTACTTGAATAAAATCTGCTTTTTGTCACTGACAGCCCGATTGAGATGAATGCCACTAAAGCCATTAAAGCATTGTAAGGTTTAAAATCTTTCTTGCTTTGCCAGAATGATTAAAAAGGAGGATTTTTTTTTTTCCCTGAGACCCATGAATCCAAAAAAAAGTTCCTTAAATAAGAGGAAAAGACAAAGGAGAGTTATGGATATGCTCATGAAAGTCACAAATCATCTTCCCTGATATCGAGTCATTTAATGTGCTTTCCATTGTTATGTTGAATCCTCATGGCATTTAATGGGCTACAAATTGTCTCTGAAACCCAAAAGAAAAGTGTAGCTCTTTGGTGTTGCTGTTTTTTAGACCGGTGTGATGAGCCATGTTTGAACTACAGATTCCCTGCCTACTCCATTTTTCAGCCGTGGCATCTCTTTTATTTCCAAGGGGTAGGAAAGTCAATTGAAAGTCAATTCCAATGTGTCTGATTAATGGGCAGTGGAGGATGCACTCTAATCTGTGCACTGTTCAACGGTTCCATTTCAAGCCACACACTGGTAATTATTCCCTGCGTTCTCCTGGAGTAAATGTTTTCGTTGCACCCTCCCCCCCAACACTCCTCCGACACCGGTTGTCTTGCTCCCAGGCTTCTTCCAAAAGGCACAGGGTAAATTCATTTAAGATGTCAACACAAGCAGCAGGTGTTACTGGGGTCTTGCTTAAAAATACAGCTGGAGAGCAGTAATGTATGATAAATTACAGCCGATATCAGTTTAGTTAATCTAAAATCTTAACCTGCATTTGTAAAAAACGACTAACAAACCAACACCATGCGCTTTTATTCCTTGTTTTCAATTTGGAAATAAAAACTACAATTGAAGACAGTTTGGCCATCTATGTTGTCCCTTGAAGTGCCATGACTTTCTGGTGAAGCACACAGAAAAAACTAAGATTTACGGTGGCTGCCAAGTGAATCACCTAACTTTTCTTTGATCTTTTCAGATGTTTCAGATTCGGTTTAAAAACAGGGTAGAAAATGTGATACCACAATAAACGGTATATTGGTTTCAAGCAACTATTGAGTATTAAAGTATTAGTCAAGTCAAGAGTCACATGGTCATCATGTTACATACTGCTGTTCAGTATTCCTACTCATCCTCTTTATTCCTGTTTTTATCCACAGAAGACAACAGTACCAGGATTAACCAAAACATCATCATATTATCTTAGATTATGGTCTCATATTTAAATAAACATCTCTTAAAAATGGCACTGAAACATTCTTGAATCATTCTACTGTACATTGTGTTGAGAAACAATCATTTTTATTTCATCACAGAGAGAACACACCCTTTTGTCAAGGTGAGCATACGTCCATCAGATATTTAGAAGACGCCTGAGGTTCTGAGGCTTTCTCAGTGTGATTGTTTCCTGCAGCACCCGTCCAAATAATGGAAAATGAATTGAAGCAACTAAGCCAAAAATAAACATGCTTTCTGATGTCTCCAGACTGTCAGAACTGTATACTGTTGGACTGAAGAAGGAACTGGATGAACAAAAGTGAAAACAAGATTTTATGCGTGTACTGTAAATGTGTGAGATGCAGAAACTGAGGAAGCTTATCTGTGGATTAGCAGCCGTGCTCGGCGTGCAAATATGCATCTTATGTCGTCCTAGGATGGAGTTCAGTTCAGTTCACATCCTCCAGGGTGTCCTGGCTCGGCTCTCCAACAGAGTCATGTCTTTTTCACCAGTTTGCTAATCCTGTCTGCATCCCTGCCCTTGATGTTTCCACCCCAGCACTCTACCACCGAGAACAGAGCGCTGGCCAACACTGGCTGGTAGAACATGTTGAGCCTCGTGGAGAAGAGCTGACGTGGAGGAATGCACCGGGAGTGAGCGACCTGAACTGTATTTAATTCAAGCCATAATGTGTTATGCTAATGTTATTTACTGGCACATCATCAGATCTTTTTTCTTTTTTTCTCACACAAGTGATCTGATTGAAGTGGAGATAAATGAGATCCCGGTTTTATTTGAAGTTCAAACTGCCCTCAGCGGGGAAAAGCTCAGACTGGCTTTGGCTTCACCAAAAAACTTTGTTACACTGCTTGTGCCTTGTTCATATCACTAACCCTCCTAACTCAACACACAGCATGTTTTTATTGCCCCAAACTTAAGAGGCCAAACCCAGCATTAATAGAGAACATGGGCTGAAATGACTTTATGAACCCAATAAAATAAGGTTAGCATTTTTCCACAGACATTATGGGAGTTCATTTAACATTCAGCTAAAATTATAAAGTGATGGAGTATCAACATATTTACGAGGTATTTATAGCTTACCGCTGACTCCATTTGCTTCAGTTGTTACCCTCTAAATGCTGCTGCACTGTGCGTTGATAACGGGACACAGAGAAGCATAAAAAAGCACATTCATAATAAGCTTTCTCTCCCGTAAGAGCAACACGGATCTTTGTGACGCACGCCCATAAAAACACGAGTCAAAACGTTAGCAGCGTTGTCAACATTCTCTGCACAGACAGGCTCTCTCTTGTTTGTTGTTTTGCATTGTGCATATTCTGGAAAACTTGAAAGCCTTGGATGACCTCCTGCGTGAAAGGTAGATCGTTGCCAAGGCTCAGCTAGCGCTCTGTGGAAGGAGCGCAGGATGTTTAGAGGGTAATTGTTTGCTGCTGCACCATAAGCAAGAGCAGCATTTTAAAAGCAGAGCAGTGAATAATGTAAGGCTCTCCGACCCAAAAGTAATGCCTCCTAATCTGCTGTACTTTCCCCTGTTTGGTAAATGTAGCGTTTATCTCAGCATGAATAGCTCAGTTAGAAATTGGATTACCTTAAAAATGCTTCTCTAGAATTAAGGCTTGATTACTTTTGGTGTTTGGCCCTCTGGATAAGAGTTGCGTGTATCATGCAGAGATAACCGCCGTTTGAAAATAATTAGATGCACTCTCAGAAGTACTGCTCGCGTGAAAAGAAGAGCATTATGGATAAGCAGAGGCCGGACCAGAGGTGAGACACATAATGACTACCAATGATGCAGCCGCATCTCCTTCAGTCTGGGTGTCTTGCTCCTCTGCAGGAGGGGTGGAGGGCTTTTGTGTCCTGGGGCCTGCTGTCCATGTAATCTGTCCATGGTTATAAGATGTTCACAGTTAGAAATAGCTGCATTTGTATTTAATTTTAATAACTATTAAGGCATTAATTTATTACTCTAAATACTGCCACTATCAATGAAAGTTTATCATTGCCAGGCCTTTCCATATGAGATAATCCACTATTTTTCTGTTGTGAGTCTCCCTGGCCTGATCTTGATGGCAACTAAGAGGTCAAAAAGGTGCAATAACAGGCGTGTCACTTCCTGCTGTTATTTCTGTAGCCTGCCAAGTAGTGCAGTGTGGACATAGGTGTTATTTACACTGAGGACGCTGGGGACATGTCCCCATAGCTTTTTTAAAATGGGTGATTTTCATGCGACCAGCACATCAGGAGCAGTTTGGGATTCAGTATCCCAAGGACACTTGTAGACCAGGGGAATAGAACCAGCGACCTTCTGATAACAAGACGCTGGCGCCATCTCTGAGGCACAGCAGCCTACAGCACGGCAAAAACCTGCTGCTCATTCCGGTGTGAAATTATGACAAAAATGTATTTCTGGACCTAATACATGCAGTACACTATTGACAAAAAGTAAGCAACAGCCTGCACCATGTGAAGGAAAACTCTAGTTGTTGTTCATTAGATAATAGATGTGATCAGCATTTGCTGTAAAATCATATGATGATACATTAGATGGAGTGATTGACAGGTTGACAGAGATGGTGAAATCTGATTGATTCTTTTAGAATCAATAGAGTTAAGCACAAAATTTCTACATAATGTTGCTTTAAGGATTCGTAATTATAAAGTAGCTCCTGATTCACTCAGTACCCGCCTCTCCCACACAGTGTGATAGACAATCTGACTTCAAAATAAACAACGCAAGCAGAAAAAATAAATACATATTTGAACTACATTTTAGATGCTTAATTAATGTGTACATAAATGTGCGTAAACCCTTTCTTTCTTTGGAAAGTGGATCAGCTTGGGCCGGAGAATCAGCTAACCTTATCTCCTCCAGTGCGAACTTAAGGTGCCGTGTATTGTATTGGCTTGGGGTGATGCAGCACCTCCCACACAAGGACATCAGTTTCCTTTTTGGTGGAGCTTCAGTGACAGATCTGCTCTGCACTGTCCTCTCTCTGAGCAAATTGTCAGAACGCTGCTCTGATGCAGGGACATTCTGATAGGTACTGTATCGAGTCCTGTGCACCCACACTGTGCGCAGCTGACTGAGCTTTGCACCATGCACCAGAATAAGTGCTCTACATGTTGGCATTAACTGCTTTTTCTTTCCAGAGAATGGGTTTTTAAAATTGCAAATTTCCATTAAATATATTCAGCGCCATTAACACGCTTGTGAGCTCGAATTACTTTAAGCATTTTATTCTATCTCTAACACATACAGCAGTCTAATCCTAATGTTTGTAATGTCTCTTTTCATGAATGTATTTAGCACTGCAAACTGCTAGAACACACTTGGGACAAAAATAGCAGTGGACGTGGAACTAAAACGAATTACCGTGAAGCTCTACTGTGTAAAATCAGAATAAGCAATAGTGAACCGACTGCTGAACCAATGCTTTTAAATCCCGTGTTAATGGACAAACCTTAGAAGACAGTAAGAGATGGTGCTGAGGTCCAAGTGACCCTGCTGGCAGTAGATGTAGCAATTACCCTGCATGAAATGAATTAGGCTCAAAAAAGAGAAAGCTCATATAAATAAATGATTCTTCAAAGTTACCGTTTCTGGTTTATCGAGCAAACATTTTATCACCTTAAAGTAAACTTGTGCTGTAGGTGTGAGGAAAAAATCTCAATTTAGATTGAGGCATTGTTTAATGGTCTAAACTGTGGACTGTGAGTTAGAAAGCACATGTTCTTGCACATTAACGTCTGATCCACTTTGTTGATATTGTACAAACATAGGTTAAGCGTCACTACAATAATACATTGTACTTGATTTGATGATATGATCTATGCTAAACACACAACACAACTGACAATGACCATTCTTCAGTCAAAACGAGGATGATTTGTAGCCATCCACTCTCTGTAATGTAAAACGAGGAAGGCGAGGTATCAGCTCAACCCATCAATAGTGTATATAACTGCAACCTTCCCCCACCTGACAAGTGCTGCTGCTGACTTAAAGGGGCACTATGCAACAATATTAGCAAAAATTACCCTAACTATGCAGGCTGAAAGTCATTCTGAATGTTCTTTGACACTTTCTGGGTCGTTTGGTCATTGCTACGACTCCCCCTAGCGCTTCTGGGCGGAGAAACGGAACATGCAACTTGCTGCCACCGGTCCGAAGTCAATCCGGAAGTGAGCTGGCGGAAGTATCCCGCCGCCCCTCGAAAATGTAGTCAGATTGTAGTTTCGAAACTGCTTTACGGCAAACACACCCCCAAACATGGAACCGGGTAGATATAAACTGCCAGTTGCAAGGCAATTGTTGTATTCCTCATGTATCAGTCGACTATAAAGAGACCCAAGAAGCCACAGTCGGAGGAACAGAAGAAGAAGAAAAAGGAGCTTGACAAAAAAAAGAGACCAGACACGAGTAAACATAGGACGAGCTTTTGAGGAGTCCAAAACAGGCGCCGACTTGGCCGTGTTGCTGTTGAAATTGTGAGTGGATGAACTTTGTCTTTGCAACGTGACTTGATAGTCTTTTGAACAACGTTATTGCTTGACTGTTTTACTGTGAGCCCTGCATGTGTTTAGCTTGGTTTCTTGATGGCTCGCTCGATAGTTAGCGGGTGTTTAGCGTAGCAGTCACTTGCTACCAAACACGTTTGTTTGCGTTCTGAATCCAGGTTCTTGTTGGTATTTAGATATCTAGTTTGGTCTTTGAATGTCGCATGGTTTGTCGCCTGTATCTTGCGATATGTCCGGCTGAACACAGAGCACGAAGTGCATTAAGTGCCAGAAGTGACTCGCTGTTTAGCCGGCCGGCTTCTTAGAAAACAGATGCACATGGTAACGTAGTAGCAGCTAGGTGGGCGGGGGAGGCTTGTCAACAAGTCTTTTCGACAGTGTATCTGCGCCGAAGGTGTAGGGGGAGCCCTGCAGCGAAAAGCGTATGCACAAAACTGGTGCAAAGCTAGAAAACGGCGAAGGAATCTGGTCTGGAAACTGCTGTTGCATAGTCCGGCTTTAATTATCTCTTGACTGTTAGAAGTTATAATTCAATTTAAAGAGCATTACTCAATAAATACATGGAAAATAAATATTCATATAATGTAACAGTGAAATCAATGATGAATTGTTTGATTTTTGGATTTTTTTTTTTACTTTAGCTGCTAAATGCTCTTCACGAGCCAATAGCTAACCTTGTCCGACTGTCAGCCAGTGCTGGACAATTATAAAGTCATTTATTAGACGCTTTTAGCTGAAAACAGCTGCCTGATGCTGTTGGAAACAGGACTGATGACAGCAGTGAGAGTACATTCGAGCAGTAATGTTGAGGGCTGTAAACCAAAACAATGAGCTGAAAGTTGCTAAAAGGCTCCATGTTCACAGAGTTGGGTGACGATTATTTTTGGTTATGGCACTACAAGCAACCCTTTTCCAAACAAATATACTCAATTGATCAATTGTTAATATATAACAATATGTATTGGTGCAACTTTCTTTACTACCAAACAAAGGTTCCCCTAGAAAGTACGAAAATATAAAAATTAATCATGTACTGGGACAAAATGTCTCCGTGCTGCCCATTGGCCAGAATTACATTTTGCCGGATAAAGTTTCTGCGAAACAGAGATCTGTATACATACACTATTGACATTTCTGCAGTAAGTTTCATATTTAAATTACATGTATTTTAGTTTGCTTTAATTTCCAGAGGTGGAGGGGATAGTGGGGCAGTTACAAGGCTGCCAAACAAGTGACAGCAGTTCAGGACTGTGTTTTAAGATTTGTACATGTGAAACCGTTGGATGTTTTTAACGATGGACAACAGCTTAGCCACTGGACATTTAGCATTTTTGCTAAAACATGATTTTTTCCCAACCCTTACCAGACTATTCACTATTCAGCACTGTCACAACACAAAATAGAAAATGTAACCTAAAGAAATGTAAGTTGCAACAAACAGTTTCATCAAGTCTCTTTGTACATTGCTGACATTATTCTGCTTGTTGCTCCATAGGGAGCTGAGCAGTATGAGCTGTGTTTCCTCAGTAAATCTTTTAGTACACAGTCACAGGCTGCTCTGCTTTAGCTGGACAACAGCCTGTAATATCTGTCCCCAACAGACCCCCGCGAGTCACCAAGGTAGCAATTGAAACAGCAGTTGTGTGCCCTCTCAAGCTGATTGAGTAAAGCTCATTATCTTCAGCTGTCACAATGAATTCATTTCATCAGCGCAGCAGCTCTCTATATCAACTGTCGCAACTCATCTCATCCAATTGAATTCCAACCAGGTCCCTTTTTTTTTTCTTTAATCGCTGACAACCTTGATGTTGCCGCCGTCTCTTTTAAGCAGATTAACTTCACATTCTCATGAAACCTGTTATGTCCTCCCCGCTGTGGCCAGTGTTGATTAACCGACTGTATAGAGTACGTAACGTTTACAACCTAAGGAATATGACCTTTGAGGGAACAATTTCCAATATTCAATGCATAAATAAGTCTAAAGTGACACAAGTCAATTGGTGTAAAAGCAACCATTTATCTTGCAGTCTGGAAACATAGAGAAGCTGCAAACACACACAACTACAGCTGTATAGAGCATTTTTTATATTGTCTGTGCAAGATAACACGGAGCATGTGAAGCAAAAGTTGTTGCATTGTGCTTCAATCCTGAAAATGCCATCCATCCATCCATCCATCCATCCATCTATTATTCCTTCCATCATCCATCCATCCATCCATCCATCCATCCAACCATCCATCCATCCATCCATCCATCCATCTATCCAACCATCCAAGTATCCATCCATCCATCCATCCATCCATCCATCCATCATCCATCCATCCATCCATCCATCCATCCATCCATTTTTGCTGCATTCAAAAGTCTGGGTTATCGTGGCAGCTAGCCAAACAGTGCTGACATTCTGGGGGTTCCCATAGTGTCTCCAAGCTGCTAGAGATATATTTAGTGTTCTGTGTGTTTTGGGTCTTCCCTGGTGTCTCCTCTCCTCCACACTGAGGCATCTTAATTGGGTGCCCAAGCCGACGTTTTTTTATGCAAAAGAGCAGCGGCTCCCTTTTGAACAATTCCGTGCTAACCAAGGTCCTCCCACGTAGCTACTGACAGAACATGACATTGAGAAAAGCAGAACATTTCCGCTGCTGGTATGACTGATGTTTCCTTTGCGGTCACTACCCAAATGTTGCGACCATATGGCGAAAGTGGGAAAATATGGTTTCATGTTGAGTTGCAGCTTCCTCCTCACTACCATATGGTTCAGTTACAGTACAACACCTACACACCTGCAGTGACTGTTCCCATCTGCCTGCCTGCCTGTCTGACACTGAATCTCACTTATACTCACTGTATTTTGAGTGCTGACCCTCCTGCCAACTGATTCAGATTTAGCAGGCGGGTCAGCACTTTAAAAGTAAAATGTTGATGAAGCCTGAAGTATGTCATCCACCTATAGCAGATGCATATTACAGAGGCCACCAAACAGGACAAATCACTTGCTTCAGAATGATAAGTTAAACCAAAAGGGTTGTCTTTTACCAGTTTTAAAAGGTAGCCTCATTGAGATTGGGATATCATTTTAATGAGAGAGCTGTGTACAAAATTGAGCATGAACAGTTTAAGCATAAAAAGACACACAGATAGTTCCCAAACACACATTATACATTTTCACGATCATGAAAAATCCTTACAAGTGTGATTAGAAATATATAAGCACACCCTTAAAATGTTAAAATGCAATCAGAGAATTTAACTTCATAATCCATTCATGCACCATAGTATTTGAACCTTTGAATCTCACATAATGGGCACTGGTGAATGAGAAATGTATCACCTGTGATGAAGCGCACCGCACTGTGATACATGGAGTCAAGAGGCTGTTATGTGGGGGAAGAAGCATGCATATATACAATATCATTATAACCAAGCAAGGAAAGGTTTTTTGACGGGCAGAAGAAAAACATGATTTGTTTATGTACAGAGATACAACTTTGACTTTCAGTTTGCTATATAACTATGGCCCAAATCTAAATACAGTTAACGTACAGGGTAAAAAGCCTGCTGACACCAGAAAGCGGCACAACAAACTATAACTGGATGGTGCAACAGAGTTAATAAGCCATTATAACTTACTGTTTTGAACCCTCCTGCTCTTTGTTACCTCAGAGGTCAACATTGTTGTACTAGCTTGCTGATAGGCCAACGGGGCAAATGCGCATGTCAAGGTTCACCAAAGTTTAGCTCAACCTGATTTTGTCATTTTAAATGGTGGTCTTAGGAACCTATGTAACTTATACTTAAGTTTGCTATGTCTCTATAAACATGTAAAGGTACCTGGTGAGGGTATGGGTATTTCTTTGTTTTTTTTGTTTGTTTTTTTTCCGCTTGCTACATTAGTGAGAGAACTGTCAACATTTTTGTAAGATTCAAGTCCTCAAGGGCACTCTGCATTAAACCTTTTTCATCAATATATAATGAACTATGGTGACACATTCAGGAGACAGCGCACCTATTATTTGATTTGCATTAGTGGATATAATTGTTTAAATGGATGAACTGTGTCCTTGGCCACAGGAACCACCAAGTTGAAATGCTGTTTTCATAGAATCATAAACAGATAAACATTGATCTGTGGACGAGTGTTGCCAAAACCAAATATAGACGTTGTTGCCCTTGATCGATCCCCTCCCCCCACCCCCGAGTATCACAGTTTGCAAAGAGGTGCTCGTCTTTGCTTATCACTTTGCCTTTTGTCACAGTGACATTGTCCTCACAGGAATGTGCCGGGATCGTGTGGGCGCTGCCTGCTAAGAAATTTGTCACACCGAAACCAGGATCCATTTACGCTTTGATAACGACATACCCCTGCAGTGCTTAGAATGATGCAGAGAGGCAGCTCAGGTCTCCTTAAAATTCACGTATCATCAGTTTGAGCAGGAAGAAGCATAATGGCTCTCAGAATATATCATACATCACTTGTCTTGAAAATAGCAAATGGGTGTCATTGGGGTTATGACTATTTCTAAAGTGCTTGATCTGTAAATGATGTGTCTACTGTCTCACTTGAACACATAGCATCGTGGTAAAGAAAGGAAGCAGAATAAATAGAAGGAATTTACACATTTTTAAAAATCTCAAATGGTCCAAACTCGCACTATAGCTTAGCAATCAAAGAGCTTATGTTTGGGACATAATAAAACAAAACAAATCCACTAATTAAACATTTTTAAACAACCACAATGACATCATCCAATGATTATTCTCAGCCATGTTTTATAATTACCAAAATTCTCATAATTTGCATTTTCACAGCTCAGATTTGATTCCTCTTGTCCAGAAGACAAAGCGCAGTGATTTTTAAATGTACCAAATACTTAAAGCATGTGTCTTGAAGGCGGTGTAATTCCTTTTCTTTGCTCTCCCCATCTCTTGTAGTTAAATGTTCTCCAACCAAACAGAGACTGGAAGCATTAGGGGAGAATACATAATGAAAAGCAGCCTAGGATTCCTTGATAGCTGTGGAACAAATGCCCCTGCTGGGCTTGCTAATGAGTTTAACTTGAGTGCTCAGCCATTTTCTTCCACCATCCACATATTAATTTCATGCAAATGGGTATTCGCCATGGAGGCCCCTGTGAGTAAAAACACAACATGCTTTCTACAATTCCAATTTGCCGTTATCACACGGAAACATCCGGAGCGTGTTTATTGGCCGTCCATATGTCACTTGGCATGCAGCGCTGATTTCCCCCGGATGCATTAGTTATAGATGCACAGCCAAATGGTCTTCATAGCTTTTCTGCAGGCGGACTAAATTCTGACCAATGACATGTTTTGACAGACAGCCAGCTTTCGTTTCCCTCAGACTTGAGGAAGTCTCAAACTGGCCAAATCCAGACTGCCGCAGGCTCACACAGAGCTGCGTGACCCCTCTTATGGGCTAATAATCACCAGGTAATTTATGCCTCTTAAAGAGGGAAGCAGCTCTGTTCAAAACAATGTCATTTTTTTTAATTTTTTTTTTTATCAGCATAGACGTGTGTCTATCTCTCTTGTAAAGCCTCCGAGCAATAGAAAATGCCTCGGCTCTTGAGGGCGAGATCAATAGCCCAGGAAAGCCATTGGATTTCTCTAAACCCCGGTGTTGTGCCGGACTTTTGATTGGTTTGTTTTACGGGTTTAGCTGGATAAGGGGTTGTAAACTAAAAGCTCCAAGCTGCTAAATATTACTGGGAAAGGCCAGCATAAAGACCCGATGCTCCAGAGTGCAGATTCAGCTGCAGATGGCAGGTGTCCACTCAGCATCCAGGGGGTTAACAGTGACACTCGTGGAGGGGAGAAACAGACGCCATCAGCAACAATCCGGAGGAAATTTCATCCATGGAAACTCATGTTATTGATTGGCAAGGAATGTTTTACTGCACACACGAGCCGTGACAATGTCGTCTGTGGCATTAAAGTACCACTATCCTTGTAGAGGATTTTTCCTTCAGATGTTGTGTGTGTGTGTGTGTGTGTGTGTGTGTGTGTGTGTGTGTGTGTGTGTGTGTGTGTGTGTGTGTGTTTGTGTGTTTGTGTGTGTGGTGTGTGTGGAGAAGGGGATAATGACTGTGATCGTCAGGAAATGAATCCATTTGTTGTGAAGGTGTGAGGAGAGGAGGCTTGTTCATGTACTCTGTCTATTTCTATCCTGAGCTATACTTAAATCCATTCCCTTTCTGTGTCATATATTCACAGGAGATGGGCAGGCGAGTGTACCTTACTACCTATTTTTAAAGCTATAACATCTTCCTGCTCCCTCCATTATAGTGTAGATTAAAACTACATTTGTGCTACATGTTAAAGTCACATGTATTTATTAAAACAATAAAACACATTGTTATCAATACTTTTCAGCTTTTCAATGAGCGAACATATAATATTTGCATAGAACAGTAGCATTTCCACGGACAACTTTTCAACCTGTTGGCAATGCAAAAACAGCATTAGCAGCATGGCTTCTGTCCTAAGCAAAAAAACAAAAAAAACAATTGCAGAATCTGAATTTGATTTGAAAAATGTAGAGTTTCAATGGTGATTCCGGTTGTTCCACCATTACTTAGCAACCATATATAACAATACCTCTGCCTGTTTTGGTTGCACAATGGCAGACGCGCTTCCTTTGTGCTGTGATTCAACCTTTGTTTTTCCAAGAAAAATAAAGAATGACATAGTGAAAGTGTGGTTTACAGGGAAGCAAGACATACATGAACAGTGTCATTTTAGTGTCAACAGCCAACACACTGTGCGATCAGTATTTACTTCAGAATGATAAGTTAAAGCAAAAAAGTTGCCTATTGCAAGTTTTGGAAAGTTTTAGTATATTGATAAACCTGAGGCAGTGTAGACATGTGTTGTAGACATTGTATAAGCTAATATGAAGCACAGCTTTCTTAACCTTTACTGTTTTTATTATCTTAACGTCATCCGCAGCCTTTTTTTATTGACATACTCTTACGGTTTCTTTACCTTTAGATGTTAGGGAATATCTTACCCTATAAAACAACACCTCTCTAATCACCAAGGCTTGAGACACACTGGGGACACAGAGATTCCTGATTCCTACCTAGCCAGGTGTGATTATGACTGATCATCATCATTATGTCTCTTTTACAAACATGTCTTGACCAGCCTGTTCTCACTCCCAGTGCTCCAAATATAGCTGTCTTTGTTAATGGAACTTTGCTTATAAGTTTGATGCTATAGGTAACCCTCTAGTGTCACTCCTTGAAGCGCCCCACTAATACAGTAGAAGAAAAAAGCAAGAAAAATGTGAGTCAGGGGGTCGTTGGTGTGGTTGGGTGGGTCATAAATTTGACTTTGCCCCTGTAGGCCGGGTTTTGCGTCCTGTGTGTGACCAATAGCCAAGATAAATTTGTTTTTAACAAATGTTACATAAGTGAGTTAACATATGTGAATATTATATTATGAGTTACGTAAGTGAGGCGACTGGATGTAGTTATTTTACCCCAAAGTATTATCCTTTCCCCAACCAAGTATTTTTTGTGCCTTAACCTCACCAAAGTCATGGTATGTCATCATGTGTGAACTTCTTGTCAGCAAGCTTTATTTTGAAAGTCTCACTGAACATTGCGTGTACCCGTCACAAGCAAAACTGACTTGAGTAAGAGCGTCGTAGTTTGAAGCTTAAGGCCACTGACCAGGCTGTTGTGTTTGATGAGTCTGGAGAGAGAGTGTCTTGAGAAGTCCTCACAGACAGATTTGTAATGTGAAGCATTCTACCTTTCCAAAGTGACTGGAGACTTGAGCTGCAGAGGAGAGTGTTCCCATTTGTAGCTCCCACTACATTCAAAAGAGTGCTGTCATTTATTGAACTCATCACGGGCTGGTATCACAGCCAAGTTCACCGCTGACAGCAGCCGCTGAGTGCAGCACTGTGCTCTTAAAGATATGTTAAGAGCTTCGCCTGTCGGCCAGAGTTAAGCCTCTTTTGTGTTTTGGGTTACAGAGGAGAAAACTAGTCCACCGTCATCTTTATTCAACTCATTCAACAAGCCCAACAAACGGACATGGGCAATTGTTTGTGAAGTTGACTGCAAACTGACCCATTTAAAGGTATAGTTGAACATTTTGGAAAACCCATTTATTAGCTTTATCGCCAAAAGCAAGCTGCCAGCATGTCATTTTGGCATTTCTGTCAGTGTAGGGATTAAAGAAACAAGAAATCATGTGTAAATTAGTAAAATCAAAATGTTCCGGATAGCTTTTTCCTCCAGCTTCCTGCCCTAATGCTGAGCCAAGATGAAATCAAACTTGTTTAATTCTGTTGTCATTTTCAGCCTCTTTAAAGAAGTAGGCTATAGTAAAACATGATGGTAACTCCATGATCTGATGTTTCTGCTGTGCTTATTTTATGTGTTGCATTGCTAGCTTCTTTGATATATAACCCTAACAGCAACATCTTGGACTACCTTTCTTTGGAGTAATCTCAAACTGCTTGACATCGCAGTCACATTGTGGTGATGGGTATCTGTAGCTTGTCACAAATGTTTGTTTGTTCTTTTTGTGATCAAAATGTGACATCAGCTGCTGATCGCTGTTGAATATTTCATTGTATCCGACGTTGTTGTTGAGCACTCTGTTGTTAAATGTCTGCCTTTACCAGTGAAATATTTTTGCCCATTTGTCTTGTTTTACCATTTGTTGCAAGGATGTAGGTTTGGTTTTGATATTGCCGCTGTCAGAGGAAATCACATATGTTGAAATGCAAAGTGTTTGCAAACTGCGCCCTGCCGGGAAGTTTGTAGTTGTCTGTTGGCACCAGAAGGGCAGAAAGAGAGAGACGAGAGCAATTACACTCATGAACATGCTCATGTGATGGGCGCTGGCATTCGCGGACACGGTTACTTTCTTTTTAATAAGCAACAATTAATTCACAAAGACCACCGTCATCTTTTAAAGTGGAACATTTTCTCGCATGCAGGGTTGTCGCCATGATTTCATAAATACTGAGGTCATGCATACTAGAAGGAGCAACTTCAAAAGGAATTAGAAAATATTGTTATTAAAAAAAAAAAAAGCTTTGGCAGCCCAATGACCCAGATAATTTATGAAAAAGTCAAAATTATGAGTTAGAAAGTGAAAATCATTTAACTTTTAAAGAAAAAAAAGAAAAAAGTGGGGGAGACGCGCTCCGGTGTGCACCAGCAGCACTACACCTACGTACATTATCACTGTCACAAGCCCAAATTAACCAAACGCAGATTTGTTCTGCATTTGGTTAATTTGACAAGCTTCAGAAATTTATTAATCGACTTAATCTGGTGATAAGAGTTTAATATTCTAAAAGTCAAGACTATTTTAAAATCAAACAAAAAAATCCATGTTTATCAAGAAATGTGCCATTGCGACATCCAACTGATTTTGACAGCGCACATCACAAATGTAGTCTACTGTGACTGGATCAATATGAGATGCTCTTCCGACACTATTCATCCCGGGGTGCATAGAAGAGGTTTGGCGCAAATAAATTCACCCAGGATGTTGCTAGCTTTTACAGCCTGTCTACATTCATGAGCCAGCTTATCACATGTTAGCAAGAAAATGCAAAGCCGATGCTATTGTGGAAATTGGCTTAGGGAGGCGGGAACGAGATCTGCTAACAACTTGTGTAACAAATTATTGCTGGGGACAATTTTTCACTCACTGGATATTGCTGGGGACATGTCCCTAGCGTCCCTTCCCCAATCTGACACCCATGATTTGTGGTTTTTGCCACGGACACAAATGGAATTTCTGAAAGGAGAATTAATGAAACTAACCTTTAAAATATCTCTTTCCTTCAACTTCTATGCCTCTTCCTTACCTTTTTCATTTCCAGCTTTTTATCGGTATCTGTGTGTGTGTGTGTGTGTGTGTGCACGTTCATCCTCTTCACTTACTCCAGACTGCTGCTCTTACTCTTACGCAGCTCTGTGCACGGACACACATACGCACTGACGTGCACACACTCCCGCTCTTTCCCTTATGTTCCACGTTTTCGTACGTGGGAAACGCCTGATGCCCAATTCTGGTTTGATATGAAGTTAACTAAATCACAAAAGCTTCATTCATTTCATGACTTCAAGAATTTGTCTTGATGATCATAGTCCGAACACACACACACACACACACACACACACATACAGCACAAGAGTAAGATGACCTCAAAAACAAGTGGAGCAAATAAAGCAATAAAATCAGTGATGTAAGTGAGTTGAATGCTGAGCATCATGCGCTCTGATCCTTATCCTTCGTTGGTTACTGAGAGTCTCGCAGATTGAAGTTCATCCCACTGCCTCTCAAGTTTTATTATTTTAAGATTTTCACAAATGTCTGTCATCCTGTCCAGAATAATGATAATGTACAAAAATGTTTTTGCATCTTAAAGTTTAATATAAGCCAAAATAAAAAAAAAAAAATGATATTTTTTTTAAGTTCCATCCACCACTCCACACCTGCAGGTGATAGACAGCAGACTATCAATATCCCTCCACACTTATACCCCCATGGGATAAATGGGCAGCCTTGGACCTTCTGGCGGACTTTGTTCAGTGATGCGAGAATTCATTTTTGCAGCTTAGCATCGCAACGTGTTGATCGATTTCAGACGCCAACGTTGTCAAGGGCCAAGCTATGGAGCGGCTTGACAAGTTATACAAATACCTGGACATGTTTATTGATGACAAATTGAGCTTTGACCACAAGACAGAAGATTTGCAGGAATGGACACCACATATTGTTTATATTACAGAGGCTCGGCCTGGTCGATAGCAGACTCACATGTTTTATTGAATGCAATTCTTTCCCGTCAGCTGTGGTTTGCAAACAAAAAGAGCCTCAAATAGTTGATCAAACTCAGAAGGAGAAACTAGATGGACAGCAGAGTGCTTCATGTGATCCTGACACCAGCACGGTCATCAGTTATATAAAGTCAGTTCTTTGTAAACAGGCCTTCAGTCAAAACTATCAAAGACGGAAGGCTGAATAACAGCAGAAGAAGACTAATGTATTCAGTCAGCGGTTGATTTATTTTTTCAATCTTTCATTTTGATTCGATGGCAGAGGAGGAGTACAGAGGCGGTGTAGTAAATGTGTTGTTCATTTTTAAAGTCATAATTTCACTCTATTCACCAAATGTCACACAGCACAACACGACAACAAAACCTGTGGAATATGATGCATGGAAGGGCAGTTTGAGAGGCACTGTTTAAAGGGGCAATATGTAACAATTTTAGTTGAGTATATATAATTATCAACAGAATGTGAATAAAAACAGCACTTTTGACTTTATGATGTCTATATAGGGTGCTGCAGAGAGATCTACTGAAGTTAGCATGCTAAGCAGCTAGCCCCAACCCATTATGGTCCCATGCTCCTGTGCTGGCAGTGTAAACACTTACATTTCCCTGGAGGGCAGCTAGAGTCAGCAGCAGTTAGCAGTTATGATTTTTAATTGTAATTTGACAGGTGACCAATTCTTACATATTGCACCTTTAAGCGGGGAAACATTTGTAGGTATTTACGTCACTATTTCTGTGACCCAATTTTAATGGCTTTATGTGGCGGCGTATGAGAAGCAATATATACATGTATGTACAACTGCTGAGTACCAGTACATACGTATGTGCAAGCGAAGCATTCATTTTGGCTCAGGTTTCATCTCATAAAATGACAACGGTTATTTTTTTAAAGCTATTCTACCTTGTGTCAGTCACAGGATTTATTCCTATGCATGGAAAATCCATCAGATATCCCTTTGACAGACATATTTGCCTGTACAAAGCAATCTTTCATCACCTGCCATTTAGTAATGTTTGCTTTCAGCGGAGAGGCTGTGTTTGTTATTTTCAGTGAGCTGAACAAAATAAATCATTTTATCAGTCACTTGTCATTTCTTTGTGATTTGGTGAACATCATGTATCATGTGAACATTGTTCATCTTGCCAGAAGACAAATTGCTGTCAACTATTGTGCTGCATTTGACTGGGTTATTTGGTGTATTCGTTTGAGGACGAGAAAAACAAATTACAATACTGGGTAACCAAATTTTGTGTTTATACTCTCTTCTGCTACTCACTTTTTACTCACTCTCATTTTCGAAATAGAAATAACTCAAAGAAGTCGGAGTGAACTCTCAAATCGTCTGATTTTCAGGGATGACAACATTTTCTAAAAAAGCTTGAGTTTGTACAACATTTTTGAATGGCTACTGTGGTGTGGGGACATATTGGGGTTGTGGCAAATAAAAAAAACATGGCAGTGGTAGTTGGTGACTAAAACACCAACCACCACCCTGACCTCCACTTTCCACCTGGCTACATGAGGGTCATGCCACTTCCTGCATTGGCATCCAATGTGGATGTCATTTCTGGGATACTGGGATGATTCTTCACTTGCTCTCTTGTCATGGTGGAAACAGCATTTTAAAAATGTGAGATTTGTGGATTGTTTGTTTGTTGCCTTAATATCTATTTCTTTGTTTTTTTTAAGGGGTCATTATCCAGTGTGCCAAATAAACTTGCCGTTGTGTACTGTCTGAGTTTGAGTGTTTGTAGGAGTTAATGAAATTTAAAACTGCTGATGAAATATGCCGCCTGACTTAAAAATAAAGACATCTAATCTAATAATGTAACCCTCCTTTAACACATTACACTGTCTGCCCGGCAACATTTTGAATTTCACCTTCAGTGTCACCTCGTTTCTCTTTCTCTCTCTCGTTCTCTTTTTGTGTGTGTCTGTGCATGCATGTGCACTGACCAGTCTCCCATTCCTCTTGCAAGGTGTTCCAGTCACTCAAATAAAATATACGGACATTGCTAAGACACTATAAATCACAGGAGTAATCATAGAAAGTGATGAAATGGGGAAATCCAGGCACATCTAATCGATACCAACTCCAAAGCATGGTTTTCTTGCTTTTGTGTGTGTGTGTGTGTGTGTGGGTGGGGGGGGGGCATATCATTATGGTTCATGGGATCTATTATGTGTGTGACATGAAAAATAGATATTATTTACCCCCTGTGGCCTCTGTGGGCACATTATTAATGTGGGTGCACAACTCAGTGTGTGCCGGGATGTGAATATACAGTATATGTAATATCTTTGAAGTGTGAGGCAAACAGTTTGGTCCATTGTCTATTCCTTAAAGGAGACCAAGATGCTTTTTGCTTTGTTTTCTTTTTACTTTCCTTCAGTGTTTTATACATCTTCTTGCACATGTAAAACATCCTGAAAACTAAAAAAGGTGACTGCACTACTAGCAGCTCCTCTTTCCCACTGGAAACACTGCTCCTGAAAAATCTCGTCAGTAGTCTTGCCTTTAATTCCATGACTTTGTGACTTCACACTGCTCACAGAGAGACACAATTTCATAATTCATGCCTATGCATTGTCTGGAATGTAAGAATTAGTTAAGCACATCTGCTCTGTTGTTGTCAGCAGAGCTGGGTCAGGCATGTGTGAGCTGACCAATCAGAGGGGACATGGGGCTTTAACAAGAAAGGAGCTTAAATGAGTGTTTCAGACAGAGTGCTACATAACGTGCTGCATTACTGGATGTGTTTTTTGGGCATTTAAACTAAAAAACCTATTCTAGTAGTAACCTAAAATGTGCAGAGCTTTACACTCCTGCCGTGTATTGTAAGCCCAACATGATATTTCAGTATGTAAAGTTGGTACATCTTGTACATGCTTTGATCTCCTACTTTACAAGTCATGTAAGCAGAACTGAAGAGGAACATTGAAAACAATACTCATGTTTTTCAATCAGCTGGCTGCCAGATCTCACCTTGTATTTTTATGTTCCTGCAGTTACTGGATTCTCGTCTTGATCGAAAACTCTCATCATCGAAAATGACATGCGATTCACACGTTATTCTCCGGGTGCCCATGTGGTCAGGGAATGCTTTCAGCACATACAGGCATGAGAGCGGCGGTGTGAATGACTGGCTCGCAGGCGGCCGTGTCAGATGGACCATGGAGCCTGAAAGCAGAGCGCAATTCTCACAGACAGCATCTGGGATTGACAGGTCAGTGCTCCGGGGAGCACACGTCTGTGCGTGTGCAGGCACATATATATGGCAAATCAATAGCAAGCAAGCATACATATAGACACACAGACGCACACACATTCACACTCTCGTACTGATACACATAGGTGTACACACAGAACTGATGCTGGGGCTTTCAAATGAAAGACAACATGTCTGACTGGTGTAGACAGATGGCAACAAATGGACCCTTCACAGCGGCCTGGTGCTGTGAGACAGGGTGTTTGGCCACTGGGAGGCTGCTCAGCGAAGAAAAGGGAAGTGAGGTTGACATTTCAGCCAGTGTGACTGTCAAATTAATCAGACTTTCTGAAATTCACAAAAAAAATTTATGTCACAATATTTTAGCCTCAAACATTTTCAAAAGACTTATTACCTCCGCCCAGGAGGTTATGTATTCACTAGTGTCTGTTTGCTGATTGTTTCGTTGGTTGGTTTGTCAGTAGGATTACACACTTACTACAGAACAGATTTCCATGCCATGGGATTCAGATCAGAATAGAACCAATTCACTTTTGGTGTGGATCCCCGCTAAAGGGATTTTTTCAAATTTTCTTTAACATTCCAAGATAAGTTGTTTTTATATATATATATATATATATATATATATATATATATATATATATATATATATATATATATATACCCCTCCCACTCAATGACCAGATCTTTAAAATTGACATAACATCATATGTGTAGTTGATGCCACAATTAAACAGGATCCAAGACAAATATTTGTCTCTTCCCTTCACAAACACTTTTTTGGAGAAATAAAACCATGTGGGTCCATCTGAGGAGACATGGCTGATGACTGATCTGGACAAACTGAACAGACGACTCGACAATGAGTGAACAAAAAGACTGGACCTAAATAATAAAAGCTTATTAAATAAGGTGATGAGGTGCAGGTGGAGTGAGGCGGAGAAACACAGGTGTGGGGAATGAATGGAAAAAACAAGAGATGTGGTGCAGGTGTGGAGGGAAAGCACAGCAGGGAGGTAGCACCTGGGTAAGAAATTGTAAAAACTGTCATCATGAATAACTACACAGGTAATGTTAGCCACCTTCTCATTTCTCATCACGCATTGTATTCGAGAAGTGCTTCAGTGTAAACTGTAGGAGATGCAGTGTAATGTTGTAGCCCCTTCTGGCTTGGACTTGTCAAACACAAGTGAAGCTAATACTGTTTAATGACATGTATTTAAAGAGCAAACTGGTGTTACAGTCAACCTAATGTGTCTGCGCAGAGCCTGTACAGTCACCCTATTAATAGAACTGCCTTTAAATGCATTATAGCAGTTCATTAATAATCAATTTACTGGTTCAAAATGGGTGTGAGCTTATGTGACAGACTTTTGGAAAATTACACCTGAGAATTTTGTGAGATTGGTAGAGGTGAAGTAGTTTGAGAAAATCATTGTCTGTTGTATTTTCCCGGTCATTAAGTATTTGTAGCTGCAGTGTATTTAGTGACATTGCTCTAAATCTTGCTTGTCTATCCATTTTTAAAATGGCAACACTGGTACGACCATATCTATTGCAAAGATTAAGGACGAGTGTGGCGATGAATACAGTCGCCTGCTTGTTAAAACATCCCTAATGTGGCTGGCCATGAATATAAAGATGTGCATGTGTTAAAAAAAGGCATATTTCGTTGGGTGGGTTACAGTGTGTGCTGGTTGTCAGAAATCTCTCTCATCGTCTGAGCTTATTATCGCACACGACTCTGAGCTACTGGTAAAATCCTGTTACAGAATAATCATATTCATCACGGTGCTCTATGAGTAAATCTGGCTTCCATTAAAAACAGTGTTCCTGCAGCTGCTCACTGCGCAGTCGTGACCTGTCACGGTGGCACCACGAGTCTCTAAAAGGTATCATTAACAAGGACATCTGTAATTTTTGTCAAAACCAACACATGGAAATTAACTCACACTAGCAAAAAGAAATGCCTATGCCCCATATTTGCTTTGACTCATTGAACACATTTATGAATGGTCTGTATACAAATGTT
Organism: Diplodus puntazzo; assembly: GCA_963678695.2. Lineage (NCBI taxonomy): Eukaryota > Metazoa > Chordata > Actinopteri > Spariformes > Sparidae > Diplodus > Diplodus puntazzo. Next base: position 16,366,368 of record OZ023159.1, on the reverse strand, counting down.
GTAGAGTTTACTGGAAAATTTAATCTTGTCTGTTTGAATTGAGACTAATCAGTTTAGGTTCAAGTGAGGAGGCATCATTTCCCCTGAGTGTCCTTTGGTGAAGGCCACTTAAAATCCATTCTGAGAATTTAAAAAATCAGATTTACTTGTCATCTTTTCCTTTTAGAAGTCGTACTGCCACTGGGCTCAGTCTATAACAACGTCGCTTCAAAGAACAAATGCAGCACAGAGTTGACCTTTTCATACTCAGCCTGCTCAGCCAAGTAAAGTAGTGATTAAGTGCGTCATTAAAAAACACGACCCCTCATCTCTTCCTGTCGTTGATAGTGCGAGCGGTGACTTTGAAGCCTCCCCGTGAGTTCCCACTGAGCAATGTACCTGCTTCTGCAGAAGGTCATAAAAATCCTTAAATATAGATCAGATTAATTTGGGGCCGTGGCGGTGGCGAACGTCAGCAATGTAACGTGTTATCAGGAAGTAGGTCAGCTAATCAGGGAGCTGCAGGACTTTGTGGATGAAGGGAGGAGGGTGGTAATGCTGTCTGACGTGTGAAGTTTAAATTAGGGAAAAAGAAATGCATTTAAAGGAAGCAAATACTTTAATTATCAGTGGCAATTGTGTTGTATTGACACAGGTTAAAGGCTGCAACTAATGATCATTTTCATTATTGATTGATCTTTAACATTTTCTACATTCAAGGGGCTCTGCAGACCCTCTGTGCTGGACTGGAATCCATTCGTTCATGTTAGTGAACTAACATTAGCTACTGTTCTCTGCTAGTGGTCGTGGATAAGAGACACTTGAGGCGAGGCACTCCAGAACATGCATAAAGCCACATCCTTTGGACTGTCACGGTAAATCCAACCTGAGTCCACAAATCCACACTCCAGCAGCATTGAACACCTTAAACTAATGTCCACAGGCTTGAATAGACAACCGATAGAGACGGCAAAGGTGTCATTTTCTACGTCACGTTACAATCCGCTAACTTATGTTCAATAATGACATGACTGATGCACGTAAAATGCTGCAAATTGTTACAAAGAGCCCCTTTAATCGAATAGAAATCTTATTGAAAAAGATGACCTTACAGTTATTTTTGTTGAAAGACAAAGACTTGTCTCAGCACTACAATGCTTTTTTACCACACATGGAAATTTGATACATTTTTACTAGGGCTGTCAAAGTTAACGCGTTAACGCAACATCCTCTTAACGCCGTTAATTTTTTTAACGCGCGATTAACGCTCTGTATATTAAAAAAAGAAAAAAGAAAAAACGCGTATTGTATGATTTACGGCCGTCGGCGGCAACCGTTGTCTTGATACAGAGGGTGGCAGAAGAATAAGAAAGCGAATCAGAAGAAGAAGCAGGGTTGGCAGTTCGTTAAAAACACGGCAGACTGAAAAGCAGCACTCGCTGCAAACTCCTCATCTCTGCTGTCACTCACGGTGGCGGACATTTGTTTCTCCGTCGCCCTGATCATTTTGCGGGACACTCTCTCATGTTGTGCCCGTTTGCTGATAACTCATCCCCGCATGTTTATCTCAGGCTCCTCGCTAGCCTTCTTCCTCCCTCCAGCAGGCAGCCTGGCCCTGCTGCTGTCCTCCTCGGACAGACGCAGTTTCTCTCACTCTCTTGGGGTCAACAGAGAAACGTCTAGCGGCTACTTCTCCCGAGTTTTCCTCTGAATATATCACGACAGAAAGTTTGAATTTCAAGTCGTACTTTTTATTGTTTTGCTGCACCGGAGCCATGGCGATCATCAGTGTGACACTGACTGACAGAAAGTAGCACACTGCGTGAAAAAGGCGAAGAAGAAAAACGTGCAGTGTCAGTGGACACCACTTGCAAGCCAAACACACGGCAGATGCAGAGAGCCGGTCGCCCCCCATCGCCAAAAGCAGACAACCCTGGATTTATTTTCCTGCATGATTTGAAGTGTTGAATAAATATTTTCATAATGCAAGCATATTTGCCCTTTCTTGTGTTGTTAAAAGTATTAAGAACATGAAAAAATACATTAAGGTACATTTATAACAGAAAAAAATGTGCCAAAAAAATTGCGATTAATTCGCGATTAATCGTGAGTTAACTATGGACAAAATGCGATTAATCACGATTAAAAAAATTGATCGTTTGACAGCCCTAATTTTTACTAGTGGATGTATAAACTTGAAGAAAGTGGAGAAGAAAATCGAAAATGTCAACAGTTTGGCTTCTCAGCGGTGGCAGCGATAATCTGTTGTCACTCTTTAGCCACATGGCAGCATCCATCCCCCTTGTCTCAGCGCTCCCATCCCTTCCCACTAATAAAACTCAGTCACTGGCAGGGCAGGCAGCCAGTCCACATGGACCACCATGACGCTGAATAAACCCCGGCTTATTGATGTGGTGGGGAAATTGTGTTTTTCCAGGCCTATTGAGGGGCTGACTATGGAAGCCGCCACTGGATTAGAGGTGGCAGAGGGGGCTGTGTGAGTGAGAAATGAAATCCGATTTCCTGCACTGTTCAGGGCTGACTATCAGGAATATTTCAAGCTATGAGAAACAATCTATCTATCCGGTGTGGCGGAGGAGCATGGCGGATCCTTTTTTCAAGATGAAAACGAGGTGTTTCTCTCAAGATTTGCTGCCTATCAGTGGCATAATTCAAGGTTCAAGTCTTGCTGTCGGAGGGTTAAGGAATCAATTTGTGTAAGGGTTCAGATGCTATTTGATTTGGAATCTCAAGGGCAGGCTACGGGGCTTGTTCCATCTCTTCTACACATTACCCAGAGTGCATCAGCGCGTCATTATGCCTTACAAGGATAGGAAAGAGGATAGGAAAAAACCTGAAAGAGACAAAGAAAGAGGGGGAAACAGCGATGGGAGAGCAATTGCGGGGTCTAGAATAGGCTCCAGTAATGGCACCGTGCTTGCAATTGTAAATCCATTCTCCTTGGAATTCAATCACTATGAAACTCTGAGCTCATAGAGGAGGAGAGAGGAGAGGAGAGCAGAAAGGAGAGAGAATAGTTTTCCATCTCCATCTCACAATCACTGGACCACTAAAATAAAGCGGCTGGTTTTTCTCTCCCGCCTCCTGCCGGCCCGGCCTCAGGTGTCCAGAAGTGAGGGGCTGTCGAGGTCAGGGCAGGGGGGCAGAGAGGGAGATGGGTGGGAGGTACATGGGTGATGAGGTGAGCGACCAGGGCAGGGGCCGAAAGGCAGGGGTCGAGAGAAGGTCGGTTGGATCACAGAAAAATCCTGTTACACCTGACTGCTTCACCCTCCCCCCGCCTCGACCCCGCCCACCCAACTCCGCGTGTCCTTCATGGCTTCACGCGTGGCTGACCAGTGCACCATGGGAGGCCAATATTGTGGCAGGTGGTGGCCTCAGGAATCCTGGATCCCAAGGACAGATGTCACCTCTGTTTTCAGGTTGTCAGCAAAGGGGGAGGGGGCTGAGGTGGGGAGACATGCGTGCATCAGACAGGCACACGTGCATTTGTATGTACAGTCGTCAATTTGCAAATCTTTAACAGGAGTTAACACAGGAGTGTTCGTGGCTGTGTTTGCTCAGAAGAGGCTGCGTGCTTCAGTTTTGCCGCTTTTAATAATCACCGCTGTCTGGGAGACGTACTGGTTTTTGAAATGCCCACGGGAAGAGTGAGCACATAAGAGCCTGTTCATGTTGAATATAAGCTCTCTACTCTGTCTGCTTTTCTTATTCTACGGTGAAATTACTTTGTCTCTGACTCATCCAGGCTCTTTATCCCAACTGCTCTCTCTTCTCTCCCCTTTCCCTGTGGTTTCTATCGCAGTTTGATTGGCTGAGTAACGTCACGTGAGATGATTTATGACACAATGGCAGGTTAACACGGGGGACACATTTTGGTCATTTTGCCAACAGGCTGGACGGCTTCGCTCCTCACCCCTCCTGTTTAATCGTTCCTCTCCCACTGCATTTCCCCTTTAATTGTACATTTTATATTAATGAAATTGAATTATTAACACGGTTTAATCCAAAATGCAGCTTTAGTACGGCGGTATGATATCCTGTCTGATGTGATTCATTCTTCACCCGGCCCAGCACCTACTGGTCAGTGTCGGTGTAACTAGGCTTTCTTTTCTAGCATGACACAAATGCAATTAACAATAATAACCCTGGAATATAGACCCTAGGGATTCAAAACCGACCTGTCGCCCTTTGCCGCTCATCCCCTCTCATTCTCATCCTGAGAACTGACACTCTTGAGCTGTTCTCTCTAATGAAGTCTTGCAAAAGGCCCCCCAAAACTCTGTGACGATCATTAAAACAGTGGATCTATGATTACACACAGCGGTAAACAAAAGCGATTTCTATTTTTTCTAGACAACTGTTGATTTCGTTGTCTAACTACCTGTAACTAAATCTTCCAACAACAATTGTAATTTTAAAGTAGCAGTCTTCAAGATTTCAGTCCTGGTCGGACTCCAGGAGACAGAATTTTGGGGGCAGCAAAACAAACTAATTCATCTTATAGAGGAAGCCGTTCAATAATGTTCCTTTTTCCATCATTCTGTGAGCAAACAGGATTTTACTTAATGCTGCACACCACACGAGTCTGTGAACAGCAGGACGCAGTGAAAGGAAATGCCTCGCTGAGAGGTTGAAGGTGCAGCCTGTCGCCTGTAGCTCTTCATCAAACAGCTCCGTGGCTTCTCCGCCTCTTCCCGCTACTCATCAAACTCCAAAGCAGAACGAAACTGTTGTCTTGTTTTGTAGACATATGTATTCTTAATTAACGAGAGCAGTAAGTACGTGACAAACGCATCGACTGTCCTGTGACTTTTTCATAATAAAGTGAACGTGCGTTTCGCCAGTTAAACACTCTTTTTGCATTACAGTACTTTCATCAGTGGACCAAAGGCTATAATAACCATTGTGTTACCTTAGTTGAAAATCGTGACTTAACAGTCGTTTTTTGAAATGTGCTATCTTTGATACTGTCTTTCTAAAAGTAGCTGAAAACTTTCTGGTTAATGTCATGTCTATGACCTTTAAAAGTAGTGTAAGCAGTAAGTTAATAAGCTGGTTGTGCTAGAGATTACATCTTCAATTAGAGCAGCCAACGCACAGTTTAATCTAACATTTATACTCTTGCTTTTGGTTCTGTATAGTGTACAAAGACAACAGCCACCAAGCTTTTAAACAACAATATCAATATATCAATCAATATATTGGAGAACAGGATACAGATCTCAAAGATGGAGCCTGGTCGCTTGGATGAAGCTGAGTGCAGAGAGAGAGAGCCAAAATGCTTTCAAAATTGCTTCCTCGTAGTCCAACCCACTGCACATAAACAGTATCTTTATCGGCAGCCCTGTCCCTGTGTACTTGCTCTGCCAGTTAACTTTACGGGATGACGCCAGGCAAAATCGCACCTCTAGGTAAGTTTTACAAATATAAAACAAAGCATTAAAAATTCATGAAACATTGGTCATTATTCAATTAGCCATCATATTTCATCAAACTGTGTTGTACAAAAAAAAACCCACTATGATCACCAAATCCTCACTGAACACAGACAAAATAGGCACACACACCAGGAGAGGAAGGCAGCCCCAACATACCCACCCGTACCTGGTAAAAAAAGGTATTACAGGACTGTTGACTCTGATTCAGACAACCACACAAAGTGTATATCGTTTACTTGGGTAATTCTTAAAGGTCCCATATTATGAAAAACACATTTTCTCTGGTATCTACATATATAAGCTGGTCCTCCCTGATCCGACCAACTCCCAAAATGAGGAAAGCAAACGAGTTACATAACAACAGGAGAGATTTTCATAGGCAGGCCTCCTCTGCGCGAAAACACTCCCCCCTCTCCCCGGAGATATCCAAGAGGGGAGCGTTCATCCCCAAGGTGAAGTTCGGTGTGTCCAGCGGTAAGATAGCAGTGTTTCACAATGTCATTTCTCAGAGTTAGACATGCAAATTGCTCTGCGGTTGGTTGTAAAAATCAACACAAGTGCCTATATTCTGTCCCAGCTTCAGAACAACAGAAGAGACAGTGGTTGCATTTCATGTTTAACGACAACATGCCTGCTACGGTTCACGTTTGTGTGTGTGTGCTAACCACTTCACATCGGACTGCTTCAGTAACGAGGGTCAGTACAAAGCTGACTTTGCCTCGACACTGACCCTCGTAAAAAAGGATCACTCCCAACCATACCGGACCCAGCAACTGCACCCGAGCCACAGGTAAGTGTCGCCACGTTTTGATAGTATTTACAATTGCCGAAGAACTATAAGTTACCTTTACCGCTAGCAGGTGCTAGCATTAGCTACATGGTAGTAACTGTAACAACATATACGAACAAACTATGTAACATATTCAGACACACTAACCATTCTGAAACGTCCTGCTGCAGCCACAGAGTCTGTATTTCTCCAAGAGCCTCTCCTTCTGGGTCCGATTCTGGGTCAAACTGGTATGGTTGAACGACAGCATCTTCGCGAGACATAGTGAGAGATCCACTGTAAACATTAGCGCATGCTACCGCTAGCGTAAGCGGCATTGACAGATGGAGCTCATTAGCATTTAAAGGTGCAGGCACAGAGACAGCCTGCTCTCAGTAGAGCGACTTTTAGACAGCTGAAATTCAGGACCACGGATGGGTTTGGGGCAATGCATTTCGAATACAGTGTTGTTGGACCTCTGACAGCTGTGTGAAATTGATGAAAAACAGCATAATATGGGACCTTTAAAAAGTATGGTAATACATGCTGCATTTGTTTTTACGGCATTCGGTGCATGAAGTGAGATACGTAGTCACCAGCTCAGCCTTCAGCTACAGGGTTTGTACATCTTATCACATCTCGGCCTGTGTGCAGCTGGAAGGATGTCTCTAAGTTGCATCAGTGCTCTTTGTAGCGAGTGCGGGACTCTTGTAGGAGACAACGAGGAATTTCTCAGATCTACTTAGGTTCAGATTTGGCACAGCTAAATGGCGATAACAACAAAAGAACGGTAGTTTTCTCGAAACACATTTGCAGCAGAGGCTGCTTTGCCACAGAGGGATAAAGAAATGTAATGTAAAACCAAGGTAGCGGATGAAAAAAAAAAACAAGGGCAGAAACATAAAAGCCAAGCATCAAAGCAGGATGAGAAAGGATCTTTACATGAAAGGAAGTCTGCTGAAGGATGTATATGTGTATAGCTGTGGGGACGAGACGGACAATGAATAAAGCAACCTTTCTTTTTACGGAGAATTTGCCACCTTTTTCTATACGCAGTCATAACCTCCTAATTGCTTGAGTGCCTTGTTGTTGACTATTACTTGATGTCCTTGTTTATTCCCTTTCACTGTTTCCACATTACATTATACGCAAAAGGTTAGATTGCTTTCACTTTTACTAGCAAGTTATTGCATTAAGTCTTTAGATTGAGTTTCCACGAGGTTATTACGTAAGGGCGTATTGACAATGATTTGATATTTATGAAAGGTGTCCCTGAATGTCTGTGATATTAAGGACGGCCTTCGGGGGCCTTTCAGAGTAAAAAAGACTAAACGGCATTTTGTTTTCACTCCGTGTTGATTTGCAGAACCGCAGGCCACGAAACACCATCATTGTTCCTGTTATATTCTGTGAGAGGGGGGGGCAGGTTTGATGCAGCTAAGCATTTTCCTTCACACCTGAAGAGCAAATGAGTAAACAGGGTTTTTCAATTTGCTGATGCCATTGTACTTGTATTGCACTTTTCTGCTTTCAAAAGTGGTCGATTGATGAATTTTCACGCTGACTGAATGTAATATGTGCTCAAACTTCAAATCATTCTGTGTTTTGAGAAACTTTTGACAGTTTTGCGTTGTTTGGAGGCATTGAGCCAATGCCGAGCGAGGACCTTGAGTCAATATTATGTCTCTTAACGTCACCACAGATCAATAATGTGAAGGACTAGCATTTACCATGGCATTAAATCTCTCTGGAGATTAGTAGGATCTTCCTGTCCTCTTGTTCATGGACACCCATCTTCAATCCCATCAGCAGTTATTATCCCGTCACTGCTGATCTGATAGATATATTGTATCCAAGCAGTTTCCTCAGGGCCACCCCCCTCGCCTCTCAGCAGTACATAATAACACAAAGTACACAACATCCCTTATTAGAATATTAGAATTAAAAATTGAACTAGTAAGGGGTGGTAGTAATTGGAAGCTTAGTACATTCCTGCTGAGGTATACCTTTCCTTCGTTACCAATGCATCACTGGGTTCTGCTCCTTTTAGTAGCATAAAATAAATCAAATCAGAACAAGTTGGAAAAAATATCAATGCCTGGTAGCAGCACAGAGATGATCAGTATGTACGAAAATTCAGGGATTATAAAAATGATATTGATAAGTTAGTTATAAGTAGCCCTATGTACCTGCTAATAAACAGTTTGTGCAAAATGTGGCTCAGATGAAACACTTTGCTATTAGACAGCGAGTTCTAAAATCACCTCACTGACTTCACCAAGACGCCGACACCGAAATACTACCGTTTAGCACGTTTGGCTTCAGGAAATGCTGCAGTGCATTCTCTGTTTTTTACTACCTGAATATCATGAAAACATATACAAAATCATTCAAAGACAACAAAAAAGACTAATCAAGCACAATGAAATGGTCAAACTGGTTAAAATTGGGGACATAATGCAAAGTGTGTTTCTGGATAACTGATTGCAGCCACTTAGAGCGGGCTATCACTGTCTTTGAACAGCCCCAGATCTTGCCAGAACCAGCTCATCTGTATCCTCCACAAGCTGGAGCGGGTCCATCGTTTCTCCACTTAAGACTTCCCATGGTCTCTCACATCCTTTTCCTGATGAAAATGCACAGCAAGGCCTTTCCTGGAAGACTTTACATCCCGAGCAGACTGAGGAGAGCATCTCTCTCGCAAAAGCTCCTTGAAAACTTTTTGCCCATCAAATCTATGCTGATGTGCTGCACAACAATAATTGCACTTAGGCTGTAACACTGCCGTTGGTTCTTCCAGCATGAGAGGATACTTACAGCACTCAGTATCCAACCCTCCACAATAAATGCATGTCCTTTTGTTCTCCTGCATTATGGGAGGCAATTTGAATTCTGTTATGGCTGCAGAAAAAAACAGCAGCATTCTTCCCCCCCCCCCAGGGTCGTCACCTTCGTTAACATTTCCACCATCACAACTGTCACGCGGATACACCGTTCTTATCTGGCGCCACCTGCGACAAAATAGATTATCATGTTACTGTTACTGGCCGCACTTCTGACTGCTTTTCGTCTCATTCTGGTTGTTATTGCTGCTTTGGGCTTTCTCTGCACACCGCTGTTTTTATTACCATATCGCTGGTGCAAACTCATTGCAATGCGGTCCCTGTAGAGGAAAAGTGCCGCCACAGAATGTAGTGTGCGTCACCTGAACTGTGTCTATGGAAGAAACCTAAGGAAGAGCCACAGAGGAGGGATCCCTCTCCCAGGAAAATAAAATGTAAAATAGATGTCGTATCTACAGAAAAAAAACAACAAAATCCCAGTTTACAAGTTGCATTGACAGAATGTCTGGTACAAATTATAATATATGTAAAGTGTGTGGATCTAGGAGACGACTGAGCGGGCCGAAGCATCGCCAAGTGGTGCCTGAGCAACACGACCTCCTCTCCACCATGGTGACCTGAAAGACGGCAGGCCACACAAGATGATCAACAGTAAAACAGAAAACATCAGAGTGAAGAGGCATCACATTTGACAGAAATGCAGATGTAATTGAGAGTTCGAAGCTCATGCTGATTGCTAATTTGTCGGCCCCAGTTTGAAAGTAAAGTTGTAAAGTTACGCCGCTGTCTCGTAGGCAAACATTTGACCAACGAGATATCGCAGAGAAAGGCAGACATCAAAATAAACAAAATTATGCATCCAGTATTATGAAAATAGACATCTGGGCACATTTCTGATTTTATCAACTTTCTTGGAAGACTGAACTGGATAAGACACAAGCTGTGTGTAAAATCTGCCTCACAACACGCCCGAACAACATTCAGTCAGCCGTTTTCACCTGAAGCTGATCAACCAAGAACTGTGGAGGTGCTGTCAACTTTGGCGGCCAACTCTGAGGGAAGTCATCAGGCAGCAGAGTCATGTTTGTAAGTGCCCCGTTAGTGCTGCTATGTGAAAACAACATTTTATCAATTACAGCAAACTTTAGGCAGTTTCTTGAATTGATTGTCAGCTGCCTTAAAAGATTATTGGTCATAATCATTACTAATACTGTATGAATTATATTGGATGTTTCTCTATTAATAGCTGTTTCAACCACTGACACGACCTATCCTCAGCACAAAATTAGAGTAGGTTACATCAGGAGTTAGAATAGCAGATAAAGTAAATGCCAACTTGAATGATGAACTAAATAAACACAAACATAATGAATTATTTTTAATTGCACTGCTGAACTGCTGGCCCAATAAAATCAAACCAGTATTGAGGCTACCAAATGGCTACAATGTTATCAGTTTCTATAAAATTATTTTTGTATCATATTCATGATATACGAATATTATAGATGAATTTTCTCTTGACAGAATTTTACATTTACATTGTATTTGTTTCCACGTTTGACTGTCGGTTTATACATTCTTTATGTAAATACTGAACAGCGATTAATCAAGGAAGGATTCATCATCAACATCCCTACTTGTCCTGCGCCCTAGATGGATTTGTGTTTAGTTTTGGAATGTTTATGCACCAAGGTTGGTCACAGAGATACTGGTAGTGATGCAAGATGCAACTGTATATAAAAATGTAATGAAATTAAGACAGAACATTTGTTCAAATTATCATATTGCTCATAAAAAAATGAAGAGATGCATTGAGAATGTTTTTTTTTATAATATGGTTATATGATATTGGTGTAGCTACCAAGACATTTGCCGTTAAAATACTTTTTCTTATGATGGTTTCTTTACCTATACGTCAGACACATTTCTAAAAACAGCATCCCTCCAATGCTAATAAAGGAGTCTTGAATGTTATGTTTGTCAGGCTCGGCTGTCCTCCCTCCTCACCTGACTCATTCGGTGCTCCCTCCTACCCTCCGTCTGACATCGCTGGCAAGACCTTGACAGCTTTTTTCTCTGCCTCTCTCTTCCTTTGGCCACTGGAAATATGCTGGGAGTGGGGCCTCAGGGGTTCAGACATGGGGGTACACTGACAGAAACTCACCTGGAAAGACTTTGTTTGTGTGAACCGCAGTCGGTGCCAAAGGCTTTTTCTGGTCAGATGTCACCACACACACCTTCTCTCTGGAGACAGCGGGATGAGAGGAGACAGGGGGAGACAGAGACATTGAAAGGAAAGTGCGATCTGGCATTTACCTCCTTCAGATCAGGGGGTCTGTGATCGTCCTCCCACGCAGACACACACACACATACACGCACCCAAACAGCAAATAAACCGAGAGGAACCTGTGCCTCACAACATGACACACAGTGCCTCAAAGACACAAGCAGATGCGTAAAAACCCACACAACTCAACACGAACCCACACAGACAGAAATCACGCACAAATACACGAGCCATCTAACACCACCTTGGAATTTTAGGGCTAGGGTTGGTAATTTCTTTTAGAAGCATTTTTTGTTACATTTGTAGAAAATCTATTGACATCCCAACAGCAAACAATAAATCAAATGCTCTGACAAGAAAAGTAAAAAGAGAGCCCAGTAACTGTGGCTGCTGCAGGCTTTGAACAAGCCCATCCAGCCTGACTGAAAAGACTGGAGAGTCTACCTGTCTATCTACAAGCACTCTGCACTCAATGTGCATGACTTCACTTCCATAAGGCTGGGTGGATATATTGCTAAAGCTATTAGCGAGCTAGTGGCACAAGATTGGCAGGAAAAATGCAACAAACATTTTCCAGTACTGACATACCAGCTTGACAGTAGTCAAGACACAGAGAATAAACTATAGACATGTTTGTCTTTGACAATCTTTATGATACAGTAGGTGTTTTACTGACATGGGTTAGTTGGATATGGTTGGTGATGACAATGATGCGCTGCACCCAAATTGGTCAGGCACTGAGCCTGTTTTCAGCCATTCATTCATCATAACTATTTTGCTTGTGTTTATATTACTGTGTACAGTTGTTCATGTATTTATTAGATTAAAAAGCGAAAAGAGCCCATTTAACATAGCAAACTGGCTACTAACAAACCTCCCAGCTGGCGTTGGACAGTCATTGTCCTCAGGATTGAGCGAGCACTCGGCTGAATTAAATATCCTGTCCAGGTAATCTAGTCATTTGAGCAAAATGCGTCATTATCCATACTCGAAATGACGGAGATCATCCTTGGACAGCTGACTGAAGTCTCTCACTCTTGTGATTAAAGAAAAAAAGACATGAAGCTCAGTTCTGAAGCTGTTCCGTAAATAGTTTCTGATCAAACCGTTTCAATTTCAGCCCGGAATTAACAACTTCTGGTTAGTCCCATCCACATCCTCTTTAAGCCCTGCCCAGGGTACAAAAACAGATGATTTTATTGCTTGGACATATAATGATGTACTCACTCATCTCTTATTGTTGCTGATGTTGGCATTTAAGCTCAAGCCAGCGTTGTGCCTCGGTACAGTATATCTGTAAACCCAATCTTGTTATCATTTCATTTTTGTTAGTTCTTATTGTGAAAAATGGGCATTACAACAGTGAGACTAAACAAGTGAAATGGGACACTTCCCTTACTATTGTTAGTTCTACCTTATAATCATTTTCAGGAAAAATGTATATTCTCAGATATTCAGATATTCTCATAAAACTAGTCGTCTGTCAGGAAACAGTCCGCACAGATACGGCTAAACCCGGGCCTGGATACACTCACACACAGTCTGTTTGTTTCACACCTGCCTCCCTCCCCTCTCCTCCCCTCACTCACCCCTCTCCCAAAACCCATCAGCTCAGTGTAAGCCCTTCTCCAGCATGGAGCCAAAGAGTTCAGTGATGCCAAGCTGAGCCCCTTAATAACCCCATAGCTCTCTTGCCTGTTCACAGTGCCAACCCTGCTGCGAATGACAACTAATATGATGGTGGGCCCCGCCGAGACATGTGGTCCACTTCCTGTAAGACTGGTCAGATGTCTATCAGCCTTACCTGTGGTGAGGAGGGTCACATGGAGAAGACTGTAGTCTATTAGAGCACTGCAGCACAACATGACCATATTGTGTAGCATATATTTGCCTATGACAGATTAGCAATGTAGTGCAACGAGCAGCCAGCATCACATATAGTTTCTTCTCAAACCAAGAAAGCACCAAAATAGTTCATAATATATCAGTATATAAGTGTGAAAAAAAAAAAAAAATCCAGTAAGAAACCCAAGCACTGATCACTTCACACAAAGATGGCACCAAAATAAGAAAAAGACTAAAGGTTCATCACTTTAGAAATCATGTCCATTTGTCAGCACTGCGCAAATAACCTGCTGTTATTTTACAAAAGTGACTATTATATTGAATATCTTCCTGCAGAGCAAGGGGGTTTACTCATGAGCTTCAAGGTCAGGTTTGTAAGGAGCCCTGGAGGTGACATGAATGGGTTTTTTTTAAGTTTACAACTTACTGTATCTTGCGCTCGCGAGATAGTAAGTCGCACTCGCGAGATAGTAAGTCACGCGTGCGAAATAGTAACTGGCGCGTGCGATAGTAAGTAAGATGCAGTGGCACTCTGGCTCAAATGATTGAATGAAGTGAACGTTGTGGTGTTAACTCAACAATGATGGGACGCCGGAATCATGGCCGTTTACTTCAACAACTTTTATACCATGGTCTAGAGAAATACTCGATTCTGATTGGCTGCATGGTGTCCATTAACCCCTGATATACGGACACGTACTAAGTAGTTCCAGTCAAATTGACTGGTCACCGCTGTAAATTAAGGCGCTAGCTGGCGTATCAAATCTGAATATTTTATTTCCAACACTGAGTGCAGTCCGTCAGTCCTTCAGTATCCTCTGAATACCACAGGGTGGCGACTGTAACACACAAGCTGCAGAAAGTACACTTCTCCTCTAAACTTACTGATACACGAGTAATCTCACATCCCGTTCACTGTTCAGCTCTCTACTTCAGGCTGCGGCCACAGTGACCTTACACACGGCCGGTCATTTCTTCGTGAAAATCTTGCTATTGATTTGGGGACAATAACATGACTGGTTAGCTAGCTGGTCTTGTTAGCTAGCATACTGTCAAATTATATTTACTGTTTGTCAACCGTACGCAATGTTATTGACTTTGAATCTTGCTAGCATAGCGTTAGCTTTCTGGCTCATCGCTGAGTGGACTAGAATATCTCCCGTTGCCAAGTCGTATCTAAGGTCCGTCCTATTTACTGGAGGAGTGAACAACATCTCTGTTGCATAAGAACCTTACGGGAGAGTAACGATTGTTCCAGGTTTTAGTCAAACCCTCAGGCGTTACCAGGGAAACGTAGTTATGGCTTGTGAAAAACTTTATATTTTGATTGTAAAACGCATGGAAATATGAATTAATGGTCTTAATTTATTTTCTTTGGCAAGTGACCATGGTACAAGCGGGATAATGCCCTTCGAGGTGTCCATAAACAGGAGTTGGACTTCGCGGAGGCCTCCGCTGCGCGTCGGACGGTTCTTAGGCCTCCGCGTTGTCCATTAACTCCTGTTTATGGACACCTCGTCAGGCATTATCCCTTTCATATTGTAACATTGTTCTCAGTAGCAGCGACGTATCGTACATAGCAGAGATGGGACTCGAGTCACTGTGACTTGGACTCGAGTCGACTCGCTGTCATGATTGGATCACTACCCTGTCAATCAATCATGCCCTCTCTACTTACCTTACGTGTTTATTTGAGAAACATGCCCTTTTATGTCAGATCTGCATCACCATGGCAGCGGAAGGGGTGCAGAGAGTAATCGTCTTCGGCTTTCGGAATTACCATTTTGATGGCAAAAAACGCACAGCACAGTACAAGACATGCGACATAAACATCTCGGACAGCCAAGCGACAACTTCAAACTTTGTTTGTCATTTGAAGAGCCATTCTGCCCAGTAAGTCCTTGTCAATTAGCTAATATTATACTGTTAGCCTAGTCGGTAGTTAGCTAACTTTAGTTTAATGTGATATGGAGGTGGGGGTGGGGAGGGTCGGTTTGGTGGAACTTGTTATATTTTTATTTTTTTTTGCCAACATTAACCCCAGACAGCGTGAGCGAACCTTCCGACCGGTTCATCACAAGACTGGCTGTACGTTTTACGAATGAGCAACACAGGGTTAAATGAGCTAAATAACGTACCAGCCCGCCAACACCTAATCATTACCCAGTGTTTTCCCTGCCTATCTTAAGCAACGGCGGGCCGCCTGCGTGATTTTGCCTTGTTTTCGAACACGCCTGAAAGAATGTCATTAGTATGTCTCTCCTACATGTAAAGCTTGTACGTTCTGAGGAAAGGATGAAAGCATGAAATAGGTTCAAATTTTTGACTTGTTGTTGCTGAATCTCGGCTGTGGGCAGCTACAAAAGTTAAAAACACACACAAAATAAAAAATAAAAAACACAAACCTGAGGCTCTCTGTACAGTAGGAGTGAGGAGTAGGAGCATCTCTCCTCCATGTCCTCCTTCCTAAACACCCTGTAAAGCAGCATGGCCTGCGTGGTGATGGATTAGGCCGGAGTGCCTTAAAGGCTCTGTGGGGGCTGATGAATTCACCTCTCCTCCTCTGAGTGTGATCTGACCCCGGGCTCCGCGTGAACCGCTGCATCTCTGCAGCCCACAGCATTGCAGCCCTGTTCACCAAGAACACGCAGCCCTTTGGCCAGTACACATGCACCTCCAGGCTAAATGCAGCCTTCACTTCACCGTCAGGCAGTCACCCTGACATTAAAAGTTTGTGTTTTTACAAAACTTCTCAGTGCACAGTCCCAGTTCACATGCACAGTATTTCTCACCTTTTTGGCTGATTAGCACCCATAGTTTTTTTTTTTACTTTCCTCTTGCTTTTCATTCAAGTTCTGTGACAGTGTGCCTGGTAATATGAAAACACTTCAATTACCTTGCAAGATGCCATGAGTTCAAAAAAACAGTTCAGTGTTTAGTGTCGGTGCTGCCAAGGTTATTAAATCAAAGTCAATTAAAAGAGACCACGGTCAGCGTTTTGTTCTCTTAAATCAACTATCCTTAAAAAGAGTTTTATATCTTGTAACAATCAAACTTGTAATACAATCTATATATATATACTCCTTTTACATGCTCCAGTTAAACATGAGACCCTGAATGTCTGAATTTTTCACCTATGTAACAGGTTAACCCCCCAGCCTCCTTTCAGGAAGCTGTAAGCGTCTTCTTTCTGTAGGGGGCCACAGAAAGGTCTCACTGGTTTTATAGGTTTCTTTTAATTAGCCGCTAATGAAGACAGGACAGAAATTGTTCCACTGATCAATTGTTAACATAATTAGATCAGGGGTTTTTATAGTGAGAAGCAGAAGGGAGGCGGTAGCAGAGAGAGGGCGGCTACATGCAAACAGATGTGTGCTGGAAGCCTATTATAAGTCACGTGGTGCATTCAAGTGCTTCTCTTCAGCTGTCCAACAGTTACAAATAAAAGTTTATAGGGGAAATCAGAACTAAATAGAATCTATAGAAAATAGATGTCTGAAGAAATATGTTGCAGAAAAGGAAAGATGCTGGCTTCCATGCTCACCGCCACCTAAATATCATGTCTGAGCAAGTCAGCTATTATAGGAAATCCAGATTATTTCCTAGTCCTACCTTGTGTGGTGATTCATGTGAATCGCAAGATTAATGCAATATTTCAGACAGCACCTGAAGGCAGCCACGCTCAGCAGACTGCCCCTTTTTTGCCTGATGATGGCAGAGCTCACACAGCAACAGAGAACAGTGAAGCGGCTGATATGAGGCCAGCTGATACACGGGGTGGAGAGATGCTGCCCCCTGCTGACGTGGGCCGATGTTGTTTATCCTGCCACATTTAATAATAATTGACAACACTCGCCCTAAAAAGCTGCTTATGTCGGAGACATTTCCAGGGACGGACAGTAAATGGCTCATTTTAATCAGTTGAAGCTCGAGCTTGTGCGGTGGCTTTTCTGTTTAAAATGGAGAGTCGAAATGAAGCTGGAAAAATATGGCACTCTGTGAAGAATGGGGGCAAATTACTGACTTTCACTTCTTCACAAGACATTACAATTCTTGTTTGCTTGTTTACCTTAAATGTACTTTTTCTTGTTTCTGACTCCATTGACCTTTACCATCTTTACTTTATGCTAGGTTTTATCTTCCTCTTTATGTGTTTGTTTAAACATCATTACTGTCATTACTTTATTGTAGTTTGTATGCTCATTTCCTCATCTTAAACATCTGAATATCTATTTAAAAATGAGAAAGAGTGTCTCAAAGGGCTTATCCTCGAGCTTAACATGTTGGAAAATAGAAGAACATTCATTAATTTTGTTTAACAGAGCGTCCACAGAAGCTGCTAATAGTGTGCTCAGTATTGCAGTCAGAGTGTTGTGTAACCACACGAACCACCTGAGGTCAGTGTTTCCTTAAAAACGCGTTAGGAGGTCGACAATGAGTGCAGTTCACAATCTCAGTCAGGTATATTTAGTGGGTATTGTAATGGATTTAAGACTAAGGTAGGCCGGTCAGCTGAGCGTTTTGGATGTCTGTGCTGATAGATGTTGACACATATTTGCTTTAATGGCTGATGCTGATCACCTTTAGAGCTAAAATGATCAGTCAATCAGACAGGAACATCATTTGGAAACTATTTGGATTTAATTGATTTCTTTGACTGAAGCTTTCTTCAGACAAAAAAAAAAACTCCACTTCATTCTGTGCTTGCAGTTTCTTCAATGTGCTGAGCCATAAAGAGGTCTGTAGCAACCAGTAATGTAATAACGGCCAACAACGTAATACCTACCAGCAATGTAGGGCTGCCCCCGACCAAGGATTTTCTTGGTCGACCAGTGGTTGTCTTTTAGAGCGATTAGTCGACTAATCGACGCATATACAGTATATGTATGTATATATATATTGTCATCTCCGCAGTAAAGTGGATGCGCCTGTAGAGAGATTTACACAATAGGTAAAACGCAGTGAGCTGGATAATTTAGCGTCCCCAGTACACACAAATAGTCTAATACTAGCGCATATAACAATAATAAAATGTATTTATCTCTGCTTTTAAACGCTTGGGCCGCTATAGGCAGGTAGCTAGGCTACTTACATGTTTAAGGTGGTACATCATGTTCGTCATGGAGGAGTGATAGGCAAAGTTTTTCTTGCAAAAATGTAAAATGTAATAATTGTAGCAGATAATGTAATAATACATAAAAAGGACTGCATTTCTTGCATTTTTTGCAGTTTTTGTGCAGTTTGCTCATCAAAAATAGGCATAGTGGATGGCACTGTCATACCTTCATGTGTTTGCTCAGTGTTGGATGAAAATTTAACAACTGGAGCCGATAATGTAATAATATATGTAGCCTATCATTTTTTTTATTTCTATTTTCTGGATAGAAAGTGACACACACACACACACACACACACACACACACACACCCCTATACAGGATGGCTTAGAGAAGCAATTCTGAGTTGATTGGGTTTTATTTTCTGTGGAGAGACCATGTAGAAATGTCGCACGCACACAGGGAGCACCTGCATTTGACCACTAGATGGCTATGGAGTAGCTAATTCATGTCAAGCTAGCGAAGATATGTGACTGATTAGACTTTCCTCAGTTTCCTTAGTAGTCTGCAAACTTAAATAATAATAATAATAATGATAATAATAATAATACATTTTATGTATAAGCGCCTTTCAGGTCACCCAAGAACACTGTACAGAAACAAAAGAGAACAGCAGTAAAACAACAAAGTGAAGTATACAAATAAAGTATACATAAAATAAATAATAAAAGCATTACAAATCATCAGGGAAAGCACGTTTAAAAAGGTGAGTCTTCAGTTGTGATTTAAAAGTAGTAATAGATGTGGGGGAGAGCATTCCACAGTGTGGGGCCAGCCACACTGGAGGCTCTGTCACCAATTGAGCATAGTCTAGGGGGGGGAATGGAGAGGAGATGTGCAAATACTTCAAACATGTTGAAAGGTTAAATAATTTCCCAGTCTGGGATCATTAAAGTATTTCTATCTATCTATCTATCTATCTAATTCATTAACTGATTTACTACAGTTAAAATCCTTCATTTTGTGGAATCCTTGTTCATACATTCTTAAATAATTGAGAAACATTAGAGTTAACAGACAAATAGCTAGTCTAACCATAAGAAAATTACTAGCATGATACATACACAGTTGTATAGGTATAGATTTATTTCTCAGTAGATATTGTTGCATCAACAGGCATAGAAGCAGGTTCGGCATCAGACAGAGTACCAAGTTCAGTGTCAGACAGAGGGGTCGGTTGGTACACTCTATGCATCTCTGCCTCCTGAATGGAAAGGATTTTTTGAATACTAGGCCAATAACGTAATAACGTATTACACTATTGGCAATTGGCATGTTATCAAGTTATTGGCTCAAAAACGTTATTGCATTATTGGCAAGTTATTACGTTATTGGCTTTATTACATTTAAAATGGCCCAAATTATTACGTTATTGGCAGGTATTACGTTGTTGGCCGTTATTACATTATTGGTTGCTACAAGGTCTGAGGATAATGTCACCGACACTAAGGGAAAACATTCAGAATCCGTTCATATTACATTCTGTACGACATTTGATTGTCTTTTCAGTATCGTTGGCCCGAGACAAGGAAAAACATCCGTAACTGTGCTGCGCTCACTGAGCTTCACACAGCCACACAAATTCCACCAAAATTGAAATTCTAACAGATGGAGCCGAGTTGAGCAGAATCACAGAATGTCACAAGTCTTTACAACAAACCAAACAAACAAAACGTAGGCGGCGAGTAAATGATCACTCCTGTCCTTCTTGTTTGTCTGCATGTGAGTCTTGCAGATGACAGACGGCGAGGGTTGTGGATGAAACATTCTCATTCCCAGCCTCATTAAATCACCCAGGAAGTGTGTGCTGCACCCCTGTGATACACCTCCACCTTGCAGCTCACCCAGCCTCCCCCCCGCCTCAATCCTTCCACCCACAACCAAGCATGCAGCCTGAAATGTTTTATTCAGTGTCATGTTCGACGGTGGCAGGATCTGCCTGCATGTCTGATGTTGAATTTGAATACATTTGACACTGCATTTTCAATGACATCGTTTTTAAACGAGATTAGGTTTGTGATGCCGTGCGTTTCCTCTCTGTGCTGCATTTAATAGCTTAACTAAATGGGAGAAAAACACTATTTCACAATTGATTTACATGCCAGTAAGGTAAGAGGATGTTTCACTCCGCCGTGGGAGAGGGCTAGTGACGGCTGCTAATATGGCTCGTCCTGGGCTGAAGCTGCTGGGTCCATGTGCTTTTGTCAAGCTTTTACTGTTTTGCGCCCGTGCCAACACGGGAACTAGATGGACATTTTGGGATGGTGGAAATCCCCTGTTGTGCATTTTCTGGTCTGGCTGCATGTGCACGCCTGCCAGAAAAGACCACTTGGACAGAATCATGTCCAAAACCTGGAAACTCTGCAGTGATGCAAGGCTGCAGGGACCATCTGGTGCTCGGAGGCTTCCCCTTGATATTTTAAATTAGAGGGGTTTAGTTACATTACCATGACACCGCAGTGTGCTCCTGTGGCCTGTGATCGTGGTGTGTCCTCACATCAGCGCTTCATGTTTGGCTCATATTAGCCCCGTGCTAACACACGCGGACACTTATACAGCATTGGCAGCCGCACAAACACAGGGAGAGGCTCACCCACAGCCACAGGATGTTGTTCTTTCCAGTCAGTGATGATTTCCTGGAAGCCTAAGCGGCTGTGCAGCATCTGTGTAGTGTAACAGGACTTTATAGGACATCGGGGAGAAGGAGAAAGAGACATGCTCGACTTGTTCTTCCTGACGCCCGCGTTCGCCGCGGTTCAAATGCAATCACGGGCCGCGGAGAGATGGCACAGGAACACAAACAAGCGGCCACTCATGATTTGCTGGCATGACGGGGTCGGCCGCACAACGCAAGTCAGCAGCTGCGGTCTCCTTGAATTGTGTAAGCGCGCTGTTTGGATAATGTTCAGCAGCAGGGGCGACAGCGGGCGCAGCCAAATCAGCGCCGGGTCTGCTGGAGGGAGAGGTGAAGCATGAAACCCCAAACAGCCCCATGTTCCCAGCAAACACATTTCGCATTTGCATTTAAAGTGTTTGGACGAGGCTTTCTGCTCAAAAGAAACTTAGAAACTTAGAGTTGCCCGAAAGTAACTTGATCAACAACATCACTGGGAAACAGTAGCAGGGCGAACGAGGGTCAGGGCTACATTACCCACACGGCAACATTCTGAAATATCCCCGTAATCCTTCAGTCATTATGTGGATACACACTTTGTTTGCGCACACTACATTTTTATTGTGCAATGCTTTACTCACCGGTTTTCTTTTTTTTTTCTTTTTTAATGCGGACCAAATCAACAGACATATAGCCACAGTTTCAGTCTCACACCGGAAAACCACATTCATCACAGAATCAGGAAGTGGAAAGCAGCTCCCAGCATCCCTCTGTGTCTCGGAGAGGAAGTGGGTCAGACATACACTACAGTATGACCAGAGACTGTTTGTGGCTGCTGCAGCACAGAGACTAGACACACCAGTGACTCTGTTTCTCGGTAAGCTGTATTATCACGTGTGTAGATTTTTAAATGTTTGTTGTTGGCCTAGTTTGGATAAGATACATACATTCCAGAATAGAGCAAGTAAGATCCCCGATCCACCTCAAGGCTATCACTTAAAATCTCCATTAAGGAGTCATTCAATTATGTGTCCATTACTGGCTCCTGAAAGCCTTATTTTCTCTAATATGCTGCTGCAGTTAGAATATTTTAATACAAATGAGCTTGCTGAGAGACTTTTTAGAATGAGTGCCAGTTCAGTGATTCACAACAGAGTAAAACAATTTGTTGCACCAGCAGCAAGAAAAACAAGAACGACACCAGGCTAAGTTTAACAATACACACTCAGACTAATTGATCACAGTCTTTTTTTTTGTTTTGGAAGTTTTCAGAGGACGTTTTTTTTCACCTCTGTGGGCTTGTTCAGTAAAGCTCCTCAATGAAACTGGAAGAGAGTTTTTTTTAAGTACTAGAGACATATTCAAGCTTGAGCTGGCACATTTCTGGCCTTCCAATGCACTTGCAGAATCCTTGCTTACTTGAGCCAAATTAAAGCCAAATTTAGCTAGATATTTCCAACAGTAAGCGCTGTTGTAGAGTGTTTGGCCGGTAACCCGTGTCCCCCCTCCCCCTGCTCATGCAGTAAAAGAGAAAATGCATTGTCTGGACAGGACAGAGCACTCCATAAAGAAGCAGTGAGAGGACAGTGTGTTAACCAACTATATATAACCTACCTGCATGTGCCTCTAAACTCTGGTGCTTCTCCACTTGACAATACAGCATGTGAAATGTATATAATTCAACCCATGATTTTTTTTTTTTTGTTTGTTTTTGTTTTTCCAGGGCAGCTCTGCCTTTAGGAGATGATGTAGAAAACACTTACCTCATTTCACTACAGGATTTGTAAACAAGTAACCTTCCCACTTCCTTGAATTCCCTTTATTTTACTTTTTTACCCCGCCAAATATTTCCCTCTCGTATTACATTGATTCGATTCTGTTCCCCTGTAGTGAACATTTGCAGTTGCACAGTTGCTCTTTATCCCTCCCCACGTCTCGTGTCACGGAGCAAAGCGGAGTGAACAGCAGCGATTTGAGTTTAAAGGGGGCCAGAGCAGAGCAGAGCATATAGAGTCATCACGGCACCAATGAATCTCTGCGCTCGGCCGGCCCTCGCAAACAGGGAGCGGCAGAGTGGAAAGGACAGCTCTTTTTCCCCCACGCCTGGAATACACCACTGTGCAGCGAGATGCATGGCCTCCCGCGATCCGCTACAGCTCCATTACTTAGCCGGAGAGTTTGCCGGGACACGACGTCTCCACACGGCATGTAGACACTCTCATTCCGACCCTATAAACCCGCGGAGAGGAGTCATCAGTGCACAGAGAGATTTACAATGGTCTAGCCCCGAGGGCCCCAGACAGTTATAGATCCCTTTACCTTTCAAGAGCAATTTCACCGCAAATAGGATTAAAACTAATGGCGTTTGACACCAGCAGGTCCAGCACATTGAATCCATCGGGTTTTATCGCGCTGACATTTCAAAAGGTTGGCCTGTGTGTGCAGCAGGGGTGCTAGGAGATGCAGAGCTGGGTGACATATAGAGGACCCTTGGGACTCAGGCTTCTACAGCCAGCTCAGAGATGCTGACCCCCCCATTGTGCCCGCCACCCAGCCTGTTCCATTACAGCAACTTTACAGATATTAAAAACCCTACAAGACTACAACCCACAACCTGCCGGCGCACATTTTCCACTAGTTTGAAGATGGGAGATGTTCTTCTTTGTCTGAGGGGTCGGGGCCCTTTGGCGTGACCACCACACGCTGAATATGGAAGCGGTCCCGTCAGCGGAATAACACTCATTATCTCAGTCGCGGGCTAAGTAATATTCTCCCCGTGTGATCTGTTTACTTCCTGACGGTAAATTAAACCGGGGGAATGATTTTCTTCCTCTTTGCTGTTTAATTTCAATTTGTATAAACAA
Organism: Diplodus puntazzo; assembly: GCA_963678695.2. Classification (NCBI taxonomy): domain Eukaryota; kingdom Metazoa; phylum Chordata; class Actinopteri; order Spariformes; family Sparidae; genus Diplodus; species Diplodus puntazzo. Next base: position 16,342,589 of record OZ023159.1, on the reverse strand, counting down.
GACTCTTCAAGGTCAGTAAATGAAACCGCCGTGTTTGGAATGTGAATGGAGTTGTGTTGCCTCGGGGGATGCAGCGCTATTAAAATGTGCTCATTCAGTAGCATAGTACAGTGCTTGACCTGAATAACAATTTTCGACGCCGCCTCACTTCATGCTATGACTGAGCACACTCTTCTGAACTTCGTCTCTTTGTTTTTAGTTTTTAACCAAAGAAAGGAAAAACAAAACCACGTCTCACGCTGTGATGTTGCATCAGCTATTTGGATACAATTCAGCCATGTCCTCGAAAATATCTCCACATTTATCCTCTCTTTGCTTTATTTAAACAGGGTTCCCTTTCTTTAACTCTGCAAGCTTTTACGCAGTGAATCAATTAAACTGTGGGTCAATCTTGAAACAGATCCCATACAAGAGGCTGTGAAGGAATGGAGAGCACTAGTCACACTCTATTCAGCTGAACAGGGTATATATTATATTAATAATTTCCTTAATTTGCGTCTGCGTCTGCTGTAAAGCATTAAATCACGCGGCAGTCATCTTTATTAGGATGTCCGGGCTGAAAAAGGGGGACAGAAATCACCAGCCGAGATTGAAAACCTAATTAAATTTACGTACAGCTCCAAGGCCTCCCTCACTCTGCTTTCGGCGCCCCTGTTCAAGCCTGTAAACACCACTTTTCAGAAATCATTACTTCGGCACACTAAACACTTTCCTACCCGAGAACAAAGCGAGCCGGAGAAAAAAAAAAAAAACGGGAATACATTAGCAGCCGAAATGAGATCATAAGCAGCGTTTGCGAGGTGGCTGTGAAATCACAAAGCAAGGATGAAATATCTCTGCCTGTGGAGTGTTCGGAGCTGGCAGAGCTGGCAGTTAGCTGCTGTGAATGATTGAACTAATATTTGGAGATATTAGTTCTGCTACATTTTCTTTGAGAATGAGCAGTGTGGCAGGTCCAGGACGACATAGTTTATGCGGCTGCTGGGATCTCTCAACCAGCGAGCGCTTCAAAAAATATCATAGTGATGAAAATCACTTCAAAACCTCTCTTGTGTATTCAAGAGACAATTTTGCTTTTACATTTCATACTGGGCTCAGTGCAGGGCTGTGGACCCTGTGAATTTAAAATATTATTAGCTTAAGTATTCCTGTAGGCTATGTGCCCCCAATATGTTGACACCCCGAATGTATTTTATCATTTCCTGTGGCACAACACACACACACAAAAAAACTATTTTCACTTACCTAACCCTGCAGATCATTTTGGTTTTATTTGCTCTGGTTTTAATGTGTACTTTGTTAACTTTCTGCCTCCACCTCAATAGTTTGCCATTAAGAATAGCATTCTCATCATGGCTGCCGGAGTTGCATTAGTGGATTTTCTGATTTCTTTGCAGAAATATTTTCCTATATAGTCTAATGATTGCTTCATCTCTCTAATTTCCGCTAATTCACCTTGTATTCAAATGGCTCTTTGTGTTTTCCTTACCCCACAGTGTGTCTCTTGTGCTGCTTTCAATGAGTATGAGCAGAAGAACATCCAGACCACTTGACTGCTACAAGATGTAAATGTGTTCAAAATACATTACCGTGCTATGAAAGACGAGCTAAGCCAAACATTGAGAAAGAAGTCTGTTTGAAAAGGCTCAACAAGTGTCAATCAGCATTACAAGACATCAGTTTATTCAATTTTCGCCTCACTAATGTGCCATAAGCATCTGAATATAATGACGTGTAATTGATCCAACATGGCGGTGGCAATCTGACTTGCCACGGGAGCCAAATGATTAGTAGGTAGGAGGGAAACAGGCCCCATGCTGCTATGGCAGAGTGCCTCTCGCGGACTCACACCAAGGTAGCAGTCGAAGGCTTTGAAGCCCATTTTGCTGTTAGTTTGTAAGTGTCATTAAGAGGCTCTTAGGAGATTTGCTCACGATTTGGCTGCAAACAAACACAAAGCTCGCTCGCTTTGCTGGGAATATGTGAAACATGTTTCTGTCTCATCACCAGACAAGGCCCGACAGCTCCCTCATGGCTGCGCACTGCAGGCTCTTCAGAGATGCATTGACTTGAAAGGGGAGTTTTAATCCCCGAGTAATGACGAGCGCCGAACATGGGGCCTCCGCGTCATTATGCCGCAGCTCTGCAAATACCGCGCAGCTGTCTAATGGCATCCCGGCAATGGCAACGCTTCAGCAAGAGTGAGGGTGTATGGGTGGCGGGCGAGCACCATTTACCATGCCTTCACATGGAAAACCATGGTTGCCGCTCTTCCCCACGTGTACGGACACTTTCCTGTTTCATCTAGCGTGGAGGAGCCGCGCTGCTGGTAATTCATGCAGCACGTCTGGGAGAACAAATGTTCTCATTCAGCTGCACCCGCAGGGAGCTTTGTTTCAACACTGGTGGTTTCCTGTCAGAGATGGGTGCAGTTGGCGCAATAGACACCAGGTGGCAGTCCAAGTCTTCTCTCGCCAGCCTCCCACCTACATCCCAAACGATGATGTAATCCTTTTCAGACCATTATATCACATGGCACAAACAGGCTCCCTGCTCCCCTCCATGCGGATGCACTTTGATTTTCCAACGATCGCTGATACCATTATTGCGGTTATCTCGTATTTATAAGAAGCCTCACGGTGTCTCTTTAATGAAATCAAAGTCAGAGCTGATTCCACTGCACAGCGCCGAGACGAGCTCACCCATCTGGCCACATATCCACCGACGCCGCTCTCTCATGGATTTTTAAATATGGCTGTGACCTTAACAGTAATAAAAAGCAATTCTCACAGCACTAATCCTCTCCTCTGGTCTCACTAGCTCTTAACCTTTTCTGCCACAGAATAAGTGAACTGAGCTGTGAAGATGTGAATATGCAAACCCACCCCCCCACCACCACCCTCACTCCCCATCCTCCCCCCAACCACCCTGTAAAAAAAAAAATCAGCGCCTAATAATATTGGCTCAGCGGCAGACAGATTACGGCAGGAGGAGAGCATCTGCTGGAGGGAGAAACAATATGACGGCTTGCTCCCCGGGGAGCAGTTGCTGTAAAAGACAATCAGAAAGAGACAGTGGGATGGAAACAACCGGGCTTTCATGGAGAAGTGTGTAAGCATCATAACCACAAGTCCCACGGGGAGGCTGCAGAGAGTGACGGGAGGGGTGTTTGTGTACCCATTTAATATGTATGCAACTCATTTACCTCAACAACATCAATGGAACAATGTTGTTTAGTCCCTATTCATTTAACATGAAAGGGACGAGACGAGGAAGACAAAGTGCAGACAGAAGAGAAAAAAAGGATGCAGCTCCAAGAGTAAAGGAAAGTTCTTGACTTCGGGTTACAAATCCACAAATCTAACCTGAACAAAACCCAAGTAGGAACACAATGGAACACTGCTGAAAGAGAACATTTTGTTCTTTTCGTGTTGCTCAGTTTAAAAAACTGCGGCAGACATTTCCTATATAGAAAAGGGATAGGAAATAAGCCAGTTGCTTTTTATAGGAGGTCAAAGGTCAGAAGTGAGGAGAGGTTCCTATTTCTGCTTGGCCTGGTGTGGTGGGAGGACGGTGCGAGGCTCAGAACCGGGGCATGACGCCAGCTGGTAATGGAGCATGTGATGTCAGAGCCGCGGCGAATGCACTTCACACGCTTTTTTTTTGTTTTGTTTTACTACTATTGTGCGAGCAGAGGCGATCTGTATGAACGTGTGTCTGAGAGAGAGGGAGAGGGAGAGAAAAAAAAAAGGGAACAATGTGTGGAACAGCAAGATGTTCAAGATTGTTTATGTAACAAAATGACTAAATTGAGCAGAAAGCTGCAGAGACTGTCTGATCCGAGGCTGCAGAACAGTACATGCCCGACTCATACTTCAAGTTGTTTTTGAGGATGTGTCTTGTGGTTTGCACTTCTCTCTGAAGCTAAGATTATTCTCTCTTCTGGGTTCGAGCTGTAGAATAACAGCTAAAGGCTGTCTGAGGACTGACTGGCTCCAACTTCTACTTTTTGTGTGACCGGAGAATGACAGCAATCTCACTCTCTTGTCGACTTCCCGCTTCTTTCAAATCAGTCCCTGACTATTACTTATTTAATCAGGGTTGAACCTGGATTCTTTCTGGACAGTTGACTTTTTTCGATAACAACCTCCTCCAGACAGCTGGACAGCTATAGTGTGACAGCTGTAATGAGGCGATGCACGCCTGTCAACATTTTGATTTCTACACACGCATAATCTCTTGGTCCAAGACAGCGGAATATTCCCCGAACAGGACTACGGGCTCTATCTTAACGATCTGAAACGCAAGTATCAAACGCAAAACGCAAGTAGCTTTGCGGGCAGATCTCAGGCGCTGTTGCTATTATACCGGCGGCATAAATGACTCTTGCGCCCGGCGCAAATCTAAAATGGGTTGGTCTGAAGTAGCTACATCAGTCATAGGTGTGGTTTGGGCGTAACGTGCAATAAACCAATCAGAGCGTCATCTCACATTCCCTTTAAAAGCAGGCGCGCTTGTTCCATGGCGGATTGCTATTATAATGGCAAATTTGCCAGGCGCACGCCAGGAGAGGTTCACAGCCGAGGAGAACGACGTTCTCGTCAGGTCTGTAAAAGACCGAGAAGAGGCCTTGTATGGGTATTGGAGAAATCCATCCAAATTAGCTTTGGTTAAAGCCGGACTATGCAACAGCAGTTTCCAGACCAGATTCCTTCGCCGTTTTCTAGCTTTGCACCAGTTTTGTGCATACGCTTTTCGCTGCAGGGCTCCCCCTACAGCTTCGGCGCAGATACACTGTCGAAAAGACTTGTTGACGAGCCTCCCCCGCCCACCTAGCTGCTACTACGTTACCATGTGCATCTGTTTTCTAAGAAGCCGGCCGGCTAAACAGCGAGTCATGTCTGGCACTTAATGCACTTCGTGCTCTGTGTTCAGCCGGACATATCGCAAGATACAGGCGACAAACCATGCGACATTCAAAGACCGAACTAGATATCTAAAAACCAACAAGAACCTGGAATCAGAACGCAAACAAACGTGTTTGGTAGCAAGTGACTGCTACGCTAAACACCCGCTAACTATCGAGCGAGCCATCAAGAAACCAAGCTAAACACATGCAGGGCTCACAGTAAAACAGTCAAGCAATAATGTTGTTCAAAAGACTATCAAGTCACGTTGCAAAGACAAAGTTCATCCACTCACAATTTCAACAGCAACACGGCCAAGTCGGCGCCTGTTTTGGACTCCTCAAAAGTTCGTCCTATGTTTACTCGTGTCTGGTCTCTTTTTTTTTGTCAAGCTCCTTTTTCTTCTTCTTCTGTTCCTCCGACTGTGGCTTCTTGGGTCTCTTTATAGTCGACTGATACATGAGGAATACAACAATTGCCTTGCAACTGGCAGTTTATATCTACCCGGTTCCATGTTTGGGGGTGTGTTTGCCGTAAAGCAGTTTCGAAACTACAATCTGACTACATTTTCGAGGGGCGGCGGGATACTTCCGCCGGCTCACTTCCGGATTGACTTCGGACCGGTGGCAGCAAGTTGCATGTTCCGTTTCTCCGCCCAGAAGCGCTAGGGGGAGTCGTAGCAATGACCAAACGACCCAGAAAGTGTCAAAGAACATTCAGAATGACTTTCAGCCTGCATAGTTAGGGTAATTTTTGCTAATATTGTTACATAGTGCCCCTTTAAACGGGCATGGGAGGAAATTGCCACAATTGTTTCTACGGCTGGCATCCCCATGACATCGCACCTCGGGAGCATTGCGCACGGGCCGAGCAGTGTGCAAGGGCCAGCTGATGAGGGAGCAGCGCAAACACCAAGGTGCAGAGGATCCAGACCCACTACACGCCGTGGCAGCATTGTCAGACCGGACCGCACTGCCCGGGATGCGGCAAGGTATTAATGCCCGTCTTGACCGGGTGGCGATGTTGCTGCTGCCTCTCAGGCGCATCGCCTCAAGTCTCCAAACGCACCACCTGCTCCTGTTGTGCCCCTTCCTCCTCCCCCAACTCCATCTCTGTCCACCTGCTCCACTAGGAGCACATCGCGCATTGCCACTCCCGGACCCTCACGGCTACGGCGGGCGCATCGCATATCAGAGGGAAAAAGAATTAGTTCTTCTGTTTAAATCTTTTCAACTTTTTGTGTATGGTTTGCAAAAACGGGAACTGCTTCCTTGTAGATGAGAGAAGCAAAGTGTATGCACGTTGAGCACACGCTACATTATGGCCAAGCATGCGCCCTTAAAATAGCATCTGAATAAGCGCCACTGACTTTAGACTAGGTTTTTTCTGGTCTGTTGTGGAATTGTTTTCTGAAACAGCAAAATAGCACCAGTGAACGTTTGCGCCGGAACACGACTCCTCTTTTCGCTGAACCGCCCCCGGGGACGCTTTTCAAATTCCCGGCGTTTTAGAGCATTGAGCGATGGAGTCCTCGTGTCCCCATACCTTAAGCTGTCGAGTATTTCTGGATACAATTTGTAGAATGCTAATAAGTTTAACTCAAAGTGTTTGAAGTGTAGAAAACCTCCCTCTATATATCAGTGTCTGTGTATCAATGGCTTTCCCTCTCAGTGGGACTCACCACCCACAAAGGTTAATGAGCTTAAACACAGCTCAGAGTGAGCTCATTAAACAGACCACAGAGACCGGAGAGGGGAGCAGAGAGGGAAGATGGCTGAAGGAATAGGAATAAGCAAGAAGGTGGATTGTTGCTGCCACCGTGGCCAACTGGGAGGATGTCACTCTGTCGGTGGAAGTGATCTACAATGCAGCCAAAATGGAAGCCAAGACGAAAATGAACTGGCGCTTTCTTTCGGATGACTTCTACCTCAAACAGGACATAATCTGAGGGGGACTCATTCATAAGTAGGCAGGTTGTACCATCACAAACAGGGAGAGTGACTCAGAAGAACTGGATGCCAGCCTGCTTGTCTCCTCTGACTGTTCTGGCGCCGCTGACATCGGAGCAGGAAGTGGAGGAGGAAGAAGTAAACTTTTTGTCCCTCATGATGACACGTCCAGAACGATTAAAGCTCAAACTACTTCATAAATAGAACAAAAACATGGTTAGTTGGTTGGATTCCACATAAAGTAAAGCACTCAAATATATGACATTTCTCAGGACAGAAGTTTTACAGGGTGACAGCGCACCAAAAAAAAAAAAAAATAGATATCAGTTGACATGCATTAACAGAGGTGGATAATAATGTGCTTGTCATTCATTGAATTCTTCTCCATCCTTAAAAATTGTGAAAACTGCTCATCACAATTTTTCCCAGAGCCCAACGTGACATCTTCAAATTGCTTTCTTTTCTCCAGCAAACAGCCTGAAGCCTCCTAATGTACTGTCATTGATAACAAAGAAAAGAAACAAACCATTCAGCAGAGGGATCTGCACATTTTGGATATTTTTGATTCGATTGATTAATCAACTTACGCTGCAGCTCTAGTGTCCACTCTGCCTGTGTGTGTGTGTGTGTGTGTGTGTGTGTGTGTGTGTGTGTGTGTGTGTGTGTGTTTGGACAGTCTATTGACCTATAAATACATACTGTGAAAATGCACATAAAAGGAAAGATAGGCCAAAAAAGGCCAAAATAAAATTGTGATGAACTGTACTTTAATAATGTACCTGCGTGAAGAATTCTGTTACTATTACTGTATTGTATTTATTGCAGATCACGGTAGTCGACTGAAACACTGAATCATGTTACGCTACGGATGTAGAGCTTGCTTCTGATTCAGGTCGTGGCACATATGCTATTAGCGGACATGGATTTCAAGAAAGTAGCATGAAAGAGTGTGCAACCTATTCTAAACACGCGCACTCTATAAAACGACTCCAACCACTCACAGTATGTAAACCGAGGAGGCTAGGGATCTAATTATTGTTGCACTGTAGGAGAGGCTTTGTCCGATAATCATGGACTGCTGAGCAAATCAAACGAAAGAGTCGTTAGCTTGTAAATACAAGGTTGTCACTAATCGTTTTGGCTCCGTGTTGTTGCACAGCGCACTTTACAACTCCTCCGTGGAAGTGCAGAATAGTGGCTTCTGTTCATACCATCTGCAATACTGCTGCTTTTTGTTTATGGACTAATTAATTCTTTTTTATATTCATATTGACTTTTTCTACACAGCAGCTGACAGAATGTGACAGCCAGGCACTGCAGCGTGTCAGTGGTGGTGAAACAGGATGTTAAACAGACCAGATTTACAATGACTGACTGCGGTAAAAAAAAAAAAAAAGTTGTTAAGATCAAAATCTTTAAGCGGTGTATCAAATGACAATGTGAAAACAGTGAGACAATGTGAGGCAGGCTGCCTGTAGTGACTGACTCTGCTGCCCTCCATGGCTCAGCGCAGCTTTACAGCAAGTTTTAGCTTGTTTTTTAACCATCCGGACTACGACTTAATTGTTTTGGTTCACTTTCGCTGCTCTCCTACGGCAGCAATATGGACTTTGTTTCATCAGGAGGTAGCATCAGTGTTCACAACTTGCTGTCGGAGCCCCAAAGTAACCAAGAAGCAGCCCAGTCGTTAGAATTGAATGTGTAATAACAATTTGAACGTGTCGTGTGTACCATATTAACATTTCTACAAAACGTGTCAAATCACATCTAACAATCCATGCTTCTGCTTATGACCTGACTTACATATCGGGAGGTGGAAGGGGATGGTGGTGCAGTTACAGGTGAGACAGCCGGCGAGCCAGGGACCGCCGTACGAGGCTGCGTTTCAAAATCTGTAAGCGTGGAAACAATGGATAACTTTTGACAAGGGAGCTCAGAGCTTCAGCATTAGTTTAAGTGTGACACCACTGGATATTTTTAAGGAGACCTCGGGACATCTCCAGCCGTGTTGGTGGCAACCAAAAAAGGTATTTTATTCATTGCATATTGTATTTTCCAAACCCTAACCAAGTCGCTTTTGAGCCTAAACCTAACCAGATCATAAGCACAGCACTGACACAATTTGCAAGATATCGGTGATGTGTAGAAACGTACGCTACCAACATTTAGTCTGGTAATTAGGTTGCCAAAAATTATTTTAGATTTAAAGACTTATTGCTTGTTAAAGTCAACAACTAAAATTCCTATTAACATTAAAATTACAAGTCCTTTGATCATGAAATACTGTTTCTTGTATTATTCCCATTATACAACTGCAATGCATGCGTGATCTGAATGAATAAAAGAAAAGTGATTTAGTAACATTCTCCCATTCCTCCTAATCACGTATCAGGGAGTGAGCAAGGTACTGCAACTCCAGTGTGGCTGCTGGAGGTACGAGGATGTGCATCTCCCAGTTGTTGTTGTGGAAAGCTGTATGAATCAGAGCCGAGAAATCAGCTGAAAATGCTATACATAGCATTAAAAGAGCTGACTCTTTTTGGCTAAATGAAGGTCCCCACCCAGCAATTAGCCCAGTGAACCCAGTGAAGAATTTAATACGGAATAAAACACGACTCATTCCCTACGACGGACCCACGCGAGCGGCAGCTGCGACCTTTCTTGTCCGGCGAGTACAGAGATAAATATGTTTCTAAAGACAGATTTGTTGAGCTATCCAGGCAGATATTCTATTGACAGAAAGGGCTCAGTCATTAGCGGTATTCTGTTCAATGTCATGCTGAGCTGCAAATGAGATATTCGCTCAGCCTGATACTTTGACAAGATGAAGTTAATTAATAGGATCATTTCTGCTTTAATTTGAATTCTTTGACAGTGTGCTTCAAACTGAAGGGGTTCAAAGCGGTCGTCTGAATTGCTGAGAAAAGAGAAGACTTTATTTCACTGGTACAACGAATTGGCTGTTCAGGAGACATGATTTAGTATTGGGTCATAATCTTTTGGTTTTTATAGGATAGTTTTATGGTTTTTGACAGTTTTACCGCCCCATGGTGGCCTCAATATTATTAATTGAATGTGTTTATGCAGATATTCACTTGTTAAATGTTTATCTGTATGTAGGGCACTGGCGTTACAGAACTGATGACAGTCAAACATTAGGACATTTCGCCCTAACTAGCACAAAAACCGTGGCTAAACAATAGCCACACTCAGACATATGCACACGCCATGACAGGCAGTGACCTTCCGCGCGGGTGAAAAAGCAATGCAGCAGGTGAAGAATGTCAAAGCCGGCGGGTGGCAGTCCGCCAGGGGTCAAAGGTCGCGCTGTTTACTCATCACAGAGATAACCTGCGATGTGATGGCAGTCGAGGGCGCCTCGCTGACACAACAATAACAAAAGAAAAACATTAATGGCATGTGTCAAGCACTTTCCACACGTCAGAATGTTCCCTGTGGTGAAGAGCTCCCTTGCTGTGGGTTTTTTTCAGGAGACAAAAACAACATGTTAAACAATTTGGATGCAAAAAGAGTGACTTTTTTTCATTTTCCAAATGTATCCAAATTGGATTGGAGCTGTTTTTGTCAAAAGCAGCAGATTGGCTGAAACAGATCATTAACCGATGCTTGTCTCCGCTCATGTCACAGAACTTGTGTACTTTTAGTGCCTCGAAGTGATTAAAAAAGCATCTCCAGACAAGCAGAACTCTGAGTGTGTACACTGCAAGTTAGTCTTTTAAATTCAACATGAATGCAGCTAGACTCGCTTACTAGCTTTGTAATAGAAAGAGCAATGATGAAGCAAAAATGAATAAATGTAAGGAGTTTGGCCTCAGTGACATCAGACTGAGCTTAATAGTGTGAGCTGCACATCAGACTTGAACTTGTGTATGTACAGGACCATGGGTGGCCTTTTTGTTGGAAATCAAATATGATACAGTGTGATCAAATCAAATCAAATCAAATCAACTTTATTTATATAGCACCTTTCATACATGTTAAAATGCAGCCCAAAGTGCTGTACATTAAAGGAAAAGAAAAATGAGACAAACCCTCCATAACATCCCCATTCCCCGCACCCCCATTCACACACACAGACGGATATGCACACATACACAGGCACATGCGCGCACACACACACGCATGCACACACTCACACACACACACACACACACACACACACACACACAATAAAATGTAGTATGGCTGAGCACCGATAGACCAGGTGAGGAAACGCCAACCTATGGGAGCCATCCCCACCGAGAGCCCTCCAAGGCCACGACCACAGGGGGGGCGCCGCCACAGAGACCATCCCAACCCAGACAGCCAGGGGTCCCTACCACGGCCATAAAGCCCTGGGGCAGGACTCCCCAACTATCCAGGCCCGGACTATCCCCAGGACGGCACCCCCACAGGCAGGCCAGACAGAGCTCCCGGAGTGGAGGGCCCCCATGAGGAGAACAATGGAGCTGGAAACTAAGAGACAATAAATAAAATAAGTAAAAAGAGATGGAAGAGCCTCCTAAAACAACATAAATGAATGTTAAACAATAAATAAGTAAATAAATAATCAAACTTTTAAGAGAAAAATTAAAGACAATAAATGAGTAATACTAAAAGTAAATAAATAAAATAGAGTAAAATAAGATAAGATAAAATAAAATAAAATAAATAACAATGATAAAAGGGAGCTCAGTTAAAAGCTAGATTAAAAAGATGAGTCTTGAGCCTGCGTTTAAAAGCATCAACAGACTCAGCGGCCCTGAGGCCCTCCGGCAGGCAGTTTCGTTGATTTCCTGTTCGTCAGATAATCGATTACAGTACTGCAAGGCAGGGCTGCAACTAGTATGTATTTCATTATCTATTTATTAATAGGCTATTTCATGATTCTTGTTTGTTGTTTAGCAGGGCTGTACGTTAACTTTTTCAGCACATAGCACTAGTGCTACAGAGGCTGACAGTTTTTTAGCACAGGACCAGAGAGTTGTAGCACACCCTAAAAATGCCAGGCGAACTCCTGCTCCCACTCGGTGTTGTAGCCAGTCCTTCCAGAAAAATGCAGAGTTTTTTTGTGATTGTTGCAGGCAAAAATCCTTGATTATGTGGCACCTTTCTTAAAAAATGCGATGGAACATGCGGGATATTTATGCAATTTTATGCAATGAAATTGCGGGAACTTGCAGAAATTGCGGGAACTTGCAAAACTGCGGTTTGATGAAAAAGAGATTGCCCCAACACCCTGTTCTCACTAGGCTACCAACTTAATGTAAAGAGTAATTTCTTATTACTTCCTATGATAATCAAGCATACTACATCACAGAAAGTGCTGGGAATATTTTAGTTCTCAGCTTGTTTTATTTCATACCTTAATAAACACATGGCTCAAACTTAAAAAACATTGATGAGTCAAACAAGTTCTGTAGCTTTACAAAAGGAATATGCTACAACTTCTGTATAATTGAATACATAAAATATAAAAAATAAAATGTGTGCTTCCTGTTTTACAGAGGTAGCTATACAAAACAGACATCTTCTGTTAAAATAAGTGCTTCCAATGCACAAAGTGCAATCTCTTACTGTAATATAAATTTACATGCTACTAATATATTTTCAACTGTAAGGTTTTTGAAACTAGTATGATTTTTTTTGTTGGCAAATGAGACTGATTTGCGGGCTTCATCATGGGGTTTGCAACTTTTGATGATGTTCAAGTGGCATAATTACGTCGCTTCATAATGTTCCCATGGCAACAGGGGAAAATGGCTGCTCTTGTGTGAAGTAAATGCAACATTTTTCAACTTTCTGATAAGATATATGTGACTTTTTTGCAAAAAAAAAGGGGCGTATTTGAAAAAATGCACCCCCCGCATAAATATTTGGACATTGGCTGATTATGCATTGAATTATGCGATCGCATAATCGCGTTTTTCTGGAGGGACTGTGTAGCTGTATGTTTTAGCTTTCACTTTTGTCGTTGGCGTGTTTTCGGTCGGTGTTGGTCGGTCCTCGTTAACTTCATTTATGTTATTGTCTGTGTCATCCGGGGTGCCTGGGGTCTCTTTAGTTTGTTTCGTGTTCTCAACGTGGACAGGTTGGAAAAATCTCTTCATGTTGTTGATTCGCGGGAGTAACGTTAGCGTTAGCCACTGTGTGCCAACCCAGCCCCATGGGACAGAACTTGAGTAAAAGCTGCGACCGGGAGGAATTGAGGGAATTGGCGTTCTATATACAAGACATAACATTAATCATTGACCACAGTTGACTACAACTACCAGGAAGGATAGTCGTAATACCATCGTTCTGCTTTGGTTCTACACAGAAGGATTTTTTTTTTTCAAACAAGATTCCGAACAAGTTTTTTTTGGGGGGGGCTAAATCTGCCCATAGCACCTATGCTACAGGGCAGATTAATTCTTAGCACAGGCATGTTTTGATGTAGCACGTGCGACATATATGTCGCACTGTACAGCCCTGTTTAGTCTATAAAATGTCAGAAAAAAAAATGAAACAACTAATCAAACAGTTAGCGCCTAATTTTCTTTGATCAACTAATCCATTCATCGACGAATCGGATTGATGATGGGATGCCCTAAGCCTATATTTTTGGTTTAACTTTGATGAAGTGTACACGAAAAAAACAGCTATCACAAGCTGTAATGCTCCATAAACTCCTTTTCTGTCCTGTCCTGTGAACTATAAAGTAAACGTATCAACGTAAAGACATACACGGCACCAGGACAGCAGAACGTTGCACTAAAATCATCCGCTCAGGAGGATACCGAAACTTTTCCATGAAATGGATGAAACTTGGATGGAGGATGTGTCTCTGCCCAGAACAGACCTCATTAACTTGTTAAAGTTTATTGAGGTGACTGCTGTCTGTGAATAAGTACAAGTTGATGAGGATCCTAGCTCTGGTGAGCTGTGGAGTTTGATATTGGATTAAGCTTGATTGCATTAAAGGAGATTGTTTGGCCTTGGAGGTATGAGCTCTACTGAGTGCCTTCCTGTTGTTCAATCACTTACATAAACTTACAGAAATGAAACCGTTCTCAGATCAAACGGCAACAATGTTCCTTACAGGAAGACAATCCCACCTGTTAAACTCTCACTGCCCTTCCGTCTTTTAAGATCCTCCCGTCTGTGGAACAGTTCATGCAGGTACGACATCAAAGCGGGAAACAGAGATGACAAGCAGAAACGGTCGGGGGGGGGGAACCTTTGTTAAGCTGAGCGAAACTCAAACCAAAACCCTTACATATGTATTAGTGATCACTCCAACACAAGCACAAAGAGCTTTTCATGACTTCATATTCCAGGCATGCCTCAGTGGGTGGAAAACAAGGAGGAATCCAACCAGAGCGCAATCAATACCGCAGCTTTTATATGTTGCTGGGGTTTTTGTAGGGTAGTAATCTCTTCATGGATTCATCAGCTGTTGCCGCGAAGCCCCCCGAACCCCTGTCGGTCTGGTGTCCAAACTGTGGCCGCGTTAGGATGAAGACAAAGGGGGGGGGAGCACGAGGGCGGGCGCTGTGACTGAACTCGAAGCTGCAGCACTCCCCAGCTGTAACACAAACATCAGCACTTCTTCTGGGTTCAACTCCTAGGTGGTCTGAGGAGAGCCTTAAATCAAGTCTCCTCCGACAGACTTACGACGTCGAGTGCGGAGGTATTTCACTCACGGGCTGAAGCTTGGATGTTGACTTTGCAATAGAGGGAGCTGTTAACAACCATCGACATAAGGACCGCAGACTCAAGGAATCGCTCCCTGGAAAGCCACACTTAGCTCCACTTGCCCATTTTTCAAGTGCAGACTGAATTCTGTCATCTATAAATTTCCCCAGAAAGGAGCTGTTGTCTGTGTCTGTTTGTGTGTGTGTGTGTGTGTGTGTGTGCGCGCGCGCGTGCGATTTGGCATTTGCAGCTACTAGGCGGCACATGCCTTTAACATACAGGATGATATATTCATAGGTCTATTTTACTCTCATGCATAACACAATAGAGATCCTCAGGGCTTCATTAAATGAAGACCAGCTGAACACACATTTACACACACAGGGCAGCATGTTCCGTAAACTGCCAGGAGAGCTCCACCAGCATCCACGCGCAGTCCAAAGACACCATGCGCCTTTGTTACCGCTCGCACCGTTAAAGCTACGGGGAGAGAGGGGAGTTCAAAGTTCTCCGGTCTCTGTGGGGATGAAAGAGGCTGTCATGAAAGCACTGAGAGGACCTCATCCATAATGGATGCAGGGAGGAGGTGAATTAACCAATGAGTAGAGGTTCCGCAGGCGCACAGTAACTTTTACAGATTTCAACCTTGGCCCACGTTTTTACTGTGGTGATTGAGTCAGAGCCATAATTTCAGTACTTGCTGCTCTGTGTTCACCGCATAACTGTTCCTTTATACTTTTATCTCACTAATTACAATTGGTTCTGATTTTTACCCTGCAGATGCACACAGAAAACGTGATGAGTGGTGAAAGTGAAAGTGAGAAAGTGACATGCCTCACTACAAAGCAAGCAAGCAAATGATTTGAGGAACCTGTTATTTCATTAAGATTTAGGACTGAGAAAAGATCACGAGTCCAGACTGAATAAGCTCCAGCCCCAAATGTCATGAGCGAAAATTCCAGCAAGGTTTTTTTTTTTCCATTCTCTGGTAGGTTTTATGTTGCGTTGAAAGTTGGCTTTTCTCTCCTACTCATCACCGAGAGGGCTTTTTCACAGCCGACACAGGTGTTTAATAACGGAAACGAGGGTTCTGCTCTAATCAGGTGAGAAAGCGTGACTACATGTGCGTTTCCAGCCTCTTGTATATGCGCATTTTCCAGATTCACATTGAAGAAACCAGAGTTGAAGCACTGAAAAATCTATAAATATCCCCAAACCGTTTGTTGTGTTTACACTGAGGTGGAAGTGTGTATTGATACAAGCGTAATACAACACGTAATGGAGACTGATTTAGTAAGTAAGTCAGACTGTATATGGAGCAGGTGATTTAAACAGCCTCTGAAGCCTTCACTCCACTAAAGAGATTGAAAAAGCAGCACACTTAAACATCCTGTCTGTGCTGAGTGATGTGAAGACTGTAACATACATTAAACTGATACATGAAACAAAGAAATACTCTGTTTGTCGTGATTTCTGCATTGTTTTTGCACCGTTTGCGCGTTTGCCACCCGATCTTCCATTGAATCAACACCCAAACATCGCATAATGGTAACGGATAGTCTGTCGAGATTTGCACTACATCTGGATGGAAACCGCTGAGCAGCATGCACGAGAACCCAGAGACTGATTATTTGCACCTGCTGCGACATGTCAAAATGTCTTCTGTCAAATAGCTGTGTTGTTCCTACTATCATCACTTCCTATACATCAGGGTTTCCTACCAGGTATATCAGAGGCAGGCCACCTCGCCTTAAATAAGTAATACCTTAGCTAACATGATAAAGATTGGTAGATTTTGTGAATAAGAGTTTGCTTTTAAGGGAAATCACAAGAGAAGACATACAAGGATCTGGCTGAAAATCAAAATACCCTGACCTCTGAAGCCCTTTTCAGCACTTTATTCAATGACAGGATGTTAGCTCACGTCTCTTATGAATAAAAATGAATAACATAAGGAGAGTCTCAGATTATCACTGTGATTGTGCGATTATAGTTCCCTATACACTGATGTGATGTGACAAGAATCTCTTTTGCATCTTCTAAATGGCTCATACATGGCAGGTAATTAAACTGACCACTGTTGTGCATAAGAATGATTAAGAAACTGCATGTATTACATAGGGGTGGTGAAAAAAATCGATTATTGATTAATCACGATTATAATATTGACGATTATGAGTCGATTACTACATTTCCAAAAATCGATTCAAATTTTTTTTTTTTTTTTTTTTTTAAATAGTAATACAAATGGTAGTCCTCCTCTTACTGGCTTCCACGACATGGTCCACAGTCTGGAGCCAAGATATGTAATTCAATCCCAATCTTTTTCACGTTTAAATCGATTCCAAATCTTTACAAGGAGACAAAGCTTTCCGTGCAAGAGTCCCTCAACTCTGCTCACAGGGTAGCAATAATGTGCGATGCCTGGACATCCACAGCTACAGTCTCATACGTGACCGTTACAGCCCAGTAGTTAATGGAAGCCAATGTCCTACATACTTCAGACGAAAGCTATGGATGATACCCACACAAGAGCAAATATGTGTGAGTTTCTTAAAGCAATGGCAGACGAGTGGGGAATAGAGAAACACGACCTGGTTCTCGTCACCAACAATGCTTCTAACATGAGTCTGGCTGCGGAGCTTGGCAACTTTCTTTTAACAGTGAAAGACTACATTTAAGACAAAGTCAAAAATAATAAGTTTGATATTACAGTTACACTATACAATATTGAAGGTGCTGTGAGGTGTTACTCAAAAGAGAAGTAAAATAATTCAGCAGCTGACTGATGAAAATCGAATCGATAATCGTTAATAATCGAAAATTGATTTGTAATCGAATCGAGACTTCAACAATCGGAATCGAATCAGGAAATTGGGCTCATTAACCACCCCTAGTATTACACTGGTCTTAAGAAGGACCTAAGATTGAAGATTTGTGCTGAGTTGAAAAGTGACTGGAAATGTTACCAAGCCCAACCAAGGCCAGATGTTTATATGGTATTAAATTGCAGTCACATCAATGCAAAGAGGGAAGTTTATTCAAACCAGAAGCCAATCACTCAGTCAAAATCAGCGCTGGATGTGTGAAGAACATTTGTTCTAAGGGTGGTTGAAGTTTGATCGTGGAGTTTAACGGAGATGGATTCATATATTACTGTCAACATGTCCCAGTTAGAGTACAGGTAGCTGCCTGTATGTATCTGAACATGACAGTTGTTCGATTATAGTTCTGGATAATCTCCATTTATCGCATTGATTCAGACCAGCAGTATCATTATTTCGATGTGCATGATCATGAACATTGTACAAGAGCACGTTTTTGAAATAAAAGTTATGATTCCTAAACTCAAAGTCAGGGTTTTTAATATGGCTGCTGGTCTCTGTTGCCCACATTATGATTGTGGGATATTAAAATGAGTGTTGTTTAGTTTTCTTTAAATAAAAATGTCCCTAGCGTGCCCTTCAGAAACGGGAAAGAGGAAGCGAAAGTACCACAAGTACTGTTTAGAGGCAGTAACATATTCGGATGAGGGGTTTGCTCTGCCTGCAGCTTGCAGCCTGTTTTTTTTCTAATCCACTGTTTCCACTTTCAACTTAAAGGCCTCTGCCAACGAGCCTCTCCAGGCGGATGAGTTGAGGTGCATTTGCTACCCTCATTATTTAGCCACAATTCCCCTAAAAGGTTATTATTAGCCGCAAGAAGGATGATTATGAAAATATGTTATTGTAGGGCAGGAAAGCCCTTAGGTCCTGTCAGTCAGTAGCAGGCCTGATGTTGTGCTGGCTGGAGTGCTGCTCTGGGTCCACAGCTGTGTCTTGTCTGTTGGCAGGATGTGTGTGTATATGTGCGTATGTGTGTGTGCGTGCATGTTTTCCGGTGTGTGTATTAGTACGTGTGAGCATGTCAACAATTTCGCTTGATCGTCCTCAGTATTTTTCTGAGTTGCACTCATTTAAAAGGGTGTTAATGTGCTAGTTTGCGCATGGCTACATACATTGGGTTGATTGCATACGCTCCGCTTGTGCATGTGAATACCGCATTGTAGGAATGTGTCTGCACTCTAATTTGGGTTGGAGATATTTCAGAGAGAGGGCCCAGCTGATTGGCTGCCTCTGCGCTGACATCACCGCAGGCTCTGAGGAGCAACAAGCTCGCCAGGATTTGTCTGTGACTCACGCTCAGTCTACAATTTGCAATGTGCCAGTTTACAGCACACAGTCAACAAACACTGGGCTTATATTATATGGCACAATGAAGGAACACATGGGTGAGGCTACAAAAGGGCCTGTGTGCCCATCTGTACATGGGAAATCATTTAATTGGCTGAGTTTATCCTCAGTGGGAGGAGCCAAGAAATTACTTTTCAGAGGGATAGGGATTAAAGGATAAGTCTGGCATTCTTCCATATATTTCTTATTGATAAAAAACTCCCATGAAAACATTAACAATGCTCAGATTGTGTCTTAATAGTCTCAAAGTTTCATACCAAGTCTGTGCCTCTATGCTCCAACTGAAGATATACATCTTTGAAAACAGGGCACAGATCTGTAGTTCTGTAGTTTTAAGCAGTGATGTCAAAATCAGTTTTGTTGTCACCCTAATTAATATTGGGTGTCTGCTGATCTTATAAATACATTTACTGAATTGTTTATTAAATACGTAGCTGACACAGATACATATTACGTCGTGATCTTGATGACAGGGATGAAAGATTTAACCTTGAGAATGTGATTCCTGAAACGTGACACAATTGGCAGGAGATGACTCACTCTGTTGGAGACATGCAACCCCATGTGAGTGCTCCTTTTACGTCATAAACAATCTTTGGCAGAGATGCACAGAGGCTCTCTGGATCGTCTTTTTGGACAGCGATAGAGTTCTATGGCACAGAGAAATAAAGTAAATCAGACTTCAGTTCTACATGTTAGTGGGATCAAAACAGATACCAAATCAAAAACCTTAGAATCTTTTTTATCATTAATCATGTAGTTTGAAAGTCACTAAAAGGCTACCTGGCCAAAAACACCACAATCTTGTGAAAAATACTGTATAGTTATTTAGATTTTATATACAGTAATCACAGAAAAGCACCCATTAAAATGTACTTTCAGAAAGTGAATCAGCCTTAATAGAGATTGTAGACCAGGGCTGCCCCATGTGGGACATGCCAGATATTTTTTTTTTGTTATTTTTTTTGCTCAGCCTACTTTTTTCGTGAAATTGCTCTTTAAATATGTAGGATCCCTAATTAATGTTCATAATAAGAACAGTTCATACTTTGAGCAGGGAACTTCCAATCCAAGGAGCATTGTGCGTCTTAAAAGTAGAGTACAGCAGGTGTTTGGCCCTTTGAGGAAAAAGTTTGGGCAGTTTGAATACAGCATGCCTTTTTAAAACATGTTTTCATGACCATGAAACTCAGTCTTAAACTCAGCAATTACTGTATATACTGTAGTGCCTTCATCAAGCTTGATTGTCTGAAATTCTTACACCTACTCCGGCAATTATAGTTAAACAAAACCATTATTTCTGCTTCATGAACTGCGTTATCTCTGCAGTGAGAACACTGCTCTGAAAAAAACATTTTGTGATTATTTTTAGCCGTTCGTGCTGTTCAGTCTAGCTCCGAATGTGTTTCTGTGTGTGCTCCCCACTGTATGTACAGCACCATCTGCCCGCATTATATGAGACGTCCTCGTCGGCAGTTTGGAAACTTGGGAAGCTGGTTGCATGTCCCGGCAAGGATACAAATATCTGCACATTTGATTTATGCAGTGGTAAAAGTGGCGATGCGGAAGAAACCGAATTGTGTGCCATAACTGCATGATGTGAATTTTCATCTCCCCTTTAGTCGACAAAAGACTGACTCTATACCGTCATGCACAACCTGAGATACAAGAGTTGCAGCCAAATACTCTGAAAGGGTGATTTCAAAGTTCAAAACATTTCTGTGAAGCTGCAGAAACATTTTCCAGACTACATTACTCCACTTGACTTTCCATCAGCTTGAGGGTGAGTTGATAATGACTGAATCTAAATTGTTCTGTCGAGCTTCCTTTCATGGGGAAGCAACAGATTGTTTATGTAGTTATGTCTTCATCTACGCAGAAATAAAAAACGAGAGTAATTCAGGACTCACACACACGAGGCCATGTCATTTCCACGCAGATTAGATTATGCCTTGGTGTAATAAGATGTAAACAGAACAAACCGAGATGACATAAAAAGCCTCAGACGCTCAAAAAATAATTTGTACAGATCGTTTTGCGAGTGTTTTAACTGAATGTCAAGCCTCATAGCGTCTCCTAATTTGCTACATAAGTAATCTGTGCTTCAGTGCCAAGAGAGAGATGATTGAGCGGCTGTAATGATTTGTTCACATTCCACAGTTAGAAATCAAAAGCGGCAAAGGCTGGTTAAGTAACAGCAGTGAAAACCACAGTCTGTCAGCTGTTTGGTACTTCAGAACGATGGTTTCATTTCCCCTCTCATTTATTGTTGTTGATGTTCGTTATTCCTGGTAGACGTTGCAATATGTCGAGTGTGTCTCTCAAGGTCTGGGTGTCACAGTGCCAGATGTATGACTGGATGCTGTTGACGTTGACGTGAACATTTCTTTGCCTTTTATGCATCTGCTGGACGAATTAACTTTGCAGACAATGTTTTCTTCTTACAAGTTTTGCTTATGAATTAAAAAAAAATCCTCTCAATCAGTGTTCATGTGCAAGTGGATTTTTTCAGTCCAGTCTCTCACAGCTACAAACATCAGACAAGGGCTCTTTTGCCCACTTATTGATGGCATGGAGTGGTTACAGTCGAGTTCGCGTTTTGTTTTGCGTGTGGTCAGCTGCGTGTTGTTGTCGTCGCTGCTGCCGTGGCTGTTGCTTGATAATGAGCCTCTGGCACAGAGCTGCTGTCAGTCTGGCAGACAGACAGGCCTTCGCCCCGGTCACTGCCGCCTCATGCCATCTGGGTCCCTGCACTGACGGGGGAGGACAGGGACATGCCAGTGGGAGGACACGGGATAAGGTCATATGCACACTGGCCTACTGACTGGCTCACAGTTTGAGTGACTGACTGACTTGGTTTTCTGTCTCAGGGCTGGATCGGACAGGTTCGGTCAGGTCTGAGTGCTTTGAGTAATGCCAAAATGCATCAGGGGAGATAAGATCAGATACTTGGTGTCTGAGGTGTTGCTCATGACATGAAGATAAATCAGTGAGGCTAAGAGTTGACGGTCATGCTGGAGGCCCTGTGAGGCTCGACTCGTGTGCATTGGAACTTTTGAGCTGAACGCTAATGTCAGCATGGCAATAACATTGCTAACATTTTTTCCATTAAAGCAAAACGCTAGGTATAGATTAAGGCTAATGGAGATGTTGATGATGATGGTGAAATGGGAAAATGAATGTGTGCCAAATTTGATGGTCAGGCACCTATTGATACAAATGAAAATAATCCATTGACGGTCATCCCTTTGTTTTCTTCTTCTTCTTCTTCTTCTTCAAATTAAGGCTGGTGTTTTTTTTTTTTTTTAGGACTGACTAACTGGTAGAAGAATGTTCTTAGCATAACTACGTCCTGCCAACACTGGAGGCGACAACAATTCATTGCTCTCCGCTGACTTTGAAAAAGTGTTTTGGTGCTTCCTTTTCACTTTTGCCTGCTAGCAAATGACACACAAATGCCCAAAAGCTGCTGTGTGGTGGGAAGTACTACCAGGAAAGTAAAGAACCACGGGGGACTGCCTTTTCACAAGCTGCCATAAGCATAAGTATGGCTACATGCAGCTAAATACCTAACAAGCTTTGTTACTAGTTAACAAAATAACCAAGGGAAAGGGACACTGAGCTAGACCAACCCTATTGAGTTTGCCTTTATACTTTAAGATTACCCTTTGAAATGCTGAAATCTTCAGGTTTTAGCTAGCCACAGACATTTTTGCTAGCATTTTAGCCTTTGATTGTGTACAGTGGTGCTGGTTGTCCTCCCCCACCCCTTCTAGTTAGCTGGGTTGTCAGATTATGATACATTGCACTCTGTCCCAATAGATTTAAAAAGAAAAGGAAGAAAAATAAAAGAAAAGTCAACTCCCTGGCTCTGATGAATGTCAGGGTTCGGTGTTGGCTGTGTGCAGTGGGAAGTTAAAATATTAAATTGCCGAACGAGAGCAGTGGGGACCAATACAGTAAGCTGTGTCCCATTGACTTATAAGGCTTTAAACAACTCCATCTGTGATAATCTACTAAGTTTCCACTAATGCGAACCATATGGAGCCATAAATCCTGCCGGAGACACTCAGCCTTATTTTGGACTGCATATTTGCTGACAACATACCACAGCACCGACAAGACACTCCGCAGCACGGCCCCCTCCACATCCACACTTCTCAGATCATTATGCAGCCACTCATGTAAACAGGCTCGTCCATGTAGAAATACTGCGCAAGCACCGACGAGCTGACCTCAGATCTGTCATTAAACAGGGCTCTCCCCCTCAAGCCGAACCCCCACCTCTGCTTAATTATGCATGTGGGCTGAGCAATCAGTCTCCCTGTACGGTACTGTACACTCCATCGTGCTGCTTCCTTGAGCTCGCGAGCTGATTATGAAGCTTTGGCAGTCCAAGCACTTGGAATTATTTAAATCTCTGTTAAGCCTGCCGTACATACTGTATATCAATGGAAGAAATGGATTATGGGTTGACATGTTTTTCCTCTGGCTTTGCCCCCCGCTTGCCTCTTCCCTTCGAGTCTGACAAACACTCCGCGCGAATCATAATTCAATGCCTTTCAAGGAAATGGCAATTTTTCTAATTCCCCACTGAAGCATGTTTCACAGTGGATGTTGCTTTTAGCCGTATTGGGGTTGAGATTACGCAGTTGGATTAAGGATTGTTTTTTGTGTGTGTGCAGTGTCCTCACTCTGTGGAAAGGTCCAGTGGGCGACGTGGAGAGGGCTTTTGTGCACCCAGAAGGGCCCACCCTGGAGAACAGGGCTTTTTCCAGGAGGAGCCTTCACGTGGGTGGGCCGCGGAGAGGTGATGGATCCCCTTTTCACACAAACCCCTCGGGCAAAGTGCACAATCAATATCCTGCTGTCTGCCTCCGGTGCCAATAAATGAAAACACGGTGGCGGAAAGAGATAAATAAATAAGGGGGGGGGGGGCATTCTTTTTTACATTAGGGGCGGGCTCGCACACAGAGCCGAGCAGATACTGCATTTAGAAAGACCATAATAGACTCTCTGTCTCTCAGCGGGATGCCTGCTGCAAATTTATGTTTGCAGCTAACAGATTTGTTCACTGAGCAAGAAACAAGCAGCATTTATTCAGTGGCACACAAGCTGGCTCAGATTTGTATAAATGTTTCAATTAAGCCTTGAGAAAATCAATGCCGTAACATTTCCTCGCCCGTTCCCTCCACGCACAGGTTTGCCGCGCTTGACAGCCGCAGCTTAGGTGTCAAGATCAGGTGTTAAATTTGTAAATAGGTCTTTTTCCTGTCAACTGACATGAAATTACAGTTGGGGGGGGGGGGGGGGGTAATAGAACAGAGGAGCTGTCTGTCAGGTGGGGAAGAGAGGGAGGGGGAGAGGCCAGAGGAGAGCGACGTGCCCATCAGGGCGGATGAGTGACAGGGGATGAAAGAAGCTCTTCAATCCTCTTCCACAGAAATGAATTCACATCTCCTCAATTGCACCATTGCTGGAGAGGGAGCAAAAGGAAAGGCTTTACGCGCCGTACGAGCAGTCAAGGGAAACCAGAAGTGGGACTTGCTGTGTTTTACTTATCCTTAAGTGCTTCATAATGGCGATAATACTGTATGTCTGCTCCGTTGTATGACTATGCTAATCCTGTAAGTAAGATTTCCCCTGCGGCAAAGTAAGTCTGGCAATCACTGTATTCACACACTTGTACTCTAGATCTGACAAAGAGACTCCACATTGTGCACAGTATTAGCACTTGAGTCTTCACCAGTTATATGGCAATATATCTGTCGCTGTCAGATGCTAATGTGAAAAGAGTCGTAGCAGACAGATAGCAGTGGATGGAATGTTCCGACGTTTTGATGTGCAGATACTTTGCACAAAAATATGAGATTTGTTATCGCCAGGGATCTGGCCGACACCCACCCGTTAGCATTCCGAGGCAGTGTGAACATGCAGGAGTTATTTGGTTTCTGTCGCCTCCATTATGACTCCCAATTCCAGCATATGAAATGAAGTCATTTCTCTGCCATCACTGGCACTCTGCCCAAAGCCACTGACAGTTTTCTGTCCTTTTGTGCCACGGAGCTCCGACAAGTGACAGGTGATCTATGGCTGCTTGAAGGCTGGGATCTAAATCTGAAACGAGCTTAGCCGCGGCTTGCGAAATGAGAATTGATAATCGAATGATGCTGAATGAGGGGGCCTGTCAGTACATTGTAAGGGAGCTGACGGATTTAGTTAAGGGAGAAGGAAGGCATGGTGGATGAATTTTGGCAGGATAAAGAATTGCTCAGCGTGCAGAAAGAAACTGATCCCCCTACAGCTATTTCTGATTTTCTTTGAGTGTAAACATGTTGGTAGTGTTCTAGACAGATAACTGAAGCGAGGACTGAGCACATTACGATCACATCTTTATAAAACACAACTAGACAGGTTAATTGTTGGCTGACCCAACCTCGAGGCCTGTCTGGTGCATGACTTTAACAGTAGAGTGTAGAGTCACAGCGATGATGAGAGACAGAGACACAGAGAAGAGAGGTTTTACGCGACCAAGGTCACGATCCAGGGTCAAACCCATAATGTTAGTTTGTTATTTAGCTCCTTTTATGTCGGT
Organism: Diplodus puntazzo; assembly: GCA_963678695.2. NCBI lineage: Eukaryota > Metazoa > Chordata > Actinopteri > Spariformes > Sparidae > Diplodus > Diplodus puntazzo. The sequence goes on along the minus strand of OZ023159.1, from coordinate 16,317,229 downwards.
GAATCTCCACATTAACATTTCTCTTTGCTTACACTGTCTTTGATGCAGCAGGAGTATTGATCTCGATCTACTGTTGTTTGCATGATTCTTCACTACAGTCAAAGGTACTATATGTGACGTTTCCTGTTGAGTTGTGTACTTACATTACCTTAGATCTTACCAATGTTTGAACCAAGACAAATCCATAAAATTGTTCAAGGTGATGCCGTGTTTCATTTGGTCGCATGTGAGGAAGTCAGTAAACGTAACATAAAACTTAAATTCATCATCTCTTTCATGAAAATGTCTGCCTCAGATAGATTTTCATTGGCCCGAGTGGTTGCTTAACAATGAGGACAACAACTCCCACGATTCCATGCTACTTCACGACATCATCCAACTACGTCCTTTGTTTGTTTTGTTTGATTGAGAGGCCGCTAGATGTGGACATTTCATACTGTGTGTAATTCCACTGTGACCGTGCAGGGGCCTCTTTTTGTGACAAAGAAAACGTATTCCCATTTGGAGGCAAACTCTTGACGTCCATAAATTAATTATACTTAAATATTAATACAAACAAAATTAATTAACTCTTACGATGATTAACTGCGAGTCAATGAGAGTTTCTTCTGATTCTGACTGAGTCTAAATTGGCACGATGACCACATGGATTAAAGTTTTCACAAATAAAAACGACACAATAAATAAATAAAGGAAGAAAGATAAAGGGACAAACACTTATACTTAATTACTTTTTTAATAGAGTCTTATTTCTCTTGACTAGTCAAAAACCTACTATCCTAGACCAGCCAATAACACCAACCTGCCTTTAGCTGCTTGACATGTTGCTTTTCACTGAACAAATTTGTAAATACAGCTTAAATGCCTGAAATGTATTAAAAAAAAACAGTAACTTAGTGCCTTAGTGACTAAATCTAATGCACATTTTCATTAGAAGACTAAAAATAAGTCACAGTGAGGCGCCAAATTTAACAGTGCACTCAGATCTATCCATCATTTAATATTATAATGTTAGATGGTTGACTTATGATGACCTCCCCTTCTTTTTTACTCACTGCTGGTCGTAATCATCGTGAACTCGGTTGACGACACCCACAACTGTCTCACGTTGCATTACAACACTCCGAAGACACTCATGACTCATGACACACTGTGGATATCATGACTGCCAAGGGGATGCGATATGACAGCTCCTAGTGCTAAAGATATTTTTGCTTTTCTTGGACCACGTCTTCTAGTGCCTCTCAGCGTCATACTATCTGCACTGTAGAGCGTTTTGCAGTGGTCAGGGAATTAATTGGAGTCTGTGTCTGTGCAGTTTTGTGAAGTCACATTTGAGCCTCGTAAAATCCCTCAAACTCCGGCGGAGAATGGAAACTCTTGAAATATTGCTCATGATAGTTGTGGGAGGTTTTTTCTCCCAAGTCTGTCAGAGGTCTGACCTCTCAATATCAGTTTACTGGTTTTCTAAACTTTTCTTTGGCAGGGAACCCCTCATTGAGGTCAGAAAATTCCCCATGAAAACTGTTTATACTGTGTTTGAGAGTTTACAGCGGTTTACGGGATAATAAGGCAATGCTTCACAAATCACGGCCCCACTCTTAGCTGTTTAAACGACTTCTCATGCAGATACAGTGAAGTGTTGTCGTTTACGCAGACCAAAAGCTGCTGGAAGCAGTTATGTCAGTCAGATATAATTACATTTATCTTGTCTGGTTTGGGCTTTTAGAGGGTTTTCATATTTAGGAGACTGTAGTTAAGTTTGTTGATGTATCCCTTAATTCGAGAGTTTTGAAATCAGACTGCAGTTTGAATTATACTTTTTGTGCAAGGAAACATAAACTATGGAATAAAGAAACAACATCTATTGCATATTTTTTCGATATTCCATACGGAGAGAAGACAGTTTTGGGGCATATTTGTGGTTTGTTTCCCGTGGCAGTGCTTGACAGACATTTGAGAGCTGGCATTGTTAGGGTACGGGCAGCCAACCTCCACGATGCACCACCGGCTGCGCCACATCAATGGCCTGTATGTCCTCTGAAGATGCCATTGCATCTGTAAATTACTTTTGAAAAGCACAAGAAGAAACTTTTCACTGGTTAGGAAAAAGTCGTAATTTAATACTGATGACCTACATAAGCAAACAAAACCGTTTGCAAATGAAGATTTATTTTTTCGGTGTTCTTAATTATGTCTGGTTCAGGTAAGTCAGAAATGTCTTAATGTTTTTTTTATAGAACAAAGAAGTGTTACAAGACAGAGCAAAGTTTGCTTCGTTTAACCATCGCCACATCATAGTTATTCTCACTTAGTAACAAACAGATACAGTACCTCATTATTATGCGTCCTTTAAACAGATGTGTTTAAAAAAGAAAAACAGTAATGTCGTCACATCTTTCCTTTCCAGTTTGATCAAGATTTGTATGACATGAGGCGATGGTGTGCATACCGCTTTTGTCCTCAGGGGGCCACCTGAATCTCCCAAAAAGGGAGGTCACTCATAGTTGCTTTGAATTTAGAAGGCGGCTAGAAAGTATCAGCACTTCTGGCAGTTTTTCAACATCGGTCCTCCACACTTTGTTTCTATACTCATCCTGCATTTTACATAAGAGAGGTTTCCCTTGTAATGTTAACAGGTCTGATTGTGGTGATAGGAGATGGGTGATGAAGCTAAATACACAGATATACAAGATGTGTTTAATATCGTTCAGCTCAAACTACAAAAAACTCACTTTCCAAATAAAAACAGGACAGTGCAGTAATACTTCTCATGAAGCCTTTCCAAACTGAGCTCTCGGGCGAAACCCCTCTTGTATTATCATCTTGTTTTATTGCTGCTTAAAGTGTTATGACTATGCAGTGTCCATTCAAAACAATACACATACCACAGCTGTGTGAATCATAAGAATTGCAGAGCTCCTAAGTGACTGTAGCAATTCACAGCGGTGATTTCAAAAGAACCAAAGCAGTAATTGTGCAAATCTCTTTCCCTGGAAATAGATAAGGGTGGAATGATAAACGAAGTCCTTATTAATGCCTGTAAAGTGAGGCCATAGATTCCTATTATAGATATCATTTTCATATGAAGTGTTACCCGAGATAGTTATAATGTTCGCCGCAGTGATGTTCAGCGCAGTTCAGTGCCATTATCTTCCCCCATCATTCCCCCTTCCCCTGAAGTACCTGCCCTTATCAGACGGCTGGATACGGTCCTGTCCTCCTCTGCAGTGTCGTTAACAGCACCCCTGTGAACGCCCGATCAATCCACCGGGGCTAGGAGGCTACTCCTGCTAATGGCTAATGAAAGGTGTAATTACAGCAGGTCAGCGGAGGCATTCAAACACAGAGGAAAGAGACAGTGACGAGTTCATTTAGATCATTAGAGCTGAAAAGTGTCTGCCTCGTTAGATGGCGAGTCACCCGCATTATCCCGATGATCGTCCTTTGTTTCTATTAGAACTGAGTGGGTGGCATTTGATGGTGCAGTAGATTGTAGAATTATGAGCGGAGAAAGGTGAGTTGATTTAATTAAAGCAAGTCTATGGTGGAACAAGATTGTTGAGAGGATATGGAATAAATTCAGGTGTCATATTCATAATGTTAGTTTCTTTTCCACATTACTATAATTTTTTCTTTTGGCTTCGGCTCGGAAAAAGATCATTTGCGTCTAATTTATGTTTTTCACCGCTAATCCCCTAACACATGTGGCAAATGACATTCAAGCCACCGCATAATTGCTCATATTTGTCTCCTCACGGTTGTCTTCCAACGAGGGTTGCACTTTCCAGCAATTTCAAATGCCGCTAACAGCAGGAACACCTTGCCTCTGAGGGCCCCTGGAAATAGACCTGCAGCTGTATTTTTAGACGGCTATTAATACCTCCAGCTAATTCATTTCAGCTCTCCAGGCACCTAGCATGGCCTCTCAATTATGGATGAGGGGAAAGTCATTGGATTCTCTGCGCTGAGAGGAAGCTGACGGTAGTGACAGGGCGCTCTCTGCAGACGCATGACAAACAGGCAGACAGCTGAAGGACGGGTAAGAGGATGAGAGGAGATCTGTGGCGCAGTTAAAAAGCCGGAGCTATGTTTAGATGATAATTATTTTCCAAGTTAAAGCCGAGATTTTAAGACCGGATTGTCTTTGCGGGGGTCCAGTGGGCCCAGCAGTTGTTTCCAGGGGAAATATAAACAATACTGTGACTACTGCACACCCACTGAGTTCAACTAAACTTTGTTAAAGTACTACAAAAACAAGATGTTATAAGATTATCTAATATAAGACGATATTATAAAATCATGTGGATGACAAATAGGGCGAGGAAGTGTTCTCCTTCCATCAAGGCTCAGACTAATATTTCATCTGTATTTTATCTGAGGTCCTTTTTCAAAATGTAGTTCCTGTTTAGTGATAGCGCCTCTTTTGCAACTGAGATTCTTAAAAATACCTCATGATTCAAACTAATCCATTTTAAAGTGGAGTTTACAGATCACTGCTAAGTAACACGTCATGTTACTTGCTGGTTATTTACCCTCAAACAGCCAGAAGACTGTCCTGTACATTGTAAGCTATGGAGCAACACCACCGATTGAGGCCGTCTGTGTGTTTGTTTGAATTCAGTTTAGCCTCTCAGTGAACTCAGCACTCACCAGAGACTCAGGATTTCCCTCAAATCAGCTGCAGTCAACATAAACAGTGGAGGTCACCTCTATGGATCGCTGCTGCAGTCAGGCTGATAAACAGGAGTGAGGATAAATCCCTGAAGGCAAACCTGCAGGCTGCTGCTCATCTACAAATGTTAGGTAATCCCTATAAAGGTGATTAAAATACTAAAATGATACCAACTACTATTTTCCTTTCTCCCAGCCCTTTCTGTTTGTTATTTTCCAACTGCTGTTTGGCTAAAGTTCCAAATATAATGTCTGCATGCAGCTAACACAAGATTGTTTATTGACTGACACACTCCCCACTTTGTTGGTCTTTGTGAAGCTCAAACACTTTGTAAGTATCAAAATTATGCAGAGGGTCCTAACACTGGCTTCACATTTACTAGGAGGTAAAAGCAAACAGCTCATTGTGTTTGGCTAACTCAGAAAATGAATGTTGATAGAGCTTATACAACTTGAAAATGAAAAAGCCTTCTGGCAGCATTGATCCATCCGTTAATGTTATGGGGGACAATTGTGTTTTGGGCGGCTGTAGTGACACTTTATTATTCGTGGCTGTGGTGCACTCTGGCTCAGACGCTGAGATTAAATATATCTTTCTGCACTTTTTTTAAGCTTACAAGACAGTCTACAATGGTCTGCAATCAGGTTGTAACTGCAGATAAAAGCATTCTACGAGAATAAAGAGCATTCGCCATGTGTGCCCTAACTAGCTGCTGGGTGTCATTATATATATCACTATATCATATATACAGTAACTGACATTCATATTACAGATGCCAGCTTCTTTTACTGATATCATGTAACAACAAAGCGTGTAGCTTGTGCAATCTGTCTGCTTTTGATGAATATTTAAGCCTCCAGACTTCACGGAGCAGTTTTATGTTTCTGTAACTTCAAACCAAATCAGAGGGGGGTTATATTTACTCTATATTCACTTTCATCTCCTCCGCTTTATGAGGAATACAAAGGCAAAAGAGCACAGGAAGCTAAGTGCAGAATAACGCTGCCTCTCTCCCTCCTGGGAAAGAGTCAGCCACAGATGAACCATGTTACATTTTTCACAAAGACTAAATCCCTCTGAACGGTTTCTCAGCTGGGCTCCGTCTGGTTCGCCACCAACATATTCATTACTCTTGTGAGCGACAAGGAGAGCATGCGGGTAAATTGGGTTTAGCTCCTGACCTTTGGGGTTTGATTAATGGGCCCTCTGTTCTGCAGCTCTATAGCAGCGGTCCGGGGAGCTGCCGGGTGCTGAAGGGGTGAAGTGACAGGCGAAGAAACCCGGCACAAGCCCATACATCCTGTATCCAGTTATTCATCTCGAACTGAAAGGGCTGGACCTAGTCAAGGGCTACTGACCCGATCTGAGGGATTGCCCTTGCCTTTAGAATTCATCAAACCGGCCAACAAGGCTTTGGCAGTATTTTTATACGCCTATCTCAGCTTGTAATCTATGACAGCATGTTTCAGAATGATTATTTCCTCCGCACGATTCAGTTTTTTTGAGTGACAAATCAAGTAGCAAACCTTGGTGGCATTTCGCGTGTTTTGATGGATGCGCAGATCATTTTTACATCACAAATTGTCGGCTTGATCGCCATTTAAAATACGTTGTTTGTGGCGTCGTTTAATTTTGTGTTCAGGGACATGCACACATCAGAATTCGACTAGAGGGACAATGTGATTAGCCACGGTGCAATTTTCAAATCGAATTCATCTGACAGCATAGAGCAGAAAAAGGCAGCGGGCCCCCTTTAAATAACCCGGCTTGGCTTCAAATGGTATCTGCCACACATGAGGAATCAGAGACCAAGAGCCAGATAATCAGGTTTGCTTCCTCTGCCCTCATATTATGACAAATTAAAGAGGTCTGGAAGCCACATTTTTCCGAGCAGCGGGTTCTTAGCTTGTCATTAGCTAACAGACTGACAAATTGATTAGTATTGATCGCAGCCAAAGCCTTGCAGCAGCCTGCCTTGTCTGTGGTATTCTGCAAGGACCTGCAGGAAAGGTCATAACACATTCAGTGCAGACGAAAGGATTTCATGTGGCTTTGGGGCCAGGGAGGAAAATCTGAGTGAAGATGTCATGAACTATTGGCTGATGCAGTAAGTGAGGGAAAGAGGCTGTTTAGGCATTAGATGTAACAAATGTAGCTCAGATTCTGTTGATGCGTTCAGTCCATCAGCTTTTTGTTCTCTATGTACGGCAGTAACGATCTTGTGTTCAAGTGAAGGCCGCTGTTTTTCCCTCAAAAAGATCGATTTGCTTAATATCCAATATGAATAATTCTAGTGCATAAGTATATTTAGTGAATTCTGTCCATTTCTGTCTCTTTTGGGGGGAATTTTTTTAAATTAAACTATCCACCTGAATGTAGTTAGAGTGGATGCTCGAGTGGATAGTTTCATTTCAGCCTTGTATCGCGGCGATGAGATTATTTATTAACTGTTGGATTTGTTTTACATGAAACGCATCGAGCGAGGCACAAGAGCCGGAATGCATAATGAGAAGGCAACCAATGGGTCAAACGTACAAGTCTGCACACTAGCAAATGCGTGTTCGAGCCTTGTAACTGCACATTAACATCAAAATCATGCGTGCTGTGCCTCAAGACCCCGCCAGTTAACAACAAAACACTGAGGAATGGCTGTACATCTTTTTTCTTGAGGTGAACGGACCTAATAGTAAAGGCAATAGCGCGACAAGAAAATTGTATTCTCAGTCTGTTGCCTTTTTAAAGAATAACTATAATCAGTGGTGTAGTGGTTTTTTTGCTAAGTGGGTACACTGCAGCTTCTATCTAAGAGCCTCCACCCACCTCCCCAATATGTGCTCTCATGCCCACTCAAAGTTTGTCGTACTTTACATTTCATATGACTTCAAAACTTTACTCAAATGCAAATATTGTGCTTCATACTCCACTACATGTATTTGGCAGCTTTAGTTGTTGCTTACTTGCTAAAGAAATGAGTCGAGATTCAATAGTTTTATTATTGCCATGTAGACACAGTTGATTCGAATTAGTCTTGGTGACAAAACACGGACAAGAAAATCAGACAGTCTTTAAAGACATATGAAGACATAAAAGAGTGTGAACCACCATGTATACCTTTATGACCCTATTATGATTATGACTGTTACTGATTGTACAAACCCCACTTTCCTAAGTCGGAGTCCTATAATTAACCCACTCAGCCCAGACAGCTTACTCCACATATGGTCTTTGTTGCCGTTACATAAGATGAAATGATGGTCCACGGGGCAAGATTAATTATGATGTTCCAGAAAACAACGTCAACATGAGTCGCAAAAGCCATGACATCACAACAGCGTTACGGGGCCGGTTTGAATGATGGTCCTGGAACAACATTAATCATGATGTTCTAAGAATAACACCAACACGGCAAGATTAGACACACCAGACCTGCAGAGCTATATCTGCACTGTGCACTCAGCGATCTGCACAGCTATGTTTTCCTCACCTTGTGTAGTTCTGTACAGAGATAAGCCGCATGAGATCACATAGACACCACAACTACAATTGTTCAACATCCATTGTGGCATGAGGACATCATGACAGATCATGTAAATGTGCATGTGCTGTGGAGTGCCGCTCACGGTGTTATTCTGCCAAATACCTCTTCAGATTAAACTCTCTTGGAAAGTTCTTGGAAAGGAGATACTGCTAAGCAGATTTATGGAGGACACAATCCTCCAGTCTGGCAAAATACTTGTAGTTGTAGCGTGTTAGATTCACCAATACATTCAGACTGCGCTTTCTCTGGTAAACAGCGAGAGCAGCCCCGCTGGCTTGTTGCAGGTGCAGCTTTCATCGAGCTGATGATGAGGTTCGCTGGGCAGGTTAAAAAAAAACGAGGGAGGCATTTTGGACCAGGCTTTTTTTTTTCCTTTTTTTTTTCTCCCTGGTTGTCATGGTAACAGCAGCAGCAGGGCATTTTAGGACGTCGTCTCTGGCCAGAAAAGCATCTCCAGGGCTCGGTGTAATACAAGAGCCCAGAATGTGAATATTGAGACGCGTAAACACACAGAAGGAAGAAGAGGGCCTCAGAGAGGAGTGAGGCTAAACTACGTATGAATGGCCATTTTCTGCCATCATTACCATTTATGACACACACTGTGAGTTTTATGAGTGGGCAATCATAGCATGCGCTGCACTGTTTGTGTATTTGTGTGGAAGAGAGAGTCTCGCAGAGAGAATGTAGCGAGAGCGAGAGGCAGTCGAGGAAATAATAATAAGAAAAACAGATCATTAAATTCTCGATTCAAATTTACATACAGCACTTTTTTTCCCCCGCTGTATTAGCAGTCATGGAAACTGCAAAGAATTGTTTTACCAATTACAACAAGAAAATATTTCTCTGTTCTTTGAAATTATTCATTTATTCAATTAACTTCCAATTTATTTTGAGAGTACACAGCCGGCCAAGAACTCAGAGTCCCCCAGACCTGGATTATGCCAGATGGCAATTCTGGGCTAAGTGAGACAGTAAGAGACGAGAGAGAAAACAGAGAGAAAGATTCTGGCTCTCACCTTTATTCCTCAGATGAAGTTCATAATTCTGAACTAAATAGTGGCAGCTGCATGTTTGCATGTCGAATCCAGTTTCTTCTTCCCAAATAACTAATTTTAGAAGTTTTCTAATGTCTCCTTCTGGATCACTTTGAGGACTAATTACGGGTGTATCAAGGGAAGCCGCTGTCTGGAATACAGCTGTTGTTCATTTCAATTTGGCCAACACACGGCACAGTTAGTCGCAGACGGAACAACTATTCAGATGAGACGCTAAAAACGAGCTTCCTCTGAGAAATGCAAGAAAAAATTTACGGAATGATTGAATTTGCTATTATTGTGTCCTGCATATAACTATGCCGAGCATGCATGGGCTTATGAGAGGCCATGAATTCATACGAGACGGAGCCAGAGTGCAGCATACACACTTTCAGACAGCAGACAGTCCTGAAATAGAAAAACAGCTTCAGTACAGCATCTTTCACAATCAATCTTCAGACAATCATTGAGTCCGACAGAATTCATGCATCACTGACAGAAGCGTTTACCTTGTAGTGGGGGAGAGCAAGTACTTGGCAAAAAATGAGTATCAGGGAATATATAATGTACCTATTTCAAGCATGAGTATCATCTGAGTAAAATGTGTCAATAGCCATACTCACTATAAAGGGAAATAGTAGCTGAAGCCAGCTGAAGTTAGAAAATAAAATGAGCCCAACTGAGGCTGTTCTGTAAACACTTCTCCTAATGAATAATACAAGTGGCTTCGTCTGATCAACCCATGTCAGTTTTAAGCCCCCCACACACCGCCCAGACGTCCAACTGCCTTATCAGACCACTCTCCGACCACTCTGTTGCCTCTCGTCTGACCCGTTCGGCACAAAGGTTGCATTGAAACACACCACTTCGACGTGCTGCCTACTCCACAGTAGCGTGTACGTTCTGCGCTTGCGCGAGATGCAATAAGCTGGTGGCTCTAGTGTTAAAGACACTGGACTAGAGGTTTATGCACGTAACTCATTTTACTTTTGATCAAACGAAACTTAACTATTTCAGACAAAAACAGCTGCATACTAACCATGCAGCGAGGCATTACCAAACAAACACAGATTAATTCGTCCTGAATGGACATAATAACAGCTAGTCTCATGTCAGTACTCCAAAACATGAAAACAAGAAGTGATGGAACGGAGGGCATAGAAAACCAATGCGCACACAGTATTCCGCCCCTCCCACACACCACGCTGATTCGCTAGCACACCGCCAATCAGAGAATCCAATGGCTCAGACGCCCAACAGCCAACCTCCTCAGACTTCGCATGCTGAGTCAGAGCAGACAACGTCCGAACGGCTCCGAAAGCTTCCGACGCAGCTGAAAACACCGAACAGAAATGTTCCCGACCTCGTCCGAGTCTCCCCAAACGCTTCAGACGTCCAACGGTTGGGCCGGATTGTTCCTGCCTTTAGCCTTAAATCAACAACTTCCGAATGGTCCTGCCCAAGTATGGACGAGGATACAGAAGCTGGTGTTGGTTGAACAGACATAGATAATAGCGTACCTGCTCACCCCTATGATTTAGTACAGGGAACATCTGAACAAACACTGATTAAACAATCTATCTCGCCGTTCTTTCCCAGGTCTTTGAAGCAAAGTTAGCACATTTTAAACACATCAAAGCCAGCCACTTCAACGTTTGCTGGTCTGTACACCAGAATAATTCAAGGATTTGCTGAATCATTTCATAGACCATTAACTCTCTTAAGTTATCATAATTTGAGCGGTACAAAAGAAAACGGGGCTCAATTTCCACCTGAGCCTAATCGCACAGTTCTACAAATGGCTGACCTCAGTGGCATGAGGAAGATCACCAGATATCAAATACACAACTAAAGACTTCTGGCTTCTAGTTAAACAAGATATAACATATGATTTAGGTATTTGTCACTCCTGTCCTCAAACATGACATGAAATTACATCATTTACCAAGCATCTTTCACATTTGTATAACTGCTTCATCATTCTGGTGATGACATTCCCAAGGTGTCCCAACTGTTCAAGACGTCGATTCAACGTTCTACCTGATGCATAAACCAGGTCAGAAGTCCTTAGTGTGTGTTCTCTACTACTTTCATAACATGAGAAGATCCTATTCAAGAGTTTACAACTTGTCTTTAAAGCATTATGTTGATCAACCTAATACTGATTTAAAACCCAAATAGATTTTACTCCAACTGCAATATAACATGCAGTTGGTTTTGTGCTCAGATCTTTGTCAGCGCAACTTTAACCTTGCGGTTAATGTTAATCCTCCTGCAGTGTCAAGAACTTCCTCCTTTACCCGCTCAGTGATTTGCTGCCAAAATTCTTTTTGGCTCCAAGTCAAACGTTACTGAACCTGTTCCTACATTCAGCAACTGTTCTTCTTAGAACAGAGCCACGCTGCGACTACAAGAGTTATTGCTCTCTTGAAAAAGGAAAGAAAAAAGTGATTTGATAGTTCATGATTAAATCCAGGCCCTCCCACAGAGATCATGTATTCAACTTTGTTTTGAGCAGCACTTCTGATCCCTAAATAGCCCAAAACCACACCACCACACTATGTTTGCCCTTTGCTATGCACCACCGATAATGGAAATACAGTAGCTCATATGTCGGAAAGTGACCACCAACAGAGGAAGACATCCCAACAGAGTTTGAAATCTGAACCAAGACAGCTCGACTGTAACATAAACAGTCTCTGTCTCTCAGTATGTTGTTATAAACGATTATTAGCCAGCTTGTAGTAACCACTCTGAAGTTCACGATCATTGATCGTCAGCATTAATCATGTTGGAACTCTAATTCGTCCTATAGACTTTAATGCAGGGAGATAAAGAGATAAGTCGCTCTACAAATTGTTGTTAAACCCTTAGAGGAGATTATCCGTGTAAATCTGTCACCCGTAATGCCATCAGTATTCTCGGCTTGTTGTCAAACCGCATCACAATGGTAAACCCAAGTAATCCTGAAACAGAAAGGAAGAGTCTGTTAATCCCCATAATCACAATATTTACTGAGAAACTACAGCATGCTGAAACTCAAGAGCTGAAGCGTGTACCATTCTTGGCCATTGAAACCATTCACTCAGTCTGTTGCTGTATATTCTGTAAGGTACAATGATGCCATCTCTTGAACAGCATCATCTTGTAGATAGATGTATTTGGAAGTGATGTCATGAAGTCAACACAATCTGAAAGCATGCATATACTGCGGGAGGCGTACTGAGACGGAAGGGAGATTCGCTAAAATTGAGGTTATATTTGTTCTTATATGAAATCATTCATCTCAACAGTAATTTGACAATCTGAACAAGTCTCTGCTGAGCTGCAGATATTGTAGTGGCGGTGTCATTCAGAGACTGAACTGGAGCTGCAAGAGAGATGGCTATGATGAAAAAAAGACTTAAATGAGATGTGGGGAGAGTTTCTGATTCACTGCTTATTGCCTGACATTCAGATAAAAACCCATTTGACTGCAATACCTCAAATTACATTTTTACAAGCTCACTGAGTCACAAATTTTGGTGCAGGTGGAGCAGCTCCAGAAAGTGTCATCTGCATCACATCATCAGTTCCAACTGTCTGGGTGAGAAAGAGACCTTCTTTGTATGTATTGACTTTACTGTCCGAGCTCATTGAAGGAGAACAACGTCTAATTTGTAACCGTAATTTGTAATTTGTTTAATATCACCACACTGGCTTTATCCCGCTGATCTGCAGGGGGAAAAAAAACAGTCAAAAGTGAGCATAAAACATTGAGGCAGAGGCAAATGCTTTTACAGCAACCCACAGAGAGGCCACTATAAATGGTGTGGAAATAGGAAGACGTTCACAGTATCACAGAAGGTCACCAGCATGACCACAGAGAGGAGGAAACCTTTTCAGGGCAGATACAGAGACTAATGTTGTAAGAGCTGAGCTGTGCAGTGTTCGGTGCCTGATAAACCCTGAAACTTCTGGATCGTATTCCAACATCTTACTGGGACCAGAGTTTGCACTGGGCCGTTAATATTAATATGAGTTCTGGCCATACAGAACAACTGTGTGTTTCAAACAGCCATATGTAGCCTACATTTAAACAGCAATAAAATGTGAGCAAAAAATCTGATATGATATGATTCATCCTTCTTGCCCTCTCACATACGATGCATAACATATTGACTATTATCTGATGGTGTGTGATCTGGAGGAACAGGGTGGCCTAGGGTGCCTAGGCCAAGTAAAACAACAAGCCATGCGACTCTGTGACTCGTGCTAAAAGGTTGAGAATATTTGAACTTTTATGCCAAAACCGCCACTGAAACACAACATGGAGAGCAATAGAGGAGCGCACACCAGACGCACTGTACCATAGCAGGAAAACAATGTTTTTGCTGGCGACACATCTCTAGCGACAGGTCTCGTTGGGATCGGCCACCCAGTTGAACTCCTCCTGCCATTCTGGCTGTTGTCACATCTTCTATTTCTTGAGGAGAGTCAGCTTGACACTTTTATGTGGTCTTTCTGGACTCGACTGTGGTGCGTGGTGCACCACAGTCTCATAGAACTGGCACAGAGATGTCTGCTTTCAACAGTTCGGAGTCGTGATAACTGCTTTCAAGCTGAAGGGCGGGGCTGTTGGTGGAGTATGTGGCTTTTGCATCTTAGGGACATTGCGAAGGGCCCTTGTCCATCTATTTTCTTTTGTCAGACAGAAATTGCTGCCAGCTTGCTGGGATGAAGTCCTTGTGCAGTGAGAGAAAAAAAAAAGCTGTGCAACTTAACACTCAGCTCAGCACTTAGGCGTCTTAACAGCAGAGGTAAAACCAGACTTTGCCAACATCTTCACACAGGTCACACAAAATGTGTTGATTTAACATGCTACTGTTGAATTCATTTAATCATCTGGCATATTCCCACCAAAATAATTAGGCAGCTGACATTTCCAACTGCTGAACAACCACACCAAGGACTGGGCAATATAAAGATGTTTTATTATTTATATGTATATGTCATAAATGGTCTTTTCCTGGTTTTAAAGGCTGCATTTTCTGAACTTATTCTTATTCTTGTTTTAATACTTAATCGCTTGGCCATTATGACCGCATTATTGATGATTATCTAACAAAAATCTTCTTGTGTTGATATTTGTGAAAGAACCAATAGTCATCCTTACAATATTGTTGCATCAGAGGGTATTTGGTCAAAATATTGTAATGTTTGATTTTGTGTCACAGTCCAAGCACTGATAAAGTGCTTTTGAGGAGTTTTAAAAATATGGAGACATATATCACTTGTCAAGATATAATGTTAAAATATCACAATTACATTTTACGGCCATGTCTCCCAGCCCTAAGTACACGTGATATCGTTATAAAGCAGGTACACACCCCATCTGAATAAATGCTAACTTAATGCTAATTGAGGCAAAGATTGTAGACATCTTAATATGTAACATTCACGGATGGACAGGCAGGCAATATTCACAGACACAAGTACACATAGGACATCAGGCAGTCAGAGAGTGTGTTGAGCAGGTACGTGTGCCAGCAATCTAGCCAGGGAAGAGTTTCCTCACGGTGGATAAATAAATGAGTGTCCCCAGAGACTTTCCAAGGTCACCCAGAGAGCTCGGTCTGTGTCACAGCCTTAAACTGAGACCCGCTGCTGTTGCTGCTGCTGCTGCTGCTGCTGCTGCGGCGGCGGACATATCTGGACCAAACACTGCCTACAATACAAACTGCCAACCAGGCACTGTGACTGTGTGTGTACATGTGTGTGTGTGGCACGTTTTTTCCACAGCTAAATAAACAAAACTGTGGAGTCAGTTCCCAGACTCATTAGCTCCAATCCTATTGGCCTCCCTGGGTCAGCAGCTATTATCTCAGTGGCTCGTCGGTAACATATTTTTTTTTACAGCGCACGCCGTACAGTGTGTGTTTAGCTGGTGAAATTGGGGAGCAGAAGGCAGTCGAGGGCACACTTACAATAAACACTGAAGCAGCATTTTGCAAGTCATGTTTGAATGCCTGTAAACACTGAGTCAGCGTTGCCCTTTGTATTTACTCTTGTTGGATGTGTGTAAGTGGGAGATGGACCGGCCTCCTCACATTTGCCTCCAGTCAAGTCTGTTGAATCTATCTGGTGGAGATTTAAGCACTTCGTATTGACTAACAACAAATAATCAGTGGTGATTGAGGCGTCACTGACGTGTTTATCTGCTAGCCTCCACTTCAGTTTTTTCGCCACAGACGTCACCCACTCATTTCCAGCGCCTGAAAAATAAACACTACATCATTTTGCTTTGGTTAACCTTTATTGTTCACTCCAATCAAATTAGCCTGGCGGACGTTTTTTTCCCCATAATTAGCCCTCATTTCCATACATGCCAGAGGCTGATCTCGCACCAAACGGAGGCTCAGAACAGACACTTGTGGAAGGAATGTATCAAGGAGAGAGGCGCCGCAGCCTTCGGCAATTAGCGAGGACCCTTCTGCTGGTCTGGATGGGAATGTTATGACAGCACTTGATGAGACATTGCCACCGCACAGAGCTATTCACAAGTGAGACACCTCCCTGCGGGCATGTACACCGCCAAGACAATCAACTAGGGGCTAATTCTCCTTATTTATCATCAACACAGCAGTCGTCGGGCCTGAGAGCACGTTGGCCCCCTTCGGGGATTAGTGGTTGCAACTGAAGTAACACAAAAACATCAGCATCAATTAGTCCCGCTCTCCTCTCTGATCTGAAGCCACATCTCTCGCAACAAGATGAAGCAGGTGATCCAGCTGATGTGTGTTTCTGTGTGTGTTAGCGCGCATGCTTAAGCGTCCACCTGCCTCGCAACGAGGCCCCTCTCTCGGCAAGGCCACGCTAAGGTCCGTGCACACGCGCACACACGTATGCTGCGTCTGGTTTAATCCAAAACGGCACATCGACCCAAATGGCCGTGTTTTTTGTTTCCCCGCGGCCCTCTTTGATGTTAATGTCCCCGTGAATTATTTATCTGTGTGTTCTCTTTGCCTTCTCCTCATGCTCTCTGAAGGAATAAATCAAAAGAGCGGGGCGCACACGGAGAGCAGACAGGAGGATTTATCACGGGGAGTATTGTTTACCGTGCTGACCTCCAGGCCCTGCTATATACACATATCTGCGCTTTGGAATCAAACAAGCGCCTCTTCTCACGGGGGATAAAACAGACAACGCACGCACACACTGCGCTGCTCTCCTGGTGATTAAAATAAAAATAAAAGACCTTTATTGTTTTTGCCTGTGGCTCCTATGATCGTTCTGAGGACACAATGTGTACGTTGTTTGACGGCGATGGGTTGTGTGGAGATCTACTTCCTCTGTATATTTTATCAACACAATTTGCTCTACATATTATTCATGGTGGAGATAAGCATCGGAAACACTTTTGTCCATTATATAATATCTGCAGATTTGCACAAATACCAGGACATGCATACATGCACTGTCCCCATTTGATCTGTCAAGCATGATTCAAAAGCTGTTTGAGGGGGGAAAAAAACATCTGCTTAATCTGCTTTGTAAACAAATACGGAAAATATTAAAATACTCACTTCATGCCTGCTGCAGCGTAAAATGTTCTCTGCATTGCAGAGCATGTACCTGTTTGCATTCCATCAATCTATCTGAAATAGTGATCGAGAAAAGGGTGCAACAATGTATTTTTCCAATAAACATTGTATTTTCCGATAGAGCATTTTGTTGCTTGTCCCAACAGTTTGTTTCAGATGTCTGTACATAAATCCATCCTGACACAGCATGCTGTTTTCTTGTAAACACAAGCTATTTCCCATTATGCTCACAGTGATCACTGACAGCTCACTGGTATCAGACTTCTTTTTTTTTTCCAGATTGGAAGATTGCAATTTCAAGCTCTGATGTAGTTTTACTGTTTTTTTCACAGTGATTTGGGGGGATTCCTGGTCAGTAGAAGCAGGTCTAGATTAAGTGCTTTTCCTACCATTCCTACCAGTGTAGATGGGATGGGTGTTGACTTAAAGTGTCCCTATTTTTAAAGTTAAGTAGACATTTATTTTGAGAAAACTTTATTTGGAAAATGTATTGTGATGTCACTGATTTGTCTCAGCCTCCTTCTGTTCCCGCTTATCCTCTCTGCTATGATGTTTATGCTGTCATTAAGGTGCAACAGTCGATTACAATGTTTAGTTTGTTATTACTTCTATGAAGTTCATGAAGCATAATACCTCAATTATCCCTGTAATTTGATTGTGTTGCACTGTTTAATCAGCATTGCATCTCTGTTTTCATTGCTTTACAGCTGTAAAGTCTGTAAAGACTTATTTCAGTAATTAGCCCGTTCAGATATTAGCCTTGCTAAGTGTTAAGCTAACTGGCTTACCTAGCTAGCTTGCCCTGTATTACTCTAAAAATGGACAAAGTGTAGCTGAGGAGAGACAGCTGAGGTCAAGATAACGTTACAAACGTTTATGATAATTTGTTACGTTGGCAAACATACAATAAAACTTTGCTTGGGGATTAAATGCAGTTGAGGGCTAACTGACACAACACTACGTCGGCTAACGTTGGCTGCAGTTGAGTGTAAACTCCCCTGAAACAAAGAGAATGATAAAGCTGCTAATAACCCAAAATCCGGTTGTATCCAGTACCGGCTTGCACACAGAAGGGAAGATGAACTACTAAACATTAACAGGAAATGCTAACAATGGCAGCTGGCTTTTCAACAGATAAACACACCGTTCAATCAACCCCTTTTGTGTGTAAATAAAAAAAACGACACCACCCCTTCAAACCCGTTAAAATGCAGAGTATCACTTTTTCTACAGCTCAATGTACACCACTCCAACATGTAGACAAATCCAAAGCTTAATAGGCCAGCTACCTACTTATGGATGCTAATCCTTGATAGGACTTGCGGAGGCTCGCAGTGAGAACCCAATATGTTTTACCATTTCCTGAATCTCTAAAACAGAGTTAAGAGCCAGGTTGAAAAATACTGAAATGTCCCTTAAATATGATGGTTTGCACTTGACAATGCAATTTTTTTTTGGAAAGCAGGAAGCTGTAGGTCAGGGATGCCATGGTTACGGCCCGCGGGCCGGACCCGGCCCGATTGTACATCACATCCGGCCCGTGGTTGATATGGGAGAGCATTTTGTGAAAAAGTGGGGTCGTCTTATAATGAGGGTCTAACCGTTGACACATGCTGATAGTTGTCTGGGTCGCTACACGACCGCAACAGCAGTGGGCGCCAGCTTATTGTAGAGACGTCACTGACATGGTGGCTGGTGTCATCTGTCAATCACAGCGGAGAAGAAGTGACAGGAGATGAAAAATGGCGACACGCGGTGATTTTACGGAGCAAAGTGGATCAAGTGGGGCAAGTTAAGAGACATCTGAGGCGGAGCTATGATGCTAATTTTAAGATAATGGTGGTCAATGCAGCGGAGGCGTCAAACAACTGTCAGCCAGCCAAGAAATATGGAGTTAACGTCCGAAGATGGCGGGTCCAAAAAGATCGTCTGAAAACATTAACGGTAAGAGGAAAGCTTATCGTGGTCCTCTAAGCGGCCGCTTCCAAGAGACTGACAGAAGGGTATGTGAGTTTGTTATTGAGAAACACATTTTGATTATCAGAGTCTTTTTCTGAAGATTAGTCTTGAAAAGAGGGGTCGTCTTATAATCAGGGTCGTCATATATCCCGGTCAATACGGTAATTTTCGTGGAATCCCTCCGTTGGTCTGTTGCTGCTGCCCGCCTCAGCTGCTGCAGCGCCGTACACTGACCGGTATGCTGACGGCTACGGTAGACTAGTCGCTATCAAGATGTTGTCAAAAAAGAGGAAGGTCGACACTCAAGGTCTTTCAGGATAGATGGAAAAAAAAATATTTCTTTTGGGAAGTAGGAGGCAAACCCGTGTGTCTTATTTGTTCTCAACAAGTGGCTGTAGCAAAGGAGTACAATATCAAACGACACTATGATATTCAGTCACTTGGCCTATTGTTGGATAACTTTATTCTGGTACTTACTTTCTGTGACTCGTTTAGGCCTACTTGGCCTGGCCTTCTTTTAGGCCTAATTGGCCTAATTATGCATTGGCATGTTTTCATGTGCAAGCCTTCAGTAAATATGATCAAAGTAATTTACAGTTTACACTTGTGTTATTTATAGGAAATGTGTTTTGTTGGCCCCTAGTCTATTTTGTTGCATTTATAATTTATAAATGTAGGCTACTTGCATGGATAGGACAATGTTACGTTTTTAGAGGGTAACTTATGCTGCTATGTAATTGTAGGCCTCATTGTGAGGCTATTGTGGTGTCAGTGCAGTTTCTTTTTGATGTGTGGGCCTTCATGAATATTTTCAAGCAGCATATCCATGTGTTGAGTCAGTGTTTGGTCTTTCAGGCCGAAAGTGTAATTCGACCCCCTGAGGACTTGCTTGAAAAAAATCTGGCCCCCTGACCAATTTCACCCTGGCATCCCTGCTGTAGGTGATGAGAGAAGAGAATCAAGATGAGGAAAGACGAAGTGAATAAGGATTGCCGAGATAAAGCAAAATATACATATGTACTGTGTATATATAAAGCTCATATATATATGCTGATATCTTCACTGCACTGTCTTTCATCACACTTCAGTAAAATCATTGTTATTGATCAGTTACCCCCCACCCCATCAGTTTGTGTTATAAACAGAGGGGAACAACCTTTCCGCTATAGGTGACCTCTCAGGCACTGCACGTTATTTAACGACATATCTAGAACAGCAGGGGCGATGAAACCTCCAGGTCTGTGGTCGTGACGCTACAGATGTGCCAGGCGGGCTCTGCCAGCAGAGTGGAGGAGAATAGCGGCTCATCATCTCGCGTCCTGGCCTCCTTTCCGCAGCTCGATCTCAGACCAGCCGATCCCCACAGTCTAATTGGCCTACTTTAACACTTACCTTCCTGGGGTAGCCACTGTGTTGCTGTGTGCACAGTTCAGCTCCTGCGGGGCGTCGCTCAAGAATGGTTGATCCCAAAATGAGGTTTCTAGACTTGACATAACCCTGTAGTTACTTCTCTCTGTTATTTATGAATGGATTGGCAGCCTATACATATTTGTCCGCTTTCTGTATCATCTCCTCCTCAACTGTTAAATTAAATGTTTCCAAAAAGTCTCACATTTGGCAGGTTGGACAGAGATGAACTCTATTTCTGAATGAACTGTAGCTGTAGGAGAGACAGAAAAAAGATGATGCTTCCTCGAGGCGACGTGCAGTGTAGCTGTGTGTGTCTGTGTGTATATCCGCCGTGCTGCCAGCTGCTGCTTGAGATGAGCTAGATCGCAGTAATTGGTCTGGTCCTTTTTGATATGTGCTTCTAGTATTTTTAGTCATGTATCAAGCTTGTCTCCTGACATCTTACAGTAGATCTTGAAGCTCTGCTTGAGAAATTCGTACTGCTCTTAAAACATTTCCGTCCTCAGAGATTCATCGCTGCTTTAGAGCAGCATTTATTTTAAAAAATGCCAAGTAATCTGCAAGTAATCAGAACTTAATAAAAAAAAAAATAAGTATCATGCTACATGCAATGCAGTTTTCAGATAATATTGAAATAAAAATGCATGTTATCAAATGGGAGTTAACCATGCTAGTTGGATGGCTCCACAGATGGTGATGCCGGCCGGTTGGTAGATCCACCATTTAGGTCCAATCTGAAATATCTGACAACTGCACAATAAATGTCATAGGTGATGTCCTTTTGGTGACTGCCTGACAGTTGAAAGGGCCATTATCAAAATTTGAGTTTGTCCAGTACTTTACTTTGCACTGTACTATGTTTTGATTGTTAATGATCACATATTACCATGCTTGCAAACTTTACATGCTAGTAAACAGCATGTTAGTGTTGTCATGTTGAGCCTGAGTTATGGCAATAGCATTAAGCACCACTGTGCTAAGTACAGCATCACAAAGCTGCTAGTAGCGTTCGGCTAATGAACGATGCCATCGTCCATTGCAGATGGTTAGGGTTAGGCTCCCTGACCTTCATGACATGGTGATTCAAAAGAATCCCCACCAGAGAGCACAATTAAGTGGCCTGTCCCATCAGTCTGGCTATGGCAAGAGTTGTTGTTGTTGTTGTTGTTGTATGTGTTATGTGGGGAGAGGAAATGAAAGGAAACATGTTGCTGCTCAATGCACATGCAACATGTCTCCATGTCCCTTTTGTTATTTTCTTATTGAACCAGCACATTTAGGCAAACCCAAGACACAAAGTTACATTTGTGGCGGCAGTGTTTCTTGGCACAGACGGTTTCCTGTACAGGGTGAGACAGTTTGAGGTTTGCCGCAGTGCGATGGTGGGAAACAATAGCGATACAATGGCAAACTCATGAGCAACTGCTGCCCTATGACAACACACTTCCTCAAAATCGGAATCAACAACATCATCGTCCATCACCACGTTTCACTGTGGACTTCATCATATGCCAATTCGGCAGACATCACCCGACCCTAGCTGCTAGCATGGCTGTGGACTCTTGGGCCCAATCTTAATGTACCCCTTAAGGCCTATGTCCTGAACCGTCACTGAATTAGCATCACATAGAAAGTGTTTGATAGCAAAAACATGCTATGCCCAATTGTGGGTTTGGGACTTCTTATTTTATGTTTTTTACTTTTCCAAGGCACTTGAGGGACTGGCTGCCTGATTTGTATTTCTCCCGGGCTCTTACCTTTCAGAATGAAGAGGTAACTGTCTGTTAAACAACAAATATTGTTCACTGTTTTTTCATCCGCTGCCTCTGGTTGTTTAATATCCAACAACACTAAGCAAATATAAATGATTGAATTCACGTGTGGTAATGTCTGCAAACCAATAAAAGTGCATAAAGGGCTCAAGAATCTGTGAGGTTAGTCCTCATGCAATTGTGTATCAGTGTTTGTTGACATGGACATTGGGCTATCTTCTTGCTGACCTTGGTATGCAGTCCTTTAAAGAGTAAGACTGGTAGTATTTTTCTTATTGTCAACAGATTCCATTCACAGACCAAAACTGTATTAGTCCAGCTATGTTCTTACTTCTTTACTCATACTTTCCAACAGACAGATGTCCTGATTGAGTTCAGCAGGCACATAGCCAAAAGGAAAGTAGGTGTGGTTCATTAGAACATACGGAGCAGATTTTTCATTTTCTAAACACTTATTAGGCCCCGACACACACCTTTACACCCTTTGTCCTCATAGAAAGGCACACTGAAGTTAGGTCAAAGACCAGGGCCAGTGCCTGGGGCAAAATTGAATTACTATGATTGCCTAGTCTTTTATAATTAATTTGCGAAGGGCTTAAGGGCCTTAATGGCTGTGAGGAGCACAGGCTTGAAGGACAAACACTAATTAAAAGTTGCCAAGAATCAGGAGTGTGCCGCGGTGCAGCATGACTTTTCTGTTGGAAAGAGCTGATTATAATTCTGAACTGGGCCTCCACTGACTCTGCTATCATGAGAGTTCACACTTCCCCCCATAGAAAACAGGGTGTGTATCACGAGTCAGCCGGTCATAATGCCAGTTCAGTGCAGGTTTTGACCCACAGTGCTGGTGTGGAAGGAGCTCCAGTTCGGAGCCCGTACATGTGATTACCTCATGCGGCAGATGCTGCCAATGTGGCACTAACAACACACCAGCTTGCCTTTAACACGAGGCCTTTAGCAAATGCTCTTGTGCTGCTGAAATGAGCTCAGCACTGGAATTAGCATTATTCGGCACGCGAGTCATCACTAGTGACGGCAGTCAGTTGCGGGACGGGTGACGTTGGTACCGGGATTCCCTGGGTCGAACATCGGGGTATATTCGGGCGGGTAGTGGACGGGGCCCTGGGGGGATTTTCAGACTGGTTTTGCCGTGCGATTGGGGTTGTGATGGCCGGTAATGGAGTGGGGTGGGGTGTTTCATACTCGTATAGGAGTAGTATATTTCACCCATGGGCGTTCGGCTCTGGGGGGATCTGAAATGCAACGGAGCTAGTACGTCAGTGTCCGGCGGCCCGGCGTGGATTGTTTCGGCTGGTTTTTGACTAAGGAGTCTGGACGGGTATATAGCGAGACCACTTCCCGGCTGTGGCGTAGTGAGCCGCGCGGGCCTGTGACTTTGGGAGCCCATGGTGGGTGGCGTGAATGGGGGGACCACGTTCTTGCTCATCTGGGCCTGCTTGAGATCTATGGGTGTTTTGTTTTACGGGATCAGGTAACTCGAGGCTCCGCAGAGTAACAGAGTGGACTGTCGCAGTTGGGTACTTGTAAAGTCCCCCGGGCATCGTGGCGTTGAGTGTTCGAGTAGAGGGCCTGAGCACCTGGGCGGGCGGGTTGGAGCTTTTGGAAGAGATGGGAGGAGGCGGAAGAGGGAACTCGAGTGATGAGGGACGGTGGGTACACGGGAAGTAGCGAGAAGTGGGTCTAAGGCAGGAGAGGTGCGGGAGACCCCTGGCACTCTCTCCTCCTCGCGAGGGTCAATCTCCCTTTTTGTGTGTAGCCACCGGGCGGACACGGGTGAATTCAGGAGTAGATAGGTTGTTTATTTTTTATTTTGTCCGGTCTGCGTCGGATATATGAGGTTGGCTCTTCGTGGATTACAGTGTTCTTTAGTCGGGTAGGGCTGCGTGGTAGGGATTGGGAGGGGGGGAGTCTTCGTCCTTGTGGGAGCAGTTACTGGGGAGGGAGTTCTGGCGATGTGCTGGGTACGCGCGCCACAATCGGGCGAGCTGAAGTCGGGTGGGCGTGACGGCGGGGTCAGCGTGGTTGTGGGGGGGGGGGGGGGGGCGTCATGGCGTTTCTGTCGGTTGGGGGAAGGGTTGGTACTTGCCACATCGTGGGACTGTTCCTAGGAGGCGCGATCACTAGTGAGACCTTTTTTGATTTACACTCCGGGGTCATTGGCGTGTCATCGGGCTGGGCAGGTGAGTAAGGGGACCCGTTTTTCTTATAGCTGATGGTACGGTTCGGGGGGGCGCTGGTGGTGGTTGTGGTTGAGCGCCATTGTGTGGTGGTTTTGTTAGGGATTATCTGGTGGTGTGTGACTATGTTTGGACGTCATGCGATGACCGTAGAAGGGGCAATTGAGGAATCGGCCTGGCTTCGTCCACAATGTCCCCCGCGCCAAGTCGGCCGCTGGCCATGCATGCGGGCGGCGGTGGCACTAGGGGGGGTCTGTTGGGTTGGGCGCAGATTGGGGAGGGGCGCGGGGCTTAGGGGGCGAGTGTGGGCTGTCGCGACGGTCTGTGGGTGTATCATTTGTTACATGGCGCTCCTCCTTCGCGGGTTGGGTGCATTCGTTCTCCTGGTAAAAACACCTTTAGTCCACCCTGATGACATATCCCTGGTCGACAGGTTGGGCCTGACGGGAGCGGGTTATCCGAGGATCCAAGACGACAAGATGAGAAATGTCGGGGGGTTACAGCAGCGCCAAGTGTGGGTGGGATGGCGCGCTTTAAGGGGCTTAGTCGGCGCCATTATAGTAGGGCCTGGTTCTCACGGACTGATGTACAGTTGCTCCACATGCCCAAGCCGGCGCAATGTCTTCCGTAGCGTTACGCTGTTTTCTCGGAAACTAGGCTGTAAATCAGCCTTCCGAATTCTGTTTGCTTAATTTTAGTAGGTATGTCGGCTACAATTACTACCTATTCACCTTTTCTTGTATGAGGTAGGTGTTGTGTGGTGGCGTTCTATGTATGTAGCCGGCCCCACGTCTAGTGCTGCCTGGCACGGGTAAAGTCATTGAGGCTCTATCGTGCAACCACACACCGCCCTCTCCCCGTTCACTGTGGCCCACAGTTTGGATCTCCCCGCCGTTGTTGGGGTGGTGGGGCGTGTTTGTTGGCGTTTATGATTCCCGCGCTGTTCCGTTAGGTCGTGGTGCATTTGCCCGTGGGATGAGGTCCTTCTCTGGCTTGCCGGGGGTTGGGTTACGGGAGCCAATTTGCGGCGATGGTGTGGGATCAGGTGCTGGGGGCGCTGGGGTGATTGCTGATGAGGCGCCAGCCTGGGGCTGAAAGGTAAAGACTTGGGGGGCGAGGGTTTTAGGGGGTAGGGGTGAGTCGCTTGGAATGCTGTTGATACCAGGCATCATGTCAAGTGTGCGGGTGTAGTTCGGGTTGCTTATGAAGCCAGGCAGTCTTGTGGCATATTAGTGCATCTAGAAACCGTATTGGGGAGCTTGCGGTTGGGCCTCCTGGATAGGTACCCGGTGCGACAGAAACCGTACTGTATAGTGCCTATGGGCGTAATCGTCTAAGTCGCGGGCACATCTTGACCTATAACTTTGTGCCAGACCATAGAAGCTTAACTACTCTAAGATATGGTGGGACCAGTACTGGTACCATTCACATCGCGCAAGGCTTCCACGCTTCCATTCTTCGGGAGGCATACACACTTCTCTTAGCATGGGTCTGGACATATCGTTTGTCATCGGCGTCGGGGGGTGGGGTATTTAATCATGGCCGACTTCCGCGCCAGGCTGCTGGTGCTAGGTGTGCGATTTCGAGATCGGTGGTTTCTGTCACTTTCAATAGCGTCAGGTCCGGTCATTTGCGGAAGAAGCGTGGTTAATATTGCATGCCTGTCCGGATTGCGGGCGTGGCTGACTGATTTGTTATGCGGTAGCTCAGCCTTGGTTTGCATTGGCTGTATTTTCCTCGATGTCCAGCACACAGCTGCGTACAAAATAGGGCCAAGGACTAAGCCCCCGGGCCTGGAAGATGGTGAGCTCTGGAACCAGGGCCGTATATATGGGAGGGGGGCCGCATGGTTGGCTGGCACTTTTCCCAGGTTCTTGCCTACTGGACGGCACGAGGACACTCGCACGTGAGGAACATTTTTTGTTGGGGTACATGGATGCGGAGACCCCATTGTTGTATGAATTGTACCCATCATGCCTGTAAGGTGGGGGTAAGGATGGGGTCAGTGGGGGGGGTTGGTTGTGAGGTGGGTATTCGGCCACCGTGAAGGGTTAAACTCTAAGAAGCCAAGGCCTCAACACGGCCCTCTAGAGCAGGGGCTGAGCGGTAATAGGCGGAGTGGGCGCGGGGAGGGGGGGGGAGGCTCACGGGTTGTAGCGTTGAGATATTGGACTTCAGTGGAAGCAATTCCGTTTATGCGGCAGGTAACCTTTCGTTTCTTCAGCCCGAGGATCATATCTTACGCGTTTCTATTGCGTCTCTGGAGGTGCGTTAGGCGCGTCGAACACATGTAGGCCTGAAGATCCAGGCGGTGTATTGGTTGCAGCTCTTGGTGGGAGAGGGGCGTTCCTCGGACACGGCCTGTGTGGCCGCTGCTGGGAGGGTCGACTGTAAAGTAGCATGGACTGGGGCTAGGTTTCCTCGACGAGCTCGGTGCTTACTCTTCGGTATGATATATGGTTCTGTAGGCACGTGGTTTTAGACCCGTACTACAAAGGTCCCTGTGTGCGATCGAATTAACTTGAGATTTTCCTTCTGTGGCGTAGTGGTACCCGATGGCAGTCAGGGGAGCAGGTGGGGTGCACGGTGCATAGTGGCATTCGTAATTCTTCCTCACACTAGTGTTCTTAAGGGGTGTCTTTGAGCTACTAATATGGGATCCGGTTAGTGGTAATGGTGATGCTGTAGACCACACTTGTTTTAAAAGTTGGGGTATTGCGCGAAATGGGTCGTGCCGAGTCGCCACTGTTTCCTTGCTGTCTGAGTATGTGGGATCTGAGCGGTTCTATCAGCTAGGTTCGTGGGTATGGGATTGGTCGACGGGGTGGGCGGGGGGTGACGGGGCGAGGGAGCTATTAGCTTCGACAGCCGGGGGGGAGCTGTAGCGATCCAGGATGTAGGTCTTACGGTAATCATTCGAGCGATATTTCATTTTCGGCTTCTAATGACAACGCGCTATTTTTTTGTACTTCGTCAAGGTAGCTGTGTACATTCTGGGCGTCGGCAATTGCCTTCGTGGGGGGGGTGCGCTTGTTAGATACAGTCTATGCACTCCTTTGACATCCTTTTGACTGTATGAAACTAGTTGTGGTCATGGTGTTGAATAGACTTAAATCTGGGTTGTCATCGCATGTTGCGGCTCCTGCTGGGCTGACACAAAATCAAATTGTGGTTCTTCAGTGCACTCATGCTCCACATCAACAACCCTGAGACATTTATCATTTACCAGCCCGCTGTTGACATATTAATCAACGTGTTTTTCATCAATATTCCTTATTGGATGTTGCCTGTCATGACTGTCATCTTAACAAGAAGAGGCGTCAGCCACAGGAAGGCTTATTCGCAGTCTAATTGACTGAAGCCAGTTGAGATCATTTGAGGCTAACCACACTTTTGCACAATGAGGTTTTGATGAGCTCAAATCAATGGTGGGCTGTGGGAGAGTGTTGCATGTAGTGCTCATTAATTCAATCTTCATACATCCCAGATGCTTGAGTCAGAATAAGAGGAACAGGAAGACTATTGATCTATCTCTGGCATTTGGCCGGACAACACAGTCAGTCTGTATTTCCAGTATTTAAAAAAAAAATAACAACAACATAAAAATACATAATCACCCTGTCTAAATGTTCTATCTAAAGAGCATATTGCATTTTAATCATCTGCAGGCCTGGTTGGCTCTAATACTGGCAATGTCCTAGGAACTCCACCTCGCATTGAAATAATATGCATAACTCGGGGGAAAATAAGTATTCATATTACTGTACAATGGGTTGAGAGATTTGGAAAGGCCATAATTTAGATCGTGTTTGTGCTCTCAAAATAGCACGCAGATGACTTCGTAAACACAGAGCCAAACCAGGAAGGAACAAATACCCCTCTCTGCCAACAGCTCACGGGAAGACTTCATTTTAGAAATGCTACTCATTTGTCGTGAGAGAAAATCATTACTGGAAGTTCATTATTTTTTAGCCGTTGAAATATAGGGCTTCCAGTCTGTAATGGCATTAGCACAGTCTTAGGACAACAATGGAGTGTCTTTTCTTTCTGTCCACAGTGAGCGTATCTTTCTGTTGTACAATAATCTGGCTCCTTGAGGCTTTCTTTCCTGGCTCTTCACACATCTGCACAAGGCGATGCCAGCGAGTGGAACTGTTTAAATTACCAAGGGCCTTAAGATAATATTTACATAAGCAGTGTTGAAAGGAAACCTTGCAAGCCCTCAGGTTATTAACGGTAATTATGCTTCATAAACCCATGCCCTTCCCTTGCCAAACATACTTAAGGACCCTGCGGCTCTTATTTGAAGTTTGCGAGCTTGATCACAGTGAAGGGAACCATGTAGATATACAGATTAAGAGTCAGCAACATCCACCCACTTACCGGCTTAAAAGAAGACAGTGTTACTGGGTGTATTCAGGCACATCAAAGCCTGGTTGTGCCGTGAATGGAGTGATACATTGTCTGAGCGATGGGATGTGACAGCGCAGATACAGACTGTCGCTGACATGCCTTCCATCCGGGATTAACAGTGAGTCAGGCTGCGAGGAGTCTGCCTCTTCAACGCGCCTCTGGAAGCAAGCCAAGCTAGAATAACTTGTCCCACCCCGCACACTCCCACCCTTACAACATACTTCACTCTTTATTTGCATGAGGTTTCATAACTGGGAGAAGGATATGTTCCTCTTATAGTTCAGGTTTTGTATATTAATAGGTTGTCTTGGAATGCATGAAAGTAAGAGCTAGGGCTCCTTAAAATGCTGGATGGTGTCCTTCCTCTTGGATTCAGCTTAGAAAAAAATACCTTTACTGTGCTGCACATAAACCCCTTTTTCTTATGGTAAGAAAAAACAAAATGGATGACCCAGTGACTGAAGAAACTAACAAGGACATCTTCAGTTAGATGCTGATATGCTGGTGTTTAGAGGGTGATATTTACCTCCACATTTTCAAGTACAACTGCAATTGCTGTAAATGTCAATAGTTTTACAGATATTTGGTCCTCAAACGAAGTAAAGGACAAATACAAATGTTGACCCCATGGTTGTCAAAAAGTCAGAGACAAACCAATGTGTTTAGAATTCATCCCCTAGAGAAAATCAGTCCCAGATTGTATAACCCAAATTGTCAAGATGTCCTGTTTCAATCAAAACCAAAGATGTTTACCTATTGGTGACATTGGAGGAAAAGCCAGGGATCACTCTGTCTCCTATAGCAAGACTAATCTCCAGAACATTGTGCTAATGCACATGTCTGGCTGCACCCATTATCATTGCCCCAACACCCCTGCTTCATATGAACTGGTCATTGTCAGGCTTCAGCAGAGCTCGAAGGGTGCCGACAGAATAATGTCAGCAATACAGAGTACCAATTCCGATTAAAACGATCGGCTGGCTGCGCCTAAAATGTTGTTTAGTTTGCTAAACCTGTTGTTTTGAAACCTCTGTATGAAACCAATAGTATGTGAATTTTGAGGAAATATTGCACTATGCATTCTTCGATTTCTGAATCGATTTTGTATAACAAGCGCTTAACCAGCTACCTCTATGCTAACGCATAATGAGAATTCCCATTAAGGAGGGGGGACCACCACAGCTGTGAGAATTCATACTCTGGGAATCATGAATGTCCATCCAATAGTTGTGGAGATATTCGGACCAAAGAGGTTGACTTATTGAAATATTGTCATACCAAGATCCCTGATGCAAGCGTGTATAAAAAATAAAAAAATTGAAAACTCAAATATTGTAACATTGAGTTAATTAAGTTAATCTCAACCGCAGCATGAAAACAACACTGTTAAGAGTGGAAGTGCAGGTATATTTGTGAATGTGTGTGCACCTGGTTACATGCAGCTGGTATTTATCGACACCCTGTGAAAGAACAGTACATGTGGTTGTAGCCTCTCTTTGATCGCAAGTCATAAGTCACAAACACTGCTACAGTAGATCTTTCTGTGCTGCGAGTGTAAAGCCTTGAATTGAGAGCTGATGAATAGGCAGGGAAGGTTCTTATCAGGGGCAGCTGCCAGAGTCATTTATCAGTGGAGAATAATGGAAGGGAAAGGAGATGAGTGGAGCAGTCGGCCCATTGCTCCGCAGTATAATAGTCCTACATATCCTCAGTGTCCTGGAATAACTCTGTATTTCCATCTCTGTCACTGCTGGCATTGTGTGCCACTTGCAGAACAGGTATCAAGAGCCAAGAATCTGCCATAAGAGAAAAAAAAATGTCTCACAACTCCAGGGAGAGTGTGTGAAAAGGGTAATTATGCACTTTCCACTGTGGTTGTTGTTGGAACAATGAATATTGTCTGAGGGGCAGTTTCAGAAGCACAGTCAGGTCATTGTGTCTGTGAGTTATGACGTGTGGTCAGGAATGTAGCTCGACTACGCATTCACACCCTAGAACAAAAACTGACTTAGAGATATACTTGAAATTATATCAGGAAAATATGTATAATAAGCAGGAAATGTAACCTGTGGCTAGCTTGATTGTGGAGGTCTCTACCACAGAAAAAGACCACGTAAAAAGACAATCAAATAAGGAGTCTTTGTCTGGTAAATATAGACGTCCACTGGCACTCGTTGAGCCGTTTTTACAAACACATTTCTATACCATTTTGTTAATAATTTCACCCGACACCTCTGAGAGTTCCAAGTGTACAACAGTGAGTCTCATTCATCATCCAAACCCATTCGCGCGTGAATCATTAGTCGAAGGAAATTTACACACTTTGGAGGTGTTCGTCAAACTATAAGGAGCTCTGGTCTGCTCTCTGCAAACACGATTTATTCCTGACTCAGCAGTGACTCAGAACTTTCCCAGCGGTAAAGCCACAGCCTGACAAGTCCCTGCTCCTTGAGCTCAGTGAGTAGCTTCAGCAGCGAGCAAGATTTTTCTCTTCTCGCTCTTGGAACAAAGCCACCGACACATCCTCAGTGATCGCAGAGACATGCTCTGTGGTTTACATGTCCCCATGGCAGGCCTCAGGTGTGGATCCAGCTGCTCTCTGGTAACTTCTTGCTCAGCTCTCTCTGAGGCTGCTTACCTGCT
Source organism: Diplodus puntazzo (assembly GCA_963678695.2). NCBI lineage: Eukaryota > Metazoa > Chordata > Actinopteri > Spariformes > Sparidae > Diplodus > Diplodus puntazzo. The sequence continues at coordinate 16,286,004 of OZ023159.1, read as the reverse complement.
CCGTGGTCTCCTATACATAATGCTATCAGTGTCTTATGTTATACTTCTCATAGACTTTCTCAATGTGCAGTAGCACCTCTGATTCGGGGCGGTTCTGGATTGTAGTAGACCACCAAACCCGAGACCAAGGCAAGCTTAGACCGAGTCAAGACCTTTACCAGACCAGTGTCCAAACTCTCTGACCGCACTTAAAACTAACAATAAAATGTGGAATGTGCAAAGCATAAGCACCCCTCAAACTGATCTGAAACATCTGCATTAATATAAAAACACCCACAGAGGACATAAAAGATTCCTCTTCATATAAGTTCGCCATTAGAAACGTCTTCATGAAATGATCAACAGACATTGCAGAGGTGTAGGAGTTTTACTAATAAACACCAAAATCCAAAAAAAGAAGCCAAAATCTTTTCTTCCAAACGAAACCAACAATAAGCACAGAATGTATATAACAATTATTCAGTACATTATTATTAGACTGCTGCTTTTGTATATTGATTCATGATAAATAAGTTCCACTGATAGTACTGAACATTATGTGCATTTTGATCAGAAACACATGCAGATTTTGAAGACAGGTGTGTGATCGATGGACCAGGCATTAGGTTGCTGACTTAATTAGTCCCTGTTTTTAATGTTTGCAGATGTGCTCACAGGTAGACAAACCATTTCATGGAGATCTACTGAAGGTATCTTGGTCCTAGAGAGAATCAAACTCCCATATCAGTGTTTGCACTACTCGGTGAGTACAGTTCAGCTGCACAACACTACACACATGTTCTCCCATGAACTCTGCTCTGAACTGAAGTATTCCTGCAGAACAAAAGACGACTAGATCCCAAAGCCTCTTATCAGCGAACTTGCTGCCAGTCATGAGTTATTGCCTTGCGTCAAGAACGGACGCTATTGCTGTAAAAGATAATGACCACAGTCCAGTTTATATTTAATGGATTCATGGCTCCAGACTCCTGATGACGCCTGTCTGAGTTCAATCGCTGGCTTGTGATTTGAGATGTACTGCTTACAACTCAAGACGCACCGCACACAAAGGGAGAAAAGATGCCATCGGCTTATAGTCTTTGTTCTCTCTCGCTTTGATTAGTTTGTCAGATGCTGTACAGCTGCGCAAAGCAATTTTGCTACATGGGAGGTTTCGAAGAAGAAGAAGGAACTAAATTAAAGTTTGAATTGTGAAGACAGCTGTGCAAAGAATTGTTGTGATGTGAATTGCTAAAGACATCAGAGAACATTTCTCAAAAAAAAAAGAAAATATCCTGATCGCATTCCTACATCACTTTTAATGATGCCTGTTAAACCTGCAATTTTAGTTTTTGCTGTTGTGCAGTTTAACACTTAAGAACATACTCTTGTGTACATGTACCTGCAAGTGAGGCCATTAGTATTTTCCTGTAGTTTGCTTAATAAACTCTCCTCTGCCATATGATTTAGTGTAGCGAACCCACCAAGGCAGTCTACCTAAACACCATTAATCAAGTTCCTATGCACTAGCAGGGCAGCTATAAGTGCCCACTTATGCCTTTTCTATAGGGGGCACAGTGGGCCGGGGGCTGATCTTTTGTAAGGAGACGATGGTCAGCTGGAGACTGCAAATGTGAACACAATAAATGGAACATAAACAACAGTTGCACACAAACACATTTCTAAGTGCACAGCAAAACACACACATACTCTCGCTCCCTCCTCCCGGACATGATAACACAATGCTTTGAGATAATGGCCGCCGGCTGCTGCTGTCGCGGGCCTGCTGCTGCTTCATTGTTGCAGCCTCAGCAGCTTGCGCACGGGGCCCCCTCGGAGCAACGGCCCGTTGGAAGGGGGACGGCTTTTCAGAGAGGCAGCGGCGACAGGCAGAGAAATTAATGTATACTACACAATTCACTTATATTTCTCTTTCACACACATTTTTATCTTGCAGAAGTCTTTAAATCTGTAGGGGTTGTAATGTATACCAGAATAAGTCATGTTGAGATGACTAATTCCCCATTCATTTGGCTGAAAGACAAAAACAACCTTGCACCCTGAGGGTTTCACTGGTTTTCTCTCTGGAGGGTTGTGTGTTTGATTTGTTTTCAGGGACAAGTCTTACAAGTTTTTATAAGTAGAGGCAACCAGCTCAGTCAGTCATGATGAATTGGAGATGTGTGAGGACAAATGAGTGTTTCATTTCAGGTGACAGCTATTGACCATGTTAATTTTGTTAATTTTTAAAATTATTTATATATAGATATCAGGTGTTCCTTCAGCTGAGGGTATTGATTGATGTCTGCTTTGCTGTGACTGATGCTCCAAAGTCTTCATAGAAGTGATTACTATTCATATTAAACTATTTGATTTGATTTTGAACTGCATTTTAGTTATCATAGATGGCGAATCTCTTGAAAGGCACAGCAAGCAGTTTGGATATTCATTCAAAGATGACATTTAATTGAGTTATTGTCCGGACACTCCAGAGGCTCGATGTTAGTGATGGGAGGTGTTCAAATAGCTTTGATAGTTGTATTACTTTAACAACATGTCTGTTTAAATGGCTGGATTTGGGCTGTCACAGAAGCAATATTTTTTGATGTTGTACAGAAAATTGAAAAAGGAAGGAGCTAAATAAGATAAGAGGAGTTTGAATTATTTTCTGCAGTGGCAAATTGGTGTTTAATTTTTTCAATTTTGCATGCCTTTCTAAATTGCTGCTGTACACTTTTCTTATGCCTGTTATTATTTTTGTTTTCAGATAAATGCCAAATTTGTGTGTTATCAACATCTTCTACATCTCTCTGGTAGCCAGATCTACAACTTGAAGCTGCTGAAGATATTTATAAAGAGGACATCACACTAAAGAGCATTACAGCAGCCATGGGTCACACAAGAATGAATACTGAAAGTCCAACAAAACTCGGTACCACCTGGACTACATGGTGAGTCTAACATTCAGCTTTTTTAAAGCTCTAAAACATCCTCAAAACAAAGCAGTCAACCAGTCATAATGGGTCAGTTCTGGCAACAGTCAATAGGTAAGACCGTTGTTTCTCATTCCTGGTCCTTTGGGAAGCCCCATAGCAACCCATTGGTTTAAATCAGGTGTGTTTGAGCAGGTAAACATCTGAAACATGCCACCAGGACCAGGATTGAAAAATACTGAGTCAGACCATTTGTTTTTTCTCCAGATGGTCGTGGATTAGCTTTGTTTTTACTGACAGGTCTTACAAGTTTTTACAAGTGCAGGCAACCAGCTCGGTCAGTCACAATCAATTGGAGATGCGTGAGGACAAATGAGTGTTTCATTTCAGACTGCAGAGGCTGCAAAGGTTTTACAATGATGATATTTGATTTATTTATTGATCACTGATCAGGTATGTACTTATTATTTTAGATAATGAGTAAGTGATTGACAACATGACTTTCTATTCTATTGAAATGTGTGTATTACAATGTGACCAACATACGAGAGTTAGAAAACCAGCATGCAGTCAAACTTGAAACTGTGTTTTTTGCCCCTGTTTTTAACTAGAAAACAAAGTTTGTTAGACTGGGATGACAAGATAATTAATATGTGATCACAAGGAAAGAGCTTGTTATATTGAGATTACACGATAATTAAGTTGTGATTCAGACTTAACAGGGTTTAGAAAATCTGTCCAGCCGTGACAGCTCTTGGCTTCTCGCAGTTTTGAAAGTTTCTCGTAATTGTGTTTTTCAAAAAAGGGAACAATGGATCAAAGCAGACTTATTAGAGGATCTCTCTGTTACAAAGACACGAGAGCTGAACCATACCCTATGTATACCCTGTCTGATGTGTGAAGGTGTGACTTGCCATTTATTCAAGATACCCTCTGAAAGAATTTACAAATGGCTGTTTAAAAGCCCAAACACTCTTGAAGGAGTGTCTATGTGAATAATGGCTGCAGTACTCAGGTTAAGTGTTCATCTGTAGCTTGTTGTCTCTCAGGAGGTCGGGGCAGAATATTTTGTGTTTACCGTTATGCTTTCTACAGCTCTGCATTTCAAGCAGGCTTGTTTGGTCTATCTATTTATCTGAGAGAAGGCTGTTCAAATATATATTCACACACACTGGTGCCTGGAGCTTTCACCAGAGCCATGTTGGGAGGGGATGTGCGCTGGGATCAAGGACAGCTCCTCAGCAGTTGTTGACGAAAGAGTGATTGTTATTGTTTCACTTTCTCCTATTAAATTTCAAATGCCGACTGGAGGAATCAAACCATTGGCCTTCTGATCGGCAGTCTGCTTAAAACGATGGCGGTGTTCGAAAAATGAATCGTCGAGAGCTTTGTTTGAAGTGATTGCTCAGCCTTTTGTTGAGACACCAGGCACTTTGAACCACATGAGGCCCACTCATCCATGAACCGGTAACAGCTCTACATCATGAATACAATATGAACACTACAAAAGACAAACAAGTGTCTGCATCCGCTTACAATGCGGCTCAACAAACCGTGACAGTTCCAGAGGATGGATATCAGTCCACAAGGTTGACGCTAATGGAGAGCAGCGTATTTAATGGCGGCTATCAGACAAACCTTCTCTGTTTTCATCATAATGGATACTTTTTGGTTTTGCACAGATTTTCCTCTATTGCTTGTTTGTTTTACAGATTCGTGCTGTTTCTCATTAAAGGGTAACACCACCAATTTCACATATTGAAGTGAGTTTACAGGTGTTTGGGAGTATTACTGCATATGTGGGGGGGGAACAAGTATCATAAAACGTTTTGTGTCTGCAGAGGAAGTTGCTTGTAATCTGATATATTGCTTCCGGCGATGTCACTCAATGGCTAAATTGCATTGTGGGTAATCTCGGTTCCAGGTTTTAAAACTGTTCGTAGTGCGTCTAACAGTGTTATAGGAGTGCAATGTTAGATCAGTGGACTTTATTTTCAAAACATGGTGCCTACATTACCCCCAATGCAACTTAGTCACTCAGTGACATCACTGGAAGCAATTTATCAGATTACATGCTGCTCGCTTTGAAGCCAAAAAAAGGCTTTGTACTACTTGTCTCCACAAATGCAGTTGTACTCCACAAGACATGTCAACACACTCGTGTGAAACTGGCGGAGTTGCCCTTTAAATATTTTGTTATACTGCTTTGATCACTTGCTGTGTGACCTTTTCTGACTGGCAGAGACTTTTTGGACAAGATTGGGCACTTTTTCATTATAATCACTTTTCTATCTTTCGTATGGTTTCATAATAAGGTGCTTTACAAATAACATTACCAGAGACATTCAATAAAACACCAAGTACAGATAAAGGTGAATGAAAAGAAAGGCAGAGAGGCAACTGAGAAAATGTAATAAAAAGGAATAATGGTTTAGAGAAGGAATTTGAAAAGCACCACAATGCATTAAGGAGATTTAAAAAAAAAAGAAGTAAAAAACTAATGCAATAAAGCCACAGTCTGCGTCATGTTAAGCTTAAAAAGAACTAAATCAGTTGTAAAGGTAGCTGTGAGACCAGGTGAGAGAAGCTGAAACCGCTCTCATATTTTTGTATCAGTTTGATCCAGTTATGTTTCACAGCATGTTGCTGGAGGGAAGTTCAGATGAAGGCAGGTGGGTGGGAAAGAAGTAACAATACTCATGCGACCACTTTACTGAGAAGCTGCACAGCTCAATGTTAACGTAATCTATCTCACATTTAAAATGCGATCCCAACTCCGACTCCTGCTTGGACTCGCGTCTCACTTGATAACGTCTGGAGATGTTTGTCATGCTTGAACTGCTGCTGCTCACTGCATCACCATACTGCCAACAAGGGCTCCATTTATAAAAAAAAACATGCTTGGATTCTTACTTGAACTTGGTTTTAAGATTATATCACCATTGTGCCGATGTTGATAAATAAAAGATGGCCTTGCTTAAGCTTGTTATTAGGATCCCATTTGTAACTTTCACATCTGTGATGTTCTTGTGACAAAACCTGTCAGGTGATTTTTCCCCTTATATAATACCAGCATAGATGAAGGTTCAGCCAAAAATAGCCATGGACCAAAAGAGAAAATGAAACCTTATGGGAGACAAGATCACTACAATTGTAGAGGAGATGGAAGACAGGCAACACCTATTATTTGGTGGACTAAATAGTGGGCTGTCAAACGAAGCCAAACATGCAGCTAAGGAGTGTGTGTTGCCATACTGCATCACCCTCACATCATCGCTGACGTCAAGTCTCAACTTTGCTTAGAGATAAGATCATTTCCATGGCGGTTTTACAATTAACCACACTTGGTTTTCTTCATGGTTTTCTGAAAGTCTGGATGCAGGATGACATTATGAAAGACATCTTGTGTTTTTTTTTTTTTGTTGTTGTTTAGTCATCTGAATGTGAATGATGGCCATCTATGAAACACCAGGACCTTAGTTTCATGAGCTGGAGTGTATCACGCTATGGACATCACGGTTCGGTGCATGCAGTCACACGAAGAATACGCCTGACTGTTACAGTATGGTGAAAGCATAAACCGATTGGTAAGAGTCTAATTGTTCTGATGGAAGTGGCTGTCATGCACCTGAAAGCTGTTTTCCAACAGCTTTAGAACAACGAAAGCAAAAGACTCAATAGAACAAGTAAGTGGAAACACGTCGAACATGCTAATGAGAAGAATGTCCAACAGCTTATCCCCACTGTTTTTAAGCAGCGTCGAGATGTGAGAGAGCAGACAGGGCCAACAACATGACTGAAACATCGGCATTTCTACTACATTTACATTGATTAAAAAAAAATAATAATAATTATCAGCCCTGCTTAAAAATATGACCTATCTTAGTGTGTACGTTCACGGTTTACTGCCTAATGCACCACTAAGCAAGGCAGAGTAGCTTTTAGTGTCTATGCTCCCTACCTGTGGAGTGAGCTCCTGAGTACCTGAGGTCAGCTCATTTAAAACGACACTTAAACCATAACTGTTTCCCCGGGCCTTCCAATAACTTGGATACCTTTTTTAATGGTAACTATTTATTTGCTTTCTTTTGTTTATATACATATATATATATATATATATATATATATATATATATATATATATATATAATATATATATATATATATATATATATATATATATATTTTATCTTCCGCTTTTTGCTAACTTTACCTTTGTTTTATTATCTTACATGCGATGTTATCTCAGGTGGAACTAGGGGAAACAAACTCTGACTTCTGTCAGTAGTTATAAATAAAAGAAACACAGCGTTATGTATTTGGCATCAATACATATATTCATTTTTTCCTTTTCCCTCTGCCTGTGTGGTTGTCATGGTTTTCCCATTTTAATTTCATCCTGTGCACTTTTGTGCATAATTGATTGTGAATTAATTACATGCGTTTGAGTTCACTGTTGGTTGTTGGCTGTTTGGCGCATATGCTGGCGTGCTCCTGGCTCCTATAGCAGAGAGATAAGAGTACTCATGTTTTCTCTATCGACACACTGCACGACTCATTCTCTCCACATAGTGTACCTCATATTCAGCTCAGCATTCAGGAAACATACAATACATAATTCCAGACATTTAGTTATTTGATAGTTTGGCTTCCTCATCTCTAGTCTCATAGATTAGAACCACATGCCAAAACCCTTTGCAATTTCAGTTCATTTGCTGCTGGACAACCGTCACATGCAAATGCACCTAAGGATTACTGCATAAGGAGAACTGCATTTCAAACAGACGTTTTTTCCAGCTCAAAGCCATGAGTTTGGGGCTTAAAATACCCATATGTTCATAAAAAAAAAATATGTTTGTGCATGGCTCTAACAAAAGTTCTTGCAAACATTAACCAGCTAAATCAGTTTAAAACAGGTTTCCCTTCCTGTTTTATAAGGCACATAGAGGATCTGGTTTGAGATAGGAGAGAAAGAAAGTCCCCACAGTGTCAGTGTCAGAGAAGAGGGACAGAGCAAGCCGGTGTTCTGATCGCCAGGAATAATAGATGTGCTAAACTCCTTGCTGTCACCTGTGCTCTAGAAGCCTTCTGATTCATCATCTCAATCATCATCATTATCGCTATCATCACCACTCTGCTCTGACTGAGCTGAGGAAGATTCCTCACGGCTCTTTTTTTTACTCATGCATGGCCCTCAGAGAACACTGCAGGCTGGACCTCTCCAGCTGATCAGAGGGCTGCGGTGTGACAGAGGTTTGTCGAATTAGAGGCTTTCGCTCCTTCGTTCATCTGCAATTGACTGAGTCTTTAAAAGCTATTGGTCTTCTGGTGCTGCACCCTCAGCAGTGGAGGCTCTCCTGGCCTGACATGATCTGAGGTTATGTGAGTTACAGATAAGTGCGGGTTAAAATGAGTGCTAGATATATAAGTTCACATTAAGAATTGTATCGTATCAGTAAAGATTGAGTGTGATACCTCTTCTGTGTGTTGAAGAGACCACATTTTGGATCAGTTTTGGTAGGACTGTTTCTGAAGTCACTGAATCGAAAGTGGAGGAGAGAGGAGTCAAACAGAAAGACAGAACACGAAGAACTCCTGACCTCCTTGGTTTATCCTCACAAGTGGCGTTTCAAAGTCATCCGTTTCTCTCTGCAGTCTCAGCTCGTCCCTGTGAAGAGCTGCAGAAACGCAGCAGTGTATGAATAAAAGAGTGGGAGATAAGCGAGAGGTCTTACTCCAACACTTTGAGGCCTTATCTGGAAACTACAAAACTCTGGCGCACTCTCACTCAATTTTTCTGCCATTAAAACACTCCAGTCGCTCTAGGACTAATATTCTGTGAAAGTTCGTAAATTGTGGGCTGCAATGATGGCTTTATTGTCCATAAAAGCTCTCGCAGTATTCAGGAACGATTTACATGCCACAGTTTAATGTGGAACTTATTATCTGCTCCCTCCCTGGAAGGACTTTCAGGCATTTGTTTGTTGCAATTTAAGAAAACAAGTTAAAGGAGGGAGAAATTGGAGAATAGACAAATATTCTGCATGATGTCCTTTGTGTGTGTGTGTGTGTGTGTGTGTGTGTGTGTGTGTGTGTGTGTGTGTGTGTGTGTGTGTGTGTGTGTGTGTGTGTGTGTGTGTGTGTGACTCAGACAGGATGTTTGGGAGGAGAAACTTGATGATTAGGAGAACAATAGATAAACACATACATATTCCTTCCTGTGAGCCCTTAAAGGATAAGTTCACTCAAAAGATGACATTTCAGACATTATATGCTCACCCTCATCCGACTGATTTGAAAAGATGCAATTTACACCCTGGACACACGATCAAACTCATTCACTGAACGCTAAAGGTTTTAGCTTCTTCAGTGAAGATTGATAAAGGGCATAATTAATGTTGCCATTGTGGAAGCCATTGTATTTATTTATTTATTTATTTATTTATTTAATATTTTAAGCTTTCTCCCACACAACTGAAGTAGATGGCGACTTGTTTTAAAGATACTATTTGTAGAAGCTGATTTTTGAAACTCATTCCCAACTCATCAAATAATGACACTGGGTTTCCCATCTCTTGTTGATGAGACTCAAAAATCTACTTTTCTTTAAAACAAGTCCCCATCTACTTCAGCTGTTATAGTGTGAATTTCTAGAAATGTTTTGTGGACTATGGAATTACAATTTTTGGGTTGAACTTATACTTAAACATGAGAATTTGCACTGAATGCAAGCCTGCATGTGTACATATAATCAAAGATTAGTGAAGATGTGTCATGTATGAGCAAAAAAAATGCATCTAGCATGCATATATACAGCACAAGGGCACACTTACAGCACTTGCACACAGACACACTCAGCTCTCCCATCATGATAAATACTCCCCTTCAAATAAAAAAGCAGGTAAATGCTGATTTTATGGTCTACATTCCTACATGTTTCACACACATGTTTAAAACACATGATTCATCACACATCACGTGCGCGCTCAGCCTTTTGAAGTGAGGCCATTGGATTGCAATGGAGACGCATTAAATTTGCAAGCAGGCAACTAATAATTCATTGGGATATTAAACAGATATACTGCATTCCCCTGCTTAACCCCTCCACCCCTCCATGACTGAACGTCATTACCGGGGCAACAGATCACCACAGCACCTCCCTCCCTCCCAGCCGGATGAAGCCTTTTTTTCATTTTCCTCTCACTTCTCGTTGCAGGGGTTTCATGCTCAGAGAGCAGGGGTGACAGAATCGGGTGTCATTGTTGTTTTTTTAATGGCGACCGACTGACCAGGACGCCAGTACACACACTTCACATAATGCCAATTATGCCACCCCGAAGTCTTGAATGATGAAGTGATGGTGAGTTGTCAGTCTGAGTTGTTTACCCACATTTTCCTGACTGCTGACTGAGAGCGAGAAAGCCGGAGAAAAGCGCTGAGAGAGATGTATGCCTAAGCGCTGCACGTTTAAGCACACGATCCCCTTTTTGCAGTGAATAAAGAGCAGGCCGGTCAGCAGGCCGGGCTGCATTTTAATGGATCTCAAGCTGACGTTTTATACAGCTCATACACAATGGGTCCAGTGTGGCTGTAATACGCCCACAGTGTGCTATTTTTCAGCACCGGCGATGCTCAGCGGCGTGTACATTGGGGCGCTGTGTATTGCGAGATTAAAATAAGCGTGTTCTGGTCTGCAGTCATTCCTGCTACATCTGTATATATTACGCTACGTTCCCCCACAACGGGATGTTACCCAACCGCAGCAACAAACTGCAGGACATGGAGTGGTTGAACAGCGTACAATAAAAACTCATCCAGGATAATTTCACTGAGCGTTTTATTTCATGTTAAAATGTTTCAGACGGTGAAGCCACTACACTGCAAAAGTGTTGGAAGCCTAGCAGGGAGAAGGATTACCTCAGAGTAATCGCACTTTCCTGTCCCTCTGGGGAAGTTGTGCTTTTGTTTATATGCTACTTTGTTCACTGGAAGCATACGAACGTTAAGATGAGGTTGAGGCACAATAACACACCAGGTTCTGTCCGTGGATCCACCACTTTGGTCTAGATTGAAATAACTTCACAACTGTTGGACGGATCGCTGTGAAATTCTGGTTTTCTGGGCACGTTCGTGGTCGCAGAATATGAAGCTTACTGACTGCGGTGCATCTCAGACTTTTTGTCGAGCGCCACCATGAGGTTGCTATTACAGTGGCATAGCTTTTCAACTATTGAGCAGCTTGTCACTACATTTTCTCCTGTTATTTGCGGTCCCAGAGAATAACTCAATATGAACTTTTCCTCTGGTGGCTGGACTTGGTAGTTTGGAATAAAAATGTCAACGTAGCTTAGCAGCCGACTGATGCATTCCCATAAAATTTGGTATAGACATCATGCTCCCCTTCAAGATGAACTTTAATCACTTTCCTGAGCATCTGACTTTTTCTCTAACACCATCATCAGTTCAAAAATGTGTTTGAATGTGTCCAATAGCTAAGTTAAAGACATGGACAATATGGTAAAAGTTAGATCTTTTTAACATCATCTTGTCCATCTCCTGGAATTGTGGCTCTTTATACTATACTTCACCTGACTTCAACCTTTGCTGCATTAATAATTACCGATATTAAATTTGGACTCTTGTCAGAGTTTTTTCTTTCGTTTAGACCAGTCAACTAGAAAAAGTCCAAACTTCAGCTCAAACATCTGGGAAATTAGTTGTTAGGGACATCCCTAGTGCTGAGACTAGCACCACTGTGCCTAGGAACAGCCTCACAGAGCTGCTAGCGTGGCCGTAGAATGTCTTGATGTCTTCAGCAGCACGGGCGGATAAAAATGCGGCGGGGAACACTTTTTGTCACAACCGGTTGAATATGTTCTGCCACTAAAATCAAAAGCTCCGCAGCCTGAGCTCAGCATTAGGCTGTGATAAATCAGGATGGCTTTTTGAACGCAGCTGTAGACACTTTTGCCAGCGTGGAGGGTTGGGTGCTTGATTTAATGGCTTTACAGACTCAAAGTCTTTTATCAGAGGCTACAGTATATTATCAATGTGTCGATTCCTAAAGCATTTACTGTCAAATCTCTGCAGCAACCCACTTCACTTTGAGTGTGCTATAGCGCTGCCCAGATGTCTCCACACTGAGCATATCTCATCATTAGGCTGCACATTATGTCAATACATGGAGAGAGGTTGGTGATAAAATATGAATGATAAGTGGAGGGAAGCAGTGTTTACTTAACTACATCTCTTCGGCGTCTCGTTAAAGGCAAAATACACAATTTCTTACTTTCTGTTTTACATACAGCACACTGTATGTTTGTCCGTTCCACTCTGTTATACAAGATCTGGTTTTAATTAGGTAGTTACACAACAACACCTGTAATCTCTTGTTCACGTCCTTGTTGCTACCGTCGCTCACAGCTGTGCTTTGTATCTTAACGGCTAAAAGCACATCTGATTACAGTAATCCACCCAGTACGGTATTAATATACATATAAGACCGGACAGCGGGCCAGGCTGTGATCTGTGCCCCGAGAAGGGCTCAGGGTTTCATATTTGTCTCTGGCACTAGACACCAGAGAACAGCTGCCAAGAGCTGCGTTGGCCTCATTGTAAATATTAAGAGGTAATTCCCTCGGTAAAAGGCAGCTGTAAACCATCTGCACTGCTGTTAATCACAGAGAAATCGCCCCCGCCAACAATCTCAACATGCCTTATTCAAATTGCAGCACACGCGAGCTGAAAGTATTCACAGGTTTTTGCGAGCGCATACGGACATGGAGACAAAGTGTAGATTCACTACTTAATGCCTTTGGAAGGGAACAGCGAGCGTTTCTCCAGCTCCGTCAGCTGTATTTTTTACAGGTACACACACACACACACACACACACAGAAGCACAGAAGTCAGGAGCGGTGTATTTATGATGTGTGATTTAATTTGCTGGCTCTCAAAGCAAGTAGATAATACACATGGTTGGACTTTGGAGAGAGAGAGAGAGACGTGAGGAGGGCAGGGAGAGAACGAGAGAGAGAGAGAGAGAGATACTCAGGGGGTGTGGAAGTCCATTGTGTCAGCATTTTATCACAGCTGAGTAGCTGGAGGTTCAAAGGTCAATCCCATTCTGCTTTCAGCCACAGTCACCTTGCCATACTGACAGAGCTATCTAAAGCAACATTGACTGAATCAGACATCAGCCAACACTGCAGAAGCTCTTAAATGGCTAATGGAGCCGACAGACTGGCTGGGAATACAAACCAATGGATTTATTGGACGTTGGGCATCGTATCACCAGCAACACAAACTTTACACATTGTTTTACACCGTGGTTTTCATAAAGTGTCCACTGTTTTTGAATGTATTTACATAGGTTTTGACTTTGTAACCCTTTAAACACACAAGAAACAACAAACCTTGACAAAAAAAACATGATTAGTCAATTGAAAAAATATTAATCATCTTGTGTTTTGATAATCAGTTAATACTTGCATTATTTGAGCAAAAACTGCAAAGGAAAAACTAAATGAGTTGGTTCCAGGTTCCTAAACGTAAGGACTTACTACTTTTTTGTCATCTATGATAGTAAATGTCTTTGCTTTTTTTGTCATACCAACAGTCCAAAACCCAAATTGAAGACGTTTAGGCACTTGGAAATTTGAACTAATAAATTAATAACTAAAAAAGACAATTAAAAAAAAATTAAAAAAAGAATCATATGTTGCAGCCCTACTTTCATGAGTTTGGCTGATTCTTGGAAAAACTGAGGAATAATGTAATTTACAGTTACCAGTGTTTATCTTTAAGGTTCAATAAAGTGCAATAAACAGTCTTTGTGGATGAAGCCAGATAATGGCATCCAAAAACACTTTTATCAGCATTAACAATGAAGTATGACTGCAACTACTGCTAAAAATAAAACACACACACAAGAAGAACTTGCATATGATACAAAAACACAATACTGCAGGCCAATGTAAAATATTTATACACTGTCACTGTACTGAAGCTTCCACTCTGCACATAACACAGAGATCAGCACATCACACGCTATACGTTTCCATCTATATCACGCTGAAAGGTATCACTGCACTTATTCCATAATGGCCTTCATGCCTGACCCATGAACAGCCCTTTTCCCAGCTAAGGTGTCCGTGCTGTCTTTTTACAGTACAGTGCGTACTCTGTAAGGTCCCTCCGGTCCCACAATCCTGCATGAGGAGAAAACCCCGGAGTTGTCATGGCAGCTGAACTGACGCAGGAATGCACATTACCATATTAGAGAGAGGGAGAGATGGAGAGAGGGAGAGAAATGTATTCAAATGATATAATTTTTGCTTTGACGGGAGCTGCTTTGAGCTTTTATTGGCACAGCATTAAATCAAATTAAGGACTGAATTCAGACTTGTGAGTAAAATGATAAAGGCAGAGAGAAATGTTGGCGTTGACTAATAATAAACACCAGAAGTGATAGCGGGATTGATCGTTGATTTGTTAACTTAATGTTTGCTTTTCAATAGCTTCTTTATAATATCACATCATTTCGTAAACATACTGCTTTGGCAGCAGAGGTCTACGATGAAATATGCAACAATTGACGCGCACTTACATAGAATTGAAATTAAATGAACTGAATTGAACCGAGTTGAAGAGAGAGAGCGAGGGAGAGGCGGAGAGGCAGGGAGATGTGTGAGTACACTGAGGAGTCTGTTATGCTGAGGGCTTGTGCAGGGGAGGGCCCGGGCTGTGAATGCAGAGGAATGACAGGCAGGGATTAGAGGGGAGGTGGTGCCATTGAAAGGCGAGCTGATCCAGGGAGCCGAGCTGACACTTGAACACAGCCCAGCTGACAAGACCAGCCAGCCCTGATGCGGTTCTTCTGCAGAGGCTTCTCCCCCACCACCAACCCCCCACCTCCCTCCAGGGACCTGCAGGGTTTGCGTTGGTTCAGTAGTCGTCACTGTAGAGACCGATGACGCAATAAAACAGGATTAACGGTCCGTTTACAACTTTGTCAGTCAAAGGTTGCGAATCAGAATCCAAAGTAGAAAAATGTCAATCTTGGTGCGTTGTTTCGACTTGGGACTGCATGATTGGTCAGCGGAATCCAAAATGTTCCGCTATCTTCTCACATAGAAAATGTATTCAAGTATCTTAGTAGCAATGTTGAGAATTAGGCAACACTCTCAACTTTAAAGGGTAGATATATACCTTTATTACATCAAAATTAGCACGTATATGTTTTTTTTTAAATATGAGTAAACCCACTAAGAAAGGAACGGTTGACTCCTTTCCCACTCCCTGTCGACTAGTTTGCCCTTCCGTTTTTTTTTTTTCAAAAATGCAGCTGAAAATATGGAGAAGGCAGTAGAAATCAGCATATTCCTGATTAAACTACTTCCAGAAGACATTACAACTTGTTTTTAAAGAGTGTTTAACATTTTTAATCAAACACAATTCAGCACTGACTGAACATTGTTCAAGCGCTACTTCAGCAGAGACAGATGCAAATGTATTCATGCGGCAACGGCTTTAACTTCAATGCGCATCATTGTAACGTGCCAGGAAATGGGTGAAAAGTAGTGTGTGTCCACCCTGGTGTCATGATTCCATCACAGCCAGGCATGGAGCCGATGTGTACAAGTGACTGCTGCAGAATCATTTGGAGTGCGAATGGATGCGAATTGTAACCTTTACCATTTAAGGATAAGGGCAGATCTAAGTAGGTCATTGTCCTGTGTTTGGAAGAGTTTAAAGGTGCAGTAAGCGATTCCCGGGAAAGACGGCCGATTGAGTCTCATTGCCAGGTCGGTGAATATTCCCTTTGATTGGTGAATGAGACTCGACTGAGCCTCAACCGTCTCTCTCCAGAACAAGGTAAAAGAACAACACACATTACAGCTGCTGCTGCATCTGACAAAAATAAAATCACAAAGACAACATCTTTGATGTGGTTAATGTGTTTCCTGCTGAAACAGGATGTTGAGGTGGCGCTCACATAAATGTCACCTGTCATACATTCTGTTTAGCTGTGTTTTTGCATGCCAACACGATGAGTGACAGCTGTACGTAATGCATGAGAAGGACCAGGGTAACTTGTAACTAAATGCCCCTAAAGGGCAAAGAAGAAAAAAAATGATGCTGCCAGTTGAATGTGTTAACATGACCGTCAAGCCGTAATGCCCTGCAAACTGCAAAGAGAAACTCGACATGTGTGCAGAAGAGGTGTCTGAAATCTACAGCATCATCAAGACAAGAAATGGAATAACCTCGTGGGGTGGGGGGGTGGGGCCAACCCACTCACTAGACAGGATGTTGACTAAAAGCGCAGCCTGGCAAACACCATCTCCAGATCCTTACTTTCCGCTTTTCCGCGATGTGAACATCATACTGTTTCCTGAGCTGGCACTTTATGTTATTTTGTTGGATGTAGATCATTCATTTGGATATATTTGTCTCTGAACTGGTTATTTTCAATAGTGTTATAGATAACTCTTCCAATCTAGAGGTTAATCTGTGCCAGGCATTTTATGCCTATATATATTAACAACCAGCTTTAGCCATATAAGACTAGAACTGCTCATGTAGCATGTCCATCCTTGTGATTTATGCCGGCAAAGATAGCGAGACATAACAAGAGACATTGATTGTAGAGTTAATGGTTCATTAATATGATTGGCGAACATTTGATTAAATCATCCATGTAGTAAAGACTCCTGAGACAATTACACAAAAAAGTAAGCGGACACAATTTACTACCATTACTATCGACAATTTACAACAAAATATATTCTGAGTTCATATTTTACACATCAGCTGTATTCTGCACTGCATTAGTCTCTCTTCTTGTACCTGATCCAATCTCTTTTTCAAAGGGGAGCTGCAGTAGGCGGCATGATATGTTGGTAAATGGCGGGTGCGCAAGCTGTTTTAGATCTGTGAGGTCAAGGGCTGGCTGTGCTGTCGCCTGTCACACTCACAGACAGAACAGCTGGAACATGCTGCAGTCTCTCCATTACTTCAGAGTGTTCACGCAGGCATAATTGCTTAACTATCTGATCTCGGGGGCCTCGGCTCATAATGCCGGCGGTACTTTAATCAGATATGCAGCTCTTGAATGCTCGGCTCCCCACAAGGCTCACAGAAGCCTCTGCTTTCCGGGAGTTCCTTTGATTAATAATCCTGACAAGTCAGCCCATTACTATGAATTAAACCAGCACAACTGTATGTGTCATATTATCTCCAGAAGCAGAGGGGACGTGAGACAAAGCCAGTGGCTTTTTTGCGCAGGAGGCTGATTAGGAAGCACAAACACCTCTCGCCTCCTGCTGCGCTGCACTGGGGATTGGTTTGACACTTTGATCCAAGGGCTTTCTCAAACACATAAACACACATACACACAGGCGTATACACACGTCACCGTGCAGGCCTTTGTTATGGTTGAGGTTTGATGAGAATCAAATGGGTGTTGGATTCAAAACACAAATACAAAACCACGGACATGTGCATAAAACCTTTATTCAGAGTATGCTTATCACAGTGTATGCATGCTATCCAAGTGTGTACTGAAACTAGAGGCTGCATGCATGTGTATACCTGTGGTGCATTAACAAATATGTGCATCTAACTGAAGTGCACACACACACACACACACACACACACACTTGAAACCCCACAGTAACCACAGCTGCACATTGTATAAAAACAAGTGCAACATACAGGAAGAAAGGAACACCTCCAATGATCCATCAATTCCCATTGGTTTGGTGAGAGGGGGATTTATTGACTGGCAGAGTAAATTCAAGGCTTACTCACTGTCAACACAACCCAAGAGGCAGTCTGCTGGAAAATCTAGTGCTATGGTGCCAGGTCGCTCCACATAATTCCCCTGTAGGGCTGCTGTCTGTGATGAGCCATGCTCAGTGTGGTTGTGTGGCTGCTGAAAGGCCTGTCATTACAGCTGCACCCTGTGGCAAGGCAGCCAGGTCCAATCCAAATAAGATCCCCTCCAACAACCCACCTTAACCCACTTATCAGGCTAGAGGGGGTTGGTTCATATATCTGGACTGGATTTTGGCTAATGTCTGTAACTGCAGCTATATATACATATATATATATGTGTCAGCCTACGCCAGCACTGCTTTTGACCCATATTAGGAATCTTACATAATCAGACAGCACTGCTTGAATCTGAAATTATAGATATGGTTCAGTTTCTAAATGTAAACTTTATGCTGGAGTCCTTTGGTATTGTAAGTAGTATCAGTCACATCATTATTATTATTATTATTTTAATCAGATTAATGCGTTGCTGCTGCATAGATGTTCGCACGGTGAGTGGCTTGTTACCCACCTGCCAAAAAAATTAGCAAAACTCAAATGCAATTTTATTTTCACATGCAATTTACATTCACTCATCCGTCAAAATGTACATTCGCTCTCTCTTTTGGCCAAGAACTGTATCCTTTGATGAATGTCAGCATTTTTTCTGTATGATCTAGGCTTCCAAATGTCCGGCTAATATTGATCTGTTTGCTCGTATCTGACAAACGGAGATTAAACAGCTACGCTAACATCTGCGTAGCATTGTAAATGTTAGCTAATGCCAACATTTGGATTGCGCGAGACTCTGACAGTAGCATTTTGACTTGATGACGGTTATAGGAGTGACTGCTTGAGTAGCTTCTCATGAAACGCCTGCCTCTGCCGACAGCATGTCTGTGTGCATGTTGCCTTGGATATGAATAGATTTTTATATATTTACGCAGAGTAAAACCATCTGTCACATACAGTTTTTTTTCTTCAATATTATCATCCTCATGCATCTTGTCGTCATACTGTGCATGCATGTTTTTCTCTCTTGCTCGGTAGGATGGTCGATCATATCATAGTGTTTTGACCGCTTGGTATGGTCAACAGGTTTGTTGTGACCATGTGATGATGGTAGGAACGAAAATATGCCTGTTTTTATGACTGGAGCCGCGTCCCATCTGTTAGCGAATTGTACATTCAAACTCGGTGTGTTTGCATGCGGCATTACATAACCCCGTTGCTCATGCCGCGTTTCACGGGCCTCAGCTCGTACTCGTCTCATTTGACTGCTTTTATGTTTGCCTCTATTCCTATTCACCACATTTTCCAGCGTAACAAAGTACCAAAGTAACAAAGTGTTAGACCAACACTGCAGGATGAGGCTTTCAGGTCGGCTGACTCGGACTACTGGGGAGATTTGACTCACGTAAATAAACCTGTTATTCTCCCTTCCTCTGTCTCTTTCTCTGTCACACTCCCTCTCTCTTTGAAATCAATCAGCGATGGTCGCCCCCCCCCCCCCCCACTGATGGATCTATTATTAATGAGGGCCCTTAGCACTAAACTAAATTTAGTGCATAAACTCCACTCGGAGAGCTAGAGAGGGGGATCAATAGGATGGCAGGGACCACAGCGAGAGTCTCATTTAGCTCTTTGGAAATGCAGGATGTGCGAGGCCTGACCCTGAGTGCAAATGTGCTCCCCGAGCCTGAGAGAGTGAGCAATAAAAAGAGCAAGAGGTTTTGACAATACAAGGAAAATTTCAGTGGGTCATTACCCTCCAATTGTTACCTTGTCGCTAATCTATATATGAGATAGCGGATCATTGATGGGCTGATGTTTGCTGTAATTAGGTTTATACAAGCTCTTGCCTATTCAGCATGGCACTTATGCTGCATGAATCACATCTGATTTGTCAGTCCGTGTGACATTGATAGCACTTGTCTCCTGTCAGGGCTGCGATTACTCTCTTTCAATATCACCGCACTGTTCAATATTTAATCATACAACCATTTGAACGGAAATGCGTTGTGTGGTGTCTTTAACTCTAGGAACAAGTCAATACGCTGCAATTAAAACAGGCGTTTATTAGAGAAAACAAATGGGGATCCAAAGAATACAAGAATAATTTGCCTCATTAGGTGAAGGGAGCCAGCCTCATTATCTTGTGAGTTTGTCAGACTTCTTCAAGAGGAATGTTGTTGCAATGTAGCCACCAACCACGGCAGTGTGGTTAGTAGCGCCGTGCTCGATGTTAGTTCAACAACTCTGCGCAAAACACCCTCACCAGCACAAGGGGGATCTGAGGTGACTGTGTGCTGGACAGCTCCCAGCAGCGTAAGTCAGTGACTATAATGCAGGACATTGCTGATCAAGGCGTATGCACACAATAGAGGCATGCTTGCTCAGCATGTCTAAAACTCCCTGGGTAAATAATATTCTAAAGGCCTGGTGTCTAGGTTTGAGTGGTATTAGTGCTGTCATTGTAGATTGCAACCAAAAAGAACACCCTACATCTAACCTCTCCACTACAGTGGCTGCTAAAAACACAAAAAAAAAATGCGAAAGGTGCAACATGGTGGATAAGGCCACGCTCCCTCTGTGGATGTAAAAGGCTCATTCTAGGTACCAAAAACACAACTACTCTTGAATTCAGTTGATTATACACTCATGAAAACATAATAAACATAATATTCTACCCATTTTTTGCCCGTAGATCCTTCATACTGGACTTTTCATGTAAGGATTTAAAAGACAAGTTATTTTTAAAGCAAATGCTTGGGTGTAATCCTATATAGTACCGGAGCATGCACAGGCCTTTTGGCATGCTGCAAATATATAAATACCCCAAAACACAAATAAAGCGCACCATTAGCATATTTATGGTATGATAAGAGCAACATAAAAAAAGTAAATGAGAAAAAAAAAAGAAATGGTAATTCAGACGCAAAGAAAGAGAAACATTTGATGAAAAGATAAAACAAGCAGACGGCTCGTGAGAATAATCACTTAACTGATCAAAAACAAGATGAAACAGAATGTGGTGACAAGGCTGTTGGTGGCCCTCTGCGAACAACCAGGCGCCTATTAGCTAGTCAGTAAAAAGACTTTGTAAACTGTGTTTTGATGATTTAAATATATTGCCAGCGGCCTAAATACTTAATAGAAGACTGTCTCTAAGCCAAGGTGCTGCAAAAGCTTGATTTTAACCAGGACTCTGGCCTGGCTCTCATTCGGTCTGCAGGGACTGTGGACACTTAAAAGCTCAGTGATGTAATCCAGCACCTGGCCATGTAAAACCTTGTATGCGGTAAGTACGTGGGTTAAAATGGATTCCAAGAGAAAATTGGCAACCGGTCCAGAGAAACTAAAATCAGGGTGTTATATGGGAAAAGTGTTTGTTTTTAGTGGTCTGGCTTCAGACTAATGCACAGTTTGAAGCGGAGCTACGGCTATAACATACGGTAAGGTGTTACATTATACCAGGCATAATGGCAGTATTATGTTGTTAGTGTTTCTGAGGGACAACACTGTTCTGCTCTTGAAATATAAGAAATGAACCAATGCTGCCTTTGTCTTTTCATTTATTTAGGTGTTTTTATTTAGTCTTGGATTCATGAGCTCTCAACCAAAACAAAGACGAAGGATGGACAAATTTCCCTTTCTTTGGTTCTCTACTCCCATTGGTTCTTGACGATCTGACTTCTCTTCTTTTGATCTTTATGACTTTTTTTATTGAAAGGCCATCAAAACTTGATCTTTGTCAACTGATTGTCAAGAATCTAAAGCCCCTTCATCTGGTCATGAAAGTCATAAAGTGTATCTTGGCTTTTGAGCAGTGATGCAAAATGCATGTCACAACAGGCTCGATGCAATGGAAAAGAGAGTGGGACAGAGTGAGTGGGTTAAATGGCACGTCTCCACTTCCTCATATTCAGACAGACAAACCAGCCTTGCCTTCTGCCCACGGGGCTGGCAGTAATTACAATGGCAAAATGCATCGCTCAACCAGGACCACAATGTGAAAAAAAAAAAAAAACCTGCAAGTTTTACTGCAAGTCAGTCTTGGGAGAGGAAAGCCTGGAACAAATTGTAAAAAAAAAAAAAATTTAAAAAAAGGAGACAGGGGACGACTGAGGGAGTTAGGTGGGGGTGGGGGGGAAGTGATGATGGGGTAGTGAGGGGAGGAAAAAGAACCAAAGGAAACGATTCATTTACCTGGCAGTGTATAAAACAGATGCAACATGGGGACCAATAGTGACTGAAATATCAAAGCTAGTAGTCTGCTGGGTAGGCTGGAAAGTGGCTGCCGCTGCTGTTTGATCCATCGCACAGCTGCTTGTTTTTTCACTAAAAGCTTAGGAGAAGCCTCTGGGTGCCAGGGAAGAACTGAAGCAAGGTGGAGAATACATTCAGTATCTCTCTGCCTCTTTCTCTCTCTCTCTCTCTCTCTCTCTCTCTCTCTCTCTCTCTCTCTCTCTCTCTCTCTCTCTCTCTCTGTCAGTTTGTCTCCCCCCTTTCTCTCCCTCTCAGCCTCTCATCTTCGCACAAATTGTAAGAACTCCTTTAGGCGCAGCGGGTTGAGAAAGTATGCATTGCTGGGACAGGATGCGTGAAAGCATTTCGCTCTGTCTATGAATGCGCGTCTACCTGTTTTTCCTCTCAGATGCAAGCTTGATCTTCATCCCTCCACGCTGTATCGCAGACAAACTGGAGCTTCTTTTTAAAGGGGGAGGGGGTGCAGAAGAAAGAGAAGAAAACTATTTCTCCGTGGCAGATCTCTTGTGCTCGGAGGTGAACCGCATCTCAGGAGAGAGGAGATCAGTGAGCAGAGCCCACAGCCGAACAGCCCAGCTTTGTCAGCGTGTTTGCCAACCTGGAAGCCCACCAAATGGAGACATCACCGAAAAATGGAAGCCGACGCCTCAATCTGTTGGACTCTATGCTTGTTGACTGACTTTGAGGCTGTCTCTGTCTGACGGACACGCCGCCGGACAAGCCGCAGGTCTTTTCTGCATCTGAGCAGCTCAAAATCAACCATCTTTAAATGAAACACTCACTGAAAGCTGACCCATTATTGGTTATTTTCTGTCAGGTTAACTTTGATCACAAAGACGCGATGCACTAAAAAGAAAAGAGGTTCTTGATGTGAAGCTCTGAGGAAGCTAAAAACCATGGATTCGGCAACAGCGACATTTTTATGGATTTTACTACTGATGCTTTAAACCAGTCAGATTTAATGAAACCCATTAACTCCCTGCTGCTCAGTGGGTAGTCCGCTAGATATTGAGGCTGAAATATCTCAAAGCGCAGAGTGTATTTCAGTCCGTAATTAAACACTGAACATGAGCACAGGCGTGTAAACACACACTCCAGCCATATTCACTTGAGTCAGTGAAGTTTTGCTGGGGTTTTTGACATTTGAGCACTCCCTGGGGAGCCTTAGCTTATGGAGGCTCATCGGGCTGCGACTCAGAGTGTCTCTTTTTTCTCCGTCTTTCTCTTCCACCCTTCATCGTTTCCTCCCACCGGAGACCTCTGAGAGATTAACTACAGATCAGCTGGGAGATAGCACTGCAGAAACAGTGACTCACTAAACAGCAACAGAGAGAGGCACGCCGTGGATGACGTGCACTGTATGTGTGTTTGTGTGACATGGTAGAATAAATGGGTTTAGGATACACACAAAAGAGACCTTGTTGGATTTAGGGAACACACACATACGGTGACGTGTTGGATTGAGGGGAACACACATGATACATTGTGGGAGTTAGGGAACAGATATGATGCCTTGTTGGATTTAGGAAACACACACACACACACACGTCTTGTACTTAGGGAACACACGCATAGTGTCTTGTTGTATTTAGGGAACACACACATTGCCTTGTTGTATTTAGCGAACACAGATAATGTGTTGTTGGATTTAGGGAACACGCACAAGATGACATGTTGGATTAAGGCAAACAGACAATGCCTTGTTGGATTTAGGGAATACACACATTACCTTGTTGTATTTAGGGAACACACACATTGCCTTGTTGTATTTAGGGAACACACATAATGTGTTGTTGGATTTAGGGAACACACACACACACAGTGTCTTGTTGTTGTTTAGGGAATACACGCATTGTGTCTTGTTGGATTTAGGGAACACACACACAAGATGACATGTTGTATTTAGGGAACACACATAATGTCTTGTTGGATTTAGGGAAAACACACATCACCTAGTTTGATTGTGGAAACACATCTTTGACATCCAGTTAGATTTAGGGGAACACAATTAAAAAAAGAAACATGTCACTGCAATCACTGAAAAAGAACACTTGGTATGTTCAGGTGTGCCTGCTGCAGTTGATCGGCTGTTCATCGCTGAGGAACGCTCACCTGTGTCACTTCACATTATCACAAAAATAGACTACCGAGCAACAAAAAAGTATGATTGTTTCCTTAAGACTACTTTCAGAACTGTAAGGAGATCCAAACTTATGAAGACTTCAGCCTTTTACAAATTTGTGATGGTTACCTTTCAGTTACGCCGAAATCATCATACATTGCTCACACATGCAGCCTGCCCGGATCACACCAGTGTGATATTGTGCACCTTGAATATTTTCTACTTCCACAATCCAGTACATGTAGAGAAATGTCACACCAGCTTTGTCTGAAAGGCTACAGAAGTTTAGTTCCTGATTCACTGTAGAATCTATCATTTATTCACTCACTCTGTTCAAGTGGAGATGAGGTACATTGCTACTTCAGCAGGTTGCCCACTGCTCAGCCAATACATATTTAACAAGCTGTCTGCACCAATCTTGAGCTAAGGCTCCTCAAAATTCCTGTGGAAAATGGATTTGCTGTGGTGTGTAGGAAAAGTTAAACAAGCATGAAAAATGGATGAAAGGTTTTGACCATATCCTTCCTTGTATTTGGTATCATTAGAGAATGACTTTGCTTTGCTCCGGGGCTGTAAATCCAGTTCTATTCAAAAATGAGATTCAATCGTTTGCAAAGAAGTAGCATTTACTCTTTACTCAAAAAAATGGGAGTAGAACAAAATCAGCTTAGCTTCTACAGACTGGATCCTCTATATTTTAGAGGGATTAAATGATGACCCCAAAGTAATGATTTTTAATGATGCATGCATAGCATTGCGGAAGAAAATCCTCCAGTGTTATACAATCAGGCAAGAGGATAAACACTTTTTTTTTTCACATTTGCTCAAATGCATATCAATTCACAAAAGAAAGCTGCTTAGCATAAGCCCGCTGTTAGAAACTCCCTCCATCTGTAACGATGAAAATCTACTGTCACACATAATCAGAGATATTACATTTTGGGCCTACATAATTAATCAGCAAGTCAGTGAATAACTTATGATTCGAGCCATAAATTTTATTTAGCCAAGTCATTACTAAGGGTGAACTCGAGAAGCGACTGCTTCCCTCACATGAAAGTAATACGCCGGATTGCCTCAGCATGTCTTCATTTATAAATCAAATTATCCATGTACGCGCGCACAATGTCTCACAGTTTATGCAAATCTTCCTGAGGTACTTTTTAATCATCTCCTCTTCGTTTTTTTCCTCCCAAACATCGTGTCTGAGTACACAGGGCGATAAAAGCCGAGGAGCGAAGTGTCTTGCGGCGTCTGTTTGCCTTGTGCGTGACCTCCTGTTGTTTGCACACGACCTGTGAATGCGTCTAGCCTCGCGTGTGAATGCTCAGGAATCGCGTTATGAATTAAGGAAAATCCAGCTTGTGCAAATATTAATTTACAAGCTCTTAAAAATATATTCAGAATAATGCAAACGTTTATTTAAGAACACTTATCGCTCGTGCGCCACGTGCATCTGCGCTCCTAATGTGACCCGTCGGTATGAATAAGCCACAAGTGTGACTGCTGCAATATGTCGAGAAAAGAGTGTGCTAAGGGCAACTGCTGACCGATAGCCCCAAAATAAAGACACAATTATAAAACGTATGTCAGAGAGTTTTTTATATCCGCACCTTGTCAAGTATAAGGATTAGGCTAAGTTGACCCACAAGGACACAAAAGAGGGACTCAGAAGTCTTCCTGATAGAAGGAGCGGCATCTAAAGCATCATGTTCTCTAATTTGCCTGCAGTGGATACATGCATGAAAAGCTCCGAGTCTCTTTACATGCAAATCCAGTCCGTGTCTATGAGTGTGTTTTATCTCGGGGGCTGCTGTTTGCTAATCAAGGAGCCTTGTGAAAGCCAAGGGAGCGTTATAAGAAGCAGAGTATAATACGCCCGCTCACAGCCCCTCTTTCCCCCTCTGTTTGAACACACGCTCATTTTACAGCCTTTTAACTTTCAATCTGCCCGCCGTTGATCTTCCATTCTTCCCACTCGTTTGTTATTCAGCAAGACTCTCGGTTGCTCTTTGAATGTGTGCCCTGTATGAACACTTGAGGTAACGCGTATCAGCGCCGCTCAGAAAGGGCCGAGGGACATCTAGACGTACACTCTGCAAACAGCGTCAGTGATCGGCATCAAAGTAGAATGATGTGCGATCTGTGAGGAGATTTATGTCTCAACAAAAAATTAATCCAGCACTTCACAACGTCTTTACCAGCATCAAGGAGAAAACACATGAGAGAAAATCCAATGAGCCGCCTTTCTGTTCCTTCAACAAGTACTGTTTGCATGCCATTGGTTAAAAGTTTATAACTCATGCTAAAGGATCAATGTAAGTAGCTTGTGACTTTATTCTTCCAGAGTTTTATAGAACATTGGACGTCGTACACAGTGCTAATGGGTGTTGATGTACAAAAACTGTGAATATTCCTGCATACGTACATCTACGATTAAATACTTTGACTTCAAGCAACAATGTACCACTAGAGCTGATACTGATAATGGCAGAGCTACAGGCTGCAACTATTTGTTTCGCACATGCACCCAAAATTCTGTCAATTGTAGCTAAACACATCCATCGGTGACACTGGTGTAACCTAAAATGTAACAGTTTGTTTTTGACACATATTGAGGACATTTCTTGTTGAGTGGGTTGTGATTTAAATGAAGGAAAGCCTGTATTTGCATCTTTTATTCACATGATTTAGAAAATGTGTTAAGAAATTGAATTTATCTGTTGTGTTTGGCGCACCTCAATCAAAAAGTTAGGCGCACCACTTCAGGCACTGTAAACATTTGGCCTTGAGCCCTGTAATGGGCTGGTGATCAGGGTTATTCAACCTATTTTAAATGCTTAGCGGTTAAAGGGATATTCCGGTGCAAGTTTAATCCATGGTCTAACAGACCGTGACACCAAGTAAGACCCCCCTCGAGAGATCAAGTTTGCAGACCGCTAGCTTACATAGTTTGAGAAACCTCAGAAAAGACCGCACAATAACAATACATTGCAGTATACGCCTCCAACAAGAAACCACCATCAGAAAGCCACAAATAATGCTCAGAACGGCACCAAACTTCAGCAACAGTACAAATAGGGTCCCAGCACATTGGAGTTCCAGTTCCAGTTCGAGGCATCAAACAGCAGCTAGCTTAGCCGGATTTCTATTGTACAGAGAACACAACTCACTACTCTCCTGCCGCAGCTTCGGTTAGAAATGCTCAATTCCGTTCTTTTCCCTGTCCACTCTCGATAATAACTGCTATAAACTGGTAGGCAAGACACATATGAACTTTGATTGCATTTCCATGGAGTAATAATCATACATTTTCATCCTTGAGCTGCGGAACTATACTGCACTCGGTAATCGACTCGTCAGACCTCCCCACAACAGGAAGCTGCTGCAGGAGAGTGGTGAGTTGTGTTCTCTTTTCAATAGAAATCCAGCTAAGCTAGCTGCTGTTTGATGCCTCAAGCTATGTGCTGGGACCCTATTTGTACTGTTGCTGAAGTTTGGTGCTGTTCTATTATGTGTGGCTTTCTGATGGTGGTTTCTTGTTGTAGGCGCATATACTGCAGTGTATTGTTATCGTGCAATCTTTTCTGAGGTTTCTAAAACTACGTAAGCTAGCGCTCTGCAAACTTGATCTCTGGAGGTGGGGTCTTACTCGGTGTCATGGTGTGTTAGACCATGGATTAAACTTACACCGGAATATCCCTTTAAACCTGCATAAATTAAAGAAGTGCGAGTGATAAAAAAATGGCCTTCAAACTCTCTTCAGGTTAAAAAAAAAAACATGAAATGCATGACAAAATAAGCTCTGTCATTGTTTCTCCTAAGGTCCTCTATTAAGTGACCTTGGTTCTCCATCCACGCGTCCTCCAGACCTGGAGGATGGCTGCAGGCTTGTCTGTGCAGCTCCCTCATTACGCAGACGGACCGTCCTCTCTACCGCCTGCCGTCAGCCTGTTTATACTGCCTTCTAGTTTACCCTCTCTGTTAACATTGTGCTCATTATACTGCGTAGCTGCAGATATGCGTGGAAAACAAGCTGAGAGAAGTCTTTCTCTTTCTCTCTCCCTGTCTCTTTCGGTGTCACTCGCTCATTTATTCAGGCGTTTCTAACAAGCGAGGTCCTGGGTGGGGAAGCCCTCCCCTGTGACGGTTTTGTCACATTGTGTCAGCCTGTTGAGTGCCACTGAGAAAACATCACCTCCGCTAATGTGGCATTGTGTGACACGGCCTCAGAGGTCGAAAAATCTGCCACTTGTGAACGGTTACAGGGTACACAGCCACATGGCTGCATGTTGGAGAAGGCCCTGAGTGAGACCCGGGTGAAGGTGAGAGGAGGGGGAGAATGGGCTTTGTGTTTGTGTGTGGGGTTTGGGGGGGGGGGGGGGGGGGGGGGGGGGGTGTTTGGGGACTTGGCACAAGTGATCACTGCAGCTTCTGGGTTGTTGTTTTTTTGGGTGCTAATTGCAGCGTGACCAGTGGGAATACGTGCCTGTCCCTCACAAAGCACCATTAAAAAAAAAAGAGGCCGCTCACATCCCATCAGTCTTTGCCTTTTCTCGAGTTATTTACCAGGTTATATGCATTCAAACCGGGGTCAAGCAGGAAAAAGAAAAGCTGTGACAGTCACACACTCTGTCCTCAACTGCCTCTTTTTCTGTGTGACTTTGATACTAATCCCCAAGCAAGTAATTCAACCTTTTTCCTTGCCTGCCCTCCTCCGCTGAGCCATAGGTCACCCCACAGTCTAATCACTGGTGTACCCTGTCATGCAAATCATGCAAAAATATATTACAAAGTACTTTAAAAATTAATATTTTACATAATCCACTCCATTTTGCTTAAAGGAATGCACTGACCTTTGAGCAAATAAGCTTTTAATTAACTAAACTGTTTGAGGACTTGCAGATTCTTCAGTGCGCTGGTGGTTTCGAGATGAAAAAAAAATTAAAACAGAACTGCAGAGTTCAAGAAATAGTTGGCGATTTTGGAATGAGCACTCATTCACTTTCTCGGTGAAGACTCAGATGACCTGACACCTCGAAAGCTCAATCATTAACACATTGCGCATTGTTTCATCTGCACAGAAGCAGGGAGTGTGGTGTGGTTTATGGTTGTGCGGTAATGCGCCTGGTGATGTGTTTGCCAGCCTGAGCTAACCAATCACATTTTGCAGACAAATAGGAAAGTGTTATTGCTCTTTTTATCTCTCTCAGCAGGAATGCAAATACTTTCAAAAATGTTGATCTATTCATTTAACACAGACACAGAGCCGCTGTCAGTCCTCTCAAAGGCCTAATGCCTATTTGTGATCTTCCTTCAGCTTGAAAAACAGCATATAGAGATCATTCTGGGGAACTGTAGGTGCGATTAAGTGTGCAGTGAGCACAGTCGTCTCAGTTATAAACTCAAATGACGTCCTCCCTTTATCTTTTCTGCCAGCCGACGGAAATCGAAGCACGGTTCTTGGGAACTATCGACCGCCTTCGGGGTCTTTTATGAAAAGCTCTGCTGTCACAACATCTGTTGATGCGATTTGGAGAGGCAGAGAACATTGTTACTTTAGCATCAGGGAGGGCATCAGACATCCAGGATCAATAAAAACCATTATGGCATTTCTCTCAAAATGTTGAGCAATGCCTGGAACCACAACAAGAAAAGTGGGAATTCCACACTGAAGGATCGTCGGAAGGGAAGAAAAAGGGATAGAGAGAGAAAAAAGGCCGGGTACAGAGACACATCCCCTCGTGGCTTACAATAACTCAAAGAAACATAGCTTTTTATGATGACATTTAACATGACATTTATCCACATCAATCTCGCAGTTCAATTTATTTCACTAAAATAGCAGGTCACATTGCTAATTTCGCCCTGAATGATGCCTGTAATAAAAACCGTACTGCCTGTTCAAGGGCTGCCAATAAATTCAGCTCTCTCACCCTCACAGCTCTGGGGCCAATCTTTCTGTTTGATTAAACTTTGCTCCCCAATGGTATGAAGTATCCAAAGGCACTTAGATATACAGCCTGCTCTGTGAAACTATTGACACCTCGCTGTGTTTGCTACCAGTCCCCTGACTAATACACTGTCGTTACCTCACTTATTTAAGTTGCTGACTTCCATTTGACTTTCAGCGATAAACTACTGTGAAATGATTTATTGCTACTCAATGGCAGCGGCCGCGCATATGTTTACATTGCACATGCAATATCTGAAAGGCCCATGCTAAGTCTTCCAGTCTATAAATAATCATCTGTGTTCAACATGAAACAAACAGCTGTTGTCTTTGAAGCGAAGATACGGAGCGCCAGCTCTGCGATAGGTCTAAATAACACGACGTGTGCAGATAGCATGCGAGGAGGGAAAAACAGGAGACATGAAGAGGGGGAGAAAGGCTGAGAAAGAGAGAGAGAGAGAGGCGGGGAGAAAAGGGGGGGCAAGCGATGAAGGCAAGGAGGCTCTCAGGCAGGGAGGATGTGTAAGCTCTGTCTGTGGAGTGAGCAGGTTAATTTTTCATGCAGTGGTTTGCTGGGCCCAGCCCAGGCAATCCTATAGCTGGCCACCGTTTCCCGGGAGAGAGCTTGTTGCTCGAGGGCCCCAGGCGGGTTTCTTGTTGAGTCTGCCTGTAAATTGCCACCAAACTAGTGAATTACTCCATGATGTGTCACAGAGGCAGACGAAAAGCCCTATAGGCATAGAGCCACCGACTTATGATTTGCCTCGTAGTAATTCCTCAGTGACAGCCAGGGCAGCAAATGGAGATGTCTCAGCTAAAATCCAACAACTCTAATATTCAAAACAGCTGGCTGCCATTTCTTGCATTTGTTTTTTGATGGATTCAGTTCATGAGCGTGCTGCTTCTGGTTTAACAAATAATAGCAAATCTGGGGGAAATATTGGGGTAATTTGTCAGCAAAGCTGCAAATGTGAGACTTTCCTCCCAAGAGGAACACAGAGAGTCTACAGCCATGTTAGCGGCTCTGTGGAGCTGTACTTATCTTGCAGTGGCATTCTGAGCTCAATGTTAAGACTGGCATGATAACCATCTTACCCTGCATTCCAATACCCATACAAACAAACTGTTTAGTATGCCAGGAAAAGATTTAGTATGTCCCAATATGAAGTGTGTGAGATGCAGTATGCCAAAAATACCAGGATATCCTACTACATCCGGTTGTATTTTGCAGCGTGCGAGCCAGCATGCTTTTCTGGCTTTTCTGACCCGCGGTCCCCAGCCCAGCGGAAGGTACGTCACTCTGTGTCACGCAAATATACACAAAGCCAAGAGAGAAAAAAACATTTGTGAGCTCATTTGAAGGAGTATGTCTCATGCAACAGTATGTACTTTGTGTGGGCGGCTGCGGTACCTACTAAAAGTAAATAGAAAAAGTAAGCGATTTGGAATGCACCCTCAGTCTAGTCCGTCAGCATACTAGCATATGCTAATTAGCACCGAGTGAAGTACAGCTGAGGCTGAATTGAATCGTTTGCAGGAATCTGTAAATAACCCAAACAACAAAACTTCGGTCAGATGAATAACCCTGATGAAAAGTTAATGCACCGCAAAAGTGATTGCAATCCATCCTGAGGGGAACATAAATGCCTGTACCAACGTTCATGGCACTCCATCAGATAAATGCTGACGCATTTTACTCAAAATTACAAATGTCAGCATCATGGTAGTGCAGGAGAAAAGGTCAGGGATCGTCATTCATCGTCTGTTAACCACAAATGTCTGTACAAAAACCAGCAGTCTGTCATTTGAGCAGATGTTGGATAGTTTACAGAATACTGCAAGTGAAATCTTTGACTCGCTGATGTCGTCGGGGGAAATGTCAGGGAATCACTAAACTCGTGAGGACTTGACGTCTCTGCAGGATATTTGTACCACATTTCACACTAACCCACTCAATAGTTGTTGAGACAAAAATGCCTCGTCGGGGAAGAACCGGTCTGCTGGATTCAACCTCACCCTCTTTTTTTAGTCTGGACTATGGACCGACACACCCACTGTGGGTGAATCAGTCCATAGTCCAGACTCAAAAACACTAACAGACTAGAAGAATAATGGACTTACATTGCCATCGCTAAAGCCATGCCACTTACATGGCAATAAATGACAGCAGTTGGAGAGCTGGTAGGATCTCAGGGGTGAACATTTATCCAAGTAAAGACCAGGTTGAACCTGTAATCTTCCACTTCATCTTGAGACCCTTGAGACACATGTCAAAGCAATAAAACAAATTCTAACAACAGCTGCAGTTGAGTTGCGGTTTGATCGAGAAGCGGACAGTCCTGTAAAAACTACAGTCTCCTCGTGTCTACGTAGGACACTTTGGTATCTTATGACGTCCCTCTATAATCTGGATGGTAGATGGTCGTGAAGCACGTCTGACTTAAATGCAGGAGGAAAGACTTCTTCAATATCTGCCAGTTAAACCATTGTCAGATCTTTGAACACCTGAGCGATGGCTACCACAACTGATGAACATTGTCCTGGTGTACTGACTGTGCACAAGTGATGTTGTTAGACCAACAGAGTGTTTTTTTTTTTTTTTTGAGGATGTGTGTCTTACAGCTGTCTAGTGTTCTAGTGTGAAATCTAGGCTTATTGATTTCTGTGGGGCTATATTCTTCACAAGGATACGGTGTGTACTTGAGGAGAGTTTCTTTTTGTTTCATTGCTTCCTTCAGATCCATCACCTCTCAATCCTGTGTCCACACCACGCAGCGCACTCTGAGAACTACCTCAATGGAAAGTAACCCTTTTAAAAAACGCGAAGCACCTTGACCCCGACGGCATCAAATGAATCCTTATCGCGGCGGCAGAGGCGAAGGAAAAAACAATTCTGCTGTTTAAGCGCCATAAAAGCATGACAGACTCCCTCCCCTCAGCTTCCAGCGCAGCCGGGGCTAAGCGTTTCAAAGAGGCTAGTGTTTGAATGACTGCTATGTGGGAGCTCAGAGTCTGTAGCTATGGATTAAGCTCACAGCAAATAGTAGCATGGAAGAAACAGAGGTAATCTCTTCCCTCTCCTCCGCGGCCCTCTCACCATACCTGTCCCCCCCCCCCTCCCTTTTTTTTTTTTTTTTTAATCTCCTTACTGAATTAGTTCTCGCAAAGCTGCTCAAACAGAGAGGGGTTTATTCACAGTGGTTACAGAGGTTAAGGCAACACGAAAATGATAGCGCCTCGCGTTCCCGAGAGGTCCATTTCGCTCAAAGATTGATGTGCCGCTCACCTGGTTATTGTTCTCCAAAGCAACATACAGGTTGAACACACTCGCCACCATCCTCAGATTTGCTGCCCGGACAAAAGGTACACAAGGGCGCTCTTAGCCTGAACGGCAGCCAGCTGTGAGTGGCGACAAAGTGTAACATCTTGATATTTGGGTATACATTACAAAGTGTAACCTGACGCAGCAGCCTGTCATAAAAGCTTCATCACACTCGCTCACTCAGTGCAGCCCCTGGTTTAATCACCTACAGTGCTCTGGATAATTTACCCTGCAGCACACGCATTTGCATAAAAGTAGTTTCGTTTTGCATTTTGATGCATCGCCTCGCAGTTTCACAGAAGATTCTCTGGTCCATAAAAGAGAAAATTCCCACACCTGAACTGCCGCACTAACTGCCTAAATATTTCAGTCTGGCTCTCGCAGCTTTGCTCTGCCCCGCTTCTTGTAACGTTGCGAAGATCAAATAATGAGCCGGCGGATTCTTCGATGCAATATTTCACACCGGGCTGGATATTGTAATTCTCCCTCGGCTCGCAACACCTTTGTACGAGATCATTACCAGTAATCCTCTGATATTAACTGCTCATCTTCAGTGTGTACCCCCCCCCAACACACACACACACACACACACACACACACACACACATCCCCATCTGACTCCTGCTAATGAGAGCTGCAAACAGTCACGATATAGTTCCTCTTGTTAGGCAGCCAACCGGACGATGTAGGCCGTGGACTCCAACAGGCCGAGGTGCTCCCCACGAGCTGCATCTACATCACACAGGGCAGCGAGTTCCCCTCATCCTAAATGTATGTCATCTTTTTACCGTCACTTTTAATTATATTTTTCCGTCGCGTTTGAAATCCAAGATGGCCCCCAAGGTTTCTACCACGCGCGGCTTGACGTCTTCATGCACATGCTCTGATCGAGATAAAATAGTCTTGGTTGGAATTAAACCTGGCATGAAAGATGGCAGGTCTGGCCAACTCCCCTTTATTATTCAAGTGCGGGCAGAGACAACAAAGTTTTCCAGCTCAGCGAAAGCTCTATGCAAATACGGGCTAGGCATTTACAAAGGAGGCACCACTTCCGCGACCTCTGTAACTCAACACTGTGCTTCATACGTTTCCTCCGAGCGTTACCTGTAATCGATCTGGGGGCCGGCGTCGGAACATGTCGGAACACTAGTATCTGGGGTTGTGTTTTCATGTGAATGTGTTATGTAATGCAGTGTTGTGAAGATGATAGACCGGGGAGGGCTGTGTTTTATCATGTCTATCAGACATATCTACAACTGAACTTTTTTTTTTTATCTAAGTTAACCGCTTTGCGTACACAGTGTTAATTGAATCTAGTGTAACTGGTGCCCGACAAAGGACCAACCAGTTCACCCCCCCACCACCACCACCAGTTCAGAACACTCATGGCGACTTGAACAAGTGTCCGTGTGAGTGTAGGTGGAGTCAGAATGCAGCAGGGGCAGCGAAGCCTATCATGGTAATAATTGTTACACAATACAGTGATTATATAATGTCATTGCCCTAATTTCTGCTGATGGAGAGCAGATAAATTAAGCTGCGTGTTGTGCTTTGCAGAGGGCTCCCTGGAAGTCCCTACGCCAACCTGGTGCCAGGGGTGTGTTGTCTTTAAAAAAGAAAATGAAATAAAAATGGGACACAGAGCAGGGTGTGTGTGGCAACCCCCCGTATTTCAAATATTTACTGTACAATCTGACAATGACATGCAACGTTTCCACTTTGAGGTGCCTGCTGTTGAACTCAGGCAGTGGAGGAAGAGGAGGAGGAAGAGGAGGAAGGGGGGTTGGAGAAGTTGTCAAATCCAGATAGATGAGAGTGTGTGTGTGTGTGTGTGTGTGTGTGTGTGTGTGTGTGTGTGTGTGTGTGTGTGTGTGTGTGTGTGCGCCTGCATTTTCTGCCGGTGACAGCACAAACAGTCAGTGGGATACGCATGATGTGGCAGACAGACTTGACTAAAATAGTGCCTTGTGTGACAAAATGTGCCCGACAGTGAGAGAGAGTGAGAGAGAGAGAGAGAGAGAATGACCCCCCCTCCTCCCCTCCACCACCTCCTCCTCTTCCTCCTCCTTTTATTTACACCAGCCTCCTTCCTATGCTAAATTGCGAGCCAGAGGTGGCGGAAATACGTCAGTTTTCTGTGGGGTTTCTCTGAAGCTTGACTGTGTCTCTTAATTTTCGGATGAAGGGAATGAGAGGAAAGGGGGCGGCGGCGGCGGGGGGGCATTTTAATCACTCCTGTCGCTTTAAGGACACTTATCAAAGCCTTCTTATGCGTATAGAGAGAAAATACCACGAGCCGCTGAGCAACTGAGCAGCAGCCGAAGGGGGGGAGAACGGGACCGGAGTGGATTTTTTTTTATTTTTTATAGGAAACTCAACATTATCTGAACTGGAATGGACCGCTTCATCGCCTCATGGAGTTTGATTACGCACTGGATGGTTGTCTCGTTCGGACGCTTCGGATCTTTTAGGAAATATTGCGCATAAGTAGCTCTCGGACTTGGGATCATTTCTCTTTTCTCTTTTCTTTTTTTTTTGCCCCCTGAAGCAACGCAGACAGGAATATGGCTTAAAAAAAACTCAACGCGGACGGGATCATTTGCCTCAATCGGTAGCGTATACGTACTTGTTTATTTTATTTTATTTTTAGGTTTTGTTTGTTTTGGACGGATAGTATCCCGAGCCTTTATTTTTTAAAAATATATAAATATATATGTGTGTATTTGACAGGCTCGGATCATGGATCGGGCTGGTGGAAAACAACAACGGGCAGCGACATGATTCCTCTGCGCCGTCTGCGGCATGCAGCGAGGTTCGGCTGTAGCGTTGCGTGTTATTATTCTGATGCAACAAAAGTTACAAAGCGGCCGCAACGCGTGGATCTCTAACTGTTTGTCCCGTTTTGCACCTGCTTTGACGGACACCGCGTCGACATAGTGCAGATTCGTGACAAATATAAAAAAAAAAAAACAAAAAAAAAAACGTGCGGATCTTCCCCCTCTCCCTCTCTCGCTCTCTCGCTCTCTGCCGCCTGAGTGGGATACTTGAACATTTGCTTATCGTAATGGAGATTGGGGAGGTTCGTACTCAAGGTCATTGAGTGTTAGACGGCTTTATTTGCGTTGTTATTTACACACACACATACGCGCACGCACGCACGCACACGCGGCGCTATCTTTCGCGTTATAGCGCAGCCCGACAGTCCTCGGTCCAGTGTGTGTGTGTGTGTGTGTGTGTGTGTGTGTGTATGTGTGTGTTATTTGTTGTTATCGCGGTGCAGCGAGCGTTCAGGCGAAGAGCGCCGACTGTGTGGAGTTATATTTATATTCCCCTTTTTTTTCTTTTGCTTTTTTTTTTTTTATTCTGACACCGCAAAGCTTCCGACATGGATGGGAAATTGAAGCAGGGTCGGAGATGCCGGTCCAAGCGGGAGAGGGTGCGGAGGTTGCGGGAGGCAGGAAGCAGAGACGCCCGCAGCCCCGACCCCAACTCCTCGTGCTCCGACAGGGAGGGACACAGTCCGGGGAGGGAAGCCGCCTCTCTGCCCGGTAAAAAGGCGCCGCACCCCGCAGCCGCCGCCAGAGCCCCGCGTCCCCCCCGGCGGAAGAGACGCGAGTCCAGCTCGCAAGAGGAGGATATCATTGATGGATTTGCTATCACCAGTTTCATCAGCCTGGACCGTCTGGAGGTAAGGAGGAGCTGGGTCATTACCTGTTTGTGTTTGTGTGTGTATGTATGTGTGTGTGTGTGTGTGTGTGTGTGTGTGTGTGTGTGTGTGTGTGTGTGTGTGTGCTGCATTCCTCATCAGTGGAGTGGTTCTCAAAGTGGGGGTCCCTGAGACATCCACCCACCCCAACAAGACTCACTCACTCACCAGCAACGTGAGGACTTGTCTAATTTGTCTCCAATTTACTTGAGATGATGCCAATTAGACAGCGGATGAGGATGACTCTTGTAATCATCTGAGAGTGTGGATTAGAGATGCTCAGATGTTCAGGGGCCCCCTCCCTCTTCAGTGTGTCCCCTGATCAGTCCCTGGTTGACAGCTGTAGAGTTCAATACTGAGTGATGACCGACACAGGGGGCTCTGGTGCCTGGTTCATGGAGCTGGATCCCTGAGGCGACAGTGTCTGACAACCACTGCAGGTTTTTGCAGGACCCTCCAAGTTCTGTGAGTGAGTGAGTGAGTGAGTGAGAGAGTAATCATTGGCATTACATGGTGGTGTTGAGGCGCTGTGTCACCCGTGTCTCCCGCACGGATTGTTTTGTATTCCGAGTCGCCGGTGCACTCTTGACATCTTGCTCTTTGATAAACTGCCTATTGCACCGTTCATCTGTCACAAGCTGATACAACATGTGCTGATAACTCTGTCCTGTCATTACCCGGCGTGGTGTGTCTGATGTCAGTAGACTGATTTCAGGAAAAAAAAACAAAAAAAAATGAGGTTCTCTCGTGACATCCTCTTATCTCCTTTATCTCATTACGTTCTAAATGACAAATAAAACATGGCTCCCTGGGGGATGTCAGGCTGACTGACAAGGCAGGCGGCCCTGTTTTTTTTGTTTTTTTTCCATGGCTCATTCTGGGAATGGTCCCACTGCTGTAGCTGAAATATAAATCACCAGCTTTGATAAACATAGCTAACATATTACATGCCCAGCGAGGTCTGTATAT
Organism: Diplodus puntazzo; assembly: GCA_963678695.2. Lineage (NCBI taxonomy): Eukaryota > Metazoa > Chordata > Actinopteri > Spariformes > Sparidae > Diplodus > Diplodus puntazzo. The sequence continues at coordinate 16,247,933 of OZ023159.1, read as the reverse complement.
TTTAAAATGATGACCTCATTAGAAAGCCCATGGATCATACCACGGGCCGCCTCATTCCAACGACAACCTCCCATGTAGGCTTAGCAGTGGTATTAATCAGTCCTGATTGACTCTTGCCTCCTACACAGTGCTTAGTCAGTATAATGGTCAGAATGTAGATTTGTGCAGCAAGTGCGTGAATTGCAAACCAGTTGTTCAACCTCGAAACATTTGGAGCCAATCATCTATTCACCACGTCCCATCTGTTGACAGCTTTAACCTGGCTGTGTCATCAGTGGGTACAGCGCTGTTCCATTAAGCTAGACTCTACGTGGTCCTTGGAGTGGGTGTGAAAGCAGATGGTAGGACCAAGAGCAAGGGTGCTAGTGTTAAGCACGACTGCATGAACCCCTCACCACAGAGGACTATTGTTATACTGTAATTGATTGTAAAAGATGCATAACAGACGCCGCACACAGTCGGAGAAACTATGATGTTACTACGGATTTAAACCGTTACACCTCATAAACTTCTATGATAAGACCATAGAGCAGGGATGTGGACTCAGCTCTCTGTTTTGAAAGGCTCAACAGAAAATAAATGACTCGGGGCTTGACTTAGCCTTAGAAGTTTAAAGACTTGTGACTTCACTGGAGACATGATAAACTGAATGGCTTGTCCGTGCTCATTTTGTGTTTTCGGTGTAGTTTGGCTGTCAGTATTTCACTCTTTAAAAGTGATAGGGAGGGACCGTTTTTTGATCATAAAGTTTTTTGTTTGCTGAATCTTATCAAGCAAAAAAAACAACAACAATTCTTTGTCCTTGGACACATAATTGGATTCTAACACCTCGTCTTTACTCTTGACATGAACCAGATACTGCAGGTATGCCTCTGGGGAGGGGAAAGTAACTTGACCTGGGACTTACCTTATTTAACAGGGATCCAGATTAACTTTTTGCACTATTTGCACTGGTGCTCCTAACTATTTCAATTAAGTTGCACCCAATAATACATCTAAAATTCATTTCTTGGCAGAATGTATGAATGATGGTTAACAGGAGTAAGGGTGCAGATAAACGTTTTTCATCATGTAAATCGCAGAACAAACAAGTGGCAACTGACGAGCGACCAGAACAGTCGCGTCCTAGAGCCCTGTCCAAGGACCCGACTTGCCTTGACTTGCCTTACCTGATAAACAGTGACTCTAGACTTGCCTGAGACGTGGACCAGTTGGACTTGAGTCGTCCGTCTGCCATACAGGAGGAGGTTCCAGGTTAAACTCCCCTGTTTAGCTCCGCGGCGGTGCTTCCTGAAGATGAACTTGTAACATTTTATCAAGTGTGCGGAAAATGTGTGTCTGTGCCCCGTTCCTGTCGATTTGTATGAGTGCGGCATGCTGTGATGTCTTATGTGTGACTATTTATGCCCTTTGTGCTGCGAGGCTGCCATTTCTGACAGCTGCTGACTGTGAAAGACTTTGAGGGTGTCGCAGTGGCAAAGTGCTTCTCACTGGCATCTTCTCCCAGCTTGCCGGTGTCTCCTCGGCTGTCAGCGCAGCGCCCTGCCCCTATTGACGTCAACGAATAATCTCATAAGCGCCTGTTTTGCTGCCGCTAGAGGTAATTTTAGTTCACAAGTTGCATATTTGTCTCCGCTAGCATCCTGTTTGTTGTCGCTTCTCTGAAAGCGTTTTCTCCTCTGCTGCTTTATCCTAATAAGAAACGCTCCCTCTTTGTGTTTGAGCAGGAAGTTAAGTAATCATCACATTTCTGTTTTTACTCATTCAAAAGCAATAATAGTTGGTCTTCCTCGAGAGCTAAATACATGTTGAACAATCACAGGGAAAAACAGTGTCCGCCGCGTCGGAGCTTATGTTTCAAGGCAAAGCAAATGAGGCACGATGCAGCGCCATGTGAAATGATACTCACATGCCAGCTACTTGTTGTTAATTGGGCTGATTTGCATGCAAATGGACTCCGCTTATTAAATAATGTCGGTGAATCTGGTACAGTTACACGAGGGGATGTGCACAGATTTTATTTTGTGCTTGATTTTCCAGAGTTAAAGAAACATGTTGACTTTGTATGTGCTTTATATACTGTGACAGAAATAAAAATGTGTTTTCAGTTAATAACCTACTGTGGGTGAAATATGTACCTGCCCACTGGGACCATCTCGCTGTCGGTTGTGACTCATGCTTTCACCTACTTACTGTACGCTCGAGTGGAGCTCATGACCTACGCTACCTGTGCTAATTGCTCATCAATTATGAGGAGGGCACAGCAGCGTTTGGCTGGGGAATAGCTCTGACCTATTGCATCATGCTTTGGTAAGCCTAGGCCGAGGGTGTGTGTTGTCCCCCTGACCTCTTCCGCGTGACTGATGGCCCGCATGGCGCAGTTTATGTCGGGCCTTACTGTCTCATTAGCATTCTGCCAGCATCCATATCCCATCCTCCACGGGTTCAGTGAGCCCACATGGCCAACACACCAATATTTACTCTATATTGTTTCCTTTAATCTCTATCTAAGCCCTGTGCTGCTCTCCAACGCACTTCAGGATGAGCATGTTTCATAACATCCCCGTCACCTTTTGGGTTGCCGTCACCGTCATTTGGATTGTCCTATTTTAGTAACTTGTGCACAGCTGCCACTGTCTGTTCATGAGAGCCCTAGGTTATGTTTTTTTTTTTCTCCCGCAGCATTTCGACTCTAAACGCAGCCGGTCCGTCTGTGTTGTTGATATTCCAGCTCCGCGCTGATAGGATCAAGCTCTCCTGATGAAGGCTTAGGCTGTACGGTGGTCTCGCCCGCTCCCGTAACCTCCTTCACCACAGCCGAAAGCAATTTGTAGCCGTGGCCGCATTTGATTACGCCGTGTTTATTTGCCTTGACTCCCCCCCCACATTTCTCATAGGAAAGCCGCTTACTTTACCTGTGCAAATTGACTGTACAAACACAGCCATGCCGTTGTGTCACAGGCACCTTATTGTGATTAGAGAAAAATGTTAGGAATGATTCAGTGATGATGCAGGGAGGATAAGCACAGTCAATCTGCTATTGTGCACTTTTGCAAGGACAAAAGGAAAAGTGTGTCCAGTTTTATGGGCTTTCTTATGACTTTCCAGGAATTTAGATCAGTCACTACTCCTGCACTGCTCCCTGGATACCAACACTTGAAAATCTGTATAAATACTAGAATACTTAATATTTCTCAAACACTTAAAAGCCGACCTCCTCTGGATGGAAGGCTTTCACCTGGAAACAGCGCTGTAAAACAATTTCCCGCTGCGGCTTAAACCCCCGCAGAATTCTCCCTGTGGGTATCGAACAAGTGAGCAGGTAATAAAATGACACAATTATCCATCTGTCACAGCATTAATAGGATGTTTGATTTGCTCCATTTGCTCTGTGAGTGACGTCGGAATGGCAAATCCCCCCCTCGTTAATCCACAATCCTTCTGTTCATCTGCTTTAACATGAATTTACAGATTTGTTTGGGTTTTTCGTTCCGCAGCGTGAGTTTCTAAATTCACATCTAATGGGGATTTAGGTTTAGTTGATTTAGTGATATTACAACAGTGTCGGGGGCAGGAAGTCGAGAAAGGCCAGGCGTTCGGACTGAAATGGGTTTCATATCTCTGTTTATCCAGGGAAGTTTTGCCAAACACGCTTGCTCTTTTTTCTTCATGACCCTGCTCTGCACACTTGCGCTAATCATCCTCTGCTGTTTGCCATTGAGCAGCTCCACCAAGGCAATATGGGGAAATGACTGTAAGTCCCTTGCCCCAGGGGAGCTTAACAGTAGTTGTTAAGGAAGCTGTGAGTTGCTGCTTCACTTTCTCCACCCATATTTTCCCAGCTGGTGCGTGGATCTTAGCCAGCAAGATTCCAGTTACAAGTATGTGTCCTCCGATTTCATCACGGGGCCGACACTGATCACTCGTTCGAAACAATTCTGTTTTTTTTATTTCCTGCACCTCTACAGTGCAGGTTCGACCACATTCATTACCGGGCATCTCATTGTTAGCACTTAGATAGCACCATGCGTGCCTTATTAGCAGTCATTAGTGCAGCTGACACTCAGGAGCAGTCCTCCGTCAAGTGACGACACTTCAAGTCAGAACACTATTTGCCAAAGACAATTAATAAGCACATTGGCAGCCTTCTTGGGGTTGTTGGGTCATAAAACTAGACCTTATTGCACATTACCTGTTAATTTAAAAAAATGAATGCATTGCCTTACTTATTTACTCCCAGGAGCTACATTATTTTTGTGTTACTCAGTGTTGATTGAGATGCATTGTCACCTGCCAGTTTACAATGTCCCATTCTGTCTTATAGATGCCTCATACTGGCCCAAATCCCTACAATAATAAGGGGGAGAAAACACAAGCTCTTTTTTTACGCTCTTCTCTGCTTATAATATTATACCACAAAGCCAACAGAAAAGTTGGTAAAAAGCAGCCCAAAGAGCACTTTGCAGGAAAATGTTGTGGCAAGAACAAGCTTCAAAATGCCTCGGAGAATCAAAGCGGCAGCATGTAGACTACTACTGCTTCAAAATAAAACTACATCCATATATCAGACATTACAGAAGATACTGGACTCCCCCTAACATCATTATGTACCTCAAAAAGGACACTGATAGACTTAGGAAAAGACTTATATAAATGCACATGAACTGCATTAAATGGCCCAAACACACTCAACCAAACTCACTTGAGTCTCACACTCACCAGGCTGTGGTTTTATAGTGGATGAGTCTGGCTTCCTTGGCATGTTTTATCACTAAAGCAGTGGTTACACCTCTCTCAAATCTTTTGTCAGACAGTCTGCTTGAGACAGCCCGGGCTGAAGAGCCTGTCTGTGGTAGCAGTAGATGGCGGATAATAGAAGTGCTTACGTAACACAAGTAATTATATTTGATTAGTAACTCTGTTAGTGTGACTGAATTTAGGAAAAGTAGTTACTGCCTGGGTGTAACTCCAGTTCCGTAAGAGTATGTGTATGAACATGTGTATATATGTATATTTAGATTTCATGTCTTTGTGCGTAGGACGACGCCTTTCATTTACACAGTACAGGTCCGTCCTCTGTAGCCGTGGTAAAACCCACATGATGGACCAACACAGACTTGGTGCTTCAGCTTACATGAACTGTGTCAGGCTCGAGTGGGTTTGATGTAAAAACACCTGTCGAGTTCTGGTCGGGCTCAGTTACCGCTCTCTCTCGTCTGGTTCAGACAGAAAAATGCAGCCCGAGCCACCCGAGAGTCGTGTTGTCGGCCTCTGAGCTTGCGCTTAAGTTTGTGGTTTTCCTAGGATTGAAAGGTTAGACATGCTCTCTGTCGGTTTACAGATACCATCTTTTCCCCCTCTTTGCATTGTGAGGTGTGTATGATTCTGCCCTGCAAGTGTAGACTATGATTGCAGGTTGGGTAACACGGTGCAAACTGATCCTGACACTTGAAACCACAGCAGGCGTTGCTGTAGTAAGATGTCTTGCCTCCATGGTGAGGCAGCAGATTTGTTGCAGGGGTTGCAGCAATCTTGCTTCGTGTTTTGTCTTTCCCCCGACGGTGATAGTGCTGTGCATCATATGCCGGCGCTGACAAACAACTCCGGCTTTAATTAACAAGGCAGCCCCCCGAGGCTCTGCTGCTCATTGGCTGACGCATCCCACGGAGAATGCTTTCTTAATGCCAGTGGGACGTCCCTGGGCCCCGGCTCTCTCTAACTGTCACACGCTGTAGGCGACAGCATGGCTGATAAATGCATGGTCACATTCACGAGCCTTCCCTCTCCCTCGCACACACACACACACACACAAACACAGGACTGAATCTCTACTGTGCATCTGTCCGAGCCATCAACCAGTGACCTAAATATATCCACCAAAGGAAGGTTCCAGTGTGTTGTGGAAGTGTGTTCATGTGGATCTGGAAGCATGGCCATCACATTCTCATCCTCCTCTGAGACTACAAAACTACACTTGTATTCGAGTATTGAGGATCTCCGTGACCCAAAATCAGAAGCAACTGAAGAAAAAGACGTTTTGTCTTTTAAAATGTCAGTAAAAAGTGACACATCAGCATTCCCAGAGACATAGATGATATCTTTAAATGGTTTGTTTTGTCCCACCAACAGTTCAAGACCCAAGATATTCAGTCTGCTTCCTTAAAAAACTAACAAGCAAATGCTAATGTTAGAGAAGCTGGAACTATTGATTGATTTTTTTTTTTACATTTCTGCTAAAAAAAATGACTTAATTGTCAACCATTCTGATGATTATTTGAGTAATTTATTAAACAAATTATCTCATCTCTAAGTATATATGGTGCATATGCTAATTGTGTAAAGGCACTGTGGGTGGGCAGGCACTTGGAACTTTTTAGATACCAGTGCTGGTTCTGACTGGATGTGCAGCAGTAAAAGAACACTGTGGTATTAAAATTCAGCAGAGACACCACAAGTGAATTGAAAAAGCGTGGAGGAAAAAAAAGAGCGTGCATTTGATCCCAGCTTTTAGTAATTGACAGTTTTGGAAGTCAGTGGTATGGGCACAGAGTATTGAAGTTCATAAAAGCACCGGGCAGAAACGAGATGCATCTGTAATTTATTAATTTCGGAGGCTTTCAGCCAGCAACACGGGTCTGATTTTTCTTTGGGGGGATGGTAGTGGGATAAATGCATGCTGGGCCCTGAAGTGTCCTTTTTGAAGAGCTGTCAGTTGTCTATTCTGAGGTATCACTCCACAGTCTGAATGCAGCCGCACATAAAAACCTCAAAAATAAGAGCCTCTTTGTTTTCGGGGACCGTGGCTGGTGAGGAATTGCTGAAATGTGCAGACAGAACAACATAGCTGACACATATTAAGTGGCACATAAAAGCACGTGGGTAGCTGGTTGTAGGCATATATATCCATTTCCTGCTTGTCGTCCCGAGCTGTCTTCCATCTTCCTGTCTCAGTGTTTTCATTGCGGTGAATGACAGGATGTAATTACGCTCTGATTAAGATGCTGTCTCTGAGCCAGCGATAGATTAGGAGCTGCACTGTTAGAAGGTTCCCCGGTAATTATCCACTGCTGATTTGTCCCCCCCGCTTTGCCTTTCATAACCCCTCTCCGGTTCCTCGACTGCTTGATTAATGTGTGTTATTAAACAATGTTAACAAAAGACATTTCATTTGAGCAGTTCGAGAAAAAGAAAATTATTTGGAGATAACCTCATAGTTGTCATTCAGCTGAGGTATTTTCCAACCCCGTGATTTTGGTTAATATATAATGGCGTACTTGGCCGCAGGAGCTCTGTATGAATGAGTAGCAGACGAGGGACTGTGAAGGATTTACAATGATAATAATGGAACCTAAATAGAGAGGGCACTCTGTGAGTGGCTCATTAAGTAATGGCTGTTTTTCCTTTTCAGTTGTGTCCTTCGCTGACAGAGCTGTGAAAGCCTGGCTTGCTTCAACCTTCACATCACTTGAAACCCTTTTCCACATTTTGTTTGCATGAGAGTGCAGGTCATTTTTTCCAGCCTTGCAGACTTATTCAGCACAAAGGTCTGTTGACTGGTCCTACTGAGTTGTCTGACGTGGGGAAGTATTAATACCAAGATTAACAATGCTGTCCCGCAATTGGCTTGGACATGTATATGTATAGGCATTGACAGCCTTGATAGCCAAACGGTTACCATGCATGCCAAATGGGCATATTGACTTTGCAATGTCGCCAGTTCGCTTCCGGCCAGTGACCTTTGTTGCATGTCATACTCTCCTCTCCCCTGTTTTGTGCCTGTTATTGTCTCTGCTGTCTAATAATGGTAATAAAATAAAAAAAAGTCAAGGTCAGGACTGGTCTTGTTACCATATTTCTCATTATTAGATTTTATTAACTGTGTAAACTTTCACTTTGTGGTAAGCCAATAATAACACAGTCTTTTTGCATACTTGACCACATATGTTTTTTTGTTTTTTTTTAATTACCACTGTGTATCTTTTTGACATTTAAAAAGTTAACAAGGACCGGAGGTTAGAGTCTAATGGTCAGTATACACTGTTGTGTGAACTGGCTGCGCCTGCTGTTTACAGATAGCAGTCAAGTGCTGCCCAGCAGCTAAGATAGAAAATAACAGTCGGAATATCTCAATTAAACACTTAGTACATCACATTTGCACGCCACTAAATGTGGGCAGTAGAGTTTCTCCCTCTAGTCCCTCCTCAGCCCATAGACTTAAATTGTGATTACGTCATACATGTTTAATAGTATAAAGTGAAATAAAAAAAAAGTAATCCCCCATGAATCAAAAATGTATAAGAAGAACAGTAATTTTGGCTATAAAAGAAAAAGTGGCCACTGGATTAAATTGGAAGCAATGTAGTATGATGGTTGATTGTACATTCATGAGATACTGTCACTAAATCAAAACTGCAGTGAGTTGGATTTAGCTTTGTAGAAACGGATTCACTTTAAAGTTGACTTAAAATACTACACCCTATTTTTGGCAACAATATGATTTTATAACGTCTTAGAAAATTGTAACTAACTCACCAGATGTACAGAAGGAGTATATTTACGCAGCATTCCCTAAAAATGTGCTAGCGTGTCTATTTGACCCCATTCCAGCGGTCAAAGCTCCAACACTGGGTGCCAGGTTGAATATAATACATAAGAAAAACACTTTCAGAACTAAATAAGATCTGAAAATAGAGAAGTAAGACATTACAGGACTTTTGAAACCCCTAAAACCACAACTACAATGTACTATACAAGATCTAAGTTTGGATAATTCAATTTGGGACTTTAATGGTAAGCCTGGAGAGGATTGTGAAGCATGGTAATGCTGGCACAAATTTTTAAGTCATCCAAACACTGCAGATTACAAATCAGCCTCCAGCCCATGTGGTCATGTTTTCAAGGAGGGCCTCGTTTTTCAAGGCATGACTCACGCAGTCGTGACATTGCGCGGAGTCTTGCTGCATGTTTTCTTAATAGATCGCTGTTGGTGTGAAAGCAATTAGCGTTAACAGTTGTTGACATGCTCTTCTGTTACCGACACTCGCTACCAACACCAGCTCTGAGGGGAATAGTCTTTATAGGCCAAGTGATGCTGACAATAATTGCTCAGCACTCGGCTCCCCGAGTGAAATAAGATACGGTGATATGTTAGTCTGCAATTTATTGCAGCTCATTGTTTGCCGGTATGTTGATTGTATTCACGGCACTTAGCCCTTTTTCTTTGTCTGTGCGTTTATGTGTGGGTGCAGGCGAAGCCAAATAAGGCCCTGTTTCAGTTTTTTTGTGTGATAGCTTTGGCAGCCATATAACAAACTGTGGCCAAGATAATAGAGCTTAGATAAGAGGGTGGTTATGCAATGTGGAATTTCTCTCTTTCCCACTGCCACTTCTGCTCCATTCACTGTCTGGATGACATTTGCCTGACAACTCTGTGCTGAGCTGCCACACTCAGTTTCCCTCAGCTGAAATGAAGCACCTTGTCGGCCATCCACACTTTGCCCGCACGTACGAATCTGAACGTCTTTGTTTGGCAGGCGGAGGAGTTTGTCATCGTTGATATAGTGATGTCCTTTCACCTACAGCACGCCAGTCTATCATGCTGAACGTTGGATAACGGCCGGTCATTGTTATCCACCGCTATGATAGGAAATGATACGGGGGCTGTAGCGCAGTTTGCCTGTTTCACTGTGAGATGCTTTTATTAATTAATTATTGTCAGATATCAGAACAACAATCTACATGCAAAATATATCCCTGCTTTGATGTGGGAGGTATTTGGGCTAATTCTCCTATCCTGATTTTTCCATGTTGCTAAACTTTGTGGTTCTATTAAATGGGTATTTTCATTGAATATCTCACACGTTATAAACTTGCATTACCAGATAAAATTATTTTAAAAAAATACAATTTAATACATACTTGGCATGAATATTAAAGGATCGATTCTGTATGTGTACGTTACCACAATACTTACATGTAGCCCTGGGAGATATGGACAAACCTTTATATCTGAGTGTAAACACAGAGGGCCGACGCTGCAAGAAGTCGGAACTGGAAGCCGCAGGAAAAAATGCATTGCATATGTCCTCGTAAAGACATTTCTTTCTCAGAAAAAAAAACAACATTAGCATAATGGAGTGAGTGGGGCGAAAGAGGTGAAAGTCTTTTAATTTTTCGCCTTAGAGAATATTAAGTGACTCACAGTAGGAGTACTTCTATGACATGGATGGGCATGAGGCTCTGATATTTGATAAAGATAACTGAGGTACAATCTTTTGTGCATTAAATACATAAGCAGAGAAGTTAACTCCCAAAGTGCACTTTGGGAAGAAATATCCAATCATCAAGCTTGAAATTGCATTATGTGCTGCTGTTAAAGCATGTGAAAGCTAGCTACTACGCCCGTGAGATAACTGATCATTTGATCTGCCGCTCGGTTTCTGGGTCAGTTTTGAATGAATTCAGGTTGTGGGTGGTGAAACAACTAATTTTTTTTTTCGCCACCGTTCAGATTCTGACATAAGACTCGTGGGTATTGTAGTGTTCGAAGTCATCTGCCAGAATAAAATGACAAGCTAAACATGATTACTCAGAATTCAAATAAAAAAAAAAATCAGAGATGGTGGTTTAACATAAACTTATATGATAATAAAAATTTCTGAGAGCAGCAAAATAACTCTACAACCCTATTTGCGACTGACCAATGCATTTGTCTGACTCAATCTTTAAAATGCATACTAGTCCAGAAGGAGGACTGTAGATGAACACATCATTTATCAGCTTATATATAAGGTACTGCTGGGCAATATGACCTCAGATTAATATGTCAGTCTTTTGAGGGTATCTTATGATACACCGAACAAATTATGATAGTATTATGTAATGACATCACTTTGCTGTAACTCAGCCTTTAAATCCAGGAGAAGAAAAAACTTGTGCCATATAATAACAATCTAAGACAATATATTGTATCAGACTGTATCATGGCAATTCTATGATAATGATACATAGCCCAACCCTCATGGAAAATAATTATTATAGAAACCCTCATACTGTACATTGTAATAAGTTGAAGTAAGTTTATCACTCTCACTATTATTGTTATAGCACAATTGGAAGTAGAAGCAGCCGCAGCATGGTTTACCCTGGGTTTCAGTGGAGAATGTCTTGTGGTCGACATGCTGTTTTAGAGGCTCTGCCTGCCAAAGTTGAATTAAAGTGCAAATACTAAACCCTTCTGGGTTCTTATTATGTGTTTCCTTATCCTGGTAAATGTTACATTTTTACCTCACATGAATATAGCAAAATTAGAACAATCTTGGAATCCAGGTCCCCCGTATTGGTCAAACCTTTGTTCAGTGACTCAGACACTTAGCAATCCTTATAAATTAATGTGCAAGTCAGCATTCTGGCTTTGTGCTTAGCAGAGTAATGTGAGAGAGAATGTGTTTGAGACATAATGGGATATATTAAAAAAAGCATATGTAACACTGCCAATGTAGTAAAACCTGCAAGGGCAAGACAAGCTCCGTCACCCACAGCAAGATCTGGCAAAGGAAAGCACTGTCAGAGTTTGTCTCCTGTACTCTCCGTCCCTGTTGTTCTGCTCACTTTCTTCTTTCCTTACACACTGCACAGACAGGTGCACACATCCACCGATGACTTCTCCCTTTTTCTTTTCTCCTTTCCGTCTGCAGGTTGTTTACCCGTAGATCAAAGGCAGTAAAATGCATCTACTCCCCTCTTGCAAACAGGCCACACAGCTCATTTCAGAGAGGCCACTTTGTCAGCGCGTCTGAATCGAGGACAAGCACCTTAGAGCCAGGAGGGCTTTACCCACGGGCGCGGAATGAGATCAAAATTACACACAAACACACACGATCGCACTCTCGGAGCCGGAGCGCAAGGCCAGTTGTTGAGTCAATAAGGAAAACAGGCAGCATATGAGAGTGCGAGAACATAAACAGAACTCTGCCAAGCTACTGTTTGCATTCCACATCTCTTGGACTCGTAGCATACCAGCTACTCTTGCGGTGTGTAGTTCAAATACCAAGCTATTCATAGCCGCACTGATATTATTATTTGTCATGATGCAAATGTTTGTTTGACAATGGGAAACCATTACACCAAAAGAAAACTTTATGCACCATTTCATCCAATATTTTGGACGGTATTAATGAAACGTTCAACCTCAAAAGTAGTCACAGCATTCATTTCCTTGTATGAAGAATGATACCAGCACTACATCATGTGTAGGATGCATCACCACACAGAGCTACTCTATGCGCTTGAGATAATGAGATGAGTTTGACGTAATTTGAAGAAATTCTATGGAATCCCTAGAAGGCCAATTTGGAAAACGGTTCATGAAAAATTAAACATCACTTTCACTGCTTTTTGCTTGTTAGGTGGCACGTTGGTTAATGCTTTATTATAGCGTTAGTCTCAGTTTGACTGATCCCAGTTGAGAAACCATCCCTCCTTTCATTGTACAGAGGGCCTGCTGTGGTTCCAGACCACAGTACAGTAGATGTAACTCTTGAGAAAGCATGAACACGTATCGTACTGCAAGAATCTTTAATTAACCTTTGTGGTAAAATGTGTGGTATTTTCTTTGAACAACTCTGTATAGACCCTGCCACACTTAGTTTTCACTGTATGGTATGTAGTGAAAGAGCAACTGATGTTACTGTCTGCAACAGGTTTGTAACACAGCAAATGTTAAACTTGTAAATGCTAGTGCTCCGTTATCATGACTGCCACTAGAAATATTCTATACAACATACAAACCAGGATATTTTGTCTTACCAGTGTGGGTCTTAAGGGGGCTTTAGAACTGATTCGAAAAGTATGATACCACTCAACAAGATTGAACCCTGCTTTACTCTGATGATTACATTTAATATTTCCACTCCTCTGAGGTCACAGCAGGTAGGCAGCGCAAGCCGCGTCGCCTATCTGTAGCTACGCAGGAGGTTGCGCATCCGCGGCTTCCCCCCAACACGGAGTCAAATGAGATCCCAACAATTCGCAGGCACTTTGTTATCAGCCGTTAATGGGACACTTTGTGGGAATGAATACCTCCCCTCTCTTCCAGTCGGCCTTCCCCAAGGCTCGCTATCAGTTCTCCAAATGTGCCACCGGTGTGAAGCGAGCATGGGGGGTTGTATTCCAGCTTCCTGCTTAATTGCTTCCTGGCAGCAGCAGTAAGCTTGTTCTCAGTACATAAATCCTCCTATTTTCATTTATCTGCTCCAGGTGTAGATGAAACAATTCCCCCACTGGATAATCATATTTCCCCTTCCCGCTTGCCAAGACGCTGAGAGGGAGATGGAGGCAACCAGCCCCTCCCCCTCGTACCCACTGCACACACTGTTGTCTGTGTGCGTGTGTGTGAATTGCTCTCCTTGGCGTTTCAATTTGCACAATAATACAAGAGGTGGGAAACGGTTACAGACAGTGACAGGCTACACCAAAGGGGGTGGTGGGTGCCAGTGTGTGTGCATGTGTGTGTGTGATAGCTGGTGCCACCCGGAACAGAGCACCCAGTTAATTTGCCAGTCATACATTTAATTAGTAAGTCAGTCAATCAATCAATCAATCAATCAATCAATCAATCAATCAATCAATCAATCAATCAATCAATCAATCAATCAATCAATCAGTGTGTACACAGTAAGCTTGCACACTCAGTCTTCTAGTTAGTTAATCAGTCAGTTAGTGATATCAAGCAGCTTCATCACATGCTCTCTAAAAAGGTAACTGACAGAAAAGATTGAAGGATTTAATTCCAAAAATGTTTTCTCAAATCCAAACTCTGATCGATTTTATGAAAAAATGCAAATCACACATTTAGTTTTGTGCGGCTTGCTTTCATAGTTAAACCTTGCGTTTTTTTTCTTCCAACGTGAAAGTTGTGATTTGTGTGTTGTCCCTGCCTTCCCCTATCATTCTCTCCTCTCCCGCTCACTGATATGGCATAAAGCCGTGTTTTATGACTGGCAGAACAAGCCTGTATTTTCTCGTAGCTGCCAGTCACTTTGGTAGCCTGTGGCATTGCCTTTATCAGTTCTGAAGCCTATAAATGTAACTGAGGGTCACATACCTCTGGAGGCCTCTCCGAGCCTCTATAGCTGCAGGCAGGAATGTTAAAACCACGGGCAGGCTCGGTTTGTGTCTCTGCTGTCGTGAATTGAGATCTACTGCTGTGGATCCATGTGAAGGTACAGCTTGCTTCATGCAGTGCTTTATGTGTGATAGAATGCATCCCCATACAGTGCTCTTGAACATATTGTTGTAACATCCTCTTGTTTCATAGTTTAAAGAGTAGCAAGACTGTATTAATCTGTTGACCTTTCCGGGAGAAGGTTAATCATTTTCCCCTCCAGATCGTTGACAGCAGGATCAAAGTGCAAGCCAACACCTCCAAAGCTGCGAGGGATTCAGAGTTCCTCCTGAAGAGCACTTTAGCGGGCGCGCAACCCACTTGACATTGTGACACGCTCAGGACCGTCATTAACAAATCCACTCTTACTTATTGGCCTTGTAACCAGATCCGTGACAGGAAACTCCTGCAGACAAAAGAGGCAAAAGTGAGCTAATGTGTTTTTGGGCCAGCCAGTAAAAAAAACAGCAGGCATTGTTTGGAGTAGAAGGCACAATGGTGTTTCTGTTCAAAAGGCAGCACAAGTGAAAGCTTGTCAGAGCGAAGGAAAGTGAGGGTGAGGAGACAGAGGGGGAGAGAAAAGCACGTGCTCACAAAGGCAACCTGTTAGAGTGCTGGCACTGGTTATTTAACCTGCGAGGCACTGCTGTCAAGCTCGTAGTGTGGAGTTGGGCTGTTTTCGGCACTAGTTTACTGTGTTTGCTATGTCTTCTTGTTTTTTTGTTCACTCTTTCCTATTCTTGCTCATTAAATCTACAGCATAATTAATGTTCTCAAAGTGGACTTGTGTTGACCTATTACTGGAAACGATGTCTGTTAATCTACTCAATTCAGCCGCTGGCTGTGGAAAGCCCATAAGCTAATGGAATCCTGATGTGGCATTTTAACAGTTTCAACACATCTAGGCATTGAGCATGCATACCTCTTGTCTCTTTGTCCACTGTGCAAAATTTAGATGGCTAGATGTACTGAAGATGTGTAGAGCCTGTTACTGTTGCCCTTTATTGTGGATGGAGTCATTTACAGCTCATATAACAAATGGGCTGTGCACTTGTTTTAAAGTTGGTACATGAATAGTCATAAGTCCAAGAAAATGTTTTGACCTGGATACACGTCATCCTGCAGTGCCCTCAGTGCAAACTTTCACCCAGATCTGTGACTCGTCAACCTTTGCATGCGTCAGCAGATTAACCTTGTTATGTCCAAACATGATACTGATGTTTGCTGCATGATTATATTACTTTTAGCATTGTTGGGAAGGAGACCCAGCCACTGTTACTGTCACCACTGCTCCTGCTTGGCTCAGCTGCTTCTACATCTGTTTTTTTTCCATCCAGCCTCAGGCAGCAGCCAGGCACAACTTTGTTAATGCTGGGCTATCATTTATCTGTTTATAACAGGGTTGTTTGCTGTCCCAAGGTCACATTACAATTGTCACAATAAACTGCAGTTCATTGTATTCACCCGTTTCTTCAGAAGCCTATGGGTGCTGCCATGACATGATAACTATTTCCGCCGGCGGTTTTCTGTTTCCGGGTGCCTTGCTAACTGCGTGACTGACAGCCGCCGCCAAGCTAGCCCAAAACAACGAGTGTTATGTCATAAACGCCAAATAGTTTTTAAAATGAGCTCAGGTACAACATGTGCCGTTGTCGGGTGCCACAACAATTCACGAAAATTGAAGGTTTTTTCAGAAACTTCTTGTGTAGAACATCAACAACTTCGACAAACATGTCCGTGCCCTGCTCCCTGCACGCCATGCCGAGGAAGGAGGAACGGAGACTAACGTGGCTCGCGGCTTTAAGACTAAAATATTCCCTGAAGAGAGTTTATGTTTGCTCCTTCCACTTTGTCGATTAAAAGCCCACTGAACTGCAGCCTGCATGACTACATGACTTCCCTAACCCGGCAATGCACAAGCTTCCACCTGTCTCCGCGACTCCACTTTCCTTCAGCGTTATCCACGCTGTATGTTTAGCTTGATTGACGCTCTTGCTGGGCTCTACTGCTGTCTTCAGAAATATAAACTCACTGTGTTTCTTCAACAGTACTTTCCCTATTGTGTTACTGTGCAGGTAGTTGTATGCTTTTGCTGTGCTTTTGTAATTCTTTGCCATCAACACCTTCAGAAAATACAAGATATTTAACTATGTTGTTTGCTTAGCGATAGTTTTACATACTCATACACACCAAAATCTCTTTTTTCCCAGAGGCATCCCTGGGTAGAATCTGTTCATCCCAAACATTTTTTCTATTGTGCTATAGGCTACTTTACCCTCAAACCTTGGCTTGAAACTCAGTAGTTACCGTAGCACACCAGATGTAATGGACTGAGCTGATAGTGACGTGAGAAGAAAAAGGTAAAACATCTCTGGTGAACAGAAGCTCACATTCAAGTTGCCCAGATACAGTTTTCTTGCTGCTGCATATCTTTTTGCGAATTTAATTTCAAAATGTCCAAATTGCACAGATGTCGGATATGAGTTGTATAGCTAAAGGTTGTTAATACATTACTTCTGCTCTCCTGTTGTATAATAGAGCACAAATATCAGCAGGGGTAGCTGATTGCAAGTAAGTGAAACAAGATAAACAACTTGCAGTGCCCTCTCTCTGAAGAAATGAGAGTTTGAAAGGTCTTATATCAAACACACTCTTCAAACTTGGCTTTGTTCTCTGTAAACTTTATACTTTACCTGACAGGTGGTTATTAGCCAGATTGGTAACACTAGCTAGATGACCGATGAGGAGTCATATTCCCCCCGGTATGTTCCCTTGAAAAATATTTCGGAGGACGTTTTTCAACTCATAAAAACGTAAAAATTGACATGTACCAACTTAATGATTAATCCTCCCGCCCCCATGACTTGATCATTAAAGTATTTCTAAATTCTCACCTCTCAGTGAATGAGTGCTCTGTGTATGAAATGACAGACTCCCCAGCCTTAAATATTTTATCTTTTGCTATGGTATAAAGTGTCACAGACCAGCCGGGTTGAAAAACCTGGCATCACAGTAAATAATGTCTGCTTTTACATGTATTGGTCTCAGCCAGCCATAAGCAATCAGAGTTGCATCATTCAGGTTCAGGTCCAGTTGGTATGTGAAACACAAACAGTTTACTGATTCTTCGGTCAGGAATTTAGCATAGCATCACAGCTACAAGGACATCCTGAGTCAAGCAGTTGAGCAGTTGCGGTAGTCAATATAATTATTTTTAGTGGATTAATTGTTAGAATGATTGAAATCTGGACAGGAATCCGCCAAGGCTGTATGGACTCCCTAACCCTGCAGTGGAAACGCTGCCTGGTTTCTTTACACGTTGTGTTTGTGGTGGGTCTGAGAGGCAGCCTGTCAAAGTTAATCAGCCTACAACGACCAGCTAAAAACAGACATCCTGACTGTAGTGTGGTTCACACAGAGCGAGAGACACACACGCACAAAGGCAAGCCAGGCAAACCTGCAGCCTTTCAAGTACATGTTAATGCGCATGTACTGCATGCATAAAAGATAAAAAAAAGAAGAGCTGTGAACAGATTTTTCTTCCGCCGGCAAGTCATTAATGGAGGCACAGTTAATGGTGACTCTGACTGAACCTACATAGATACAATGCTGTGCTACAGTCTTTGAGCTAAAGCTTCAATGGGATTGGATGCCTGAAGACATTTATTCAAACAAGATGAACTGTGGATCCCTCCTTGCTTCCCCCCAGTTTCTCCCTGTAATGCATTGTTGCAGGAAGAGGAGATAAAAAGAGAAGGAAAAATCTTTTCCTCACTGGCTCTTATTACCTACACTACCTACCAGGATATGGTATATTTGATTCTAGTGCAAACTAGAATAAAGCTTTTATATAAGTCTGGCTGGTGAAACGAGGGACATGTCAATGGATGAATCGCTTTATCTCAACACAACTATCTGCTTTAGCAAAGTCAAGCTTTGTGGAAAATTTGGTCTATTGCTAACATTTCCACCAACATAATGCTGACATTGGATATTGAAGCACCACTGAGAAAAAAATTAAACCATATTCTGCTGTTATACTCAGTCCACCGCTTCAGTCTGGACTGAAATACCTTAACAACTGTTGGATGGATTGCTATGAAAGTTATGAAAGACAGTAATGGCTCTCAGGGGATGAAACTTAGCAACTTTGTTTATGTGTAGCGCTAATTAGCTCATTATGGCATGCTAACACACGAAAGTAAGATGGTGAACATGGTAAACATTAAACTGTTAGCACAATCATTCTGAGAATGATACCATGATAGTGTCAGCATTTACCTGAAACCACCGCTGTGCCTAAGTACATCCTCACAGAGCTGCTGAAAGGTAACAGCATCCCCAAATTCATCTATTTCCTGTCCTATTTGTCAACTGTATTGATGTGATTAATAAATCAATGTGATTATATCTAATGTGCCAAAAATAGTCCTCTTCAAGTTGCTCAGGATTCCCACGTGAACTAAATGTCTGAAATGTTAAAGGAGAATGAGCCGAGACATGTACACATATGCAGCGCAGCGGCGTCATTAATCACTCATTCACCTGGCATTGGCGAAGCAGCACACTTTAAATGGTTTTAAATCAGTTGTGGCCTCAGAGCAGGCAGCCAAATAATGGTCCCCATAATCTCCAATCCAAAGACTGCAGTAAATGGGGTGTATGGCAAGTCTGCTGCTAGTTCCTCGCTGGATATGCTTGTACATACATATCACAGTAAAACGGCGAACCGTAAATAACTCTACCTACTGTGTTTGTGTATGTGTATCTGTGTTTGTTTGTGTATGTAATGGAGCCTTTCCATCAGCCTCAGCTGCAGAGAAACAACCAGCCTGCAATATATGAAATGTCTCCTTGTGTTGTTGTTAATCAGCCACTAATTGGTATGCAGGCCAAGCAGGGGGAACGCTGGCATCAGCCCACGCTCGTAGGGACATAACAGAGAATTACACCCATATCGAAATACCAGCAGAAGAGATATGGTGAGCCAATGTAATATGCAGATGTAGAGCCAGTAATAATGAAAACAATAATGAGAAGCTTCGAAATAATAGCTAGGAGTCACTCTGGACAATCAGACCTCTGTCAAGGCTGGATGATTAGAGTGTTTGTTTATTATATGTCACCAAAGATCATTTTGAGCTGAGGGCAGTCTCCAGCAGATTTAACCAAACTCCAATGTTGTTATTGTGAAAAGTCATACAGCCTCCTTTCAGATGTCTTGCAGCTGATAACAGATATTTTGAGTAGACATACATTTTGATAATTCTGCTCACAGCTGGTTCAAATCATATCCATCATGTAGAATTGAGATTGCCGTTGCTGGTGCTGTCAGATCAAGTCCCCAGTTGCTCGATAAAGGTGTCCCACAAGGATAAACTTTAGCCCCCTTGCTGGTGACTGCTATTTATTTATTTCCAACGGAGCATTACTTACATTACTATGCTGATGGTACCAACTATTGGCTGCTGCCTACTTGACACTCTCTAGAAAACAGAACTGCCTTTCAGGACCTTTAGCCCTCATTATTCAAAGCCAGTTCATTGCATTAAAAAGACAAAACATGCATTTAACAAAAACGCAGTGGGTTGAGCTTCTGGCTCTGACCTCATGTTGAAAAAGTTGCTCAAGAACTGCAAATTATATTGGGATTTTGAACCTGAACAGCGCTTGTTTCTTTTTTATCTTCAACAAAACTATTGTTGATGCTGCTGTCTCTACTCATAACCCACTAGAGGTTATTTCAGTGGATTCACTGGTCAGTTTGTTAAATTTATAGCTTTCTAGGATTCTGAGCATCCTTAGTTGCGCTGAAAGTGAACAGCCAGGACACTGCTTCACAGAGTGAAGCTTTAAAAGGTCTGCCTACTTTTTAAGAGTGGTAATACTAAGCCTTGCATAATAGAGCTTGATCACAGTCTGACACCCTACAAAACGAGTCATCCTCTGGGTATGAGGAGAATCTACGTTTTTATATTGAGTGTCCAGTCATCAGTTTTTGAGATACCTGGCTATGGACCAGAGGGTTTGTCTTGGGGGCGGAATTGTATTCTGATGATGTTATTAGACTAATGGTCATAAAATTAATTGGGTATCATCCTGTGGGTACCACAAACTATACACACCAAATTACACAGCAATCTGGTCAGTAGATGTAAAGATATCTCTCTCTTGACTAAACTATTGGCCTGATGGATGGTGCCCTCGGGAAGCCCCATCGCCAGCAAGGGGGAAGGAAATCTCAGCAGTCATTTACCTGCAATTGATTTGGTCTGTTGTGTTTGATTGCATCATTACTTTGTTATTGGTCACTGCTTTTTGTCAATGGGAAACCCTTCATCTGAATGGAATCTCCATTGATCCCTGATATATTATATCATGATACACTCAGGGAGGTTATCTGTTTCAATTCTGCAAGACAACATCAAAACGCTGCTTCGAAGAGATAGAGACACCAAACAATTTTCTGATTTGGTATGTAAACTGGCACAATTAGAGATAACAAATAATGTCAGTTATGTAAAGCTTCAATTTAGCAAGATAACTACGTGTATGCATGTGTGGAATTTCAATGGAGCCCCTCACAATTGCAACAATAACAATTTGTGTATTGCTTTTTTTTGCGAAACTGTCACATAGTGATTTACACAGGATGAAATGATAAAAATAAAAGTCCATTACATTAGATGAAACTTTAATGATTCTTGTGGGGAAATTGGGTCATCACTGCCGCAGAGAACAGGATACAGATGAGGACAAGACAAATATGGAGCACTCAAGATGTGAGTTGTAATATAACACATCATCCATGTTGAGATCAAACCACATTAAAAAGTCAATGAACAACATCATCAGACAATATAACAATAAAACATCTGCAAAAAATAGTTTAAAAAAAGCCTGTTTGTGTGTCAAACATTGGCTCTTGAATCTACTGAGACAAACCCTTGTAGTTGTTTCAGGGTTTCTGTGGGCCGGTAGCTGCTGGATGTTATATGTTGGGGAGGCCATATTGCTTTATGCTGTTACTGTGATCGTCTCTTCAGATATACAGGAGATGAAGAGCACTGCAGATAGCACGGAACAGCCCCGTGTAAATCTTTATTATCCCTGAAGGGCAATTTGCTTCACACCAACTCGAAATGAACACACAGCAGAGATGTAACAGGTACGCCACACCGCAACACACAAACTCCAGGAGTCAGTATGTGTTGCAATAAATGTGTGGAGAACAGTCGCAGTCAGTATCTGCTGGTGAGAGCTGTGGGAATATAACATGATGGTGGTGCAATTAAACACCATGTTCATACGCGGGAGGTTTCTCATGCTGAGCTAGTGATCCAAACGGATGTTGGAGAATTTGTTATAGTGCTGAGTAAAGATTTGACACTGATAGGGAGATCTTGTCTATGTCTCGGTACACTGGCGGTTGTGACTTGGCGTTAGTTTAGGTGGTCTTGTCTACAACACTGCTTGACACTGCTATATCCACTGTTTTGGCTTGGGTGCTTCTAGATGTGTTTTGCATCGTTTTATAGTCTTGTCCCACTGAAGGTTTTTTGGAATGTTTAGAGCTTTAAATCATAAGGACAGTGGGTTTCAATCTTCTCATTGTGCTGCCAATATGTTGTGATGTTAAGTCGACAGAAGGCAGCTCATTTACAGTCTGTTTAGTCTGCTGTCACTGGATCATCACAGCATGCTGAGTGTTTACTTCAACGTTGCTTTGTAACAATGGTGGTCCTGGCCTTTGGTTCTATGTTCAGTTATGGCTTTAATGCACTTTTTCGTTTGGATATCATTGTAATCATTTGTGTCACTTCAGTATTTTACCTCTTTGATGCTTGTGAGTAGAGGCTGTACCGGCTTGAATGCTGTTTTTTTTTCTCGATAGTGTCGCTTTTGTTTCCCACGGTCCGGAGCACTGTCGGTTGTGAGCTATGCTATTTTGGAAGGAAGAGCTCATCTGGCTGGGGATCAGTTTCCAGACTCATGCTGGTAATGTGGGTTTGCGGCTTCAGCGGTTGAACTGGTGACTGGCTTGCATCTGTCTGTCTGTTTGACTGACAGCACTTTGTCAGTTCTTAATGATCTGTGTCAGTGTAATACCTGCACAGCAATTATTTTTAATTAGCGTGCTTTGTTACATCGATGCCTTTTTAATCACCCAGGCTAAAACCAACAAAAACGACAGGAAATACCTAATATATAATTTAAAGATATGATACATTTAAATAGACACAATTCCAAAATATGGTGGAGAGTTTTGTCTCAAATCTGTCGAGCTCCTGCACAGTAGACTATTTCCCTTTTTGTAGAATGAGTTTGTAATGTAGCCACATTCAATAAAGCACTTTTCAAGTAAGTGCTGAGGTTTGGCCCTTTGGCCTTACTTCACAGGATCTGCCTTTGGCTGTGTCTTCAGAATCTTTCGCATCATCTGTGATTGTGCTTGATAAGTAACAGATGATATCCTAATCTATCGCTGCTGTGCACATCAACCCTGTTGTCTTGTCTTCATCTGCAGATTATGTGTTAATAGCAGACTCACAAGGTTGATCCTATCATCATCAACATAATCATTTCAGTAGTCAGGAAATGTGAACTTTTGCAGGACTCAGAAACTAGTACTTTTACTTGGTGCTAACTTTTATGTTACTTTAGGACTGAGAATCAGTAAGGGATAGGTATTTGGCATCCATGACTGTTCACATTGCCTGTCTATTTCTTACTCATTCTTAAATCAAACACACGTGATTGCCTAAAAAATACAGTCTCAAAGCAACATTAGGTATGAGGTAAACACATTTGTTGTTTATGCCACACAAGTTCTTTAACAGCTGCTCGCATTAAGACACTAAAGATTTGAAAACATCTCTTGTTAAATGACAATGATATCTTTGGGTATCATTATAATATTTAGCTGAAGCTCTGGTATTGTATTGGCATTAGTACATACTGTAAAATTACAATACCCTGCTTGGTTTTTTAAACTAATATTTTGCGAATAAAGCTGCTTAAAATAGATAAAGCCAGCTGCAAAGATTCAGGATGTTATCCCTCTGTGGATGGATCAGTGTCTCCATTGGGTACCATGAAACCCTTTTTAGTGGACATCAGAGGTGAAAAATCCAACAGTAACAGTTGTCTCTTCTTTGCATGTGTGTGTTCATCAGGTTTATTACACAGACCTCAGTGAAATGATTAGAGCTCCCTAATCATCCCTGGAGAAAACAGGAAGAAACACTATTGAAGTCCCACCCTCACATCCTCCCTCTGGTTGTACTGAATACATATTTTTGATATAAATCTCCGACTGGCTGACAGGAGCCAGAAGCTCTGGTTGAAAATTTTAACAAGATGTTTCATCCCTCATCCTCGTCCTTCTCTCTCCCTCTCCTTAACCACTTTCCGCCTCTTCCTCCTCTTCCATGTACTCTCTCCCGTCTTGCATTCTTCCCCCGAGCGTCCTTGTCAGTGTCAGAGTCAGCTGATGCTATGGAGAAAAGAGGCGAGGTCAATAGTTTGTCTCCCTGGCTTATAAATAATGTGACTCAGAGGCTGACAGAATGAGTTTGGATGGCAGCAGCAGGGATAAAATGGCTGGAATATTTTCTTCACCACCGGCCCTCCCCCCCTCCACTCCCCGGCTTGACTTGTTTAATCTAGGTGACAAATACTTGTCTGACCTTGCTGCCGTGTTTCTTCCCTGTTTGTTGTTGTTTTGGGGAGTTTTTCTCCTTCTCCCCCGTCACTGCTGGCGTTTTAGCTGAGCAAGGAAGTGTTTTCTTGTCAAAGAGCCATGTAATCGCATTACCCTCCACATGTGTTTTGGTTTAGAAAGTCAGAGTGTGTGTATGTGTGTGAGTGTGCATATGCTGTGTGGGCTGCTGCAGGAATTTCAATGCAGCAGGATTAGACAGACACACACAGGCACAGCGGCGCACTCTGCCTGTACGCGTGTTTGAAGCGGTTAGGGTGGGTATGCGAAGTGCGTGTGCGCTCATGCTTACGTGTTGACTTTTTGTGCACACACGCATGAACATGTCCTCGAGTGTTTGTGTTTACCGATGCCACAGGGTGCACACGCTCCATTGGGATTCGAGTGTTACAGTCCACTGCTAGCTGCTACAGCCGGGGCCCAGGAGACTTCTGCTGCACTGTAACCGAGCAGCTCAGGGGAGAGGAATGGTGGAGGGTGGGGGTGGAGATTTCCTGTGTTGCCCACGCTGCTCGGGGTGAACACCAGTGTCAAGCGTTGGGTTACAGGCTCTGCGCGGCGGTTGTGAACGCAGCAGTGATTCTGTCTGTGCATTTGTCTCAGGAATACGTGCATACAAACGTGCTTGCAACCATCATTGCACCTGTGCTAAATCACTGATAAATATCAATTTGTTTATTTATTTGATGTTAATTTGGTGAGTGATTTCTGGCCAAAATTAAACTTGGCAGTTGTTGTGGTGGGGTTTGTGTCCTGTCTGCAGGTGTCTGTACTATGTCAAATCACCACCCTGTAACACTGTGTGTGTGTGTGTGTGTGTGTATAACTTGCGATAAATAAACAAATATTGAAGTTTGCATATTATTACTATATACTATATCGTTAATGATGGCTCACCTTAGTTTTGAATTGTTCGTGTAGGTCTTTATGGTGGTATTGCAGGTGGTACCTTTGTTTGTAACAAGTCGTCTCTCCTGAACCCAAAGTAAGTCTAAATAGCAGTGTGACAGAGCAGCTCCGTCACTAATTGTGGGCAGCACATATGCACACACACGGCATATTTCTCTGCGGTGTCGCTGGCTGCAGGACACACACACACACACACACACCCACCCGACACAGTTCTCTGACCCATTCACGTCAGAGTTAAAAACATCCCGTAATTCATTCCCTTAACTGTTTAGTAGCATAATCAAGGGTGCACACTTGTTCATCCTACTAGTTCCTGGGTACACACATACATACTCAAACAATCAGCACACACTTGCTTTCACCACAAGGTCTTCGTCGGCCACATTTTCATGGCTTTTCTCTCCTCCCTCAGCCATCATAACCTGGCAATCACCACCAAACTGATGGCGATTAATTTTGTCAGGGTAGCTAACGGCTAGCTGGGGCTTCATCTGATTGGCTAAATGTTGGCATGCTCAAGGTGCATGCATGGCGCATGTAAACAAAACGTTTTTTCTTATTCATCGTGTGTCAGGCAGTCTTTTGCGATGTGTTTATCGCACATGTTCATATCACGATGACGATGAAAATTCGATTTATCGGGCAGCCCTAGTGTGTATGTGTGTGTGTTCTTTAAATTCTCATGCGTGATGCATCTTCTCGTGTCACTATCAGGGGGTGCTTTTTTTCCCAATCAATTATCCAGTGTGTTCCCCCTTGTGTTGGACTTAAATGTACATGTCTGGTAGTATTTTGGGGGCGCTCCCCCAAGAAAATGATAAATTTTTCAATATTTTTCAATATACAATCTCACATCATTAATATTACAACATCATTATTACCATACCGGTGTAAAAAAAAAAAATTGAAAAGCTAGAGCAGACAACCCAAAACACTTGCTAAAGAAGTCTTTTAGTTAGTTTACTGATTTTACTTTCACTTGGATTAAGTGCTGCGCCTAAGCCTTGTGATGGTAGGGAAAGCCCTGATACCATATCAGCAATTTAACGTTATCGATGTTTTAAAAACATGACCTTCAGTGTGTGGATCAAGTAGACTGTGAAAAACGAGGTGTTCCAAGTCTGGTAGTCTCTAGTAGATGTTGTTTCAATGTGTAAGATACATATTTAATCAACATTTATGTAAGTAGAAGTTTTTTGGATTGGGCCTGTTATCAGTAAAAGGAAAGGACTCAGATCCGGATAGGGGCCTCTTGTCGAAAGCTTGTCAAGATATCCCGAAAACTTTTAAAAAGCAGCAGAGCCTCACATCTGAAAAGCTGCACCCAGGCAGTGTATATGAAAAATGACGGAAATGGTATAGCTACAGATCAACTACTGGTCTAAGCTCTAATTAAATGCAAATTCAGAGCCCACACATACTGTATGTATAGTGTCAATAAAAAAATGTGTTCATGTTCCAAGACCCATGAATACGTAAATGCACGAATCCTTTCACACACATGAATGAATGAATACATGTGCAAATGCTTTCACACATGTGCACACACACTATTCAAATCCAATCATTGTCACCAATCTGAAAAAGGCTACAGCGGCGGTCTCATTCAGCAGCAGTTCTGTGAGGCATATCATCACTCTCAGCCTCTGAACACCATCTCAGGGAAAGCTGCTTTGCTTTTCTGAGGGAAGAGCTCCCTGAGCCGAGTTTGGTGTCTGATTGAACGTTTTTTTTTTTTCCCCTTCCCTTCCCTCTCTAACATTTTAGCAGCGGGGTTTGAAATGCCACTCCAGCTCCAAATTGACTCTTCAGGGTTCCTCCGCTTTTACTATCTGTCATTCAGCATTAGGCTGAAGGGAGAAAAAGTCGGGAGCCGCGCTCGCTTCCTGGACCCCGGAAAATGGAAATTGCTTTAGTGGAGCAAATTATACGTGTCATTTCTTACCCATTCGCATGTTGCTTAATGAAAGGCTTTATTTTTAAATGACATGGTGAGGAATGTGGTGCTGGTGGACACTGCATCCTCACGGTGTTCAGCAGTGGGACTAGAATGTGGAGTCAGTGGCCTTTCTTGCTTATTGAGCTTACAGGAGCAACCTCAGCTAATCACACCCGTTGCTACAGTATGGATTCCCATCAGGGTTATGGCAATATATTTTCTGCTTGTAGCTGCTGGCTCCTGCTCTGGTTGCACAGTGTGTATCACGTTGCATGATTCACACAGTGCCTCATTTGATTACAGGCGCCAGAAAAAGGGGGTCAGAGGCAGATCTGATGACCGTGCAGTTCAGGAGGCTCTGCGGTGGTTTCCAGGACATCCGACAGAGTCTCTGTTTATGGCTCCCAGCATAATGAACGGTCCAAAGTGTGATTTAAATGGGCTAGCCCTGATCCATCTAATTGCTCCCCACTCAGTGTAATTACAACTTTGCGTGCACTTTGCTTGGGACTTCATGCTGGCAGCTGCTAGCAGGGCAGCTGTTTTAGGATTTTGTTGATCATGTTTCATTCCTCTGCGTTAGGAAAGTGGTCAGACAAACTTATTTACTCATGCCATAATCAGGCTGTTTTATGTAAAGAGACACAACTAAGAGACCCTCCTAAGTATGCTTGATTGCCTGTTCATACCGTTTGCAAATGAGCCCAGTGTGCTGTAGGGATTTTCACAGTACAGTAACCATCTCTGAAAAAGATCACAGTATCCGGTATTACACAATTATTCTTATTGTCAGATACTCATGGCTGAGCAAACGCTTTTCTATAATTTCACAAAATGTTGTACTCTGACAGACCTGAAACTTGATGTGAACTTGCAATATTTATATTTCATTAATACTAATGTGGTTGAATTCAATATGGTAGATACGTAAATGTACACGATAAACCACTGCAACACCAGTAAACTGTTATTTTGATATTCTTTTATTTCCTTCGTATGGTGCATAGAATATTCAGCATTCAAGAACATTTTTGTACTTTTAACCAAAACTTCTCTTACTTGTTCCTTTTTAGATTCCTAAAACTCTCCTAGTGGCACAGAATTGTCATAAATAGGTTGTTTCCATTTGAGGAACGCCACCTGTTCATGAAGAGGTGCATGCTTGCAAGGTCTGCTCATCAGCATACTCCCCCCAGTCATTATAATACTGAAGGCTACATGTTCTGTTGTGTGTGTGGCAAGCTATCATTCACCAAAAAAATAAAAAGTGGGCACACTGTGACAAATTTAGCAGTGTCAGTAATCTAAAAAGAGGGACATGAAACAATTGATTGTAATACAGCTGTGTCATCAGATCGCTGCAGTTCTGTGACAGATGAGATAGTTCGACATTGAGTTTGATTTTTTCTTGCTAAAACAAAGCAGTCCGTAACTTAGATGGGTGGTGGTGAAAGGGGATATGTTATGGAGATTACCAAGACATAATCATAGAGCAGGTGACAGTGTCAGTGTACAGTGTGAGGTCCAGTGGAGGATTGTCACCAGCAGACTTGGTTGAAGACATTGTACTTACTACACTACCATTCTCTTATTCTCATAAGTGTAGCTTGTTTTTTATGCATGAAATAGTGAAAAAATAGCGGCAAATCCTCATATTGAGAAGCTGCAATCAGAAAGCATTCTTGATCAGTTACCTAAAGGGCCAGTGTGTAGGATTTAGTGACTTATAGAAGTAAGGTTAGGCGTTTCGACAGGGTGGACACACTGGAAGAGGACATAACACACTGATTTTTAGTTTAAGGTGATTCTACGCGAATGAAGACGCAATGACGAATATTGTGTCCATATCAACACATCCACAGATCCACGCTGTACCTTTTAAAGGTTTAACTACTGATGAAGAAAATGCTATGAATAAAGTATCAGCCAGTCGTATAATTTCAGCACTACTATTTTATTCTGTCAAATGCAGGTACGATCTCTGCCTGAGGTGTATGTGCCTCTGTATGCCTGCTCCCCACTGTATATTTATGAGCACCTGCCCCTGTGTGTAGAAGCCCTGTGACTCTGTGACTGTGTTGAGTGCGTATGTATGTTTATCCAGCTATGGTTGAATGCTCCAGCAGGCAGGCTGCGTTTGTATTGTCAGCCGCGTCCCAGGAGACCTGCTTCTGGCAGGCGAAGTGTTAGTAATAGACTGATTTACCTACATACTGCTACCTAACTTCCCCGCTGCTCCAGGGAGCTACTACTGCTTGGCTGGCTGACTCTGCAGCTACACTCACACGTGCGCGCACACACACACACACACACACACACATGCACACACACACACACACACACACACAAACTCGCAAACACTTCTCAAAAAGCAGGTGTCAAATACAAGTGGCACCTTTGCTATTCTGCGTCACCCTCTGGAAACAGCATGTGAGCATTTAGCATATTCAAAGTTGCGGAGGTGGTGTCAGTTTCCGAATGAGTTGTAAGAAAATGGCTCGATTGGGAATAATTGTTATACAGTGCCACATGTTAACAGAGTAGTTACAACAATCCAGCCTAATGCCAGCTTGTTTTTTTTCACTTTGCAATACAGATACAGCATATGTGTTCAAATTTTGGCTGTGAGTCACTCACTTCTTCCCCCATCCCACTCCCCTGGCGGAGTTGCTTTGCTACATTTGAAGTCGCTGCACTTGGGGTGATGTTTGTTCTCAGATTAATCTAAGCCCGGTGGCTTTTGAGACGCCGTCAGATCGTTAGTGACGACTGTGTCATGTATTCACAGCAGGGTGGATGGAACACGTGTCTCAATTTGTCGTCGGGAGCCTGCAGCGGCTCAGTCAACACAGCCTTTCAGAGGCTCCGAATCAATCAGTTCTTCTTATCTGATGCCCCTTCACTCAGAAAGTAAGAAAGAACTCGACTGATTTCACAGCTAGATTAAAAAGGATCCATCACCGCTGAAACCTTGCGCCAACTATACCGCATGCATGCAGAATACAGAGCTGCTCTTATCCTAATGTGAGTTTATCATTCAGTAGATGGCCTGATGGAAAGATTAACCCACATTCTGCTCGGTTCTCATACCACAATTTTAAACGTTTAGCAATATGAGTATGAATTGGAATGGCACCAGAGTGCATACCTCTGCCAAGACACAGCAGTCCCAGTGTTAAGAGATGAAACCAGCTCACTGTCAATGGGTCAACAAGTAAAACCTGCCCAGTAAGAATGGATTAACAGTTAGCGAGCGTTGCGGTAGGCGCGGCCCGTGGTATTTATTCTGCATTTTGCAAGCTTATCTTCTGAATGACAGGCGCTTCACCCATGAACTCCACAGCTGGCAGCATTTCAGCTTTCTCAAATGTCTGGAGATATTTTTTTTTCCTCCAGCAGAAAAAAAAGGTTTACTGTTTTGCCAAAGCACGCAGAGCACACAAGCTAAAGTGTGGATGTCAGGAAAGCTTTATTTGCCAGCTCCGGTACAGGTAGCCTACTTGGCAGCTGACCTGTTAACAGATAATGAAGGTGCGCCCCGCAAGTTGCTAATGTTCGGAGACGCCCCGCGAGGATATCATCGCTACATTCAGCCAACACAAGCCTCATTTTGTGCAGCTTGAATTGAAATCTCAAGTCCGCTTTTAGAATCAGACATCAGAACTTGGCTGTGTTAGGAGATCATTTCTTGGATTCTGCTGCTAGAGCTAGAGTCACAACGGCTCATCAAATTCAAGCGGGTGCATCGAGGAGTTCTGCGGTTCACATAGCGTATGTCGGTGTGTTTGCCATATTGGATTGTAGAGACTCGGTTAATGGAAAAAAGATGCAATGCGACTTGTGGGAAAAAAAGCTCTTGGATTAAATGGCCACGAGGCATTTATGTATTTGATTTACTGCGGCACGGCAGTTGTAGCGAGCTACATGTCCGTTTTCTGTCAGAAGCCATAGTTTAACTTGTATTTTGTTGTTGTACATTTACTTAGGATGTATAAAGTAATAGAGGTCACCCACACTCTGCTATATACTATTAATCCATTTTCTCCACTCACCTTTTGCTGATCTTGACATCTCCGCAGTTGATGCCACTGTCCTACTGTAAGACACAGGGAGCTGATTAGTGATGAGGAGGTAGATTTGCGCAGAGGGCCAAAGGGTGACTCAGAGGCTGTGAACGGAGTCAAGCAAAGAGAGGTGAGAGCCGCGTGTAGGAGGACATGAGTGACTACAGACACAAAAAGGCATAGAGATGAGGACAATAGGAGGGACGCATCATGAAAGTCTGAGACGCCGAGCCGATACCATTTCTTTTCTTTATTTCTGTTTTTTCTTTTTCTTTATTTCTGTTTTTTCTTTTTCTTTTTTTCTGTTCCCCTTTGTGCCAGGAAAAAAAAAGGAAAACCTCATTCATTATCAGAAAAAATAACTGTTGCAAAGTCAGCCAGCCATTCATCAGAACATCTTTGAAAGAGTGCAGATTCAATCATACAAATGTAATAAAGGACCTCAAATATAACCTTCTTTCGCATGAATCAGATTCTTGTTTTTCTGACAAGTAACCGCTTTGAAAGTCTTTGTCTGCTACTACCACCGGCTCAATTTTCCATACTTGCCTAGCCGTTTAAACCTGATGGCAAAATTGATGTGACACAACAGATAAAAATCATCCACTGAAATCGGTTGAACGCCATCTTAATTGGCCCGATAGTAATCAACAAGGCGAATATACAGTACTGATGTTTGACTGATATATTGGTGCATCCCTAGGACAAGGCTATGATGAGGACAAGAAATCGTTTTTTTCTAAAAGCTGAATTCACACATTCAGCACTCACAAAATAAATTAGAAAACAGCAAAATAACTAGTGATGCAGGATATGGTTTCTTTCTAGCTGATGCTGATAACTGAGGCTGACACAGAGAGGATATCTAGTTATTATAAATGTGTGTCTTTAAAAGTGAGTTCATCACCTGTAGTTGTTGCACACATGAGGGAAGGAAAAGCTAAGATGTGGTGAGCAAAATCCAGAGCTCTGATAAGATTTGTTGTGTTAGGACTCAAAGACCTTTTCCGTCCTCTCTGAACCCTTAACGGAAGACGTATTGTGTGATCTGCTTGTTTTTCTTCTGCTCTGTGGTGTATCACAGACTAACTGTAAAGGTGCATACAACCACCCACTATGTCAGAGTTGTTAGATGCTGCGCTCACTAAGTCCATAACAGCTGTTTGGCTTTACATTATTGTTTTATATTTATCGGCGGGAATTGCCACAGATTCAAATAAATAGCCGATAATATAAATTCCCCAATATCGGGCTGATTTATCGGTTCAATAGCTATCATGCATCCCTACAAATAGCATTCTTACTGCCTCAAATTGAAAGGTACAGTACGTAAGAACTGGCCACCTGTTGAATTCATACTCAAATAAAGGGAAGCATAATAGCTAGTATGGACTTCTGGTTCTATTCATCTAGTAAGGGCACATGTATGTATGTGTATGTATGTATGAACGTTAGTAAGATTAATTAGGAGTGAAATTAGTCAACGTACTGTCAAACTGTCATTTCTTCCCATTGTATTGATAATTTCATTGTTTTGAGTTTTAAACTAAATTTCTTACATATTGCCCCTTTAATGATCCGTCTCCCAGCTTGTAGTGTTCCAACCTGTCTGCAATTTGTAATTTAATGGATGACTAATAAAAAATAAAAAAAAAAACCTGCAATAAGCCATAAATCAACGCTCATGATGGTAATGTGGAAATGCATATTGTAGACACATAGCAATTTACTGTAAACTACAGTGTACCACCCAGCCAGAGGAGCAGGGGAGTGAGCAGCCAAGTCCTGATCAGTGTATGCAGTGGTAGGGAGCCCCGCTGCTCGGCTGCCTGCCCCGCAGCCCAACATCTGCTGAGCGCAGGAAGCATTTGAAGGATAATTAAAAGGACTGGCTTCCAACTCATTTCCCGCCTCCCATGGCTAGGCAGCAACATGCTGCTCAACAACAAGAACTGCAATTATTTTGGGAATTAAGAAGAGAACGCAGGAATACAAATATCAAATGTGCGCAACAAGCGGATGTCGTCGTTGTCTTGTTCCAGCTATAACAGATGCTTGATGTTTGTTTTTTTTTACTTCCTTTTCTCACTGGTGGGTCTGATTAGTCACCAGCCTACAGGGGTCAATGTGAAGGCTGTGTTACTCTATATGACAGTCTGAACACTGCTGTCTTGTGTGGCTCGCTCCAAACATGCAGTCGACTGGGGATTGATTTGTGAGCCCGGGCTCAGTGGTCCGTGAAGCCAGCTGAAGCTCACGGAAGGCGGTAAAGATGCGCATTCTTTAGCCCTCAATAGGTTTATTTCAAGGAGATACTCAGTAAAGCTCTCCATTACTTTAAAAAGGGGCTGTAAGCACGTGCTTTGAGACGGGGGGGGGAGTGTGAAATATCGCATCACCTGTAATGATGTCGGAGTTGCCTGGGTGGCAATAATGAGTGGGTGTGAGTATGAAGTGTCGGCTTGCGCTGAGTTGTTAATATAGTCTGGTTCAACAAAGGCTCAAGGCTACGCTTTGTCTTCCGAGCAAACAGTAATAGTGAGAGGAAGCATAAAACTGGTTTCATTTTTAGAGGGTGGTTGTAAAGAGGGATACGTATAGCACCTTCCTCAACACTTGAAAGCTGAAGGCATTTATTGGAGGCTGGCCATTTTCCGCAGCCATGCCTCTGTGAGCATTCACACGCTTCGTGAGTCCGCAGACATGTCGCTTGCTTATTTTTTATTTGTCTTGAAGTACTGGGATGTGTTAACTGTTAAAAACGAACGGTCGATCCAGTTGTGCAGTAATTCCGCAGT
This sequence comes from Diplodus puntazzo, assembly GCA_963678695.2. NCBI lineage: Eukaryota > Metazoa > Chordata > Actinopteri > Spariformes > Sparidae > Diplodus > Diplodus puntazzo. The sequence continues at coordinate 16,214,335 of OZ023159.1, read as the reverse complement.
CCAGCTCTGTGAGTGAAGTCTAGCCCCGGCCTGCAGCTCTACAGCCTGCCTCCTTTGTGGGACACCAGTCATGTGAATAGCGCCCAGAAAGGAGAGCCAGCTGTCCTTTTCCTGCCAAGTCATGTGCAAGTCACAAAGCGGCATCGCCACTTGAAAGAGAAAGCAATAATCAATTTTGCAGAGTTCGTTTCTGAAAGGCTTGTTTTGTTCTGACGATTTAGGGCTGAGAGGCCGGCAGTGGCGTTTGTCGTTTTAATGGAATACACTGCGCTCTATTGTCCACAGCCCCATGCTGCCTAGCATGAAAGTCCATTTTTTGTATTTCTGTATAATCGCTGCGCATTTGAGGACTCTAAATTTGCGGCCGCATTATGTCCTCGGCTCTTTTGGCGTGTCAGTAAAGTGGTTTGTTTACCCCCCATTCTTCCAGGTTAAGACACTGGAGAAGAAAAACTTGCCTGGAACTGAGTGCACTCTGACACTCTCACGGAGCAGAGATTTTCAGCGGGCCAGCAGACAGAAACCAAAGCTCTTTTGTTGAGCTGGTATCTGTAAGTATTTATGGCTGCCACAATTGGCTTTTGTTGGCAAACATGGAGCGCGGGGAGGGGGGGAGGTCGGGGTGATTTGCACACTGGCTTTAAAGTCTTCTATCGGAGCCAGGAGAGCATCACTCAGACGCTGCTGCTACTGGCTGCAGTGAGTAAGACAGGCTGGAACACAGCTTTTCTGTTTCCATGGGACATTGTTTATAGGCTGAGGATAGCGACTGAGAGCTTAGAGGGACTTTCTTGTGCTGTGTGAGGCTGGTACATACCAAACGCAGGCATCTGCCTGCCTAAACTCCTCCATGTCTGTCACGTGGTCTGTCTTTAGGAGATTTAGATGTTCACACTCAAGTGGGTGCTGGTGTCTTTTCCGGAGAACGACCACTTAGCGTCAGTTTCTGTGTCTGACACAGCAGACAAAAATACCGCACGATCATGAGATGTTTACATCTATAGCTTCACTATCCTAAACACAGCTCTGACTCCTGGAGGTCTTATTATGAAATAATGCAGAGCTACAAACAGCCTTTGTTCTTTGAAAAAAACTCATTTCAATTAGCAATAGCTGTGTAATTTTTCCTCCGCCTGGTGTAATTACAGCTGGTGAAATCAACAGTTGCCAGATTTTACTTTGAATGGGTGTAAAGACAATGTTAAATATGTAATACTAAGTTTTAATCAAATCATTTGAATGCTGCATCCATTCAAATCATAATTATGATATAAAAACAACCACATGTCCAGCCTCAACTTACTGTATGAGGAATTTAAAGTTTTCTAAAGACTTCATTTTTGCAGCTAAAGAAACTTTACTGCTAGTTATTTTCCTTGATTTTCCTTTTCAGCTAACAGGTTTTTAGCGGAAAAATATCAATCGATCACCAAAATTGCTGTCAGTTAAATTTCTACCGATCAACTAATTAACGAGGCGTTCAAGGACTTTGTTGCGGACGACTTTCGAAGCCTTTTTATGACCTCCCCTTGCATGTAGGCTTCCCCCCTTTTTGTGTCCACGTGTGGCCGTAAGGGGTTCACTGACCCGTGACCAATTGCCTCTATTTAATTACCGCGGTCGCACATGCTGGGTGTCTTTCGCTTGATGACACGGTGTTCCCGAGGGAGCGTGAACGGGATCACGTAGGTCAGTGTCTCAGTGAAGGTTGTCTCCCCTCCTCCACTCCAGACATATTCCCTGGCGCCCGGGGACCAGCTGGATCCTGTGAAACCACAACATACACACAACCAAATAAAATACTGACCTCCCTCGCTATGTCGCGTATGCCCTTCCCACCGTTTTCACTCTCTTTGCCTCAATAACACTTGCGTGGGGTTCAATTAGCACGCGTCACGACCTCCTCGCCCTGCCGCAGTCCCCGAGGAGAGAGCCGGGATTGTGCTCGACTGCCCCGGCCCTCAAGATTTCCTCTTAGTGGGATGGAATGAGAATACACTCCGCAGCCCACAATGGCTCGATTCCAGGATGTGCCATGTACAATAAAGCTCTGCTCTGCTCAATATGATGGGCTCTGAGGAAGCCTCTTCGGAATGTTGTAATTGAGAGAGGGGGTGTAGTGGAAAATGTTGTGATTGCGAACCGTGTTTTTTTTTTTTCCTGTAGTGCATGCTCCTTTTGAAAAATGGATCAGTTGGCCAAGAACAAATGCTGCCTTGCAGACCTCCACTTGCTTTTCAGCTCCTCTGCGAGAGACAGAGAGGTATTTTTCAAAAAGCTACTTAATGAAAGCTTGTGACTTTTCCTCCACTACCCTTCTCTTCCTCTTTGCTGTATGTTATTGGCAAGCTTTCTTGTTTCATTGAGGAGGCTGTTCTGGAGAATGGCAGAGTCTCGTTCAACATGTAGGCGGACATGTTTCCATTGAATCACACAATGCAGTTCACTTCACTGAGTTTTTCTTTCCAGTTTAAGCGCTGAGCTCTTGCACAGCGGAGACGAGCCCCCCCCCCCCAAAAAAAAAATAAAAAATAAAAAAACCTGCTGAACCATCGCACTGTCTGTGGATTGTCAAAAGCAAGTCTGTAAATCTGCGAATATATGGCCTCGTTCCTTTTGACTCTTTTTTGCCGACTGCTGATTTAGTGAAATGCATATTTAATGCGGCGTCTTGAATGAGTTAGCCATCCCTCATCAGGTTCAGAGGCTCAGCTGGTCCTGCTCAGTGATTCTGCTAATCTCCTACCTGCTGAGTTGACCTTTTTTGTAAACCAAAGGCAGCTTTTCACAGGCTGGATCTTAATAATGTTTTTTTTTTTTTTTTTTTTTTTACACTGCTCTTTTCATTTCTACAAACCTCCTGGTTGGGAATAACTCAGTGTGCTTAAAAACATAGTGCAGCAAGTTTCTCTTTATATTCTGGTTCAAAGGATAAAGACCAGAGGCCGTTATCAGATCTGTAGTCGGGGAAACATTTTTAAGTTGCCTAAGCTCCTAAACCTAAATTTTTGACTTAAGAGGGAAATTGTACAGATTTATCTGATTTTGGTTTAATGCAGCAGTTCAAACTGTTATTCTGGTTTGGTAATCTACGACATGCATTCACCCCACACACTTAATATCTGCACAGGCTGAATGTTGTGTCTTTAGTCATTGTACAGTGAGAGACTCTGTTAGACAAGCTATGCTCTCATGAATAACCAGTGTTCAGTCAGCACTTTCCTTGCACTCAACAAAACATGTTGTTTTGTTATCAGATGCACAAAGCAAGTGTCTGTTCAGGTCTGCTTCTATTACACACCTGTTTTTTGTTTGTTTGTTTTTTTTCATATTGTCTGCCCAATTTTTCATACTCATCCCAGGAAGCCTTTGGGAATTCCTCACTGCATTACCTGTAGCAGTACCTTCTGTACAATCCTCTAGTAAAGCCATTATCAGATGGATGGGGAACAAATCCCTGGCCGGACTGAAAAAGTGTAAAATCAGGGATGTGAACTACTAAATAGATAGTAGTTTATTATTTGTTTTGTCAGCCCAAGCTTCTAAAGGCTCATGGTGATTTATTTGTCATACAACACAGGGTTGCACAGCAAACTCATTCATGCGGCACAAACATACAGTTATTGGTATAAATACGTCTATAAATCTGTGGGAATAAAAAAAAAATTGGATTCAGAAATCAGTGTATGGATTAAAACATGTCAGTAATCTTTGCCTAAGGTGATATCGGGAAGTCAGATTAGCTGTCATTATCTTAGGGTCAAGGGCTATTTGCGTCGGGGTAGATGTAAATAGCAGCAACAAAATGTTCATGATACTATGGTTGGCATCTTCGTATCAAAAGTTTGACATCTGGAAGACATTGTCCATTAAGTTTGACTGCTTGTGTGCATCAATGACGTGAACACAGAGTCCAGAGATCGGAACACGATCTCTGGGATGTTTGGGTGGAGACAGGTCTCTGTAAAGATGTGGGAGCTCAGCAGTTTCCCGGTGCTTCCATTTCTCCATTACATTTTCCTGCACCCAGACATAAGAATCCATAATACAATATATATATATATATATATATATATATATATATATGAATGTTGTATTTGAAAAGATTTTCAGTCAGTGAGTTTAAATTTGTACCCAGTGTTGTTCGATCATTACCTGAATAAACTAGGCGCCCCAGTCTGCTGTTAAGAAGAAAATGTATCACACCTAGCTAAATCACTTACATTCACTGGGTTTTAGGCATTCACACAAAAGGGAATCTGTCAAATGTCATGCGCTTTGAATTTTTATCATTTCATGCAGTTTTTTTATGCAGCTGAGGTTGTTGTGTGCCGTCTTCTAAGACATAGCAAATCTCCGTGCTTGACACAGTCACTAAGAGACCAGATTGTTTCAGTTGTCTGTGTTTTGATGAGCATGAATAACTGAATCATCTTGGTGTCGTGAAGTGATTGGCCCATTTGCAGTTTTCTGCAGAGGCAGTTATTTGCGGCCTCATCACTGATACATTCATTTATCGCTATGAAACGGTTAACTCTTCAAAAATAATGGATGAGCTGTTCTTGCACAAAGCAGCAGCACAAAGCGGCTCACTCACTGGGCTGCTGGAAAATTACAGTCCTTGTCCAGAGCTTGTGTAGGTGAGCCTGAGGAGGAATTGTGGGACTCTTTCTTACCCCATCTACAGAATGACTCAGCATTGAGTGAACTGGCAGCAGAAGATTCTTTCCTATAAAGCACCAGAAAAATGTTGCACAGGGCCGCATCCGTCTTCCCCTTTCATCCATTTGAGTCTGCCACACTGAAGTATGTGTTACGATTCGACTTGTTTGGATTTGTCAAACGTCATCGATGAAAAGGATCCAGAGTGCTTTAGCTTCAGGAGCTTAATCACCTGTGGTGACTAATACTGTTGTGCTGACGTGCGAACAATGTTGCTGTGTTTTGTGTTCCCTTTACTGAAATGGACAACTCCTGTGCTCGGGTTTAACTGAAGAGCAAGAAGATACAGGCCTGCTGTAGTTATTTATAATTTTTCCAAAGGGGATCACAGCAGGTGTCACAGTAGACTTAGTCTAAGTAAAAGCCTTAATATGCAGCTGATATTATATAGTAGTAAAACTAGGCTAATGAAGCACATTGAACTATGGTCTCACACACGATTTTCTAACCTGGCCCATCATTCAGACGTATTAGTGCTGAACAAATTAGTTGATTAGTAAATCACCAAAAATCAATTAATCGCTGCAGTCATTTGTCATGCAGATATAGTCAAAAATGCCACACATTCTCTGGTCACAGCCTCTTCATTGCTGAGGATTTGCTTCTTTACCTTTTCTGAAATTATTATGAATGTAATATATTTGGGACTTGGAACAAAATAAGACATTCATGGAGGTGACATTTGGCTCTGGAACATTTTTGATGAGTAATCAAAAACACATACGTGGATTAATGGATAATGGAAAAAATAATGTTGTTGAATATACCTTAATATCATACTTCTGAATTAAACATGAGCCAGAAGTTGACCGCAAACACTGCTCTTTGCAGCCACAAGGAAGGAGAAGATACTAAAATATCTCTTGTACTGAGTCAGCAGGTGTAGGTGTTGTTGTTATCTGGTTGGAATCTTATGAGTCATTCTTAGAAATGAAAACACTTTATGATTTGAAGGAACGGGGCAAAACAGGGCAGCAGTGAGAAACAGTACTCAGAAACTCTTGAGAGGCTTAAGTGGATGTGTCGCACAAGAGAAGGCTGCCGTTTCACAACTTCAAATGTGTAGTCTGGAAACTACCAGTGAGAGATCAAGATCGATGAACCATTAGGTACAGTGCACGAAGGAGAACTCTATCAGGTCGGGCAGTTGCCAATCAGAAAGTGTCACTGGGGTTGTGTATGAAGTAGTGTAAAAGGAGAAAATTACAGCGTGCTCATCAGTGGATCAGTGTTGGAGAAAACGGTGGCAATTATGGAAAGATGGGTTTAAAAACGGAGAGAGCTACGCTGAATTGCAACAATAGAGTTTGGGTTACAAAGCGGATTCATTACCGGTCCGTTGCATCAGTGAAAATGAAAGTTTTTCCAAGTGAGACGGACTGAAAAAAGACTGGAATCCGTCTGGTGTAGTCGCTCTGCTTTGCGTACAAGTTCTTGTTGTTTCCTGAGTGATCTTTGCACCCACTGTCACATACAGTGCATACACCTATACAAATCTCAGTCTTGAAAATTTCAGCTCGAGTGCGCCGCAAAGAGCAGAAGAGGAAGAAGAAGACAGTCGACGGCTTTTGGGGTGGAAAGTGTGAAGTCATTTATCATGGTTGTGGGTGGCGGAGGGGGAAGCTGGAGAGGAGGGGGGGGTAAAGAGTCGTCTCCGGGGACTCCTCCTGTGGCGGCTGTGATCTTGTCTCGGAGCAGGCTGGGTAAGGATAATAAAACCTTTACAGCCATTAACCGGGTGAGTCACAGTGGGCTCGTCCTAACGCCTGGCTTGTCTGGGGCTCTGCAGAGACAATGAGATTGGACCGGGCAGCTACATACAGGCCTAGTCCGGCTGAGCTCCTCCAGCTGTCACTCATAGAAATAAACATGACCTCCTGACCCACCTGCTGGATTGTTATATTTGCCAGATTGCTGGCTTTGCCGTTTTTAAGCTGTGAAAGGCTGTAGGGGTTTGAGGCAGAAATGGTTGAGGTTCATGCCTAGTTATTACAGACTTCACATGCTGGAAAGGAATGGACATTTCAGATAACATCAAGTCAGGAATGAAAAACAGCTTCAAAAGTTCAAAATCAGTGTGTAATCCAGATGATAGGAGTTTTATGTATGCCTCAAGGAGATGGCGTTTCTGTTTGGTTCAAGGGTTTGGCTTGTTTCCAAGTGAAGAAGAGGCTACAGTGGAGTATTGAACATTTCACAAGATTTTTGCACCAAATATATACTTACTGGCTCCATATCAATCAAGATCAACATCAACAACGCACAACAGGCATTTACGACAGTATTACAGTATATGTTGAAAATGCAGTTTAAAGCTGAACTATGTTCTAGTCCTCCCTCTGCAGTGGACTGAATCATCCTTTCCTCCTCCCTGGCATGCAGCCATGGTGGTGTTGTATGAAAACAAGAAGCAGCTCAGGGATTGAGTACACGAAACCACAAATCTGTACACTGTTTATTTCACTTTGAAAGTTGTGATGTGGAGAATTTTCAACAAGTTAGAGTCTTTGGTTTCAACCGGTGACTCTCGAGTGTGATCGCTGTAGCTGCAAGGCCACTGAGGTGTAACTGGTAATTAAAACTGGGCACAGTGTAGTTGTGTAACCTCGTCTCCTAGAACTGAAATGTTTTTGTTAATACAATGTTCGCTCAGTTATGTTGTGCTGATAAACTAAATCACAGCCTGGATAATGTTTAGAGGAAGAATTTATTTCCCTGAGTGAGTGAACACTGCACTTATCTACCACCCGTCTGTGGTTAGGTCCTGACAACACAAGTGCTTTGCTTAAGGTCAGGGAAAGATCACGCTGTCCTTTAAATGTTAATACACTTGGCGTGTTTTGTGATTTAAGTAACCGTGTACTTGTTCTGTGTCCAAACAAGATAATGTGCTCCCTGACCTCACCCTGGATGTGAATGCTTAAACATAACCATGAAAAGTTCACAATTTCCCTCCACAAAGGAGGTCATGTTTTCACTCATGTCCATTGCGAGATAGGGCGTTTTTCCACATTTTTGGTGAATTTCTCAGAGGAAAAAAATCTGATGTGTTTAGGTGGTTGGTATCTATGAATGAGTACAATTAGATGCTGATTCTACATCTGGTGAGCTCAAATTATGGTTAAGCTGTTACGGGTGGCTTAAATTTAGAGTGATGCATGGTGGTATGCGCTCTCCAAGTTCCATTCTAGTTCTAGTCAAAAGCAAATGATTATGTTGTCAATACAAATTCTACAGCTATGTTCAGCTTCGACATATTTTGCACTTCCCAGATCCTGGATGAAAGTCTGGTGCTTTTGCCTGGCCTTCCATCCCTGATTTCCTCTCTATACAGACTTTTCTGTCTTTATACAACTTCTCCTCACTTTTTCTTTTGCAGCCATAATAATTATAACATTGCAAGAGGTCGCTGCCTAACAAGAAACATAAATATGGGTCGTAATGAGCTGTTTTTACAGTCGACCTATGAGGTCGCTTTTCGGATGAGGACAGGCTGTAATTACATCATGTGTGCAGTGATACATCTGGAGCAACACATAGCACAGCACAAGTCAACAACTTATAATAGATGTTATGATAAATCATAACTGTGGTTAGTATTATGAAATCATTAGAAATAATTGTTTGGATTTGTGTGAAAAATGAGTCGCTCTATGACTCAATTCTTCATATCTAGTTCAGATTTTGAAGCTTTACATGCAAAAACAAAATGCTTACTATAGGAGGAGATTTATTTTAAAATAGATTCACAGCAAGATTCATACAAAGGGCAAACATAGTGAAGAAAAAAAATCATTATGACAACATTTCTCATGCCTGTTCCATCAAATAATGCTACTTGACCCTTGTCTAACACTACCCAAAATGTGAGCAACGCATCTGTTGAAACAGCGCTCAGCATTCGACACTGTGTTTTTACAGCATCTCAGTGCTGCAAGTGGTTTTGACAGGGAGACTTAATGAGGTGTGACTTTGCCCTCGCTGGCATGCTGCCTTAAGATCTGTGTGTATAGTGTGCTGCGATAAGATCTTATCCGGTTCAATTTCTTATCACCATCATTTCAGCTGATAATCATCTGATCTGCCAGTAAGTCTTCTGTCTCAGCGGTAACAAAGAGAGCCTCAGTGTTGGAGAGCAAAGAGGTTGTTAAGGGGGGTTTAAGTACGTTTTTTCTTCTTTTTTGAGCAGAGATGCTGAAGTCCTGGAGTTATCAGTGGATCGTAGATTTCAGATAATAGTGACTTCTTTCAGTTGTGGGTCTTTTTACATCTGCTGTCCTATCTTCATATTTAGATCCACATGACAAAGTCAAGCTACGGGGAGAGCTGGGTTTCTCGTTCTTCCTGGTTCACGGTGTGAGGTTAACACAAATAAAGCCAATACCAAAGAGCTTGAATCTGTCGGTGATGTGCTGAGAGGATGTCCACATGTTCAGGTCTGCTTAGCCTGCTCTTTGAGATGGTTTCCTCCCTGTACTCTATATTTAACGCCTGCACATTAAATTTTCAACATCAGCCTTGATTGCTTACATTGGGAAAGGCTCTCATCTCCTTTAGCAAAGACGCATCGACCGGGATATCATGTCCCTCGCTGTGAATAAGACATGATTTTGAATTTCGATTGTTGAAACTGAGACAAAATAGGAAAGGAGGATGTGGGCAGCAGCGGCATTGCTCGGTTTAGAGTTCGATTCACGATATATAATTCACATTATATTCAGTGGTAAGTTGGCAGCTCGATAGACAAAGCATTTCGTGCATTTCAGTGTTTGAATATGACTTTAATCTGCAGATGTGTCATCTCCTCCATCTTACATTTTCATCTGAAAGCGCTCATTAAATTATTTCACTAACTCATACTTGTAACTTTGGATAAAAGAGAAAATATTCTGTGTAAAGACTTGAGCAGAGGAGAATTAATTTTCTCTGCAGAGTATGAACTTCTCGTAGATTGAAACGCTTCTAATTGCTGTTTGATGAATAACCACATGAGCCACACCAGCATCAGATAGACTCAAGCTGCAAACTGCAACCTGGCTAGCGCCCTAGTTTTCTCACAGTGTATTTAGCAGCCGCATGTGGCTTCGTGCCCTCTTGTTTCCTTCGTTGAAATTCAATTCTGAGTTGTTTTGACCAGATCAGATCTGCTGCATTTTGAGGTTTTCTCTCTGCAGAGCCTGCCAGCTTCACTGTGGTTGTCGTCGCAGCCTAGCTTCCCGGTGAACGCTGAGTCCAATTGGAGATTTAGGGATTGGGGTTGGGGTGAGGTAGCATTTGGCTGAATCCAGTGTAAAATACCCTTTTCAAATCCTAATCCATTTAAGTTCTTCATCAAATTTTAGCTTTCAGCATTTGCGAGTGAAGCTGTAATGAAGCTAAGTTAGAAATGACCAATCAGATGAAAGATCCAATTAAATCTCTCCTGATTGGTCCTAATTCACAACAGTTAAGCTGATAAGCTCGAGAGCGTGACGTGATTAGTGAGTTCCTTTCACTTGTTGCGACTCACCGCTCTCTTGGTCCTTTTAACCACATCGTTGGCTTGATGCGAGCAAGCCTTCTGCTCTGTGGGTTTTGTTGAACCGCTTACACACAAAGTTCATTCACATTCGTAGGGCGTTACAAAGTAGTGCGTCTGTCTGTGCAGCTTCCTTACTGCATATTTTAGAGTTGTGACACTATCATTTAGACAAAAATCTGCTCGCACACAGACATACTAACCCTTGGCAAAGTACTCCAAACTGGTTATGTGGCAGGCCCTGTAACAAAAGGTGTCTTCCGGACAGCATTTTGCCATGCTGACACACATCCACAAACATGCACGCACACAGGCAGGGTGAAATTCCTCATAATAGATAATAGATAATAAGGAGAACTACAAGGTATGATTAGATATCCGGCCATCAGTAGTGGATCCTGTAACCCAAGATGGAGCCAGATATCAGGAAGTTGAATGTCACAGCTTTCATTTTGTTTGTCATTAACACCGCAAATGTGTTCACACCAAGCGCGGCTGATGAATTTATTCTGCCCTGTTTGGCTGAACCTGAAGTTGATTTGGGCTGCGACCAAGACTGCTGAACACCGGGAGCGACCCAGCAACTGCCTTTTTTTTTCTCTCTCTCTCTCTCTCTCTCTCTCTCTCTCTCTCTCTCTCTCCCTCTCTCTGTGTCTCGTCCTCTGTCTGTTTGTCCCTCTCTCCCAGTGGCTGACAGAACGCCACAGGAAGCTGCTGTCAGCTGCCTTGGGAGCAGCGTGAGCGATGCAGGAAGTGACCATCAATCCCTCCTCATTTCCTCCGCTCTGATCCCTGGCTGCTGGTTTTAGACGGCGCTCTTCCCCGAGCTGCACACCATCAATATGCACTAATGATAGGAATTAGCAATGAACCACTGGACGCTGACATTAAGCAGATCAACAAGATGCTTGTTCCTCTATTTAATGGTACATGGCAAGCTGCTAGGGCATAGGAGCTGCACCGTGCACAGATTAGGACCAGATTGAATTAGCCGTGGCTGGACAAGTATGAAAGAAGCCTTTAGTGGTTTCTACGGTACAGGAGTACATGTGGTAAGGCTTAGAGATTTGAACGGCAGAGGAAACGGAACAGAGTTAACAGTGGGTTGAAAAGCCCCAAGTGATCTGCAAAGCACATTTTTCCATGATCACCTCTTTGTCCTGTCTGTAACAAAGGCAGGAAACATCAGAAGTTGTCTGGTATTTTAAAGCAGCAGGGAGTAGCCTAAAAAACGTTTGGTGAAACTGCAGCCGCAGCAGATTTACATGTTAGAGCTTAGCTGATCCAGAGAATACAAGTGTGAATTTTCAGCACAGGTACCAAATAACTGATAACAAATAAAAGCTTTTTTTCATTGAGCGCAGCAACATTTCCGTATACATACACAGCAGGTTCAATGTCCGAGCACAAATTGGCTATTTGTAAGCTGATGACGTGAAGTGAGACCTTCCCCGTCTCTCTCGGTTGCCTATACAAACCTGAGATCTGTTCAAGTATTTTGGCGGTGCTGCACTGTGGACTTTTTTTTGACATTTCTGGTTGGAAAGGATCTGACATTATGCACATTCTCCTCCATTAAGCTAACAGGGGGCAGCAGTACTGTAGCTAACATTAGTTTAAAATTGAGATCTGCAAATATTTAATGGCGACTGGCCTCCAACACAACAGCCCCACAGAGGCCCTTTAGCTATTTTTTGGGACATTCAAAATAAGCTACACGGCACCAAATTAAATCAATTTTAAATTGATAATAAGTCTACATTCTACAAGAGATATAGGTCAACATTTGCATTCAATTGGAGTCATGTTTCTGATTACCTGGAGAACAAAATTGCATTATTTATTCCCCTTTTATTGGACTCGACCATACATGTTCTGCTATGGTCACAAGCTAGCTGCTAACTGTGTCCATCTGTGTCCTGTGCTGGACAGGTAGTGAACAGTCGAATTATCAGAGCCTTTCTCTGAAAACAACTACCTAGAAATGATGAGCAGTAAGAGTGACCGAAAACGACAAAGTTGTCAACTGTGATAACCAAAACAATCAGCTGAAAGACACTAAAAATTGCCCTGTAGGACTAAGGGGAACTGCAGAATTGGTTTTTAATTTTCATCAATACACGTGACTCCTTTAACATTACAGTTCATTTGATCCTTTGTTTGTATAAAGCTATTGATTATTGCGGCTTTAAACCAGGAGATATCGACTCGAGAAAGGCCCCAGAGATGAAGAAATATGAGTCAGACAGAAGTAATGAAAATGGCAGAATAGCCTCAGTGTTTGCAAAGGATAAATGCAGATCATGCTGTTTAGCCTATTTAGCTCGTATCCATAGTCAATAATGAAAAGTGCTTTCTGAATAAAGACACATCTCTGCTCCCGGTGATCATGTCAGCTGTCATTCTGTAGCGTTGACCCCGTTCTGACCTGTAGCTGCAGAGGATGTTGTAGCCTTAGGCGAAAGACAACCACTGTGAACAAATTCTCTGGTATTTCTTTTTATTTAGTTTGCTTGGGAATTTCAGTGGGAGGGAAAGGCAGATGCCCTCCAGGCAAGCAGACGAGCAGCCTGAATGTGAGAGGGCGAAAAACTGAGAGGCATCGCTGCGAACCGGCCAGTTTTCAACCGTTCAGTGTTTTATCATTGCCAAGTATATTACGTTTTTGCTCATCGTTTCCTCTGACAGCCTCTTTGTTTTGCTTTCTTGCTTTTGCTCCATCCAAATTTGCCCAGATGTTGACCCTCTAGGAATGGCTTTAGCAGCTGGGGTTAATTTCTCCAGCCTTGTGTTATCCTCGCTCCCCTCCTCCATTATGTTCTCATACTGGGAAGTTACCGGCACTGAACGACTCCCTCTCCCTCCTGTGATAAATATTGCAGCCTTTTGCCAGTCGAGGGCCAGACATTGTCAGGATATTGCGCTGCTTTTAGCACCAGAAGGACTTCCGCTTCCCGGCTCTTTGAACCAGGCGTTGCAAGAGACAAGAGACAAGGGTGTAATTGCCAGGGTGGAATGTGCTGTGCGCCAATTAATGGCAGCCTCCTTTGAAAAGAGGAGTATTGTAGGGGTGTGGATGACTTTCAGCGGCCATTGTTGCCCCTTGATTGAGGCCTCTTTGAGAGAGGCAGGCAGAGCTCGTTGAAACATCTTACAGCCGAGGCTTCGTGCTGCAGCGAGAAACACCGAGAGCTCCAGGCTCTGGGAGAGACGTGCACTCAGTAGTGATGCTCGTCAAAGATACGGCCGGCACATTATTTCCGCTTCCCTCATTTTGACTTTCATTATTAGAATTGGACAAGATGCATTTATTCACAGATGCTTCGATTTAAGTCTTTCGACGTCCTTTAACTTTTAATCAGAGGAGGACGTGTCATTTGAGAAGGAGCATTCTTTGAAACCGGTTTTGTCAGCCTCTCCATCCTGCACAGCCATTACATCACACGCAGCTTGTTGGGTTGAGTTTACATCTCAGACCTTCAAAGGTGATGCGGCCCAATTTCCTGTTTTTTTTTTTCCTGTTTGAGAGAAGACCTGTCAGTTCTGGGCGCTGCAGGAGCCTCATGAAAGCCTCACAACCCACATCAAACAGCGAGATCGCCACAGAGAACGTGTAGGCTGCTCTGTAAACTCGTCGGTTGCAGCGTGAATGGACAGATTGCATTGTTTCCTGGAATCACACCTATGTAAGCGTAGCGTGTGAAGCTTTCCAACTTGCGGGGAGGTTATTTCATATTTGAAATCCCCGAGCAGCATGAGGAAATGTGGGGTAAACATGATTTGCTTACTTTGATATCTAAGAGATGATTGATGTGATATTCCCTCACAGCGTCGCTCAGTTGTGTTTTGTGTAATTCATACCGGCTTTGATGAGTCAATGAAATATATCAAACGTATCTCAAACAGAGAATCCCGTCTGTCATCCCCTGTTAAGCCTGCCTTGTGTGAGTCAGTAGGTTACGGACCCAGCAGCAGCTTGCTGTGTATCAACAGCACTTAATGTGAAAAAACTAATTTTCCTACCACAAGGGAAACAGTGTTGCCTTCCATGGTAGCACTCAGACTTTCTCTGTGAAACCAAACATTCCTGTTGATGAATGTGGCTGCTGAGAGCGTGGGGCCTTTTTTTTTTTTTTCTTTTTCTTTCTTCCAAGCTTGCCGTGCTTTTCAGTGTGTGGGAAGAGAGGAAGGAGGAATGTATGAACCCGACAGCTACCTCCAGCCTGCCACGGCCTTTCATTACCCGGCTTGCTGAGGGAAAGGGGAATTGAAAGGTCTGTTCAGGAAACTCAGCCGACGGAAGGCAGACTACATGTCAAGTGAGCCGCAGCTGCTTTGTGGGGCAGTTGATCTGTTCTTCGCGGCTTCGTGAATCACTCTGCCTTCCAGCTATGATTTCAGAGCTGAGATGTATTTACAATTGAATGGCAATTGTAGAAAAAAAGAAATAAAGCAAAAAGTAATTGTTAAAAGATTAGAGCATATTGCTTTTAGTAACCCTAATCCACTTTATAGTGTTCCTCTTCCTTCGAAGGCTTTAAAGAGCTTATCGTCAAGTCAGCATGGACCCAGAGGAGAAAAGTGAACCGCCACTATTAAGTCATTCAGTTTTGTCTTGTAGTAAAAATGAAACGTGGAATAGTTCAACATTTTGAGAAATGCATTTATTCGTAGGGATAGACAGTCATCGCCCTGTGGCCTTTATTCTACATTATTCTGATTAATGGAGTCTGTGTTTTTTATGCTTGATTGCTGATACAATAGATGATTAAAAAATGTTCTACTTTAGCTCAAGTGAGGCATCCTCTCTCTGCCTGTAGTCACCACCCTGTGATCTCACTCACACTCACACATTGGCTACTCGTCACAATTATTAGCCCATCAACACTGAACAATCTGATTCTGCAAAGTAGCTCGTAACAAACGTTATCAAGTAAATGTAGGCAGTTAAAAGTATAAAGTGTCAGAAAACTGATATACTTAAGTAAATCACCTCTAAATTGTACCTTAGTAGATTATAGTTCATTACATTCCATCACTTTGACGATTTGAAGATTTTTATTGTTTCACTGCAAATGTATAATTGGTTCCAGATTTTGTTTATAAGCCTTCTTCATGACTTAAAATCAGTGCCGGTGTCGGCCCTGAAGAATAACAATATTGCTTGATTCCTACTTATTAGCTTTCTTGCCAAGAGCGAGATGAGTAGGTTGATATCACCCTCACATCCGCCTGTTCAATGTGAAACAGGAGACAGTAGACTGTTTGCTTAGCAGAGCTGTACAATATGGCTTGACAGTAGCACTGCAATTATAGGCAGTGGTTTGAGATTTTTGATAAATGATCATCAGTGTGGTGGACATAATGACGGAGTGGGTAAAGGTATGTATGAGAACAGTCTGGTAAGTTAAGATAAATGCATCACTTAACTGTAATACAGCCTTTATAACCAGGAAAAGAGGACACTAATGCCATATCACAATATCCAAAATCACCAATACCTTTGGACAGAGCCCTGCTAGCTGTTGCCTAACTGATTTAACATCTCCTTCACCTCCTGGCTCCGGCTATATACTTTAATTAATGGACAGATATAAGATTCGTGACATCCTTCACATCTATTATTCAACAAGCAACCAAATAGGCATATTTTCCAAAATGGTGAACTATTCCTTTTTGTGTAGAGTTGATTGGTTTAGTATTTTCGTAAGTGCTACGAGCTGGGTAAAGTTAGCCCCATTGTCATCATTTTGAAATTAATTTTAAATGAAGCCCTATTCACATCTGGAGCTGCCTGGAGCAGTGTCATTCAACAGTGGAAAACTGTAAAACTGTTTTTTATGGCAGAGGTGCAGCAGCAGCAGTCTGGTCACAGAGAGGTGTAGCGACAGGGCTGACAGGGATCTAGCTAACTTTAAAAGCTGTCGCGGTGCCTCCGCTCACGCTGCCGAGGCTCAGACTGCCACCGAGAGCCGGAATCACCAAGCTGTCGCAGACAAGGGCATGTTTCACTGGCTGAGCTGAAGCAAATCCTCAAAGGGAGGATTTGTATGAAGGCGCCTGCTACATATCCAGGGCGTGCGGCGATTTGTTTGACTTGCCTCCTCAGTGTGACACCGACAACACCTCAGTTTTGTCTCGGCTTTATTGCCGGAGCCAGCGCCGTCTGTGCTTCAGCTGTTTGTAAAGATTGTTGTGTGGATCAAACAACGAATCAGTTAACGGAGAAAGTGTTCAACGCATTAATTGACAATACAAACAATTGTTGGTTGCGGCCCTACATGGCATAATCATCTGTTAGATCTTAGAATTACAGTTGGTATTGCATATTGCACTGTAGCCGTGGACGCACAGGCATCGCAGGATTACTTCTGATGCAGAAGAAGGGAATGATTGGTGATTGAAGAAAATTGCATCAGTCGTGTGCTAAGGGTTAATCCAGTCCCTAATGGCATCTCTTAAGCCGTGTAGACTAGATCAGTAACAAAGCTATTTGAGAGATGGCACCGTTTACTCAATTTGCCATCCTGATTGCTGAATGACAGTTCCCATATAGAAAAATGAAAGCACCAATTAATCACATTAAGCTACTGTCTGTTTTTTGCCAAGACAGAGAAGCTGTTATGCCAGCTCCGTGCTGGCAGCACTGTAATTAAATTGTATTAAAGCCAAAATACCGTGCTTTTTAAGTTGCGTCAAGTAAAGCGCCTCAATGTTCTGGTGTGATCCGAACAATGTCAACGCGGCGCTGATTAAAGCGCACTTAGAAAGAGAGCTGTGTGCTTTGTTGATTCCTTTTGTTGTCATTAAAAAGCTGCACTATTGCCTTGCTGCGGGAAGATTTTCATTTTCCCTTCTTCTTTCATGGACTGAAATGCCTGTGGCCTATTTTCAGCTAATGTACTCTCGGGTGCTGGAGGCCTTTTCTGTTTCCTGTAGACAATCTTTTTAGTTACACAGCCTTTTGCTCCGATTACACTGCTTCCACTCCGTCGGTATGATCTGCTGTCATGGCAATCCACTCTGCTTGATATCAACACAAACAAAAGTCCCACAATGCACCTCAACCTGGAAAGAGAAAAACTCTTAAGGCTCATCAGCTGTGCCAAGCTTTTTCACACCCTGCCAGTGTCTGAACCCATCAGTTAACATATTGGCTCCACTTCCCCTATTATGTGCCTGATGTAAACTGCCAGCCGTGTGCTGTTAACTGTTGAAACATGTAAGAGGCTGGCTGATGGAGGAGATGAGCATCCTAAACAGACTGCATTATTAGGTACACAGCTGGAAGCTCGCAAGTCTCTCATTTGTAGTGCCGCGATGGGAGCATAAACAACACTGTAATCTCCCCAACTTCAATGATGTAATCAGCGGTAAAAAACTGATGATAGCCCGCTCTGAACGAGCCGACTGCAGCGCCGGTGCTGTCTCGGTGATAGCAACCGTTGTTGTCAAGCCCGCTCTCGGTGTCGAGCATTGTGTACTTCCTCTGCTGTCAGTGTGAAGAAAAATGCGCTCGTGTTCGGCAGCCATATGGGGCCACTTAGGCTCAGATAAATGGTTCGGATCCGGATTTGTATAGGTTTTGTGTTAAGATGAAACGTATTGATTTCCACTTGGAAATTGTATAATGCTGTCAATTGTATGTGCAGTTGATAAAGGTGTACTACGTTATAGATTATGGGCCATGCTTCATCCATTTTCACCAGCCCCTTTCTGTGCGCGCCAGTACTCGAATGCAAATGCACAATTAATACAGTTAATGGACAATCATTTTTACAGCCTGCAGTAAAGCCTCGGCCGTCGGCGCGTTGTTTGGAATAGCTTTTCTTGGCGGCACGTCAGTGTTTAGACTTCCTGCGATTGGCTGTTTAGGGGCCCACTAAGCTATATGGTCAAAACAGCTGAGTCTCCGATTAATAAGGGGCGAGTGGCAGTCTGCAGGCCCATTACTGAGCTCGTTAACCTGCCAGCTGCCCCTGAGCACACACACACATGTATACACACACACAGTGAGGCAGATAGACACTTTGCTACAACAGTAACTGTAACTCATCACTGACTCGTGTTGCGTTCCAGCATTCATAAGCATAAGATGAAGCAGAAATATGTGATAATAATGCAACATTGTGCTTCTTTACTCGCCCATCAGTGCAGAGGCGTAATAACATGAAATGTATTCTGTGTCGGTCTTGACCCGAATCCTTTTGTTCCCTCCTCTTTTTTTTTATTATTTAATATGCTTATTGCCTTCAAGCTGTCTATAAAAAGCGTCTCATTTCCTATTTCAAGTTCAGGTTTTTTTTCCTCCATATTTCACTTGAACATGAAATTACGGATCCTGTCGCATTTCCGTATGTACTAATCTATCCGTTTTTATCTGTTTTCACAAGAAGAGCTTGTTTGGGAAAGCTTCTGATTTTGCCGCTCTAAACAGAAAAACAGTGGCCTTTGCTTTGAAGAATCCTCAGGAGCATGGGAAGTGATTCGTTTTAGGTTTCTGATGTGCTTGTAGTGCTTGCTTTCATGCATACTTCACAAAAAAAGAGGAGCTCGATCTGCCGATACTATTACAGAAAATGTCAGCTCATATTAGAGTCGCCTGTTACGCTGACAGGTGATCTGAGAGGTAACCCATGAGATCACATGTTAATGTGAACTGCTGCTTAAGAATAAAGCCAGATGTTAACAACAACAATGATGAGAAGTAGACATACACAACATTAAATATTCATAATTTCTTTGCCGTTATGTTCCAACCCTCATGCTTATTGTAATAGAGATTTTTATTTCAGCGGAACAAACCATGATGACTAGAATAAAAAGCTGCATCACCGACACCAACAGCTCACGCCGCATGTGTTTTCTTAACCCAAGCAACAGCGCTGAGGATTCAGAAGTCTAACATTCACTTCATCAGTGTCTCACCGCGCTACATTGAGGCACTCTGCTCTACCAAGCCAATGCTGCCTTTTGATGGGTAGAGTACATTTGTGACGCTCGAGTTGTCAGGATGAGGGCGCGCACAGTTTTTATTCACTGTAGACCCAAGGGAGCACAAGTCTGGCATTCCATTCTTGGCATATCATTGGATAAATCTGCAGATATTATAGTGCTGCTGAGTGGTTGTGTAAATCCGCTCATTTCACAGCCTTGAATGTTAAAGTATTGTACAGACTTTAAAATATTTGTACTAAAATTGAGTTATTATTGTTAAATTGTTGTGTTACAGGAAAGGAGCCTACTTTCATTGTAGGGCAACTTATGGCAGCAGCTTCAGCCTTAAAGTCTTTAGTCTGATTTTTTTATTTTGAGTCTAGTTAAGTTGATTAGATATGTAAGATAAAATGAGATTATGAGATTTGAGTCGACTAAAAGCCATTTGCCAGCAGCACGATGCGAAAACGCAGTTCGACAACATGGAAACTATGCACACGTCTTCAGGTCTTCTATCGTCCATTCCATTGGTGTTCCATTGTCATTGAGCTCCATCTGATTACTTGTTCCCCCACATAAATGATCTGCAGTAGTGTGCACACATTAATAAGAACCCATAAAGTCAATGTATACATTTCTGTGTGAATTCTCCGGGGTGAAATGCCCATGCTTGATGTGAAAACCCTTTAAATCTGCCGTAGATTTAGTAAATGCAACACTAATGAGTGAACTTATTATGGTTGATGTGGGTAATATGAAACATGTCGTTATTCTCCTTCCACTATCGTATGTCTACAGCAGCATACAACATGTCTGTTCTTCTCTTTCTCCCAAACCTGTACAATTTATGAGATGTGCAGCGAGTTCCTGCTAGTTGACTTCACAGGTAGATCAGCACTATCCAGTTGTGTGCATCTTATCTCCCATACCGAACAAAGAGACTTGTTTTGAACCTTTTCCCGACTCGTCTCCCCTGAACAGTTCATCCTTGGAGAAAAGTGTCAGTAGATTTCATCATATTTTTTTGTAAGCTATGCAAACAGCCTTTGAAATGATTTGGCACCACAGAAATGTTTGAATGTCAAAAGTGCAAATGAAGCTGTGTGTTAAATACATTCGGAGATTCACACTCGGGGTTCGGGGATTGTGGTGAATACCAAGTGACCTCCTTTAACAGTGTCAACAGACTCGACTGCGGTGTCGAAACGCTGTAGAGATAAGTACTTTCTCTTGTCTGAGGTGCTTTGATGAATGCTGACACACACGTCTGCTTACCCACTGTGTGTTTGACTCGCAAACACTCTCTGTTTTGACTGCTGTGAGGATGAGTAAATAATTGTGCAATTTTCTTTTTTCGACTCCAGACTATTTCTTTACAGCGTGCAGGCGGTGGAAATTCTTCCAAGGTTTGCTTTAGAAGAAGGGGAAGTTGATATTGTCGTGCTGCTGTGTGGCCTGTGTGTGGACGGCACTTCAAGCAGCAAATACTGTATGTTACAGAAGAAGAACACTTGCAGCATGGAACAGCGTGATTACCCAGCTTTCTCTCCATTAAGTTTCCATGACAGTGGAATGCGCGGGCCGGGGAAGGTCGCGGAAGAGATAAGTACTACTTACCATATTCAACGTCGTTTGAACTAGGTAATTATATTCAGCCGGAGACGTTTCTCCTCCCTCTCCCCCACAGTTCCTCTCTCTCTGTTTCTTCACGGCTAGTTTAAGCGCTGGTGTTGAGCTTTAACAAGGCCGCTTTTGTCCCAGATAAAGCTTCTAGACAGCGCTCATCAGTGCAGTGTAAGATCCCTGCCTGCCGGAGCACAGAGCGCTGCCCCGGGGGCATCTTATCACTCCGCTGGCAATCACAAATACCCACTGAGATAGATGGGCTTCTCAGTTCTCTCTGTGGGGAGCCCTTCAGCTGAGAAAGATGGCTTCTCTCATTCTGCAAACACTTCTGACTGGCAGCTTGGCAGACAGACAAACATAAAAACACAGAGGGAAAGCGAGAGCTGACAGACAGATGCCTGCAACCCACACAGAGAAGTGCCGGGCGCTCTCTCCACATGCACTGACTGACAGATTGGCAGGCAAGATGGAGATGAAGGCCGACAGAAAGCTGACATATGCATGTAACACACATGAAGATACGTTATACAGACCCTTATACACACACGTGCGCGCATACCGTACTCCCACAGAACTGCGCGGCTGCATTCCTGCCATATTTTTCTTGGAGCCCATGAATGGCGACTCTACGCATGAATTTTTATCCATCGTGTCGTTGCAGTCGGCACCTTTTCTGATTGGCAGGCATTTATACTCGGCCAATGTGACTTACATGAGAAGAGGATTAGAGTTGGATGAATGTTTTAATCATGACTATAATGTTTTTAGGGCAGCAAAAGTAACATTTACGTATCAAAATCATTGTAATCGCAAGAATATCTCACTGGAAAAAGACCTGAAATGTGAATGAAATAAATAATATCCCTGACATCGTACTACTGAGTGAAGTTGAGAACGATTGAGGAACACAGACATCAGTCAGTGTCAGTTGTCCTTCCTCTGCTGATGTGAATCACTGTCTGCAGGAACCGCTGGCAGAGGAAGGAATCTACAAGAATTTGTCAAATTTGAAGATACCGGCATGTTGCAAACTAGGCTAAACGGACAACGTGCAGCACAGGCTGCTTTCGTTTTAGCACTCCGGTATCTTTTCTGTAGCAATAAGCTCTAGCTGGGTATGTGCCGGTGTGAAACATAGTGACAATTGATGAGAGACTGCAGACAGAACATACTGAAATAAAATATCACTTGAACAGGTGTGTTTGGCTTTTCACTCGCAGAAGTGTTTACAGTCAATTCAGGTATACATGGAGTTGTCTTCACTGTCTCCACGATCACCTCTCTGCTCTGTGTATTTGTATGTGTAGCAGAGGAGAGGCTCCAACAAAGTAGAGTTCTCAACGGGCCTGAAAATTACAACCCGACCCGACCCGGCCCGCAGGTTTTTAAGCCCGAACCCGACGCAGCCCGACACACCAGCATGAATTGTCTGCCCAAGCCCGACCCCCCGCCCGCCTGCATTGTTTTCCTCATACACTTGTTATCGTACGCAGCGGCGTCAGGTCTGCGTCTGCCCCTCCCCATGAAGCAGACAGCCACACTTACTCTTCACCACACGTGAACAGCGATGATTCACAACAAACAATAGCCTATATAATTTACAACCTGCAAGAAATGTGTTTTATGAAATGTGTTTTATAAAAAAGGAAGCCCGACGCCCGACCCGGCTCATTTGCGTATTTTTTCGGCCCGAACCCGGCCCGAACCTGCGGGTCCGGTCGGGTTTGTCGGGCCAGCCCGACCCGTTGAGAACTCTAAATCCAACTTATTATTATTATTATCAAATTACACCAAAACATGAAAAAAGTACAGATCATCTACATGAATGAAAAGGTTACTTTTTCTTTTAACCACAGGATGGACATTTGCATACAACACTGGGACAGATGGGTCTTTGTGTTCATAGCTATGACTTGAAAATGGACAGACGTGGACTTGATGAAAGTGATGCTGAGAGGCTTAATTGTGGGGAAAAACATACTTTCCTGATAATTTTTTTTCATACTATTAGTCTTGGCTCTTGGGTTTTACCTATTTCTAAATGAAAGAAAGTACAGATAAAAAGGCTGTTAATGACGCATTCAATGATTTAGTCCAGGTTTTGGTACCTATTCCCAGTAATCACATCATAGCTGGGCAATATGGCAATATTTGAAATATACTGCAATATTTAGAGGCTATAGCACAGTGCACATTTCATATTCTGACACCTTGAAACCTCAAAAACACTTATTCATTCAGGAACACTCTTGTCATTGATTAAGCCATTTATTGCAACAAATGATATACAGTTAGGCTTGGCGCTGAAGGCTCCACTGCTGACGCTGCCCGGATTTGACAAGCAGCATGCTAAGTCACTCCGGGGAGCCTGAACCTCACCAAAATCTAGTCTCACATCACTGTAACAATATAATATCGATAACTTCCCCAGCTCTCAATTACATAACTTTCTTTAACACTAATCAAACCTTTAAACATTGTTTTCAACTGCAGTTTGAAGGCCAACCCAGCCAACTCCCCTCCAGTTAGTTAGAACTGAAAAAGCCTCTTGGATCAGAGGTGAAACCACTTCAAGAAACCAACAGGTCGGGTTGCCTACGATACAAGCACTTAGATTTACCATGATCTCGATGACTGGGAACCTTCATCAACAAACTGCAGTTTAAGCCAGCCATCATACCAGTGCATCTCGTTATTATTATTATTGGAGGAGGGCCATTTCAGTTCTGTTTGGCTTCCTGTCAATGTCAGAGGTCATCTCACACACTCACCCACCGCGGTTGCTTCCGCTAATAGAGACATCACCACGTATTTCATTTGTTAGTAAAATAACACGGTGCCCATGTCATGTAATTACACACGCTGCCTCTGTGCTGTATGATGTATGTATACTATTTAGTGCTTGAGGGGGGCAGATGGTCTGTTATTATGCTGTCAATGATTCAGGCAGAACAGACAAGCCATTTGTCTCCATATTGTAATGAGTCAATGTTTCGAAACAGTAATTACCTTTTCGACCGGTTGACAAATGACAAGAATAGTAGCGTACCGGTAGGCACACACACACACACACACACACACACACACACACACACACACACACACACACACACACACACACACACGACACACACAGTTTGCATAAACACAACCGAGCACACGCGTCTCAGGACGGAGCAGGGGTCGTGTTGACCTTTAACCCCCGGCTGTCACATCGACATTGATTCTCTTCCTGGATCAGACCTCATTATGTGAGGAGCAGCCAGCCTGCGCATGCTCCCTTGGGCGTTATGACTCAGATGAATTACATTTACACCTGAAATAAACAGAAATCCGATTTGACTCCGTAAAACATTTTGATGTACTCGCATTCATCCACTTCATACACTTCTCGTCTCTCCGGAACTGTCATGAAAGTCATTCCAACTGTCTGATTTAGTTGATTTAAGGCCACCTTTTGTTGCATTTATACTGGAAAAAGTATTTAATCCCATACTTAAAACTTTATTTTCCTTAAAAAAAGAAAAATGAAAAGAAATAACTATTGAACTAGTTTCCCATAAGAAATCAATCTGTCTCTAAAAAATAAGATGTAACGAGTAAGATTGCTCCAGGAGAATAAAGGAAAATAAAACTTGATACTGGAGTATCCTGCTTTAACACTTGTGTCAAGTTGATTTACTGGACTAACCGATAAAAATGTTAGGAATCGCTTGAGACAAACTTAGAATTGTCAAGACAGAGATCTTTGGACGGGATTTATTATTTATATTTATTGTGGCCAGTGTGCGTCTGACCTTTTGTGAAGACAATTTCTCCCTCACGACTTCAGTGAATCTTGTTCGCATCTACAACTGAATTTTATGGGGTTTTTTTATGGTTTTTTGCTCGGTCCAAATACAACCCAGTCGTGCAGTACTCCTCTTAAAGTCGGGTTTAACAAGACTACAGAGACTCCCGGCTCTGAGTGATGCAGCCTGTCCACACATCAACACTCCAAGGAAATGATAAAAGAGCTATTGTGTGCGTAACCTCCCACAGAAAAAAAAAGGTAACATTTAAAGGGAGTGAGTCTGGAGGATAGCGGAGAGTTTGCTTAAAGGACAGTCAGAAAAGCTGCGGTGTTTTGACTTGAGGTAAATGTCACAGTAATGTCAACTGCCTCCGATCCATAAAAAGAGAACAGGAAGGTTAAGTTGTTTTTGTTTGGGGGTTGCTTGGTGAATGGGAATAAACCATCAGGACACTATCTTTTTTTTTCTTCTTTTGGCTATGAAAAATATAGTTGTTGAGATTGTGATTCATACGAGCTGTGAATTATCGACAGGATTTAGTGGTGGTGAAGAGGGAATTTGCCTTTTTGCTATTAACTTTTAGGAAGGTCAGCCATGTCGGCAGCGTGCAATCAATATTACATGTTTGCTCTTTTCGCTGCTGAGATCTTGCCTCCCTTAAACGGCCGCCATGTGTCTTGACATCCTCAGCAGTGGATCAGTCTTTGTTTACCTTATATGTTTAGTATACAGCTCCTCTAGCACTTTTTTCAATACACAGGTGACACACCCGTCTCTCACAAAAACAGCGCCGGCTCAAATAACACTTTAATAGAGTCTGTGTTTGCTTTTCAGCCACTTGAAATACCTGGGCCAAATACATTTCAACTGCACTCAAGATATCGGCAGAAAAATCTTTGTGTGATATATAGTCATGACTCGGTTTTGTAAAGATTTGCCATTGTCACACAGACTCATTGTCGGCGGAGAGGCTGCCTCTTATTTATAGACCCAGCACAGGGAGAATGCATGTATCTCCATACAAATTTAAAGCCATCCTTTAGTAAAGAATCTGTTTGTCTTCTTCACACAGTTGAATGTTTGAGCTTCACTGTGTAGATGGGTCTGACGCTAACGGATGTTTTTTTCACGTTCACCATAGACGGCTACGTATTC
Source organism: Diplodus puntazzo (assembly GCA_963678695.2). Taxonomy (NCBI): domain Eukaryota; kingdom Metazoa; phylum Chordata; class Actinopteri; order Spariformes; family Sparidae; genus Diplodus; species Diplodus puntazzo. The sequence goes on along the minus strand of OZ023159.1, from coordinate 16,188,583 downwards.
ACAATTTAAGATGTTCTCTCGAAAGAAGTGAGTGTTTCACATGTGAGTGTTGTAGCCTCAATATTTCCAAGTTCATAGTGTGTCATCTAGAGTTGGTCAGCCCAAGAACTGTTCAGGAAGTCCAGTGTGACCTACAGAAGTGCCTGATAGCTTGTGAAACTTAACCACTTCAACCACATTTAAAAATGCCCCAAAAGCTTCTCCTGACACTGTTACTGCAGAAACGTACCGGGGCTACCATCCAGGAGTCTGACAAAAGACTAGCTGAACATGTTCTTCATGTAATGATTTAATTGGAAGAATTTCAAATGGTTCATTAATAGGAAAAAAAAAAACACTTCAGAGATAGGAGAGCTCTTATCCTTTGGCAGTATCACAGGGAAACGATCCCATCAGGACTGATTAACTATTTCTTGTCTTCAAAACGACGAAACCTGACATTTGGAAATTAGTGTTAACAATCTGTAAACTTTGGGTTTATCGTGTCTGGACAGTTCAGATCAGATCAACGCATTTAATATACTTTTTCATCTCCTGCATTAGAAGCTCCCTGTGTGGCAAAATGTTGTATTCCGAGCAGTCCCAAGCAAACACTTGACGATTTGACTCAAGTCTAAAAAGAAAGCTGCTACATATGGAAAAACAACTTCTCTGGCTGCAGTACACTTAATGGCAGTTCTGCCCACGTCTCGATCCAGCTGTGTAGCATTGATTTGTGGGCTGAATCCCCAGCGGGGGTCAACCATACAAGTATTTATGATAGCAGCAGCAGATTGCTATGAATGGATGACTTCCTTGGCTGTGAGAGGGACTCCGGGGTTGGGAGGCAAGGTTACATCGCTCAAGCAGAATGTAATAGGTATAAAATGAGGTACTAGTCGACTTAGAATTTGCAACAGGATTGGCAGCGCCGGCTTTCTATGGCAGTTTGAATGTTAAGTGGCCGGACATGAGGCGAATAGACCTCTTAAAAATCAATGCCCTGATGTCATTAACCAGGTTGAGGGAGGCTGGGAGAGACTGAATGGATGAGGGAAAGAGCAGTTCTCCAGAGCGCCGGTGAAGATGTATGTTACACTTCATTTGATGCTCTTTGAACTTGTGTGTGTGTGTGTGTGTGTGTGTGTGTGTGTGTGTGTGTGTGTGTGTGTGTGTGTGTGTGTGTGTGTGTGTGTGTGTGTGTGTGTGTGTAATACGCCTTTTTATAGGCGCTGTAAAAAAAAGTTTTGTTGTGCAAAGAGACACAAATCCGGGTCATCTGAGGCCTGGGCTTGTATTGGCAGGCTCAGACACACTGCGGCTGCCAACTTTCCCTGTGAAAACGTAAACAGACAGTCACAACTAGCACAGAGCACGCTGATCCACTGCTCTGTGCATAATGCCCCGTGGAAAGACTGAAGCAAAAACCTGGCAGTGCGAGTGATTTGGAGGCTAAGGATGCATTTTCCTCCATATAAAGTGATTGCGTGGGCGAGAGTTTTCATGCAAGGCATCAAACTCCTGGCAGCCAGCGGTGATGGAGGGAACGTGTCACCGGATGGGTGTCACACCCCGGTGGTGAAGGAGTTTTTATGGGTGGGGGCCGCTTCACGCAGAACCTGCTGGGTCTGAGAGCCGAGCGGGATCGTAGAATACATGTGGTAGGCGAATATGTGAGCTGCAGAGGTGTTTGAGGATTGATCTGAGTGTTTTTAGGGATTGTGCGAACACCCATGTGCTTGCTCTTGCTTTCAGTAAGCTTTTCATCTGAAGCATTTAAAACCAAAGTCTGCCTTTGTAACAAAGCACCGTGGCAGTCGTTTTTGCCGCTCGCAGGTCTTTACTGCCCTGCACTTGAGCGAAAGGTTCCTGCGGTTTGCACGTCCTCCGTTCTCTTCTGTCTACTTATCCCGCATTCAGAGGCATCCAAATGAAAATTCATTTCTTTCAGTTAATTGACTCGCAGCATCTTTCCCCCGGCTCCCTCTGAGTTGTGAGGCAGAGTCAGCTGTCAATTCCAGATTACGGCATGCTGTTGTCGGAAAGAGGAGCCCATTGTGTTTATCTGCAGTGACAGCTGGCTGGAGGCGGCGGGGGGAATAGATCTGTCACTGTGCCTAGTTTGTCTGCGAGTTGGCATCTGCCCAGACACTCCACCTTTGGCTGGGCCGACTCTAGTACACCTCCGCTCCGTCTTTACTCACTCCTCTTTCCCTTCCTTTCGTCCCTCTCTCTGCTCTGATCTCCTCTCGGTGCTCTGCAGGTTCTCTTAGAGGAACTTTCTTTCGCAGCAGTAGATCTTTGCCCTCTGACCTGCGTTGGCTGAGGGCAGCTAGCATTTTTGGGTATTCGCTGGCTTCGCAGTCACGCACCTTGTGATGTCCACATGCACTCTGACCCGTGTCGTAGACCAAGTGTGCCAAAATCTCCCTTTCTGCTCGTGTTTGCCAATTACTGCTTTCCCTCCAGCATATAGATTCCCTAATGTCCCGCTGTGCAGGAGTGCCTGTTCGCTGTGATGATTTCATCATGCTAGCAGTCGAGCTGCTAAAGCAAAAGGCACCGATATGAATCACGGTTAGCCCTCTTAATTTTCACAGAGGGGGGCTCCTGTAATGAATCGCTGCCCCTGCATCAAACCTGCTCCGCGGTCACACAGGGCGTCGTGGGGCTGTCTGATGAGTTGGCAGCTGTTTCATTTCCACCGTTTGCGGGGCTGGATTCAGCTCCCCTGTTTAAGTGCCGCGGGGCAGGAAAACTAGATCCCTCCGTCGAGGCTGAGCAAGGGTCAACACAGAGGAAATTCCTCTATTTGTAAACTCAAAGGTTTGTTTGTTTTTAGCTGATTCACTAAGCGGCAGCCGTCTGTTCACACTCTTGGAGCGGAGTTTGATGTGTGTCTCTTTGCTACTTGTGCTGCGTTGTGTTGACATTTGACCAGAGTGCCTCTGTAATCTGTTTTTCTCCTCTCGCTGCCTGTGAGCAGGAGCTGTATAAACATGTCCTTCCTCCACGGGAGGCAAATGGATCACTCCTCATTACAGGCGAGGCAGGGAGACGAGAGCCGCACAGCCACTGCTGCTGTTTGATCCTGCTGAGTGGAAGCAGGCCTGACGCAGACACATGTACCATGCATACGTGCACTTTGACGCATACGCACAAACACACGACAGGTCACCTGGCAGGTGGTGCAGCATCTCGAGCAAGGTGCAAGATAACAACTGAATAATGTGAAGCAGTCAGGTTTGATGTTAACACGTTTTACCAAGGAACATATTTAAAATCTCTATGAAATTACCCTCAAATTACCACAAGGATTCCCTCAAAATTACCACAATATTATTTAATGATAATAATATTCTGCCATTTTCCAACAAGCACTTATTTTTATATAGTTTCCAACTGGTTTTCGGCTTAACTTCTGTTGATCACACCGTTTTAATCACCAGCTAGTTTCTGTCTAACTTTCCGTCTGCAGACGACTACAATGAAGTGAGTTGTTCATGTCCAACTTGTTTCTGGCCAACTTTTTTCTGGCAAGTTAGTGTAGTACAATTTGTTTTACAAGTCTACTTTCTTAACCATGTGCATTTTCACTTATTCCCATCTTTTCAGCAGGTCAGTCCAACTTAAGAACAATTTTCCCCAACCTCCCTAACTCGATTCTTGATTATAAAGTTGTATTTGTCAGTTAACAGTAATTTATGGTGGCTAACAAGAATGAATATACATTTAGAAAATTCGGTTAAAGTTTGATTGTTTTGCTGAAATGGTAGAAATTGGTGAAAATGTAAAATAGTGGGTATTCGAAGGCTATATGTTTTAATCATGCTGTACATGTAAAAATAAGCATTAGCTACAAACTGTGTGCAGCAGATCAGATGCAGTCTCTGTATGGGAACTGCAGCGTTCCTATTAATGAAAATATGTACATGGTTAGCTCACAACCTCTCCTCTTACATCGTTGCCACTTGCCTTGGAGTCGTGTTACCCATCTCAGTCCCGTCTCACCACACCTGAGAGCGCAGCGACCATAGCGCCTGAGCGGGCATCGTGGGAACCCTCCCAACACCTTGGCCTCGAATCGCTGCTCTGACACTACAGTAGCTGATGAGACATCAGTCAGACCCACCGGACGCCTCAGACTGGGCCACCGACGCTGTACTTTTACATGCCCCGCTGCATGAGTGACAGGCCGGTTCCTGAAGGGAGGCAGCTTGTGGAGGAGCAGGGCTCATACTCAAGTACAGGGCTTCCCCTAACAGCAGAGGTTTAAAGGTGTCATTCGGTCAATGAGCAGCTTTAACTCATTCCAGGTTGATAATGGCTGCTGCTAATGTGCTACTTCCCCCATATATCCTGGGCTCTGGCATGAGATGATGCATTTGGATCAAGCTATTCCTTTAAACTGTTTGGATTCATACTCACTTTATATTCAGCAGAGTAGATAGTATACCATTAGATATAAATGGGTTTTTTTGCACATTAAAAGTTTAACTTAAAGACACGACAAACTTTTCAAAGAACATGTCACCATTTCTTATTTGTTACTGCTAGATTTCTCTGTAACTGGAACGTTGTATTGTTAAATAAACTTTTAAAGTGCTCGCTTTCTACTCCACCATGAGGGAAAAGGTCTTTCACATCGATGAAGATGAAACTTTAATGATCCCTATTGGGAAAATGGGTCATTGGAGCAGCAAAATCATTTATATAACCCAGAAAGTCGAAGGGAAAAAAGAATATAAATTACGGTTAAATGGATGAGGACGATTAAACATAACAGAACCATGAATTGAGAACTTATTAGATGGTAAAGTAAAGAGAATAGAATATAAATAACGACATTCATGCTCTTTCTGTGAAATAACAGCAGAACATACAGGGTCTCTATTCTCTGTTGAGGATATGCACAGATGGGAATTAAATGTACTCCCAGATCTGCAAGGGGTGTATAGATTAACTGCGAGGGATTCACAAAATAAGCTATTTAAACATCAAATAAATTACTTGCGTGTTGACGCAAATGTAGTGGATCTAGAGATTTGTGGCTTACCAGCTGTTAGAGCAATGCTGACCAGCAGAAATAAACGCGACAATGTGCAGCATGTGAGATGAATTGTCCCTTTATCTGTCTGGGGAATTTTACCTTAGCACAATAGTTGTTCTTATTCCAGCGCGCAGCTCGGCTTTCACTCTCACTCTCACAGCGTTTGTGTGGAGTGCCACAGGTGAAAGCTTAGTGAAAATCGAATGTGGGAACAAAATCAATAATGCACAAACCTTGAGGAAAATCCCGCTACAATGAGGCCATCTGCAGTGCAAACAATCCGTAGTGCTACTGTTTATTGTTATTTTTATGACTTCAAGGGACAATTGTGGATGTGCGGCAGGATCAGGAACACTTTAGTGTCTCTAGCTTCATTTCGACGTGACACTTTGTCGGCAGGAACACGTTCGAATCTGTTCTCAGCAGGAGGGCGTGCTGTTTAGAGGCACCAGCGACGCCTCTTGCTGCAGGAGAGACACATTTTGGCTGTATGTGAATACAAGAGACCGACTGGATCAAACTACTGTTACATCAATATTCCTGTAATATTCCATCCTTATGAAATTTGCAGCAGTGTGGAAAACAGTCGTGGTGGATAGAGGTGGTGTTATAAATGTTTTAAGTTCATCCTACAGTAAGTGATCATCAGACATACGTAAAGTGCGCATGAGATGCGCCAGCAACCAGCACGGCAGCTGCCCCGCCTCGCCGTCTCTTTCTATCATCTCCAGTAATTATTTACATCCCTCAGGAGCGACTTGTCAGGCTGCTGTATTTCCAGCCTCGACTGCGGGGATATCGCTCTGTGTTCTCTTTTCTCCTGACAACATTTTCATATCTCTCTCTATCTCCCTCCCAGTGAAGTGGCCCGATGCCAAAGCCTTAGGTGGCACCTAATAGACCCCCTCTCTCTCTCTCTCTCTCTCTCTCTATCCCTCCGCTCTCTTTCTCCCCCTCAGTGCTGCCTTATACCTGTTAAACACAGGATTTAAAGTGCACTCGGCAGGGTGCAATTATACAGCCAGCGCTGTTACATCCAGAGTTAAACACAGCCCTCTCTCCACTCACTTGTCCGCTGCAGGGCCGCTGCAGCCTGAGGGTAATTGTATTGCTGTCAGCCTTTGGTTGATGAGTTGCCAGCGTAATTGCTTTACGGTTTGACCTCTGGTTTTTCAAACAAGTGCCCTGGTCAAGGATCTGCGTCGGGCGGATGAAGGATGAGAGGCTGGCGTATGCGTGCGCTTCTGCTCATGTGTGTTTGCGGTTGCAGGATAAATATGTTAGTCCTCTAATGCCCCCCCCCCCCCAAACCTACCATGCCCTCTGTTATTCTTTAGCGCGACTTAAAGTGCACTTCTACGCCTCGCTTTAAAATCAGCATCATTCGGTTACATCATTACATGCATTAAATGTGCAGGGATTTATCTTAGTGACAGCGGGGCAGAGGCACACCGATAGCAGTGCACAAAGAGGCATTTCGGTTCAAGGACGACAGGAGATGACAACAGTGCCAGACTCTGCACACATTAAGCCATATTTGTTTCTTGACATGTTCTCGACTTGGGGGATTTCATTTTCTCAGGAGTCAGCTTGCATACACGGTTTTGTTTTCCTCTCTTTCTCTCTCTCTCTTTCTCTCTCTCTCTCTCTCTCTCTCTCTCTCTCTCTATCTCTCTCTCTCTCTCTGTCTGTCTCTCTCCTTCATCATCCCGCGAGCCTAGGATGAGTCTTTTTTTTATTTATTTTTTTTGCAGCTTCCAAATTGCGAAAACCAAGGTTTAATTGGACCGTAACACACATTACACAGTATTAACAAGCTGAAGGATGTAACAGAATTACTCATTGATTTTTTTTTCGGGCTGCAATGTGTCATGCTGTCAAAATGAATTGAGTTGACCAAATTACAAATTGTAAATCTATACCCTCTACCTGCCGGTGTTATTTACAGCCAATCCGAAGATGGTTTCACGGAGAAAGGAGGTGTCCAAAAAGACAAAAAACCGAGTGCTGGGTCTATATCTACTGAGACAGCCTCAGCATGAGGTGAATGCATGATGTCATTCTCAGACAGGCAGCCAGCCCCTTAGTGGTCGGCTAACCTGCCCTCTCAGTTAAATGATGGATATGTTTCGGGGTTACCACCTAAAACCAGCATTAGTCATTTTTGGGCAGCGGAGCAGACATTATCACAGCACAGACTTGTCGTAGTAAACATGTCAGCAGTTACCAGCACACAGGGAGTAGCATTTGCATGTGTCAGGTCATCTGCAGAGTGTAAGTCCAGTTTCCACTCTTCTTATAGCTCTGTTTTAGTACCCTAGTTCCTCAGCTACTAAATGCTAGCCACTATGCTAACCAGCTAGTCAGACAACCTCGTCTGTAGTAATTATTACAGCTGAAAAGGAGGAAGTGAGGAGTAATAGTATGAAAGTAAAAAGTCTGTATGGTGAGGAGGTTGGAGATGAACGGTTTAACATTGTTCATGTCCAGTGCCAGTGGACCTAACGTAGTGAAGTGGCGCCTCGTTAAGTCACCTAAATAACGTAATGCAATGTAACGTAGGTGTGTTTTTAATGGAAGTTGCAGAAGTGACAAAGTGATTTTAACCCGAACCACAATGTTTCCTAAACCTAACCAAATTGTGACTGTATGACAGAGAGCGGTGAGAGCAAACCAAAACATGGCTTCAAAACCCAAACAATGCACTGAAAGATGCTTTAAATCTCTGTGGAGAGGGAGGACATGGTAATTCTCTGTTTTTTTTTTAGCTAACATTAGCGCAGGCTGCTATAGAACTGTAACCTGGTTCACTAAGAGTCGTCACGAAATGCAAATCTCAGTCAGTGTTTTTCAAACCTGGTCCTATTGGCCCCTGCCCTGCGTGTTTCAGGTGTTCTCCTGCTCCAACGACCGGCGCGTCATCGAGGCCTGCTGAAGCCTCATAACGACCCGTTCATTTGAATCAGGTGTGTTGGAGCAGGGATACATCTCAAACATGCATGCCTGGAGTCTCCCACTGTTATTGTAGGTGAACCACTATGCAAGTATCACTGTATTATGTCACAGTTATATTTAATAGACCTATCAGGTGATATATATTATATATATAATTGTTTTCACTAAATGTGATGTTAATTGGACAGTTTTATTTATACATATGTATATATATATGTATATATGTAAGGCTGTTAAAGTTGGAGTTAAGTAACCTTGGGAAGACATTACAGTTTTTTCTGATTGCTAAAAAACTATTTTGCAAACTAGTGTGGTTTTATCAAAATACTTAACACAATTCACAAAACCACACACCCAAACTGCAAAATACCTCATATATCCTGCAAAATGAAGCACTGCAACCAAAACGACATATAGCATTATCAAAATCAAACTTTTGCACCAGATGGCAAACACTTCATTCATATTACAGATCTTTGTCTAAGGAACTACACACTGTTGGGCATAATGAAAAGCACTCCTATCTTTAGTATGCTTTGCCATAATACTAGCATAGTTCAAACTGTAGAGAATTCTTCAGATTGTTCACATGCATAGAAATATTTGCAGATACACACATGCTGTTGAAACATTTATTTTTTATTTTTCACCAAACAAGTCAGTGCAACATATGCACAGCAGATATATTTACATTGGAGTGAACACAAATATGAAAAAGAAAATTGCAGAAAAGAGATGCGTCAATCCGTCAATCCGTCAGTGTCAGCTCATGGTTGATGATATGATCAACTCAGGTTGCTCTGATTTCATTTGAAAGTTGTTGTCTTCTTTGGCCATGACCTCCTCTACCAGCTCTAACTCTCACTCTTCCTCCTCCTCTCATTCTCACCCTCCCTCCTCCTCTTCTTCTCACCTGTGGTCTTTTAGTGCTGACTTCGTGATTGAAGTGGTAACAATTATGGTAACAATTGTTTGGCAGGTGGCACGTAGAGTGACCAATGAGCTCATGTAGTGTTATTTTAAATGGCAGTGTTTTGGCAAACATGTGACTTTATGTCAGATTGTTGTGTCTTATGCAGAGAACTGTGTTCAGTGCATTTAAAGGCAGGAACACACCGGCCCAACCGTTGGACGTCTGAAGCGTTTGGGGAGACTCGGACGAGGTCGGGAACATTTCTGTTCAGTGTGTTTAGCCGCATCGGAAGCTTTCGGAGCCGTACGGACGTTGTCTGCTCCGACTCAGCATGCGAAGTCTGAGGATGTTGGCTGTCGGACGTCTGAGCCATTGGATTCTCTGATTGGTGGTGTGCTAGCGAATCAGCGTGGTTTGTGGGATTTGCGGAATACTGTGTGCGCATTGGTTTTCTACGCACTCCGTTCCATCATTTCTTGTTTTCATGCTTTGCAGTACTGACATGAGACTAGCTGTTATTATGTCCGTTCAGGACGAATTAATCTGTGTTCCTTTGGTAATGCCTCGCTGCATGTTTAGTATGCAGCTGTTTCTGTCTGAAAAAGTTGAGTTTCGTTTTGATCAAGTGTAAAAAGAGTTAGGTGCATAAGCCTCTAGTCCAGTGTCTTTAATACTAGAGCCACCAGCTTGTTGCATCTCCGAAAGCGCAGAACGTACACGCTACTGTGGAGCTGGCAGCACGTCGAAGCGGCGTGTTTCTATGCACCGTTTGTGCCGAACGGGTCCGACGAGAGGCAACAGAGTGGTCGGAGAGTGGTCGGATAAGGCAGTTGGACGTCTGGGCGGTGTGTGGGGGGTTTAAAATGTGCCATTTTGAATTGCAAAATGTGTGCAAAGCAGAAATGTGTTTAAAGTTTTGGAGACTTGAGAAGAGGTTTTGCTATCTGTGTGTCCGTTTAAATATTTGTGCTATGCATGTCATTTAAGTGTGTTAGCAACTAGAAAAAACTGTAACAGACAACAGCTGAATCATTGTATCTGATAATTGTCGTAATGAGACAGGTTTAATGGAGAAAAGGTGTCAATCTTTATCTACTTCTAATCAACCTTCTGTAGCGTTAGATGATTGCAGGATGTCGTCATCAGACGGACAGCTTGCTCGTAACTGTTCGACAGTGATCAGATCTCCTCCACTCCCAGTTAAATGTTAGATATGCTTTGAGTTTACCGCCTTAATACAGAAACAGAACAATCACAGTATTCATTAGAAAACTCCCGTGTTGTTATCTCCGTCGAATCATTGAGCTCTTACTCATGCCTCCAACTGTTTCTTGATAGAAGAAGGACATGCTCAGGATGAACGTGGCCTTTGTCTCTCGTTACATGACACACACACACACACACACACACATACACACCTACACTGAGGTGGCCACCTGGAGCTGTCGATGGGTGAAGGAGAAGGAGATACGGGAGAAATGCCGGCTTGTCGGCCTAGGAAGGAAGAGACAGAGACACGCAAGAGAGTCCAGAGTGTTAAGTGGATGTATGGACGTGTGTGGCTGTGTGTGCGTGTGTGTGGACATGTGTGTGGGTGTGTGTGTGTGACAGTAAGAGACATTGAGGAGAAGGGAGAGCTTCTCCTGTGTTTGTTTGAGTTTCTTTTTCACATTGTGCATTGCGTGGGAAAGCAGGAGGCTGCTGTGCTGTGTGTTTGTGTGTGTGGACGGGTGTGTGGAGCAGGAGGAGGATATAAGAGGAAGTGAAACAAGTGCACAGAGCACATGCACACGTACGTGCACACAAAGGAAAGAGAAAGAAAAAAAAGAAAAACAAGAATTTTTAAGCAAAACTGAAAGGAAAATCATGAAAGTAAGCTGCTGAGATAATGGAGAATATCAAACAGCGGAGGCGTGTGTGTGTCGCATGATGTGAAGTAAGTGGCAAGCATTAAAAAACTCGGGGCTGGGGGTTTCCTGATGGAAGCACACACACCGAAGGAGGCTTATTTAAATATCACAAATGCGAATGCGCGCGTATGCAAACAGCGCGTCAAGCTCGTTTATTTAGCAAACAGTGTGACGGCATCGGTTCAGGGCTGACTCAGTGGTTCGGCAGCCTTCTGGGGTGGCTTTTAGCACCAGCAACAGGAGCGCTTGTTTTTTGTTTGCCTCCGACACGATGCCTCATTCTCTCCGTGGCAGCTCATTTTCCTCCCTGTCAAACAACATCACCGTGATTTCTCTCTCGGTAGCAGTCAGAATATTCAAACATTTAACATCCATTCAGATGACAGGCAGCGCCTCTTTTTTTTAACAAGGAGGTTCAGAGGAAAATGATAAGTACCTTCAAGGACACAACAGGGGGTGATAAATTACTCAACAGCTCGATGTTTCTTGAAGCCGAGAGAGTTAAAGGGGCAATAATAAAAGTTTGTACTGGCCCGTCTTGTCATTCGTCTGCTGCTCAGGGAGATTTACCGAGATTTATGGTTGCCTGCAGCAAGTTGGTCTCTTCTTCAGATTAAACAGTGGAAGCGGTATTGTCAGGACTGTGAATGCACCAGTTCGATTGGGGTGAAATAATAGATGGAGTTTTGTTCTCTTATTCAAGGAGGACTTACCAGAAGCATACACACACTGAATGGCCGTGACATGATTGCATTCAAAGGGGATGCTTTCAGATAGGTGATGATTGTCAACCTTTGCTCCCTTCTCTCGTTTTACAACGACACTGTCGTTTAGCAGCAATCTTAAGAGTATTGACATTCATGAATGTCTGGATCAGAGGTTTCAGTACTGCTCATTTCAGTCCTTGTCTAGCCAGCCAATTTGTAAATGTACATTTTTAATTCTGACAAAATAGTTCAGATTTGCTCTGTGTATACATTTAGAACAATGCAAGCAAAACGATGGAAAAACTTGTCCCTGTCTGATCCACTACCAATGCTCTATATACGTGTGTGTGTGTGTGTGTGTGTGTGTGTGTGTGTGTGTGTGTGTGTGTGTGTGTGTGTGGGTGTGGGTGTGTGTGAATGCGCTCATCTTAGATCCTGTCAAGAAAAGAGCAGAGGGTTGTCTTCAGTGTTTGACAAATATTAACAAAATATGACAAAAACATAAAGAATTGTATAGATTGCACAGATGGGATATCTTCATTAGACCGGCTGCTAAGTACAACAACGGTGGTAGCAACTTTACGATTGACTGTTCATCATGAAAGAGTTATGGAAAAGTCTGCATTTTCCATGTAAACCATACATACATACATAAATACATACATACGGGTATTGCTTAAAGGATAAACTCGCCCAAAAATATAAATTCAGTCGTTATCAAGGGACAGGACATTTCACAAACCCGTTTGTGATTTGTATTTGATTTTGTATTTGTGATTCTTTGAAGCAAAGCCCTTTTCCTCGTTTTCCAACACAGAAAGAGTTTCTTGGTTGATTCAGGAGTTGGAATTTATCTCCAGGAAACAGCACTGCTCTTCAACCTACTGCCATCAACTTTGAAACATTGATATTTTATAATTGCCTGGTGATGAGAGCTAAAAGGCTTCTTGTGGTGTTCACTGTGTTCTTTGTACCAGTCACACATTTTCTTTTAGGTCTTCCCTATGTTACCTGAGGGCGACATCATTTTTAGGGATTTATGCAAATGTAAAAAACAGTCTGGCTTGAATTTGAGCTATTTTCATGTGTTTAATTTAGGCTCAAGGTACAGGAAGGTTCATTATCACCAGGCCTAGACAAGCATTGGAAGAATTTGTGTGGTTGTCAAAAAAAGGTTGTTTGCTGCTCTAACTGCGGTGATACGAGGCTGCAGGCAGATCTGAGGTTTTCTGCTCCCTTGACAGTCGACTCCGGCTGGGATTCCTCTGCCCTGTCAGCCCCCCGCTGGGTGAACAAAGTCGACTCCTCACACCGGTTCAGCTCACAGCAGGACGCGCTCAGACATTTTCGGCTGACGTCAAAACACCTCTGCCATCTCCTGAGTTGAGTCAGCGGTGGGGAAGGAAACTGGTTTTTGTATCTGTGTTTTGATTTGGCTTTTGTAGTGAGAAGACAGAGAGAATGGCTGTCAAATTGCGAGTAATACAGACGGAAAAAAAACGTGTTCGTTCATATTCAAAAGCTTGCCGTTTATTGTTGTTGGCATGTTATTACCATCCCTGGTGTGTTTTTAGCAGTTGTGCCCGTGAAAAACATACTCAACAGTTGGTATGGAAATATGCTGAGCTGATTTGTCGACAGTGTGAGGCCAAAATTACACATCCACGGGAGTTTATTTGCTATTCCGCTCCACCAATGGGAATAGCTGTTGCCGAGGCAACACTTCCTCTCCCTGTTTGTGAGGGTGTGAGGGAAGGAGAATTCCGAGGAATGACACCCGGCTGTATTTTGGGCTGCAGTGTGTGGGCTGAGCAGCAGAGAGCAGGGAGCTTCCTGTGACAATGGGTGGGAGGTTCACAGGACATATTGGCCTCCGTAGAAAGCCTATTTCCTGTCAGGCAGTCTACTTAATAGTCTCTATTAAAGCCTGTGGGAGGTGAGAGCAGGGATATATGGTGATCTCGACTTCAAACTTCGAGAATCAGACAGATTTGTATAAAAACCACTCTGTCTTTGTTGATTAGATTTGAAAGTTTTGTTTTAAAAGTGCACCAACCAAAGGGGTGATTCAGTAAGACAGCTAACTAACTGAACCTTAGCATTTCTTATTGATAATAAATGTATCAATGCTGAAGTGTTGGCTCGACACCCTGACTACACCAGAGCACAAACTACCAGAGAGACAGAATAGACACAGAGCCCGCAGGTGCATGCTGGGATGGCAGTTGTACAGGAGACGCATCAGCTGCAGCAGCAGCAGCAGCAAAGTGATCAATGGGCGGGGAGCGAGCAAGTGAGTTTGACAGCTAAAATAAACTGCTCAATTGGTGGCGGCCAACTCAACCGGCAACATCAGCCGAGGCAGAGCTAAACACCACTCGAGTCTTATCTGATGCAATGTCAACAGCACAGAAGTGGTCGCCAAAACTGCACTTTGTTCTTGATTCAAGCAATTAACAAATGTTTCCTCGGAAGGTACTTGAAATGATAAATTATCTTTGACTCGCTGCTCCAGTGTCCACCCAAAACAGATGACATCAATATAAAGAGGACATTATTGAGGAGCAGTTTTCCATTTAAAATATCGAACGTCACAATGTGTGTGTATAACATGCATAACAGGCACGTGAATAGCATTGAGGTAATCGTAAGTATGCATGATCAAGTCACACTAAATTGGCTATTAGCAATCACATTGAAGAGCTTCAGTGTTTTATGACAGCCATGTAGTCTTGAAGTTAATATATGAAAATCAATCGGACTTCTAATGTCTAATATCTACTACAGGTGCAGTATAAAGACCAACACATAGTCACAACATGTATTGTAAGCCCCCCGCTGATTCTTATAAATAGGACAACATGTGTGACAAATCACGTGCCGTAGGAACCCACACGGTGACAATGTGAAGGAATCCTGATCACACTCTGCCTGCCTGCCTTTATCTCGCCTCTTGTCTCTCCTCGTCCTGCAGTGCGGAGCGTGTGTGTGTCTCTGTGCTCTTGTTTCTCGAGTGTTTGTCGGAGCTGTTAAACAGATTTAAAGCTGGTGTTTATTGTTGTGCAGCACCGCCCTGTTATCGCTGCATTCCCCCCATTCTTCTCCCCTCGGCACCCGCTAGCCAGATGGTGTCACTCCAGGAGCTAATTCAGCCCTCGCACATGTGTGCAGCACGAAAGGCTCGCAATCGCACAAACACACTCGAGGCAACGCACACAGCTTAGGATTTATTGAGCTACACACTTATACATACTCTGTCTGCAATTACTTTGCTATACATAAAATAACGGCGTGCAAAACACATTAACACAAACGTGTTCACACACATACAGTGTAAACCACAGGAATATTCGGCATGCACATAGACAACCGCATAAAAATGCAAAAGCTCACATGCCACTCAGGAAGGCTTCATAAACATATATAAATATTGTATGTTTATACACACAGATGCAAACAAGCAGCTAGTTACATGGCCATGAGATCACTTAAAGGGTCATAAAAGCTGCAGTTTAAATCCCAATAGCTCACAAAGTACAGGAACATGGTTGATGGTTGTTGAGCAATAGAGAAGAGGGAAGGGAATTAAATAGTAAGAGGAGGCAGAACTATTATTACCTGCAATGGACAGTATAGCAGCAGTACCAGTCCAGAGAAAATCTTGCCAGCGGCCACGGGAAGGCTGAACTGCAGGCTGCAAAACATCCTAATACTGGAGATCCTTCTTGTTCCTGCGCGCACTCACACTTTCCTTTTCCAATCTGAATGCAGCTGATTTCATCCAACAAAACAATGGCCTCTGTCAGCTGCCACAGATTAAGCAGTTAGATGTCTCGCACCTGTAGCTTTATTTTTCAAGAAGCCTGTCCCAGCGTTAAAGCAGAACTGGCAACCCTAAAGTCAGCGGTGATTAGCCAACAGGAGAAAAACTACTGGGAAGGGAAGCTACACTTACTCAGACTGACTCACGTACAAAAAGTGTCTAAACCTGATTCATCCTTTCAAATGGCAGGAAACTCAATTTCAAAGGTTGCATTAACATTTGTAAAGTGTTGTGACAATCCTGAATAGCAATCAGTGTGTGCTTAAGCTAAATCTAAGTGCTATATCCTCACGTCTGAATAGCACTGCAAATAACGATTATGTTCGTTATTGATTAATCTGGAATTTTAATCAGTGGTGGTATCATCAAATGACTCATCGTTTAGGCGATAAAATATTGTGAAAAGTGAATGCGCATCACAATTTAGAGCCCAAAGTGATGTCTTCACATTCTTTCTTTTGTCCAGCCAACAGTCCAAAACCCAAAGACTCTTCATTAACCGTCATAAATGACGATTAACGGAGTAAATTCTTTTAATTTAAAAGGATGTTAACTTTTCACATACAGTTTGCTTGAAAAATGATTGAACCAGTTATCAAAGTAGCACATAATTTTCCTTTGATCACCTAATTGGTTAAGTGACTAATCTTTGCAGCTCTGATATTGAATGGAGTCTTTCTCCCGTATCGGTGGCAGTATCTGAAGTAAAACATTAATAGAGTGCTTGGTTTGTAAAATATGAGAATGATTATTATGACAAAGCAAACTCTACAGAAAACATCATGTTGTGGGCTTCAGAGAAGTGTCATCGCTTTTAAGTTGACGTTTTTACCCACAAATCAGCCTGACAGTTATTCCCACATGATTCAAATTCGGCATTATTCGTGCCGATTCGTGCTCTGCTGCAAAACAGAGAAACAAGTACAGGGACCAAGTGAACAACAATGTGTGAAGCAGAGAGAGAGAGGGAAAGTGACAAAGTGAGAGGGGAGGCCTGCTGGCAGGTTGGCTCCTGTTAGCTGGACGAGGGTGCAGCAGCGAGCCGACCTGCCAGGGATTAACACCTCACATCTCCTGCTCATTCCACCACTCTCCCATAACACACGGCACGCAGCATCAACCTCAAAAAACTATCTTAGGCTCACAAAGGATTAGGCATTTTTTTTTTTTACCGTGAAGTCAAATGAACAGGAAAAATACACCGCATTGATTAACAAAAGGTGAAAAGGATGTGGTTCATTTAATCCTTGTGCTAACAAATTATGCAACATTGATCACTGGAGAAATGTGTGCTTTCTCTTGTTCACCGCCTGATAAGCTTCTTGGCACACAATGCTCTTTTCTCTCTTCCAGGCAATAGCCCTCTTATGTGCTTTGAGGGAAACAGGCAGGCCATCTAAATGAGTGTATGCTCTCAGTTAATCAAAGGTGTGTTTGATGCCGCTGACTGCCGCATTAGATGGAAGGTGTGTGATCCACCGTCTCTGCGGAGCTCCACGTGCGCGCAACTATAAAGCTAGCCAGCATTGCATGATTAAATCAATCCCATCTAAATCATGACAAGTCAGAGTGATTTATCTGACGTGCCAGGAGCCGCGGTAATGCGTCCAGAATCAGTCCAACTACTGAGCAATAAATCCAGAAAACCACACCTCAGCCAGCTTAAAAAGAGCGAAACACGGGTGAAGTGGCCGCGACAAATGATTCCGCTCTGCTGCCTCTACATCATGTGGAAAGATGAAAGCTGTGAACTCACTATTTGAATATTGATCTCCTTGGATACCTTTCACATATAGATAGCGGCATGAACAGATGGTAGATACAGCAACAACAACAACGCTTCACCTTCAGGTACTAAAGGCTGAGGGAGGAATATCCTTTGTTGATTAACTTTGAAATTCTGAAATGTGTCTCCAACTACAACATGCTGCTGTTGCATTAACGCCCTCACAGCTGAGAAATGTGATGTTCAAACTTGATCTGTCAAATAATACAAGAAAGCCCCTAACATCTAAATGCTTTCTCTGTACACCATATGATGCTTGTTTATTTAAATTGTACTTTCTCCAACAAAACATTATGCACAATTTGGTATTTTTGTGCAGCACCGCTTTCGTAAATACAAAGTTATGTGATGTAGATGTTAATCCAGCCTCGTGCTACCGACTAACGACAAAATTAGATAGCCAAGCTAACGTAACCTGAACCTGAGACAATACCTGACTATGACATGCTACTTGCTAAATCTCTGTTCAAATTGCCTGACTTGGCTTATGATCATAAACAAGCTAATTGCCAGCTAATATTCCTTACTAGTCCAACAGCAACTTTTCCATCTTGGCGTCATTCCTGCGGCCTTAGGTTTTATCGCAAAGCTCTTACCAAAATTTGAATTACTTAATTGTTGGAACATGCCAGTTCTTCCTGGAGCACAGCAAATTCCAGTGCCAATTAAGGTCAAATCATCACTTTGCGTGCCTTAAATTGTATATAAGCATTTTTTTTTTTTTTTAAATATTAAATCGTGGGTTGTCTGTTTCTGTGTTTTCTAGCTTGTGGTCCTCTTCTGGCACACTGCCACCACCAACTGTCGTTCAGTGGAATAGCATGTAGCCAACAGTACGATGCCAAATTGTGCAACATGTGTGCTTGCACATTTGCCTGTTTTTCCTCATGCATGATAGCACCAAATGGAGACCCCGCAAATGTAAAAGCATTGGTCCACAGGGTAACTTTGCCTGCCCAATTTATTGTATGTGGGACATTTGAAGCGTCTACATCAGAATAACACACAGAAAATGATCTGATCAGCTGGTCTGCATTGTTGTACTGAGATAAACCAAGTTTAGAGCAGACATTTGTCACTGTCAAGGCTTTTCTGTTTGGACCTAAATAGTGCAGAGAACTTATCTAAAGAGCTAAAATTCCCTTTTGAGCATTCATGTTTATATTCCCTCCACATCATCTAGTTTTCACAAAATAAATTTGTTTATATGCTGAATTAGCTCACACTCAAAATCCCTGAGTGATATTGTTTCCTGTCATTGGAGGACAAAGTGGGTTCAGCCTCTTTTTTCACAGATGTCCATGCTTTGCTGTTGTCGCGCTTTTGGAGTAACTCAATTGACAGTGACGCTACAGCTCCGGCATTGAGCGGTTGATAGTTCCGCAGTGTCGAGTTTTTAAGAGGCCCCTGTAATCTCTTTGTGGCACAACTTAATGTCGAGGGAGGTGTACCCTGCAGAGCTTTTGTGTCTAAATAATTACTGGGCTCAGAAAGAAGAGAGTGCAGCGCAGAAAGCGCGATGATGTGCATTAGACGCCACCATCTCTCTTTAGCTCCCTCTCTCTTTACACACTGTCTATTTTTCTGCACTCTGGGCTCCATTTGTAAGACTCCACTGCCTTCTGGTTTATGCATGCCTCATGAAGACCCCCCCCCTTTACCCTTTGCAAGCAACTTCAGGGTTGCTGACATTCCTCTGAGCTGAATGCATAAACCTTCCTTTGGGAGCTGAATGTGCTTCCACGGTGGATCTCAAGGCCCCGGCATAACTGCGTAAAGCCGCGCACTTTATTGTTGCCGACATGGAAACCTGTGTTGGATTTTATGCACTCATGCTCACACTCGCGCGCACAGACACACACGCGGCCATACTCTCACACTCGCACACATGCTCCGGTCCCCATGTTGCCTGGAACGGCAACAAAGCTCTCCCGTACTGTTGCCAGGGTAACGCGGTCGGGTCAGACCAGTTGAGCAGTCTCTCTTGTTCCAGGCTGAGCACCCCGACCCCCCCGCCCACCTCACCTCCCTCCAGTCACTTGCACTGTCTGGGTTTCTGTTTCTCTGTCCATCCTTGTCATCCCCCCCCCGGCTCATTGTATCTTAAGCCACTTCTTCTTCATGGTCACTGTCACATTTCTGCCCCAGGGCTGAAAATTGTAAAGTGAGGAGGATTCAGCGCTCTGACCACTTAGTCTAATGATGGTATCAAATGAAAGGCAACTCTACAAACTTTGAACCAAAAAACTTAGGAGATACCTGAAAATGGTAAAGAAAGGCCAAATGTCGTGTTTTGTTTTGACAATGCAGGTTGTAGTGGCGCCACATATTTCCCATGTAAAGGCCTTTTCCTTCACTAAAGGCTGAATGTGCACTGGCAGCGAAGCGTTTGCTTTGCAATTGTTTTACCTTTTTTTTATTATTATTATTTTACCCTTTTCATTTGTAAATGGGTTTTTAATAATACAGAGTGTGATAAGGCTGCTCCATTATGTGTAGCAATAATTTAGTAACCGTTTCATAAAAGAAAAACCCACTTCAGGCCATTGGCATATGGAAATTATATCAGAACTAAGCCGTTGCTGGCAGACACACAGTGATGGATTACCCTTCTTCTCCTGCAGCTATTATAGATCTAGTGTCAGAGTCCTGGAGTGTGAATAAATGGAAATGACACAGGTAGACAATTGAAATATGTTATTACTGATACAACAAACAGACACGGTGCGGCAGTGAGAGCAGGTGCTAACAAACATGCAAAACAAAATCTAATATCTGTTTGGTACTCCGGCTTAGATGTTACAATTAACAGTGGCCAAAATCCTGGCACATACACAGTAAGCAAGACACACATGTTCACACCTATGCCCACATCTGTTTTTACTAACTCTAGTGGCCTGTGTTAAGCTTGTCTCTTCAACTGGTGTGAGCTGCATGCCTTCAATCTTTAATCTTCAAGCTTCATACACTGGGTCACAGAAGGATAGCACATATATATTTACTGTAGGGACTGGTTCCTTGTGTTATTTTCAGAGATAAAATAAGATTAGTTTAGAATTGTCCTGAAATGAGGTCGCTAGCTTATATTTAGTTTATTTGTTGCTTATGCAAGAGAACATTTGAGGACACGCAGTTATCCTGATTCACTGTGAGAGGGGAAATAAAAGGTCTTTAACAAAGCCCATCATCTGCGTTCGCCCAAATCAAAGCCTTTTATATTTAATGTTATGCACAAGCTCAAACTGCTTCATGCTGATGTCCAACCCAATTGCCACGATAAATGTCAGCCAGGTATGTTTTTTGCAAAAACCAAAAAGAAGTTAAAACTGAACATTCTTTATGTTGCATCTTTGTTTGTTTATGCTGAATTTTCTTTTTATCTGCTTATGCTCTGCTAAGGTTTAGACAAAACGACCTGGTTGGGTTAGAAAAACATCCTGGTTTTGCTCAAAATACCTGTTTTTGGTTGTCAACTATCATGGAATGAGATGGTCCAACTTCGTGTTTATGGATGAAAATGTCTGCCACAAAAGCAGCTTGACACACGGTCTTGTCGGCAGTTGGCAGCCTTGTTGATTATAATAACACCGCCGCCATCCCCTCCACCTCCCAACATCAAAGTCGTCGAATGTGCATTTAAAGTGAATGAGTTAAGTCACGTTTGCTATAAATGTCGACCTTTGACGTATCTGTGGTTTGCAGAAACGTCAATTGCTAACATTATAATCTGGTGACTGGGCTATGATGCTGATTGACTGACACAGGGATGGATGAGGAGTATTGGTTACTCGTGGTTATTTGAGGAGTTTGCATGAAAGTCGCACAATATGTTGATACAACTTTCAGAGAGCGAGCTGCACTTACTGCCACCCTAGAGGCTCCACCACAAGCCTGTCAGTGCTCATAAGTCACAAACAGCAGATTTTTAGACATTTACCCTTGAGCCACTTCTGTGACGCAACTAGCAGTTGAGCTTTAATAAAGAGTTCATAGATTTATGGGAGAGAAATGAAAGCGAGTGGGGACGTGAATGAAAGGTCACAAGATTAAAATGGATTTGAACTTGTTAGACTTGCCTGACACTAAGTTAAACACGGCCTACTGAGATACTGGGATGACCTGGAGGAGCCGTTTCATAAATGATTCTTTAACCACAGAGCTGCTACAGTGGACGCACATTTCTTAATTTCACAATTTCTCCCTTAGGTGTTTAAGACTCTTTGCATGCCATTGATTTGAAAGGTGGAGGACTACGAGAGCATATTGGTGACTTTACCCAATTTTTGATTAGAGGTTCAAGATATTCGTAATTTACTCTGAACCCAAGAGCTGGCTAGAGCTGTCCCGAATGCATATTAAGAACTTAGCTCCAGTAGCTAATATCCATGTATCACTGCTCTACCTGAAGACAAGAACCACAGGGACATCCATCAGAATGCTGCTAAAACTACACACATAGTTGATCACACCGCTCACTGCCGGTTCGTTTGCACAAAGCATGTATCTATTAATAACGAAGGGGAAAATTGCAAAATTGCAATCCATCTCCCCGACTCGCTTGCTTTGATAGACATTGACGGATAGACTGCAGCCTTGGCGCTGCCTGAAAGGAAGAAAAACCCTGCGTCTCGTTTCCTCTGCATCCTTTGTTGTCAGACTGTAGCCACTTTGTTCTCAAACAGCTCCTTAACGATGGCTCTCCAGGTAATGAATTGTACGACAAGTGGACTGGTAATACCGCCCCGGTCCCTCATGAGAAATTAATGCGTTGCCTTGTGAGGTGAGGAGAGCAGCTTTGAGCTGATGTGTGATGATGACATTAAATCCTCCTGTCAAAGCGGCGTTGGGCCGCGTGAGCAGGGTTATCTGAGCAACCTTTTGTCACGCTGTTAAAAAATACATGATCATAGGAGATTGTCTGATAGTTGCTTGGAACAGGATAGACTGTTTGCTGAATTCATTGTTATTATTATGGGCAACATTGTCACTATTCTGAGCTTTATACAATGGCCATCAAGAGGATACTGCTATTTAAGGCATTTTTAGTCTTTTTTTTTTACTT
The DNA here is from genome assembly GCA_963678695.2 of Diplodus puntazzo. Classification (NCBI taxonomy): domain Eukaryota; kingdom Metazoa; phylum Chordata; class Actinopteri; order Spariformes; family Sparidae; genus Diplodus; species Diplodus puntazzo. The sequence continues at coordinate 16,166,398 of OZ023159.1, read as the reverse complement.
TTAGAGCTCAGTCTTGACAGCTTTCTCTGATTTAAAACGTGATCGGTTACATATAGTACAGCGCTTGAAACCGTAGGCTACAGTCTCAAGACGGTTTAGCCTCTGGAGCAACAGCCAATGTTTCAGGATTCCAGTATAGCCAATCAGTATATGGATAATGGATATCCAGGCCAAACGTCTAGCCAGTAATTGTTTGCAGTCGCATTAGCAACTTGAGACACAAGAGTGGAGTTGGAGTCTATGGTTAATCTACACTCTCTTCCAAAATTGCATTTCAGCCGATCTGTTTACCTGCATGCAACCAAAGCCCGCTAAAACGTGATAGGTCATTACTGCTCAGACTACAAATGGTGACCAGAACACTTCAAATACCAAAATCTTTTCGATTATTTATGTGCAGATTCTAGATTAACTTGCAGATGTGTGTTTATAGAGATTACATGTTGAATCTGCCATCTGATTAAGTCTGCAGGTTAAAGTTTACTGCAGGGCATGGAGGTAACTAATCTCGAAAAGAACAATAACTTAAAAATCTGCACGTGTTTCCCTACAGCTTCTCCTGGGAGGCTGAATTGTTCCAACTAGTAAAAAAAAAGACCCTATTCAGCTACAGATTTGTTCAGTGTAGCACAACATAATGTTTGTAAGACTCCTGGACTAGAAAATTGTAATGGAGGTGTTTGTGTGAGTGGGTGTTTTCTGGATCTCTGGCCTCTTAAATACATTTTTGGTGAAATTTTGCCTGCACTTTAAAACCTGCTTCCTTTCTATCGCCCGTTTTTGTTCAGTGCCTGACACATAAACACCTTTCGTCACGTAAGGTGTCATCCATTAGCAGTTATGGGGCTAATGTGCTACCCATCTGCTAACCTCCCACCCCCGGAGCCAATAATTTGATTATTCATATGGAGCGCTGAGCTGGCTGCAGTCGGGCCGGGCGCTGCCGGCTGTGAACAGATGTTGAAAAGTGAACTAGCAGCCCTCGGCCTTGAACTCCACGCAGCTTCAAGCAGCGGTGTGTCGTCCTGTGCCATTCAGACACACGGTGATCTCCACTGACAGGCTTTACCAAGCAGCAGCAAGTCACCGGCTGCACTCGGGCCTGATGAGATCTGGAAATAAGAGGCAGCAGGAGCCCAGGAGGAGGATACAGTTCAATCACTAGACACACAAGCAGGCAGGCGTGCAGGCAGGCTGGCTGGCAGCAGTGTTTCTAACAGGCTGGCAGATGTGCAAGTGCATCAATTTTTTGTGCCTCTTCACTGTGACGTGTTAGCCATGTCCTTAACTTCACCCACACTGCCTTTGCATCTAGAGCGCAATTTGACCTCAACTCTGTGACTAATGTTTATGTTTGTGTTGTGTAGTATAAGATTGGAAGATGGATGGAAGTTAGCATTTGAAAAGATTCCCATGGTTACGAATGAAGAAGAAGAAAAATTTTTACTTGATATCACATATCATGTAACAGAGAACAGCGTATGCATCTGGGACCAACTCCACATCTGTGGGCACTGACTGGATTAACCTAATGTACATGTTTTTTGATCGTGGGGGGGGTGTTGGATTCGGGGGAAACCTATGAAAGCGCAGGCCCTCCCCCAGCTGGACTTGAAAGAAGGACGGTCTTGCTGTGAGGCAACATTACGGTGATGGTGGCAGCAAGTCGTGTTGCAAACGCCACCAAAATAAAAGGACGGTCACAAATATTAGCTTACATTCTGGATGTGAAAATATGCCTTTTCATAGAATGGTTATATGCGCACAAAGCTATTTTACTGCCAAAATCTAAAGCTGACAACCCTTTTTCTGACAAAAGAGTACATCTGTACCTTCAATGACTAATAGATCCCTTCACGGCAGACATTTTGATTTGTCAAAGCAGGAAAAGCAAACTTACATCTTCATATTACATTTATTGCTCAAACAACTGTTAGAAACCCAAAGACTCTTTATTTATTATCATTGATGGTATTTAAGAAGCCAGAACCAGCAAGTGTTTGACATTTTTGGTTGAAAAAGTATTGAAACAAAAAGTCAGTTATCAATATAGTTGGTGATTTATTTATTTTCAGTTGAATATTCCACTCATTGGCTCAGTGACTTGACGTTATTGCCGACTGGGATGTAGACATAAACTGCATTTACAAGTAGGAAACTGGTAATTGAGATAACTATACTATTACATGCACACATGCATAAGGCTACATTGTGTCTCACAGGTAAATATGGGCACTCGAGGATAAATATTAGTAATTTTTGCACTACACCGACAGAACCAGCTTAGTGGATCGCAGCAGCTGACATCAAGCGAACACCAGTGACGAGTAGTAGTAGCCTAATTACGTTTTTCTGTCTGTGAAATATTGGTCAGGAAGTGAGCTGGGGACGGGGAGACAAGGAAAAAAAACATTGAGTAAGACCCCAGACGGTCACAAATGGTGTTTGAATATTAATAAACAAACGCCAAATTCCATACAGGCCGTAACCGAAGCATGAAAGGAATGATTAGTTAAAGTGGGAAATTGCTTGGTCATAGTGTAAGTGTAGAGCAACTGTATTTTTCTCCAGTGTGTGTTAAAGCAGCACTTCATATCATAAGCTCATTATATCTGAGCCATAAAGTGATTATGGGCTCCAGTAAGGCATTGTTCTGCTGTTGACAGGATTAAAGATGACTTTAGAGGGAGAGAGAGTGAGCGTCGGCGCTCTCGGCTCGAGTGTTTGCTTGCTTTGTGTAAGCCAGCGGTGAAAGGGGCTGCGCGCTTGACTGTTTGCCAGCTGCGCCGCACCCTCCCTCCATTCTTTTACACATCCATCTCCCAACACTTTGTCTATCCGTCTAGATATCTGTCTGCTCTGTTCCTGTTTGACATGTCCTTTTTTCAGAGACTCGTCATCACCTGGTGTACGAGTGAGTCAAGGATTTTAACAGATCTTGAGACAGTCAAAGCAATTAATCGACCTTGTCAATCTGGCACTGAGTAGTGTGTGTGTCTCTTGACTCAATCGAATTTGTCATCCTTTAACACCGCCTTGGTAAAGTCACATCATTTTGTTTCTGTTGTTATTGACTTTAAATGCCTTTTAATAACTTGTACACTGTTTTATTTGAACTGCTCCACTGAACATCTGGATGTATCCGTCCATTGGTATCTTCTTTTACAGGCATACTTTATCATTTTTGGTGTCCAGATTTTTAATGAGCTTTCTTCTCCACCCTTGCAGAAGAAGACCGGAGTTGTGAAGGTACAGGAGAAGAAGGAGCGGTGGAAGGAGAAAAAGGTGGCGAAGCGGCAGAAGAAGGACGACGAGGAGGTGGAGGAGGAAGAGGAGAATGTCCAGCCAGTGGTGGATGCCCTGGAGAACGGCTTCCTCCATCATGCCCAGCGGGAGCAGGAGAGGATGAACGAGAGGCTGCTGAAGAAGACCTACTCCAAGAAGAACAAAATGGTCAGTGTGTCTACTTCTGTAGTGAAAGAGATGTCCGCTATGGCTGCTTATGCCATGAATGTCAGAGGAGCCAATCAGCTGCTTAAGTGGCATCTGGTTCCACTTATTTGTTATGTTTGGTCTTAAACTAAGAAGCAGTCTGTTCTCCAAATATATATCTATCCATTCAGTCCTTAAATCAGCGGAAGGTGAGCAGTGTGAATAGGGCCTCACGCCTGCTGTATGTCTGAGGTGACTTATTCTTGTGTCAGCAGGGACTTTGTACCAAAGTGCTGAGGTTATCACTTCAGTCCTCTCTATCAGTGCACCATCGAATCACATCTCACTTTTCAGCGCTGGATAAAATCTTTTTTTTTTCCTCAAACGCTCGCTTCTTTTGTGAGCAGTGTCTGCTGTTTGTGAGGAGTCTAAGCCCAGTTAGAGCTGTCTGTCTCCGACTCATTTAGAAGGTGTGTGATTATGTTTACATTCAGGTGATTTTCATCCTTGTAATTGCCAGGTCATTGTCTCAAAGGACTGTGGGTTTGTTCAGAATCTTCATCTATTTGAGGTTTGGTCAATTGGGGCCTTTGTAGAGACGTCTCTCACGTTGTGGTTTTTGATGACTTTAGCGCGAGCTTCTTTTCTCTCGCTGCTGTCTGAAGTTTGATGGTTTTAACTCACTGCGTTTGGGTTGGTGCCAATAGTTGTGTGGCACTTATCTATCGCACGTTGACTTCTGTGCCAGTAGTGATGATCATGTCCGCATGGGAATTGTATTTCCTCTACAGCACTTTTACAGTTCTAGCTGGGTGTGTTAGTGCAAGACTGCAGCACAGGTTTCTGTTAACATCCCTTATTTAGACGTTAGTCATAGGGGATCATAAAGATCTGTTTCTTTATGTGTTTTCTTGAAAAATGATACACTGAGTAACACCAAGTCGGTTATGATTAAATATAGCATGATACAGAAATGACTGTATCTCAAAAACAACTCCAGTGGCATACAAAATGGATACACTTTCATTTACATTCACTCTTGTTTCTCAAAAATACATTTACCCTAGTTTCAGTTCTCAGACTCTTCACGAACCCATTCAGCCCAACGCTCTCCTCCTTTTCATGCCTCCAGCAATAGCCATCGCCAGAGGCGCTATGTTTTCGAGTTGTTCATCTGTCGTACTCTTGTGAACAAGATATCTCAAAACTGCCTTGAGGAAATTTCTTCAGATTTGGCACATGTGTCCACGTAGACTCAAGGATAAAGTGATTCGAATTTGGCAGCCAAAGGTCAAAGGTCAAGGTCACCGTAACCTTATAAATCACATTTATTTTCATATCAATTGATTACTCCTCAATCAATCTGAGGACAATGACATTTTTACTTACACAAATATCTTACAGGATAAAATGATGAATGTCTCTGCGACATAATGTTCTGCAATGCCATAGCTCATACAACTGCAATCTGATAATTCAATTTTCTCTCCATCCTGTATGTGTTTACAATATCTATCCATTGTTTCATGATGGGAGGCTCTTCATAAAACCAACATCTTGTAATTGTCTTCTTAGTTGCTACCATGAGGATATTGGTTAATATTCGTTTTTGATAGCCACCTCCTTGGGTACGTTTCCTAAGTAGAGAGAGAGTGAGAGAGAGAGACGTGAACTCAGTGTTGAATCCTGTGATCCAGTGTAAATCTGATATATAGCATGTCAAACGAATGTTGAATGTTTTTTCTGATTTTAAGGAAAGTCAACTCATGAGGCCTGATGAATATGTGAAATATGATTAGATGTCTTGACACTTTCCATGGCCAAGATTGTTTCCACCTTTAACAAAACAAAAACTCAAGTTATCCTGTAATCAACTTTTGGCGCTGGGTGGATGTCTGTACTTGTCTATTTGCAAATGTTTTTGCTTGTTTGATTGTATTTTTAAGGGAGAGCAATTTTGAGTGGAATTTGGCAAAACTTGTGGAACAGCTTTAGTCACTGCAGTACAACAGAAAAGCTAGCATGCAGGTGAGGACAGATAACAGTAGTTAAGGACAGATTGTCTGATACAGACTGCGCTGTAGGTGCACCATGGGAGATTTGTACTTGTTTGTTTGAGATTGTAGTGTTCTGTGAAATTCACTGGCTGGAAACAAAAGAGGGAATCAGACAAGTTAAGACAGTATCACGGGGAAAGAATTCCACAGAAACAGCTCTTTGAAGGGCGACACATATGACTCGGACACATGAGCCACAAAGAGCCCTGGTCCTCCCAAACGTGTGTGTACTGCCTTCAGGTAGATTTACCCTGCCACCCTGTTCTTGTTTTCCTTCATGACTACAGAAGTGGCTCTCTTGTTTGTTTATGCAGATAAAGGACTGCCAATATCCCCGGCTTCAAGCACACTGCTGAGCCCACAGACTCTGAGTCTGTCCCAGGGAGATAGCCCATCATGTGTTAACAGTTTGTTTAAATGGGCGGATGTTTTTATGCTCCTGTCCGAGGCCAAGATCCACCATAGTGCTGTTGAGGATAAGAGGGGAAATGTAGTCAGGAAGCCAAACTAAATAATGAGGCTATGTAGCCTGGAGGCCTCCTCCACAGACAAAAATATCTCTCTTAGATAAGATTTCCTGAGGAAGTTAACATGGCTGAAAATGAGTTTGGCTGTGATATTTAGTTTGCTAAGAGACGGTTAGAAATTATGTATTTAGCTGATGCTGTTATCCAGAGCGTAAGTGCAGCAGGCTGCAATTGCTGAACCCGATCTACATTCCAGTCCAGATCATAACTCAACAAGCTGCTGCGATCACGTGGAAACTGAAGCTGACTTCTGTGTTTTACAGTAGCTTCATCTGAAGATTTACTACTCGTGCTCCAGAACAGATTAAGATTATGAAAGGAGCTCCAAACCCCACAGGAGAACTGGAACTGAAACATTTCTTTATGCCCCTACCCATCAGCATTGAGATGATGTATTTGGTCTCTAGAACATATAGTATGAAATAAAGATTAGTATTTGTATTGTATTGTATTGTATTTTTAGTTCAAAGCACCCGATCCTGTGTCTTAAAATAAACTGTTGAACCCAAAGTGGTACGAAGCCATTAGAATAGGAAGCTACGTGTTACATCTATTTATTTGTCCTGTTTTTTGTGCCTCTTTGGCATAATTTGAAATAATGCTTTGGAGGAACATCGACTAATGCACCAACCTCCATAATGTAGTGTGTTTTACTGTCATCCGTCAAATCTGAGTATATTTTTAGAAATACAGAATGTATAGTTTATTTTGTCCCTTTGCTTTTTTGAAGTGCACCCTCACCCCAGAAATGACTGTACACATGGTCTTTATCAGCACGGCCTTATGTGTCAGTGAGCCATTGTAATGAATGTGTGTTCAGCACCTTGCAGCAGCTCAGAGGAAGAATTTATCCGTGGCTCACTGGACTGGTTAAGGCACATTGACCTCATGTAGTTTCCAAAGTCCTCTAAAAACCACCCCAGTCCTGTGATCCGTAGATAACTGGAGAGACGTCTCCCTGATTTATAAAGTACTGCTGGTTAACATCGCCCTGATGGTTCTCCGTTGCTCTTGCTTAACTTCTAAACTCTCCAATCCTTTCCTTGTTTTTCTTTCATCAGTTGCTTACTTTAATCTTTTTGTCTGGCTGAAGCAATGTTTGACTGTCTCGTTGTCTAAAAAACAAGCGGCTGAGGCATCTTTTGACCTGCCCTGGTTTTAAGTTCTCTGGAAGCTGAGAATCATAGGCTACCTTTTCCCAGCCACATTATTACTGTTTTGAGAGCTAACAATTATGTTGTATTCACATGCTGTGGGAAACACCTGTTTCCTGTCATAATCACAGTGCAGATGAGACTGCTGACATGATCATGTTGCACAACTAATTAATTATAGATAACGCTGTGAAATATGAAACAGTTGATCCGCACCTTTATATAAACCTGGATCTTCTCTGCCGTAGTAGAAGTGCGGTTGGTGTTTGAGCTGGCCTGTTTATTGAGATCATGTCATCATTTATTATCCGCTCCCACTGCATTTGATCCTGCTTCCATAAGTAATTTCCAGAGTTATCCCAATCAAAGGTTTATTTTATTTTAAGAGAGGCTTTTATCTCTTTTATTCATATGAGTTTTATTTGTTGCCAAAAGGGGAATTGGTGCATGTGTTGCAGAAAGATTGTCTGTACTCCGGTTTATCCCTACAAATATAGGCACATTTGTTGTGGTTAATGTGTTATGTGATAGATTTGCTGTTTGTGAGTCCAGTTTCTGGGTCTCTTTTGGTGTTTTTATGAGTCTGGGTTGTACCATACATCCTGCAGCTATCAGGCAATTGTTACCCTATCTCCCGGTGCAGTTTACAGTGATCACAGGAGCAGTAAAAGTTTGACTTCAAAGCTTCCTTTTATTGTGGCGACTCTGGAGTGACTCTGTTAGAGCAAAAGAGATAGCAATAGATAGAGTTATCTATTCTTACTTTATCCTCAACCCCTGTGATGTTTTCATGCGCTTAAAGCCTCCGTTAGATGGGATCCCGTGCATATAAAACACACCCGCTACCAGATGGATGGGACTTCGATGAGGAGCCCTTTGTGGATTTTATCTGCCACGGAAAATGTCCTTGGCAACGGTGCCTGCGGATTCTATCACAGTCATGCGGTTGTTTAGTATTCACAGTTGTCTTTGTTGGCAACTAAACATAACAATACCACATTCACATTTGCTCTTACATACATCCATGAGGACAAACTGTGGATCCTTTCATCCAACACGCAGTAAGCAGATGGATGTGCACACGTAAATAAAAACTTATGCGATAACTGTGGGAAAAGGGCAGTGCAGAGTAGCCATCTGGCCTTTAAGGCAGATGTTTACGCGTTATGTCAGATCCTATTGATAGAACGCACTGATCGACATGTTTACTTTTAGCATGCTCCCTCGACAACAGTCAGCTTAAGTACACTCAGAGCATTTCCTATTTTGTCATTCAGGCTACCCTCCAAGTGTCCAGCTTAGTTTTCCCTATCCATATTTCTTTCTATTCTACTGTCTCTCCTGTCAGGGCAGGCTTCCCTAGTGCGTGTCACACACTGTGATCCATAAGTGAGGTGATGTGTCGAGCTCCTCAAGGCACCCCGGGGTACCAGAAGCCCGCCGGAGGACAGGTACTGCAGTGTCAGAGCAGAGTTTGTCGCAGGGTTGCAGCACTTGATCCAATTAGAGGACTCAACGGGACCTCAGGAATGGTCGAGTATGGTGTGTTTGCACAGCAAGGTGTAAGAACTGTTTTCTTGTTCTACGATCAGTCACACTTTTGTTTTCCTATCAGTCACACTTTCAGCTGTCAGCATTCACACATTGTTATTGGGAGCTGTTTTTGAAGGCCAGTACTTACACTGTTTGAACTGGGTCCAACAGCTTGTGCCAGCGATTTGCATGTGCCAAAAATGAAACAAAGTTCCACTTGATTTTTTTTTTATTTTTGGCATGGTGGATCCAGAAACCTACCACTTAAAATTCATAGTTGCACAATTCTTTTAAATGTGTTTGTCCCCCCTTAAAGGATCAGTCATTATCAGTTCATCACACAGCCAAAGTCACTGAAACAGAGCTCCTTTAATCAGTCAGAACCAGCACATACACACAGTGAAAACCATTGTCAAAGCAAAAAAACAAGGCGCAGGAAGCTAAGCAGTGTAGTGCTGTAGACAGGATCAACGACAAAATGTATTTTAGCCACCTCAGAAAAAGGACCACCAGCTAAAACAATACCATTTTAAGTTTACCAAATATTTAGATATTAATTAATTTTCCTTGCTGTTAGAAAGCCCTGTCTGACAGGGAACTGAAGCTGCTACATCGCTTTCCCCAAAGCCACCAGACTACATTGACATAAACACTGATTTTACTCCTCAGAACACAGCAGGAGTTGGTCTACTGCTGCCTCCATCTGTTAGTATGTTTGCGTTATTATGTGACTTCAGCAAATCCAAACTAACTCTTTAAGACAGCCCTCCAACTAACCACTATCAGAAAGAGCAATATAAGTTGGCAAGGGCTGCCTGTACCTCACACAACCCCACTTTAAAATAAACCCAAACTATCCGTTCAAGGCTAATATCCATAACCCAAAACAGCAATCCGACCTGTGTTGTTGTTTTTATCGGTCACTCCCTGCTGTAAGATACCCAGCGAGCACCAAAGAGGCTGTGACCTTCAATATGCTTCAAATGGGCATCATGAATAACACATAATGCTGACTCGCTCGAGCAACACACTGATAGCTACATACACATCACATCACCATCCCTGTCCATTAGTGCATCGCTTTACCCTGTGCTGCACACACACCCTACTAACAATGTCATATAGGAAAAAAACATCTCTGGACACTCTACTCTATTACTCCTCTTCTCTCCCCCCCCCCCCCCCCCCCAGGCAAACCCCTCACTATCAGGACAGTGCTGCGGTCATGATGCCAGCCATCCTGCATCCCCCTGTCATACTGTAGCTGCTTCAGGATTACCTCCACTTCTTCATATCTAGGTGTGTTTATAAGCAGTAAGCCAGGTGGAGACAGATCAGATTAGCCAGGGCATTAGCAGTGCACTGGACCATAGTTCAGAAGCAACCATAAGTGCTGCGATAGACGCAAGAGCACCGCTGCAATCGGCAGTGGGGCAGCAGTAACGGGCAGGTGATCAGGATGGCTGATAACGGTGGACTGGGTGTTATCTGTGGAGCAGCGACCCTGAGCGGTAGCAGCTCGGCTCAGGAGACGCCCGGCAGACATTATCTGTCCTGGCTAACGCTGCTTCCAGCCCATTTAAACTGGAGATCAAGGTGAACCCTCTCCACAATTGCAATGTAGTAACATTTACGTATTTTGCGAGAAAAGTTTCTTGTTGCAGTCAATGCAAGATTAACCTGGATAGATTCAAACAACTTAACAGTATCACCACATTGAATTTGTGTATTTAGGCAACATATTGGATTTTTTTTTTTGCCTCCATCTGATAAAGAATGGTTTGTTCCACCTATTCTCCCGAGGGCCTACATCTTTAGCTTGCTTGACGATTATCCTGCGCACAATGTTGTGGTTGATGGAGGCGCTGAAACACTATCTACTGTTGCACTTATAATGAGATCAGCCCTAAAAATGTGAAAACCTTGATGTAATTATAGGGTTGGAAAGCTTGTAAGTGGTAACCTGATATAAGAGGCCTTTACTCCCGTTACTCAGGTTAACACTGCAATTTAACAAAGAGCATTATTAGATGAGTGGATAATGAGGTGTGCTGCGGAGGTGTCTGCAGGCGCAACGCATGCGTGTGCTGAGCAAAAAAAAAGACAGAGATGAGTGGAGGAGCGTGACTCGTAATAGACCCTGACAGATCAATTAGGTAGCTGCTTGTAACTCGAACATGTAGGCATGATCACGCGGCGGAGGAATAGCATCAAAGACAAAAGTTAGCAGGTAAACACCCACGTGCCTGCGCGAGAGAGATAAATGACAATATGAAAAGTCTCACACAGACACACACTGTGATAAACTGATCGCTGACGGTAGAAATTCCCTAGAGATATTAGTTGTCGTGCCTACTGGTTCCAGCTGTTGGATTGAACATGATCACTGCGTTTTGAGGGGAGTAGTTTTTTTTTATTTTAATATGGGCTTTCTAGTATTGTGTTATTAAGCACCGTGAAACCCACAGAATAGCTAAGTGTAGTGCATTAGCTTTGACTACAGCTAGTGCAGGTGTTTATTTCAGTATTATGTTCTATTTATTTATTTTTTTAAATTTAACTATCTGTACTGTACTAAAGTTTTTCATTTTTGGGAAAGGTCACAGATTATGCAACATTTTCCCCCAGCATGTCCATTAAACCACTTGAAAGGGAAAAAAAGAAACATGATCGTGTCCTCTCCCTATCCAAGTGGGTTTTGTGTTCGAACTTAACCAGGCCATAAGCGCAGCATTGTGACAAGAGAGAAATTTGCAAGTTTAACGTTTATCTGTGTTCTGCTGAAACATACTTTGCCGACACCAACTCTGGCGATTGGGTTGTCAGTACAGAACTGTTTCATCTTCGGCTAAAGGTGGTGACTCAGAATGACTTTGTATTGATTTGCAGTGACCCTTCCCTCAAAGGAAGACAAGTGGATCCAAGCCATGCCAGCAAAAACGTCTCGACAGCATAATAGAGCCCCTACTTTTCTCTACTTTTTCTCTACACACTGATTCAGGTTGTTAGCATATTTTGCCACCCCTCTGTGCCTCCTGTCCATGCCAGCGACCTTCTCCTCGTCACATTCCGTTTCTAATGTGGTTTTACCAAACCAGCATGAATCATGACCCAAATTAAAGGCCACTTTTGTATATGAAAGACAAGTAAAACTGCAAATTAAGAATGTCTGAAATGAGTCACTTATGGCTTCATTAACTTCAATTGCTGACCCAGAACATCTGATTCTCTAGTCTCCAGCACTGCATACACCATAGTAGAATGAAAACGGGGTAAATAAGAGAGTCTCATTTTCCCAGTAGAGAACAGTAAAGCCAGTTAATTGGAGCAGAGATCAGACGGGGAATGTTCAGTGTAGATGTAATGTGTCTCTATTATAAATGTTGCAGTAATAACGCAGCTCTATTTATTTTTGGCTCACACACAGGGCTCTTTTTTCTTTTTTTCTACATGAAATTCATTGTGAAACCACATGCTCAAGTTGTTGAGCAACAGCAGTTTTTGTAATCTAGTTGTTGGAGGATTCTCAATGAATGGAATTAAAAACAGACTAAAATCCAAGCAAAGTAAACTTCCCCCATAGAAAATAGTAAGCGAAGAAACAGAAAATGGAGCTCTGCAAATAAAATGCTGCGGGTAAAAAACTGTCACATATCAGATTTTTGTTAACAAGGTCAGTGGACTTTTGTTCTGAGATAATATTCCTGCGTGAATAAGTGTCTGGGAGTGCGTACCTTTCCCTGTGTATGTTTGTAAGTTTCCTAAATGCCATCTATTTTTGCTCGGCAGACGGGCTGACCACAGTGAATTTAGTGTGAGGAGCCAAACTTGTTCCCATGGGTTTCCACTGAGGCCACTGGTGTTGACTTTGCCAGGCATGCCAGGGGAAGGCTGGGAAAGGATGAGGGAACAGTCCCACTGGTGTTGGGGGGGAGGTAGAAGGATTTTGTGTCCACTGCTCCAATCTCAGCGGACGGTGTGGAGTTGAACTGGTTCCCAGTCTTCGCTGGACGCAGATGGTAGGATTTGGAAAGTCGGTAAACTTGGAGACGGCACACATTCCGGTTCAATGATCGACTATATTCAATACTAAACAATGTTATAGGAGACTTTCCTTATATCGTGTGGTCCTACCAACAATAATTAAATAGGAACACCAGTGAAATATAAATAAAATAGACCTCTCAGGATTTCTCCTCAACGTCCATCACCTCTCCACACCCAACGGCTACAGCCGCAGCCCCACAACACCTCAGACAGTAGAGAGAGACGGAAATAGAACTGGAAATAAAGGGAAGAGAATGACAAAGAATGGCCGAACCCAGACAACCCCAGTGCCCGCTGTGCTTAGCCAGGTGAATATTGCATGGGACAGTGCACAGTGATTAATGTCAGGCCATGTAAGGTGCTTGGCCGGGTTGCTGTACTGCAGATCCATACAGACACACACACACACACACGCACACACACACACACACACACATCCCATCACTTTTAACAAGCCATAGTCATTGAGATACAGCAGGGCTCCTTCAGAGCAACCACTCTGGGGACAATTAGGTCTGGGAACATTAAATTAGCAGGGATCTAAAGTCATGCTCTGTCGGAGCTGGGGCTATTGCATGCTGGGATTGGACTAGGTAACAGAGGCAAGGAGAAAAACGCCTCTCGGACATACTGTGTGGTATCTGATGTTGCCATGTGAGGTAAGAGCGTTATTCAAGAGCAATTTTTAATTTTGTATAACATTGGGGTGCAGAGGGGTTTTTTTTCAGCGCAGTCATTAGGTTCTGGACTCAGGAGGCAACTGTTAGCCATAATAAATTTGTCAGGACATTATTTCTCTGCGCCTGGTTGCTGGCTAGGTATGATGACTTTCTTTCTTTTTTTATGTAATATATTAAAGTGGGACCTCCCAGGCTACATCATGTTCCGCTTCTGCATCTACGGGAGAATCTGTAGCTATAGCAACAGATGTATTGCCCCTGGTAGATGTTTAACTAGAGCAGACAGCAGGGAGAGACACTTTATTACACCTCCTGGTTTATGATTTACAGTATCATCGAGGTTTATATTACAGTAATGTTTAGGGAGCAGTTCAGAAATGTGTGTGCGAGGAAATCTCTTGCGTGCGCGGAGTCATATTCCTCCTGTAGCAGCCTTCTGTCATGAGCAGTAAGTCATGTGAAGTCAGCTTTATTGTGAAGCACTTTTATCAAACAGGCCAATCACAGAGGTCTTAAACAGGTGTAAACAAGGAAGGAGATCACAGAGGGTTAAAAAGCTGAACTGTGTGTGTGAGTGTGTTTGAGGAAGTGCACATGTGCACCTGCATCAACAAGAAAGTCCTTTCCGATTCTGCGTCCTACTTGAGGTGTCAGAGGAAGCACACTGTCGCCTTGAATCAGGCAACCTTTGACAGACACTGAACACTACAGCTCCGGGAAACAGAGAACAAAGTGTATGAAACGAGGGTACTCAGCCCAGATTCTCACACTGTGCTGCCTTTCATGTCACTTCAGACCCATGTGAAGAAGAAGTCAGCTGATTTTGGCCTTTTAGTGAATAAATCAAAGAGATTTCAGATTATAAGTGTTACACCCTATGATACTGTGAGAGTTTCTACCTGATAAAAACAGCTAATGTGTCTCATTTTGCATCTTAAGATCAAAGTTTTGTTTGTTGTTTGTACTTCTTGAGTAATGTGACATGAGAAGTTGACATGATTTTTCCTGCGTATATTTTCTGACAAACCTTCTGTAGGTGTCGTGTTTCCTCACCTGTCACTCTGATGTTGTTTAGTACTTCCTGTGTGCCGGAGACATCTCGCCTGGAAACACCAAAGGGGCAGCAGGTGTCTGCAAATGTGAAAGCTTCCATGCAGTGCGTTGAATCACCGTTGCAGTGGGACATTCACTAAAATGCAAACACATCAGAAACAATCTGTCAGACTATTCTATTCAAGCATTAAATAGGCATGCTGAGTCACACATTTCGCCAGTGTGAGTTAAATGTCTTACGACTGTCTCTGCTGTTTCACTGATTATCACAATTTTCAACGAACATAGCAATCTGAGAACACACTGAATTCATGTTCCTATTTGGCTTACACTGAATATCAGAGAAATATTATAGCCTGTGTACAAAATAATGGTATTACCCTTCAAAATCACATATGAGTTCAACTCTGGAAGCACGACTGTAACTCAGCACTGTCAGGGGTCAGGTTTCCTGTGTCCGGAGGGCCGACAGCCGCTTGGAGCGTGGTGCCATGTTACATGGGAGGCTTTAAGGACGAAGGGATCTGGTGTTTGTTAGGTGGAATGGAAGGTGGGTGGCAGTCCCTGAGCCTTTACTAGACAGAGAAGACTCCTGTAGTCGTGAGAGCTCTTTTGTTTGCAGGCCTGTGTGTTTTGACAGGCCTGAGAGAGGGTAAGACAATAGAGAGGCCAGTCTGTATCGTGATGTGTTCCTGCAGCGGGCTGCCGCTACGCTACGCTCGTATTGTTCTCCACCGTCGTTTACAAATGCCTCATTCTCCTCTTGTCACAATTCTATCAATTTGTTTTAGTTAATTAGTGCTTTAATTAGAACCTATTTAATTAGATTTCATTTAATTGTTGCCTGGCTTAAAGTGTGGTGTATCTCATCTACATGCCTCTGTAGTATCTGTTTGTGCTCTTCAGTGGGGTAGTGCAAGCATACGGAGTATATACAGTATGTAGTCGTGTCGTGTTTTTAATCTAGCTTGTTTGTGCATGGATTATTGTGTGTGTGTGTGTGTGTGTGTGTGTGTGTGTGTGTGTGTGTGTGTGTGTGTGTGTGTGTACGTGTGTTTATGTGTAAGAGTGCACCCCTGCGTGGCTGTGATGAAGTGTTGCCTACTTGGCAGCATCTGTACGTTTAAGTGTCTAAGTGTCATCTTTGCCACTTTAACCCGTTTGGGTCACTACATTAATGGGATCTACCGAGTCCCCTGCCCCTGTTTTCATAGCCTCGTGCCTGGAGGGGGGCGAGGGGGGTTGGAGACTACCAAAGCTGGACATTAACTCAGACAGATTAAATGGGATTAGTGGTGTCACTGAGACCGATGTGATTTTTGCAGCCACAGCTTCCCCCTTCCTTCTTGCGGTGTTCACTTTTACCATGATGCAACACTGACCCCTGCTGCATTACAGAGGCACTGCATCTGTGTACAGGGGATGTGGTAGATGACGCTGCCTTAACCCTTTTTCGATTGCATCGCATCATCCATTGGGGGTCACTGTTCCCATTTGAAAAAGATGCCGGGAGCCCTCTCCTCTCCTCTTCTGCCATTTTGACTGCCTAATGTAAAGCGTGTCTGGGTTTGCAATATTCAGCCCAGGCAGTGAATCTTTTGCAGGTTCCATCAACATGTTTCCTGCAGCGTCTTGTAATGGATGCTTAATGTGGCTTCAAAATATTGCCATGAAAACAACGTCGTCTGAGATAATGAAATGCCGCTGGAACACCGAGACGCATGTGTGGGTTGTATATGCCAGCGCCGTCGCTCATATTAGCTCATTAAAACAGCAAGGCGCACCGCTACACAAGGTCAAATGTATCCATAACAGTCAGAAATCTCCGTGCGTTGAGCACGTCCCACGATTAGCATATCATGTAGGGAGAGTAGCTTTAACAGGGTGTGTGCCTACAATGTTCAGACTCAGATTGAGGCTCTGTGCATTTTAATGGGTTGTGATTTAGGGGATATTGTTCTGACTTATATGCCTCGGAGCAGGCAGCATGTGTTTGGTTTCTTTTTTCGTCTTTTAAAGGCCATTCACACAGTAGCAATTGAACCAAGGGCTATAATTGTGTTTTCATGTACTATAGATCCTGTCATTAGGCCCCTGGGTCTGCAGGCAGTTATATGATGACAGCTGACAAGGGGGTGCGGCTCCTTTGAGGAAGAAGAGGAGGGGGGGAGCTACTTGCACAAAAGCCACAATTACTTCCTGGACAGTCCCCAGAGCTCAGTGGTTGGAGTGTGTATGTAAAATGATGTGGGAGAGGACATTTGCAAAACAAAGAGAGGGGAGGTGGAGGAGGGTGGGGGTAAGAATGATTGCTTTTGCACAATAGAGCATGTACACCCTGAGGGGGGGGTGTTGAAGTGGCAGATTGGGGGGTTGACACACCCCCTAGCAGTCCCTGTGGAGCTGGATCCAGAAGGGGGTACGGTTCTCGTGGTCGACCCTTTGGAGAGAACAGGGTCAGGGTTCGTCCCGAGGCCCTGAGGGGAGAAGATGGCCCAAGGGGGAGGAACTGTCAGTGCATATGGGTGTGAAGCGCTCAGTATGTTCGGTCTGAAGTCACAGGTTCACTTAGACGAGCACAGTTATTAATCTAGCATCTTATCTGCTTGATATCAGGCTCAGCAATTAGTGCGTCTAGGCTATTCAGATATGGTTATCTTAAGTAATCTCTCTAGTAATACTTTTCATTTTTATTTCATGTGTGTAGTAGCAGGTGTCACATCTCAAAGGCCCGATTATTCATTTTGAAATGAAACTTTTGTCTGCCAGACCACCTTTGAGAACCAAATGACTCAGAATTAGACACAAAGAATCTTTCAAAGGTACTTTTTTGACTCACACGTATTAGATAGCGCACGTTGGGAAACATCAGAGAGTAATTGGAAGGCGTGACTCATGATTGAAGTCAAAGGCCAGACCAGAGCTGTGACACCGAGCCGCAGACATAACAACATCACCAATTAGCAGTGCGTCGTTGCAATACTGATTGGATAATATCTGAGCAGTGCAGCGAGCCGTGAGCACGTTCTGCAGGGTCACAAGGCTGAATTAGCCCTGGTCGCTCTCAGTTTAATTAATGAGCTGGTAATGGTAGTATAATTGCTCTTCAAAG
Source organism: Diplodus puntazzo (assembly GCA_963678695.2). NCBI lineage: Eukaryota > Metazoa > Chordata > Actinopteri > Spariformes > Sparidae > Diplodus > Diplodus puntazzo. Next base: position 16,148,803 of record OZ023159.1, on the reverse strand, counting down.
CGGAGTCCCCTCTGACACTGATGTAGAGCAGCGCGGTACACACCAATCACGCTTTGGATGCCCTGGTCGGCCACCGCAAGCCTTCGCCAGTATCCCCCAAACTGCCAACCCCAGACCTCCGACACTGCCGCAGACACAGAGGGATACACACGACTTTCACTGGAGCGCATGAAATATTCAGCAGCAATTTCCCCCCACGTTTGAAATAATACCTTGAAATGTTAATGCGCTCCAACTGCTTGTTTTAAGTGGAAGGCATCCCAAGGTGTCTGTGTTTGGACTGCGCTGGTACAGGGGGCTCCGTACTTAAACTGCTGTAGGCGTGAAAGTAATACGCTACACTGGAGAATTACCACAGTAATGTGCGTGGGTCAAGAGGAGCTTTCTATTCTTAGTGCCAGTCCCCAGTCGCCCCCCCCCCCCCCACCCCCACATGCCCAACATTTGTAGACACACATACATGAACATCGTCGTATGACGTGATTCACACACTTGTAGACCTGCATTCTTTCACAAATAAAGTTCCACACGTATAGATATGGATGCACACAGAGAGAAAAAACGGTAAGTATACATCTCACACACATAACATCGTACACACAGATGTCACCTCTGACATTGATTTTCATTAGATTCACAACGGCTGACATGTTGACAGTTTCCCCAGCATCCTTGCTTCTAAATATGTCTATTATTGGAGGATTACACAAGCCCAGGGTTTATACAGTGACAGGCCATGATCTGATATCCACTGCCATTAGCCTGGCCTCACCCACTAGGTGCCTCTTCAACCTTATCCTGCCAGAGGCACTGCGATGTTATCAGGTCCGGTGATGCCTCCTCCTCCACCTGATACACCCCGTGGATTAGTAAGGGACTTGCCGCTGGCAGTACTGTGGCGAGGAAGCAATGCGGTGTGTCTGCAGGAAATGACATTGCTCAGTGAAAATATTAATGCTGCAAGCTGAAAAAGTTATGGGTATGAGGTTTGTGTATCAGGCAAATCAAGATTGTTGTTTTGGGTTTTTTTTGTCAGCCAGAAGCACACACACAGACACACGGACACACACTGTTCAGATTTTCTTTCCGCTCACAGTCGGATTCAGTGAGCCTTGCAGAGGAACACACACTTGGCTGCACAGTTTCTCCATGTGCCTGTGCCCTTCAGACCTGACAGCAAGGCATTAAATATTAGTGGCGTTTTACGGCGGGTTTGTAACATGGTTATTCCAGTCAGTGGGCTTGCCTTCCCACTGTCTGTGCCCACTGCGGGGCTTTGGTTTGACAGCGCTGGGGCAAAAAGCTATCTTGAGGGAGACCAACCTGCCTGCGAGCTCCGAGCAGTGAATAAACGCACACTCGCACACACAATGTGGAAATGTGAGCATGAGTGGGCACATAAAATTCCATACATTGACATACTGCAGAAATGCGCCTGTATACATACATACAGATGGCGCGTCAGACATGAACATGCAGCCACTCAATATGCTAACCCATACACGCCAAACATGCAGAAGCACATGCCGTGCATGTACCACACAGGAGGTGAATAACTAGAATATCTCCACAGTCTAATACAACAGCTGTGCAATGAATGCTGTATTTTAGTTAGTTCAGCTTGGGTCATTTTGTGATTAGCGATTAATTGATAAGGTGATCAAAAGAAAATGAATTGCCAACCATTTGGACATGGAGTACTTTCTATTGATGTTTCGAGTTAACAGAGTTTTCAAGCAAAAATGCCAAACCTTTGCTGTTCCCAGCCTCTTAATATATGGATTTTGTGCTTTCATTATTTATGAAAGTGTATAAAGAGTCTTAGGGCTTTGGACTTGTGGTTACAAAAACAAACTGGGAAAATAATGATATTTTTTTGTTTGACATTTTATAGAGGAAAAGATTTTATAGACTAAATCAGTAAATTGGAAAAAATAATAATAATAATAATAATAATCAGCAGATTAATTGATTATGTCCACCCTATACATAGTCAGCCTAGGCAGAAATAACATTATCAAGTAGAAAACAGATTGAAAAACTATTAAAATTGTGTCAAATTGGAGATGATTTGTAATATCATGTAAATGAATTACCTAGAGAAACATACTCATAGACTTAACTGTAAATATTTCGATTGTTAAAACTCATTATATGTGAACATTTTCTATGTTCTATATTCCTGTTTATCTGCAGCCTTTACATCTTATTTAAAGGGATAGACATGACTAGTTTAATCAGTCAGGCACTAGTTGCATTTCTTATTGTTCAGTCTTACTGTGGTAATTCGGTTAGCAGCCTGGAGATAAGGGAAGAGTCCAGGCCTGGCCAGGTCCTTGCATGCTTGTCTAGAGGTTTTTGAGAGCCAAGTGCTGCCACCTTTTGTCTATATCTTGAGTCTTTCAATTAACACCAAAACAGAGCACGACAAGGCACTGTGGGCAGAGCCAGCTGGGATATTAGTTAGCTATTCAGCAAGGATCGCTTGCATGTCTTGCCACATGACAACCTCACTGACACGTCTGGCCTTTGGGTGGCGCAGAGGGGTTTGTCGCAGCAAATGACAGTGACCTCCCCAGTGCCCCGCTCCCCCGCCACCTCCTAGTGGAATTGATTAGGCATAATTGGAGGGAGTCAGAAGCTGAGACAAGTGCCGCTAAATAAATTTGGGTAGTGTTAATTGCAGATTCCAGTGTGTCTGTGTGTGGCAGTGCGAGGGGTAGAGAAACACTTAGCCACCGGCTGACAATGGAGGATTAATTGGACTCCTCCAATGAACATAATTAGACTGATTGTTGGGAGAGATAAAGCAAAGGTTTTATGAGTGCAGCAGCACTGACAGTGCTAAGAATATCCTCCCGTTTCCTCCTCCTTCCTTCCAATTCCCCTTCCGTGGTGTAGTCCCTCGTACAAAGTTAATGCTCCTTATTCCTCTCCTGGCTGTAAGGGAGTTGAAATCCCGGCTCACGGGGTTGGAGTAGATCACAGGTTCATGGTTACTGAGCCTTACATTGATAACATCTCTTCAGGGGAACAGTCCAATCTTCTTTTCCAGCTACAGTGCAGCCCCTTTATCCATGCTCTTTGATTACATCAGTTATTGAGCTTTTATTGGTCATAAATACAAAGAGCAAGAGATTCTTGCGCCTGATGGGGGAGTCGCCATACATCTTGATGATGAGAGGGATTCTTGTCAGCCGTCCAGGCCATACGAATCCAATTGTAGCCAGAGTTCATTCCTGCTCCAAGTGGAAATGATTTGGGAGCCCCAGAGCATTACTCAGGCTTGGCCAGGACCATCGGCAGCAACAACTGGAGTGGCTTGTGGGACTCCGGTATCGCTCAGGGTCCCATCACCACCTCAGAAACTCACCAAACTGGAGCTGGGCTGCACAGATCTCCGACAGAGCCCTCTTGGATGCTGCCCAGGACTCAAACAGAGAGGAGGCCTCCGAAGACTGCTTCAAAGAGCAAGGCGGGGAGAGAAGAACAATACACTTGACAAGATTCATCAGCAGAGGTTAACCGCAAACGGCTGCATGCTAGCTGCTACTATAAATATGACATGAAGAAGATAAGATGAAAAACAGCAAATGGAGGAATCAAAGAACATGTCAGAGGCTTTCAGAGTCTACGCCTCGCACTCCATGGGATCAAAGTTTGACAAGGCAGGAGTTGGATTTCCTGGAAAAATAATAGGTGATGAAAGATGGTCTTGAAACTGAAAGACAGTCTTAAATTCTTTTGAAGGTTTGATTAATTGACCAAAATTCAAAACGTATGTTCGCTGTTTGAAGTGAAGCATGTACAGTAGAGTCCCTAGATGACAAAAAAACATGAGGTATGATTATTTCCATATCATGCCTCTGGAATGGGTAAAGTTGCCTTAGGTTCTTGACTAATGTGTCTTAAATGTATTGATCTCAACCACTGCCATATGTTGTGCACTGAATTAGATTGCTTATTTTGTATTCTGTTCCTGCCTTTTCTGCGAACTGTCTGTCTTGCATCGTTTAAAATACACTAAATCACCATTGATTAACCCATCTTTATTTTAGTCTCATACATTATTACACTGCTTAAGGTTGGTGATATATGTTAATAGATAAAAAAAAAATCATATCAATATCCAACATTTGTCCTCTGTTCGATTAAATCGTGCTCCTATTCTCCCTTTTCTGCCCAAGAGCTATGGCAGCATGGGGAAAACTGACCTTAGTTGTTAAAAAAAATCCTCTGAAATCTTCAAAGAACTGGAAACATCTGCACAAATGTTGTTTCCATGGACACCTGTCATGTTTCTGCCTAGCTCTGAATGGGAAAACAATGTCGGGTTTCTGACCTGAACCAAAGACTAAAAAAGTCAGCAAGCTTTTCTGACTGACAAGCAGGCAGCCTGGGGGGTTGGCTGAGCTGAGCAGGGCTGCTGAGGGCCGAGGGTTGAAGACCTTGACTCCTGCACTCGTGGTGTGATGGAGAGACTTGGCCTTCCAGCAAAAAAGAGACGGAGGCCTCTGCTCAAAGCCGAGGTACCTCAGGGAGACATTTTGATGCATGATGGGCGGAATAAAATAAAATGAAATGGGATCAACCCTAGCAGCAGCAGTTATTGGTGAAGGGGAGGTGGTTGCTGTAGCCCTCTGGCAATGCTCAACCTCAGGCTAGCTTTGCCTTCTATCTTCTATGTTTTACTATATGGAACTCCCACTGGTGCCCTGAGAGAAAGCGGCTTGTTTTAAGATGTTCTGAAGAAATACTTGCACATCGACATATCCGTTTTAACTCAGCTGGGCATAAAATGGGGAAGTGGCTCCCCTTTGAGGAGAACTCACTGACCTTGGCAGGATGTCTGAAAGAATACAACCAGTTTTTTTGGCTTTAGTGTTTTCCTTTTGTGGCTTATTTTTAACATGCATGTTGGGTTTTTTGGTCATTGGCTTTCACTTCACATCTCATAAAGTTATTATAACAGTATGTTCTAAGACAGTTGTAGCAACAAGATCAGTTGATCAGCATGCTTATGCCATAAACTCCTACCCTCGCCAAGACCAGTTATTCTCTCTTTTATTTTAATGCATCATGTTAGAGTACACAGTGACAAGCTGTTTTCGTCATAGATACTTCATTAACTTGCTGTCCAATAGAGGGAACTACAATGGCACATCAGATCCAACTGGGCCCTGTATCCTTTAGGAAATGTGTTTGCTCCCTTAGTGGCTCATTCCACCAGAGCAGAATGCAGAGAGGCATGGAAAAGGGGAGAGGTAGTGATCCAACGGCAACTCCACTGGAGAAGGCCATCTCATCATTTCATCTCACAAGTTGTTTTACCTTGGCCGCTGGGTGGCTCCCACCTGGCCCCAGTGGGGTTGTGACTGCTGAGGGTTGGCCGAGAAGTCATGGCCACAGATTAACTCTGCTATTTATGGCCTGAGCCCGTCTAACTGCAGCCCCAGAGATGGGAAATATTGCTCACTTAGCAGGATTACTGGGTGCCGTAATGCCCCAAAGGCCTGCTTTATGGCAGGCCATAAATGTTCCCAGGGAGAAGCAGCGAGAGTCGGATTGATTAGCGCTCCCGAGGAAAGTCGATCCGTTACCCACGCCCCACTGGGGAGCGCTGTGATGGATGCTTCCGGGAGGTGGAGAGAGGCACTGAAAGGGAGGGGAGGGCACTTTGCTCTGCATCACGCCAGTCCTAGACATCCCCATAGTGACATAAGATGGAGGGCCCCCATTGCTTGCAGGGCCGCAGGAGGTTGTCAGGCAGTCACAGAGCTATAGCCCCGCTACGCATCGGCCCTTTGCCATCCCACTGGCAGACAAATGGAGAGGCGACCTTGCCACATGCTGCCATTTACCAAAGTCCCCCTTGACACCTTGCGTCCCCTAGACATCAGTCATTTCAAAAGATAGACCCCACCTACACCCCACACCCCCTCTGGGGCAATCATTTTCTACAGTAGAGGGTCTGATATATAAGCTACTACAGGCCCTTTTTACCTCCATTGGATGTCACTACTGTCTTTGTTCAGGAATATGTTGCTTCACTTATTCTAACACAGTCAAGAGGCACAATTATTCGCTTGGTTAGGCAGCAGAAAAGCATCTAGCATCTACTTCAAGTAAAACTGATAGGTATTGAAATTGTTTTCATCTGGAGAGTCTATCAACACTGCAAGTGCATTCTCCCTGTTTAGGATGATGGTGTTGGTGGTGAATATGTCTATGTAGATGCATATTTGTAATCTATGCATTGTTGTAAGATTTCAAACGGGATGGATACAATGGTACACATATTTTATTTAGCTGTTTATTAATGTTATGCTTCAATTCTGGAAGTTCTGCCATTTGTCCCTGTTGAGAAACCAAATTTCTCCATGCTGTATAAGGGCATTTTTTAAGATATCTGCTCACCTGATCAGCACCATCACCTTCGGGTTTACAACAGCGTTAAAACTGCCATGATATATTTACTGCATTGGAAGCAATCATAAAAATGATTATGTTATCCACTCTTCAGCAACGATTTGTTAAGGTGGATGTGTGTGACATCTGTAATGCCTCTTTTAAATCAGACATCTTTGCTGTTATTTTTTGTCATGACCTGCAGTGATAACTCTTCAGTGCTGTGCTATGCTGTAGGTTGTTATGCCTCCCTAATATACTTTGCAGGCTTGTAGCTTCCTAGCTTCCTAAAGTATTTCACAGCTTAGATGATGCTCCATAAAACAAGGAACGTGTTTTTGGCTCGGTCCATTTTTAAAAAACATCTTTGTAGCCTCAGTAGTTGTTTGTTCGTAACTGATGAATGGCTTTCTGTTTCTGTATGTTTGCCCATTTGTACACATCAAGATTAAGATTTAGCATCATCTATAAATTAAATGTTTAGCATCTAACAGCTTAGTTAACATAGCTTCTGTAAGAACTCAGTGCCAGAGGCAATAAATACCACAAAAATAACAGCATGAAAGCTAAGTGGTAGGACATAATGTACCAGCTCTCTCTCCCCAGGTAGTACTGATTCCTTTTAACATGACGCTATGCTCACTACACCTCTCACCTCATCCTTCTGGCTCCCTGCTGTTGTTCAGTCTCTCTGACATGCCTACACAGTTGGAGTGTAGATGCCCTTATATAGGACTTTTACTAGCTTAGATATTTTCCAGATGCCTGACTTGGGATATTGGCTGCATGTGTGTGTGTGCTTTTGATGTATATGATTTGAAAATAATTGGATATGCGCATGTGCAAATGAATGTATTACGCACATTTGCACATGCATGTATTATATGTGCTCACACAAATAGATATGCAAATACATGTGTAAGGTTGCTTGTACTCAGAAGTGCAAGCGATTGTCCACAGCATCGGCAGCCATTTCTCATTTTGTTAGGAGCGGCGGTGCATAGCACGATGAAAAGGGTCATCAAATTGACCTAACTGCTGATGGAGCGGCGCTGTTAGGATTTATGTGTGTCCTTTTCTGCTGTTCCGACTAAAGCAAGAGTGTGTTATTTAGGAGCCTGGGAGCTTTGGGGAGCTCGCTTTTCCTTCTGATGCAAAGTCTCCATGACTTACATCTGCTATTGGATTACAACCAGAACCACATCAGCAGGTGTTATCACTTTGTTTCACACTGTGCCTGTCTGCCAGCTTTTGTCCATGTAAAAAATGTCGAGTCCTCTCTTGCCCTGTGCTAGCCCTAAACTTACATTCACTCACATTTACCACTTGCACAAGTTGGTGCAGTGGTTAGCACTTTTGCCTCACAGCGGAAAGGGCCTGGGTTTGATTCCCAGTCGGAGCAGGGTCTTTCTGTGTGGAGTTTGCACGTCCTCCCCATGTCTGTGTGGGTTCCCTCCATTTATCGTCTTCCTCCCATATTCTGAACACATGCAGGCCCATTGGTGTCTCTAAATTTTCTATAAGTGTGACTGTTTGTCTCTATGTTAGCCTTGTGATAAATTGTTGATCTGCCCAGCACAGGATAAGTAGTTACAGATAATGAGTGGGCAAGTAAAATTCAAATGAATTTTTAATGCTGTAGTTCTACTGCTTGAGTAGTTTTATAATGTGTGCTCTTCCTTTGTCGCTATGTCTGACACTCAAAGCACATGTTTTTGCCACCATGCTGGGTAGGAGTTGCTTTTCTTGTTGAACAAGTAAAATCACAAGAGAGAGAGGGAAGAAAAAAAAAAGCCTGTCACCCAGATAAAGCTGATTACAGTGCGTATCAGATACATGCAGATAATTATGGTCGTAATACAAATTGAGAAGCAGTCAAGATAACACGAAGCCTCTCCACCATCAAAAAGCATAGCAGCTGATGAAGAGATAGCGCATGATGGAGCCAATACACAGGAACTGTTTTTGGTTAAACAAAGCAAGCATGTCGTGAAGTTACAAAGCATAGCACATGCCAGAAATAGCTGGTCAATGAGCACGAAAATCCCCTGAGTGGCTGCTGCCATATCTGAAGGGATCTGGACTATCTGTAGAACCGTAACTAGCTTTCTACATTTAGATTGTCTGTCTTTTTTATGCATTGTGGGAGGTTTAGTCTTGCCTTGTTGTTTATTGTGCTGTTAACTGTTGACTTACCAGTGCTAGTGCTGTAAAAGAAAGCACTCGGTTGGCAGATATAAGCCCACAGAAGCCTGTATAAGCTTGGAAAAGCCTCTTTTTCCTCAGCTTACAGGTACGACGTATCCCTCCTCACACTCTGAACCGCTGTTATACTGCTGTTAGTGTTATTTCATTGAGTTGACATTGGCTGGCCCCATGTCACTCATCACATGCTATAACAGAAAGCCAACCAAGGTCAGATGAGAGTAAAGCATGCAAGGTATGGCTTTACAAGAGACAGCAGATCTAAACTGTTCGCAGATATGAAAAGATTGTTAGATTGAGAACTCAAAACTCACAATGACATTAAATGGATGTTTATAAGATGTCTTTGACCAGCATTGGAGACATGGTTGTAATCTGTCAGGGACAGAATTTGGACACATCCTACATGATGCAATCTGCATTATCTGATGAAGGAAAACCAGTATCGACGAGATTTGATAAGGTCCATCAGATCAAGACCCATGTGGGATCATACCAGAGAGGACAAGATCAGATTACACTAGAAACGGAACCAGACTTTATTCATTGAACCAATTGTTTTTATGGCGTCAATTGGTCATGCTGGTAACAAAAGTAGATGCCTTTGTGGTAAACAGAGATTAGACCATAATCTTTAACAGGGCTACGATAAAATCACCATTACATCCATTTAGTTTCTAACCTGTTTGGCAGGCTCATTAGAATCTATTCAATGTACCAAATTAAACAAACCCAGCAGAGTGTATGTAGGTAGTTCAGTTTGTCATGAGCATATTACTAAATGTATTTCTTACCTAGCTGCCTATACAGCCAACTAGTTCACTGACAATTAACAAATCTTTATCTGATTAAACACTATAACCTTCTGATTGGAAAACATTTGATTTGATTAGATGATTAAATGCCTGTATGGTTTGATTTTACACCAAGCCGTTGAATGGACAAGTTAGAATCATTATACAGTATAATATGATTGCATTTCTTTATTTAGTGCCCTTAATGATGTAACATTGGTATTAGTGTATCATAGTATCATATACTTTCCCATCAGCGCTTTATGTTTGATACTTGCTGGGTGTACTGATGTTGCCAGATGACCTCGTAACAGCATGACCCTGACCTAACTGATCCCATGAATCATGTGTCATAACAGTAGCTAACTTAAATGGCTAACTCAGAGTTTCCCTTAAGCACTAAATTGAGGCGAGTCACTATCTTTGAGATGCCATTAGGCTATATGCTGCATATATCTGTAGTTGTAGGTTGTAGAACATGGCTTTGTATAACAGTTAATTGGTTACCTCTTCCACATTGTCCCAGCACTGTTCTGCACAATATGTTGTTATAGCTTGTGAATGCATTGATTTACACTTGGCATGGCATTCCATGTTCATGTATCAGATGCGTGAGCGTGAATGACTCAGCTAGCATGGCTCTCTTCCCTGCTCTGCTTTCCCTTTTTCAGCCTAGTCTATTTTTACCAGACAAGCATGTAGTTCAAAAGTGTGTATTTAACTTAAAAATGTATACCAATACAACATTAAATTGTAGCCGTTATGTTTTCATCTTGTATGTCCTTCCATCCCATTCTTGTGAACAAAATATATCAAGAACGCTTTGAGGAAATGTCTTCAAATTTGGCACAAATGGTGAACTAAGATACCCCTCACATTCATATGATAATTATGAGAGTTTTCTATACAAATATATAAACGGATATAATGATGAAGTTTCATCATTTCATATCCAAGAGGTCAAAGGTCAGGTTTACTGTGATATATCATATATATTCTGCAAAAAGAAAATTCTGGCATACAACCGCAAGGTGGTAAAACTAGTTTTGTCTTCTTCGAATTAAAAGATGACAGTGGTTCTTTTTATTTTATTTTTATGTTGTTTATATCCAAGAATCACCTGAAAATACCAAAACAAACAATAAGACTATCACAAAATTATATATAGTCACAGTGATGTGCACTGTGTGGAACAACCTTCCAGGAAACAGAGAGGGAGACATTTTGCCTCACACCACAGTGTTAATGCTGCTAAGCAGGCCTCAATGTGTCATCGATCTGACCCAGACCACCAGTCGTTCACATCCCTGTAAAAACACACTGGGGATGAAGATGTAGAGCAATGCGCCATGTCGTGTTTGCTTTGTTAGCTCCCTAAGGCCTGGCCCCCCAGCTCCATTTATCAGGAGTGTTTGCACAAGGGGGTAATTTGTAATATTCGCTTAGGGCTTTGGAGATAGAGCAGTGGGACAAAGGGTAGGAAGGAGATCAGCAGTTTGTTTTCTTTGGTCCAAACTGTAGTGGAAGTTTTATTTTGCGGCATTATTCCACATGGTTTGTTTGGGTTCATCCTGTCCAGTCAAAAGAAAGAAAAAGGGCTTATGAATACACGTCACATTGAGTCATAAGTAGCTGACTCCACCATAAATTATCTTTTTATTGATGTTATTGGCAAACCAGACTAAAAATGTCAAAGCATTCATAAAACTTCTGTGAAAGTCATTAGTCATCACAGTCATAACATTATTAAACACTATTAAATTCAATACTCCCATGTTGAGCTGCGCAATTAATACAATTATTGAAAACGTAATGTAACCACGTGCCACTTGGTTTGTCATTGGTTTTCATATAGAAGGAGTACATGACACAACATCAAAGTGTACACCACTGAAAACTATTATGGTTACCTAAAGACATACAGCTCTGCACTCTGCCAGTTAGAAACATTTGAGATGCTGTTTAACCGTGAATGGACCTTAATAAGTCTTGACTTGCGAATCCATTTAGCACTTCACACTGTGGCAGATGGTCAGAGTGGATCAGGACATTTATCCTTGAAGAGAGAACATTGCTGTTAAAAGTTCAAGGCAATGTAGACATTGAACCTGACTTGCAAGATACTTTACAGTGTCACTTCTCTTTGGATTAAGATTCACTCTAATCTGAGCTGTGTTCTGTGTCTTATTCAAAGACACTGCTTATACGGTCGGTAACGTGTTGTTAGTCCATTGTGTTTCCCAACTACCAGATTTTGCAATACGCACCTTCACTGATGCACTACAGCCCATGGATGAGGTTTCTAAGATGTCTAATTAGGCTCATAAATGTTTTACATCTATGCATAGCATTAGTATTCACATATACATTCAGACCATGCTCAGTGCCTTTATTTTGAATCTTTGCTTATACCATTGACTATATTTTAATGGGAGTAAATGGAAAATGTGAAGTCTATTTTGGTCCATTAGGTAACGTGTATTTTGTTTTGAAAATAATGTCCTCATTTTGGTCAGGTCATCGCACAGTATTCATACAGATGTATATATGGTATTGCGTATTGTTTTGGTAAACAGAACACAACTGCAGTCATATGTGCCCACATGGGTATTAAGGAAACATTTTTTTCTATTGCCATAAGAGGTCCCAATCACAGTAACTTTGTGAAATGTAAGGCAGACGTGGTCTCTGGCCTTGCAGCTGCCACAATATAAAGGGATGAAGTAAGAATGAAAGAGAGTGAAGGATAAAAAGCCTTTCCATCCCTGGAAGGTCAAGAAACAGGCATTTTTACAATATCTCCTATCTCTGTGACAATGGTTCTAGCAGAAATTCACTGAACAGCAGTTTGATAGAAATCACAGAGAGGTAATAGTGGAGGTAGAAGTGGAGTGGGGTCTTATGGGAGCAGTTTTCTTCACACTACTGCTGGCCTATAGATTTATACGATTTGGCCCCACCGGCTCACCTAACCATACGTCCCCAGATGCATGGTTAAGTGTTTATAATCTTAAAGATAGTTGCTTGGTGTCTCTAAAAGGGGAAAGGTATCTACAAACAACTGAACACTCATGAGAGCCTCAGTGTCATATCTGGAACAAAATGTCAATAAAGTTGTATGCTTTTGAAAAGTATTGGTGTGACTAGTAGCTATATTAAACCTGTGAGGTTTTTCAGCAGTGTTGAGCAAAAATTCACGGTTGGGGGTATCTGACCCAGGTTTGGCTTGATTGTTTACAGAGCACAGCACAGGTAAATGTCAAGCAGCAGAATCAGGCTTCCTCGTCTGTTGCTCCCTCCCTCGCTCCATCCGTTCCTTCCACCACTGCTTTGGTATTGATTTAAGGCCAAATGTGGTCTCTGTAGATAGAGGGCTGGTCGACTGGCAGGTGAGGTTAGCTGTGATTTGAATAAAAGATAATCCTAGTTCAACAGCACCAGACAAGCCCTGGGGCAGATCAATCACACTCTGAGACACAATAGTCCAAACATGTTTCAGTAGCCAAATGCACATGACTTCAGATGTCTACATAAAAGATTAAGTTCCTGGAGGCATTTGTTTTCAAAAACATTTCCATTTCCATTTGACGATATCCTTTGTTCTACCACTTGTCTTGTGTAAGTCAATCTAGACAGTGGGACTGATTGTAATGCCAAAACCTTTAAAAGGAGAGTTACCCACAAAATCAAAAGTACATGTTCTTGTTCCTCTTACCTGTGGTGCTATTTAGCTATCTATCGCGGACAAAAGCTATCTTACCAAGCTAAACTAAGCTAACAACATTACAGCAGAGCAGAGGACGCCATTAACGTTAACGTCCTGTGCTGTCATGAGCACAAACCTCCTGTCCCTGAGTAGATGCACACATCCTTCTGGGCTGTGATGTAGTTGGTAGATGTAGTTCAGTAGAAAGTTAATATTTCATACATCACTGTAAAATCTGTAGATTTTCTTGAGTAACTGGATCTAGATTTTTGTAAAAAGACATTGTTGAGGGTTTTTTTTCTATGTTGTCACTGAGGTTTTTCGGGCACTTAGAGGACCACGAGCTGAGTGCTATCTAGACAAAACTCTAGATGGATGAAATAGCACTTGAGGTAAGAGAAAGCAATACATATTTTGGATTTTAGTTGTCAAAAGCTGCTGTTTATAAGCTTGTGTACTGATATTTAATATGCACACTTTTTTCTATTTATTTGCATGGTGAATTTATCCTGCTACCTCCTTCCTCTTTTGTTTTGACTGTTTGGCAGCTCCAGCGGGAGTAACAAAGCGAGAGGATCAGGACCTTTTGTCCTAACATTAACCCTTCAGGAGTGCTGGTCGTGCTGGTTGTTTGGGTTGCGGTTGTATCGTCTAGTGGACAGATCCTCCTCCGCCATCCTTCAGGTCTCGCCAGCTCCCGGGCCGGGCTGAGACTTTGAAGGCTAGCTGTTGAGATTCAGAAGACAGATGCCTCCTCTGGGGAGCTGACATCATTAGAGTAGAGAGCAGATCCTGGCTCCTCTTCAGCTTCAGCAAGGGAAAGAGAGAGTTAAAGAAGGATAGAGGGATAAAGGGAGGAAAAATGGAGGGTGGGTTTAAGCAATGCAAGGTCAAGATCGTGGCACAATTACCCTGGCAGTGCAGTGCCCTGGGAGGCCAAAGCCCCTGACTTCTCACCCTGCCAAGGTCGCCCGTGCTGCTTCTCCAGACAATTAGCCTCCCAATATCCTCCTGTCATTTTCCACATTCACCTCCCTCTCCCTTCCCCTGTTCCTCCTCCTCCTGTTCGGCAAGGCACTTCATATGCTGTCTTTCCCATGCTGCAGACACTGTGTTGTCTACAACTGCGACTCCACATGTGTGTTTGTGAGTATACTTTACTGCCATCAAGTGGTGTCGTGAAAGTGGCTCACCAAACGCACACACACACACATAAACACACACACAAGCCCAAACAAAACAAATGTACATGATGTAGACAGAAGTGACACACTTCTGTTTTCTTGGGTGTTGGAAGTGGCTGAGTGTCAGTCTGCATACTGTAACATATGAGTGTGCACTGCTGCGGGGGGGAGACAGAGCGTCTTGAATATGGGTCATCATTGGTTTTTGTTCATGGCACCATTTTATGGAAGCCAATGTGTTAAATGTGCTGTGTTTGATAAAAAAAAGAGAACAGGTTGTCAAAGATGTTGGTATCCAAAATGAAAGTGGATATCAAAATATCTTTCCATGTTGCGGCTGTTGTCGAAGAATACACAAATCAGCCGGACAGCTGAGAGCTTCAACATAAATTATCCAGGGCCATACAAATGGATGCTCGACACAAAACAGATGTTCTGTATAGAAACAGAGAAAAATATCTTAAAGTTTTCCACTCTGGCAGCAGCCACATGTTCTCTTTGGAGCAATTTTCTCTTTCCAGTGAAAATAACAAAAGCCAAACAAAAATGTCAGACAAATCCTTCTTTTTATCAAATTTTTTGAGAGCCTGTGCAATTACTTGATTAGCAAGTGTTTGTTTACATTGCATTTATATTTACTTAACCCATATGTTAGTTATAATAGCACAATATCACTTTGCAGTATGACAGCCACTGGCGTCGCTCAATCCCAAAACAAGAATTGTCCAACTTGTGTCAGATTAAGCCGCCATTTAATTAAGTCGTGTTAACTTCCGACACTTTAAAGTGGCACAGGCTTCTTTTTTTTTTTTATCCCCCGGACTGTTCCATGTGTTCCCAGTCATGAGGGGATACAGAAGGCAGCTTCATGTGAGCAGCCTTTGCCAATTAGAATGCACAGTGAATCCGCCTGTAAGCTTATTAAATCACTATTATCCCTATTAACACAATGGACATGATCCTCTTCTACCAACTGCATCCTCATTTTATGTAGTGTACATCGCGACAAGCAGCGCCTGTCAGATCATCTAATGTTGTGAATATCCTCGCAGACTCGAGCACACACACGCGCGCGCACACACTTGCAGATAGCGAGGCTCAAATCCTGGCACATGACAGCGTTTTGGAGGGATCATATAGATGCAAATGCAGCCATGTAATTGCACAAGCAGTAGATCTGCGCTCTCTAGGCTGGGTGCTGTCATGTCAACGGCTGATTCCATCTGCTTTTCATCGTTTCTCCACCCCAACCCCCCCAAAGACCTGATTTCCATACCAACCCAAAGCTTAAAATCCTCTCATCCTTTCTTCCCGGCCTCCGCCTCCTCGCACTCGATCTCCTCCACCAACCTATCTCTTCTGGTCCATGCAGGAGTGACAGAAATGACAGCTAAAAGCGTGCCTGAAACCAAACACCCAAGTGACAAGGAGGAGACCTCCTGCTTAGTTTCTCTTCTC
This sequence comes from Diplodus puntazzo, assembly GCA_963678695.2. Classification (NCBI taxonomy): domain Eukaryota; kingdom Metazoa; phylum Chordata; class Actinopteri; order Spariformes; family Sparidae; genus Diplodus; species Diplodus puntazzo. The sequence continues at coordinate 16,133,048 of OZ023159.1, read as the reverse complement.
CTTATCCTTTCTCTCCTTCCATCTACTCTCCTCCTCTGAGGGTTCCTATCCTAACCTGGCTTCTTCCATATATGACATCTACCTTTATTTTCAGTCTCTTCTGCTGGTCTATCTTCCTATCCCTCCATTCCATTTCCCCCTCACCGAGTTCCTACTGCCTTTCCTGACCTCCCATTATTCTCAGCAGCCTTCATATTTTTGCCTGTCAGGTGCACGAGCTGCATGCTTTCTGCATCTGGGCTTATGGGGATTTAAAACATTCCTTATGCAGGCCTGCATCTGGAGATAGATAAAAGCCAGTGTGACGGCAGTGTGATGCGCTACCAATCTACCAATTTGCTGCAAGTCAAAAGAGCAATGATCCTTCGCTTGGAAAAAAGGACTCGGCTAGCGGGGATTGTGAGGAGGAGGAGGAGGAGGAGGGCTGTGCCAAGACCTTTTTTTCTGTGCTCATTACTATGATTAGGGTGATTGTTACATTCCACAACTGAGGACTGTAAGGGAATGCAACTTAATTTGCAAATTTTCACTTTATGATGTGACACTTTGATGCACACAGCATCTAGATCATAAAATTGGACACTAATAAAGGTTATGTTTTGAAGAGGTTAAGCCTATTCTTGTAGATGTTCAGATAAGTTGGAAAAAGCAAAATTACAAATGTAGACTGACTAAAATCTTCAGTATAATGGCAGTTGTTAAAAAATAATATTCCTCATTACATGAGTTTATTTTCACTCTTGAGTAACTTCACTTTGTAAATACAAGTAAAATGCCAAAAATCATAATCATCATCAAAATGTAAATTCTACCAAGTTTTCAAGGGGCCAGCAAGGATGTGTGTTTGTAACAGTTTTTGTGTAGTGAGATAGCTGGTATGCAGTGAGTATACAAAACGCTGTTTAGTATATTTTGGTTTTGATTCCAGATCAGATCAAGTTTAACTGCAGACAGCAACACCCATTTCAACAGATGTTTTTTTTTTTCCACAACCAAAATTCCAACTTTTTCTAGCAGGTGGAAATAATAACATTAATGATAGCTCTGTTCCATGAAGTGTCCCAGTGAGCCATTCTTGTAAGCCAGTATGCTCAGTACCATGGCCCAGGAACTGAAAGACATAAACAGAATACAGTCCGTATTATGAATATCAACTGCACCTGTGTTTTCTTCTTGCCAAAACATGCCAAAATGACAGAAAAAGTAATCAAAGTGTTTGGGATTTCCAGTATGTAAGCATGAAGCCAAAGACAATAAAAGAATGTGTTAACATCCAATAGTTGTGTACATACAGGATTACATGTTAGCGTTTGTGATGGAGGTGTATCAACGTCTAACGGCCAGTCGGTGTTGTAACAATAACTAGATCTAGCTGTTACCATGTGAGCGTTAGTGTGCAAGTTGACTGGACAGTAGTTGGGTCAGATTGAGTGTGTGGTACAAATGTGGAGAATGTGGAGAAATGCATGTATGCATACATAGATAAGCACATTATAGTACATGCGTAGGTATATGTACGCATCTAACATATACCGATATGTATTTTATATATTCCGCACAGATATAAATGCATATGCTACTGCACACACACTTCAACTCTTACCTCTCCCTCCCCTCCTTCATCCAACACATAACACTTCCTCCGAAAATTCACTGGCAGTGTGTGCTGTGCAGGCATGAGATAACGTCCCAGAAGTTTTTCAAGGGCAGGACGGGTGCTCAGACATCAGAGGGAAGCCGCGTCGAGCCGAAGCTGATTCATTACATGTGTTGCATCTGCCTCCCATTAAAAAGCCCAGAGCACTCTGGCTGTCTCTCCCGGTCTCTTTTTCTCACTCTCTGACTGCAAACTACCTCCCGGCTCCTTGCCTAGACCTCATCTCTCTCAAACTCCCTCTTTCTGTCTCTTTCTTAAAAAAACTCTCCCCTTCTCCTCTCACGACACGCCTCAGCTCCTAACTAAGTCTCACAGATTAGCTCCAGCGTACAGTGCAAAGTTTAATCAATACGAGTATATGTGAATATTTCAGGATCAAAGCTCTCCATACATGAAAGACTGTTCCCATATGGAATATTTTTTGATTTGACCATTCTCTGCTGGAAAAGTCACATTTTTTAACACAGATCATGAGCGAGAATTCTTTTCTGTTCACAGACAACAACATGGCATCAAAAGACTATAGAAGTGGTACATTTTCCCTGTATGGTTCCATATTGAACAATTAGTCAACTAAACACAACGGCCCTCATTTATCAATCTTGCGTGAAAACGGGTGCAGATCTGAGCACAGAATTGGTCTTACGACAGGACACACGTATGATTTATGAAACGTTCGTATCTGACCAACTCCAGCAGACGAATGATCGGGTCTTGATAAATGCGGTGGCTGAATTTGATCGTCATTAACATGTTACGCCGTTAAATATTCCTGGTTCGGAGGCCTCGCCCACTGAGGTTAAACATTGAGAGAAGAGGCACTGGCAAGAAGATAAACTTTTCCGAGATGGAGATCGGCATCCTGGCAGCGCCGGTACATCAAAGGCACTCCATTCACTAATGCAATGTTGTGCAGAACTGAACAGGCCAAAATAATATCGCACACTTTCTCTGGGGTATACAGCAGAGTTCCCCCTGCTGGTCCAAGATGGAGCCACCTGCCCTTCAGCAACCCGAAGCAGCTCCATTGTGACCCGTGTGCGCGCACTATTGAATCTGCGTTCCTGCTCTGTAGCAGGTTTGCCAGCGGGGTTATTAGGTATTCCGTTAATTAGTTGTCATGTTATCATATTTTATTTTACAAAAAAGTGGTATCAGTAAAAACGTGGGCTTTTTTATTAAAATGTTTGTATTTTGTTTTATTCGTTTTAAGAATACGTTTTGATCTGTTCTAAAAATGTGACTGCTTATGCTTAATGACAGCTGAGGTTTGTTTAATAATAATTTTCAGACACCCATATTTTGCTGTGCTGCACGGCAAATTCTAAGACTCAGATTTGCGTACATGAGCTCAGACCTGACGTGAGATCTGATCGTAGCTTCCGCTCACGTCCAAATTGATAAATGCCGAAGTTTGCGTGGAAATGGTTGTACGCACGGTTTTCTGCCGTACGTTTGTTTGATAAATGAGGGCCATTGTGTTCACATTAATATCTTGCATGATTTTTGTTGTTAATCAAGTTTCTACCATCTACTTTGGTTGGTCAGTTTCTTATGAGCCGTCTTGGCTATTGTTGTTCATGCTAACTAGCGTCCGATGGACATGGCCTGGCCAATATTATCAGACAGTTTTCTCTCATCACAGATATATTGGTTTTGCCATATTGCTTGTCGGCTGCAAAGTAAAACTATTTTTACTGAAGACGTGACAAAGAATGTTTAGAAATGGTTTTACATAATTTTTTGGAGATGTAAAACATCCTGTGCAGTACATATCTTGGTCACAGTGTGTTGATGACCTAACAAAACATCCATGGCATTTCATCTAAAAAGGCGCTGGCTCTGTTGGTAGAGGTGTAAAATGCAACATTTCCTGTTTGCCATTGAATGTTTCAGACAATGGCATATTTAAAATGGCTCATTAGTCAGTGGCTGGCACAGTTCCGTCATTTATTGCCCACACGGATCCCAGGAGCACAAGTAATGATATGATACAACAAGATAACAATTAATGGGAATGAAAAAACAAAACAATGGTCAATCAAAAAAAAAGAAACAGATGTTTCAGAAAATATGTGAAATTGAACAAATAAAAGTGGCATAGATTTGAAAAGCTTCTTTTTCCACTTTTGTCCCAAGTGTGAAAAAGAGGAATACATTACTCTATACTGATTTTTTTGTATGTATAATTTTGGGAAAAGGTTACATTCCTCAGAATCTTGTGTTTCAGTTGCTATTTCCCCGTTAGTCTGTTTCACATTAGTCAGTGCTAAATCAATAGCTTGTTGATTAGGAAACACAGCACGATTTGACTCAAACTTTCCATTAAAGAGCCATTTTCTTGCTTGATTAAAGAACACAGTCTAAAGTTGGACCGATTGGAACTTTCAGACTGTTCTTCACCTGCCTTTTTTTAATCACTTGCTCATTTCCTTTACCCCACAATCTCATCTTCAGTGTTTTAATTATGTCGTGGTGAATGATAGCTAGTTGTAAGGTGTGTGTGTGTGTGTGTGTTCAACGGACTTGTTAAAAGGGGCCTTTTTGCAGCGCGTACGTCAGCCACAGCTGATAATTATTTCAGATTACATTAGAGGAAATTAAACATTTCTTAAAGTACGTGTGAGGCTGACAAAGTTATCAAGTGCAGTCACAGAAAAGAGTGTGAATGTTGCACCTCCAAAAATGTCATTTTTTCGACTGCTAATAAGATCATTTTCAAGTGTTAAAAAATAATTAATGGTGTTACAGCAGTTGAGCTCAACTAAAGTCTTAATACATGAATCAGTGTTACACAGTGGTCAATGATGAAAGTAACCGAGGGTGAGTGTGTAAAATATTAAAACCAAAGTGATATGGAAAAAGGACTTTCCTTATCGTTTATACAACATGATGTTTTCCTCAGGATTGGCCAGACAGTAGTTTTAAAAAACCTGATTACAACTTTTAGATATCTATAGTGCAATTATTCCACATTGACTCTAAAACTTGTAATGTCAGGAGTTTCGTGTTAAATGACCTACATCTGGTTTTGCTTATTATTTACAAGGAGCATTTTCTCTGATGTTCAGCCAACTCACGAGTTGAAGTTGTGAAAATCTGTGTGTGTGTGTGTGTGTGTGTGTGTGTGTGTGTGTGTGTGTGTGTGTGTGTGTATGTGTGTGTGTGTGTGTGTGCAGTCAGACATTCTGTCATTTTGAAATCTGTCTGGACCGCTGATCTGTCTCACCAACAGACTCTTATCTGCTGATAAGAGTGTTTACCCGCCGTTATCTCTGTCCATTTAAGGGTTATGGAGTTGAGAGTCATAACTGATAAATCCTTTCCACGTGAAAACTGTTGCAGAATCTGTGATTGATGCGGGAGGCCTGCAGTTATTATGGTCGCAGTGTTGAGCAGTGTGTAACGCTGCGTGTAAGAGGCAAATTATATTGCACACTTTCAGATATCTGAAAGATACAAATCAATAATTTGGTTGAAATGTTGCAACTGTTATGGAAAAAAAATGTACAGTTGAATGTTAATGCTTTAGTCAGCTTGTGCTTTGTTTGTTGATGAAAGACTCCAAGTATTTGGTAGAAGTATGTTTACGGTGACCCATCTTTGTAATTACTTCCAACCTTATTGAATAAAAGCTTGCATAAAAATTGGCAGGGATCACCACATAGCAGCCATTCATTTGGCCCTTCACTAACAGCATTCAATTATTTTTATTCTACAGCCGTATTTATCATCAGTGTTCATCAGTGGCACTTATGATAAGGAATGCCAACGAGGTCATGAAGTTGTGTGTACAAAATATATTAATTAACAAAGAAGGCGTTTTTTTGGCCTATGCAAAAGCTGTGCACATCGCACCAAGCGGACTAAAATAAATATTTATGCTATACTTATATTGTTATTATAGTCTATAGGCTATTATAGTATATTTGACTTTTTTTAAGGTTGCTACTTATTTTCTACAGCAGCTGCTCAGGGATTTTGAATATATATGTACGTTTTGTATTTTCTTTCATTGCCTCCCCATTACCTTGAACATACTCTTGGTGATTGGAAGGTCTGTTGAGATGATCATGGCATTGAGAGACATAGCAGCACACATTTGAAATTGAATGAATATATATAATTCTCTCTCTTACTCTCCAAAAGGTTTTGTTGACCACTAAGTGCAAATGTGGCATTTCCAGCGGCCTGTGCCGAGACCTGAATTTGTTTTACCACGACTTTGAATGTGCCCTCTCTTTTGAAAGCCAAAGTGAACTTTGACTTGCAAATAATCCTGTTCGAGTTAGAAAAATTAAAGTATGACCTCCAAAGTGAACACCATTTGAATTTTCCTTGTTAGCACGCATTAATCTTCTTGCAAAATGTACTCGCTGCTTTCAACACTAATAGTGTACACAGAAATCAAAGCTGTGCGTTTTCTCGCAGAGCAACAAGAGAGGAGTGAGATCTGCATAATGTTGGCTCCAAGAATGAAGAGCAAAACACAGATCCACAGCATCGCTCCCTTGCTTTCCTTCCAATAACATCATTAGCATTTTTACATCAGCAGCCTAATTATTGTTGGTAGCGCTGAGAAATGCTTGCTTCGGAGTGGGAGTGGGGAGAGAGAGGAGGGGGCTGGGGTGTTTCTGCTGTAAGGCCTCGTGCTTATCAGTGCAGGGCAGATACTATTCCTATGGTCCTGGCTGACAGGTGAGGTGTGTGTGTGTCTGTTGGTCGTGGTTGTCGGTGAACCCCCGGGACAGGTGCTGAGGGATGAGTTCGTATTTGGGAGCAGGTGCACCTCCCCTGCCCCCCTTCCTCCTCTTTCACCTTGTTCCCTCACTCCCCCAGGAGGCATATGGTGAGAGTGATTGGAGAGACCTGGGGCCCCGCAGGGAGTGCTCCTCTCCCCAGTTCATCTGTTCCAGACGGGGCCCTGCGGGACACTGGGGCTCCCCTGAGGTCCCTGTTGGCTGGGAATCAGGCCGAGTGAGCGGCTTCACTTTCAGGTTGACTGCTTTGTTACAGTGTTGGGCGGTCGCGGTGGCCACCCCAGTTAGCTTAACGCAGTGCAATTTTGTGTGCGGGACACATGCCGAATGGTTAATAGGTCACGCCCTCTAATTTGTTTGCTCCATACCTCATTTGTACGCAAGTGTTGCTTTTAATTTGCAGACTTGTTCCGCGTCCCGGTGTCATGTCTTGGAATAGAAATGTCGCCTTACTGCGAATTCACAGGCTTGTATTGGTGAACGAGCTTACAAATGTGATGTAGTCCTGAGTGCACTAGGAGGGAGAGTTATGGGGGCATTTTAGGCCTTGTATAATATGTGTACCTCTTTTATGTGGTCATTTATTATAAGGCGAGCTCTATGAATAATGTATGATTAAAAGGCGTAATGGATACACTGGGACTCGTCAAAATAAAAGCAAAAATCCATTTGCTCTCCCTGTAGTAAATCCACTAGCTTGTCCTTGGGCTAATTTCCAACTTGGGACTTGGTGGGGGAGTGAGTGCATGTCTTGATAGCGTTTTCAAGGGAGGGAGGTGTTGGTAATGCTGTAAAGTGAGAGAGAGAGGGAGGAGGAGAAAAGTGAAATGAGACATGGGTGAGGAACAAAGCCAAGAACACCTCTTTCTCCCGATGCCTCCCTCCTTCATCTCACTCTATCCTCAACTCGCTCTTTCTCTCCTCCTTCCCTCTCTCCCGTATCTGTCTCTCACCATCTTAGAGCTCCTTCCCCCTGCCTCCGAGCAGCTGCCACTTCTGAGCCTGAAGAAAATGAAGGCAGATGAATCAATTTGGCCTGTGGCCCTAAAGTGCACTTGTCTGCACCCCAGCCTGGGCGGGGGGGATAATGAGCCGATAGATTGAGCCGGTGCCGGAGCCCGCCACTGAGCACCGAGATGCCTTCGCCCGCTGCACCACCGGGCCCCCTCTCACATACACACACACATACATACACACACCGCCGATGCCTCCCTGAGCAGCGGTAGCAGCCTGTCGCTGGGTTAATGGGGGTGAGGGTCCTTTGCGCAGGACACTTTTCAGAGCAAATTAGAGGAAGGATCTGTATCCGTCCTCTTCAGCCCTCCCCACTCTGTATTGTCCCTCATCTCTTCCCAGCTCTGTGCATGGGAAGCCCAGAGAGCAGATTGGGAGCATGGTAGTGCGGCGCAGCATCAAGGCAGCTAGAAAGGGGCGGGCGGGGGGGGAAGGTCCAAGATCCTAGGGTAATGAGGATTGACACTGGGACAAGGCTGAGGCACAGCCTCCCTGAGCGCTGTTGACAGGTGACGGCAGGCTAGGGAGAGACGAGGCAGACTGAAAGGAGCTGGAGCAAGGAGAGGAAAAGCGAGGTCAGGACTAACAGCTTCTCTTATTCAAGGAGGAAAAAGGTGGGAGACCGCACAGCCATCCGATGCCCCCTTAAAACCCCCTGCAAGGTGAGGGAGGTAGGATCAAAGGAGCAGGATAACAAAGCATCGCCCGCCAGCCTCCAGCCAGCTCCCTGCTGACTGAATACAGATTGATTGACACTGCAAGGAGAGTGAAGAAGAGTGAAAGGAAAGGAAAGTTAGCCAAGCCGAGCGTGAACTGATGTGAACCACTACTGTCTCCATCGATGCCTTCACTAGCCCTTTCTAAGCAGGGGGGGCCTCGTGACTTCACCCGGGGTTAGAGTTGTATAAATGAGCAGACCCAAGTCGGCACTACTCAACTTGGGGGGAAATTAAGATGCTGGAGGGCCCTTTGAAGATAATTAAAGAGCACAGAGCGGCAGCCTCCAGAGAGGGACTGCAGACATGTTCAATACCGAGACTAATGGAGCTAATTTCCAGTACATTATTCATGTAAAACACAGGCCCTTACTTAGCCATGTTTTTTTTCTGCGTCTCTTCTCTCTATCATCTTAAGTCAAACTGTCCCCCCGCACACAGCAAGATTAAACACATTCACTTGCATCCTGATTAACCTTGTCCCAGTGCTGCATGGGTCAAACATTCAGTGTAAGCAAACTCAATCCACACCAAAAATTACTATAACTCCTTTAACAGCCAGGTGGCCAAGAACTGCTCCCTCAGGGCTGCCCAGAATGCATTGCAAAGGCATTACCCCGAGCATAGTGGAAAAGCATTATGACCTTGAACTGTGTCACCATTTCAGCAGAGACCATTAGCCCCACCCTGAAGCTCTCTAACTTGTCCTTTAACATTAATGAGTACACAAAAAAAGAAAAAACAACACATGAAAGCTGTAGAGTTGGGAGCTTAGGGCCAATTAAACACCTCCCCAGACAGGAAATTAGTCCCTGCCTTAATCACAGGCAGTCAGGGTTGCCAATCTTTTGTCAGAGTTGGTGAAATCCTGCCTAGATCAATTGCTCTCCTGTCCCGTTGAACAGCAGCTCGGGGAACGGTCCTTCACGCTGCATCATTAACCTAGGCGGCTAATTAGACGCTGTGCTCTGATCAATAGCCAAGTTGATTGCTGACTGGGTAATGTAGCCGCTGGCCCCAGAGGAGACGGAAACACTTTGGGCGCTTTCAGGAACTTGTCAGCATCACTGATGCTGGGTAAACAAAGTAATCAACTGCTGCACTTGACGGTGACGTGACGCCGACTGTACCTTGACGCTCTGTCTCTGCCTCCATGCCTGCCTGCCTGCCAGGGAGGATTGCTCTCTTTGTGCTCTCCTTGAGAGAAGGAAATCAAAAAGGCCACCATCTATTTTGAGATTCAAGGAGTGATTAGGCTGACAGCTAGTCGAGAGAGAGCGAGGGAGGCAGAGGGAGAGGCGGGTGGAGGTGGAAGTCAAACCTGATTAGGCCCACCTGCAGGTTTCTCTTCCTTCCATCTCTGCACTCTGATTGCTTTTGCTTGGCGGCAGCTCCCTTCTTTTCTCTGCCACACACTCACTCCACCCCACCCCCGGCCTGTCACTGTTGACCTCAGCGCACTGCTAATGCCCCTTGGCCAATCAGCATGCTTGCCCTGGCGGCGGCAGGGTAATTAAAAGGGAATTGTGTCTACTTGGCATGTGAGCTGGTGGGCACAAGGGTAGATAAACACTCTCTCTGCCGCCTTGCCTCCCTCCCTCTCTCCTAGCCAGGTGGCACCGTACAGGACCTGTCAGATTAGCTGATGACCCTTTTAATTCTAGCCCAGCCGGGGGCCATAATTGATATTTACCGGGAAAGGTTAATTGTAGCAGTGATCTGCTTAAATTACAGTGGAGATCAGGAGAAGGGGGCCAGCCAGCGCTTGTGCCACCGGGGGAGCTGCTACACGCAAACTGCTAGTCAAATGGATTACACCCCGCGGCCATCGCCACTGTAGTCCAATGTGGAAAAGCAGCGTGGGACATCGTGATTGGCTGGTGCTCCACCAGCACACAGTCTTTCTTGCTGAGCTCGCCAACCTCCCATCTGGCTGGGAGTTTGAGTGCATGCCAACTGCAGGTCTTGATGGCCTGCAATAAAATAAGCCATCCATGTTTGCATTTGGGTTACCATGATGTGTGATGTGGTGATGAATGCAGATTGGCCGACAGTATTTGATCTTGGTAATGTGAACATTTCCATGATCAGAAACCAATGGAAGTAAAATCAAATTATTTTATCTTCCTAACTGTTGTGTTGGACCTGTCAGTTCACGTTTCAATAATGTTCCTTTTTTACTGACCTCAGGAGCATACCTCCCAACATTAGTAGACCTTTTCACTTCGCCATACAACCCCACACAGGAGATCAGTAGAATAAATACCGGGATCTGAGAGTAAAATTCAAAATGAACGAGAAGGAGGATAAACTGATTCAGCATTACGGTTTTCAGGATGTGGGCAAATGAGACGGGGAAAAAGTCAAAAAAGTGCAAGTGGAAAGTGTTGCACCAAGCTGAGTGATATTTGGAAGCATATGTCTTCATCTTGGGACCCGTTTCACCCATTGTCTGCACCAAACTGAATGGAGTGGATGGTTTGACAGGCGCAGGGACAAGTGACCCACATCAGGCAGCGCCGTTTTGAGCATGCTCACCTCAGCCTCTGGGTTGGGTTTCCAGGTACCACAGCACATAATCCCACAAGAAGCTGAGACTCTCCTATTTGATTTTATCACTATGAAATCAAGAAATTAATGGGAGAAATTACCGAATGGGAGAACAGCAGCAGAAAGTGTTAAAAAAGCGAGACTCCAGCAAATATCAGAAGTGTTGGCAGCTGTGCTCGGGAGCTGTTTTTGGCCTTGCAAAGTTTGCAAACAAATTCACCTGAGCTGTGATGGAGTGGAGTAGATGGCAAATTCAAACAATATTCACCAGTGTATCCAAACTTTTTACTGATTCTGCCTGTTCAGCAACATTATTTTTTTATACCGTATGTAGGCCAAGGTTAAGGTAAGAATATGATAAAAAAAATGTCTAGCTCTTGTAGTCCACCTGATGCTTGAGTGTATATGCTGGAACCAGGAAGAAAATTGGACGATGATTGGTAGACTTATCATAGAGTAATAAAATTGATCACGTTTTGATTGACATGTTCTTTATATCAGTCATATTCAACTGAATTTGCATCAGTGCCCTGAATCTGAATGACTACGTTGCACACAGACACAGTTGTCTTCACTACATTGTTGCTGCGGCACTCCTGCTGCTGGCTGGTATGGTTGAGGTTTGGGGTTGCAGGTGTTTTTGCTACAGCCAGTTCTGCTTTGCATTTAGCCAAAGCACAAACTGACTCCGAGCTGTGAGTCACCGATTTTGCTTTCTCCTCAGGTTGAGAATAGAAAGACCAAGGCCTATTGAAAGTCAGTTGACGCCATTGTAGTTATGCTGTATTGTTATGCATAGCTGCCTAACTGTGGGTGTTGGTATTAGATCCCAGTGAGCGACAGCAGATAAGATGCCGTCTGTAAACTTTAACTTGCGTCCCCCTGGTTCAAACTTTGTTGGCCTATTGTTGTTTTACAAAACGGAAAGTGCTGGTGCTCAGTGGCTGCATCAGGTTTGATGCCCTTGTTGTAATTTAGCCAGTATAGTAGCCAATATACTTGTGTTTGAAATAATGTGCATGCTTATTTAGTAATTTGTTTGGGGGGAAAACTACAACCCAACAACATGTCTATACTAAATAGGAATTTCTTATTATGTTACATTAAATAATGAAGGTAAGAAGGTTTGGTAACTTCTGTGACAAAAAACATTAGTAAATGTTATGTTTGCTGCTATTATGAAACACATGTGCCTGTATCCAAGATTATGTTTTTGAGAATGAAAGAAAAAAGAAAGAGAGAAAAAGATGCACAAATACACAAATTCAGAATCAGACTATGCTTTGGAAAGTGTTCACTTTGATGTTAAGTACATGTCATTTGTTTTTAAGCTGGCAAAAGGACACAAGCATGTTATTTTTATATATAACAATTTTGATCTTTCTCCTATTTTCTTACACTAATAAGCCACTCTGCAGTGATTTACACTTACGTCTCAGCAGCTTCTAGGATGATATTTTATGCCTCTCAGGGTGTAGGGTTTGTTCATGGACAAAAATGGTTTGTTTCATGAGCTAAATACAGTGCATGACTTAACGGTGTCCTATTTACTTCTTCCCCCGCAGATCAAACCATTGGCGCTGCGTCCAGTCAAAGTCAGCGAGGACGAGACAGTGCAGGAGCTCAGCCGACCACACAGGAGCAACTCCAAGGAGCAACTCAGCGAGGTGAGTCCTTGGATGAGACCTTTCCCCTTTTCACAGACCACCTACAGAGAGCCGGGCTATCCACTTTCACAGGCCAAGGCAGAGGGACCCCTGAGGTTGGATATAGAGCAGGCGGACGACAGCAGCATTGAAGCTGAGATCAGAGTGCAGCTGATGCGCTAGCTCCTGCTGTTTTCAGCTATCACCTCATAAATCCCCAGTGTGCTGGGTAAAAGACTGGTTGGCTGGCAGCGCACACAGACAGGAAATGATTAGGCTGGTAACACAGCATCACCTAGTTGGCCTGGCATTATTTAAAGCATGGTGCGGTTAAATGTAGACATGACCTAACGCAGTTCTGCCAGGTGCGGCCTGACCTCACTGACCCCAGAATGGAATGAGTTAAAGAAACTGTTCCAATTATCGCTGTGCCGGCGTCCATATGCCAGCCCATTTAGAAGATGAGTAGGTGGCAAAGGAAAATGGAGGCCAGGCATTGGTTCAGCATAAGGGATGAAATAATGCAATTTAGATACAGGGGAAGTAATGAGAATTTATGCAAAATCCCAAGCGGCTCATTTTAAATGAATGTAGAAATATGCTTCCTAACTAATGCCTGTCAAGCAGACCTCCCAAACCTAACTAAATTCAATCAGACTGCTCATTTAGCTGACGAAAGCAGGAGGAGAGGGAGAGAGAAAAGAGAGGAAGGAAAATGTGCAGCTTCCTTTTTCCAGCAGGGGTAAAATGATGGAGAGAAAAAAGATTTTTAATGAACTTATTAAATACATTGTTTTAAGCTATTCAGCATTCCAATTCAGAATCCAGCCTGATGAAGAAGAAAAAAAAATCACCCAGCCTAATTTTTCCCCATCTTCATCCTCTTTTCTCTAAGCCTCGCTGCTCTGTTTCTCTAGTGCACTGCCCCCCACCACCACCCATCCCCTCTTCCCCTCGCACTATTTCTCTTGAATTTGTGTAAAAGGCTGTCTTTTAATGAAAAAGTCAGGAGGAAGAGGCGGGCTTGTCAGATAAAAGACCGAAGCCGCTTGACAGCTCTGACAGGGATATACGACAAGCACCAAGAAGTGGGGGGGCGGGGGGCGCATGGATGAGGGGGGTGGTAGAGTGAGGGTGGAAGTGCTGGTGGTTGCGGGGATGGCGGTGGTGAAGGTTGGTGTGGGGGGAGGGGGGTTACACTGTTGAAAATTGCACGCTGTAATCGTCGACGGTGTTAGATGTGGCATGTCTCTCTAATCTGCTGCCAAATAAACGGTGCACAGACGCTGATCGCTGTAGCCATGGCCTCCATATCTCTCCATCTCTCTCCCACTCCGCCTGTGTTTACCTTTCTCTTTCTGTCCGTCTCTCTCTCTGTGTGTCCGTCCTTCCCTCTGCTGCCTCTCGCTGTAGTATTCCACTCAGTAAAGGCCCTGGACACGATACACACACACACACACACACACACACACACAGCGAGATTCCTCACCAACACCCTGTCACAGCCTCCCCTATATAATTCTTTTTTTTTTTTTTTTTTCAGCTCCATGAAATCTCCGCCACCGCAATGAGAGCACTGCTAATTTTCGTAAAACACGCTCCACCACATCAAAGTGGCTCCCCAGCTTTAGGAGCTCTTAACTAATGATGCTGCGTCTGCAACGAGTAAAATGGATTTCTCTTGTCTTACCGCCAAAGGAAATAGAGACAAATGCGACATGTGTACGCGCCTGCCTGTAAAAACAGTCATGCATCAATTTGGAAGCAGAGGGAAAAAAAAAATGCAGGGGATGCTGTTTGTTCATTGCCATGGTCGGGTCTTTATCTGTTTATTTTGACTAGGTAATTGTGCCTGCAGTGCAGCGGGGCCCCGGCACTAAGCCACACAGGGATTAGGGAGAGATGAGGTGGCGGAGGGGGTGGTGTTCCACCGCATCTGTGTCCTGCGGAGGGGAGGACGGCAGTCGTGGTGCTGTCAGGGTCTCTAACACCCTCCTGTATCCACCCACACCCACCCAGCCACCTGATCTCCATGCCACGGAGGGAATACGTGCTCACATCCCTTCTCTGATCGTGCTCCGACGGGCTCTGATTAGCCCGCCCCTTGGCCTCCCCGCAACTACAAAAACCAATAGTCTAGGTTGGGAAGAGATGGACAAGGACCCTCCCCTCTTGTCGCCATGTTTTTCTTTTTTCTTTCTTTTTTTTTTTTGTAAGTAGAGTGGAGGAGGGGGCATGGAAATGGGGAGAGGATTAGGGGGCGGATTTAGCAACATTTCTCTTCTCTGGGGCTGTTTAGTTAACCCTTAAATGCCGCCAGCATCCGCCCCATCCCTCTCGCCACCAACCACCATAACCACCGCGCACACACACACACACACACACACACACACACACACACACACACACAATCTCTCACACACTCATCCTCCTCCCTCCCCCACACTCCCTCTCTGGGGCGGGTTCTTAAATCCTTTTGAAGTCCTAAGCGCTGCAGAAATCCATTGAGAGCCATGTATAATGGCTTTTAAGAGAGAGTGTTTAGCTGGATGCCGACCCTATGGCTTATGAACCGCTGGCGTTTTAATGGATCCCCCCCGTTCCCTCCCCTCTTTTCCTCCCTTCACCGGCACTAAATCCAATGGATTGTCCCTCATTATCATTTAAATAAGCCTCTCTTTCTGCTCAGAATGCTCCAAGTTGAATGAACTCTACATAGTAAAGCTAATTCCAAATGGCCTTGGCCTCCCACCACCTATGCACATATGCTCTCACACACACAAACACATGCATACGCACACGTATTTAAGTGCACTCACAAAACGCACACACACACACAGACAACAGGCCACATTCTCACCGCAACACACTTTTGGCCCTTTTGTATCCACAGCTTTTGCCTTCTGTGCAGCTCTTCCTCCCCTCTCTCCCGGCCTCCTCTCTGGTCGTGGTAATGAAGGGAGCAGAGAGGTTGAGCAGAGCGGGAATAGCCTTTTGATTCCCGCAGTGCCTGCTTTCCGGTTCTCGGCGGGACTCCACCCTAATCGTCACCACAGGAGCCGTCCTGCGAATCAGAGGGGCACGCAGGCGTTGATGAGGGCTGAGGCCTAGAGCAGGTGTGGGAGAATATACGAGGGTTTTTGGGAGGGTGCAAAACAAGGGAGGCAGTGGTGGTGATGGTGTGGGGGGAGGTCGTTTGGATTGAAGGTGGACCTATGGATGAAATTGGTCTAGCAGAAAAGTCCCCTCCAGAGACCAGGGGGGGAGAAATTGCCAATCTAGACGAAGGAATAAAAGAAGTGAAAAGTGGAAGTGGAGGGAGGGATTGGTGTTCGTGCTGGGCACTGACAGAAAGAGCCAGAGTACAGAACAAAACCAAGCTTTTTTCTGTCTCCATCCTGCTCTTGTTCAGCATTTAAAGGAAAAGCATTATAAAACACAGGAGGTGTTTGATGGGCCAAAACATCCCCCTAAATGCATGAAGAGATATTTGTCCCTAGTACAAAAGAGCTGATGTAACACAAGCTTTGGTTTGGTTCCAAGATGTGACAGACAGAAAAACGAAGACGTTGAAAAACAGCACTTGATGAAGCAAAGTTTATAGTATTGATTACATTTTAGGCCTGAGTCATATTTTTAGGCTCGTGATATATGCTATAAATCGGGATAATTTGGGAACTCTTCAAAAGCAAACCTTTGGTATCATGCCCTTTTTTTGAAGCGTTTTTTATAAAGCAGTCTGGAAGCGATCTCTTCTTTTTATATGCGCCATATTTTCACATAATATACGTTGTAAAAAAAATAATGGCTGTAGGTGCTCCGCTTATTCAGCGCTGTGTGTTTTGAGTGCAAAGCAAATACTTTAAAAATTATGAGAAGAGAAAGCCAACTCCTTTGGCTAGCAAGGTGCCTGAGCCGCTACTCAATCTCAAAACAAACTATTCCTATATCGAGGTGCGTTCTGTCATTTTGTCGACTGATGCAAGAGATGTGTTCACTCCCGTCTGTCTGTCAGTGTCAGATTACTCAGTTGAAGGCTCAGAAACAAGTGAATTCAGGAAAACAAATCAATGGTGTCACTTGATCTTGACCTGCACTGTAACACATTACATGTATTATAAAACCACCAGAAGCATAA
This sequence comes from Diplodus puntazzo, assembly GCA_963678695.2. Taxonomy (NCBI): domain Eukaryota; kingdom Metazoa; phylum Chordata; class Actinopteri; order Spariformes; family Sparidae; genus Diplodus; species Diplodus puntazzo. The sequence goes on along the minus strand of OZ023159.1, from coordinate 16,116,567 downwards.
ATGATTCTGTCAGCGGGGAAAGATCAGAACACGTCATTAACCGTGCAGTTGCCTCACAAAGCATCCCGGGCCAAAGCAAAGAATGGACAATTCGCACTGCTTAAAATGCATGCACGTAGCCATAGGATGACTGTCGTGCACCATTTTAATTATAATTTTCCCAAATAATTAAGGTTTCCCCACTGTGTATTCCTATGGCAACTGACAACAAGTCTCTCGGCAGGAGGTGAGTGATTGTTTTGAGAGCAGGTGGCGCTCAGCTACCCCCATAATGGAGGCCGGAATGTGCAGGAGTGATGTGTGCGGGCATGGGTTACGTGGCGGGGCGGGTAAAAGGTTAACGTGAATATTGATATTAAAGCGGCGCTGCTTCATCATGTCTGTGTCAGCGAGTGAAACGCTCCTTAAAGGTCATCCCTGTTCTCCTCTCTCTCCCTACAGAGTTCCACTCACTCGCTGTCAGGCCGTGGCTACTCGGTAAGTGGCATTTTCATGCTTCATAGCTTTACGGCAGAATTACAATCTCCAATGACCCGCTTTATGGCCCCGGCGCTCGACATTTTAATTATGTTAAATAGAGTAATGGAGAAATCATGATATTAGGAACATTAATTCTGGCTGACTGACTGATTAAATTGCGGGAAGGTGTCCTGCGCTACCTTGGCGAAAAGAGCCTCGTTTTATTGGCATCGATCAGCGCCGCTCGCCGGTGCTGCAATTTGGCTGTCAGAGTTTTATGTCTTCCTCCAGTGACTGTCAGTAGAGGATCCTTTTTGCTCACACATATGACAATATGCCTAAAAGCCTTGTAAAGGCCTCTGCATCGGTGCAATAAATACAATTTCTCATAGCCACAGAAAGGCAAGTACATTAAGATCCAGTGCAGTTGAACATGATTTGTTGTAAACAAGAGGCTATGCATTAACAGGAGTCATCGAGATGTGTTTTGTCAAAGAACATGCGGAGTGTTGTTCAAGGTAAATGTGTCAGAGAGGAATATTTAGTGATGCCTTGGAAAACGCCAACCCAATCCTTTCAAACATACGCAAGCTCTCAAATTGTCAGAGCGGGACTATTTTTATCCCTTGAAAGCATCTGTTGCCTTGCCCCAGTGTGTTTTCGAACCGTAAATTTGTGCTCTTCCCTCCTATTGTTTCAATGATGTGTCTAGTCTCTGGGTAATAGAGACAGCGGTCGTTCTTTATGTCCTTTACTTAAAGGGGAACTCGTGAGAGGAACATTCTTTAAAGTGTGCTACTTTTAGCTGATGAGTGGCATATGGCAGTTCTTATTGCAGCTTGGAAGCAATCATCCCAACAAACAAAACAACTATAAATGGTTTGTCATCGTTAATCTGCCTCAAAGGACTGCAGTTAAAGCGCTGAACAAAGCTTAACTTCAAAAGACCTTGATCTCTGTGCGATATTCTTTTTTTTTTTTCTTTTTTTTTTTGTTTTAATAGAACATGTCACATTCCTATTCCCCAGCGGCTGCATACTCACAGATGGATGAAAACAAACAAGACCTTCCAAAAAAGCATGTGGAGCCCTTTGGCTCGAGCTGTCAGTTTGAGTCGGCAGGGAATGAGTGCTTTCTCTTCATCAGAAAAGGAGGAAGATTCAGAGAGAGAGGGCAGAGATGGAGGTGGAGGGGCCTCGGTGGTGCTAGTGTGGGGGCAGGGGGCATCGTTCAAGCAAAGAAAAGTCCAGTAACGAGGGCAGGAAGTTTTACGTTGTCTGCCTCCCCTTTCTGGCTATCCGACGGTGCTATCTGCAGCGCTTTTAGCCTCTAGGCACCTCCTGGGTGCTGAGCTCTGACTCTCAATCTGCTCTGCTGCCGGGCCCGCTTGATTTCTGGGGTCTCCTTATCTGTAAGTGCTTCAGGCTTTACAGTATGATGGTTTCAAAGGGGGGGCGGGGGGTACATTGGGTGTGTGTGTGGGTGTGGGGGGGGGGGGGGGCTCCAGGGAACTGCCGGGCAGAGGCTGAGTGGGTATGGGAGGAGGAGAAGGCCAGGGGCTGGATAGAGCGCTATAGCTGGAGGTAAAGGAAGAGAGAGGCTATGTATGTGGGTGGAGGGCTTTTTATGAGGTGGGGAGGGGTTATGGGAGGGTCAGCGAAGTGGGCACAGAGGCGTGGACAGCGCCACCAATAGCACGGGCAGCGCTATCTGCAGGTCGGCCCCTGGCACTGATCGCCATCTACTGCTCTGCCTCTCCACAAACAGTCAGATAATCAAGCTGGTGGATGGGAGCTGGTTATCTGTCACAAGGCACTAAGTGGTAAAAAAAAAGGCAATCTCTCCTGACAGTTTGTTTTCTGCTTCTATGGGAGATAACGCCTCCTCTTGTTTATGCTTCCATATGCCTCTCATCTCATGTTGCCTGCCAGGCTTAAACGGCCTTATTTGAATGGTTTATATAAGAATGTAAAGGAAGTTTCATGTGCTTCTGAGCCTGACTCACTGTGTGTGTATTGGAAAAAGCACAACACACTTTAGACAGTGCTGTAACAATTAAGCTTTTACATACAGAAAGTATTATCTGCTGATTTTATTCATCCAAATGTTTTTTTTCTGCACGTATCGTACATAATCTGCACATGTTCTGCAGACACATGACATCCCTCCTCTTTACTGGACCTTCATTTTCTTCATTTCATTCTTTGTTCAAAGATGAAGCTCACAGAAAACTGAAATAAGTTAACAAAAACAGCTAATGTTTCAGTCCCGAGTGACAGTTACAAAGATGCTAACATAATGCTAATCGAATGCAATTCTGTATGCTTGCAAGTTATATATCTAGTGCACTGCACGAACCAGTTTCTGCAGGCTTGTGCAAATATTCGTTAAAATGAATCTTCTCTTGGCTGTTTCGACACTACTACCAAAGGATTGCAGAAAAAAACATGAAAGTTGAGTTTGTAATTGTGCTGAAAATCCTGGTCATTGATTTATTGTTGCTAAGGTGAACACAGCTAAACAATGGAGCACTAAAACCCTTAACATTCTGTATCCATATACACCACATACAGTCATAGCAAACTCACTTCAGTGTTTACATAGATTAACAAAATAACAAAACAAAATATACCTTGAGGTGTTACATTTTGTAATTCTATGCTAATATTTATTCTCTGTCCTATAAAACTACATTTACCTAGCAGGATTAATGACTTAACAATTAACTTAAGGTGACATATTCATGTAAATATGATGTATTTCTCCATGTGTTGACATCGCTAGATGTGAAATCCCGTCCTCCCACCCACCCTCCCTTCTCTATTCAGGAGTGAGGGCTAATCTCTGGACCGTTGAGTCCAGCAGCGATATGTAGCAGCAGGACTGAGACTCGCTATCTCGCTCTCTGTGGAAGACTGGAAATGGAATTGTTTATCAGGCCGACTCTCTCCTGTCTGCTTTGTACAGGCTTCATTATAGCCTCTGCTATGTTTGGGAGACAATATCTGTCCCTTGTTTCCTGCGCTGCTACCTGCTTGTTGTTCCACTGGAGATGGGCCTGGGCTCTGGCGATTTATCATCCTCTCTGAGGGGCTCCTTGATAAAGAACCCAACATCCCCCTCTGTGCCTGAGAGATAGGGGCCTGCAAGAGACTGGGAAAATGTCAAAGAATCTCACTGCAGCTATCTGCCCATCCTGTCGCTACCCTTGGGCTGGATATACTGTATAGAGGAGGAGACGTTTTAGCAAAGCAAAAAGGACACACCTCTCTTTTTTTTTGTCAGATGAAGTGATTGAGCTTTGGTCTCTCCCCCCCCCATCTTTCAAAACCACCCCAAGGCCAAGCCCCGGCTCATGTTTTCACGCACGATAAAAGCATAGAGCTTTGTCTGTGACAGTATAATCTGACTAGTCTGTTTTCTGAGGGTTTATCTCTGCGATGTCAGGGAGTAAAACCTTAGCTGAGTGTTTGGGTTTGAGCGGGAGAGTGCTCGGAGCCCTCAGACACACCCATGCTTTATTTCCCTGCTCGGGTTGTCATAATCATATTTAACGCTAAATGAGTCGACGCTCTAAACAGAGCAGTCTCAGAGTCATTTGTGCATTCTTAAACAGCCTTGTTTTAATTGATTTGGCACTCACGACCTCCGCATTGTGGCGAATACACTTCCCTGTCTGAGTGACGAGGCTTTTACAAGATCTTTATCGAATACAAGGATTATGTCACTTAATTATAATAGAAGCCATTAAAAGCTTCACGCTTTATTTAACAAAACGACACAGATTCACTGGATTAAATGCTAAACACAGACTGAAAGGAAATTGAGTGTAAATTATATTTTATACATGGAATCATTTTTGACAAATATTTTTTTGGGTCACTGCACCACTGTGGGCATGTAGAGCTCTAACAGGAAGCTTCTTCCTCTACAGCGAGAAACCCTGACCTGCCTCTTTGTTAGCATCTCTTTGCCACTCTCTCTATTGTGTTCTGCGTACTTTTCAGAGGGGTGTGCAGGTGTCTCCATACCACCGGCTTTGCACATGGTGAAAATTAGTGAAGGAAACCAAGAGCCCAGCAGGACTGGGCTGGGGCCCTGACATTGTCCTGGCCTTGGGGTGGGGCGCTGCCTGTCAGGGGCCTCTCTATGAGGGCTGTCCCCCTTGAAAAACCTATTTGTTTATCCCCGTGTGCGGTCCGGCCTCAGATCCTGGGCCCTGCTGCTCTCCGCGCTCCGGGGACCTGGGCTGTTGCCGCTGGCAACAGATAAAAATTGCTGTTAACCACAGCAGGGCCCACAACACATCAATCAACGGTTGTGCAGATAAAGGCTGCAGGCTTCTGGGGCCCCGGCTGAATGGCACGGTTGAAAATCCTTTTCCAGTGGCTGAGCACACACAGCTCTGGCGGTAGAGGCATGCTATCATTCAGAGTTTTCGGAGGGAAACTTCATTTTCAGCAACGCAGCTCAGGTTTTGTTCTAATGGAGGTGCATTAGAACGGCACCAACACAAAGGGGACCCTGGGAGAGGTCATTTGAATAAAAAGGCGACACTGTGAATTAGTGTTGACCGGGCCTCAGAAAAACCAGCCCCAGCATAGTTCACTTGTTCTAAATGAACTCTTAATTGCTTTTGCCACTTGGCTTTGCTCTTAAGGCTGCTTAAAAGCTGGGACGTTCAGCTTCACCGCATTCCACATACCCCGTTTGTTAGGACTGAATTGAGCTCAACGATTGGAAATGGCCAGGAGCGTATACTCCAAAGGGCCAAATTGGCATTAGTACGAAATATTTTTTCATCAGAGATTCCTTCTAACCTTTTTTTCAATCTCATTCCAGCTCTCTTAAAGCAAATGTATGGTGATGACTTTGGTGCCTGGTAATGAAAAAGAACAATTCTGATCTTTTCTTATATTAAACCCAGTTAATGTATTCCCAGACGAAGCTCCATGCTATCACCCATGTTGGAGTAAGTCCAAATGAAACACAGCCTCTTGTGGGTAAAAGCATTAGTTTTATCCCCCTAAGCCCAGCCTTGATAATCATCACTCTTAGTTTGTCCTGGATGCACTGTCCCCTAACTCGCATTTGCCCCACTTTAAACAAATAGCCCTATAATGTAACAATCAAATAATGCTCCCAGGATTTGTTTACTGCAGGCTTTCTCCCCATTAAGTTTCACGGACACTGTAGACAAATAAAGTGGTAATTCCACTTTATCATATGTTACATATACCACAATCAAGCGGCAATTACATGCTCCTTCCATTTGTAAGAGCTCCCAATGCCGACGTGGATGTTTTAATGAGGGCTGTAATGAACGCTCAGGGTGTTTGGCAAGTCTCCGAGATGTTGCTGGGGCTTTTATGGCTCCCCATTATAACGTACAATTTGCATCAGCAAATTACAATGCTCCATATCATTATCCCGCACCAAGGCCCGATCATAAATTAGAGCTCCAATTACAAACATCTATCTGGGAACGGGGAATGAATATGATGGCAGCTCACCAGAAGCAGGAAGGAGGGAGTGAGAGCCTCCTGTGGATTGCGGGATGAGACTTCCATAGAGGTGTCATATTCTCATAAACCTCCCTTATGGGGAATTGATGCTTCCAAAAGAAGTCGACCGTTTTGGGGGGAAAGAACGTCTGCTCATTCTGTTTTGGCAGTTCCATATGTCATATTTCACGGCGCGCTGCACATTGAACCTTTTTGGTATTTTAATCGCTTTCCTTCTGCTAAACACAACACCCACTGACTTCGGCGGCTGACTGTTTCACACTCCTGATTCAAAGCTACATTGTAAGCCTGTCCATTCAACTGTGCAGAGGCAAGGCCTCATCCATTGTGTCTCAATTCAAACCCAGCTATGTCTCTGTCTCCTCCAATCTCCCTGTGTCTGACTCTCTCTCTCCCGCTCTCATTCGGCTTGATTATACACTGGAGGGAACATAATAAATCATAGAGATTTATCATGCTGCAGCTTATTAATTCAGCGCCACAAGTGTAATATTAGTCTGTGTCATTTAAAGAAGCAGGCGTTGCAGCATTGCCAGTGTTCCCAAAGGAATCTAGAGGAAGCCATTTAGTTTGGGCTGAACCTAATGAAAAAAAAGGAGCATATTTCGGGGGACTTTTAATTTCCCAACATATGTCTTGGTTGTTCTTCACTCCTCCTTCCTCAAACACACTTTACCTTCTCCGACTGATGTGGAGATTCACTGCCCACCCTTCTCAGTTGTTGTCGGGGAAACAAACAGCGGCATACCTGTGATGGCTGTGTTGCCTGTAATCCGCGACCTGTGACCAAATCTCGCATGGAGAGGTAGAACAAAAGGCATATGCCAACAGATCGCTTCAGGCAGTCACCAAGCAGAAACCACCTCTACTGATGAGACAAAAGGCCTGCGGGTCTCCCGCAAACCCACAAGAGCTCCCCGGCGCCGCACAAACAAAGCCTGAAATTAAGAGGAGCCAGAGGCAGGCCCATTTCTACAGCAAAGCTAAAGTGTTCCTTCTTCATGGCCTCGGTGGATTTTCAGTATGGGATTGTAATAGGGCAGAGAAACGACGCAGTGCTTTGCCATTTTCAGTCACAGATTTTGAGATAGCAGGTTTCACATCCTTTTTTTTCTCTCTCTCTCTTCTCGTTTCCGGCTTTCAACATTCACACCTCCCACCACACTTTCTGGGCTAATTTTAAAGGGACTAAAACCTCCTCTTGTAGCCTTTAGATGGTTTCAGATGATGTTTAATTCATATTTTGTTTTGCATTTTAACCTTGCATATCTGTAGGATCAAACGCATCCATCTGTGCTTTTTTGGCTACATAAGCCAGAGCGTGCACGATGACTGCGAGCCCTTGTTTGAGTTTGAGAGGTCATGAGATGAAGAGACTTTATTCCATATTCACAAACACCCCCTGGCAATTATTCCTCCAACATCTTTAATGTTTCTATGAATCTATTAGGGTGAAAGCCCCCACCCACCTCTCCAACTCTACCCGCACAAGTACCTTTTTCCAAAACCTGTACAAAAAAGTTTGACTAAGTAGGTCATGTTCTGCCACTCGTCTTCTAATCACTCAACGAAAAGAACACGATTTCCCTCCGTCGGAGCCCCTGAGCCTCGCTCCTGGGATTTCAGCGAGCAACATACACTCATTTGATTTTCTGGCATATGTTTTCTCCTTTTCCTTTCCCTACACCCCTCTTTTTACTTCCCTTACCTTGCATCTGACAGTACACAAGCAACACCTACCCTGCCTCCAACTTTACCACACACACACACATACACACCACAACCCCCCATGTCTCTCTCTCTCTCTCACTGTCTCTCTGTCTCTCTCAGTGGAGAAGGTGTCTGACAGTAACAGCAGGTAAGGTATAAGATTACAGGAGAAGCAGGGGCAATTATACCTCCAGCTGATGCCGGTGTGTTTATGAGGAGAGTAACTGTTAATGACAGTGTTGTGGTTTCTCCAGAGGCCAGAGCACAGCTTAGAGAAACCTGCTGTTTTTGTCAGCCTATGTTGTTGTAGATGAGTTCTGTTTTTTTTTCCATCCACCTATCTGTTTTTTTGATTGCTATCTGATTTCTTCTCTCTCTCTCCTTCGCCTCCCTGACACTGAGAGCCTTCGGTTTGGGCCGCCATGCCACTGTGTTGCCCTGCCTCTGCTGTGGTTTTGACTCTAAAGCAAACAGGCACCCGACAGGTACAGGTTTCCTGTAATGTTCTCAGCTACCACTTGGGTGTTGACAGCATTTTGCAAACATATCAGTAAATACACATACACAGGCCGGTGTTTGCAACTGACGGTATCTCACAGCGGTTTTTGCCTGCCTCGCCACTTCCCCCCTACGTGCCTTCACACACGGCAGGCAGATCGCAGCGATTGGAGAGGAGTTTGTGTTTAGATAAGGGAGCTTAATCATAATTGCATGGGCTTTCTGGTGTCTAGCAGTGGCTCTCCCAGTAGCTGCCCCTGGCCCACAGCGAGACGTTTCACCAGTCCTTGGAGATAAAGTGGAAATAGATAGTAAATAATACATGTAAATAAAACAGTGCAACAATATGTTTACACCTCTGCAAATTCCACTGACTGTAAATTGAAAGCAAAACTGAGAAAAAAAAAAGAAATTGGCTTGTAAATCAAACAGATCAGTGTTCTCTGCAGCTGTGTATGCAACAACATCTTTGTTTTTAATCTATTATATCTTTAAATGTGTTGTGCAGCCCTACCTCACAGTTGTTACTTGCCACTCCTGACCATATGTAAATCCTTATGCACTTCTGTCTCTGCCAGATGGTGCTAAGACACTATTTGTCTTTTGTTTCCTCTGAGGCTGCACCTTTTGGGGCTGCATCTACCTTTTCTGTATCCTCTGACATATGTTTGCCAAAGTCGGACCTGTACTCTATTTGTAAAAATATAATTACAGTACTCTCCCTTTACTGTTGTTCAGATCTTACAGAAGCTGTAGATCAAAGTGTTTTTTGATGAATACTTTACGCTAGGGCTGCACAATTAATTGCAAAGTATTCAAAATCGCAATATGACTGAAGTGCAATATCCAAATAGCAAGAAATGCCATTATTTCATAAAAGTAAAATGTGTCACAAAACAGTGTTTTAATGACATTTTGTAAAATTAATCATCCATAATAATCATAAATTAGTCAAAATAACCAGTATAGCTTTTTAACCACATTGTGCAGCCCTACTGTACGTGTATATTCAATACTTTCACTGTCACAGCCACATGCAGTTGTTTCGCATGATTCAGTTCTTTGGATTTTCTTGCGGCTGCTGCATTGATTAACAGTATGAAACGCCCCTCGATCACATTAAAATTTAAGCTGGCGTTGTGGCCGTTTTGGCTTCACTGTGACCCTCTCACTGACTGGTGAAGTTTTATGGTTTTGGCAGTCTTCAAAATGAAGGTTATTTTCCTGTTTCACTCATTGAAAGTCGTTTTGGATGGAGGAGTCAGCAAAATGCCAGGAAATGTAAATGAATGCCAGACTCACCCTCCAGTCTTCTGCCCGCGACAATCCACACTCCAGACCCCATCCACTGTGCCCTCAGTGTGTGGCTGGCCTTGGCCCCGATCACGCCGGGGCACATGGGAGATTAACTGGGCCCGGCTTACTCACTCAGCAGGTTCCCCGACTCCCCTCCACTCATCCCGGCCCAATCTGCCAGCTAGCCTCCTGCTCCACCGAGCCATGGCAGCAGGGCACCACAAGCCTGGCCCGCCTTCATTACGCCTGCCAGATGGGCTGAGAATTAGATTCGAACTCCCACCATGGAGGGAGGGAGTGGAGAGAGATTGAGGAGGGAGGAAGGGAGTGAGGTGGCAGAGGAGAAGGAGGAGGAGGGAGGAAATGTGTTGGGGGGGGAGAAAGTAATGGTTTTTGTTTTCATTTATGTTGCAAGTTATTACATTTTAATGTAACACCCCTGGGACCTGGCAGCATTAAATGCCTGTTCTTGAATAATCGACACTAACTGCAAGCAAATGCTAGGGAGAAATGAAATTAGCGAGCGCAGCAATTTGGCACAGTGATTATCGGCTCCTTGGAGGCACTTCCTGATGATTTAAGAATGCTAACATTTAAGCAAGTCAGATCTCATTACTCTTCAAGGTTAAATCGAGCTGTGTCGGAGGGGAGGCAGATGCTTGATTGGAAATAGTGCTTCCTTGTCTCTCTGTGTCTCTCTTCATCTCACTTTGTTTATGCCGATGTTCCTCACTTTTGCGGCGGCTCCTCTGCAAGCAGGAAAGACTCTGGGCTGAAATCTGTCAGACCCTGATGACACCTCTGGGCAGCTCTTAATTAGATCAGCAATACTGGGGTTTCCAAGGTATAATTTCTCCTTCGCCAAGGATCATTGCTTGTGCCATGAGCACTGCTATGCTAACTGCCTCCGCCTCGCTCTGAATCTCCGTGTACCGCACATTCCCTTCCACACGGGCCCTCGGATGAACAAAAGAAAATAGGGACCCTTTTTGAATCCACACCAAATGGGGAAGGGTTTATTACTTTTCAGCCTGATCCACAGTTGTTCCCTTATACTGTATTTTTCTCTGCCATTCTCCCTTGTTCAATGTAGGTAGAAACGATTTTCAAAGCAATTTCAGCCCTGGCATCTACTGGTCCACTGTTTACCTCAGCCAGCAATACACATCTGTTCCCCGCACAAACTTGATCCAATTAGGTGACACCAGACAATGGCTTACTCCTCCATAAGCCCAGCACAGTGCCAGGGGTCCAGAACAATACGGAAGTGTTTTTTTCTTCCATTACGGAGCGTCAGATCCTTTTAAAGGTGTTTACCCGCCGTCGATGTGTCAGCCGCCGTTTCCAAAAGGGGGCTCAGCTGGGGAAGTGATGGGCGATGAGGATAATGATGCGAGTGGGAGCAGTGCGGTGGATGCAGATGCACTTTACCGTGCTGTGTGTGATAAATCCTTCTCTCCGCTGCACTGCACCCCGCAAAGTTGAGGGACAGATGGGTCGGACTTTTATCTGCGCTTTTTTTTTTTTTCTAAATGCGGGAGAAATCAAAACATTTTTCACCGAGGCGATGAGATTTATTTAAAGCAAAGCAGGAGCAACAAAGCTACTTTGGGGAATACGTCTATTAGTTTTTCCAAGCTGTTGTTTTCTCATGCAGGGGGGAAAATCATTGCAAGTCAAATGTAATCATCCCGCCGTTGGGTTACGCTCCGTCTCGAATAATAATAATATTAGGTTGGGTCCCTGGCATTGCCTACATCAGGCTCGTAATTTGAATTTCTGAGACACAAGTAAGAAGGCTGATGTTAATCACAACCAATCACCGATGTTATCGCTGTTGTTTTTTTCCTTGTTCATAACAGCTTTATCTTTTGGCACATCTTGAAATTTGGCAGCCTGAATTCATTATCGGCAGTGTTTCATGTAGTCAACAAACATGGTGTCTGTAATGTGGGATTCTGCTTCCTCCTACTTACATGCTGTGTGCACTGTACCGCATCTGATGTCTCTACATCACATTTTGTCTTTGTTGTGGCCAAAAGGATTTCTGGATTTTAACAGGGTTACCCAAGGCATGAGGAAAAAGCCTCTAAATTGTAACCAGGCATTTCCACATGAAACATTCATGCTTAAGTATGATTAGCAGAGATTAAGGTGGGTTTGTTTTGCCTCTTAGAAGACCCCGTGACAATTTGGAAATGGATTGAGAGCAGCTTTCGCAAGCACAGCCTCCCTAATCCAGTGCCACGAGTTCTCACCCACCTTTGCTGAATTATTTACATTAAAGTTCTCACGTCACCCTCGGAGCCAAGGGCCTAGCGGGGCTACGCATTAAACTCCCTTAACCTCGAAGCAGAGGAAGCATGAAAAAATATTATGTTTAATATTTCCAACACTTTCAATGGAACATGCTACGCAGAGAAAGAGTGTTGTCAGCGCCACTTGAGGAGCTGTTCTGTAGGTATTAGTAGACAGGAAATACTGTTTTGCATTAGGGTTGAGAGAGACTGTGCCTATTGTAATAGGAGCACTAGCTTGTACATTTTCTATTTCCGAGACTGACAGAATAGACAGAGTGCTGCGATCAAATAGTGGTCCATTCTCCCAGCCAGCGATGTGAATCCATCTCCTCCGTCCAAGCCATTCTGCTATCATGTACCCCATTTCCATATCGTCTCCCTATCATGTATATGAGATGGAGCCCTCCCATGTGCTGGATGATGTGATCCCCAGATAGATTCATTCATACATAATGATAAAAGATGGGTTTGGACAGGGCTACTTATTTGACAATCATTGAAGTGCCACTGTGATGGATGGTGAGGAGGACCTCCTCCCCTCTCCCCTCCCACCCCATAACGGCGGCTCCCTCTTCTGATCCCCCCTTATTCATTCTCCCCGGCCTAGCTCAAGGTCTCGCCTCACTTTAAAAGAGAAATATCAAATTGAATTAAAATTGCTCGCTCACCCAAAACAGAGGCCCGCGCGCCTTAAAAATCACACATCTGTTCCCACAATTCGTTGTTGCAAAGTCAATTCCTCTCTCTCTCTCGCTCTCTCCCTCTCCCTGACTCTCTCTGGGCGCGTGGTAATGTGAATTATTCATGCCAGCGGGGCCACGGCGTGCTTCATCATGTTAAAGTGCCCATGACATTACTGATGGAGCCACCGACGCCCCCGCGCTGCTAGCTATGCTAATGCATTTGGAAGGAGGAAAGAAAAGAGTTTGCGGCACCTCCAGGGATCAGGAGGACAAGAACAGATCACCTATTAGAAATTAGCACGGGGAAAATTGAAGTCGCCAACAATCCCTAACCTTAAAATCATTTGAATGGGAAAACCAAATATTGTTTCAGATCAATCACAATGAACAGTTTGATGGGTATCTCTCTCTCTCTCTCTCTCTCTCTCTCTCTCTCTCTCTCTCTCTCTCTCTCTCTCTCTCTTTCTCTCTCTCTCTCTCCCTTGTTTCCTGTCATCTCTCTGCTGTCCCTTTCTAACATTAACACAGACATACAATGCCCAGGAGATGAACAATGAACAAGATGTCACAAAACACATTCTAAATCAACTTCAATCTGACCACAAACAGCAACTAATGTTTGCATTCATTCGAATGCTAGGTTTTATTTTGTAGATAAGTCATTTATTAGAAAAGTATTAAAACTGCTGTAAACTAACTTCCTGTCTGCTTTGCAGGTAGCAATTCCCTCTCTATGTATATATATATATGTATATATATAATCACCAGACATAGCAGCAAACTGGGGGGTTTCCTGCTTTCTGTGTGTTTGCGAAAAGGCCGCCTTTTTATGGAGTGCTCTGTCCTGATTGGATAAAGTGGGCAGGCATACCAGAAAATGTGTTTTACTGCATTAGCATGGGGAGGAGAGCCACGGGTTACTCACCAAACACTCTATAACAGTGATTACTGTTGGAATACAGAGCTGTGTTCTGTTTCAATCACTCAACATTGCTGCAAGGACATAAAATGATTCATGCACTGCGAAATCGGAAGATATTTCCAAATGAATATATTTACATTTGGATTTAAAATGTAGTATGTCATGATTGATTATTCAGTACTTTCTAAGAAAGATCATTTGACTTGATTCAAGTAAATATCACTTTGCAACTTTGTCTTTATTTGAGTTATTTTAACTAGATACAAGAACAATGAATGTATGCAGTGTGTGTTGCTGTAACTTAAACACATTTTCTCTTGGTTAATTGTGATTACAGTGGTCTTGTAAATGACAGGTGCAGTGAGCCTCAGTGGGTTTAGAGAACCTCTGTCACTATCTGCAGGATTTGTCTGTTGGGATGTTTTTCTAGCTGCACAGCATACGGTTTTCTAAAAAAACCTTTTACACCAATAAATAAACTCACAGAGGTTGAACAGATTTCAGTCATTCTTTCTGCCGCCCACATTTTACCAGCTCATGCTGAGATCCAAAGTTTTTGATCACAACCCCACTTCTCAGATGGATTACCTCTCTGCTCGCTGAGAGAGTGCATCTCAGTAAGACCCAGGGGGATTACTTTATGTTAGCGTGCGTCCATGCTGGGAGCCCGTGCTGTATTTATCGGAACCCTGAAACTCAATAAGCTTGCTAAAATTGTAAGTGCAAAGAATTAACTTTGATGGTGATATTGAATGTATCAATGCATCAGTTTAGCTTTGGGAAGAATAGACTTGCACTGAATGGTGCTGCAGTGCACATAATGTGGGCCCACAGGGAGGGGCCATCTTTCAGCCCCATTTTTTGTCCTTCAGGTGTTTGTATTCATGGCTAAGAAAGGTCTGATTGATAGGGATTTCTAAGCCAGCAGACTATCACGTCTCACATTTCTTCTCCATATCTGCTCAGCAGATTCATGCAAATGGAGGCCTCTTCCAAAATGTTATTTCTCAACGTTGTAAATCAATCTCGCAATGAGACAGTACAGTCTGGCAGAGGTTTTTACACAAAGACAGCGAGCACAGAAGAGGGAGGAAGCAAAGAGAAAAGGTTGAACACTGTTTGAAACATTTCCACTGTCAGTTTGTGTTAAACCGGCCTCCGATGTGCTCTTTGTGAAGCTTTTCTCGCCTTTTCAGAAACCGCCCGCGCGTCTGTAAAGGTGCTGGGCGAGATGAGCACAACTGATACTGTGGTTCCCACACGCTCTGCCTTCTGAAATTTCACAACCGATAGCGGTTACTGACAGCGGGGGCCTGATAAAATCTCACCTGATTAGAAAAAAAGAGAGTGAGAGGCAGTGAGAGAGAGTTGAGGCAAGGCGGGTAAAAGCTAGGAGAGATAGCGGGCCCCATCCGATCTTTGAGGTTGTGTCTAGGTTTCAGTTGACACATCTCCGGCTGGCCCCGAGTGCACCACGCTCTCCACAAATGAGTGGGTTGAGTAAAAACTGACGCACTACAAACCACACTGGTATTGCTTTGTCTTCTGATTGCAAATTCGTGACAGAGATTCTTCAAGGCTGATTGCGACTTTTTCCCTTTCAGATTCATTCAGAGCAAACCAGGTCAGCACTTGGTGATCTTATCTAGCTTATTATTTTTTTAGCTAAACACGCACATGCACATAAATTACATTTTATCTTCCATGGTTAGTCATTGAGAGCCCTCCCAAACGTCACCTTAACAGTTGTATCTTCCGCTTGACTTCTTGGTGGTGGATCACTAGGCAAACAAAGGTCAGCCATGTGCACTGTGGAGAGAAGTGGGTACTCCAGGGGCCGAAAGATGAGCCTGAAACCCATGTAGGCAGCCAAGTTGCATGGCTCCTGGGAGCTGCTATTCTGAAAACTCAGAGATGCTATCACAGTCAACCAGCCGTTCTTGTTGTTGAGATGAGGAAGAAGGAAGGAGGGCGGAAGATGGCGTCATCCTGTTTGTTCTTTCTCTGCCATAGTCTGCCACGATTATTCTCTTTATCTCTGATCACCTCTGATTTAACGCGCCCCATTTCGTCGCTGTCATTCAAGCTGAGGTGAGAGGTGGAGTGTCTAAGTTATTAACTAACAAACACAGTGATTTGACTTGCGCGACAGCACATGCGAGACATGACCCAGATGCTTTGAATAGAAATTGTTCCCAAACACAGCACTCAACTCGGAAACATATTCACATTTCACAATCACTATAATTGGAGCATTTTTTTTTTTTTATTTTTTTTTTAGTTTAAGGCTTTCAAATTTTGGTAAATTGACACATGTCAGGACGGGTCTGCCCGACTCTCCTTTCCTCCTCCCATTAGAGATGCTTGTTAGCAGAGCTGCCATAGGCCCTCATCGCTGTGACGGCTCAGTCACAATCTATTACTCTGACTGGGAGCCTACGCTTCTTATAACTGGCACCAAATATTGGTTTTGCTGATAAATTCTGGAAAAAAAAAAAGCCACATTAATGATGAGTAAAATAAACAAGAGGCTTGTCGGCAGGATGTGGGTGGTCGTCCCATGGGAGAGGAATCTCGGGGATATAGAAATAGTTACAGCATCACCCAACAGGGGTTCCGCCACCTCCCCCTCACAATCTTTCCTATGCTCCCCATGCCTTGCAGCCATCGAGACACTTGTATGGCTGTAGTAAGACAGCAAAGTTTTCATTTACCATCCACGCAGCTCCCACTCCGAAAGCAAGCCTTCAGGGTAATGTTAGGTCTTTTCATAAGTTACAAAGATGTAATTAGACAAATTAGCTCAGCAGACACTCGGGGTTGCGTTTTTAATGGCTGTGTGTTGCCTAGGTTGGTAATTAGCAGGCAGCCGCTGCTCCAAAATCACACATTGCACCCGAGGCCTTGCATCCGTAACCTGACAACAAGTAGCAGCGCGGTAATGAAGGCTTATGTATCCCACAGGCTTGGTTTGTCTCACTTGCCAGCCAGGTTTGATGTTGGAATTCATGCTGAGCCACTGAGCAAATCTCTTGTTTATGTCCATGTATCATTTTCTCCCAGGTTGAGCAGGCCGTCCTTTTTCAGCACGGTGATGTATTCAAATCAAACGGATGTGTTTTTGCCTCAGAGGCGCAGACTTTCATTTGAGCCAATCACCTTTATGGCTCAATTCATCAGGGCCTCGGTCTACGTGTCCAGGTCTCTTGTTGTGAGTAGCACCCGGGGAGCCGATGAGCCATTTCCACACACCCAGCTCCTCTCCCGCTTTTAATGACTTGCCGATGGTGATTTTCGCCGAGCGCCTGTTTTTTATTGGCTCGGAATAAATTCCCCTTCTCTCTGACACTAGACATTCTCTTTAAATTGGATCGAGGGGGCTGAATGCCAAATCGGAAATGACCTAGCAAAATGCAGATTAACTTGTGAGAGAATTTATTTGTCTATTTACTGTATGTGTCCATATTAAATTTGTGACCCTGTGTTTATCACAAATATGACTTAGCTGCAAGCTTTTCACTGCCGTTACAATGATGTTTGGTCTTCATATGCAGCATAAAATTGATTTTCTCTCAGTTTTCCATTTATTTGTATACAACCTCAAGCACGAAGGCCTGTCTTTGCACTTGTGTAACATTTGTCACTATCTGAAAAGATATCACATTCATCTGCCTATGATGCACTGAATGTGTATCATAGTTCACTTCATTCAGGTGAATTTTCCCATTTAGTCTGTTATTGTCTTCTGCATATCTGCTGATCACTGATGTGTTGTTTAAAACGGATTTTAGAATAATGACATTGGTATTTAAATGTATATTAAAAATCTATACAGATAACCCAAACTTGTTAAAGCTAACCACAATAAAAATAACACCATTAGGTGCTGTATGTATAGAACTGTCGTCTGCTTGAACCTCTCACAGTCCCACTGGCTTTGTACCACATACTGTCTTTCTGTCCTAATTGTGGGGGCAAGTTGGCACAATGTTCTGCCTTCACCGACGTGGGAAGGAGATGATTGGGAACAACGTGCTGCGAGTGGATAGCAGCACACATCCACAAGAGCTTTGTGGACCAGGGAGATAAGGCTGGAGCCCACAGCATGACAGGGAGACTGGGACTGGGGAATGGAGGACAAGAGACTACAGCCTTAAGGCCAAAAGACTCAGCAGAGAGTAATGAGGGCCAGCTCTCACCGAGGATACTGCCCAAACTGCCAGAGAGAGGGCGGGGGAGAGGAAAGGAAGAGAGGTAGAATAACAACCTTGGAGGGCAAATTAGCAGCCTCGCCATAGTAGCTGACGAATGAGGAAACAAAAGGCACAAATGACAAGGAACAAATTTGAAGGTGGCTTTGAGTCCAGGTGCAGGAATCTGACCCCTGTTGGGAAAGGCACAATTACACCAACACTAGAGTGGAATGCATGTACCTAACACCCTGCATTGTTTAGTCACAAAATAAATATATGTATTAAGCTATTATGTATTTGTGTCAAAATAATGATGTCACATGATACTCAGACGTTAGCTGTAGTCACTGTTTATAGAGTAACAAAGTGTCAAAGGAACTATTAAATCAATTTGACAAAGAGGTCACTCATCTGAATCTGAATCTGCAGCTCCACTTAGCTTCAAGGACATTTAACAATGTATATTTGTCTTAATGCTATGGACCCCTGATGTCCATTGTTTGGTGCTAATTAGCAAATATTAGCTTGTTAATACACCAAACTAAGATCTACATGATTATCCTCGCACCTGCTTACCATCAGCATATAAACATTGTTAAGCAGACTAGCATTCTATTCTCTTTTTTTCACACAATGCCCACTCTATTGTGCCTCTGATTGGCATACCCTGTAATTCTTACCTAAACCTTAACCAATCTCTTTTCTCATGCCTAACCAGTCCAACCAGCAAAGGCGACGTGTTCTAGCGAATCAGAGACTTGAGTGGGCTGAATTTTATTTGAACAGACATTACAGTAAGATGCCTTTAGCTATAATTTTGCAGTATACTGCGTGGTGTCTTACTAACCTATACATAGGCCTTTAGCGAATGACTTTATACCGTGATACAAATAGCAATCTGTCACAGGGTCAGTAAGAATTAATCAGATGCCATCTTAAAGGAAAATGGCTGTCTCACAAGGGCCATGTGAAGATCCTCTGAGGGCACAATCTGAGTTGAAAAATACTTTTAATTTTGAGCATCACAATTTCTCAGGCATGCCCCATCCATTATGTGTGATGCCTTTAGAATTCTCTAATGGAATTTTTCAGCTCTCTCTCTCTCTTTCTCTCTCTCTCTCTCTCTCTCTCTCTCATGTCACATACACACACACACACACACACACACACACACACACACACACACACACACACACACACACTGAGCTTCTCTGCACTAGGCCTGCCTATGGCAGAAGACAATCATTTGATTCCAGCTAATAACCAGAGTTAGCCCAGAGAAAGGCATAAATGAGTTGTGGCCTCCCCCGGCTCCTCCTGCTGCCTCTCTGAAGTGTGAGTCGACTGAAGGCTCTCAGCTAGTCAGCACACTGTATGGAAGCTTATTGTGTCATGAGGGGCCAAACACTATGTTCTCCTAGAGGATGATGCTGGAACAAGGAAACCTGATAGTTTGACTGCAAAAATAATATAGTCGTATTATTAACAGAGTAAAGTGTAAGATGTAGCCAGAATTTCAGTGTGAAAATTTTCAAAAATGACCAACATCAACAGAATGTGAAGAAACAGCACTGCTGTTGTTATTTCAAAGACGTCTGTATTTATTTTGTTGCAACGTGGTCTGCTGAACTAACTATCTAGCCCAGGGAAGAGAGCCAAGCTTTGAAGCCAATTAGACATAGAGGCCAAACGGTTTAATTACAACATGATGCAACCGGGCCCAAAAAGACTTTCTCCCATAAGCTTACATTGTTAAAGAAGAGGCTACGTCACAGCCCCCCGTGAAATAACTTGTTTCACGATCAGAAATCGATTAGTGTGATCTAATAACATTTGGAAAGTCTTTAAGAGTAGGCTCCCATCAGCTGAATAGTGTGACTAGTTCCATGGCTAACAGAGCTAATTAGCTAACAGCAGATACCTACTACAGCCAAAGATAGCTACAAAGACTATGAGCAGCAGTTTGCTGTTATACTGCCCCTCCCCATATTTTTGGATCATAACATTTCTTACATGTTGCATCTTTAAATATTTTTTCTGTAGTTTCACTGTGAGTCTTACAATCTTTTTTTTTCCTGAGTGATCAAATGTTTTTTTTTTGGTTTTTTAATGGTTTAATTAATTAACTAACCTGCTTTAAAGCGCTCTTCTTGACAGGACAACTTTAAGTCGGTTAGTTAACTGTCATTCGGTCCTGTGAATGATGTGTTGCGGGTATATGCACACAAAATAGCACATACACTGCTGCACACATGTATGTGAACAGAGGGAAAATACGCCTTACCACATACAGTCCACACCCTCACACACAGCTACAAGAGTATATATACTAGTATAACATGGTCCAACCCACAGCCCTCTTTCACACAGACACACACACACACACACACACACACACACACGCTCACACACATCTATATATCCTCAGTTAAAATGAAAACACTTCCTTGTTGACACGTTGTAGTGCTTTGCGTTCTGATTAGCGAGAGAAGGGAAGTGGTAATGAACTGTGAAAGCGCTGCTTCCTTCCATTTGGAGACCAGACATCAGCCCATTCCTCCGCTCTCCCCCGCCAAACGCCGTATTACTATTCTGTCCGTACACCGCTCCCAATTAACTCTGGCATCTCTCTCATCCCCCTTTGTTGATATTCAATGTAAGAATGACTATTTGCTCCGTTTTCTCAGCACATTGGTGATGATAATAATCCTGGTTATGGATGAGCTGTGACATTATGATGCCCGCTGCTGTTATTTCCAAAGTGTTTGGCTGATTTTGTTGTTTGTGATGTTTGCCAATAAACCTTTTTGTAACTAGTCGTTGTCGACTATTAAGGCTGAATGTGTAATGATAGATAGATAGATAGATAGATAGATAGATAGATAGATAGATAGATAGATAGATAGATAGATAGATAGATAGATATTCCACTTTGTAAGGCTGTTAGGCAGGCTGTTTTTTTTCTGCATTTATCTCCTCCAACCACGGCAATAATTGTTTTTTTTTCACTTTCACAGCATTGTTTGCACCCAAACATCTCTCAGCCAAAACTTTTTTTCTCTCTCTTTTGTTTTACGCAACATCTCGTTGTTCCAGCTCTGAAAAACAAAAAGTGTGAAATCACATTTCCCTTCTATCTCGCCTGTAGAATCTGCAATAACAGCCCCACCCTCGCCTGCCATGTGGATGCTGAGAGATGCAGTGTGCGGCGTGCGTGTGTGTGTGTGTGTGACGGAGAGTGTGTATCAATCTTTTGTCATTTTTAATACTGCGGTCTTATCGGGAGAAATGACAAGCTCAAATGAGCCGACGCGGCAATTACCACAGTGTGAATAAATGTGGGCCTGTGTGTGTGTGTGTGTGTGTGTGTGTGTGTGTGTGTGCGCGCGTGCGTGCGTGCGTGCGTGCGTGCGTGCGTGTGTGTATGCGTGCTTGCGTGCGTGCGTGCGTGCATGTGTGGGTGGATGGGAAGGTCGGTGTGCTGGTTGGGTGGGGGCCGGAGGGGGTTGTCGGTGGGGGGACCATTTACAGCTTGCTGATGAGAAACCCCGCTGTTCTCCTCATCACCTCTTCCTCCTTGTCTGTGTCTTACAACGCAACCCACACACACACACTCTTCCACACACACATACATACACCCCAGGACACCTGTAATTAGGCAGTTAAGTGTCACACAAATACTCACATAATGGTTACAGCAGCGTCCAATAGATATTTGCAGTGGCCCTGGAAGCACCTGCAACAAAAGTAGAACTGTAGTACATTATTAGAGAAAGTTTAAACTCTCCAAAAGTAGTTTGGATGGACAAACTGTGTTGACATTTGTATTTATTACTCACAGGAAACACTGGAGGCCAAATATCAATACAATAAACAGTCAGTAAATAAAGCAGCTGAATTGCAAAATGCACACATTTATGGGATTAAAACAAACCAACAGGTCTGTCGTTTGTCGTCCTTAGCTTTCACCAACACACACACACACACATTCGGATAGATCCATCGTCCTCCAAAATGGGCGAGGGACACATCAACACAGCGAGAAAAGCCTGCGGAGGCCACGACATGCAGAGGGATGTGGAGGTGTCAAACATGGAAGTGTCAAACAGTGCCCACTCACCACCGCAAACCTTTCTTCATCCTCACAATGTGTATGTGTGTGTGCGTGTGTGTGTATAGAGCTCTGGAGTATGTACAGTGTGTGTCCGTGGGCGGCTGTCACCTCTAAACAGCAAAGTTTCCAAATGACAGGGCCAGGCTATGACAGTTCGGCTACTGCCACCGGGCAGGTTAGAGACGGGAGCCTCCCTCCATCTAATAAGCCCCCCCGCCCTCTCTCTCTCTCTCTCTCTCTCTCTCTCTCTCTCTGCTCCGTGTTGTGACTGCTTTTGACAGGACTCGCAGGTTTCTTGCTGTTTATTCCATGTGGTTTTCTTGCTACAACATGTCTGCGTTGTGCATTTTTCCCAGCATGTTTTCAAGTTTGACACTGAGCTGTTAGTGTTTGTGTGTGTGTGTGTGTGCGTGCGCATGCGTGTGTGTGTGAGTGTGTAAGAACAGGTATGTGACATTTACATATAATGTACATTTATGTAATTGCACATTCAATGATTGCATTACAGTTGTATGTAGTTATCCAGTGCCTTCACCACCTGCCAATTTTTATTAAGAAAAGTTGGCTAGACAGCCTTGTTACACATCATTAACTACCTGTTGTAGATTGTTTTTTTATCATAATATTCTGCTATTATCTATATCATTTCTATATTTCCCCTTTTAGCCTGATATTGATTCAGCTGTTGGTGTTTAGTGCTCACAGTTAAGGAATTTTCCACAATGGCAAAATCAGCAAAGTGCTTCGGCTCGCTTGTTGTTACAATAAACTGTGCGTACAGCATCGCGTAATTCCCAGCCTTTAACTTTCGCAGGTAGGTTCGGATTGTGCTTTGAGATTGCGCCTCGTGCTGGTTTAATTCACAGATGTGACTTACTGAACTAGTCCTGGGATGTGTCATTGTGCGTTGGAGGAGCAATCTCTCTCCTCGTGGATGGGGTTCAGTTTAATTTAAGGGCCTGCAACAGCTCATCGATAGTTTGTCCCACAGCACAACGAGATGGAATTGTCAATGACGGCATATAGGAGCAATTATGGGTGATATCTTTATAAACATACCTCACACGGGAAGAGATGAAGATGGATTTGAACTGGAACGCACTCTGGGGAAATACGTCTGTGTTGTGTACAGGCGGCATGTTGAGTGAATTTCAAAGTGCCTGATGACCTCTAAGTTAATCCTTACCAAGGGTGATCTGGAAGCTCAGTAGACTAATGGACACAGCGTGGATTTGTGACTCAACACCATGTAATTGAATCCACCTAATAACCTTTGTCATGTGTCACTGGCTCTCTGTCGGCTATTTTTCTTGTGCGTGTCTGTCTTATGTAGCTGTCTAATAAAGCAGAAACCCATTATGAGGACGTCTGTTTATGGCCTCTTAGCCCTGCACATATGGATGGGCTGGATGTAAGGCTTCCACGTGGATGTATCTCTCTATCTTCTTATCAAACAACAGCGGCTTTATTAACCATGACAATCACAGACTCTAGCATGCACGTATGATGGGTCATGAATAACCATATTACCATACATTTACATTTTCTGTGTCCAGCATATGGCTTTAAATGCTTGTCAAACATAATATAATTACCACTTTTTTGGCTGTTTGCATATCTTGCTGAGGATTCCCCAGAGAGCTCCGCAGACAGAACCGTCACCAGGCTTTCCGCGGCTCCTGACACCATTGTAATTGTATAGCTTTATGAAGCTGTAGCTCACGTCACTATTGGTGTAAGCTGCTGTCGCGGAATTTGAGGGTAATGTAAATGCATTGGATGTGCTGCAAATGTGGCCATAACAGAGCATTTATCTGTAATTAATCTTACTCTCAGTGTGTTTTCAGAGATATGTGTCACAATCTTATTTTCGGTTGGACATTCAATGGATTGATGGATTGAATTTCTTATGTCAAGAGCCATCACACTTGAGATCAACTAAATCATCGGCTTAATTAAAAACTAAATATCCTCAGCGCACCAACGTTGCAGTTAAGAGCCCATTTTTACTCACTGGTGTTTAACACTCCATTCACTCCATGTTGTGTCTGTTTCCGACCAGCTCAGAGACTTACAGGTCACATTGCCCTCCCTGTGACTTCATCCGTGCATTCACACACCGCCAGACACCCGTATGCACACGTATAGACATTCTCAGACAAATACAGCAGCCCCATTTCACAGCGCCCAGACAGATGGAAACCATTATTTGATTCTTAACTCGAAAGGAAATCATTTCATATCTAAAAAGCAAATTACCAGTCGTCCAAATATTTAGGGAATGAGATGAATTGAGACCTCCTCCTCTACGTTGGCTTCCCGCACGGAAACTCTAATTTGGGATTTAAACAAAGCTGGAAAAGGAAAATAAACGCGGGGCAGTGGGGAGACGGCCCTGTTGTTGACCTCGGTGACACAACGGGCGAGACAGCACGGGGCAATTGTGGAAGTGTGTTCTTTGATTTTCGAGCAGGGCTTGCTCTCTGCACAGGATGCCATGTGTCAAACAAGGACCGGGGGCCTCAAAGGGGAGGAAGTGTCTCCTTTATGGCATTTTGCAGTGTAACTGCCAACGCAGTATTTGCCAGATGGCCTGTGATGGATAGGGAAGCAATTCAATGCACGTCATTTCTTGTTCCTTTTCCAAGGCAGAGCAGTCCATCATATTTACATTCTGAAGCTGTTGGATAAAACTCTATAAAATCTATAATATGGACATTAAAAAATATCTACATACATTGAGTGAATTAATCACGTTAGGTGATTAACATGCTCAAGTACTAGGTTATGTAATGAGTAGTGATGAGTAGTGCCATCAGTTCTACAGGTGTTTTTGCTGGGGGCATGGCTGTATAAATGTGACATCACAACCTTACGGAAGTCCTGACAGCTTATTGGAAGGCACTGTTTCTGAACATGGCTGTATGCATTTCTCCGAGGATTTAGCATTTTGATGCTTTCACAGTATGTTTATGACACCTATTCCTACATTATAATCAAATAAGTCATGGAAATCAGTAAGGGATTATTAAAAAATAATGTGTGTTGATAGTACATTTTAAACCAAAGTGTTGGCTGCCAGTAGTATCTGAGAGTTGTAGCTATGTGGCCAGTATATTCCCCTCTTTCTATTTTTGCAACAGAGGAACATTTATTTGGCACCTAGTTGTTCCCTGTCCTTCAGCTTCCCACCTTTTGACCCAACTCATCTTTGATTATCCCCAAGAAAAATGACTTCTTTGACGCCCGGGGAGCGCATGAACAAAAAATGTCCTTGAGCTATTTGTCTTGCTGCTTTTGTCTCGCAACACATCTGCACCGAGTCCCATCAGCGTTCACCCCCTCCTTCCCTTTAGTCCATATCTCCTCCCACCGCAATGCATCAAAACAGCTGCTTGTCTGTTTGTGGTCCATTCTTAATCGTGCCTTGGTAATTAAGAGCTTTTCTATAAAATGATCGCTTTGTCAGGCTTCTCAAATGTTACCTAACAAGGCAGCCTACAAAGGTGTTAGTGTAGTACATTCATCATTGTCATCCAGGGCTAATTACCAGCCTATAAATCACTAGTCTGACCTGGATCAGACATGACTGAAAGGAACCAGGCTCTGTTAAGGTGGATCAGAACCTCAGCGTTCCTGCATAGTTTCCCTCTTTTAATGTATTTTAGTTTGAATCTTTAAGCAATAGAAATGTATCATTAATTCATTTGATCATACTCATAGTTTTGTTAAATGATAAGCAAATAGCTAATAATCTAATTTACTGTATGCATTTCAGGCATTTCTCTCCTTTTTCATTTTATTATACTGCAAACTCATTTAAAGAAGCTGAATGAGATAACATTCACTGCAGCAGACGGGGCTTAACGTGTCCTCGCCCTGACTTTTACAATGATAGGAAGGTTAGGTTAGCACTGTGTTAGATTTATGCCGCCTTTCAAGCATCCTTCATTTCCACTTACTTACCAGATCAAGCAATCCCCGGCCAGTCTATAAAATCCCACAGCTTACTTTTCTTTAATTAAATGCCACTCGTAATGCTCCTGGTGCACCCCGTATATCTGCGGCCATCGCTGATGCTTTAAAAAGCAAAGAGCCACCTTTAATGCGGGGCGCCGTCTGCAGCTCAGCTGCACCGAGGGGACAGAGCAACCAGGCATCCATCTTAACAAGGTCACACCGTTTGATTTTTAATATAACGGTCAGTGCTCGGGCCCTGCGTTGCCTTTTGAAATATTAGCGCTCATTAATGATGTGGAAGCCGCCCCGCCCCTCCCCACCTCGCTGAAACCCATCAGCAATCATTCTGTACATGAGGGTGTGCGGAGTCAGAGCTGTGCTTAGACCTGCTCCCACTCACTGCCAGGGGC
Source organism: Diplodus puntazzo (assembly GCA_963678695.2). NCBI lineage: Eukaryota > Metazoa > Chordata > Actinopteri > Spariformes > Sparidae > Diplodus > Diplodus puntazzo. Next base: position 16,090,497 of record OZ023159.1, on the reverse strand, counting down.
TGGCCAAAAGCCTGCTTTATAGGCCAGCTTTATGGCATTCATTATGCACACTTAACAGCCACAGTAATTCTCTCAGATGGGTTGGGGAAGTGAGGCGATTAGCTGTTGGGTCTAAACGTGGGTTGCGTGAGACTTTGACCTTTTGTTTTGGACATGAAAGATGATGTCTCTGCCTCATGCAGAGAGATTTCCTATCCGCAGTCTGGTCCGTACTTTATTATGTTGTTTATTATGTTACGTCGCTCCATTCATTCATGTCTGCTTTAAAAAAATTACGTCTCATCAAAACGAAGCAGGCGGAGAAAGCATCTTATTGAAGGCGAAGTTATGAGTTGGATGCAGAAAAGATCGCGTTGTTGCATATACATTTTTGATCTTTGACCATTTTCCTAGAGGCTTTGAAAAGTGTTATTGCATTCCTCTATTCTGTTAAGAACGTATTCCAGCGGGCTTCAAGCTCAAAAGCTGAGTTAAAGTGATTGGAAGCTGTGTTCACTTCAGATTGTTGCATCTCAGAGATGTAAAAATGAGGCATAGAGGGTCAGGGTCGAGAACATTTCACACTCCTACGCAAACAGCTTATTAGAGGCGAGCTTTTGTAGAGGGGTTTAACTTGTCGGCGCTTCTTGTTTTCCACTTCCCACTCATTTAATGTTGTACACCATAAAAAAAAACGGGGACAGACATTAACAGCAGCACTCTATTATAATCTACCTGACATTGCCTTTGTTGTCCTAATTCAGAGCTTCAAATCATGTCGTCAGAGGAAGCACTGAATCATGACCAACGAACGCTGATCAGTCTGCCACATGACGTGTTTTTCTTACTCGATCTCCGCAGGTTTACTGCCCCACCGCTGGGCTGAATCTTCCATGCGATGCGCAGCTTACGCAAGCAGTACACCCCTAACAAATTACACCAGCACCTCCTCTCGACATGACTTATCCTCCTGTGTAGATGGAGATGCGAGACATTCCATAAGTTATTGTGCTGTGTGCCCTTGGAGCTGGCGGCATGTTTACACAACCCCTATTCCTCTATGCCTCCTCCCTGGCTCTGTTCCTAAGAGAGCTTTCTAGGTCAAAATCGGACCAGACCATGAGAACACGTTTTCTCTGAGCCTCCCCTCTTTGGATGCACAGAGTAACGGCCGCTGTCATGGGAAATTTAGGTTGTAAATCTACAGACGGTCACCTCATAAAGTGCGCTTGACCTCCAGGATGAGGAGGCTGAATGGGCCACGCACCATTAAGTTCACAGACGCCATCAGGATTAGATTTCAATGCTCAAACTGTATGTAGTCAGAACCGGTGGCACTTTGAAAAGTCACCAAATCACTGACCTGCACCACCGAGCAAAGCGCTGTGGGCTTAATAGTCAAGCTCAGCTTTATTGACATTGTTTTAGAGTCTTGAAGAGAACGTATTCAACTGTACCAGCCCACAGCTGAGATATACAGAGCAAAGTGAGTACGAGCAGCGGGGGTGTCAAGTAGAGGTGAATTACTAGCCAACAAGTTTTTATGGCCGGCCATCAAACACTGTTGATCTCATGTAAAAATTGACCATTCACTTCGTGACCAGATGGCGTGTGGTAATTGTGGTCAAGTTTTAGAGACATACACAACCGTCCATAGAGACTTCTGTGTCAGTTGCAATATGTTTTCACAAAAACCAGAACGTGATTTACTTTTTGTTAAAACATGACATATGCAAAATGAAGGACAAAAAAACATTTGTTTCCTTTTAAGCTTTCTCCAGCACACACTAAAGTTTTGTTCTCTTCAAAAATTGTGGTGGTTCGAGCCTGACAAGTAGGGTTAAAGCAGGCCCGAGTGTGCCTTGGCGGTTCCTTTTTTAAGAGTCCCACTTAAGGTCTCTTTTGTAGCTCCAGATGTTTCATCTAGCTATTTATTTAGCTTGTGAACAGGCCAACAAAAAGCAGCAGGCATAATGATGGAGAGGCCGAAGAACCATGGTGACATTGTTGCAGGGCCTCACAAAAGATAGCTGTATGCTTAATGTGATTTAGGGCTGGGGTGGGAGCGGGGGGACTTTATCGCCTTTGAGAGGGAGGTTACCAAATTGAAATGCAAATCTTAACATTTTGGAATTCATTAGGGTTGACACGGCCCCTTGGAACAACAACAACAAAAACCAAACGTGCATTGTTGAAGGGGAGTTGGGGGAGTTCTCTTTTCTTGCAAATTCCTTCTCTGAAAGGGAATGGAAAGGAATGAGTCCGACCTTCTGACTTTGGTGTTTTACTGCGGCGGTGTGCTCCTCTAATTTCCCTGTAAATGTTGACGTGAACGCGCCGATCAGCCACAGGCTTGCTAGCTGCAAAGTTCCCATATGGAGCAGGTGGATTATCCCCCCGCTGCACTGATGCTGCAGCATATGAGAGCATCTGCCAAGTAGTCAAGTCGCACGCTAACCCCTCTAGGTATGAGAAACAGACGTTTGAATTATGATGACAGTATGATCTGTCATAATTATCGAATATAAATGTTGTCTGTTGCGAGCATTTGCCTCCGTGTTTGACTCTTAACGACAACTCGGAGTTGCAGTAAAAACTAGAAGAAACTTAATTAAAAAGTTGAGGAGTTGAGGAATTGGATTTCTTTTGAGATGAATGCTGTTGTAAAAAGCTTTTTATGCTTTCTCATGCTTTGACAGTTTCTATCACTCAGTTGTTCTGACGTTCTCACAAACAAGCCTGTGCGCAAACGTGCCCCCCCCTTCCTCACACACACACACACACACACACACACCAACACACACACACACCAACACACGCACACTCTCACACACATCTTTCACTGATGCATGGCAAGTCCTGATCTGTATCTCCCGCACACACTTCCCCAGAGAATTGATTAAAATCAGAGAGAGACAGGCCTTGAACATAGCTGCTTTTGTCTGAACAAACAAAAGGCTGCCGGTAATTGGATTCACATTGAGAGAGGTATTTAAAACAGTCTGATAACTAACACAAGCTGCCGACTTTTGTGGGGCATTTTGTGACCCAGTCGCCTTTATTGGTCTAGCCTTGCTCCAGCAGAGCACAGTTATGTCAAGCAGCTCCCTTTTTAACCTCAGGGGACATTATTATGAGAAGTCTGTCAGTCAGAGGAGGTTCAGAGGTCTTTCACCGCCTTTTCCGCTATGGGCTCCTCCTTTTGGGGCACTTAAACGCACCATTAACTCACTCCAGTTTGACATCTACAAGTATTGGTTTTGCAGTACATTGCGGATAAAAGTTCCCTTTCTGTTAGATGTTTGGTTAAATGCAACTTCAAGATAAAAAAAAAACAAAACAGGCCCTGCGGGAGGCTGACGTGACCTATGGGAGTGTAATCCAAGCAGGCCAAATACCACAAGTTACAGATAATTAAACCAGTGAAGGGCTGATTAGAAGCAGCGAGACAAGAAATCAATGAAACATGGCCAGACAAAGTGTGTCTGATTGTTTACATACCTGGGAGTGGGTGGTAGAGAGGGAAAGAGAGAGGGAGAAAAATGACTGCCATTTTATGTCTGGGTTTGAGCTGAACAAGATAGAGATCAACCCCCAAATGGCTGCAGTCAGAGGGCTCGGGGCTCGGGGGGGGGAAGCCACTGCCTCGCAATTCATGGCTCACCCAGACATAGACACTCCATTACGCTGGCTCTGAACCTGGATTGCATCCCATCCCAACCGTGATTGTCTTTCCACCTCCAACTTCCATCCTGTTTACGCTGGCCTCCCCAGGCTGAGGAGGCAACTCAAGCTGACGGGTCGTGCTGAGTCACAGCCTGGCCCGCTGGGTCCTGGAGGATTAGACAGGGTGAGCCAAAAGTGAGCAAAGGAGTAGATGATTGCACCGAACCCTGAGAGATCTCTGGCTGCTCTAAGTGTATTTGCACAGTTGTCCCAGCATAGTGATAAAAATAGTGGAGGCTCATAATCAGCCCAGGTATGTTGAGTAATGTTTTGCTTATATAAGTGTCTTATCTGGGTTTGGCTACACATAATAGCCGTGTGTGTTTACACTGTCATGTTGGGGTGTGTGTTCTAGCACTGTTTACCTTATGTGTTGGTCGTTTAAGGGCATGAGGAGTTCACCCTTGTCACAGATGCACCTTGTACTTTTTCCTGATGGTCTCAGTTTCACCTGAGTTGATAACCAGTGTATGAAACACTGATGTAGAACTATGTTCCAGATGGCTATTCTTGGGAACCTGAACATTACAGTAATTTGGGGGTTTTCACACTTTGTTATGGGAAAATGTTGAAAATATAAACGGATGAAAGGCAATGTTCTCAGTGACGTGGGAGGCAGATTAAAATCATTGGCAGGTGGACTTAAGTAACAAAAGAACAAGATTTATTTCAACTGACAGGGAATGACTTTCATTAAAGAAAATGTGAACCGGCTAGATTGCTGCTCCACAGTCATGCGTTGCTGCCAGTGCTGGATAAAAGTCAATTCAAGTCAATTTTATTTATCCAGCCCAGAATCACAATCACGTTGCCTCAGCGGGTTTTACAATCTGTACCATGAATGGCATTGGCTTTCCTTAAGCCCTTGTTTGAGTAAGGACAAGCTACCTCAACAAAAAGAAGATAAAATAGAAGAAAAACTCACGAAGAGGAGGGATCTATTTCCATGGACGGACAGACTTGCAATAGAAGTCGCGTTCCAAGAACAGACCAGCAAAATCACAGAGTATAGAGATTACAATGACAAAATATCTGATACAGGTGGGTTATAAAAAGTGATGGTCGTAGATCCGGGAGGACGAGTGAGCATTTCAGTGTGTCGCCAAGCGCTGCCGAGCCACACAACCTCCTCTCCGCCATGGTGACCTGGAAGAGGACAAGCCACACAAGATATAAACAACAAGTAAATTATCAGAATGTATACAGACAAAAAAAACATATACAGTATATAGGAAAAATAACAAGAAAAAGCTGTAAAACAAGACTACTTTACTCAATAGTATTGCTACAATGTAGCTGCTCTCACAAGCGCCGCGGCTCAGATTTTCAACGACTAGTTGTAACAACCAATCATATAATTGATTTGCTACTCTAATCTTGACAGCTCAGACTTGAACTCTGAATGCTGAATTGTGTGAGAGAAAAACAGTCTTCGCTGTCATTTGTGTGAAGCTTTATCACAAAAAATACTAAAGGTATAAAAAAAATATTCTTTTTTTGGTTGGAGAAATACACTGAATCCCACAATTTGTTTCGAGGAAACTGGATCGGACTCTGGCTTGGTTTGACTGGTTTCATCATACATACGTGCATCTGAATTGAAACTGAATTTCGGCTGAGTATCTGATAACGATTCCTTAAGTAAGTCCAAATGTGTATCTCATTTTGACACAAACACATGTAATGAGTCAGTCAATAGGTTTGTCTGCACTCTCCACACCCTATACTAGACAGAAACACAACATGATGAATATGTATGCCTCTGATTATTCTATGTGCATTATTAACTGCACCAAAATATCCCTCCAAGAGCATCTCATTAGGGCAGGAAATTAGTCAAAGCAAATAACGTTCGTAGTTGATAAAGCATTTTTAAACATCACCCACGTTTTCCTCTCTCGTTCTCTGAAGTTCATAAACTGCGCTGTGAATACGTGCATTAGAATTAGTATTTCCTCAAACCGAGTTGACTGGAGAAATTGTGTGTGATTAAATATTAGCTTGAATATAATTAGCATTTATTAGCAAACTCTGCTATGGCAGATAATGAAAATCTTAATGAAATGCTTTGTTGAATTTTGTGTCGGGGGGGTTGATTTTCTTTCCTTTTCCTTTTTTTTTTCTTCTCTTTTTTTCCACAGATTGGCAGTCAGCATGCCTGAGTCCAAAACACAATATGTGTGCATTTTTTTTTCTATCGAGTTATTATTTATACAGCTGCTGTAATAACATCCGACTATTAGGCCCCTTCATTGAGACAGTGTTTGAGTATGTCTGCTCCGTACAGCAGTGGGTTTAATAGGCTCCTCAGTCTGCTAGAGCTATTACCAAATCTAGCACAGACCATTAGGCCGCATGGGCTTAATTGCACATTAATTGGATAATTAGTCCTGCACTTTGTTTTTCTCCCATTTTCTCACATCTTCTCGCTCGTTTTGGCAAGCAGTCGGTCATTCGCTAGATTTCCCTTTTGTCATTACGCTTTTCGGCACAGCGAGGAAATTCAGAAGGTGGAGCGCTCATCCCGTGGCTGGAGATTTGCCGCGGGGAGGGGTCGCTCCACGTGGGTGGGAAGCCGAGGCTGAGAGGATTGATGGAGCCCCAGGTTGTCCTCCTCCTGTGCTGTCATGTTGACCCACAATACATGCTGTGTTTGTGTCTCCGCCAGCACAGAAACCAGGAAGAGGCATGCATAGTTAAATAGGCAACAACTCTCTCGTGCGCAAGGTGCATTATTTATGAACTTTTTTAAAGAGATTTTATTCATCCCTTCCTCGTATTTCTCCCCGCCATTATGTCTGTGCTTTAGGCGTGTGCCTCAGCACTCTCAGATTGCTACCATTAAACCCGGGGAGCCATCTGATGGAGTTATCAAAGTAAATGTTTGGCACATTTGATAGCGTTTGAAATATCCTCCTGTAATAAAGCTCTCCGGGGAGAGAGAGGGACAGGCTTTTCATGCAAATAGCCAGTTTTCCGATATCACACCGTGTCGAAATATCCACATTTATCTCGGTGCTGTCAACAAACACGCAGAGCACCTCCTGATACGGAGGCTGATGTTTGGCTAGATGGGAGATGGAGGAAAAGGGTTCGCCGTATGACATCAGGCCAGGCAGCACTTAATGAAATCATTATCTTAAATTTACAAGCAATGAATCGTACCGAGCTGCAGTTTGAGTTCAGTGCGGTTTTATTGTGCATATGGTATACATATGGAAGCCAGACAATTAGATGAAGATGTGGATAAAGAAGCACTAAATCACATGCTAGCTCTGAAATGTAAAGGGTAAGAATGCGTCGTATATTTTCATATGCTGTATAAATGCAGACCTTGGGGGAACAGGGAGGAAATCAGTGCAAAGGGAAATGTTGTGATGGACTGCAAACCGCTCTTCTTTAATGAGCAAAGCGTTGTCGTCCTCTGCCAGACCCTGATAGGTCTCCCACTGATTAGACAAGTTAAAGCCGGGTCCTTTATTATTCCCAGGAGAAGCTGCGCTTGCTTTTGTCTCTGTGATAATAATAGCCATAAAGTATGATCATTCCAAAGTGTTAAAATGCTCCGTATAAACATCGGCCTGTTTTCGTTTTGTTTATTATTCATCTCGTCCAATTACCATTCTAAAGGGGGAGTGTTTCTTGCCAGGCGCTGAGGGAATAGGAGATTAAAAGGCAATGAGGAAACATCTGTGTCTCTGCTTTGCCACAAATCTGCATCTCATTCTTACCACTGGCATCCAAATAGACAGCGCCTACAATGCAGGGAAAAAAGTGAAACACCACGGCGCATAGGGCTAGCGAATAGAGGGAAGGGTTACCATAGAAACACATACCTCACATGGGTTTATGGGCTGCATCCTATCACATGCTATCAATTACCATAAATCTTCTGGCAGCGAGGGCGGTGGTTAAGGTGCACCTTAGCAGTGAATGACAATGTGTTGATCTCCACATATCTGGAGAGATGCATCCAGGCTCTTTCAATCAAGAGGAAAAAGGCTTCAGATTTAGCTTGTGACAATAGAAAGATGGAGAGTGCATCTAATGCGCTTCCTTTCATGAGCCTGTGTGCAAACAGATATTGAAAATCAGACAGAGGATGCTGGCTGCCATTTCCTGTATATTCACGTCATTGTGGAGGTGAATGATTGCAAAATCAAACTTTAGTGGAAAGCATAATGCGCCACAGCGCTATACATTTATACCTGATAATCTTTGACTGGGTGTCATCATGCTTATTCCATTCACTCGTCGTACAGCTGTCGGCACAGAAAAAGCCAGCAGTGAGAATTGTGTCAGAGCACAGCGGTGCATCAATGCAATTTCCACAAATGGCATCTTTTCCCAAGCCCCCATCCTCTCGACCTCTGGCGCCGAGCGACGACGCTGAGAGCATTATCAGATGTGTTTGAGCAGCTCCCATCAGCTCGACCCCGGTGGGTGGTGCAGATATCGAGTGACCTTTTCCGCATGGCTCCCTGATATTAACGCAATCTCCCCGCCTTATTACCATGGGAACATTTCACAGAGTATTAGACTTAATAAATGACTTTTTTTTTTCCTTGGCTTCCATCTCTCTTCTCCCTCCTTCGCCATCTTTCTCCCCGATTTCTCTCCTGCCCTGCTCCCCTCGTCTTCCCTGCTCCTGAGCCGATAACCCGACCTCCCCAGGGGCCCGGCCTCCATAATCGCGTCAGTTCACGGCCCTCTTATTCCAGCAGAATTGCTTAATTGGTATGTGTTCTACATAACTGTTGGAGTATTAGACTCACAAATGAAGGTTAGAACCTCAGTGCTTGTAATCGACTGAAAGAAATTGATTTGTGCTCAGCTGCCCTTCTGGGACGAGACTTTATGGTTCTCTGAAGAAATGAAGCTTTTATAATTGTGTGTTCTCTCCCCCTCCACACCCTCTCCCTCTCACTCTGTCTCTCCCTCTCCTCTCCTCTCCTCTCCTCTCCTGTCCTCTCTCTCTCTTTTTCTCATTTCCTCCCTGCTACTGCTTTGTTGACATTCATCAGAAGGCAAGACACTGGCAATTTATAGGTGATGTGTCTGGTCTTCCACGTTAGACTACACTACGTACATTCACCGGCTGTACAGAAGGTGTAGAGTGCTGAGCAGTGAATACTTATGTGCCTTTTTTCACCAACAGGGAAATCTAATCACGGCTCCGGTGCTCTGTCAATGGAAATCTGATTGCATTACGTGTGATCATGCGGAAGGCGTGAAGCGCCGTCGTATTAACCAAACCTGACCAACAAGCATGAATTGTCTTATGATTGATCTTCTTGGATCGTTTGGCGATTTAAGGCTTTGCATCAATACCTCAGTGTGTGTGATTAACTAGGGCCTTGTCACGGCAATGTGGCGGAGCATCTTAAGTGGTCAGCAGGGGGAAACTGCTTGGATCTGTCTTAGTTTTAAGAGAGATACCAAATCACATGCAGGCAATGTTTTTTTTGTTATTTTTTTGTCTTTGTTTCATCATGCAACAACTGTGTGTTTTTATTTTATTATATTCCATTACATTCTATTCCAAAAGCTTGTATTACAGCTCTACAACTGTATATAATAGAGCTGCTGAAATTAATTGATGTTGTCAACTAGGCGATTAAATTACTAATCAATTAATGGGATTTAATCGTTTTAAAATTTCTCAGATTCCAGCCTCTTAAATGTGAATACTTTCTGGTTCCCTTCTGGACTGGTTCTTGGACTTTGATTGACACTGTAAACAAAGTAGTCGTTTGTTGCTGCCCTTTATGTTACCATCACTTTGACGCTTGAGAAACGCAGGAAGTACGCAGAATTAAGGCGTTGGGGAATAACACAGACTTAACAACATCATTGCAAGGATGAAATCAGCCGGACATAACTCAGTTTATCCTGCAGGACCGCCTTGCTGCCGCCGTCTGACTGGTGTCTTATGTATGACAACTCCCTCCGACTTAGGTGACCGTCGATTATTCATGCCTGATTTCCAGGTGGGCAGACTCAGATGTGCTCAGAGCAGAGGTTTGCTTGACGCAAAATCACATTTCACGCTTGTGCTAATGTCAGCCGGCGAGTGAAGAGGAGTGAGAACTGGCAGGTGGTGTTTACAAATGAGAACACCCCGAACCGCAAGCCACCCTGACACCAGATGCTGATTTGATTATGGGGTGGCGTGTACGAGAGTGTATGAATGTATGGAGCAGGTGAAGTGGTACGTTCAAAGTCGATTAAGTGAAACAGAGATGAGTGTCACCTGTATTTATTTATATTTTGTCCGACTGGAGGTGTCATCTTTGAGACTGACAAGGTTTTTCACAACATGGGAGTGTTTTCAGGGAGAAGTGAGGTGTGTTTTCTCACTGCGGAGTTCTATTTGCAAGATGAGACCATGTTTGTTTCTGGTTCTTCCCCGGGCATATTCCGCCACGCGAAAGTAGCTCTTTTTGTGTTTTAGGTGCATTTGCACATTTACAGTGCTATTTGTTTGTGTTGAGATCGTTTTAACTGAAAATTAGCACATTCGCGAGTTCAGCACTTTGGTGTATCTTATTGGCCTCCAGTGTCTTAAATTCTAACAATTTCTTTGTTTTCAGCCTGTTGGCTCTTCTCGGTGTTCAGAGAAGCAGCTCTTTCAAATGATTTATTTAACACATTTAGAGAACTTTAAAGAAACTGCTGTTTGTCAAGAAGAGGTTTATGATTATATCTGAAGCATCTTGTGGATCTGGCCTGTGACTTACCATCTCAGAAACTCACTCATGTTTAGCCATGGTCAGTGATTGCCTGAAGGTGGAACCCATGGCTAAATCTGCTGCTGAATACTTTTGTGCCTGTAAGTGACGTTGATATGATTGGATCAACATTTGAAAAACAGCTGGCACTGGAGCTTTGCTGTTGGAAGATGATGGCTGAGCGTGGTATAAGACCCTTGAGGAGACTAAAACTGTGGTATGTAACATTTACACATTAAAAATGTCTAAAAATGACAAGACGCTACTCTGTGCTTAAATTATCCCAGATGTTTCCAAGAATGTTTACGAAGAAATCCAGAATTCAGATCAAGTAACCGGTGCGTTTTGCTCTGTCGCACTTTCTGTGAGTAAGGAAGGAAGCTAACGAACATGACAACACAATGAACAATAATGTGAAAAAAATCTTAATACAGAACCTGGCCCATGAACATTCCTGCTTGAGTCATGTCAGATAGATTTTCATCAGCAATGGTGGTCGTTTAATAAATTTAGATCCCATGCTACATCCTGTCAAACTATGTCTTTTGTTTTGATTGTTTCTGATTGAGGAAGAAAGACAGGTGATGGTCCTGATGGACAGGTTGCATCTTGTCATTCAGAAGGCAGCCACTTCCTAAAGCATAAACCCTTCTTTATCCCCAACTTTACCTGAAATGAGACTATAAACATTATGCTGTTTTGGAGAAGTGAGGTTATAGTGAGGGCCATTTCTCTCATAAGCTTACTTTCAGACACAGTTCATTTTGAAACCAGTGGAGTCGCCCACTGCTGGCCATCAGGAAGAAACGCCGGTTCAACACTTTGGCGTTTCCTTCACTTTTCAGACGCAGAGGCTCCGTCTGTATTTTACAGTTATTGATCAAGACGGAACTGAATTCAACAGAACTGTCAGAAGCAATTAAAGGCCTCGTAACAAATGCCTTTAAAATCCATGTCAAATGAGATGTCACTTACACTATGATGATTAATTTCTAAGCATGGTAATCTTATATATCATACATACGATGGTAACTAAAATCTAGGAGCTCAAACGTCTGTGTAGGTGAATTTATTAGCTAATCAATGATGTGTGGTGTGATGATTTGCCTGTGCTCTTATAGAACTATATGCAGTAGGTTTCCAAAGATATATAGTTGGGTGTATACAGGAATGACCTCTCTCATAGCCAGGTATCCTCTACACATGAACGTCCTTTCTTCTCCTGTTCTTGGTAATTGCCAGCAGATGCAAATTGGGCTCTGACGGCGTGTAGCCACAGTACCACTCAAAACTTGACCTTCTAATCAACTCTGTGTGATTTAACAGTGCATCCTAAGCATTAGTATTCCAGAGCCGGATCCCTCTTGGATCCAGGCTAGGATTATCCAAGCTCTTAACATCTTAGCTAAGCTGGTTAACACCTGTTTTTATTGACATCTGAACACCATCCGAGGTGCCCTGTCTTCCGTGGTTTTCAAAAGATCTTCTTTCGCTCCCTCCAGTGAGCTAACCACTCCTCTTCATGTAGGCCGCAGCCCACATGAACGACTGTTTTTCCCACAAGTATTGGTAGCAGGTCAGCGGCTTCACTGTGCAGTTTGGGGGTAGATTTACATTCTCATAAACATTCTTAATGCAGCGTTATTTGTAATATGGCTACATTAGATGTTGATATAAATCACTGTTTTAAAAGCCAGTGACCTCAGTGTGATGTAGTTACATATCGTTATGTGTTTTTTGTCACTCCAAGTCTAGACATGAGCTACAGTTTCAAGAATCACATTTTCGCTCACATGTTTCAGAGGAAGCTGCTGGGGGAAAAAAAAAGAAAACAGGCTCTCTGTATTTGTTGAATATTTCCATTGGGGCCCATGTTTGCCCCAGTGTAACTGATGTAATATTCTATAAAAACCATTTAGGCTGTTGATACAGCCTGGGGGATTCTTGTTAGCAGTGTATGCGTAGACTCAGAGAAATCCTCAGACTTCTCTGTGTATGTGTGTGTCTGTTTCTAAAAGTCTTGCCAGGGTCAGTGGGTGGAACTTTGAAGAATGTCCCAGGATTTGTCTAAATCATGAGGTATGGATCCTCTTAAGCGTCGCTAGCATTAGAGCTGAGCTCTATCAATGATTCCATTAACCTAAATTCCAAACCGGGCTTCACAACATGACCACATTAACCCCTGGGATTTCACCAAGCCCTTGATCCCTCGCTGTTTAGATAGACGGGAATGAATGGTCACTCACATTTGTCTGGCTACCAGCTATGTTTCCTGCCCCAGACGGGGAATTATCTGTAATATGACCCCATGTTTATCTTTGGCCTTCATGTGGCCACATGTTTTCTGGTAATTTTTCCTGCCCTAAAACTGTGACAGAAGCTGATTAGGTATAGGCAGTGGTGATGTGAGATGATGAGGTATTTAGAGTGGACAAGGACAGCATCCCGATCTGTTCATTTTTACCTTTCCTCGATGCACAATAATCAGTCCGGGCTAACATTGCCGGAACGAGCGGAGAAGAGAAAGAAGCGAGTGTCTGCCTTCATTAGGACAAAGGGAGGGTGAGCAGGAGAGCATCTGACAAGCCAGTAACGCCTCATTGTCCCTGATCTCAAGTTTCATAAATTTCCACGGCTCTCGTTAAAGGACGTGTCGCTGCTGTCACCAGGCGCTAACTCGTTATCTCCTCGACGCCGTAAAACGCTGTAATTAACATTCAACAACTGTAACCGATCAAGCATTCTTCCTCTCTAGCCGCTAATTGCCACACTATTGTGCTTGCACATAAGTGGGCCCTTTTGTGTGTGTACTTGTGGGTACACATTTCTCTGGTTCATTTTGATTGTAAATAGAGGTGAGGAAGCAGTTCATCTGAGCTTATAGGCCAAAAGTGTTCGTTTAGTTTTCCTTGCCTTAGTCGTTGAGTTTATGCCTCAGTCAAAGATTCATCTAAATTGTGTTTTTTGGATGCTGCCCATCCAAAAGCCGATAAATTAAAGTTTTGTCGGCGGATGCTTTTAGTACACTCCTCGTTGGTAACGCAACCTGTATTTTCACTGTTGAGGAGAGTATTGGAGGCCCATTTGTCGAAATCACAATTACTGTAATTACAAATTTCAAGGCAATGCCTGCCTGTGGTTGTGAGGCAACAGAGTGTACTATTATTTAAAGCGCTGCACCATTCTCCTTTCAGCCATGCATAAGCGCCCCGTCTCAAATCATATCCTCCATCGCATCAAACACAGCCATCAGTTGGGAATGTATGGCTGTCACACTGCCATCCAGTTATGGCGACACAAAGAGAGCCGCCGTGGGGGCATCAGATTTTCTTTCGTAGTTTCCTGTACAATCAGTGGTGTCAACTCCATTTTAGTGGGGAATGTTTTTGTTTTTCCCCATAGCTGCTCCTGCCTGACCTTACCGGAGCAGCAGCCATCACAACAAGGCCTTATGAATAATTAGTCTGGGTCAACTGATACTCTCCTGCTCGACACACCGCTGTCATCCACTCCGCCAGCGCCAGCCAAAAGCCAATGAACTGTGTGCAATTCTGCTCAATTGAATCAGTTGAAGTTGATGCAGCTTCTGTTATTCGAAGGTAAACGGCTAGATGTAAGTTGATACGGGGGCTGCCTTCGAGGCCAAGTGCAGAACAGGAGAAGGGCCGACAAATTAGCAGTGCTACAGGGACCACGTTTGGAGACTTCCACGGTGGTCTGTCACAGATACGCAGTCACCTGGTGCTTTATCTGTATGCTGTCGGCCCCGGCATTTCATTCTCTAAGGGATTAGAGCGAATGCCAGGGTAGGGTTTCCTAGAGCCAAGACGGACCCAGGAGGACAAACAAAACCAAATGGCTGCATAGTGTTTCTTGTCCTGGTTTCAATTTCGGGGTCAGAGGAGATGTGGTGCAGGTGTCTGGGGATTCAGGTGTTTATCTATGGGTTGGTAAAGAGCTTTATTGTATGTTGTTGCTTGTTTCTTTTTTTTGGCTTTTTAGGGCTAAAGGAGTGATTATTTTTAATGGAAATTGTTTTAGCAAGATGTTATGTGAGTCTTAGAAGCAGCATCATTGCTCCTTGGCAAAGTGTTCTAAGGGTGTGTTTGCGATCTGCTGACTGTGTACACCATAGCGAATGGTTTTCCACAATTTCTCATTTAGTGACCCCTCAAGCGTCTGCATTCACGATGTTTCTCCACCTATTTATCAAATTTGTCCACTGCGTGTGTGCCACTGGCAGCAGCTTGAAAACTTGTGTGTTTATTTCACACAACGACGCTTCAGTTTGTGTCGGGTTGTGGCTTATGCCCCTTATATAGATAACTGGCTCTTGTAGCGACACATAGCACCCTTTGTGGGTTTTAATGTTTGCACGATAAGCGCATAGGTTGTGGTTTTTCTCACATTTTCACAACGGCTCACCACCAACAAAAGTGCTGTAGCTGCAGAGTCTGAACTCTCACTGCGTCTCGTCCTTCCTGTTAGAGTTCTGTAGAAATTAACACAGTCTTAAAAGTATGAATTATTCACCAACGACCCGACATTGACAGTGAAAAAGCTTTTAAACACGTCTAACACATAAATAGGAAACATGTTTAGTTGTTTGCCTTGCAGTGACCAGATCCATGACTCTGTTAATTAAAACCAGGCCTCAAACTCAGGCCACAGAAAAATCCAGCCGTTTTATTTTTCTTAAGGTTGTTTTCAGTGTAATATCCTTAGGCTCAGTATAGTATCAATGTCAGCTGACATGTGGTGAAGACTCAAAGTCATGCCTTTAACTAAAGTGCTAAACTGTGCGCTTAATTCATTTTTATGCTCATCTAGCTCTCATACGACTGCAACATCAACAAGTCTATGTGCAGTCTCCACAATTTCCCGATTAGACATAGATCTGGAAGAAAATTATATCTGACTTTGATGAGTTTTGTAGATAGGAAAGACGCTGGCAAGTTAGCAAAAAGGTCTTTTTTATGAGCGCCATGAACAAAGGAGAATTCATTCTCCTGAGGGTTTTGAAGCGGACATGATGGGAAGCATAAATAAGAGAAAGTGTCATCATATGGCTTTTTTTTAAATGAGATTGTTAAAGATAGATCTAATTTTAATTTGGGCTAATGTGAGGAACACTATCAGCCATTGACCAAGAGTGTCTTATGACTGACTTGACGTGCTCCACTCAACGGTCTTGTGCTTTTACTCTGCAGTATCAGCTCAGAGACCAGACCAGAGTGCACAAACAGGGTAATTTTAAAAGCTCCTGAACTAGCTGCTTGGTTCATGAACTTGTGCGCCCTTCCTCCTTCCATCCCTTCAGCTCCTGGAAGCACAGCTATATTAGTATCTCCCAGAGAGTGTTAAGAAAAGTCTGCTGCTTCTGTTTACAGGCTATTCAATCACTCTAAGTACTAGTGGCAGACTGATTTTCTTGAAAACACATTGGCCACATTCCCCCCTGGCTCTTTACATGCAATGTATTTATCATATGAAAATTTAGAACGATCTGACTCGCCTGTTTTACTAGCCCTGTCCTAGAGCCGGGGCTGGTAAAACATTGTAAAATATGCGCTGCTGTCAGAACTGAACATAAAAATATCCCAGAATACCGTGAGATTTACACTGTGTCATAGGGAAGTGGTTACTTTTATAACACCGTCACACTGGAGATAACAACTCCCGTCTCACAAGTAGTGGTAAAAATGGGTCATTTGATTTCATTTGTTTTGTTTCTAGCTCTCGGTGACACACACAGAAAAACTACCACCACAGCACAACAATCCAGATGGGATAAGTGGCGGCAGTGTCAATTTGTTTTAAGCCTGCCTAGCATATGTAGCTGCTGGAAATACTGCAGTGTGCCACCTCACATCACACATTTTGTGTGCACGTAGGATGTCTTCGCGTGCGCGCGCATGCCTGTGTGTGTGTATGCGGCAGTGACCTCAAACCTGGCGACAGCCCCCGCTAACAGCTGGTTTTCTGCCAGTTTTTTTCTGCAAGGCTAAGAGAAAAGTAGCTGAGCTGTGTGGAGGCTTGTAGCACCCTAATATAACATTAGGCAGGGTGACCGGGCGCACATGAGATTGATGACTGTTGTCTACATGACCGCACTTGGGCACTCTTTAGCATGAGGACCTCAATCTCAAGGTCATAGGTCAAAGGTCACATTCCTACACGGATGTACCTGCAGCCTTTTTGTTACACTACAGTTTGTTAATTTCTGAGGACTACTCAGAGGCTAAGGTATTTTTTAATATGATAGCAATTAATCAAGTAAAGGTTATTATAAGGGAGTGTAGTGCCGCCTCTGAGAACTGTACATCTACAGTGTCTGTCAGCCCAGTCGCCAGAAGGATATATTGGCACTGTGCATTTCTGCAAACCGTGGAAACATTAAAATCATTTCAAAATTTGTAGAATTAGTGTCGCATCCTATTCATATTACATTTATATGAGCAGAGTTTCATGTCAGGAAGAGGAGGTGATGGTGGTGTGATGGTGCCAAGTGAGAGACCACTGTCAAAAACTGTGTCTGAACTTTTTTATGTTCTAAAGCACTGCATGTTTTTATTGAGACCTCGGGATAATTTCCAGCTGTGTTAGGGGCAACAACGGCAGATTGTTTTTGATAAGCCATCTGGCCAAGTTGATGGGAGAAAAAAAAACACAAAGACATAGAGACCATTTTCTGCCATGTTTAAGGTGACAGAACCAGGTAAGCCATCACACAATCTTCTTCGAAACCTAACCAGCGCATTAAGACAGCATGTTCATAACATAAAATTGAAAATAAACTTGCAACATATCTAATGTAAAGTTTTCACAGTAATGTAAAGGTTCACAGAACTTACATTTCCAAACCTATTCCTGGTAATTGTGTTGGCTGTGTTTAATCGGGACATTGTCAGTTTAACTAAACACTGCGACTGCTCCGCTCTTTCATCATCTTTCATTTTTCTTTTTTCTCTCCATCCCCCTCCCTCTGACCTGTCTATTTACCCAGCTCTGTAGCAAGGCGTATTCGTTCATCAGCCATGTTTAAACTGCAGACAGGATTAACTTGGCTAAAGACTTAATACACATGCACAGTCACCCCATGCTCTGTGTGCCGTTTCCAGGCCGCAGATCGACAAGCTGCTCTGTTAGGCTTCTCTTGCTTGTTCTCCGTCTCTCCGGGCTCCCTGGTCCTCCTCCTCCTCCATCGTCCTCATTTCGCCTGAATTAATTGAGTTCTCATTTTTGTGAGAACGCTCACAGGAGGGCTGTGTGAGGAGAGAGAGAGAAGCGTGATAGGAAAGAATGCGAGAGACAGCGAGAGATCAGTGGCAGAAGCCTAGGGGGCATATCTCTCCC
This sequence comes from Diplodus puntazzo, assembly GCA_963678695.2. NCBI lineage: Eukaryota > Metazoa > Chordata > Actinopteri > Spariformes > Sparidae > Diplodus > Diplodus puntazzo. Next base: position 16,072,705 of record OZ023159.1, on the reverse strand, counting down.
AGAGGTAGGCACTCACCAGTTTCCTGGGGGACGACGAGGCCCCTCTGCTGTGACTTATATCTTTATCCTCTCAATAGTCACCCCTCAGCACTTCAGGGAAGACCCAAAGGCTGGTGGTCAGGGTCAGGGAGAACATGTTTCTTCACACACAAGCCCAAGGGAGGCGGCCACCTAATTTTAGCTCTTTGTGTCTGTAAAGCTAAGAAGTGGAAAAAATGGTAATATGTCTGCTAAAATAAAGAATAAAAAGTGAGACGGGAAAGATTAACACTTGTCGATCTATGTTTACTTTGCTGTGAGCTACGAAACCAGCTCAGTATCGACCTAACTGTTCAAACAGATGTATTTAAATGTATTAAAATTAACTATGAGGAACTTTTAAGTGGTTAAAAACCAGTCTCAGTTTAATACTCATGTCTTAATACAACCTACTCAAGCAAACAAGACCATCAGCAATAAGATTGCAGAGTATGAGCTGAGGAGTCTCACAGCCTGAGGAGTGAACCTGATCTGTAGTCTGGTAGTCTGGCAGCAGATGCTTCTGTATTGCCAGACTGCTGCAGAACGTAGCACTTCATCTTAGCCTTGTTACTGAGCTGCATCGTGATGTTGGCTAATCATTAAAAAGACATTTGTTTGCTTAGTTTCACCATTGTCATATGTCACGTGACCTCATTTCTATGCACCCAAAGAGGAAAACAGTAATAAAAATAATTTGCATCCTTGTTTCACTCACTTCTAAAACAAATGCATGCGCTAGCCAGATCAAGATCGATAAGACAGGAGACGGGCGGTGCTCAGACAGCCTTTATCCACACGGGCCGCCAGAATCAAGAAAATCAAAGTTCCTTGTAGCTGTTTAAAGTGAAAGTACATTTTGAACAACAGAGCTCTCATTGTGCAGGGTTGGCCATGACACGTGACGCTCACACTGAATGCGAACAAAGTAGGAGGACCAACGAGCAGGACATGGGATTGTACTTTACCTTACTTTAACTCGTAAAAAATACTCAAATGTGGAAATAGCAGGCATGATATGCACCTGCGAACTCTACCTTGGCTTGAACCCTTTCAATTATGAACCATTACAACTTCTCCCCTTGCAATATTCATGCACGGGCAGATCACTCCTTCAGATGTCTTAGGTTGCTGTAAGTTGAGATAAACACTTGCCGAGTTGTAACAGCCAATCGCCCGCCTCTATTGCTCAATGTCACTGCCTTAGCACTCAATAATTCAAAGCTTGGCTGTAATGAGCTCCCCGTAGGCCCTGTCCCCGAGGAGCCTCCCCACTGTGCCTCCACTGTAATGTAGTTATATCTCATGTCAGCTTTCAAATCAATTACATTTCTATCTGATGGCTATGTAATTGTGCCTGATTGAGTTTTTGGCATGCCAGCCAAGTGTGTGGTTCCTAAACTCGAGCCAGTCAAAACAGGAAGCTTCATCAAATGAAACTGTATTTCATCCTGATTGAGGCTGCTTGCATGATAAGCACAACTGTAATTATGATAATAATAACAATAGCAATCTGTGTTTTCTCAGCTTTGTTGTTTGTAATCTTTCTCTCCAGATGAAATTTTGCCCCAAGGACTACGAGAAACATTTTTTACGCGGGATGCAAAGGCTGATTTGATTGTTTGCAGCACGTGCAATTTGGCAAATTAAATGCAAAACATAATGCTTTTGCAAATCTAAGTGTCTGGAGTCTTGGTTAGTTTTAGTGCAGCGGACCATTTTTTTCCGCAGGACTGCGCTCTGTGATGAGAGCCGTAGTGATCTTTACATGTTGTGCTTACATTTTGTCAGACGTCAGACATACAGTGTAACGCTGCCAGTGGAAGTCAGACTGTACTTTGGCATGATGCCTAGAAAAAAGACAAGCTAACCTCTTACCTCCAGCAACCAGATGACAGCTAAGGCCAGAGTACTATTGTTGTATATGTCAGATCTTTCAGAGCAGAATTGTATTTACATTTGATTGATGGTCAGACAGATGGACAGACTGAGGGGTGGATGGATGTACTCGTGGATGTTTGGATGAGTGGATGTCCGGACAGGCGGACGGACGGATGGAAGGATGAATAGATAGACGAATGCACACATAGATGGAGGGACGAATGGAAATACGGACGGATAGACGGATCAACAGAACGCATGCCTGGATGGACAGAGGGAATACTCTAATGGAGTGGTATTGAGATAGATGAGGGGGAGGATGCTGTGGTTAGGTGCATCAGCAACTAAATAGAGATGAATTGTGGCCGCTGTCAGCAGCACTAAGTATAACAGACATAGTAAAGCAGCCTGGCTCATCCATAATCAGCAGACACAGATTGTCTTCATGCCAGAAGAGAACTTCTCTGGAAATAAAGCACTGAGAGCATCCACCAATCTGTCTTTCTATCCTCACTTCATCATCCCTTTTCTTTTTATATCCCCTTACTCTTGGTGTTCTTGCCCTTTAAATCTCTTCACTTGTATTATTCCCTCCTCATTTCTCTTCTTAAGGTCTCGCATCTCTCTGTCTGTCTGTCTGTCTGTCTGTCTGTCTGTCTGTCTCTCTCTCTCTCTCTCTCTCTCTCTCTCTCTCTCTCTCTCTCTTCCCCCGACACTGTCTTTTGTGTTAACAGCCTTCCTTTTTTTTTCTTTCTTTTTTCTTTTTTTTTTTTGCAGTGCGAGAGCCACTGGGTGCACATCTACAATCTTGCCTTTCATTTCATGGCTTCTGGAAATGGATGTTTTACTGCCTTCATTAAGGCATGCAGCAGTCAGCTCCGTGTTTTCCCTCTGAAGTTTAGCTCCATGAACCTCGCCATTAGAGGACATTATGGCCCCAGATTTCAGGGCACAGTGGAACACTGTATAATTTGATTAGTGTTATTAATCAAGTGGAATACCGCTCCTTTCGCCCCCATCTCCCAGCCACCCCTCCTCCTCCTTTTTGCCATTTCACTCCTGCTTTCAAACGCTTCAGATGTTCCCTTCCCTCTTCCTCCTCCCCTCAGCCGCGCACCTCTCCATCGCCTGTACTACTACACACACACACACACGCAGTGAAAATGACAAAAGGCCTTACGCCGTTCCTTTTAAAAACAATGATTTACCACTTGTTTTTTTTCCCCCTTCACAACCCCCACCTCTTTCTAACTCAGACCCCCCCCCCCCCCCCCCTCTCTCTCTTAGCTCAGGACATAAATCAATTGAGATGAAAGTTCCATAATTGTGCTTGCTGGGAGGGATTTGAGCAAAATTGCGCTATGAATTTTTTAAAGGGAATTTTTACTAGCTGTTCAGCGAGACTTGGGAGGCGAAGGAAGGTGAGACCATGAGGATTTATGGGCCTGGATTCTTCATTACTGAAGTAATTTTCCTGCAAATGATAGTGCAGCACCCCGGAGGGGGGAGCGCTGCCCGCCTTGGAGAGTACAAACCTGCTTAATCTCTCGTGGAGAGAGAGCAGCTCAGAGCGCTAATATCATCTGTAAGCGACTGAGGCTCCATTTGTTCACATCTAAACCGCAGCTAGTGTATTTGTGATTCATAGTAATTGATTGCTCAGATTCGTTCCAAGAGTAGTTGTACAAGTTGATTTCATTACGAAGGACGGTTTTGTTATAACTGGAGGGAATTATGCTCCAGGGTCGTCTTTAGGTTACTAACCTTTTCACAAAATATGCACATTTGGTCAGACATTTGAAGTTTCCGTATAATTTGTCTAATTGAAAAGGCTGATAAGTCCACCAGCTGTACATGTGCACTGCAGTAGCTGAGGGATTAATTGGACGAGACACATACTGTGTAGTCTATTATAAAATAAAGATGGGGGAAGTTAAGAGGAGACACGGTCAGATTAAACGGTACCTAATACTTTCTCGTTTTTTCTCTTTCTGTGGTTGACAGCCTGTCATTTGTCCATAGTGTGTATGTCCATTCTCATCATGATTTAGATCTGCTTTGCCAAGCTGCCATATTGTTTCTCCAGCAAGGGTCTCCACCTTTCTCTCTGCCTCTGGTCTTTCCTCCCCACTCATTTTAACCTTCCTCAGTCCAATATGGCTGACGTTCTGTCTCCATCTCTTTAGGTGCAGCCAGCAGCAGTGGCCCTCCTCAAGGTTAGTGCGTCCATGATGCCAGGTCTCATTCTTTATCCTGCCTGCCGTCCACTCAATTTTACAGCTCAGTAGCTTGAGAAGCAGAGGGGGTAAATCGGCTGCAAGAAGGAGAAAGAGAGAGAGGGGAGGAGGAAGGGAGAAACCAAATTATTGTGCACCCTGTCGCCAATTGAAGTGGATCTCGTTCCAGGCACACTAACAACTCAAGACAATTAGTCACTTCTCACTAGGCCAGACCTGAGACTCACTTGAGGGCCAAAAAGAGGCGGGGAGTAGAGGACCCACTAGCATGGCTAAGCACTGCAGTTACAGGAGAGAGTGGAGAGAGGGGAATCTTGGGGATGAAATGGCTCTGAGTTCTGCTGGAACGGCTCCTTCGGGCCTTTTGTGCAGTGCTGAGATAGAAATTGGAGTGTGGAACGTGGGATTAATGCTCTGATAAGTCATAAAGATCTGTGCAAAACATTGCATCTCAAGAATATCTCTGAATATGAATGATTATTCTCTTTATGGGCATGTCAGACGCTAAGATCGCATTTTCTTAAATATGAAAGAATGCAGTTTATGTCTATATTCATCTTGATCTGCTGATAAATGGGTCATGCATATCCTTTTTTTTAATTTATGTTTTTGTAACATTCATCAACATAATGACAGTATAGTCAATAGTCAGATACATTCCACCTTATAGGCGGTCTCGGGTAGTTTGCAGCCAAAGATGAGCCCTGAAGCGCCAGCCTCCACATGCTCCCGCACAGAAAGTGAAGCATGACTAAGGTGGGTGGTGCGTGGAAGATCAGGGAGTGGAAAGAGAGAAAAGTTTGTCCTGGGTCCTCTGCAGAGACGCAGCGTGACCAATTGAGGTGAAGGGGATGAATGAGGCCATTCACTGGGCCTAATGAAAGAGTTCCTGCTGGGCCCTGAATGAGGGTGGGCCCATCTGCACCACATAGGCGTGCACAAACCAGTGACCTCGAAAATTACCCAGGAAGCACTTTGGGACAGTCACCCTAGCAACAGGCTGGGGTGCGCATAGTAACCAGGCGCTTCAATCAGTGCCTGGCAGCTTCTTAAACAGAGCAAAGTTTTCTCTGTATTGAAAGAACTCTGTGTGAAATCAACTTCGAGGGACACCCTCCAGTTTTTTTTTCTAAGGGGGGGAAGCTTCCAATGAATGTCCCATGTGAAAACGTCCAGGAGCTCTCACCATCTTTGAGAGGTGTGGGATGCTGCCTTCAGGACTTTTCCTGTCAGGGCACAAAGACTTGTTTGTCTTAGCTAAATATGTACATGCGCTGCCTGAGCATATATGCAGTGCTGTAACTAGGTTAATTAGGTTCAGGGGATGTATAGTGTAATGTATTAGGAGGCTGTAAAATAGATCCAATTACAAAGATTCCAGATAAGGAGAGATTCCGTCAACACCCCTGGGGACTGGACATTAAGTTTTACAAGCATCTTCAAGGATCTGGTTCATTGGATTTCATCTGTGTTATTTGGTTTAATATATTCAGTCTTGATGAGCCAGAGGCATGCAGGTCATTGAAGTTCCATTCCTGTCTCCGTTCCCTCACGGAACTTTTGACAGCGTGAAATGACAATCCGCCCCTGCACGCATCTCCCACGTCAAAAAGTAATGAGATTGTGCTGCTGGAAATATCACTACAAAGCATCAGGCCTGCACTCGGGTCTGACTGCACCTTCAAACAGCGCTGCCTGCCAGCTCGCCTGCCTCGCCTGCCTGCTGAAAAAGAACGAACAAAAACAATCAGAATCAGAGACAGAGGAACGGCAAGGGAAGCTCCCCACGCTGAGACAAACGAACACGTCGGGGCCTTTCATCCTTAGAGTGATTAGCCATCCGAAACGTTTTAAAACCCCGCTTTGAGTGTGTTCCTCAAACGAAAGAGTTCCATTGAGGAGTGATGGTGAGATGTTTCTCGCTGGGAAGCGCCAGTGATCTAGTCTCTAATTGTGGCGTCGCTGACAAGGCTGGTGTGGCTGGGAGCTTTTTAAGCGGGGCTTTTTGCTACGCTCTTGTTCCCTTTCCTGTCAGATCCACCACCAAAGGCGCCAGGGAACAAAAAGGCCCCTCAGATTCTGTTCTTATATCCATCTGCCTATTGCTTTGTGCATAAATACACCCTTAATTTAAAACACTAATAGGCCCTGATGCTGGCCTAATGTGACCAGAACGACGAGAGGTGCTGTAGATGCCGTGTCTGGTTGCAGCTATGTGATATTATCTAACAAAATGTTCACACTGTGCAATTGCTGTCTTCATTGCTTTCATGCTCTTTCATATTTCACTGATCGAAGTCTCTGTGCTTCAGAGAAGATGCAAAGATTCTGACACATTGGCAATAGCGTTACCCTTCTTCCGCAGTATAGTGGGAACAAAGTCGCGTTCAAGGTCTTTGAGTGGCATTCACTAGAGATGGTAGGAGCTTTGTGAATTTGGCAAGGAAAACTTTTCGTTTCCTGTTCAGAAGCCAGGTTGTCGAAAGGTTTGAGGAATCGAAGAGAGACAGTTTGAAGAATCAAAGTGTCAGCGACAGGCATGGGGAGGGGGGTAGAGAGGAGAGGGAAAGGAGTGAAACCCTAGCTCGTGAAAATCAGTATTATAACAACATTAATTGATGCTGCTGAGTGCCATATGTGACGCCATATGGAAAAGCTGCCCCAGAGGCCTGCTATAATAGACAGCCTGCAGCGGTGCACACAACTTGGCACATTTACAAACAAGGGACGTCCCATTAATATCAGCCACGCAGACCGAGCAGGAGACAGTGGGAGAGGGAGTGAGAGGGTGTCAGAGGGAGGGAAGGAGGGAGGGTGCGAGGGAGGGGGCGAAAAAAATAAAGAGACTGATCCGAGTTACCTCATGTTTTGTTTGGTTGCTATCTTTAGTCCTAATTCCTTTTTTTTTTTTACTGCTATCCTTTCGCCTCGCGCTTTTATTTCTAGCAAATTAAGAGGTTTACTGTATTTGCGTACCCATATGCGTTTACAACCTCTGCTCCTCTCCTCCCATGGTTCCCTTAATTACAGTAATAAATGGCCCCTCCCTTCTGGGGTTGATCAGACCGCCCTCTGTCCGCCCAACTGTCACTCCCTCCGCAGATGCCCAGTGGTCCTTTCATCGCGCACACACACGTCAGCAGGTGAGGTGATTCATGGCACCTTGACAAAGGCGGCACGAACGAGCTCTGTTTAACCTCTTGTGTGCCTAATCACAGGGCAGCTGTTATTTACTGCCGCCGTCCACAGTTTTACACCGCTCGGTTGCTCACAGCTCTGTCCCTTTCCCCCCACTGCAGTATGTCTTGTGACAGAGGCTGTGTGGATGCGCGTATTCTGCAAGGAAAGGCTCGCTGAAATTGTCGGTTTATGGGTGGTATAGACACTGTTTATGCATTCATTTAAAATAGGGTTAATGAGGTGAGTAATATGTGTATCTTATGTAGTTCTGAAATCAAAGATATTAAAATGCACTGGGTACATTTTTTGCTACATTTTTTAGTCCCGTATTAAGTAAACTTTTCAGTGATCGATTAATTACGAAGAACATGCAACTATCCTTATTTCATTACTATGTTTTTTTTTATTAATATAATCTGTTGATTATTGTCCATCCATTGCATTCACTTTGAGCTTAATGTACAAGCAACGCCCCAAACCACAAGATGTAAGATTAACAAAGACACAAGAGAAAGAAAAGCCTCAATTCCTCACATTTAAGAGGCTGGAAGTGAATTCAAGGCGTTTTGCTTAATAAAGATGAAATAATAATTAAGACAAATCGTTTCAACACCACTGGAGCTGAGGGAAAGATGGCTAGAGGTTTGAACTCTTTGAGGTACCCTTTCAAACTGTGTATGAAAGGATCTAGTTTTTTGTGTCTCACATGATGTGGTGGTGTCACTGGTCCCGTGTGTGTGCCCCCGGGGACACGTATCTGTCTTGATGGCCTCAGACGGCCTGGTTGTACGCGCGTCTGCGTTGCGCGAGGCCCTCCTGACGTGCCCAGAGCAGGCGGGGAGAAAGAGAGATCCTCGTGAAACGGAGTTGTCAGCCATTCTGTTGAGTTTCATAGAATGTGAGGCAAAACAAGAATAGCGTACAGCTGTTTCCTCCCTGACACAGAGGGAGGCAGATGAAGAGCAAAAGAGGGGAAAAAGAGAGGGAGGGAGGGAGGGAGGAAGAGGGAGAGAGAGAGCTCTCCGCTCTGTGATGTGCACTGATGTAGCTGCAGCTCTAGGTCAAACGCTGCCAGTGTTTTGTGTTCATCTTCGTCTCGTCTCCCCAGTGCTCCTCTAAATTATTCACAGCCCGAAGACGTGCAATGTGGCTGCCTCCTCCCTTCCTCTCTCCTCCTTCACTCTGCATCGCGCTCCGTCTCTCTTCTCTGTTTCCCATCCCTTCCTCTTTCTCTCATGTGACGGCTTGTTTCACAGGCAAAGAACAGAAGTTTCTCCTTGTGAGCTGGTTAATCCCCCCCACCCCACCCCACCCCTACCCTATCCCACATCCACTCATCTACCATCAACCACCCACCTTTCATCACTGACTCCGTCTCTCACACTCCTCCTTTCATCCCCGCTCGTCCCTCGCCTGCCTCTCCTGGCTGCCAGACTAGAGCCAGCCGCTTCCTTTTTTTTTTTAAGGGGGAGGCTGCCAGCTGTTAGCATCAACTCCTCGGTAGCCCCCCTTTATCTGTCTACCTCCCTCACTCTCTCTGGTTTCGTAGAATCTGTGGTTGTAAGGGGTTGGACTGACAGGGTGTTTTTACCCTTTGTTTCTTCTCTCATCTCGGTGACTTTGTGCTCATTTTATCTACCCGAGTGGAGAGATAAACCTCAAGTGCGCACCAAATCCTCAGGCCAGTCGATAGCACTGATTAAAGATGTGCCCGAGAGTCATTTCACCTTTAACAGACTGCCTGTCCCGTGAAGGTGGAGGGAGCTGCTAGGAGGATATGGTGGGGCTAGGGCTAGGAAACACGATGATATACCCCCATGACCATTACATTTTATTTTTATTTTGCTTTGTTGATTATGCTGAGGTTATCGGCCCCTTTATTGTTTGTGGGTGTGCGAGGCCATTGCAGACTAAGGTTGCAACAATACCAGAATTTTTGAGCATTTCTGCATTTATTGAGCATTTATTTTATCCATAAATCGTTTCACACTTCAGTTTCCGAAATATCTCCTGTATCAAAGTATGTATTGATACTGCGATGTCATGGTGCGTGTACCTTGATAGACAGAGGTATTCCCCACACGTCGAGGTCTGGTCTGAGCCAAACGCACCGTGCCTCCAATGTGTGTGCTTATAAACTGCCTGCCTTTTGAGACAGATTATTATTGTCATGTTAACTAGGAAGTTGCAAGTATTAAATCCTGTTTGGACAGCGGGGGTTGATGGATGAGGTGTGCCCCTCGTGGCCACCTGAGGAGAGAGCGGAGCGGAGAGAGCAGCTGAATCCAGTCGCAGCCTTTTCCACAGGACCCTCATTTGTAATTCTGCACCCTGCCTACAATAACGTTTGATCATTTCAGAGGGGGGACAGGAGGTACAGAGAGGGGGAGGGGAGCTGAAGCTTTTCTCCCCCTCTCTTCACTCCCCCCTTCCCCAAACCCCCTACTCGCCCTCTCGCAATTGCTGTCACCCAGTATGAATGCCCCCTCTGGCCCGATGACAAGTCTAGCGTGAAACGCTTGGCTGCCCCCTGAAATTAGCAGTAGAGCCCCCCGGCGGCACATGCTTCTCATGACCAGCACACAGTGGGCCGCCGCCAGATTCTTTTCATTATGGCTGTGGCCTGCCAGCCCCCTTACTCTACCTCCTTCTGCCTCTTCCTCCATCCCACCCTCCCTCTCCTCCTCCTTCCCCCTGTGCGTCGGCCAGAGCTCAGTAAACAGCATCTGTAGTGCTCATCACATTACTGTCGTAGGGAAAAGGAGGAAGGAGAGAGCCAAGCTCGCTGTGGGTGTTGTTGTTATTTCTGTCTATCTAAGTGTCTACAGTATGTGATTTTGTGCGTGTGTGTATAGTATGTATAGACTCTACATGTTTTTGTGTGTTGGCTTGACAGGATTAGTGAGAGAGAGAGAGAGAGAGAGAGAGGGAGGGAGAGAGAGAGAGAGAGATAGTAGTAGCAGTGCAGAGAGTGAGAAAGAGTGAGAGAGGAGGGGAGTAGCAGTACAGAGCGATGCCTGGAGGCTCAATCTGTTCCTCACTGAGCTACATCAGTGTTAGAGACGGCGGCTCGGGCCGCGGGGAAGCCTCCACTCGCTCCATCAAACTGTCAGGCAGCCAGCGGAGCTGCACAGGGAGACTCTCAGCTGCCCCCGGGGCCAGTTCAAGTCAACATCCCATTTCCTTGCCTCCTCGCCTAATTTCTCCTACGCCCCGACTTAAATTTCCAATGCCCAGTGTCTGCCGCTGCGGCTCAGCAGCACCGGGCCCGGGGCCATGTCAAAACACTAGGAGGTGGTGAGGGCTGCACAGGCATTCATGTGTGTGTGTCCCGCTTTGAAGGCAAGATAGCAAGCTAGTTACAGTCACACGGTCAGCAGAGACAAGAAGAAGCCGAAGGGAGCTTTATGAAAGACGAGGTGCAAAAGAAAAACATAAATCAGTGTTGGTGTATTTTTTTCCCCTCATTCTCTCTTACCTATGTCCCCATTTTTCTTTCACGACTACATTCATAACGCAGTTGTGTATTCGCTGTCCCTCCAGGTTTCTGGCAGTTTTCTTCTTTCTCTCTGAGCTGAGTAAATGCTCCCCCTTCCCTCGTACATCTGCCATTACTGTCTGTTTTTCCCTCCGCCAAACTACTCCAAGGATCACACCGGCAGCCCGGACTGCTCTGTCACTCCCCCAGCGAGTGCTGAAAGCAAAGGTTGAGGGATTTCTTGTTGGAAAGGACAAGGCGGCCCTTTAATTTAGTGAAGAAGGGGGACAGCTCTTCAAGTTTACCCCCACCACCATCACCATCAATCTGTCTATGCTCCCCCTTCTTCCTCCTTGACCTCACCACATACTTGATGCATGGAAGTGAAACAGCGCTGCCAGGTCCCAGTGCTGTTTACATGGACTCTGGGTAATGTTAAAGTCTGCTTAGTTTGGCCCCAGGTCAGGACTATATCTTTCCTCACCCTGGCTTGATTTACATGGCTCCCGCTGACTCTTCCCTTAAGTGTGTCAGCTCTGAACCAGAGGCCTCTGTGTGTGCGTCTGGCTAATGCAAAGAGCATTTCTCAGAGCTTGTCTTCTTCAATCCTCTTTTACTCTCATTCTCCCGCTGTCCTCTTTCAACGGGTCTCTGTGAACAGAGCTTTTGCTGAGGCCGTCTTTCTGTTTGCACAGCCAACTCCGAGGTCCCAAGCTCAAATATGGTTTTACAAGAGAGCCTGTCTAGGCCTGGTCGATATCATTTCTACCCGGCAGAGCTTTTTCTCTCAATCTCATTCCCTCTGGGCCCTACATCTTCACTTGGATCAATACTTTCCTAATCCAGAGCTCCTAGGCTGACCCAGGGTAATCAGCTGACTTCCCATGCTGCCTGCTGGTGAGGTCAGGGGTCAAATGGCTGTATGGATTTGATCCTGTGATCAAATCACTTTGCTAGGTGGTGCTTTCAGATACAGCTTGTAGGGTCAAGAGCAATCACTTGCCTTTTTCTCTCTCGGTGGTTGCGCTGAATGCAGTGGGACTATGTTAGCCACGTTAGCCCTAATATTTATAAAGCACCGCATGTCAAGTTCAGCACTTGTATGTTTACACAGGTTAGCACACGTGCGCACAAACTTTGTAGTGACTCATGGCTTTCTGAGTTTGTTTCAGAGAGGCTGAGGATGCAACAAAGCATCCCGTTGATAAATTATGAAAGCTGAGTCGCAGGGAGGCTTCACCCATCAGGATAAGGCCAAAGAGACTTACAGATGTCCCACTGATGTTTTGGGCCTGGCAGGAGGTCCCATAGCGAGACCCGAGGCTCTGCTTCCGCGGCCTATCAGAGTGGTCACGGCGCCTACGTACCCACACCTCATCCCAGCATCCACAGGAGGGAAATTGCAGGAGGAAATTGGTGTTGTTTCACCAGTATCCAACACTGCTTTGGTCCTCGACTATCTAAATGGACCATTACCCCCTCTGTGTGCGCTCACTCTGGGAGATCTGGGTTTGTCAGTACTCTCTCCCTCACAATCAGGGGTATCTCAGTCTATGTCCCCAGAGGGATGTCTTCTAAACGGAAGCCATTTTTCTCGTCAGTGCATTGTTGACTTGTTCACGTAGACAAGGGATTGAGTGTAGCTGTTGTTTCACTCTGTTCAATCAGGGACTTTGTGGCCTCTCTTCAAGTAATGTTTTTTCTCCTCAGCCCAGTCACCAGAATAAAATGTTCTGCCGTTTACAATTCTGCAAAACCACGGATATGTTTAGATTTGTATGTGTCATATGTAACATGCCACAGCACTTTCTCAACCCATGTATGTAAGCTTACTGTCAGCTAACCGAGAGAGAGCCGTCAAGCCAGAGACAGCATTTCAAAGTTTCTAAGTGTGAAACCGGTGGATATTTTTAACGAGATGTTTGGACATTTTCCAGCCGTGTTTGTGGCAACAAAACTGGATATATTTGGTGAGCCGCTGCGACACTTCCAGCTGTTTGTGGCAACGAAACTGCGAATTTTAAGTCACAACTCAACTTTTCCCAACCTTTACTAGATTTTTTTTTGTGCGTAAAAATGACCAGTCCATACTCACAGTGTATAGCCAGCAAAGAATTTAAAATTTAACCTAAAGTTACATTAAGTTGCCACACAATGAAATGTTAAGTTGGAACATAACTGCTGTTTGCAGTAATGTACATTGACATTAAGTTTTATCCTGACAACTGGGTTACACTCATCACGTTGTTGATTGAAGACATTCAATCACAGCTACAAAGCAACCTAAATATTGTCGTTGTCATATCCCAAACTGATCAATTCAGTCGTTGCAATGTTGTTTTGGAAGTACTATGATAAAACAGTTGTCAATAGTGTGAAAGTTGTTCACACTCTTTCTCTGAATTTTCCTTCCATACATCAGAACATGATCTGGTGGCTTGGAATGAATATGAAACAGCCAGGAACGCTTTCATCAAAAATGTTGTTGTGAAGCACAAATACTTTTCAGCATATTCTTTTATTTCCTTGCTTTTTTATACATTTTTGTCTATTATTTTATTTATTTATCTTTGTATTTTGAGGAGGAACCGACAGTGACACATAAACGCCAGCAGCTCAGGCAGCTCTTGTTTTGCCTATTTTTTCCACATTTCTTGCAGCGAGTACAGGGTTGCGATCAGTATTCAGACAGACAGTCGTTGACGCCTTGCCAGCATTTGCGTAGCCGGGCAAGTTCCTCCTCTGTTCCTCTCTCTATCTCTGAGGCAGAATTCATGGCAGACTGTCCTCCGAGTGTGACAAGTGGAACTGTGTGATTAATTTGGCCAGTCGTTTTAATGTGCTCCGGGATGCACGACGCTTATTGTCTTCCCCTTGCACGTCTATCGGAATCTGCCAGAGAAAATGTCCAGGAGAATCGAGACATCCATCCCTCCCTCCCTCTCTCTGTTTTTTTTTTTCCTTCTCTTCTTGCTCCTCTCTTCTCAGCCCTGCCACATTTCAGGGCTGAGCTACGGGGTCGTCATGGGGGCCAGCCCAGGTCGAGGCCTGGCTCCAACCAGGGCCGCTGGCGGAATAAATCTCCTGTCTCTGAAGTGTTGAAAGCTGTGTAAATGTCAAACGCATCCGTCTGATGTGCTGGCTGAGGGGGGAGGGGGGTTTGGAGAGGAGGTGGGATGCTGGGAGGGAGGGTTGTGGATGAGCCATCCACTGAAGCTAGTCCCCCGTTACCCTTCGTAGCTGGCGGTTGCCAGGTGCAGATGTTGCTGCTTGCTCCCTGCCTCCGAAGAGCCAGCCAGTATCTTTTTTTGTTGTTTTTTTTGTGTTCCCTTAGTTATTTATTTTTTTTGGGAGGGGGTTGGGTTGTTTGGTTTGTGAACATCTATGAGAGACACAAACCTCCCGGGGCTTGGCTCCTGTCAGGCAGCTTAGTGAGCTGCATATCTCTACGATTTTAACAAAGTCCCCCCTGACCACCAGACGTGCTGTTGAGGGAGCTTTCTGTTTGGGCTTGAGGATTTGCATTTTTCACCATTTGGTTATTTTTCATGTAGGGGCCTCATTGAAAATCTTTTTTAGCCGGTGTAGATATTCAAAGAAGCATGGGGTGCTAAATGACGTGGCCCTCTTCTCACACCCACGCACTTACAAACATGAGCCAATCTTGTACTTTTATAGGCTCATTGTATTCTTTTCTTTGACTCAGCCAAGTGCAATAGCCCAACAGGGCAATCGCATACAATACCGACAAAAACTGCTCTAACGCTACCTCCATCCGTCCATCCCTTCATCTCTATAGCATCCCCCCTGCCTGTTCTTGCTGTTGTTTTGTTCCCCCTTTCCACCTGCCTCTCTCTCCCCTGCTGGGCTGTGTCTCTCTCTGTCTCCGTCTGAGCCATGGCTAGTATTCCTCTTTACGCTCTGCTGCAGTGCATGCTTCTTGTAAAAGGATGAGCACCATGCTGTGCTCTTTTGATATTATTTTTCCTCCTCGCCAGCTCCAGCCTTGTGAGGCCTCATCTCTAGTGTCGCGGCTACCGCTGCAACAACAAGGCCAAGCATGCACCCGGGGAATAGACCGAACCAGTTGTTCATCTACATCACCTTGGGTTTAAACTCGGTCCCCGGTAATAGAGAGCAACTCACAGCCGCTGTGAGATGGAAGTCATCCGTTCAGCCGCATGCTAAGAATACATTTACACCGCTTTCCTGGGGGTAGGGCGAAGTTGGAGATTGGATCAATTTTCTTCCTTTTTTTTTTTTTTCCCGTGGATGTAAGATGGACGGAAAACACTGTTTTGAATGTAATTCCTTTCAGATAAAATGCCAAAGTGCAGAAGTGAGGCGAAAAATGGCTGGTGATTACAGGTCTTGATGTGGCGCTAGCAGAAATGGCTGACAATTAATTTGTCCCCGAATCCTTAGTCTGAATGGGGAATTGATTGACAAGAAGCCTAAGCCACTTTCTCTTGCTAATGCTTTGCACTCTGTAATGAAGGTCTGTAAAGCCCAGAAATGAGGGTGTGCAAACATTCCCCCGGAGAAAAGAAGACATGCTGCATAGAAATGTGGCCAATATTCCTCATTCTCCATTCCAAGTACACATGGGCATGCACGTGCTGGTTAATACTAAATAGTTCTATTTTTCTCATTTTATTATTAGTGGTCATTACCTAGTATGGGCCATTTTCCCTTATTTTAGAGCAAGTAATCAACATGGTTTTATAAACGTGTACAACAAAAGCACAAACGTATTTTTGTTTGGCATTTTTGGAATATCACTCTAATACAAATAACCGCACTTTCAAACGTATTTACACGAGCACAATACAAGGAACGGGGACATTTTTCAACATCAGGATTGCGAGGCAGCCTTCGTTTGCTTTCACATTTATTTCCTTAATGCTTTTGAAACGATAAACAACAATCACTTCAGCGAATAGAGAGCCACATATTGAACATATCATTTCACTGTATTTATCCTCCAATAGGTCCAGGTTGTTTGTCAGTGTCTTGTATAAGAATGCCTCAGTAGGAAACAATAGGAGCTCATGCATGTCTTTGAGTCTTTATTCCGGAGATAGAGATGCAAACACGACAATAACGTAACTCCTAAGGGGTTGAGCCACAATGTTTTTCATGTAAAGCTTCTGCCAGCGAGGACTCCTGCTGTATCCCTTGTCAGAGCACGATGAATCACAGAGCATGGAAGCCCCCCTCCGACTCTCCTCTCCTGAGAGATCTTGGCCACTGAGCCCTCGCACTGATTACTCTCGTTACTTAATTATACATTTGGACCCACCGCACTCGTAACAAAGGGCCGCTGTGCCTCCATTGACCCAGCTCCCTCCTCATTGTGCCCGGCTCTGAAAGGGAGTCAAACAAAATAAAGAGGGTCCACTTAAATATGTTGCCACAGGAACTTAATTGACAGATTGATGGCGTTTTTTCACCGGGGGCCCTCTCCCTCTCTATGTGGCTCTCCGCTTGAATTGCTCTGCTCCTCGTGTATCCTGCTGTGAGGTCCAGTGGGACCGGCCTGCGGCTCGACCACTCCTTTTTCCACAACTTCACTCTCTATTGTCCCCCGGGCGGAGAGTTACCAGCCAGGAGCGTTTAGAGACAACTCAGTGTGAGAAACAGAAGCAAGGACATTGTGATTTGAGTTAAGGAATGTGGTTTATGATAACCATAAAAAAAATATTTCAGCCGGCAGGATAAGATGTGTGTTATGATCACAGAGGAAACTATCCATTGTGAGCCAGGTTTATTGATTTAATTTTAACCTCACACATTATTTCACCAAAGTGAATAAAAAATGTCTGTATTGGTCTGAGTTGAATCCTTTTTCTTTATCATCCGCTATACAAATGCAGTCCATTTTTCATTGAAAAATAGTTTTCTGTCTGTGAGAATGTCAGGAATGAAAGGCTCTGGCACTCTGTTTGTCAGTTACAAGGCCTGACTTTCTCTTTTTCTTGTTTTTTTTTTACTAAGGCAGCACCTCTTCTAAAGATATATAAGCCCGTTCATTTCATATTTCAAAGGTAGATTGACTTGACTGGTGAATATTTGAAGTGTTAATGAAAAAACGATTTCACTTCTTGACTGAACAGATGGTGATTTGGCCTTTGGCTTTGCCAGACAAGGCAAATTTCAGAATACAACCTCCCTTATTATTTAGTTCCTTTATCCTCAGTAGAAGTCTGACATACAAATTAAAGACTGCTTTGTCACAAGGTGGGTTCCAAATACCACACTTAATAGCTGCTGCGTTTGAGTATTCAAAGAGCCTGAGCTCTCTCTGTCCTTGAGATACTATCGTCCAATTTTAAAGCACTCTTAAAAGGTTAAATGACAAGCTGCAGCTGAATGCAAAGTCAGTGAACAGGCTGTTTATAATAGAACCCGGTAGCGTATAGTGTTATTCATTTTTTTCATCTCTTGTAAATTTACAGATTTGAATTTGCAGCAGAAACAGCAGAATGGCGTTCAGTGCGGCTGTGCTGCTTTTCAGACATGAAAAACTCCCTTAGATTACCACACTCTCCTTTCCCTCTTCATCCTCTGCCGTTTGCGCTGAAAGCTGTCAGTGAATGAGCGGTTGCACACAAAAATAACATCTGCACTGATTATGGGCTACTGGGGGGAGCCAAATGAATAATTCCTTATATTTCATGTGTCTGTCTCTTTTCTGTTACAGTGTGACAGCGAGAGTGACATTGACGACAAGGTAAGACTGCTTTTCCTGTGTTTATTCACCCGCCACATGAAGTGGCTCAGAGTTGTGAATAACAAATTTGAGCTCTCAACTAAAAGGAGGGAGACAGTGATAGTGTGTTGTTAGCAAAAAAAAGATGAGGGGGGAACAAAACAAAAAAAAAACACTCCACCAGTCCCACCACTGTTGATCACCTGCATCTTACAGAGCAAGAAAGTGACAAGAAATTCAGCAGCACAAGAAGAAGCTGTTTTTCACTGTTACTTCTCTGTTTCGTGATGTAAAAAGAGGTGGCGTTTATAATATGTGGATTACTGAATATGTCTTGAGTATGCCTTCTAGCCTAGATCATAGTGAATGCTTCTATTTTGCGGGGCACACACTGTATCACCTCTATTTGAGGGCAAGAGAGAGAGAGCAAATCATATCTCCACCTTATGCCTCTTATTTATTCATTTTAGTTTTACATTTGAGCGTTTTGCGATGATGATGATCCTCAAAAATTGAGGTTAAAGTTGATTCACAAAGTAAATTAGGATCTGTTTCATATGGTGCCCTTTTATTTCTTTAAAAGTGCAGTTTGTAGGATATGGCCACAGTTTTGATGTTATGTCACAGATGTGTCTACAATGGCAATTTTGTGCTGAAGTTTGCATGCTTACCAGCCAGCCCTGGCCTGTCCTGTCTCATAACACCACTTTGTGCTTCCAGAGGGATTTGTCCGGTAGTATATTAGCTGTAGTTATAGCCGGGAAATGTTTGTGAGTTTGCCACATTTCAAAAATCTCTAGTGTAATAGATAAAGGAAAAGAAACTTGCTAAATGTTAAGAAAGGAAATATTCTCACACCTATACAAACAAAACACAAACAAAATAAAACTTGACAACGCAATCTTGGTTCGCCCTTCAACAATCACCTCTGGTTTGATCAAAATAAACCGTCAGTTCACCGAGAGAGGTGTAAAAATATCCCAGCTCTACACACCGTTTTCCTCCGCTGATAATGCTCAACACTGAGCCCGATTCCATCACCCATGGTTCCAATGGGTCCACTAGTTGCACAGCTTACTGAGCTAGCTAGTGTATTGAGCGGCAGTTAGCAGTCACTCTGGTGGTATACTGCCCCCTATTTGTTTGGATGACCTTTGACTGGTAGCTGGTTTTTACACATTCCACCTCTACATTTTCTTTAAAAGGTTTAAAAAGTTTTACTAACAGTGGCTAAATGTCATTTGAATGCAATTTGTATTTTTCTTTAAAAGGCTCAAATGTTAACCACAAACATAGAAAACGAGCTAACATCATCAACAACCTGGCGTGCCCTTTAAAAAAAACCTGCATGTTATTTGAGCAGTGACATCATCAAGTTTTAACCATTCGACAGTTTGACAGATGTAGTCTATCAGTTTCACTTCTGTGTATTTGTTTATCCCCGACTCAGAGGTGGTTGTCTGATGGCAGCCACCTGGTTACAAGATGAAACGCCTTTGGGGAACCTCACGCATTCTAATTCCTCCACAGTTTAGCAATTACTCCCTGGTAAATGAATGAGATAGCATGCCTAATCTCCTGTAAGCTTAGCTCCCAGTTCTGTGGAAATGTCTGCCGCTCTCCCTATAAATAATACATTGATAGCAGGCCCAATTTGCATTAACTGTAGCCTGGCAAGTCAATAGGCTTTTATCTCTTCATTGAAGCGAGAAGGAACCGAGGGCGCTAGCTAGTTGACACGACAGAGAGACGTAGCAGGCCTGTCAGTCTCCATACGGCTCCCTGGCATCACTGTGGGGGGGCAGAGAGGGAAGTAAAGTTGGAGGGAAGCTCTCGGAGTGTTTCCTTTTCAGGGTTTCGTTTTCCTTTCCTGCTCAATCAGTTACTCGAGACTTGTAACAGTGTCACAAATTTTGACATAAAATACATAAAAGTTTGATGGTAGGATATTGAACAACACAGCTGAAGGAAAGAGAAGAGGAAAAACAAGCAATGCTGTGTACAAACTCAGCGGTGTTGCCATGTTGTTGGTTGGGTGTCAGCCTCTGTCTGCTCAGTAAAATAGCTCCATATTTGGCGTTTGGCACCACTTGTGTCAGCCAGTTTAGGTGGACTGGGATACAGTTCAAGATATGGTGGGCTATTAGACACGCTGCCAATTTTTCAGCTGTCTGATTGTTGAATTTTGTACCAGTTGTTACACAGTGCGCTGTCAAGAGACAGACTGCAGCTTCTCCAGTTCAGGCTTTTTTCTGTTTTCATTCACTTGTCATGATGTAGTGTGTTAGCTTTAACAAATGCAATTTGTAGATGTATTATTGGCTCATTTAAATTAGTACTAAATGCAGTCAGTGAATACAACTATTTATTTTAATACCTAAATCTTTAATGTCAATCCAAAATACTGTTAATGAATAATGGTTAGCAAGAAGAGTTGTAACCAAGGTTACAGTCATGTCATCAGGTATCTTGGCTTGTGTAAAACTTTTGAGTTTCACTCCCTGATCCTTTACTCACTTTTTCATGTCTCTTCGAGCTTTGGATTCAGTTCTTAGTTTTCACTCTCAGTTCTTACTCTTGGTATTGAGGGAAGTGAGCTTGGTGCTTAAAGGAGAGGTTAACATTGTTTCATGTCTTTCTTAAAACAGTACTGATGTGTGCCCTGAACCAACAAGAACCAAATGCTCTTTCAATGTATATTTGAGCATGGCAGTATTGTTTTATGATTGACTTTAAAACATGTGAACACATCCTTAGAAAAGAAAGATAAAGACGTAAAATATCCATATGTTATCTCTGAAATCGCTACTGCCATGCTTGAAACTGCATGGCATTTTTGTACAAACTACAGATAAGTTAGACTTGTACGTTTCATACATATTAAAACAAAATTCCAATAATAAGCATCATATCACCTTCTCATTACATCTATATGAGCTGACTTTCATGTCGGGGGGAGGAGGGGATGGTGGTGGCATGACATCTAGGTGAGACGGCGGCTAAAAGAGAGATCAGAGTTTGAGCTGGCGGTCAACATTTGTAAGGGTCAAACCAATGGATATGTTTGACGAGAAGTTTTTGACAATATTTTTAAACATAGCCCTTCCAGCCGTGTTTTTGGCAAGAGAATCCGCCAAGCCAAAATATGATTATTGCCTAACCAAGTAGTTTTTCTACCTTGACTTAGCCTGCGCACAAGTTTCAACTTATCTGTTGTTTGCAGAAACATGAGACATGGACAATGAATGTAAATACTTGACAGCAAAGCAATAGATATTTCAAACTTCTTACAAAGAATAGAGGCCTAAAGGTAGGTATTGATACTTTCCGTTGCTCTAATGATGTTAATGTTCATTTCCCAAAAGCAGATTTGTTGAGCAAAGCAAAAACTTTCATTCATGGCCAACAGGAAATAGAACTAAATGGCAGCATATTTCAAAACAAGTGTCAGTGTTGTGGACTCTTTGAAAATACACTGTTTATGTACAAATGTTTGCCAAGAGCACAAGAACTAAAGAACATCTGGACAAAGGCTAAAGCACTGCAGACCTTTCTTCCTTTCCTCTGAAACATCATCAAGTTGATGAGAGTTGTGAATCATGCATAGCAAATTGCTGACAAAAGACGAAGACTGGGAGAAGAACACTTTGACAGGCCATCACCAAAAGCAGGAAGGAAAAAAAAAACGATGGTGTAAAAATCGGGTTTCACGAGGAGAAAGACAAACACTGTCATTTGTAATTGCCCACACTCAGGATAACTCGACAGCGATAATTTTCTGCAACGTTTTGCCGAAACAGGTGCCAGCTCCTCTCGTATCTCTCCAATGAAAACAAAGACTCCTTTCACATCAGATTACGAGCCACCTGAACACCCACATTGTCAGGATTT
Source organism: Diplodus puntazzo (assembly GCA_963678695.2). NCBI lineage: Eukaryota > Metazoa > Chordata > Actinopteri > Spariformes > Sparidae > Diplodus > Diplodus puntazzo. The sequence goes on along the minus strand of OZ023159.1, from coordinate 16,051,308 downwards.
CACAGATTAACTTAATTAGAATATTGCTTCCAGGTGTGCCCCCAGGGTGCAATCAGTTACACTGTATTTGAATAAAACTGACGAGTTGCTGCCACAGCAAAGTCAGTTTAGATTGCTGCGCCTTGTGAAGCTCGCCTGTATCAAAGCGGTCCCTGAGCTTGCATGCGGTGATGTGTTTCCAGAACATGTCAGACTTGAATTCTACGGAGATTGCCGGGTCACCCCCAGTTCAGCGCGAGGCTGCTGCGAGGGGGTATCTTTATGTAGATTGCCGCAGCCTTGAAGAAACAAGCAATCAGAATCTGGGCATTGTGTTCTCATCATCGTCGTTTCTTCTTGGGAGGGCATTTGTCTGACGTCCGGGATTACATGATGTTTGACAATGGCATGTATTCGATGCTGGTTCTTTAAAAAAACAACAAAAAAAAACAGCTTCGACCTTGAATAGCCGAGCTTATGCGTGCACCACAGGGGAAAACCCACATCCTGGAGTTAAGGATTCCTTATGGAGAATGTATTTCTCGCTGCCTTTTATATTAATAAAGCACCGCTAAGACTGTTTGCGTATTAACCGTGCTAAATTAGATGTTTCTGAAGGACCAAACCACATGTTGGGTAAATTGCTTGGCAATACAGGGACTATTTGTATTCAAGTCTGTTTGAGGCCATGTTATGGAACGTCGTTCATTCTTTATTCTCGATCCAAATACTTTGAGCCACTTAAAGTCCCTGTGTGACTGTCAGTTGATTAGAATGTACTTAGATGCCCAAGAACACGTGGTAGCTGTTTAGTGCTGTGAAAAAACATTTGTTGAGTGAATGGTTGGGCTTGTGCGAGGGTGACATCTGCAATAAGAAGATGCCACGAGGACAGTAATTTGGTATAATGAGATTTGTTATTTTGCATAAATCCTGGTTATATGTTTAGCTTATTTTGAATGTTTATCCGGGTCAGCTCTGTGAATTATGTGATAAATGTTTCAAGTGTTCCATGTTTGTTGTTTCATTTCTGGTCATAAGTGAAGCAGTTTGTTTTGTTTTTCTTCTTCATTGTGATGCTCTTTTGTCGCACATTTTAACTTTTTATCAAAGAAATTGCAGCATCTGTGATTTAGACTACATCTGGCCCTCATCAGTTTCTTAACACCAAGTATCATTCAAAGTCTCCAACCACGATAATATCCTCTCAGCCCTCCTGCTCCACCTTCAATCTATCGGCCAACCAATCCTGTCAATCTCTGACATGTCGGAGATACTCCAAGTCAAGACGATCATTTTCTGTCATTGGAGAGGCAGGGAAAGAAATAAAGTGGGATTTATCCCGTCTCAGTTTGTTCATGCACTCTCGTGAAGTGTCATCCTATCTCCGTTAGGCCCCACTTTGCCATCCACGCTGGCTCCTCCAATTTCCTCTGTATTCTTTCTCCTGTGCAAATAACACAGTGGCTGTCTGTCTGTGCGCGAAACGTTAGCATGAGCCGTCTGATATTCTCTGCAGCTCTTAACACAGTGGCCTCGTGTCAGGTGCGTTACCGCTGCCGCCGCATCGCCGTAGCCACAGTGGAGGACACCCGGGTCGGCTAATTCTATTTGGTCCTATTTGCCGAGCAGTCACTCAGCAGAAAGTGTATCTGTCTCCGGGGTAGTCTCCAAGGACCATTACCACATCCTGTCTATGAGCTCTTTTATGGCTCCGGTGTACTCATCTGCCAGGGCAGAGCACAGGCTCTGATTGACACATTAATTCCTCTTCTACCCGCTTATCTTCCCGCTGTGTGCAGAATGAATGCCATATCACCGCGTCGGAACGTCTCTACCGGCTTATCAGTAATGGCTCGTCAGCTAATGGTATCCTCCCAGCTGATGTATTGGGGAGGGGTATGCCCCTGTGAAGTTAGCAGTGTAACAAAAAACAAGCCTGCTGCGGGGATTTGAGACATATCCGTTAACACCACCACTACCTTCACCACTCTAACCTTCCTCAAATCTCATCCTCCTCTGGTATTTCCCCTTTTTTTATTCACTGCCTGCTCTCTATCTGTTTCTAGTGTCTTCCCCTCTGCCGCCATCTTGGAAAAAAGGATAATAATATATATTCATATAGGTACATTGCCCCTCCCACATACCCCTCCCCCACCCCCCGCTGTTCTGCAAGACTCAGATTGGTCTCCAAGAGTCATCATATTCAATAACAAACAGGCCACCTACCAGGCCGCTGACAACCTTAACATTTTTTTATGGATGGGAAAAATGGGCCGGCTTAATGTTTCGACACAAGTGATCATCCGTCCTCATCTCTTTAATGAAATTAGATTAAGTGCACCTGGGAAAGAGCTGAGAAAGCAGAATGCCTCGCCACCTCCTTTAATCTAAAACCAATTTGCCAGTAATATTCCTTTCCCCCCCCAGCTTTGGGATTCGCCGGCCCTGATTCAAAATGGAGGAGGAACGAGATGAGACCAGAGCTGACTGGTTGCATTCAGCTCCCCACAGGCACTGTGAAATTAGACCTGACACCGGCAACACAGGCCTTAATATGGAGATGTCATTTTTCTCCACTCGCTTTTGTCTTTCTCTCTCCCTCCCTCATCCTCTCATTCTTTTTCCGCTTTTTCTGTCCCTTCCTCCATCCAACGCAGTTTGAACTTTCTAGCAAAGCCTGATGGTTAAACAGAACACAAAGGGGAAAGTAGGAGGTAACACTGTGCAACGTGAAAGATCCAAAGAAACATTCTCCTTTTATTTCGATAATGTTTGGTTGTAAGGCCTCCAGTAAGTTTTCAGGGTTAAGGTTAAGATTGGAGTAACGCCATAATCAGCTTTTTCAGAAAAAAATAATAATGGCTTCCAGCTTTGTAGATCGGCCAGAAATAAACATCTCATGATGTTCCTCACATCTCTTTATTACCATGAAGCTGGAAACATTTATCTCTTTAATTTATATTGAGCTGTTTGCCACGTGCATTCCCGCTCAACTCCAGCTCATGTGTGCTCTGCAGGCAAATGTTTTAAGTTTTTTTTTTTCTTTTTTTTCTTTTTTTTTGCGGTCGTCAAGCGATACATCTGTTGTGCATTTGGCGCACAAGTATGCGGTGATCAGCGAGCACACTTGGATTTGTCTCCAAAGTGAAGAAGGATGCCCTTAGTGTTAGCAGAATGTGTTTGTGTACAAGCTGGGAGGGAAGTGAGTGTAAGGGCACGCTCAGCGGTGAAAGCCCGCCCCAGTGTATGTTGGGAGGAAGAGGCGTGATGACAGAGAAAAACTTGAAGCTTCTGCAGGGCAGGCCAACAGACACAGCACACTGACATCAGCAAAGACGGCCTGTCACTAGCAATGCATGTCATACGGCGACGCAGGGACAGTCAACATGGCTGTGGCGTCATTGATGTGGCACCCAATAGCCCGATCCACATTCCTCCTTAAAGGTTAGCACTGATGTTGGCATTGAGGATGAAAATAGAAGGGTTGTGGTGAGCACAACCACGCAGAGACCACTCAGAACAGGAGAGGTGTGAAAACATAACATGGCATCAAAACTGTAATCTTCTTTCACTTACTGCCTCCTCTCAGCGAAGCTGTTTGTGTTGGCAGAGAGTGTTAATAGAAGAAATAGTCATCCCTTTGTTCCATTAAAACCATAACACACACCCTGCCCCTCCGTTTCTTAAACGCCCGGCGCTCTGCGAACTCTCTGGGAAAATCTTGTCACCGCTCAGCCGCGTTCAACAGCTTGTGATCATTGTTATTGAAGGACTTATTGTTGCCTCGATGAACACCAGGGTTCAGTGTGTGTTTTTCCTCCACCTCAACCAGATCCATTTTTAGAGGTGGTTTACCTCAAACACTGTTTTTTTCTCACCTGAGAGCCCTGGTCCTGTAATAGGAGAGTTTTCAGCTGCAGCCAGGTAAAACGCTCGATTGCACAATTTTCTGCAAGAGATCTCGTCAGTTCAATGATACAGTGATAGAGAAAGCATGGCATGTCGTATCAACAAGACAAGTGGTGAAGTATTACACCAGCTGCGGTGTTACATCTATCTGCTACAGTATATACCTGCAGGATACTGTCAATGCTGTGTTTTTCAGACTTGCATGTTTTTTGATGGACCCGATGTTAAAATTTGAATCATAGAAATCCAAATGAAAGTACACATCTGCTTTCTTTCTTGCAGTTTATCAATATCTCCAATATGAAAATGGGATAAGATTGCTGTATAATTTTAAGAGGGCTGCAGCTTTTATTGGTTGCATAACTCCATCTACCTCTCAACATAATTAGATCACAAGACATAAAAACCTGCTTAATGTTATTAACCTGAAGTCACTTTATAAGTAATATGTTTTGAATGATGCAATCTTACCACGGTGAATGCACAACCACTCGATAGCAAGTAAAGCGTAACACATAGCCCAGGGAGAAATACCCATGCAGTTGTGGCACAGAGATTGAAGCAGCCAGCTAAACTGACTAACCTCGTGTTCAGTTTGTTCACTGTGCGCCAAAGCAGCATTGAGCAGAATTCAATGTTTTTCAAGTGGCCTGTGTTTGAATAACAATCCAAGCACAATATACATTTTTCCACATGAGTAATAAAAGTTAAATCAACTCCATATTGGGTGCAGATGTTCTGTGGAGAGAGAAAAAAGACGCAAATGTTTTTGTGTACGTGGATGTAAGATTTGAGTGTTTCTGATCGTGCATAAACATAATGTCTAAGTGGGTTTTTATTCAATAAACATAGTTGGACTGTAATTACTTGCACATTTCTGCTGGCTAGAAATGCAAGACAGACTTTGTGTGCGTTCAGAGCTGGCGCACCAAGACTCGTGTCTGTCCCAGCGTTGGCTTGTCTGCACAAGGCTTCCTAATTCAAGACGACTTGCTTTTCCTCCACAACAAATGGCACATGCAATCAAGGATAAATATAGAATTCCCTGTTGTTATTAGGAATCAGTGCCATCGTGGATAATGTTTCCCTGAAGAAGGGCTGCTTCCTCTCAGGCCAGGAATACATCAGTAAATGGAGCTTAGGCCCACTGTGGCTGTGAAAAGAATGTTTACAAAGCATCTATTCCCTTCTCAGACAAAGAGGCCAGTCAGCAAAGTAGTACCCCAGTCATATTTTTTGTAGAGATATTACAAGGAAAACCAACCGACATTAATCATGAAGTCATAGGCCTTTGTTATTTCTTCTCTGTGTTTTGTCTCCGCTTACCAATTATTTCCTACTGAAGCCAAGTTACACGACCTTGCATCTTTATGGAAGGGATCGTCTGCAGCCCTCATAATGGTGATGATGGACAGTAAAGGAAGTGGGCACTGAGGCTGAGCTGCTCTCCCACCCACTGAGAGAAACATATTCCATCTTTCTTTAGCTAACCACTTGAGCATCTCCGAATCAATCTAAACACTCAGATGCCTGTGGATGGGCTGGCGACTGCCAGACCTCAAGCCCTGCAGGCCCTCGCGTCACTCGGGCTCTGGAGGGAACTTTCCGTGGGCGAATGTGTATGTGATGTGGAAAGCCGAGAACCCCGGAGAGCACGCTGAGATCAGGCCCAAACACACACAGGGGCCAGCTGCCTTCAATTAAGCCCCAGCCACTGCAGTCCCTTATGCACAAAACCAGCCTGCTTTGATCTGAACCAGCTAAGGAAGAAGGTACACGGCTTGCAAGATTACAGGAGAAAAAAATTATTATTGTATCAAAAGGTGCGCCCATAAAAGTTAATGGGGGGATTTTTAGGCTCAGGGGAAGAGGGAAGCAGGTATTAACGATGGCTGTCACTCATGTTCATTTGCAAGTTATTTTCCCTTTGCCTGTTCACTGAGCTTTAATTAGTGGACACACCTGGCCTCTCTTCGAAGTTAACCACAGAACTCTTCCTGCCACTCTATTTTTTATGGGCACTGAAGACCAATGCTGAGTCATGCGGGGCACATTGGCACAATCACAGCTGATATGCTTGTCAGTTTTGGGCAAAGAGATACAGCAGCTCTTGGATATGTATGAGGTTCAGAGCCACAGACAGAGACCGGCATTATAACTGTCTCTGTGCCAAGCGCCACAGACGCAGGCGGCACGGGCATCCATTAAATTAATTTGACTTCATTAGTGCAGACCTGCTAGGCCCGGGGTGCCCATAGAGATGCCAGGGGGTGGGAGGTAGGGGGTGGTGGTTGAGTGGCATCAGCCGCTGTGCTCTGAGGAGAGCGAACACATGGCACTGACAGGCGGAATATGGCCCCAGTTCTTACACCGGGACGCCTGCCAAACAAAGGCAACATGCGTCACTGGCTTTAGGGGAGCTCAATCAACACCCGGTCGGAGCATTAACGCCATGCGCGCCGTGCCACATCACTTGGGAGGCCACGGGTCACTGGGCAGCCCGCTAGTCATGCGTGTGCACACCGCGAATATGGCAGCATGATATGATACAGAGTCACTGCCTGCAGGTTGACCTCCTGCCATCACCTTTGTGTCTGCTGCCAGAAGCGCTCATGTTATTAGATTACAATGGTCACATTTATCTCCAGCTAATGGCTTATAACAATGATAATGTCACAGCAGTGTTTAACTAAGTCATGTTTGTTGTCATTAGTTTTGGCATGCTAAATAATGTTCGATACTCATATTTAAAACTACAGAGATGTTTTGTTTTAACTCTTTTGGTGTTTTATAATATTTTCAGCCCAGTTGCATTCAGCCACCAAGCCACTGACTTGGCATTCTCGTTATTCCTTTTTGTTTCGGGAGGCGTGTCCAGTCACTTAACTGGAGCCTGCATTTTCCATGGTAACAGGGTGCTAATCAATGCGTATCCTTCATTAATGAAGAGCTAGGTTCGCGACTTATCGAGTAAATACCACTGACACTATTATTATCGCTCATCCCACTCAGCCAATGCTCTAAAACCCTGAAAGTGCAGCTAGTCCGTCAGTTATTATGGTACTCTGTGGCTTGTTAGAGCATCAGAAGTATTACCCATAATCTTTTCCCCAGTGACCTCCTTGGAAACTCATATTCTATCCTCCACCAACAATTAATGCAGCTGAACACCCGTCTTTGTTTTGTCCATGTAGAAACTAGCTAGCCAAGCGACAATTGAAGTGAGGCAGCCGTTGTCATGAATACAGGCCATCTCTTGTATTCCAAACACAGATGCAGGTATGATGGGATGAGTGCCAATTGAAGAATTAAGTTTGCCATCATGGTTAAGTTAGTATAAGCTGTTAGGTCTGAGATATGATAGGACATAGCTAGAATTTACGAATACAATACGAATGGACATGCAGCTAGGACATTGTTCTGTACTGAGGCCCCACTAACATAGCAGCACTTGTAACCTGCAACCTATCAGTCCCAAGCCTGCTTCTGTGACCTCAAGGCAACTGCTGCCCACTTCTGGAGCTCTGCTGGGAGTAGTGCACCTGATAAATGTGAAAATAAATAAATAATGGGAGGCATTAAGTCCGGATAGTACTGGAAGGTAGCCTGAGGGTGGTAAGTGTTATGTCTGACAGCAGCGAACACTTTGATCAGAGAGCCCCGTCTGAAGATCGCTTCCACATCTGCACAGGGGGAACGAGCTGTAAACTGCCAAGAAGCATTTTAATGACAGTTGGATTATAAAATGAAAGAGGGCTCCAGATGGCAGGCAGTGCAGCGGCTGCGGTTCAGGGGGGAGGCTGTTTAAACTGCTTTTTTATTGATAAAATATGGGGTGAAAAATTGCGCGGAGCTTATTAGGCGTCCTGCTGTGATGTTGCTCAGCTGGCCAAGCTGTTCACTGTGGCCCCCGTCCAAACATGCCTCCATAAATTTTTAGCAGTACCTTTAAATCTGTAAGATCCCTGCTTGTTAAGTTCGCCCTGGCTCACCAAAATCCCCCACACCGTATTTGTCCTTTGAAAGACTTGCTTGTGTCCTTTTTTTTTTTCCATTTTGACCGGCTGGATGATGAAAGAGATGTTAGTAGCTCAGCATAGACTGAAGGAGGTTGGGGGGGGGGTTCCCCGCATAGCGTGCTCATTATCAACCGCCAAGAACCAGAGTTTAGCCCTTAAACAACTTAATTCCTGCATGATTTTCATTAGCTTTACTCTCTTAGTGATAAAATGAGACCAGCCTGATGAATTCAAGACGCTGCGGCAGTGCTTTACAGCTAGAGTGTATTGTTCGAGGCAGAAATCGCCAGCTGGGCATTGACATTAAGTAACTGGCTGCAATAGTGACCGTAAGAGAGGAACAGTTGAACTAAGTACGAATCAATGCCCAAGATAAAGCCCAGATTGCATGAATAGTAATGTGCACAGAAATATTAGAGAGGTCCCATTAGGAAAGTATAGTGGATAGTGGAAAGACAAGGGCTCGTTCAGTAATGAATTCCCTTTCAGAGGTGCTACCTTAAGGCTTTATAAATGTGCATGTTGAATCAAAGTCAGGATGATTCATTGGTGGGAAAAGCATGATAATTACAGTTATGTTGGTTAAATCAGATTGTCACCGTTTGAATAAGTGTCTCCTAGTTAATGTTACCTTACGCTAAATTGGTCTGGTGCACATCTTTGATCGGGAGCTCAAATTGAATTTGCTTGAGATGTTAGTGGGCCTGATTCAAAAGCGCGGGGGGGGGGGGAATCATGGTCCCAATAAAAGACATCAGTGAAAGCAATCTCGACTCCATCAAAATCTATACATGTCACATGTATGCTTTTCTCTCCGCAGAGTGGGCTCCCGTCGGCTAGACGTGCTGTCAGCCATGCTCTCACTACTAATTTAAAATCAATTTAAGCTGATAGGGTGGTTGACTAAAACGCTGTCATAATGGCCGAGCAAAAATGGACGCCTGTATTTTTTTCCCCCACCTTCAGAAAACGGGCAGCCCCAATTTCTATTCCATAACCACCACTTGAAGGCTGACCCGCCGTGCCCCCATTCCACCCGAGCACATCAAAGACAATTACTGTCGACATCACATCAGCTCACAACTCTTGGTTTGCCTGTTTGTCTGGTTATTTGACTTAAAGCTGCCGTCTCCCACCCGGGGAAGGTCCCCTCCCATCTGCCCACCCTTATGGGTTTACGCACACACACGCACATACACACACATTCTTGCATCCCCTTCCAGCTCAAAGAAGAGCGACAGGCAGCCGACAGCCTAATGGACTAATTTGTAATTGCGAATGAGTAAAAGCTGAGTTGTTGGACGTGTTATAATTTGACAGAGTGGCAGCTCTGAGCCGGACAATGAGGCTTCAACAGCACATCCTCCTTCCTCTCCTTCAAATGCTTTCTTTCTTTCCCTCCGTGGAGAATAGTCGGAAAGGAAGGTGATGGCAGAGATGCTCTCGGCACATTCTGCCTCTCAAAGCTCCTGGCTCTGTCATATTCCTTTTCTTTTTACCCAGCCCCCCTCCCTTTCTACCTTCACATGGATCCCATAGGATAGAATAGGGAAAGTATCTCAGAGCATTCTGATGCGTTTGAAGTGCAGGACAGATGGGAGGCTCGAGGGACTGTAAAAAATGAATCGAGGCTAGTAATAGGAGAGATGTTTTGAATCCTCTCCCCCATAAGTTATTTATCAGGGGCCCTTAGTGGTGGAGGAAGACTTCAGAGTGCTCCCTTAATGTAGCATCTGATGACTAGTAGGGGGCTGTTCCAGGAAGTACTGCTGTAAAACAGGAGGGGAACATTAGCAGGGAAGTCTCTCAGGGCCCCAGCAAAGGAGAGGAACAACATGGAGGGCGGCTCTTTCCCAGCATGCAACAGAGGACAAAGATGAGAGGTGTACAAGAAGATGTCCCGGAGCCCCCTACCAGCCAGTGATATCACTCGAGATACAGAGCAAGACGTTCTGTACTACGATTCCCACCATGTTAGGCATGATTCAGCAGACAAGGTACTTCAAATAGCTGTGAAAGTAAATACGACAAAGCAGAAGCACATGAACAGAAGGCAGCGCCTGTTGGTTACTCCAGTCGTCATTTACGTTGTGACTCCCAGACCATGTCTAAAACATTTCTATTTTTATTTTGAATTAGCGGCTTTATTACAAGATGTGTAAAAGAAAAAGTAACAACCAGAGCAGCCAAGTGAACAATCCAAATTAGGCTGGACAAGCTTGACAATAAGAGACATGGCGACGCCAAACCCATTCGCTAGGTGCTACAGTTTTTATTCAATTTTTTTTTCTCTTGGAGTCAGGCAGTTTAGCTTCAACAGCAAGGACCAGTCTGCTGTACATAATAGGACAGCAAAACAGTGTGAATCAAGGCCAAGTAGTTCCGGTCTCAGTGAAAGCAAGAGATCTTTACAGGCTAACGATAATTTATGTAATCTTAAACAAAAATCGGAAATCAACCTATCCGAACTTTTTCAAAATCTTTTTAATGTTGCGGAGGTGGGAAACCTGGCTGACGTTGGTGATCTGAGATTAGGCTTGTTCATTTTGATGTAATGTTAGCTAACAATTATGAAATGTTAGTCGTTAGATAGCTAGTCTTCGGTTTTGGGGACAGAATAAACCAAATGCCTTCCACACCGTCAGGTTACCGAGGTACAGGTTCCCAAACAACACTTTTAAATTGTCTTCTTAACTTGATTTTCTTTTCCAACATAGACAAACCGTGCACATAGCCCATTTAAGTTTAAAAGGAAATTGGAAAGTTTACCAAGGTTCATCCAGGCACCAAGCTTACTCAACTATTATTGGAAAAAATGGTCTTGACTTTAGGGGAGTCAATTAACTCAGATAATTCAACGAGAGGGCACTAAATTTGTAATCTATCTCTTTCGACACAGACGCCAAACTTGACTTTCTTTGGAGGATGGACTTTTAAAAAGCTGTGATTTTTAATGCAACAGCGAGCACCAGCATTGACAGATTAAAACTAATGATTAAAAAATCTCCACTGCCACAAATTTGACATATTTTGGTTTTGCCCTAAACTTGTGTTCTTGGCAGGTTAAGCTTAAAGCATGGTGTTCTTAAATTGTCCTTCAATATAGGGCGTGATAACAACGGATCAGTCCGAAGTGATGAAAATAGGGTTAGTATTTTGAGACAATAAATCCAGTAAATATGCTAATACATGTTTTTCTCTTTTACATGTCTTATTTTGAATCTCAAAAGAATCAACAACAATGACTAAATATATAAACTATATATAAACTAAAATCAAATGTTCCCAATCCCTCAAATGTCAATATTTTTTTTTAATTATCAATATGCATCACATCTATAATGTTAGCTGTGAGCTTCAGTAACTGACTAATTTCTAATTTTAAGGACCGGAAAGCGAGACATGGGTCTCACCACCTTGAAACTGTGTACACATGCGATCACAGTAATGGGCCGAGCCAACCAGGGAAGTCTCTGATCACAGGAGACTAATGGCCTCTGAACTGATCACTGAGGCTAATAAAGACCAGCTAACGACATAGTTGCTTCGTTTGTGCTAATTGCTCTCCCTGGACCTCCGCCGTGGCCCGTGTCTCCCGAGCATCTGTCACCCGCCATATTCCTCGACACAGCTCAGACCCTGGCCTCAGCCTCAAAGCCGGGCACCCCGCCAAAAACAATTGTCCTCTGGTGTCCTTTTAATACGGTCAGGTGTAAAAGAACATTGTGTAGGTATATTGTTTGTTTTGCCAGATTTACATGTTGGTAATACTGAACTTGTCCAGGTGCGGATAATGAGCTCAAATCTAGATAGTCTTTATATAATTCAACAACAGTATTGTACTGTCTAATGCTATTATTATTATTATTGACATCAATATTGACTTTATTTATAACCTCTGGAGACCATGCATTGTTTTATGATTTAGCCAGTGTCGTAGGCATACGCACTCAGCCTAAGCAAATCAATGCTCTGTGTACAGCTAAAACAATATTACTGCCAATAAAAACATGCAAGGAATGCTTGGCCTTGTGAAAATAGTGGGAAAATGAAGTCACAAAGAAGAATGCCAATGATAGCATCCACATTTGAGCAAATGTGTGAGCCTTCTTCGAGTGGTTAACTATGAGTATCTAAAGGTCAGTTTTTTCTGCAAAGCTGAATCCACAATCCTAATTCAGTCATCACATCATTGATCAAGATGCACTGGACTGAATCCTGGTGAAGTACCCAGTGTGTAAGGGTCGCTTTCAACGTGACCAAAATCAAATTAATCGGAATTTATCTTATTTACATTCACGGAATTCTAACATGTCTACATGTTTAATCATTGCCGTTCATCTGAGAATGTCTGTCGTATGACACAGTTGTCTGTGCTTCGCTTTTGGCACATCGTTTTCCGGGCTGTCATGTTGATAAAGGTGATCTGGATGAGAGAGAGAGAGACATTGACAGTGGTTAGTGAGCTGCTGTTTCAGACGCAGGTGTGGCACTATGCTCAGGTATCAGGGCTGGGGAGCAGGTGTGAAGGATTGGCTTGTCGTGGTCCAATTTCATCAGAAGTGTTCTGCTTGAGTTCATTAAGCAAGTCGAGAAACGTTTAGCACATTTTGAGAACCAGCCATGCAAATCACACTTTGCAGCTGCCAGTATTTATAGATTTTTTGAGAATAAACCGTGCCGAAAATTGCTTATTAGAAATATTTTTTTCTATGAATGAATCACTAATCATCAATAAACACTATGCTGTATAGAGTAAAAGTGTGACAGTATCCATACAATAGACAGACCATTCGTCAAAGTCATCATTTTTTGACAGCATTATCATCTGATATTATGGTAAATACTGAAAATATGGGCAAACGTGTAGTTGGTGTGATATTCCACCCATAATCTAATGAGTGTTGCAGTAACTAGTCAGCAAGGTTCAATATTATTTTACCTTTGTAAAAATGACACTACTGACAATTGCTTCGTGCACCTACAATACACAGTCTGGCTCTTAAAGTTGGACACATCAGCAAAATCAAATCCATAAATAACAGACAATTTTAGGATTAGGTACATTTTTATAGGGAGGCAAGGAGGCACCTATATTTTTCATTGTGCAGAACATGTGATGCAGATGCAGCAGTGGCCATTTTGAAGCACTGACGCGTGGTGCGGAATTACAATGGGCAACAATTTGCATATCATTTCATGTTCGGGATATTAGATTAATGGCTTGTGACTGGTGTGATGAATACTAATTTAGCCTTAAATCATGTCACTGTTCAGACATCACCAGCCTGCCCAACAGGCAGCAGAGCAGCTGAGCAGCCAGACATTTTATAAGGTCAGCTAACTTCCCTAGCAAAGCTCCTCCTGTTCCTCATTCGTTCTAGCCGGTTTGAGCACTTGTTGTAAATGTTTGCTATTCCAGGGACTGTTGGATTCACTGTGTAGGATATATGGGCCCACCACAGGGGTTAATGCTGTCTCCATTTACCCCAGCAGACAGTAAAATCTGCTGATAGAGTCAAGCCGAGAGTAATGGCAAAACTGGGCCTGATGAAAATCATAAATGTAATGGTGTCTCAACCCCTCCCCCCAGTGGCCCCAGTTTGACTCCCAGCGTGTTGGTCCGTGGCGCTGGCAGCTTTTGTGGCCGCGGGGCCTAATGATGTTACTGTTGTGTGAAAAGGCTACGGAGATAGGTAGGAAAGCAGAGTATCGTGCAGTGTTTTAATGTCATCATGGTGTTTTGATTTACCCCAACTGGTAGTGTAGTGAAACAACATTGAGGGCATGGTGCCCAAAATTCAGACACAGTTTGAATAGAATCTGAATACAGAAGCACGCATGTTTTGATGCTTTACTATCAGTGGCACTGTACGCTAAAATGTAAAGAAAGAAAAAATTAGAGGCATGGCATCGCCCAGTTCAAAGCCAGGCAGCTGAAGACGCAGCATCTCATCAGTACAGGGTCATTAAAAATTACTCGAGTGTACCTCAATAATTATAGGAAAGGGTTTTGAATCAACTCATGTTTTACTGGTTTTCCCTAATGAGCACTTAGACTGATAAATATTCACATTGGTTTGACAATAAAAAAAAGCCATTATGAGCCAGTATAAGACGCTGCTATTGAACTATAACCATACTGTATTGGCTCACATTGTATGGCTCTCTGTGGTGCAGTAAAGCCTGACTGTAGATTCAAAAATATAGTGATAATCTCTTTTTTTTTTTTATTTTATTCAATTGCATACAGCCATAATATCCATTTTGTATGAAATTCTTAATGCTATGCTGAAACACTCATTTTATCAGTATGAAGATTTTTTTTTTGTGTACGCAGGAGACCGTGTGTGTGTGTCACTTCATACATTCTCCTGAGAGAAGATGGCTAGCCAGGAGTATGGAGGGAGGAGGTGGGAGGATGTCCAGAGGGAGCTGTTTGATTGATGTGTTTTGGGGGTAGAGGACGGTGGAGGGGGGTGAGTAGTTTTGACGATGAGGAAGGGATGGGAGCTTGATGGGACTCCGCGGCAGGAGGGAGGTAGGGCTCTTAGATGGGGGAGGAGGGGATGGGAGCTTTAACAAGCCCTAGATTGTTAGTGACAGGCAGATACTTCAACACTTAAAGTAGAAGGTTTGATTTAATCACAGAGCTGTCATTTGTTATTTGTCTGGCTTGCTCCACCGAGGCCACGGCTGATCAACTGCCTGGTCCCAAGAGAGCCCTTTTTCCCCCTGTAATGTCTAAATCCCCTGCACAAATTACAGGCCTGCACCACCTCCCATCCCCACCCCGCCACTCCCCCTCCCCGCTTCCATCCTGCCATGTTGAGGCCGGAGTGGGGGGGGGGGGGGGGGGGGGGGGGGGGGCAAGACAGGTACTGGGAGAGAGAGAGCGCGGGATGGAATGGCCTGAGGGCCACTAAAGATCATTAATAGGACTGTCAGAGAGGTTGCCAGTTGGTTAGTGTCTCATAAATAAGAAATGAGCTCCTCCCTCCTCGCCCATTCGAGTTCATTAATAATGCCTGCTGTGGCTATTTTGTTGCATCGCACTTTGCGGGGAGGAGAGAGCATAATCGAGAAGTATTCGGGGATACAGGGCCTCACTTCTCTGCTGCCACTGGTAACCCAATAGGACGGCTTTTCCAAATTAGCAATGAGTTCCCAACATCAGAGAGCAGAGTCAATTAATCCCACAACCAGGGAGAACTATCTAAGGGATTGTTGACAATAATGGAAAGGATGAGATAGACGTAAGGAAAAGCCCCATCCAGGCTGTCTCACTATGACTATTAAAAGGGACAGTTCACCCCAAAATCAGAAATACATATTTTTCCCCTTTGATGATTGGTTCATACTCTGTGAGTTGGGTTGGTTGTTAAAGAGAGAGAGAAAGGAATCAGGTTCAGAGGGGTCACCCTCCAGGTAAAACCATTGCCTTTTAATTAGGGTGAAAGGATATGATTCTTTTATATAGGCCAGGGACCTGGGCACTGTTGAGGCTGATAGTAGTCAATGCCGCTCATTAGCCCTCCCTCCCGCTCTCCGCTCTCGACATGGCTCCATCTGAGAAGGCAAAGATAAAAGGCTCAGCCAGGTCACAAATGACAGTAGGGTTTCTGAGTTTCTGCTCTATATACTTGCTATTACTATTTCCACTCCTCTCATTCCTTCTTTCCCTCCATTTAAACCCCTCACTTGTTTTGGTCACCAGCATAAAGAGACCCTCTGCTTGTTATGGATTACCTCTCCAAGTTGAGCTACTCTAACGCACAGGTTATGGTACATTTGCTGCTGTATCTTAGATTCCAATCAGCTGACGGATAGAAATGAAAAGGATAAATATCGCTACTGCTTTCAAAAAACCTGAAAAGTAAACTGGTTCTCCCAGTGATGGCACTACAATAGAAGGAAACAAGGTGACATATTTTTTACAGATTGCTCTTGGAAGCGGCAGCATCAGTTGCAACAAAAGCAATTGTACTTTTTGACCAGCTTTTCTTTCTTGCTTGTGCCTTTGGTCTGTTGGCGAGTCCTGGGTTTACGACCCCCTGTGTCTTCTCAATGCAAAGAGATGTGAGTTCTGGTTGTTTTTAGACATTAAACACAGTCTTGTGACTGACATGGGAAAGGGAGCGAAGGCCTGACAGAGAGAATAACGGGAGGCCAGCAGCCAGAGAGCCATGATGTATGATTTTGTTCCTCCGTCTTTCCTGTTCCTGATTAGGGGCCTTTAAACCATGATCGATCGGCCCTCAGACCGGCCTCAAATCAAAGGCAGATACTGTATGTGCTGAGTGAGAGGGAAACACATGGAGGCATAAGAAACCAGTGGCTTTGAGGTGCACAGCAAGAGGTTGATTCACTTTGTGCAGGCCAGCTAGGGAATAGGATGACACAGAGGGGGTCGCGAAGTGATGAAAGACCATGGCAGAGACTTACAAGCTGATGGGTAGAAATGCATGTCTGCACTCCCTGTCGGTACATGCACAGCTACAAATATAGATAAGCCTGACCTCTATCAACTCCTCCTGTCTGTTTTGTGTTATGCTGTTGTTGACCTTGACGGTGCAGGTCATGTCTCAGAACAACAAGAAGGAGGCTCTATCTGACCCAGATGCTCAAACTCCCCATCCTTCAGTTCCCCACATTTTCCTTCACCTCATCCAGTCCGTCTGCATTTCCTCCGACACCTCCCCTCCTCACAGCCTCCATCCACTTGAGATGAGCCCCGGTCTTTAAGAGATGAACGCACTGCAAACAATTTACGATGCCTTTCTAAGGAAGTCAGATCTTTTCTCCATACCTCGGGGACCTTTTTGTCTCCCCCTCTCTCTTTTGCGGCGCTGCCAAAAGAACATTCTGATATGTAATCTCTGGCTGGAGGAATGGCAGACAGACAGACACATGTGCACAGCGCACATTTGTTTTCCTGCTCTTGACCTACGATCGACTGTAGAGCTGCGGAGAGAGAGAGAGCAAGAGAAAGGCTGCCTTACAACAGATGGTTCTCCTTAAGGAGCTGAGATGAAACTCTTTGTGTTACAAGTGCTCTTTGGTCTTTTTTGAGACTCCAATCGGTTCAGGCTCCCCTGCTGGGCTTCGTTCCAATGTGCTGAGGCCAAATGAGTGCATAGACATGCATACACATACACACACAGTTGGGTATCTGATGAATGGTCTCACCTGTCTTTTTGCTTTAAGCTATGAGCTATTGAACAAACCGAGTTCCAGTCAAGGCTAGTAAATTGTCCTTGGCATTGTTCTGCAATCAGACTGGAATTATGGGCCTTGTCATTCAACATTTTAATGTAGAGGACTATATATGGGGTACCATGAATTTCCTTAACAATTCAATGTAACACAGATCAGAGGGAAACAATTGGCCAATACGCAAATGGACAATAAGTCATTCATGTGGCTGCAAGTAATGGAAATTTGTTCTAATTGTAATAAAGCACATATAACGATTTTTTTCACATGCATCCGGGTCATCCAATGCAAGGCAAGTAACCTTCTTTAATGGAAGCAGATATGTTCAAAGAATTAGAGACAGGCTACGGAGTAATCCACTATTGTTATTAGGTTGCTCTAATGAATGATCACTGCACACGTCTCACCCAGCAGCTTGTTAAGACTGATGTCTGGAGCCTTCCAACAGATTGATGTTGAATCTGAATAGGAAATGGAGTGCGTCTAGCAGCCGAGGCCTGTCTCAGAAGTGTGGGGGGGGCATTGGGGGGAGAGGAGCGATTGCATCCCCAGCAGAGTGATGGCATCACTTCTAAAAAGCGCACACGCTCGTGACAAGTAAACTGAAATCATCATTGATGTTATTTATTTTCAAATGTTCCCCGCTTGACAGGCGACATCTTGTTCGGCGAACATCCCAAGGGAGGCCGCGGTGCTCAGTGCTTCTCGGCTCCATCACGCGCAGACAGCCGTTCGGTGCTGACACCAAAGCAGTGGGACTCACTAGAGACTTGCTCTGGAATTTGTCACAATCCTGCACCACACGAAGAAAACACGAATGCACTCAGCTCCTTGTTTACACACATCCAGATCTGTCGCGATGCTTGTCTCCCACCTCAGCATCTGCCACCACACTAGAAAACAAGAGATTGTTTGCCTGGGAAAAAAAAAAAAGAAAGTCCGTTAAAGATTAGACATTTTTTTGTGCTAGATGAATGTCAACAAAAGTTTAATCTGTGGAAAGGAAGAGTGCGGCAAATGCCAACGCACCGACTTCCTGTCTGTGTCTGATGTAGACACATGGAATTCAGGAGTAAAATGATATGTCTGTCAAAACAAAAATATTCAAATATTTTTCAAAAGCAAAATCTAATCAGGGTAAATTGTTGTTATTAATCATACTTTAACCAAATATTGACTAATGACCAACACTAATTGCTGCATGTTATGTTAAGATCCATTTAATTACTCCATTTTTCCAAAGATAGTGCAAGGTTTCCTTTGCCAGTTTTCCACTGTAATCCATCACGAACACCATAGTCGCAGTTCCAACTACACAGTTCCATGCTACTAACAACGTGAGCCTGCCAGCCGTGCCTATCTCAGCACAGTCAGGCTCGGTATCCGTGTGTATGTACGTGTGCTTGCACGTTTGTGTGTCTTTGGTAGCCTGGCCCATCCATTCATGTGTACATGGCCTCATTATCAGTCAGTAGCTGTCTGAGCTCAAGGGAGGCAGTGCAGATGAAGAAGCGAGCATGGCGGTGGGCAGGTAAACCAGCCATGAGCCAACACCAGAGCCCAGATCCCCCCGGCACAGCTCTGCTAAAGGAGTCCATTTGTCAAATATGCCTCCACCGAGGCCCGCCAGGGAGTACATTACTGGCTGGGGCCCCTGCAGGGATCAGTCCTCTGACTCCCAGCCACACTCACTCACCAGGCTGGCCGCCCAAGGTGCTTCCTACAGTCAGCAGTGACCAGCCCCCAGCCTGCACTCATTCGATTGGCTCATTAATAAAACAGCCCCCACCCGAGAGCAGAGGACATGCTCCAATGCTCTGGACATCGGTCTCTCCACCTAATGGGCCAGCCGGGAGAGGCCTTTGTCTGCACCCGACTCCCTCACATCCTTCAACGTGTCAGACAAGACAATGCAAGGAAGGATGGAGGGCTTTGACTGCGTAAAGCCCAGATCATGTTGTATGTGAGCCCGGGCTGGAGCTCAGTATTCACCGTAGACCTCAATGTGTCTTCAGTCTGGACAAGTGCCTCAGCTTTGCTCCATCAATCCCACTTAGCCTCACTTGGCCGAACCGCCTCGATTGTGTCTACTCTCAAAATGATTATGGACTGGCTTGTATGTGTCATCACCATAAAACTGTCTACGCATTCTGCACTGATTTGTACAACTCTTGCACCTCCTCCTACTTTGTTTAACCCAGACAGTATGAATTTGGCTCGTTATTCTCTTTCTCTCCCTCTTCCTGTGTTGCGGGTTGAGCTCAGATAGAAGCTGCTCGGATTCACAGCTGGGCTCCTGGGGAAGAAACAAGAGTTTTGTTTGTGTTGTTATAGGATGTAAATCTAACAAGAGAGGTGGAGATCGAGCACTAAGGCTTATGGATCCCTCAGGGGTCTTACTGAGCCCCTCACTAAATAAATCTGAATTGAAAATACATATGGAGCTGTAAAGCGTTCGCATAAAGGAGCACTTGTTCTCCTCGAGGAGAGTATCAGATTTACTGACTCCACAGTCTGTCTACTGGATTCCACCCTCAGCACATTAACAGGGGGGAGACATGCGAGAGACACAGTGAGTGTACATAAAGTCCATAGACGGAAATGTTTTTGTGATGTATCAAGCCAGAGCCTGGCAGAAGCAGCTTTGCTTTGATACTCATTTTTGTACCTCTGCGTGAGGTGGCGGTCTGCACTTTCTGGAACCCGATAGCTAGCTCTAAAATGAAACCTCCAGGGGACCTCAACCTGGGGCTGTTTAGAGAGCAATTTAGTTACCGCTATTACCATAGATATCTACTTCCTGTTCGGCGGGGAAGAGAGAGACAAGTGGAAAGTGCAAAATTGGTGCCATAATATCGCCAGACACAACTCAGGGGGAGAGGTGGCTCGCCTCAATTATTAGCTTAAGGAAACAGTCCAGAGATTTATGAAAATCCCCAGGTGACTTAGAACAGCTCTAGTCACTTCCATATGTGACCCTAAGGGTGAGTGGTTGACAGGGCCCTTCCAGGCCGATTAGGCTCTCAAGCCCTAGCTGAGAGGCCTGCCTTGTTGGCAGCTGGGGGCCAGGGGAGCGTAGCCTCTTGAGCTCAATTGGTAAAGATCACAGATGTAGAGGCCCAATGAGGGCAGCCAGTTGCTGGGTCGCCGCAGCAAGGGAGGCCCTCCTCCTTGACACTGGGTTTACTGTTACCCTCAGTCCCTTGAAGAGGAAATAACAGAGGCGCCAATTAAAGCTTTAAGACATTAAATAAAAACCCTCTGTTGTTTCCTTTAAAACAGCCCAGTTAATGCTTGTTTGTCTTTACGATGGAACCCCAGTCAGCTGCCATCGCTCTGCTTTCTATTAAAGAGAGATCGAGTGGTTTTGTGTCGAGGTTTTTTTCTCCCTCCCTCCTGCCACAGTCTTACCCCTGCTTTCCAGCTTGTGGCTTGATTGCTGTATAAACAACCATTTTTATTGCTGAAATACATACTGTTAGAGGGGAGGAAGTCCTGCTTTTGTAGACTTTTGAGGTAGTAAACAGCTTACCTCTGTGAGCATCTGCAGGCCATAATAAGTACACTGTGTGTACTGTTTAAGTGATTTTGCCAATCAGAATACATTCACAAAGCAAAAGGCTTTCCCTGATGGAAGTCTCATGATGACCCATGAGACATCCTGATGTTTGAAGGTTTTGTTTTCACGTCGAGATGAAATGAAAGATGCCTTTTCAGCCCTTTAACATCACATCTCCAGTCATATCCTGTGTCTGTTTCATAATATATGCCAACAAAAATACAAAAATGAATTAATTTCTTTGTATTTCCGTATCAAAATCCAATCATGTTTTCTTTCTGCAAAAAAAACCTACGATGTGTGCTTACATAGGCTTGAACCAACCAATTTCCACCATTGATAATTTGAAAGCCACCGATCAATACATCTTTGTTTTTAAGCAGCACAGAGCTAGGATTCTTTAGATCACTAGCGAGCAACAGCATGGTACAACGGTGTGTCTTCAGGGGCTTGCTGCCTAAAAAGGATTTTCACGGTGGACTATATGGAGCGCACAAAGGGCATCGTCATTCTCCCTCACGAATACTGCTGTCCCCTCGGTATACATTGTCCGTCATCCAAACATTACATCCCACCTGACCATCTACTTGGATATATGTCACAATGCGGAAGCCAGATACTCTCACAATGATGTTTCAACGTGACTTTAATAATCAAGCCAATCCAGCAAACAGATACACCTACATTTCTATTTCAAATTAAAGAGGCATTAAGGCAGAGAATAGTAAAGAACTTTAAGTTGCATTAAATCTAGAGTAGATCCCAACTGAAACTCTGGAATCCTCCCAAAGTCTAATCAAATCTTTTGTGCTTTATATACAGTTACAGTGGTTAGCTCTCTTTATTTATTTTGTGATCTAATCTTTATTCTACCAAAGATGTGTTTCTATAGCTGCTCAATAAGATGTCTGCTGTTTCTACTATTTTTCTCCTTTCCTGTGTACGTCATTGCACTCTAATGCAGTGCAGCATGCATGCACTTAGTTTGGGGATTTCTGTGTTATTGAATTTAGATAACCTGTTAAGTCTTAGTGGACAGAGTTGCATTATCGTGTTTTGCCTATGTGTGAGGGAAAGGAAAGAAATCAAATGAATTGCATTTATTTCATGTTTGAACACCAAGCACAGTGGAATTCTTTGAGTTTGGACATCAGTTCGTGGAATGAAGCTCGGGCAAAGCAGGAAGTTATGATCGACACCCCTGCAGTGGCTCTATAAAGGCGCAGTGGAACAAAGGAACAAAAGACCAATATGAAACTGATGTCAAAGGCTCTCGGCTTCTGTCTCTGGAGCTGTATTGGTGTAATTAGCGAGGAAGGCCCTTGCCCTTGCGCCAGGCTTCTATCAACCCCGCATCCCCACTGGGGTCTGGCATGAGGAGGGCCAGGGCAGCTCACTGGGGGAACTGAAGGAGTGGTCGTTCAGAGTATGTCCCGAGGGAGGACAGGGTTAGATGTCATGGCAGGCCTGTGGCCAGATGAACGAGGGAGCGGTGATGCAAAGAGGCTTTTCTGGCATCATGACTGAGCTCCCTGAGCTAAAGTGCCTAATCCATATTACATGCACAAAGGCCCCACAGATTAGCAGACATCTTCATCAAAATGAATTAAAACTTATCAATTTGGAGGAGGCATATAAGTGTAGAGAGAAAGCGGGCTTTTACCCAGAACTGCTGAGAAGACATTTCCCTCTAAGGTTCTTTATAGGTTAAGATATTCAGGCTGAGCACCTTAACCTCTGATGTGGAAGCCATTAGTTTGGAGGGCAAGGGTCTCCTGGCTAAGAATATGGGATTTAGGGTACTGACACACACAATTATGGGCTAAAATGGAAACCATCTGACTGGTGTTAATGTCTTAACTCATTTGTGGTGACTCTTTTCCACACTGGCTGAGGTCTGATAGCTAGGCTAGCAGTAAAATGTGTTTCTTGTCTCTGTGTTTCCTCCCAAAGCACTCACATACGAACTCAATACTGAGTAATAACATGGCCTCAGGCATGGCCTGAGTTGGACTGTACTTTATATAATAATGAGCTGTGATTGAATAAAGACAATTTACTGTTGATGTGCTGTAAATGGTTGAAATCTAATTTCAGTAATTTTCTTGGTCTCTTCATCATTAATTTGTCATTAGCTGGATGATATTCCAGTGGACGCCTCATGCTTCCAGTATAAAGGGGCTATTATTCAGTGAAATGCCAAACAAATACAACAAGGATATTGTGTGGAGAGTGGCATGATGAAAAGAGGGATTCACAAGCTTGATTTGTTGGTTAATTCAAGTGCAAGAGGTTCATCCGTGTGGTGTCAGAAACTTCTGAAATGGCAGCAATATTCCAGCCGAGCTCCTTTGAAGTTTTTACACCGGTTCCGTCGTTGGCTTGGTTTGGCAGCAGTCAGATCCACAGTTCACCTGAGTGCAATTAGCTGACTTGTGGTTTGTTTACTGTGAGTTTTCCAGGTAGGCTGGAGTTTTAAGAAGCTATGACGTTTGCCACCAGTTCAGTGAAAAGATCTGTGTAAACAGCTGGCGTCTCTTTCCATAATTAAATTTGAAATCCACCGTTGGAAATTTTATTTTGGATGATAATGTGATATTCCTAACTCGATTTAAACTCATTTACTTACTGTTGATTTGTATTTTGCAAGGGGGACTTTTTTTTTTTTTGACGATTTTGCTTGTTTGAGGTTTGTTTCCTGCCCTGAC
Organism: Diplodus puntazzo; assembly: GCA_963678695.2. NCBI lineage: Eukaryota > Metazoa > Chordata > Actinopteri > Spariformes > Sparidae > Diplodus > Diplodus puntazzo. The sequence continues at coordinate 16,027,915 of OZ023159.1, read as the reverse complement.
TTGAGCTATTATTAGATTACTCAGCTTCTGTTGTCTATGCCACATCCAGAAACTAGACAGTTTCATGGACTCTATCATGAGAAAGTCATTGAAAATGTATTATTAGGCAACAGTCCATACACAATATAATAAGTTGAAAGCAACATTTTGTAATCACTTTATGTGAATCAGTAACTTTATCAACCAACCTTGTCTTTGAGCTTCTTTATTAGAAACACTCCTCTCGAAGTCTGAAAATGGGCCAAGGTCACAGTTATCCAGAGAAAGCTGCAGCATATCCTTTTTTTGAGGAAGGAATAGGCTATACACATCGAATGAAGAGCACAATGTTCCTGTTCCATATCCCCTATGACACAAAACTGTGAATCAATAAAACTGCACAGGGCGTAGTTAATCTACCCACCACCATCTTAGCCTCTATTTTGAGCATGAGGGAAGCCGGCAGCCATTTTGTTTTCCTGCTCTCCTGAACGGCTCCTGCGAAAGAAGCAGCCGCCTGTGCATGGAGTTAATTAAGCCATAGTTTTAGAACCATAATTGATTAAATCATAGCGTCAAAATAGAAATTGCGGGGCCCCGGCAGCTGTGTCTTACTGAATTAAAACCAGTGGCATCCTCTGCTGGTGAAAGGATATGTTAATAAGGCTGTGAATGCAATCAGATTGTGTTGTTTTTGTCCTTTTTTCAAGCCTGCGCGCTTCTTTTTTTTTCCTTAACACTTTTCCTCAAGGGGTCTTATTATACACTTCTGTAACACTAGAGAGTTAGTGTGCAACACAGTAGGAAGCCAAAAGACCCTCCCCCAGCGCCCTTAAATCTGTCAAAGCATCTGCCTCATCCACCCTGGCAAATCCTTTGACGTGTGGGGCTAAAGAGCAGGCCTTGTATCATTCATGAATGCTGGTGGATTTCCATATCTGACACTACGCTGACTTACTGCTGGGAGCACTTGTGCCCAAATTCAATCCTCCACAGAGAAACGCGGCAGCATATGGCAACCGTGGAGACGTCGCATGTGCACCACTGCGCTCCAGCACGAGCCGTGAACAATCACGCGCACGCACTCATCCAATTTCTTTTCATCCATTTTTTTTTTTTTTAACACGGAACAATCACAATGTTGCACACATTCGACCACAATCTGAAATTGGAGTTCGCAGGGAAATATATACAGGACTTTATTGGATAGGTACTGTTTGTCCTGTGTGGTTTCCATCATCTCTCTTATTCACGCTCCGTCTTCCTCCTACTCTCTCGCTCTTTTCCCTGGCTGACCCTATCTCTGCAGAGCTATAGTACAAGGGAGGTAATGATGAGCAATGGAGTTATAATGCCAGTTGTTAAACCTCAGGCCGCACAACAAATGTGCTTCAGAGACCCTGCATTTGTCTCTGAATGGATTAGGTCTTTGCTCTGGTAACCCTATATTTAATCTCACTCCAGTCTCTGCTGGCAACTCTGTGTTTCTCATGGCAACAAATATTCTGTCATTTTCTCCTCCTCGCGTCCTTAACCGCTGTTGCACCTGAACTGCCATGGAGTCTTTGTTCGTTTTCGATTATCTGTTATTTTCTGATACAACAGGAATGGGAAGCAAAATACTTATCATCTCCGAGGGTCTGTTATCTGTGCAACTCGGCCGTGATTGTCAGACGTGCATTTAAAACAGCTGGTGGGGTTGTTCCGAGCCGGCACATGGACACCACGGCTCACCTTGCTCTGCCTTACCACCTTTTAAGAGTCCTGCATTGGCTGGAACATTATTCATTTTCCCCAACACCTCTCTGATAGTTATTTCTCCGCACATTGTCATGTGGTAAAGAGCCCGGTAATATTCCGTAATAGGAGGTCAGGTGATGTAGTCAATTTTTTCTTTCTTCTCATGATAATTTTGTGCAGTTGTAATTCATGCCTTTTTGCGCGGCTGTTATGAAATGAGATTCACTTACAGCCCCCAGTGTTGCCCTCTAACGTTGAGTATTTTATTTGACAGCAACAACCTTTGACCACTTGATCAGGTGGTAATGGCATTTCCCTCAATAGTGCCACAGATTACATGGTTATTATTCTCAGAGAGCAGGAGAAGTCATAGAATGTTAATAAAGTGGCACCAGTCTGTATTAAATTATCAATGTGCATGAAAAATTCATCTCCAAACGTCTTTCATACTTTCTGAGTCGGAGCACAATTCACTTTTATCTTGTTAAAGGAGCGGAAATTTTATTACAAGGAAATATAACACTACTTGTTTTTCATTTTCCGTTCCACATCCCAAGCAACGCTTTAGACTTGAGACAGCTCTGATTATTGCGAAACACTTTCAGCGTTTCACGCATAATTTGGTGAGATCTGGTCGTCCTATATGCCGGCTCTGTGACTCTGGAGCCTAGTGACATGGCTGTCCTCTCAGAGCGCAACGCTGCAGTGAAGCATATCAGAGGCTGTTATTGCAGCCACCCTGCTAAGTGCCCATAAATTACTTGCTAATCTCACTTCTCCAATTTCCATGTTTTGTTTTTTTTTGCTTCGTGTAAATTATACCCTGGTGGAGACAAATCAGCAACAAGACCACACAAGACTGCGCCTTCTGTTTTCATGTCTACTAGACAAGAGTGGCAAAGTGTAGTTTTTGCTTCTGTCAATCTTCCGAGCAGCTCAGGAGGATGGAAAATGAAAGCTGTGGGTCCATAAACAATTGTGTATCAAATGCAGGATCTAGTTTGCACATTTTCTCCTGCCAGCACTGTGAAGAAGATAAAGAATGTCAAGGTGACATGTGCATGCTTTTGGAGGGAGAATAAAGACAGCAATGTCCTTGCTGATTCTATCAGTGGGAGCCATTCTTTACCTTGTTCATTGAAAGAGGGAGGTAGTGGGGGAGGAAGGCCGTGAGAGGGTGGGGGTGTAGGAGAATAAAAGCCAGAGAGAGCATAACATCCCTCCTAGAAATGCTAGTCTAACGCAGCACTGTTATCAGCTCCCAACTGCTTTTCTGCCCTGATCGATCTGTGGTGTTGGGCAATGCAAATGGCTGCAGCTAGCCCTGGGTATTCTACCATCAATGGAGAGTAATTATCTTCGGCAACAACCAATATTGGATTGTTAAGCCTCGGGATAAGGTAGCCGGCAGAGCCTTCAAACAGTCACTCACCTCTGTGGGCTTGAAGGCTGATGGATGGATCAGCTGGGACTAGCTGCTGGAGGGGCTCCTGAGGCAAACTAGCAGAGTTACCAGCTCTCATCTCTCTCTGCCCTAGCAGCGTAGCCCTCTGAATCCCAGAGAAAATTCATTTTTAATGTGCCTGGCGGAGGGCGCTTTTTGTTCTACATCGCCTCGATCAATCAGGACGACTTTTCATGTCAAACAGGAACCTCCAGAAACATTTGCCACGAGGGCTTGATGAGCACAACTTTCAAGACGGTTAAAAAAAAAACGGGGAGCTGCCTGACAAGACTTACACATGCAGTAGATTCAGAAATGTGATTTCAAAGAGTTGCAGGCGGCATACAAGTGAAAATCCATTAGCCAGTGCCGGAATTCATTTCTTCCTATAATCCTATAGAGCATTATCATTCGGTATCTTATTCAGTCGCTTGTACATCTCTAGAGCTCATCTATTACCGCAAAGTCCTTTACTTTTAGTTGGGTCTCCTGAGAGTCATTCAAAGTGTCTGGCCTCTGTTCTCAGTAGCACTACTTGTATTCTGGAGTACGCCGGTGCTCCAAATGGATGACCTAGAAATGTTGTCCGTATTGAAAGATGGCAGTCATTGAATAAGGTGCTCATTCTCACATAGTTGGTCTATGCTACTCGAGCCCCCGTAATGAATAAATCATGGGATTCTGCAAGGCACTCTCCGGAAAAGAAATTACAATGTACAGCTGCAGAAATAAAATGGAATAAAACATGGCTGTGTTCCATTTTGGCGGTGACAGCCTATGTTGTGCCTCTCCGCCATCATTACTAGTAATGGCGACGATTCAAAGTAGACATAGCTGTGATGAAAACGTACAGCGTAGTTTCCTTACTCTGGTCAGAGTCGAGTGCCTAGAACCTAGAAATAACATCATAGCCCTGAATTAGCCGAGCTTATAAATTCTATATCATATGAGGCGTTTATCAGTCGAAATAATATTCTATGCTTGCGTCTCAACTGTTTAAAAAATATATATTGTTAATAAGGTCTGAAAACTCTTAGTTACATTAAAAGCATACACTAAATCCCTGCTAGCTTGAATTCTGAATTCAGCTACTGAGCTCATTTGTAGTCTTCAGGCTTTGGTATCTTTCACTCATATCATCTGTAATATTTCCATATTTAAATCATTAAAAATAACTAAACCCTTTGTTGTATGAGGGAAGTCAGCTAACCTGACTTAAGTGTAAATGGATAAGAATACCTTGTCAATGAACTTTTCTGCCTGAGTCACATTAGACAGTTTTTTATTGGCAAAGGTTGTTGTTCTACATTAAAGACAAAAACTCCCATGACCACTCCCTTCTTCACTATGTCGTCAAACCACATATTTTGTTGTCTTTGTTTTGACGGAGAGACCGCTAGCACCAAATGTTACATACTGTGTATTTAAAGGACAGTATTTTCCCCTTGATAAAGTCTCAGTTTCAAAAACAGGGGGATGAATGTCCTTCAAGAAATGTGGCTAATAGCTTCATGTTACATTTGCTCATTATGGTCGAACACTTCCCGTCAACATCCGATGTGGAATAAACATATTCCTGCCTTCACTCCTGGCTTTCGCTCTCAACATAACAGCTTTTACTGTACACGCACCTATTTTAGGAAGCCGTAGAGGGGGGGGGTATTGTATGCCAGATGCTATTTCCACAAGGCAGATATTTGGACCGGGCCTCTAGATCCACTCAGTCAGCGCTGGCTTACCTGAGATTAACTGTTCTCCTGGCCGAGGCTGGCAGCATTAGCGGCCCACTGCTGAATGGATGTGAAGCCGAAAAGCTGGCTGTTAAAGTGCTGAAGGACAGAAAATACACCCAACCTTTTCTCCCAGGGGTGATGTAGTGGTTAGACCCCTACCTTGGGAACTATATGTGGCCTTGCAAGCTTAAGACCGAATCCGACTTGAGCTTCTCCCATGTGTCCATCTCAACTGTCTCCAAAAAATATTTAAGGGGTACCACTGGGAGCTCATTTTTGGAAGTGTTCTAAATCAGAAGTCGCGGGCCGCATGAATGGCGTCTTCCAACAATTTTTCGCAACGGTGATGCGCGCATGGTATTTTTCATGCAAAACCTGGAGAAGGACACTTTTGGAACCATTAAAATGCATACTCTTGCTTGGTTGCTTGAAAAATGTTGTTGACGTTTTCCTTGAAAACCGTGTTTTTTTTCTTTACTGGGATGAAGAGATGAAAGCAGATATTCAATACGACCCCTCGGGGTGATGACGCCTTTGTGGTTAAACATCCATTGTTTCCTTTCCTTGCATCTATGAGCCCAGTTTTCCCAAGACGTCCTGCTGATTCGACATCTGCTTTTCTGTTCTATACATCGTCTTGGAATGTTTCCCAGGTTTACCGTCATGTACGTCCACCCTCCCCGTTTTTTGGTCACTGGCTCTTTTTCAGCTGCTTTCGGTGAGCTGTTATTTTCTAGAATAAACAAAGATCGCAGCCAGTTGGTCGAAGTCTAATTCAGCGGTGTTTAACTGTTCCCCCGTCGAAATCCGAACGCTCCTTTTTACTCTGAGGTTGAGGTTGGTGGGTCGATGTGTTTTTGTGTTTGTGTGTGTACAGCCCTATGTTTTTGAGGGAAGTCTTTAGGCTCGGGGATGACCCTTAATCACAGTCAGCTGGGAAATAATTACAAGTCTTGCATTCCTGACACAAACCCGCAGTGTAGGCCGTAACTCTTATTGTTGTTGCATGCGAGACGGTGCCTTTACCTACGGGGCAAAATGTGTAGATGCCCAGTTTTTGGGATGCATTATTTATCCATCCACAATGCTGTATTTATCATTCTTTATAGAAAAAAAAAAAGGATTTGTTCCACATAACAGAGCCGCCATTCTCTCAGGGGTATCTGTGGAGTATAACACAGCATGGCAGAAAGTAAACACCAATCTTCTACTTGTCTCCAGAAAACTCCACAGGGAGGCGGAGTTGTAAAGGAGCCCCCTTACTCTGCCTTGGCATTGTGCAAGCATGAGCCTCTTTCAACCTGACTTCAATCATGGCTAAGTTAAGCAGGTCATAAGAGTGAACAGGATAACCACAGGGCTAACTTTGTAGGAGACGTCAAAGCTCCCTCCTCCTCCTCTTTAGCCTCCGAGACTTCTCCTCTAAAGTACATTTTAAGAATAACATCTTCACTGTGGAAGAGGAGCAGATAGCCTTGCTGGGTCCGGACTGATGCCAATCCATATTCCCCAGGCTTCTGAGGGGTTTCAGGGAATCCTTACATGCTTGAGGGGTCCATAGGGGGGAAATATTAGACTTTTTAAATGTTTTGCGCACTTTCACATCTCAGTATGCATCGCTGAAGCATGTAGCTTACTGGCATATCTAGTTGGTTATCATTAACATGGATTCAAATTTTTAAAAAAGGAACAAAAAAAATGCTACGAGAAAACATGATATGACTCAGGATGAGGTAATGTTTCCAAGTTTTTTGTTACCACCTTCGATGACTTCCCTCTTCAATCACCGACATACCATCTAATGTTCCAGGAAGTTATGGCGACAGGCGATCAAAAGTGAACTGCACCATTACCTTGAAAAGAAATGACGTTTTTCTTTGAGTTTGAACACCATTGGTGACATTTTGGATAATGTAAAAAAATAAAAGTAAAAATAAAAAAATAATAACAACTCAAAGAAATATGACAAAAATAGCTGTTCTTAGACATTTAATACTGCTGTGTGATGTGTTCTGAATCTGGCTCATGTATAAGATTAATCAAAAAGCATGGTTTAATTAGTGCGCAATACGTTTCCGGTTCGTTTAATGAACTGTAATTAGACAATAGATAACACATTCAGCTCCATTAGTGAAAACAGTACTGTGCTACATAGCTGCTACACTGTTATGAAACATGCAGGATGAAAATATGTTTGCATGCCTGAGTGTAGTCTGTTGGAAGTCCTGGAAATCCGGTTCTAGCGGCCAAAAATAGAACAGACTAAAACAATTAAAGAGTACAGAGGGGATTAAATAGATGAAAAAAAAATCCTGGGTCCATTATTGGGAATAGTGTTAACAAATCAGATCAAGCCCTCGTACATTGATTGCTCTGGTCTCGTCCTGTCCTCATTTTCAACAGCTGCTGCCACACACACACACACACAGACACACACACCCTGGCTGACGCGCAGCACAGCCCAGTCTCTCTCTCTGTTGCGCACGGAGAGCAGGTCGGAGAGGAGCGGAGCGCACTGCGTTTTTCGGGACTTCTCGTCAGACTGAACCGCGCCAGGATCTTGTGGATAACCGTCAGATGATCTCTCCAATGCGCGACAAAGCACCCGCACGGCTCTTGGATATGTATTCCGTCGCGTTTCCCGCCTGAGATCGACGAAACACTTTGGGGGAATCTATTGTGGACGATCTGTCATCGGCGCTTTCGCTATCCGACTTGGAATCCTATGAGCGGTGCTCGACAAAGATCCACTGTGTTCTCTCAAGGACCCCGACTTGATCGCCTCCAGAACTTTGGTGAAGTAAAAGAAACTGAATTTTTCATACCGCTTCCTGAAAGATTCTCGACGCTTTTTTTCTTTCGAGAGACGAAGGGGGGGGGGGAAACATCGCCTCAGTGAAGATTTATTGTTCCGGCAGGTTATTCCGTGCTGAGAGTTTTTTCTCATCGTCTAACATTTGAACAATCCTTTTTTTCTTCCTCTCCAAACTGGATTTAATCCCCAATAAGGCTCGCTTAAATGTCTTTATGAACGCGTGTTCCAGTCTGGTGGATTTGGATATCCTCCGCGGCCGAGCTCAGCGCGTTTGGACTCGGTAAGGTTTCCTCAAATTCCACCGATGCTTTTGTTGCTTTCCTGTTTTTTTTTTTTAAATAATTAATACATTTATCATTTTTCAAGTGTAATATCCTCCGGCGAAGACTTAGATAAATATGCACAATCTTCGTCGAATAGAATCATTGCAATGTTTGAATTTTCGTGTCCATTGTGAGGGATTTCTGCTCTTACAGCCCGTCCCCGCCGGTGTCAGGCGCATTTTCCTCACCATCGAGGCGCCCGCACGTATCGCAGGCAGAGCTGAGATGTAGTGGAGGCACTGAATAACACCCCAACTTATTTTTTATTGTTAAATTTATTATTTTTGTTTTTTATTTTTTGTGTGTGTGTGTGCAAATAATCCTACACGGACGTCTTTGGACTCTGAAACGGATGAAGTTCTAAATCCTGGCGGGTGTTTTGGGGAGGGGGGAAAAAAGCATTTCTATGTATTTTCTGTGAATATCCACATCATGTCTGCACCGCGTGTTTTGACATTTTAATGTAAGGAGGAGAAACTGGAGGTATGTCTTAATCTCCAGTTGCGTAATTCGGCACAACATCCCTGGTTACGCACATCCCTTTTTTATTTACTGCCTTTATTTTTATTTATTTTTTAAACTCCAATCCTTCGCTGTTTTTGTAGGTCGGCGTCTTATTATCGCAGCGCACAATGGGCTATTATCACGCCACCCATTCAATCCGCCACCACGCAGGACATTAACACAGTCTGAGTGTGTCCCGTGTCTGACTTGTACAACCACGGGAGGAGCTGTTTAATTAGGTTTTCTTCCCCCCATCGCGCCCAAGAATCTCAGCCATCAAGGTCAGCCTGGATCACATGTCGCCTGTTAATATTAGTTCAACACTTCGGCGTCTTCTAACACCAGTCCGCCACTTTGTCATGCCCCCGCATCAGCACCAGGCGAAGTGTATTATTGTTTATGAGTCCTTGCCTTTAAGAAGAATGCATTATAACATTGCCATAATAATCCTATAGGGGTTTAGACGCTTGTCCCAGTTGTGAGCTTATCGTGATTTGCCCTACTTTATGCTCTCCCGGGGTATTACTGTAATATTTCCATATATATATATATATAATGTTTTAGTGCCCTCCAGTATCACTGTAACATACCTGCAGTGGTAAGCAGCATGCCTGTGAACATTAGAAGTATCTGACACCGTCTTCTGATTATCACAGTCTCTTCTCTGCGGTTGGATTTTTGTAAAAAGTGGATCCGTTGCACAGTTTTTAAAGCACACTCACTGGTGGAAGTTGCTTGAGAGCGGAAAATAACAAAGAAACGCCATGTGTGTTTTGGTCCATTTCAGATTACGGTTGTTTATTTATGGCAGTCCACTGACAAAATATAGTTTATTTTTTAATTTTTTTGCATCGACCAAAAATGCATTGAATGTATTTAATTCATAAAATGTGGAAATATTATCACTGAGGCCGGTGCTGTTAGCAAAACTCCGAAATTCAGATGGGAAATGTGGCCTAAAATTTTTCCAATTATTCCGGTTTGTATTTGCTAAACGTCCCAAACCTTCTCCCCCCGATAAGACCCACAGAGAAACGTGCCGCCTATACTCATTGTTATGCTTGCCAATCACCAGTCTTTTACTGCGCTGCGGCTCCGGATAGGCTACGTTTGGAAATGTAATTTTGTTCTCATCAGGGCTGCTGCAGAACCAGCAGTGTAACTGATGCGGTCAGTGATGAAGTCTCAATAAAATATTCTCAGTCCATTATCTCTCCTTATTGCCTGTTAGTTCTGCATGTCTTTGGCTTGTAGAGTATATGACATTGTAGCACCAATCACTCTCCAACCTGATACTTCCACCACCTACATATTAAAATATGTATCTTTCTCCGCTCCCCGCCACCTATCTGTAATCTACTGCAGATGGGGCTCTGGAATTAGCTTGCAAAAAACCTCTCTTATTCCTATCTTCAAAAGCCCATTTATCTCTAGCGGAAAGCTGATAAGAGGCAGGCCTGCTTGGCAAATGTGATAAGAGGGTGAAAAATCCTCCAGCTATTTGTAATGTAAGAGTTCAGGCAGATCACAGCTGGGGAAGACATGACAAACCCAGCATCATGAGACTAATGCCTTGTGCCCCCTGAAGCCTGGATACGAGATAGAGGAAGAAATGGAGATTTATTCTGGATGTGTGCATGAACTCAGAAATGGAAAAAAAAAAAAAAAAAGGAAAGAAGAAGCTTAACAGACGTTCAAGAAAAATAGGCAAGCATTTGAATGCAACGCCATGTTCTCAGTAGTGACAACAGTGCCTAAAAGCTTCGGGCATTATCAGTCTGTATTGTAAAGCGGCGCTTCAGGCCGCTAAGCTATTTTAAAAACGTAGTGTTGTCTAGCTTTGAATATGCAACAATCTGTGAAATAACACAGGAGGGGGGAAACAATGTCAGTTAAATATGTTGTTGATGCATTTAGGGTTAAAGCTGTGCTTAGGGAGGAACTATTCGAGAGAAAAAAAAGAGTATTGTAAATCCCAACTGGAACCTGTCTAAAAATGTGGAGCTAATCCAAATTGGCTTATACTCTGAGACTTAAGCTGCCCTCTGTGTGAAAAAACTCCAAGAAAATGGGGAAGTGAGTTGTGCTGTAGAATTGCAAAATAACCCACCACTCTTTCTGCTGACCTTAACTGGTCAGCAGTACTAGAACTGTGCTCAGACAGTGTTTTCCCTTTCTGTGCCTGGTGTTCCCTCCACCAGACAGAGAGCAGGTTCAACCCCTGGTCCTTGAAAATAGTCACCACGCAGCATTAAAACTGATGTTTGTTTGATTTCTGTAGATCCACTGGCAGAGCTTCACCCATGTCACGCCGAGCTTTGATTTGATGGTGCAAATACAAGGATTGTAGCAAAACTAGAAAGATATATAATTTATATTTGTCATAATGCATTAACCGTATACATTTTTACATTATAATTCACTGCCAAGGAAGCAAGTAGTCCTCTCATTCACAGACTTATGGGCCACAGGAGATGTGGATTGTTCCGAGGACATGTCATTACTGTACAACAGATGACACATAGCATGTGATGTTATTCATACTTCAAGGACACTCCCCGAGCTCCACCACTTGTGGGTCCACAGTGGGAGATGGAGAATTTATGCTTGTCCCTGTGGCACTTGGATCTACATCTTAATCCTGACAAGGGACCTGCCATAAAACACTCTCTCTACACCAAAAGCAGAGGGAGACTCAACAGAAGAGGAAGCTGCGGTGGAGCGAGGCGTTTGGCAGGCTCGTCTTTTAATGCACACTGCAGAGATGTCTCTGTTTTTAACATTTAAGTTATAAATAACGCAGAGGGCTGCACAAGGCCAGTGGCTGTAAAGGGACAGGGAGGTGTTGTCAAAACAAAATACATTTTTTCTCCCCGTTTTATTGCACGGCAGAGCTGGCTGTGTTATTAACTGCAGCGGACAGCGGGGGATTTATGTTCAGGTCCAAATGGAAGTGACCAGTGACCTTTCCTGTGGCGTTAGCCAGCTCTCAAACTGCCAGACAATGGACTGCTTTGACAATGAGCCGTGGCTCTTTGTCCCTCATCTCTTCATATGTGATGTTATTTCCTAAATGTGGGCATCTGCTCACTGCGAGACCTGGGGCTTTTGCCTCCGCTCATGTTTTTTCTCTCTTTTGAAAAAAAAAAAAAAAAAAAAAAGCATTTTTTTCTCTCTCTCAGCTCGAAATGTCAACTGCACAAAGCAGCCATCCAAGGTCTTTTGAATACCTCCAGGTGCTACTGAAGTCATATGTCAGCCAGTCACTCAGTCAGTGGGTAATGTGTGTTTCATGCTCTTGGCTGAATCTGGTGAGCTCTTTGCAGAGGCTGCTGAGCAACACAGCGCCAGAGAGGCTGGCTGGAAGTGAGGCAGGTCAGGACACAAGGCCACATCGCCGTTACAAGAATTCTCCTATGATGTTGTTATTGTTGACAAAGAGGTCCATCTTCACTTCAAACAGCTGCTAAATCCTGTACATATTTCAAAAGAGCTCTCCCGTTAATCCCCCCAGTGCTCGTGCAATTAACCATTGACGGCAGCAGCTAGTGCAGTTCATGATCTAATAGAAGAAGGAGAGACAGACTCGAGGTCCTTTTTGATTCTCAGCCACTGAGCATCTCCTGCTCTCAGCCTGCTCATTGGGACCCATCTCAAGGAGAGGTGGAGACACTTGAGTGAATTCCCCTTCTTTTGAAGCTGCCGACCCAGGTCAACCTGTAATTCTGGCAGCTGGCCAGTCCCTCGCCTTCCCCTCATCTCTCTCTCTCTCCCTCTGTCTCCATCTCCCCTCCCGATTTCCAAACAGTGCTTCCCCGAGTGCAGGTCGTGTCTTTTGTTACCTTTATGAGGCGTAATTAAATGTGCACGGCGTGGCACAGTGTTTGAGCAGGAACCCCAGGCGTGCCATTAGCCAGATGTGGCTGCTCAATCCTTAATGATAGAGGAGCAGAGGCGGAGGAGACGAGCCCAGGAGTCCTTCATCACGCCATCCCGAGGTGTCGTGTGGGCCTAATTGCCCCATCGTTTTGTGCACCATACGAGCCCCCATGACACCTAGCTTCATGCATTCATTATGTAGTCTCCCAGTGCTACTTCAGGCTGTGGTGTTCATGTATAACCAGAGGTGGGTGGTACACTGCAGCTAGGCTTTTAGCCAGCAAGTATGATTCATGAGGGGAGTTCTTAACACCTTTGTTTTGAACATTGCACGTAAGAAGTGGGGTGATGTACTGTGTAATGCAGTGCATTAACAGTTTACAGTGACTGGAGAGGGTTTCGTTGTCATGTACTGTCATCATGTACTGTGAGAAGGATAAAAGGCAGATTTCTATATGCAGCTGCTGTTACCAAAGTTGCACGTCATTATTTGTGCCTGGGTCGTTAAGTTCAGAGGCTGTTGAGTTCTGTCAGTCCATGTTCTAACAGTCGAGAATTGATGTACATGTCCATGGAAGAGGGGCTAACCAGGAGAGTTAAGAAGCCACTTTTTCTAGAAAACAACCTGCCTGTCTGTCTCTGCCTGGGGGCTTTGGGAGTGCTAAGGGATCAGACTGACAAACGCTGACTGATCGGCTCACATTCACGCAGCGTCTCCTTCCAGCCGTGCCTGGGATCTTACTATTGAAAGTTCTCATATTTCCTCCTAAGCCCTTTCACTCGCAGTGTATTAAACCCCACCACCCCTCTCTCCCATCTTTTAATCCAGCCCGCGTGTTTTTCCCCCTTAGTAAGCAGATTTGAGTCGGGAGCTTTAATTAGATGCGTCTTCTCCAGGATGCGGATGTGTCGGGTGGTCCGTGCGCAGCCTGGGGAGCGTTGGGTGGAAATGGGCCTACATGCCAAACATACGGCACCCTCGCTGGAAAGCAGGCCCCTTCGTTAGTGAGGAACTGACGAGCTGCCGCTCACATTTGGGTAATTAACACCGCCACAGATTGTGGAACAGCTGTGCAATTTAGCACTGTGGCAACACCAGCGAGTCAAGAGAGACTCTGCAAACAGAGGACGGCTATGAAGTAGATTCATAGGGCACCTCACTCAGGCCTCATCCAAGCTCTCTCCAGTGGCCAAACATAATGCATATCCTTAGCTACTTGGCAGAATGGCATGACAAATCATTAAAATCACATTATTTAAGGGATTTTAGATGATGAATACTTAAGCAAAAAAGCAGAAAACTAGCATTACAGCTTGGATGCTCGCAGACCGTTTGACACTGTTCTTTCAGACTTTCTTTTGTCAGTCTGTAGTCAGTATTTTTCAACACCTTTCTTTAAGTCATGCCATGCGGAACAGCTCAGATCCAGCGTGGCTGCATCTAAGTTCTTTTTCCATGGACAATTTACAGCAAGGTTTTGGGGCTAGTCATCAGCCTTGTCTACAGTTGTGGAGAATAGATGGACCATGTGTAAAAAGCCTCGGCACTTTCTCCCCGTGTAATTTAAGTTGCTTTTCATCTTTCCTTTCTTGGCAGGGCCTGACTTGCCCCCACAAAACCAAATTATATGTGAGAAGTAATTAAAGCATCATGGTCTCCTTTTTGTTTCTTTTTGATTATAGTTAATGCGTACCATTCCGCCCTCTACTTTTATTCGCCTTGTTTTTTATCCCCACTGATCCGCAACATCTGGTTTTGGGTTTAACCGTCGGGGAGTGGTGAGAGTGTGGGGGGAAAAATGCTGGTACACATGCAGTTTGAGCTCAAGCATTTCTCTGTTGGTCTCTACCTGATTATTACTGAAAAAAAACACAAACATCCTGGGATGTTTGGCTCTCCGTCAAGAGCTGAGCATTTTACAGTGACAGCCCAAAGACAGTCATTTGCAGAGTAATGAAGGCAACATGTCCGTATGTGATCAAGGCAAACTTACATTTGTGTCACATTAGATAGTCAAATTTCCAAACAATAGGGTTTTTATTTATGGCTAGAGGAGAGTAGCAATATGGAGCTGTGTAGTAAAGTGTGAGTGTTGAGCCCTGTTGCCTCTCCTCTCCTTTCTCTGGCCTATCAAGTGTCAGTGACAGTGACATGCCCAGAGCTGTCAGCAGGCCATGTCCTGGCTCCGTGCTCCGTCAGAGAGTGAATGGAGAGAGCCCAGGGAACTTGTTAAATTTCTGCTAAGCTAGGCTATGCTGACTTTGACAAGAGACATTTCTTTCCATTCTCCTCGGGTCCTCTGCCGCCATCATCAACCACAACTCAGTGAGTGAACAGGGCAACGGAGACGAAGCAACGATAATAATGTGAAAAATGTCTATCTGCAGTAATGCCAGGTGAAAGCAAACGGACAGGCAGCCAGCCAGCCTCTGCAATGTATTCCGGGCGGCTGTCATTTATTTATCTATCTGCAGTGTCTTGAGAGGTGAGGAGAGGAGAGATGGCAGAGGCTTCGCTCTACCAGAGGGGGCTGGCCCGCTCTTGAGGGATAGGAAATATAATTGGGCTGCTCTCACTCTTGGCTATGGCACCAATCAGACATGTCTCCCTCCCCCTCTCACCCACCCCTGTTGCTTGCAGACACAGCTGAGGAGATGAGGCAGTGCTGGCCTTTCAGCCCCTGAGCAGGGACAACCCCAAACAAGACTTGTCACTTGTGCTTACAGTGGCATTTATTTGATCGGAGGAGGTTTTTCTTCTTTCCCTACCCCCAGCCTTTTCCCCTGAACTCTGCCACTGCTTCTCTCTCTTTGGCCTGAGCTGTAATGCTGGAAACCTGAATGCAGCTTGGCCAGGGCTACCCATGACTACTGCTGTGCAAGGCAAATGACTTTGCTGTGAGGGACAGGCCACCTGTTAGTGACAGGGTGGGGGGCTGAGCTGACAGAACAAGTGTAACTGTCAGGCAAATAGGTTGAAGTCTCTTCCAGCAGGAGGTGGAGGGGGGTGGCAGGGCTGTTTCCACCGGCCTATCACCACCACATCAGCCCACACATGCCCGCTGCATTCCCCCACCGCGATCGAGCACTGGGGAAGCATCGCTATGCTTGCATCAACTACCGAAAGTAGAATTTGTCTGTATAGTCAGCGGGAGAACTGGAAGTGTTCTCAGACTGCCTGTTTGGTGTAAGCGTGCATGCGTGCGTGCGTGCGTGTGTGTGTGTGTGTGTGTGTGTGTGTGTGTGTGTGTGTGTGTGTGTGTGTGTGTGCTTCTGTAATAGGAAGCAGGTGGTAGCATGGTGGTCAATAGTGTAGGTAGAGCGCTGAAGCTTGTGAGCACATCTGTTTCAGCTACTCTAATTGCGTATGGAGGTATTGATCTGTGGTGGGTGCCAGGGCGCTGTACCAGAAGTTCTTGCCTCCCCACACTGGCACTCTGCCAAGGTCCTGTCAATCTTGCATGTGGGTGACGGCCTGGGCAGGGATCTGAGCATTCGGAGAGCTGTTACGGGGGTGCAACAAGGCGTACCCGGTCACCAATTACATGTGGGAGGGTGGCGTAGGGTGGGATGCCACGCAGGTTCACGAGGCCAGCTGGGCAGCCTCTGCTGCGATGCACCTGAACATGCTTAAAAGACATTAACGGTAGTAACAGTTAACAGGGCTGATAAAATATGCTAGTCAGGATCTGCGACAGCACATGTTCCTCTAGCAATGGCTTTTTGATCCTTCACCGACTGTGCCCCTACCAGTGTGTTGGGAGCTAAGAAGAGCTGCATAAATACGCCATGACTTGAGCTATCACCCCAAACTCTCCTTCATCCCTCTGTGCGCAGCCTCGCAGCTTTTAACACTTGATTAAACCCTCTTCTCTCAACTAAATCCTCAATTATACTGACAGGAAAAGTGTCAGGAAAAGATACTCTGAGGGTTTTTCTGCTGTGGAACCCGCATTAGGGCTCATCTGGCTTCTGTCGACAATAATGTTCATCTTTTCATTTGGGACTCTGTTTGCACCGGCCTCAACTGTCCAACCACACACATCTTTACCACTGACAGACATGAAATGCAAACAGCCCCTTTTCCTATCCCTGCTGGATGAATAGCATGCAGTATAAAGGCCCTGGAGCCTGGACCAACTAATCCAAGGATTCTCTCAAATGTGAGAAAAGGCTGCTTGAGCACACAAGCTGCTGCCTTGGCTTCATTTGTTTGCATATCTCTTATTCAAATACAGACAGGAGCCACCTGAGCCAGGCTGAGTGTTTCTGGACGTGCAGATGTTGAAATGTAGTTCAAGGAGATAGAAATTGCTTTGGAAAAAACAAGCACTGTGTTTTTTAACTGACACTGCTAATTAAACCAGTTATCAGCGCCGCTTAGCCAATCAATGGCTGGAGCAGGCGTCCTTTTGAAAATGCTCACCATTTAAGAGGTAGTTTTTAAGAGTGTGATTGTCACGTTTGTTTTATTGACAGAAAGCTGGTTTAATGAGTAGATTCAGGACTGTGGTAATGAGCTATTTAACCTCACTGCACTACAAATAGAATCAATCCAATGCATTATGTACAAACTCCGGTAACAACATACTGGAAGTGAAAATGACTGGCCCCTGCATGTGACTTTGGCGTTCTTTTTGCTCATTTAGTCTTGCTCATACGCTGAGACTCCCAAGGAAAAACAAAGCTTTTAACGAGCGCTAAGATATTCATTGTTGCCATCATGAACAAGCCCAGAAAAGGGTATCAGTGCTCCGGGGAATATTCTTTGCCTGTTGTTTTTCCTTTCCACTTGAATAATTTAAGGAGTTGCATGTAAGACAAAGTTGCATTCACTCGCTTCATTATATTTTAATCCAGAGCAAACGATGCTGTGCATACACTTGGCATGGCCGACAACTTTTAATCGTCCTCGCCGCGGTGATTGCTCATAAATCTGCCGTAGCAATGCACACACATCAAATATATCCTCTGCACCCTGCCCTTCTCTTCTGTCCAGGGATTTGTGTTCAGATGGATGCCAGATCAAATTCCTCCACAGGTGTTATGTTATTATCAGAGATAACAGCCGGTGGGTTTACACAGAGTTCACCTCGGCTCGTAAAAAAGAAGCCGAGCTCACAGAACGGACAATTACTACACATCAGTTTGTTATTATTGCGCAATTACTAGAAGTGTAGGTTGCTGCGAGTGTTTGGTAATAATCTGAACTGACTTTAAGGTTAATAAAACTGACCTCTAGTCAAGTGCTGAACTGTTGTCACTCTGTGCACGGCACTATAAGCTGCAGTTATTAACTATTTCCCATGCAGCTGCAATAGTGCAGATCATTGTAACTGAAAACCAGGAGTAACATGGCCCGTTGTCAAGGTCAGGTCACAGTGTGGTGTGCTAGAATGATGTTACACAGTAAGTGTGAAGTCTGAAGCCATAAGCTCTCTCACAAGGTCTCTGCAGTTGTCGCGTTGGCGTTAAACTAGCTTGTGCCGGACTCCCCAGAGGTACACAGTCAGCTCAGCAGTACCCCCTCCATCACCTCCGCCCGTACAGAGCAAATATCCTACTGTCATCGTGGTTATTTATACACTGCCACCCGCCCCACATTAAGGCACACATCTGGACTGTCAGTGACAGAAGAGCTCGAGCGCTATGCCATGCCACAAATGACACACGTGTGTGTGTGTGTGTGGGAAGGGGGGGGGGGTCATGGCTCAATTTAGAGTCAAAACTCTGTCACGTACTGATGTCAATAAAAAGACAACATCAGAGTCTGAAGGATGAATCGGTGTGACACAGCAGTGGGCGTACTGTGGGCAGCTGAGGTCCACGTTCTATATTAAATTCCTGTTCTGTAAACTCGGAACAAAACAACACACTAACAGAGCAGACCTCGGCAGCAGCTTATGTCTCGCAAGTAGGAAAAAAAAAAAACCTTCCAGTAGCAATCTCACCTCTCTGTGTTTGGTAATGAAATGAAAATCTGTCCATTGTAAACACTGCCTTATACTGGAAAGTGTGACCTCCAACAAGCACCACAACAGCCTCCTCCTTTTTATAAGGGCAGCTGAGCAGTTAAGGTATTTCTAAAGGTGACTTCCTGGGCATTGGATGTCCAACCCTGCAGTGAGGCCTCAGGGAGAAGCTTGGGTTACAGCTGCCAGAAACCTGAGGCCTGATGTCTGCATCAGAAGTAAATTCCACTTAACGTGCCACATCCCTTTCCAACATGACCTGGGGGCTTTGGAGGTCTGAGACTTTTTATATATAGTGCATACCATGTTTGTTTTTGCTAGCGTGGTGGATAGTGTGCCTTAAAGTGGCAAGGGTGGTGGGTGGTGGTGTGAGACTGATGGGACATGTGGCAATGGGTGCCAGTCTTGCCTGCTCCATTTCCAGTTTTCCGCTCCCCCCCCCCAGCCCACCCCCATCATTCCTCTGCAGTGCAAGTGGCTCTATTGATCCTGAGAGGCTGGCCGACTTTCACGGTTGCAGCAGACATATGAGTGAGATGCCGAGATGAATTCCTGAATTCCCCCTGCCTCATTTCAGCTGCTGTTGTAGTTTAGGAGAGATGCTGTTACTAAACCAGCATCAACAACTTCACACCCCCCATCACACTGATAAACTGTGAGCACAGCAGAGAGCCAAGCTGAAAGGTCAGGGATCACAGGCGTCTAGTGTGAGCACGGTGTAGGGTTTTGGGAGGCTGTGGGATGCAGAATGACTGGATCCCCGATAGTTTTCCCAACCCGGGGCTAGCTTTTAAACTCCCACTAGCATTAGAACAATATTTATTTGTGTTAGAGGGGAGGTGATTCATATTACTCAAAATCACTGGCATAGTACGGGTGAGATCTGCCTCTCGCTGCGCATTTTTTCCTCTCATTAAAGGTGTCCGTGCCCAGAGGAGCGAACCGATGCCTACCACACATTTCCTGTAGCGCCAGCTCTGCCTTTTCTTCTCTTTGTGTGCTGTCTTTCACTGCAGAAGAAATTTCAGAGTGTGTGGGCTGAGGCAAGGGAAAGGGTCACAGCTTTTTTATCGCTGCATTATTTAAGATCCTGTCGAGTTTGTTGTTTTCCCCTCTTAGCAAATTCATCCAAGTCAAAAGCTCAGTGCATTCTTAAGAGAGAGGAAGAAAGGAAGAAATGTAACTTGTGTAGCCCGAGGTGGGCTATGACTCACCTAGACATTGTTCAGATGGAGTGAAAAGAAAACAAGTTCAATAGGAGTTTCTATTGAGCTGTACTTAAAGCCACCTTTCTCTTAACAAGCTGCAGTGAGAGGTGGTTTGCCTACCAAGCTTGCCTGCAGCTCTCCGCAGGGCGATTATGTCACGGCGGGCCAGTCAGAATGATGTGTATCTCTCTGTTAGAAGGCAGCTCTACTGCAGCAAAGGCTCTGACTAGGAATATTATTATTATCTCCTCCAGGATCCTCTCCACAGCAACAGCGGTGCCGCATTGTGTGAGCTCTGGAGAAAGCTGTTTTTGAAATAATCCGCCTGTCTGTTATCCTGCCTCTCAGACAATAACATCCAGAAAGGTTTTTTTTTTTTTTTTTTTACTATCCACCACCCACACTGACAATGGGGTAAAGGCTTCACAACAAAAGGATGATGTGGATATGGGGACAGTGAGTTTCCGTGACCCCTCCTATCATACCTCTTCGCAGCTGCCCCTCGAGGGAGCCGGGATTTGGTTGTGGCTGTTGACCAGCCAATCAGGGTGCAGCGAGCTGTGTCTTAAAGGGCTATCTGCCATCTCTGCTGCTGAGAAGCCTGGAGAGCCAGGAGAAGCCACCGGTGCTCTGATCTATATCAGGGCCAGAGAGTAATGATGAACAGCCCCCTGATTCCACCGGGAGATTACCTGCGGCTCTTATCGCTGCCAGCACACATTTTGACATTAAAAAGCGAGGGAGGCCACGCCTTTTCTAAAGTCAGCTGTGCTGCGCCGAACAGAGCTACCGTGATCTCCTGGTTATGTTTTCCATCTCCCGCTGCCTTTATCTCTCTGCCTCTCTCCCTTTCCCCATTTCCATTGTCTCCAGCAGGACTTAATCAAAGTACGATGGTTGTGCTACACTGACACTTACCTCACCCTAAAAGAGATACTACTAACTCCCTCTCCTGATGCTTCCACCCCCCCACCCCCCTCCAATTCCCCCAAGCGTAACAAGGGAGGAGAGCCACGCATGCTTTTAAACCACTGAGCTCAGATCTGGTGTTGCATTAATTGAGTTAAATGGATTGCGATGGTCGAGATGATTTGTCTGTCGGCTTTTATTGCCGCAATTTAGACTGTGCCTCATTGCATTATGCCACTTAATGAGAGCCCTTCGCAGCCGTTTTGTCTCCGCTGGCATTAACATGCACAGGTTCACTTCACAGGAGAAAGTGGGGATGTGCTAGCCCTAATTTCCTGCAAAATGTACTTGATAATCAACTGATAGCGCTTGCTCCGACTCTGTCATTGACATTTTATAAATGGGATTTCTTTAGTTTTTTTCCTTCCATACCTGGTTCACACGTCCCTTTTTGTTACTGTGTAATCTGTGGGGTCGAAATTGTGATTTGTGACCTCCTCCCATCCCTGTACCCCCCCCTGCCAGCCTTTCTCCATCCTTCATCGCGAGCCCTTGCAGGGAGTTTGAGCAGGTCCGGATCCTCTCCAGTGAAATATGCCTTGTCCCTTTTCCTTCATTTTTCCTTATCTGGTTAGTGCTGGCTGTGGGCCTGCTGAGGCGTTGATTTGTGACCCTCTCTGTCTGCAGCAGCGAGAGACTTTAATGCAATGCGTGCCTCTGCCCTTCTCCCTACTGATGAAACAGGGCCCTGCATTCCCCTGATAGACTGCTAATTTGTATACTAAACTGACAGGCAGCCGTGATAAGGGCTAGCAACTGCCGCACAGCCAGGGGAGGAAAGGGAGGGTGCGGTAAGCGAGACGAAGGGTAATATTTTACACAAAGCTCAAGCCCCCCTGCTCCTCTCTCCGCATTCATTTCCCTGCGTCTGTTGCTAGGGGGAGAGGGAGCAGGAGTTGTCAGCCCTGGCCCTCTGTCGTACACACTCACATACACATACACACATGCGCGCGCACGTCATACGTGGTGATGAAAATGGCACTCGGGGCTAAGTATAAAACGGTTTGTGTGTGTTTTGTGTGTGCGCAAGGAGAGACCACTCCATTCTACACGGTCACTATGGAATTCATTATCATCTTAATGATGCTCCAGTTGAGGCGAGTATCTGTTGGTTGACAGTTGCGTGGGAGGTTTCTTCTTTTTCCGTTGCTGTATATCCCATCGCACTCGCTGGGGGTTTGCAGTCTTGCTGGCCCACACCTGTTCTGACAAGCAGGCGGTGGCGGCGGCGGCGGTGGGTGGGAATTGGAGCTAATGTAGACGCTGCCTGTTCCCTTCCCTGGGAATGCGTAGCACCGCTGCGGCTTATAATAAACGACCGCTCGGGAGGTCATTAAGTTTCTGGAACGGTGCGAGGACAAATGCAGGGGAGATAATTAATTTGGTGTCTCCCATTGCAGCCTGGGAGCTGTAGGCCCACTGTGCCTGGCTAATGCAGCATTTACTCTGAAAGTAGCTTTAGCGGACGACTGGGTTGAAAGGGTGGCATGGCAGTGGACTTCAAGGAAGAGGACCTGCTTTCCCTGCAGATATGGAAGGCTAATTCTAAGATAACAAAAAACACATCTGCTCTTAGTTTCAAGTGATTATACACATAAATCTGATGCACAGGACCATTAAAAGAAAAAAATCTGTGGGTACAACCGTGAAAAGAGAGCGAACACGCGACTTCAGGTGACAGTAAATGTGAAATTGGAAGAGAGGGCAGTGAAGGAGGAAGGTGACAGTGATGAAACACCAAGCAGGGAAGCAAATTAACAGTGTGTGTGTGTGTGTGTGTGTGTATGTGTGGGTATGTGGTAGGGAGGTGTGCTGAGTGTGGATCCATGGACGGACAAGTCCAACCAGGGTAATTGAGAGCCTGATCGCCCATGCCAGGATACATGCCCTCTTGCCCGTTTCCCTTCTCCTCCTCTGATGCTTTTTTCTTTCCTTGCTATCTTTCTGTCATGCTTCCCGATAAGTCTTTTGGTGCCATGACTTGCCAGATCAATACAGCACAGAGTAGCTTTGTACTTTCATACGGGACCATCAAGTGTCTTCTCCTACACCGAGGACATCTGACCCACTCATCTCGCGTGCACCACAATGTACCATGTTCAGTTTCCTATTACTCCCTTACCCACAATTACAGTATATTGAAGGAAAACATGCTTCTGGCTGTAGCTTTCAGGGGTGTGAAGTTGATTTAAACCTGCATGGATCATTTTGTGCAACTGATCATTGTTTTTGTACCGCCGTTAAATTGTTTTTGTTTCCTTTTTCAAGTGAGCGAAAATGTCATTTTGAAAAACTTGTTGGCCCGTGTTTGGTTTGTGGTACGTAAGTGTTAAGATTAGCCGCCTTAACACTTGTCCTACAACAGTCTGTCAAGAACATAGCATGCGCCAAATGACTCAGAACTAAATTGTAATTATAGTCTTTGCAGGCATGAGCCCACAACAAAGCCTACTGACAGGTTTCTTTGTTGTCACACTACAGCTGTTGTGATAGCACTGCCAGCCTGTGTAGAAATTATATCTCTGCCAGGGAGGGGGAAAGGCTTTTACCTGCTGTGCTGGGTTTGGGGAGGGGGGGCTGTATTAGGAATTTAGTTTTATTTAGTCTGGGTTTACCTAACCTCTGGCTGCACAAAATGCCTTCCTGTTTAGAGATCATTTGCTCAGCTCCGAGGAATGCAGGGCATGCAATGGGAGCTCTCAGATCAAAGGTAGATGGACGGCCCGGGGATCGTTTGATATAAAGCAGGGGGTTCGGTGGGTGGGTGGGGGGTTTGTGGTGAGAAAAATTGGTCTCTCAGCAGTCTTTACTAAATGAGGTTAATTGAATCTAGGTAATTGCTGACCTTCCAGTCTCGGTGAAATCACAGCCTTAACTGATCAATGCCTTTCATAAATTTATGCCTGAAGGTCATTCAGTTGATTATACCGCCCTCCCTCGCCGCCTGCATCGCCTCGCTCAGACGGCCCATTGTGCTTAAATTAAGCGAGGAAACGTTTTAACACAAAAAAAAAAAGAAAAAGTGCAATTAAGCTTGTCTCAGATTTACTAAATTAATTAGCTTGCTGTGTTGTTAAGTAAAAGTGATGTGGACATGGGAAATGTGCAAAGATTTTTTTTTCCACCCTGCTTCTTTGCTGTGACAGCAAATGCAATTTCTCCTCGCAGTAAATGTCTCACTTATTGCTGGCGAGGGGTTCTGCCTCTCTGCGCCCCCTCCGTGGCTCAGCTATTATCTAGAGATTTATGCAGCCAATAAGTCATTGGTGTTCAGGGAAGTTGGGGACTTTTTAAAACAAACAGCAGTGTAATTTGTAATTTGGCATTCCCTAAATCTGGGAATTATGGTTC
This sequence comes from Diplodus puntazzo, assembly GCA_963678695.2. Taxonomy (NCBI): domain Eukaryota; kingdom Metazoa; phylum Chordata; class Actinopteri; order Spariformes; family Sparidae; genus Diplodus; species Diplodus puntazzo. The sequence continues at coordinate 16,003,998 of OZ023159.1, read as the reverse complement.
TGCGTGTGGCTCTTTAGGGAGTTAGCACTCTGATGGTGGGTTTACTGGCCCAGCTCCCTCCCTGGCCTCCTTCTTTTTCTTTCTCCCCCTCATTCCTTTTACGCCTGCCGAGGAAACGGAAGGATTTCACAGCTGCTGAGAGCTGGGCCCCGGCTGGGCCCTATGACCTCCCTCTTGCTTTTTTTCCCCCTCCCTCAGTCTCACTCCCTTTTTTCTCCCTCTCTCCAGCAGTCTCTTTCCTCAGGGAGCTCTTGTGTGGCTCAGAGGAAGCTGAATCATAAAGCATGGCTAATGAATAGAATAGGAAAGGAAAGCTGAGGCCCGCTGACGGCCCTCCAGAGAGGAGGCCAGGCCCCTGAAGCCCCAGGCTCAGATAGCAGACGGCCCCCTCAAAGGTCAGGCTTCCTGCGGCCCGCTCCAAGGGCTTTTGGCTTCCAGGCAATGTGGCTTGAATTTCCCCCATTTTTTTTTTAAATGGTTAAATTTCCCTATTTCCTTTGGAAAACCTGGCCTTTGCTCCTCTTTTTCTCTTTGTCTGCCTCTCTTTCTCTCTATATATATTTTCCCTCTGTCTCGTCTTTCCCTGTGTGTTTTTAATGGCAGCCCGGGTTGCCTCAACAAAGAGAGTGTGAAGAATTTGTTATACATGACCTCTGCACAGCACAACCGCAGGCAGCTCAGACTGCCGGCAGCACAGCCCCGTGAAAAAATGTCAACTTGACCAGCGAAACCCAGAAAGTTCTACAAAAACAACAGCTAGCCAAATCAGGGCTCTGCCTTGACATGCCTTTTTAAGAAGTGTTTTTGTAAGCCGGCCATGTAATTGTGAATTATACAGCTGACTCACACAGACCTGGCAGGTGCAAAACACAGCATTAAAACCTAAATATTGGTTGTTGATGTTCCTTGGAATACGCTTGGAATATAAACCAGCTCAGTGCACGTTCCAAAACGGCCAGAATAAGGAGAACTAGGTCTTCTTGGCACACGGTAAACACAGCATTTTCTGTTCTCTTTCTCTGAAACGTTATGTCTGCCTTGCTCTCTGGATAACCACTTTGCTCATAAGAATTGTTTTGAACTGCTGTGAGTTATGACATGACCTACCCTGTCTTTTTATATATATTTTTTTTTTGCTTTTTGCTTTTGTGACCCAGTGCCACACTAAGCAAGTCCCTGAGCCAGCTCCCGTGTCCATTTGACAAGCTTCATTTCATCCTGAGCCCATATTTTTCTTCTCGGGCCTCCAGGGCCGTGAGTCAAGGCTGAGGTTGTGCTGCTGCAGCGCTGAGGCTTGGTACTGGAGCGTTTAATGTCGTCCAAAGCTAACAAAGAGCCTGTGTTGCAGCCTGGCGCCCCGGTTCTGGGAGACTGAAAGAGGGCAATGCATAACACTCTGTGTTTTCCTCTATAGTCTACTGTAAGAGGAAACAGGAAACATCTCTATTCAGCTGAGTGTTCGCCCTCCTTTAAATTTCCCGCTTATCGAGACAAAACTAAAGAGGTTTTTTTGACCTCTTCCTATTATTGCAGATATTATCAGGTTATTGAACTACGTTTAACACACTGGTTGACCAGTCTTTCTATGAATAGTGTCAGTTATTAATCTCATAACTAATATGGTCACACTGCACTAGCAGAAATGTCACCACTTAAAATGTTGAAGAATCACGATATGAGTGTGTAATAACGTTTGCATGATTTAAATTTAATATCTTGTGCTTAACTTGCAGTGTAGTTACATGACCACAGTGTGTGTGTGTGTGTGTATATATGGAGCTTGTCACTAAAGTTGTATGATAAATACAGCGGAGTAAAAAGTGTTATATTGCATCCAAAATGTAGCAATGTAGAAGTGTAAAGCATCAGAAACTGAAAATACTCTCAGTACCTAAAAATAATACTTAGGTAAATGTACTTAGTTAAATTCCACCCCTGCTGCTGTGTGAATTAAGGAAATTGTTGAGAGAATCAGCAGTGTTGTGGTTGACGCTGAGCCGAGACATGAAGCACAGACAGACAAACACTGCGGAGAGCGGTAACACAGTGGCAGCGAAGGAGAAATTGGGAGGTCTTGGAAAGAAGAGGACGTCCTCAAAACACTTGTGAAGAAGAACTAACATGAATGCCAAGGACAGCCATCTGTGTTTACAAAATCATTTGCTTTCTCTTTTTGTCTCCGTCTCTCTTGCACTCACTCTGATTCACTGTTCATTCTTTACATATGCTCCCTTTGTGCCGCATAAAATAGAAGCATGGCAGTTAAGGACACTCGGGCCCTTTGGTAGGAACATATGTTCAGCTCTTGCAGCTTTTTACAAGTGTGCAGAACCCAGATGAGAGGATCTGAAGCAAAGGGAAACTGCGGCTTTAAACAAAACCCCTATATGGGTTGATATAACAGGCTGAGGAGGATTTACATTGTTAATATTATCAACCGAGCACATAGGCGCTTTGCTCTGGTATTTTGTGCAATATCAGGTTTTGTGCGGGTTTACTGCTATTCGGTCATAGTGTTTAAAAATGTCCCATCTGGCCAGTGAACATTTTAATAAAAATGTACAGTGTGTTTTGATTTAGGTGGTGCTTGCCAGAATCTACATATCCATCTAAAGCAGAGAGGAAAATACCCTGCACTGTTTAGTCTAGAAGTCTCCGCTATCACTTCATAGCGAGATACCTTTCTCCGCCAAGTGACTCAACCTACATTTCACTGTGGTCCACCAGGTTTTTCACTGCTCACTGTCAGGAACATCAGCCAAATCAGTAACAACTGTTTTTGACCCAATAAACGCTCATGTTGTTGACAGATCATCTGTTTACCTCCAGTATGGGCTGAGATTGTCTTTGATATTGAATTTGTAAAATGAGGATATTGCTTTTAGAGTGGAACCACATTCTCTTCATGAGATATGTTATTTGATTCAAAATATTGCAGAACAAAATGTGATTTCTGGGCGGCAGCATGTATGCAGGAGCCTTTGTGTTCTAATGCTGCATAGCCACCTTGCTGACTTCCCCCGTCTTTGACAGCATTTCTTTGGAGGGTTTTCAGGTGGCACAACAGTGCCACCTAATGTTACCTCAACAGGAAAAAGCCAGACAGGGACCTTCAGGTACAGAGGGAGCTCCTCTTGTTGGCTGATTGGGGTCTTTTGATTGATTTACTGCATGATGCTGTTCGATTCTTCCTTCCAAGCACTTGTGGTGATGTTTCTGGCTGAACGACCGTTTTACTCGGGCAAACCAGATGTGTGTCAGAGCTCGCATTAGTTTTGATGAACAATATTAGATTATATGAGTCAGGGCTTTTTAATAGGATTGACCGAAGTTTGCCACTGATTCAGCTCATCAGACAAATCCACTAAAGGTCTGCCTTCTTGTTTTTCCAGGTGTCTGATGTAGGATCAGAGAAGCTCTTTTCCCCTACCACACCCAAAGGTAAGAGCCTGCTCTGTTTTCTTTCTGCCTCATTCATACTCATAACAACAAGAACTGGGTTTTGCGAATGAGTCCAAATCTCCCCTGCTTTAATCCTGCAGCTCCCATTCAGATTTAAATGTCAGTAGACATTAACAAGGTCTGGTGACTACATATGCATACATTTTTGCCTGGGTACGGAATAGTGTTTCTTGGACGTCCCCGCCAAGGCTTAGCCCTCCTACATATTGGTTCATTAGAGGGGATTTAGAGCCTCCCTGCCACATGCTCCCACAAATGGGAACTTCCCTCAGGCAATACAAGCTCTCTGACAGCAGGCCTGGACCATAATGGATGCCAAAGGAAAAAGAGAGAAAGAGCTTTGTCAGGCCCCCAGACAACACAAACTCTGTGTGTGCATTCACATATGCTCATATGTGGATTATAAAGGCCTTTTGCTTTTGTATGTTCATGCATGATTTTGCATGATTTGTGCTTTTGTGTGCGTCCTGTTACAATCACACACATGTGATGGTGTATACCATGCAGGCATAGAATGTGAGCTGCACCTGCACATCCACTAAATGCAATGGCGCTTGCCGGGTCAGAGCAGGGAGAAAGGTGACAAGTGTGAATGCGGGGAGGCGGGGAAGGGAGGGAGCGGCATGATCAGCCTACTAGTGACAGATAGCAGCATGCAGACCACGTCCCCCCAGGGCAGGAACCAGGAAGCAGGGCCATTAACACAACCAGAGGAGGAAGGAGGTGGAGGTGCAGAAGAGTGTAAAGTATGGCCATATGAGCAGGACTTGTGTGTGTGTGGGGGGGGGTTATGTCTGGAGGACAGACTGGACAAACAGATCAGCACTCCTCAACTGGACTGGGTAAAAATGTCATTATAATAGACACCATGTCGCTGTGAACTGGGATGTCAGTTTTTTGCAAAATCTTCGGAGGTAAAGAGGTGCCGCTAAAATGTAGCACTCTGGGTCAAACTTAAAGATGCAGTATGTAACTTTTCAGCATTAAAATGTCTGAAAACGATTACTCTTTTGTTTTATGTTCCGCTGACTTATTATTTACATTTTCAAACCTGTAGAAATCTGTTATTTAAGTCGAGCTAACAGCATGTTTCTTTTGGTTGCCTGTCACTAGAACTCCAGGGGAAACATCAGATGATACATCAGAGAGTGGGGAAGGAAGTTTAACATCAAGCGTGACTAAAAATAGCAAGAATAAAACGTACCTCGTATGTGAGCTTTTCTGCCTTTTGAGTCGCATATGTAGATTTTTATTGATGGTTGTTTTAACAATAAAGTCAACAACTCCCATGATCCCATACTACTTCAAAACAACATCATTTGTTTTGATTGTTTTGATTAAGAGACCCCTAGCTGCACTGTCCGTTTATCTATACATGGATTACATGAATTAGTATTACAGGGCTAGAGATTGTTGTAAAAATGGCTTTTAACTAGTTTTGTTTTTCATCTTGGTTTTAATTTGGATCAGCGCTCTTCTGAATTTAACTTCCCACCTGCAGGGGAATGATGCAGAGATTGTAGCATCACTTTTGATCTACCTCCTGCCTTTTGATAACCACCAAATTAGTTGTTTTTTTTTGTTGACCTCTGTTTTATTCACCTCCACACTGTGAAAGCTAGACTCCCTCTCAACAGCGTATAAAGGTGTTGCTTGGTTTAACACAGTAGCTTTGACTGCTTAGTGGAAAAACATGGCTGACAGGGAGGAGAGAAACCAGGCCCCGCCGGCCGTGTGATGTAGATGACCTGTGACCAGCGCCAGCTCCGTGAAACCAGCGTTCACAATGACAATGACTTCCAGACTTGCATGGTTTAGAAAACAACTAGACCGCATCCGACTCCATCCATCCTCCACCCGGCTGCTGGACTACCGCTGATGTCAGCTGTCAGGGTGTTGACTTATTTCCCTGCATGCCCGTACAGAGCATGGCTGCGTATAAACATACTCTGCCGTGAAGAACTGCTAGTACGGGCGCATGCACAGACGTAGCTCTGCTGTCTTTCACCCACATCCACACGCTCAGACACCCCGTCTGTGTCAGCTGGCGAACGAAGGCCTCTGTGGATCTTGCTAATGTGCACACAGGGATGAGGATTAGGACAGTGGAATTACATCCAGATAATCCAATCAGTGTCTCTCCTGATTGTCACACAGATCAACCAGATCCTGTTTGGAAGAAACAGTAATGTAGTAGAAGGGCACCAGATTAGAATTAGGGGTTAGAAAAGGGCGAGGCACCGAAAAGAAATCAGCCGTGTGATAGAGTGATTTGGTGAAGGTGTTGTCACACGCAGCTCAGCCGCCTCTTTTCTCTCTCGTTCCAGTGTTGATGACTTGTATTGTAGTGGATTCTAGGACCGTTTGTTTTTGGCCTAGACTGTTTTTTTCTGTATGTAATGTGTGTGTTTGTAACACAGAGCGACCCACAGGCTGTTTTCCTCTGGTTTAGAATGCAGCGTATATGTCCCATTACCGGCCGCACTCACGGTCCTGTGGGACCAATGAAAAGCCTGCTCTCCTCTGATCACCGGGCCTTTCAGGTTGTTGGCTGGGAGACAGTCAGACAAATGCACACGCAAACATTATGGCTCACATAAATATATGATGCTGTGATGATGTTTGGCTTGTACATCTCTCTGGGTAATGACTGTTGTTTCTTTTACCTTCTTCCTTGCTTTGCAACATTGTGCTCCTCTCTGAACTTTATTTCGGTGAGCTGTTGCGGGTACAAAACAGTTGAGGTTAAGTCCAAATTGCACACAGGCCCGCAGTCTGTCATGTTAATGAAATGGTTCAGGATTAATAGAGGAGAGGAAAGACCAACATTGTAATCAGCGAAGGCAGAGCGCTGTAATTATGCATACTGAACATGGTTTTGGGCAAAACCCAGACACCCTTGCTTTCTTTCTCTCATATTTACTTTTCGTCATCTCTACATCGTTATGTCTGCTGACAACCTGTTATAAATGCAGGCTAACAGCACTGATAATAGCACGAGCGAATAGTAGCCGTAATAACATAGCACACACTGTGCAATTCTCTCTGGAAGTTGTTACCCAAGAGCAAGCACAAGTTGTGCTCAATGTCTGTCTGTGTTGGTGGTTGTCAGGTAGGAAGATACAGCAAAGGGCGAGCATTATCTAACAGTTATTGGTTTTTGTTTATTTCCTGTCTTAAGCCTCCTGCAAATTATTGATTTCCTGGAGGAAGGCATGTTTAAGTAAAAGCACTGTGAAGACTTGTGCTCCACTCTGGACTACTCTTATTGAATCGCAGGTCAGAGTTTACCGTTGTCACTTGCTCGAAGGCGAAGGAGAAGCTAAATGTAGCTGCTGAGCATGTACAGGGCACCTCCACAGAGCACAGATAAACACTTCACTGGTTGGCTTTCTTATAACATTTCACAAGCTGCGCCTATGGAAGTGGTGGGGAGTTATCACCTAGCCGTCACCAGCTAGAAATATCGAAGAAGAAACACTTTGGAATCTGCAGCGACTGTGTTGAATGTTGTATGTGTGGGTTTTTCGAGCAATAGGTTTAGTCTAAGCAATGTCTATCGCCGCTCTCTTGTACCCACTGAGGTCCTGTTGTCCTAGCTAGGTGTTACCTTCCGTGGCGTGAGGATAAACACGTGTGGTGCACGGTCCACCAGACAAACCTGGGGCATCTTGGGATAGCCGGAGAAAGATTGGTAGAAAACCCATTTCTGAAGTGGATTTGTGCCCTTGTAATCCTGATTAATTTTGACCCGTTGTGCTCATTTTAAACAGAGCATTACAGTAAGCGTGAACACAGCAAGCTCCGGGGCGAAACCAGGAGCTTAGCGGCTTTGGGAGGCTTAGCTGCAGATGGCATTTTAAGCCGGACTTAATAAATTGTTTCCATTAAACTTACCGGCCCACACATACTGGATTAGACCAGTGGAACAAAGGAAGGAGAGAGCGTGCAGACGAAGAAGGGGGGGGGGGGCACACACACACACACAACTCCCATCATGCACATCTGACTCTGTTAACATCTCTCTGAGGCCACATGAAAAGGTGAAGACAGGGTTACTGCGGTGCTCAGGGAGATGGAGGCTTTTGGATACGAATGCAAAATCCTCGCACTTTAGTTCTCCTGCTCGTCAGGGATGTCGGACCAATTTGCTTAATTGACGCAGAAGTAAACAAACAAAAAAGATGCATAAACCATTTAGCTTGGCAGTGGATTTAGGGCTTATCCTCTAACTGTTTATATATAAACACATTACCAATGCTGTAGCTTAAGGATTTAGGATCTGCCCATACCCTCGCTTTTTTTTTCTTCCTATGGAGCCCTTTTACTCATATATCAATCTGCTATTGTGGGAAATCAATTCCTTATGGTAGAACCCCGCCTCTCCCCCCGTCTATCCTCAGCCCGCCTCCGCCGTACCTCCTTCCCCATCGGCTCATGGCTCGCTCCCTAAGCTCTCATTATGTGCTACACAGTCCAGGGTCCCCGTGTCGAATCACTAATCAACCACCCTGTCTGCAGGCCCGCTCTCTCAATAGATGCTGAGTGGCCTTTGTTCCACCACTGCTGTTTGCTGCATGTCAATAAAAAGAGCTATGGCCTCCTCCACCACCACCACCCTTCTCTCTCTCCGTTTCTCTTCCGTTACCTGGGCCAGCCATAGCCACAGGCCTGCCCCAGCACTGCATGCTTCAGGAAAATGAAAAACAGTGCTGGATTGTGAATGCCAGAGAAGGGTGGAAGGGTGGTGATTGGAGAGGGAGCAGCAAGGTCAGGGGCAGGGGGGATTGAGGGCAGCGCAGGCATAGTGAAGTAGATGAAGAGAGCATGTTTGTATTCGGCCAGGCAGCTCTCCTCTGGCCAGGTCAGTGTAATGTATCACTAACCTCAGTGGCCGGCCCGACTGCTTGCAGCCTCTCGCCCATTAAATAATGAATGGAGGTTGACCCCCTGACCAACAAATCAGCTTTTTCGCCGACGTTGAATCAGGATGGAGTGGAGGTAGATGGAGATGGCTGGCTGGCTGGCTGGCTGGCTGGTTGGCTGGATGACTGGAGGGCAGACATGTTGCTGGAAAAACACAAGGGCTGCAGAGGCTTCGCGCAGCCAGATTAGCGAGCGCTGGAATTGAAAGCAGTCATCACCGCTGTGGAATCCGGGCCTGGTGAAGCTCACCTCCAGTGCCTACTGTGATTTGTTTGACAAAGTCCAGGCAGTTTGCAAGACATGCTTTCTTTATCAAGAAGTCCAATGTTCCTGTATTGACATAGCACTTATGGTCGAGCCGTGGTGTTTTGGGGTTTGGGCACTCATTTTTGAGATACACACTGTGTGCAAAATGGAGCTGGCGGTTAGTTTTGGAAGCACACAAGAAACCATCCCTCTTGCGTCTCACACCACCTCACTTTTTACCGAGTATGAACAGCAGCTCATGAGTTCCCCTAGTTTGATTCAAATATTAAAAAGGTACAAGGCAGAAAACAGGAGGCAGATGAGCTGGCTCACACTCAGGGAGAGAAAAATACTTAGGAGGACAAAACCAAAGAATATCGCTTGTTTCTTTATTAATCTTTGGGTTATTACTGTTCACAGACATAGGACAGTTTATGAGCTGGATGATTTGTTTTTGGAGAAAGGGGCTGATATTAATGCTCCCTTTATTGATAGTGCTAATGCTGTTTGTGCAGCCATCCCTGTCGGAGAGATGAAAATAAATAGGGGGAGCTCGGCGGAGATAAGACACGTGTTTAATTATTAATTGAGCCATTACTGACAGAGATTGCCTTTTTTGATTTAAAGCAGGAAGGCCTGCTTCAGGGACAGAAAAAGCAATTACAGAATTCCCAGCTTGCACTGCCGCTGCCCATCGTTTCACCGTACGCTGCGAGAGAGGAGTGAAAGGAGACAAAACACTCCCACACACATACACTCACACACATCCTGTTACGCTGCGGTGTTCCATAAATTATTTTAATTCTTCTTCAATATTTATAGCGTTTTAAATTACGATTACGTCGCCATGTATTATTTATGTAGAGTGGCAGGCAGTCAAAGGGACTGAGCCGCATTACCCACAATCCCTCTATGGCCCAGCACCTCGAAAAGCTGACTGGAGGGAATTGTTTGGTTTTGCGTGATTCGGGAAGTGATGTCAAGCTGCAGCGGCTCTTACAAGAGCCTGTTTTTCAAAGACACTCCTGATTTACTATGCACGGCAATTAGCTGGCTTGTAAAGTCATTGCTAATATGTCATGCTATCCCCGTGTGCACTCGGGGGCCCCTTTAGAGCACCATTTTATCCATTAGAAAAGTGTGCGCTCAGTGCAGAGAGCCCAGTGTGCATGAAATATTGACTTCGCCCCTGTTTGGAATATTGGGTCTGTGCCGGTTGAGCTTCGGTCGTGACGCAGAAAACTCCCTCTCCCCTTTGTCTGTGTTAGCCATTGCATGTCGGGACGCTTGACACCTGTCACTCAGTCCTATCAGTCCCTGTCATCTGTGTCGGCAAGCCCGTGGGTGGTGATCAGCTATTGTGACAGAAAATGGGAGTCACATTGAAGGGCCATGTGATTAGGCTCCATTGTGTGGCTCTGTGTTCATTGACTGAATATGGATTCAGCTTTAGCTGCGGAGAGGGAGCAATTACAAAATCACTAAAGGCCATGGGGGAATTTTGAGGTAAGTTGTCAGGAGCATGAGCAGCATTTTGTCTATACATCTTCAGTTTGTAATGCTGCAGCTCCCCTGCCTACTGTTAAACAACAGGTTGGCATATACAGAGGGCTGGAGGGATGGACCATACAGATAGATAGATACCTGATAATTTCACATTTTTGTATTTCTTTTGAAAGAAGCACCACACTTATTTATTTACGCCTGAGGGTAAGAAAGGCTTAGATATTGTAAGCAAAGATGGATGATTTGATATTCCCTAGCTCTAATAACATGTGTTGCATCAAAACTCATAAACTGTATCTCTCCTCTCTGAACCCTTATGAAACATGTACTGCGAATTGCAATTGTGTTGTGTAAAAAAACAGCCACACTGCCTGACTCTGGATGAGCAGGTCGACTTTATGAGCGTAGCAACAGCGTGCACTTGTTCTTCTTATTTTCCTCCTTTCTCTCACTTTAAAGGTGCACGCTGCCACCTGCTGTCTTGGAGTGTGTGGATGCTGTGTTGTTATGTGAATGAAGCCGTCTGACTTTCTATAATCAGCTCCCTTTATCAGCTATAATTGCATTATTACAGTAATGCATAATAATCTCCAAATTTCACACACATTTCCAATGTTTTAGGCGGTGCACCCCTGAGGCTTTTCAATACCGTCTCTTCTGTTCAGGTTCAGGTTAAAGGGGCCATATTTCAGAATTGACCATCTGTCAAACGTCACTCTTAACGAACAGGGAGAAGCATATCAGCCAAGTAACTGTAATTACTGCCAACTATAGCTGCAGTTAGCTAGTCAGCCGTGCAGTTAGTTAGTCAGCCCTGCGGCTAGCGGTCCAGACTGGGTGCTCAGAGTGGTGTTGTGAGACTGGACGTGTTGGGGCTGGATGGTTAGAATGCTAACTTCAGAAGAAATCTCTGTAATACAGCAAATAGAAGTCTTTGACGTATCATTAAAACCGTTATTTCTTCCTGTTGATCAGTTAATTCTTTGGATGTATTAAACCAAAACTCTTACATATTGTTCCTTTTGAATGATAAGATTTAAACTACGTGCGACCCTGGCCTCTGCGTTCTCACGATTCCCTTCACCAATCACACCATTAGCACGTGTTTTTTTTTCACTGTGACATTGACCCAGAGGTGACGCTCACACCCAAGCTGACATTTCTATTTATGCACCCATCAATTGCAAGCACACAGCAGGGAGAAGGTATTCTCAAGGCTGTCACCAGTTGATAGGTTTACTGTATTAAAGACAAAAGCTTAAGATATTAGTTGATATGAGGAGTTTTTTTTTGGCTAAGCTCAATGGGCAAAGGATTCCAGAGTAAAGATGAATCACAAAATGACTTCCACAAGCAAAGAAGTCCCATTGACAGCAAATCTGCATGCTGAGCCCAACCCCTCTTCACAGCATCTTGCTGTGGTTTAGTTCACTAACTGCTTCACTACAAACCCTGGTCTTAGCCGTGTGTAGGGAGCAGATGTGTCAGCAGTGAGTGAGGAAATCAAAGACTTTAAGGCAGATAAGCTGCATCCCCTGCAGTTGGCTTGCCCAATAGAGAAACACAGGTTAATTCCCATCTCAACAGGGAGAAATCATTGGTTAAAATGTATGTAGGCTCCTTGTGTTTCTTGTTTTTTTTAGCGGGGATAAAGGGAAGAATTTAGAAAGGATAACTCTAGAGAGCAGTAGCTCTCATCACATCTTCTGTCTAATCTTAATCCTCCTCCTCCTCCACTGGAGACACAGCCAGCTGCTGTGTGTAAGGCATTTTCATTGTTTACTTAAGAGAATACATGACCAGCGTCTTATCACTACTGTCAGGCCTGAAATGTAAAGCGTGTCGCCTGTGATCACTTGCAGGTTTTCTTGTTTTTAATCCTTTCTTCCAAGCTGCAGTCACTCTGCCAACGAGAGTGGGTTTTCCCTCCGCCCTGCATTTGTATGAAGATCCTCAGTTCCCCGCTATGTGCGTTTTAAGCTCATCTGTGTTGAGCAGTTCAGAGCCAATGTTGTTTGCAGATGAGGCTGTAACGCTCATTGACAAAGCCAGATGGTAGGCGATTGTGGCCAAACACGACGCTTGGATAATGTACAATCACTGGCAAGGGGACAGTCATCAGCCTAGATGGATATTACAAACATGCTTGTAATGGATTGGACATTTTGGGAAGTGGTTCACACAAGCTTATAAAGATGGGAAAACCATCGCCAGGAACAGAGCGGATGTAAAATGCTTCAGATTCCTTGACGGACAAGGACATCCGTGCATTAGAAGGACGTGCCAGAGAGGATTGTGGGGAGAAAGGAGATGAACCCAGGAAACAAGATCCCAAATCAAACAGTAATTTCAGCCTGCCGTATAAAGTAGTTTCCAAGGATTTCGAGATGGGTGGTCTTCTTCTCTTGTTTGTTCAGTATTTCGAAGCTTCATACCTTTGCCAGTGGTAGCATTTTAGCATCCATGTTTCTGTCAGTGGCTTATCAGAGCCAGTCTGTCTAGAGGCAATACCACAGGTTTGGACGAGCACAGTGGGTTTGTCAGAGGGGTTGGTTTGGAGAGGTTTGCGATCAAGCCCAGCTTTTAGCCTTGAACTGAAAGCAGTAACCCGACACACTGCTGAGAAAGGGCTTGTGTTTGGTCCAGTGTTTCACAGGGCTTGAGTGCCATTAATCGTCCCAGTGTTCTTTAACAGACAGGTGGTAATTCGCGGAGACACGGGGGCCTCCATTTGGGCATTTTTAAGGGAAGGTTTGAAAAAAAAAAAAGAAGAAGAAAAAGGTGCACAGTGTGGTCTCTTCCCATATTCAAGCGGTCATCTGTTTGGCTGTTGTTTTTGGCTACTGGTTAATTCCCTGCACTGGGCCCTGGTGGTGGGGCCTCTAATGGCCTCTGACTGACTGTAATACCCCATTCAGCAGAGCATGGGCTCTAACCTCCCCGGCTGTTGGGTTAGTGCTGCTGTGTTGAGGGGGTGAGCAGCAGGACTGGGATTTCACTGCTGTTTACTTTGGGACGGAGGGAGGGAAGTGGCTCCAATGCCACATGACCCATACAGAGCTCTGCACAGAGCAGTATCAGCAGTATCGACCGGGGTTAGACTCATATGAAACAAAAAGTAATGTTTTGTGCAATGTTGCTTGTTACTCGAAACATAGCTACGGTGCGTTAAAGAAGTTGATATTGGAGCCGTCTTTTTGTTGCGTGTTTTGCTCACTTTCGTGTCATTACCTGCCCTTTTCTTTTGTTTGGATGTGCATATACGCTCCTGTCACCTGCCTCTGCATGATGCACTTGAACATATTGGCACAGATTAATCAAAGCCAGATGTCTTTTATTCGAAGCTATCAGCATCTATATCGGCCTGCAGAAGACCGCATCTGTTGAAGCCTAACAGTGAGAAATGACATCTGAAATTGTGGCTCCCTGTGTTTTTGGAAAAGATCTATATAAAGCTATCACTATCGCTAATGATACAGGTATTGACTCATCAGCTGTTATGTGTTGGGCAAGTGCTGAAGTGCCCTGGGCTCCCTATCAGCTGCGGTACACTGTATTAGTGCGCCGGGCGGTGTAGCACTGACCTAATCCTGGTAGCAGGTGGTACTGGAGCCGAGGTAGAGTGGACATGTTTTTCAGGGAGGATGAGCCATCTGGGTCTTGATACTTTATGGTGCTTAAAACACACTCTCAAGTGTGACACTCCCAGCACTTACCTTTTAGCTGCACACAATAATCTAAGCGCTGGCTGCTAAAGGGAGAGAGGAGGCTTTCAGGAGAATTTACAAGGTTTGATGTGGTGTGGAGCCTCCGCTTCGACACGGATTCATGAAACAGTCAGACACACTTAGCGGTTTGATTTTGATTCCTCTAACTCTCTCAGTGTTGTTTTGTCGTCTGCAGGCTGAAATATGTCGAGCAGAAAGAAAAGTGTGTTTGTTTTGTTTTGTTTCTCCTTTTTTTTTTGCTTTTGTGCCAGCCTGCCTTGCTCGACACTTTTCTGGGGCCGTGTGTTGTTTTGTTTTGTCTTGTTGCTTTTTTTTTTTTTTCTTCTGGTGTAGTCTGTTTCATCTCACGAGCGATTTGGCTCGTTTCAGAGTCCAATTTCGCTCCTGTTTCACTGTGCATCCCCCTCTCCTCACAGACATACTCACATTCACACATTTCCCCAAACTGACACGCCACCTTCACACTCCAAACAAATCAATTCTTCGCTTGGCACGCCACGGTGAAATGCGGCAGCTCATCGCAGCCCTGAAAACGTGCAGGCTGTTGTTAATGTTCCTTGTCCACTTGGGCTGAAGGAGGGCAGACCCAGATTCTCCTACCTCTGTATGTGTGTGTGCTGCTACCTGTGTGTGTTGCTGGGGCTTAGAGGAGATTGGGCGGGGGAGTCAGTTGTGGGTTTAGGTTAGCAGCAGCCCCACGGGTCAGGATCCGGGCCTTGTCTCCATTAGTTTACCTGACACAACTTCCTGCCCTCTGCTCCCTCTCCTCACTCCTCTGCCTTATTAACTCCCCTCTCTCCCCTCTTTCCCCCCCAGTCTGGGTCACTTTATCCTTCTTTCTCTGTCATGCTTTCTCTCTCTAATCAAGAATGATGAATGGGGTGCAAGAAAGGACGGCAAATGTTTGCAAACCTGATACACCCTCCGATTGTCAGTCTTTTCCGGAGGCGGTGATGGAGAACATAGTGGTCGGGAGAGGGAGGGGTTTGAGTTTGAGGAGGCTTTTGTCTGTGTTTGTCTTGCTAAGCTCTGTATGAAAGCTATTTCAAACATCTCCACCTCGACCCGCTAAGTGTGTCATCAGCCTTGACATGTAATTCATCCACCATCCCCATCCCCCTAGACCGGAGAGTAGACTTTTTTAAAGTCTACTTTCACATATATCGTAAGCTCCGACTGCCGCAGAAAAAAGGGCTTGTAATTCGTAAGAACACAGCTCTTTTGGCGTGTAGCCATTAGCGGGGAAAAATGGCAGCTCTAGTCTAGTCTTCAACAGCTGCTGGGTCTCCATCTGTAAGCCTAATTACCCTGCAGCACCCCAGGAGCAGCTCAGCAGCAGGATCCTCCTATAGAAGAGGCATTGATTACATCAGTGTGTCTGTACAGCGTCTTCCCTCGGGGGGCCCGCAGGGATGGGAAACTTAAGCGCAAGCACTTTAATGCACACTGGGGTACTATCTTTAGACAAATAGTCCACTAATATCTCACCCCATTCCACCCACCTTCCCTGTGAGGGGAATATATATACTCTAGATCTAGAATCAGCGATACTCTATAGTTTGCTACAGTGTGTAAAAGGGTCAAAGTAGATTTTTAGTGGCCAAACATGTTCTTGGTAAGCTTTGCATGTATATTGAAAGTCAACGCATCAAATACTGACACATTGGGATTGGAGGTCGAGTCAGTCTCCATCCCAAACTGACAGTATTTGATGAGTTGGGAACAAGATTAAAAAATCTACTTTCTTACTAGTTGGATCTTTACCAATTGAATCAATAATAATAACTAGAAAAACTCCTAGCGTTTCTAAGTGTAGTTGTTGCAGCCTCTGTCGCAAAGACAACCGTTGGTAGCAGTTACCGTCAACACAGGCTAATTCATTCATTCAGTCTATAATGGAGACATTACAGTAGATAGAAATGGTACCAGGCTGCCGTCCTGTCTGGATCGCCAATCAGCCTTCTTTTTCCCGGGAGATTTCGTGCCCAGTGGCAGACAGAAATTGCGGAGCTATAAGCTGTAAGGAACCAATATAAACACGGATGGTGTCATTATTCTACCACCATTACTTTGTGCAGGCAACATTTATTTTATAATGACATGGTCTGTTAATGCAGAAAACTTGTCTATTGCCAGTTAAATCCCTAATAGCGAGCATTTACAAAGCGGATCATAAAAGTTTATTTTTATTGTATTGTTGACTGAATTTACTGCACCAAACAATATATATATATATATATATACACACACACATATGTATGTATATATTAGTTTATTATTTGTTGGCCCTGTGACACGTACTGTAATGAACCATCAGCTCTGATCAGCATAGTGAAGATCTGCAGCCCCAGCCTGTAGTAACATGATGCTTCAACATGGAAACATGACGAGATGAAGAAATGTGGTGGTAGATTGACCATCTATTTCTCTGGCAGATGCTGATAACAAGATCTTTGTTTTTTCATCGGGGCCTGCTGTAGAACCACCACTTGAAAAAGCTAGCAGCCTCAGCATTCCTGGCTGTCAGACGTTTTTATTCGACATAATGAAAATAGCTGCAGCATTTGCATGAAACAGGTGAGCAGCTCAGGCAACTTCTTGATCTAAGCCACAGCTTATGATCCAGACAAACCGTATCTGCAAAACACTTAAGGAAATATGATATGCCGACAAAGATTCAACCCCTTTCGTGGCAGAGCATAACAGTGGCTGCATATGTCACAACAGTGAATGAGGTATGGCGAGCGGTTAGGAGCTGTCAGCCTCCGATTGTTGCTTTGCTTTCTGAGTGGGGAGAGAAAATGGAGATGGAGGAGGAGGAAAAGAAAAACATGCAGGCTCTTTCAGCCCACTGTCATGCCACTTAGGATTTGTTGAAGGATTTTCACCCAGCCATTTCCCTTCCATTGAGAAGTAATCAGCACGACACTGAAAGATAATATTATATCCACTTACAGGCTGTGGGCTTCATGCATGTTCATACATGAAATGAGGCTGGAAAGCAGTGCCTCTGTTTACATTGTTGAACACTCACTCCCCCCATTTCAGCTTGGACCTGAAGCTTCCTGGCTAAAGCTCCTTGTCTTTGTGTCTCTTACATCTTCCTCCCTCTCTCTTTCTCTCCTGCTTCCTGTCCTTCCTTTCTCCATGGATTGTGAGCCAGTTGGTGGGGTAATAGAGGATGCTTTCCTGTGGGGCACCAAAGTGATGCTGTTCAGGCGTTATGCGAGCTTAAGTAAAGCTGACACGCTGCTCAAGAACTACAGCCCACACTGCGCTCTACGGCAGCCCGTGGAGAGACGCTGAAAAAGGTCTTAAAGGTATGAGAGACACAGGGAGGCTGCCACTGTCCTCCCACCACTGTGCTGTGATGTGGGAAGCACGAGTTAAGTCCTTTATTAGAAGTGGCAGCCGTTGTCTCCAGTCACCTCGATAATTGCCGCACCACGTCCACTGGCGTAATCAATTGAGACAGCTGCCGCTGTGGCGTTCAAGTCCATCAGGCAGGCGTGTCATGCTAATTAATGAAATGATAAGGCTAGTGCTCGCAGCATTGCACAAATAACTCCTGAAGACTTCCCTTATTTTCAACACAAAATTCATTCTTAAAGTTCAGATAGCCCCTCCCTCTCCCTGCCTGTTGGCTGTCTGTCGGCAGCAGCCTCAGGGTAAGAGCGGTCACCAGGGCTGGTGATGGGTCAGTGACAGTGAAAGGGGTCAAATTCCATGCTGGCAGGGTGGGCCGTGTCAGAGGGGCCATTAGACTTGAGCT
Source organism: Diplodus puntazzo (assembly GCA_963678695.2). NCBI lineage: Eukaryota > Metazoa > Chordata > Actinopteri > Spariformes > Sparidae > Diplodus > Diplodus puntazzo. Next base: position 15,986,358 of record OZ023159.1, on the reverse strand, counting down.
TTTCTGTTGAAAGTTCCAAGATGTCCAGCGTTTTATTTAGGAGGGCCCTGTGGCACTGACCTTAGATGACCCGGCTGTGTTCATAAGAAGCTGAGACTGATGGCAGTCCCAAAGCACAGGAGCTCTGCTAGAAACAGCTCTGCAGGGGGGTGGGCCCTCACGGAGATTCAGGGACACACAGGGAAGTGTAGAGGTGTCTCGCTTCTCTGCAGCACAATATACCCAGGAGTTAAATTAAGGGTTAACGTTATTGTGTGAAGCACTCCTGGACTGTATAAGACATAAAAGAAGTTGGATTGTCAACATTTAGACCCTGTCTTTCTCCCGCTCCCTTCTTTCCAATTTGAGGATGTGCTTCACGTCCCATCCTCAATATTGGCATATGTGCCATGAGAGGTGAATGGCATATGTGTCCTGCACCATATGGCTGCTGTTTGAATTGGGATCCAATATGCGCAGGAAAAACTGATTCATCCGGCAGCTTGAGCTGCCAGCTCTCTGAAATGAACATTAGGTTCTCAATTTATGCCTGGGCTTTGACTGTAAACGTGTTACAGCTTAACACCCATCCCCATTCTGCTGCCATCCACTCCTTTTGTCAGCTGCAACGAAGAGACAGAGACAAATAATTGAAACGTGCCAGCTGTCGCCACTCTTTAGCTATCTTGGCCAGCTTCCTCCTCGTCCACTCCCCCATTAACATCTCTGAGTGATTTGCGAAAACATCGCCTTGGCTCCCCTCGTTACCAGCTTGGAGATGCTCGAGGCAGATTAAATAGTGTGAGGGAAAGCAAGCCGTTGCAAATTTCTCCTATGATTTTATTATTAGCACAATGATTCAACACTGCTCAGCCCTTCTGTTCCTCTCATACAAAATGATTTCGTTGAAATCGCCCCACCTTTTTTTTATGACTGAATACCTCACGGCAATGAAGTGTTGATTGGCAAGACTGCGGTTTCCTGCCTTCTGCCAGTATCTGTTATAGCCATCTTCCACAGTCACTCACTCGTGAGCTAAGCCTTGGCTCTGTGCAGATTGCTTGTCTAGAGAGGTACAAAAACCAAATCATTGTGAGCTCAACCGTCAAGAGCAGCAGAATATTCTGTCAACCAGAGCCAGCGGGAGACAGATCAAGGCAGCGTATATTTTCACATACCTTCTGGATCTTCCAACGTCTTTCAGCCGATATGCCGCTTTATTTAAATATCTGTCTGTTCCTGTCCTTATTTTATCAGTGCCCTGACTGTTTACGCTTTGGCAATGCCATGGAGGGAGTGAACCACCATGTTTGCCTAGTAAATGAGAACACCCAGTGGCCTTAAGCTTCTTTTAGCCCGACCCCCCTTGTCGCAGGGAGAATTTGCATAGCCTCGTATCTAATCTGAAAGGCTTTTTGCATACAGGTTATATTTCCCTGGCTGTATGTGCTGGCATCGTGTCAGCAGTGAGCAGGTATTTTATGTAACACACTTATTTGCATTCACAGCGTTAGTCTGCCGAGGGTTTTAGTTGGAAGCCAAATCTGAATATTCTCTAGGGCTCTCGTCGTTCATGAGGTCGTTGGGTCCATTTGCAGATAGCCAGGTGTGTGTTTAAGATAAAGTGGTTTGAAGTGAATGCTTTTTAAAGGCTCCAGTTTTTCAAGTCAAAGCATTTCAGAGCAAAAGTTTGCAGTGCAGTCCTCCAGGACGTCAGGACATGCCCTGTGTCAACAGCCCGTGCTTTAGAGGGATATCCTGATCACAGTGAGCAGCCACCTTACCCTTTATTGAGTCTTTTGTCCTGTTTCTTGGAATAACCAGCCCATCCTAGTCCAGCTATGGGCTACTCCATTCCGGACTGGTCCAAGCCATTTCAAACTGAGCCATCTGGCTGCGTAAAAGGCACATAGGAGCAGATCAGTGCCAGCCCTCCAGATGTTCCACAGGGGCAAACAGGGTCGCAAGTGAAGGATATTGGAGGCAGTAACAGCTGTGTAGCGGCAGTGTGTTCACCCCAGACTCCCTGCTGGACACATCAGTCATGAACAGCCAATCCCAGTGGACTGTTGTCTGTCTGCTACCTTTGTCCCTGTTACCCTCTTTTCTCCACCCCTTCAACCACCAACCCCATATCACTGCAAACCCCGGCACGTGCAAACAGGGCAAGGCCCAATTCCCCTGAGTGAGCAGGGCCACGGGAGCTATAAAAAGATCAATACTGGGATGAGATGTCATCTGGTGAGCAGACCTGCCAACACCCCCTCTGGGGAATGTCCCTGTCCCCCCGGTGCACTAACCCAGCTAACAGGAGAGGTGTGGGAGGGGGTTACCCCCCACCACCGGGCTGCCCTCCAACCTGCCTGACTCACTCACACCATCTGCTCAGGTTTGCGGGACAGGGCTTCAGGACAACACAGTTTTTGTACGCACACTCGCATGGCATTTGTTTCACATGACTGCCTGTGGCTTGCCTACTGTTTCCCCTCAGTGTGTGATTGCAGGGAAAGTGTGTTCCATGTCCTGAGGAGAAGGAAGAACAAAACAGTGCAGAATTTGGCAGTTTGTTGAAATGCTTGACAGTTGTGCAGTTTTGCGGCAAGGGGACGGCGTTTGTTGAAAAACAGCAGTGTTTTTCCTACATATAGCCCTTAGGTGACGTGTGTCAGAGAGAAATTCCTGTCATCTTGTTAGCACTGCGCATTAGTTTACACTTGAAATGGCTGCTGCTGAAACAGTTACAAAAATGTGAATAATAATCCAGTAGGTAAGTGTATCACTGTGTTCACTGTGCTTGACAGCCTGCTGTTTAAAGGACTATCGCACAATTACTCATTACTTATACGTACATAACAGCTTCACATCCTAACATGATGCCAGCAGTTCTGAAGCAAAGAATTATTTGGAATTAAACATTTTTTTGCTTTCTCCACTAAATTTTTTCTGATGATCTGGCTTTGTTTCGGTCTTCACTATAAGGAAGACGTCGGGGCTGCTGTGTTTGTGTGTGCTCATGCAGTATGCCCACAATAGCAACTTTTTTTGTGTGTCCATCTTCTGTTCCATTTGTGTGTGTGTGTGTGTGTGTGTGTGTGTGTGTGTGTGTGTGTGTGTGTGTGTGTGTGTGTGTGTGTGTGTGTGTGTGTGTGTGTCTGTGTGTGTGTGTGTGTGTGTCTGTGTGTGTGTCTGTGTGTGTGTGTCTGTGTCTGTGCATAAGTGTCCTAGCTTCCAGAGTGATTTTAATGAGCGATGGGCTGGTCTGAGCCGATACCTCCCTGCCTCCATTAGAGCCCATTAGAATCATCATTAAGATAACCCGGCGCTCGCTGTGGCCCTGGCTTTCCAGCATTAGTATTAGAAACCCCTCTCCATCTTCTAGTGGTCGTAGCGAGACTTCCTTTAGTATCACTTGCCTCGCATTGTGTCTGGGAGAACAGGTTGCCACGGCAACATCACCCAGCAGCGACATTTCGACGGTGGATATTTGCCTCTTCTTCGCCCGTTTGTCTGTCTGTGCCTGTCTCTCTGTCTCCCGCCTTCAGTCTTCCTCTTTCTCTTCTGCTCGCGGGAACGAGAACCTGACAGTTTAATCCAAATCCCAGACCCCTATAAACCAGGAGGTCTATATATACGCCCGGACCCCGGAATTCATTAGAAAATCGTGACACCTTAGCCAGCCCCGGTTCGCCCATAAAATGCAAAGAGCGAGGGAGGGGGAGCTCAGCAAATAAAAAAATAAAAGCTCTGCCCTGCCTTTTTATTGGTCTTTTATGGGTGTTAGGATCCTTGAAAGATTAAGCAGGCTGTTAATAGGGACTGGATATTCCATTAGTGGGCTGCATGTTGAGTTCTCACTGGCTTGACAGCAGCTCCCAGCTCTTCTCATTTTTTTGTTACCGTCGAGAGTGCCCATGGAGCTTTTTTAATTGAGGCACTAGTAAGCCTTCTGACTGAAGTACTGCCGCATCAGAGCTGTAGATTAGAGCCGCTTAGAGAACCTCATCTCCACCAGGCTGTCTTCTCTCTTCCTCTGTCTCTATCTTTCTCCGTCCGTGTGCGAGCACTGTCTTTCTCTGATTTTTTTTTTTCCTATGCATGTGATGTTCCTGTGCTCAAAATGAATTCCACCACTTTAATGAGCTGAGAAGCTATAGTCGTGTTTTAGCTATTGTAGCCGTAGCACTGCCGTCTCCTTGAACTCAGTTTCTTTGTGGCCCATTCTGCTATTCTTTTAATTTGGAGAGAAGTAGGAGATCGCCAAATGTCTTTTCTTTTTCATTAAGATTCATAAGTGCTTGGGGTTCTTTGTGTGTGAAAGGTGTCGAGATGCTGCGTTTTCCGCCACTTTCCTTTTCCTGCTACAACAGCATATAATTACAGTCATTAAATTGCAACAGCCGGTTTCAAGTATGAAAAGTCGCCATTCAGTGGAATGCTGGTATATATAAAAGCTTCTTGTCTGTTGAAAAGACCCCTGATGAATGGTAAAGACAAAGTGGTCGAGTTCAGAGAGCTTTGCTGTGGTTTTCCCAAATCTCCTGAAAGATCAGGAAGGGAGGACAGAAAGACGCGGTGGCAGAGAGGCCAAGATAAGGGGCCACGATCTCCCTTCATAGCACAATTGAAACATAATTATTTCATGCCAGATTGTGTGCTCAGCAAATCCCTGAATAGGGGCCGACATTTAACTTTAATTAGCTCTGATTTATTCATACTGACTGGATTGCGGGAAGAAATTGGATCATCTGATTATAGTCAAGCATGAAAATGACCTGATTAAACACTTAATGGAACCTAGGGAGAGGGAAACAAGAGGAACCTTGGGCAGAAGACACTGGGACAACATCATAAAGGAGGAAAGGGAGCTATGTTTAACTTATCAGTCATCATGTAAGCCCCTCTGTAAAAACTGTGTTTGGCTGTTATCTGATTTTGGCATTAGATGCTTTTGAATTAAATCAGGAAATGGCTCGATATCTGAGATGGCCAAATATCTATCGATTAACTGTTTTAGGTGTGGATGATCTTCTTACATTTCGCTGTTTCTTTTCTTCTCAGGTGTGCCAACGAATGAGAGTCCCGAGTCCAAGACTTGTAGCTCAGCCAAAGTATCAGGGCTTCAGCGCAGCCAGGAGCAGAGCAATAGTGAGGTGCCCTTCACGCCTCCCGTGCCCAGCCCCACCCCGGCATCGGCGCCTACGGGCTCCCCTGCCCCCGCTGCAGCGGCGGCCCCCCTTGAGCCCCCTAGATCGCACCTCCCAACCCCGCCTCCTCTCAGTGTCAAGAAGGAACACCATCCTCCACCCCCTGTCCCTACCCCTCCCCTGTTGAGGGCGCCACCCCACCCTCAGCCCCACCCTCCTCACCCACACTCCCACCAGGAGCCCCGTATTCTCCCGCCACCGCAGCATCACGCACGGCCGGTTATCAGCCACCAGGTGCATCACCCTCTGTACAGCAGCCTCCACGACATCAGGTGGGTTGTCACACGGGCTTGTTTGGTGACAAGTGCATGGATGTACAAGATGGTGTAAAACCAGCCTACAAAAAACACACACTACTGATACTCATACTGTAAATGTAACACTGATGTTGTGGTAGTCTATGTAAGGCCACTAGAAATCTTTATGCCAATAAGGGATCAGAAAATGAGAGCTTTGTGTTTAACCTTTTGGTTACCAGTGTTACATTTCCAAATTAATATAATGAACACGATACTGTACAATACTTCATTCAACTGTTTCATGTAAATATTGATTTTCCGCCACACATACTCGCAATAGGCAGCTGTCAGATTTACTGTTTTCCATTTAGCCTACACTCCGGTACATTAAAGCACATTCACCTCATCCTCTCAGTGTCTGCTCCCACCTTATTTTTATTTCAGTGAGCTGGAAATCCATTCTCATGTTGTCAAAAGTTAAGTGTCAAACATATTATCAGTATCATCTAGAAACAAAGTGATCACATATATACAGTTAACACAGTCTGACTGAACACCGTATAAATGATTAAAATAGACCATGTGTTCATTTACATTATTGAATTTTCTTTTAATGGAGAATTGTATCTTGTTGTCTCTTCAGCCACAGAAACAGTCCAGTGGGTCTTCCCAAACAGCACTTGCCCCCATCCCCTCACCACCACCTCAGTGGGCTGCCATCCTCGGCCCCCGCCTTGCCTCTATCCATTGCTAATCTCTCTACCTCGCACTATTCCTCCCTACGGAGCCCGGCCCATCGCCATTCGGCCATGTTCGCAACCCCAGCCACACTGCCGCCGCCACCGACCTTACCGACCAACAGTTTAGTGGTGCCAGGGCACCCTGCCGGCACCCCCTACCCAGGTAAAGACACGCATCTCACACACTACATGGTAGCCTCAGTGGAAACACAAACTCTGAGGAGATACGGTAGCTTTAGAAGGCTGTTAGTGTCTTTTTTGATTTAGTTAGTAATTTAGATGACACATTTTTGATATTTCTTTATCAGAAGTGTCAGAATTTTTTTTTAGCTAGTTCATTTTAGTGTTGTGAGAATTAGTCAATAGTCATACTTAAATAAAGCAAAGACATTGTGCTCAAATACAAGTCTGGTAATATTGAAAGTTACCTATATGAACAGTACTTCATTAAAAAGTCTTAAAGTATCTGATATTGATATAATCTAAAGTACAAGTAAAACTAAATTATATTTACATTTATCTATAATCTATGACCAATCATTGACCTGGCTGATTGATTTTTTTATTTTTTTTTTGTAGTAATCAGTGTTTTTTCATTCCAATTGTTAATAGAATAAATTCATTTTAACAAATGTGCTACTTTTTCTCTGATGCAGCATTCAGAGTGCAATATTACAAGTACAGTATTTGCCTTTTTCAATTAGGAGTAGTGAAGTGAAAGTATACAGTAGCAGAAAATGGAAATACTGAAGTACAAGTACAGTGTAATAGTATGAATGTGTTATTACATATGTTCATAATTTTTCACCTATTATCACAAAGTATGTGATACACATGTACACTAGTCAAGTGTGTATATGATTGGCTGATCTGGTAAGTGCTCATTTATTCCATCTTTCGTTTGCTTATATATCCTTTGATACAGCTCAGTACATTGTTAAAAGTGTGTAGGTTTATTTCCTCCTTTACGTGTTAAATGAACAGAACAGAAGCGATCGTTACACCGATGCACTTTACCATTAAAGGAAAGCATTTTTGTAAACGATGATGAAAAGATACCAGTCTTTTAAGAGTGAAGTTGCAAGTGCCTATGCATAGTGAAAAGTAAATAGATAATTTTGTATCAATCTGTAAAGCACCGTATGTAGCACATGAGATTCTAAAGATAGTGGTAGGACAGTAAGCCAATTAAAGAGTTCTTTCCGAAATTGTCAGTGTACTCCTTTATTGTTCTGACTGCAAATATCAGGAACACAGTCCTGTTAGTGCAGCAGCTACAGATACCACAAATAACCTCATCGGTAATTTGAAACACAAGCAGATCACCGTGGTGCATCTCAGGCTGGAAATAAATCTGATTTAATTTTAAAAAGCAACAGTACGTTGCCTCTCCCTCAAGTCAGATGCTTTAATGTTAGGTCTTATTTTCACTGGTGGAGAACATCATGCATCAATTTCGAAGATGGACTGTATTTATAGTAGCTTCGATTTTAAAAGAGTGATGAGGTCACTGTACAAGGGCTTGGATGCGCCTTTGGAAAATGTCAGCTAACAACTGGACAGCCATCACAGCTGGAGACATCTTCAGCGCACTAAAAGCAGCACTTTAACAGTCACATGTTGGAAAACTGTGCTCTCAGTCGGCAATCTGATGCAACCTCAACAACCAGAATTATGTTTTCTCCTGCCAACAACATGTGATTTGTAACGATTTGATAATATGTTCAGCGATTTAATCAAAACAAGCAATTTTGGTGCTGCAATCGAAGGAAACAATTGTCTCCAGCGATGATGGGTGTCTCCAAAAATATGTAATAATTATGCCAGTTGTGCATTGACTTTCTAATAGAGGGCAAGAGTGTGTGTGTTTTCTGCTGGGATGACTCTTGGTTCTCTCTTGTCTTTAGATACCAGCCTGTTGATATCATTCAACCAACCAATCATGTATTGCCAGCCTCATTCGGGGATTCTGATTGGCACATTGTCACAGGCAACTCTCTTACCACCACCAATGAGTCCCCACGTAGAAAACCCTCACAGCATGAGCTGGAGAAACAGAGAATGCCAGGTGACTATCTTTCTTCTCTTCTCCTTGTTGTGAAGACTGACTGGGCGTCCGTGCCTTTTTTTTTCTTGTGTCCCCCCCATTCCCTCTCCCCGCCCCTTTTATTTCTTTCTTTTTTTTTTTTTTTTTTTGGTTTTCCTCGCTCTCCTTTCTTACAGAGCATGACCTCCTGAGGCAGGAGCTGAACAACCGCTTCCTGGTTCAGAGTTCAGAGCGGGGCCGGGGGCCGTCCGCCTCGCCGCTGGCCCCCGTGTCGCTCCTGAGGGCCGAGTTTCACCAACACCAGCACATGCACCAGCACCAACACACCCACCAGCACACCTTCACGCCCTTCCCCGCCAGTCTGCCCCCGGCCGCCATCCTCACCCCGCCCACCGCACCCCCCATGGTGCGTACCCAAGCCAGAAATGTGAGGATAAGTAACAAAAAGCTCCCGTAACTTCCCACCCACCCACCTGTCACCCCTCCCGATCTCCTCTTCAATCAGCTCCTCCCTTTTTTTTTCTTTACCCCAAAATACACCAAAAACATCCCGTAGCCGTAGGAACCCTTCCCTTCGAATAATATGACACTGATTCAGTTTGAATTTTGCTCTTTGAATTGTGCTGCTGCAGTCTGATGAGACGTGGGAGCATCACATCTGTTCCACTATAATAAGGACAAATGCTGGCTGCCACTCCCCTTAACACACACACTAACACACACACACCAGATCGACCACTAGTTCATCCAGATGCATGCTAGTCGCTGCTCAGGATAGTCGAGCCCGACTAAGCACCTGTATACTTTGTTCATCTATAGTGAAATCATTTATAAAACTGTACATCCATGATATGCATCACATTTCATGGAGGCCATCTCTGGACTGCCTGTCAAACAGGTTACCAAAGTCATTTAGATTGTTCACCTTCTTAAATTTGACGTAGATTCTGCCGCTCAGCATTTGCTCTGGATCAACAAAGGGGAAAAGCCAATTGTTTGCATATGGATATGTTTTCAATGGTCCTAAATGTTTTCATTTGCCTGCTCAACAAAGGCACAATCAAACAGATCTCTGTGTGTGTGAGTGTGTGTATAAATAGGTTTCTGCAGATGTGTATATTTGTGTAGTAGTTTCCTGCCGTGTGTGTGTGTGCGCGCAAAACTCAACACCAACCATACTTGCCAATGAGAGTTTTTAAAGTCTTGCAGTCGGTCATACGACTTCATTGTGGATGATGGGGGAATGACATCACTGCACAACAGTCTTGATAATGTTTGTAATTGCTTCCGTGCTTTGACTGCCATTGAGTCTGGGGGGGGGAGGTTCAGCGCTCAGATTAGCACAGAGGAATAAAAGGTTATGACTTTTCATCCATCATTTTCAATGCACAGCATTCTCAGACAGTCGATCGTAGCTATTTGGCAACAGTCAAAGATCTGATCCATTCATGTCATGACCCCTGATTAAGAGCTTGTGCTCCCATTAAGGCTGTTCTCCAAGATTATCCCCATCCTGTACATTTGAAATCAAAGCTCTGGTATTTATGGCACGGCCCCAGATAAGAATAGAGACTGCGTCGTTATCTGGTCTGCTGTTCATTCCCGACATGGTAGGAATTATATACAGTACACAGGCTGTCTTTGAAGATGAAAAGAGGCGATTTTCCTCGTCTCGCTAATGCCGGCATTATGTAGCCCATAATGTGCGTACCCCCCATCTCTTGTTGGGTCGTTGACAATGGAATTTGAGACTGCCATTAATGTCTTCTGCTGTTTTTTTTCCTTTTAATTGAAACTGTGTCGTTACTTAACTTGTGCCTTTTGCCTTCCTCCCTCCCTTCAGTAACAATGATGTTTTTCCTCTCTTTGATGCTTGCCTGGAGAGGCAGGAGTAATGATGATGTTGTGGTGTTTTTACTGTAATGTCATGAAAAGGCAAACCAAGTATGGCCCAGTCGTGCCGCCTCTCTCTCTCCCTCTCTCTCCCTCTCTCTGTGTCTCTCTCTCTGTCTCTCTCTCTCTGTCTCTCTGTCTCTCTGTCTCTCTCTCCAGCCAGACACACCATGTCAGTTCAGCTACCTAACAGCACTTGGCAAATGGCTGTAATTAATGAAATTATGAAACCTCTATTTTTGTTTATTGTTCAACACCCTCAAGCAGCTGGCTTGCCAAATGGCAGCACTGGGTGTCTTTCCTGCCCCGCCCCCCCCTTGCCCCCTCATGTCTTTGGACAATGAATATCCTTAATTGTTATAAGATGAAATATTATGCTTTAATTAGCCAAAGCTGTTTACTATAAAACTGTGACAGGCACCATAAATTACATGGGCAGGAGTTTTTGTTTTTTCTCCTTCTCCTTTTTTTTTTTTTTTTTTACAAGGCCGTAAAGCGTCCAGATTCCCTCTCCTGGTGTCAGACATTAAACAGGCCGTGCCTTCAGAAATGCAGAAGAGCTGTTTAATGAGCTCGGAAGCTGGCTCGCCGTTTCCTCTCAGTAGGCTGTCTGTCTTTGATTTGGGCCCATTATCGCCCACAAACAAGGCCGCCAACACCATTGCAGCCGCTGCGGCCATTTTGCATGCAGATGTGAAAGGCCTCGCTTCGCCAGACGGCCCCCTGACCTAAACAGCGTCTCCACCGGCTGCTTAGCCCAACCCACACCCACTCCCCCTTCAGCCACCCGTGTCGCTGCACGCGCGCACACAGAAACGTTGATTCATAACCACTCATTTTATATAAACCCATAAGGCCTGCCAAGAGGGCTTTTTGAAAACACTCGCAAAAAGTACCTGCAAATGGTTTGTGTATTTGCGGAATAGGAATAAGTTACTGTCACTTGTAATTAGCCTGTTTCGAAATAGAGAACCAGTATTGGCTTGCGAACAGACACACAAAGTCCCCATTCATACCCTTGGCAACGTTTTCCCTCTGCTCCCTCTCAGTTTACTGACTAGATTCCCATGTGTTCAAGACATGATCAGAGACATTTTCTATACAACAATGTGTTTTTCTAAGGAAAATTCCAGTTGAGGTCTTTCTGGTAAGCATAAGATCAACCACATCGATGTGAACCACCACCTCACATTGATTCAGCCTGTCAAAGTTATATCATACTAAGTTGTCCTGATTTAGCCCCTAATCACTGCAAATGTAATCTATTTGATTCACTTTCAGTGATAAAAGACAGACACACCAAAGCTCCGCATGATCTACTATGATTTTATACACAGAGAATCCGGCTGTTTTTGACTAAATCTCTGGTTTTCTTACACCCCAAACAAGCCGTCCAACTCCCATATGAACCATCAGGACCTGTTAAAAAAGAAAGAAAGAAAGAAAGAAAGAAAGAAAGAAAAAGAAAGAAAGAAAGAAAGAATCCATAGCATTCACACGCAATTAGATTGACATTTTTACAAATTTTCCAGTGAATAGAAACAACTGGTCTGGTTCAAAAATGGTCTGATTCCCAAGCTGGACCTCCATGCCCAACGTCTGTACGCTCAATTGGAAAATCATGCAGGCTGTCTTCATCTTGGCAGTCTGCTAAAGCAGTTGTATTGTTAGTAATTTAACTGCCTATCTGACCATGCAGTTTAAGTAAACCCATGACCAGTGCAAGCCAGCTGCTTTACCCCAGGGCTTATTATTCTGGATCAAAACCCTGCTTATTACCAGTTGCAGATGTTGATCATGTGTTTTGTTTTTGTGATGTAAACATAATGAGACACTGTTATTAAAGAAGGCTCTTGCTTGAAGGATTTGGGTGAAGTAAATAATTGTGTGGATATTTCCTAATCCCTTTCCCCCTTATGTCTTCCAGTTCGACAAATACACCCCCAAGCTGGACAATCCATTCATCAGACATTCAAACGTGAGTTTCTTTTTTGTCTTTCCGGTTACAGTTTGTTATTTGCATACGGCAAATCAAATATTTGACATATTTGAATGTTGCCGTGAAAGCATTTACTGTGGCCGTGGTTTCATGTGTGCATATGCTTGAGTCCTGTACGTATCTCTGTATGATTTTGTTTTGTGTCTTTCTGTGTCTCCCATCCTTCTCTCCCCAGTTCTTCCCCTCCTATCCCCCCACCATGCCAGGCATGCCCCCGCTGCTCCCACACTCAGGACCCTTCAGCTCGCTGCAAGGAGCCTTCCAGCCCAAGGTCAGCCCCACATCCCTATCCTCAACCCACGCTCTACAAACAGGCAGAGAATTAAATTAAGATAGCACCAGCAACACAATTGAAAAACTCCCTCGAAGAGCACACAAGGCAAACAAATTTTTTTAAATGCAAGTTGACTTTTTTGCTCTTCATGAAGTGACATGCGCTGAAAAATGCAAGAAGAGTCACGTGTAACATACTGTATCGAGCACCCAAGGTCATTATTTTGGAAAAGATTCAAATAGATTTAAACAAAATAAAACTATTTATTATACATAATATAAAATTATGAATAAAAGCTATATACATATATTGTTATACACATATATACCCATAAAGCAATCATTCTTTTGGGCATTTTTCTGAGATTATGTCTGCAGATATCCTTTAAGGGTTTGTCTGTAGAAGGAAAAGACGGTTCAGATTACATACTGCACTTATACTACTACAGAACATTCAATATTTTACCACACAAAATTCCTCAGAGCCCTGTTCACTGAAGATGCAAATCGAGGATCCTAATACACATCACCCCATCCCATATAAATCCATAAATCCATCAGTATTACTCAGTCAGACTTGACTGGACCGGAACCAGGGTCAGTGTTGTGTGTGTGGGCCCGAGGCAATGTCAAAGATAAAAAAGCGATGTCTGTCCGCTTAAGAGAGCAAAGGGGAGACGATGCAGTGGCGGTGGGGATGTGAGGAACGGGAAGGGGTGGGGGGGTGTGGGTCTGTCTGGCAGATGCCCAGCGGCTGTGACCCGGTGTAAGCCACCAATCAAAGCTGGCCTAAATCCTCTGGCCCTATTCCCAGAGGGCTCTGTCATGGAGGGGCCCTTTTGTCAAAGGCCCCTCCAGATGGTTCAAGGAAGGGCCTCATGCGCTCAAAGCCCCTGCTAAGTATTCTTAGAGAGGAGCTAGGGCGGGAGGGCTTGGGACGTGTTTGTTTGTTGGGGGCTGGTGGTCGAGGTCACGCTGAGGATCGTCCATCCCTGATGTACAGTAGGGATGGATTAATGAGGCTGATCTAGGCACTTGGAAGACTTAAACAGGAGATCGGAGAGATCAGAGTTTTGTTACTCTGGCATGGTGCCTGCAGCATCAGCGCCGTTCTATTTACCGACGTCAGCCGTATAGTGGCAGTCATTGCAGATTAGTGAGCTATAGTGATACTGACGGTGGACATAAGGTTAGATGGATGCTGGCATCACTAGCTCGAGGATCTTCAAGTGGATTTAAAACAGTTTCTGACATACGCGTTGATGTAATAATGTATATCTGCATTTTATCGGAGGACATTGAGGTGAAGTGAAACCAAGGACTATAATAGTTATTTCAGTGCATTCTCTAAGGTGCAAAATTACAATTAAACATAACTATTCCTGTTTGTGCTGAGATATTTGACATAATACCTCCTAAAGTTGTGTGTGTTGTAGTTGTTCTTTATTTCTCTCTGATTGATCACCATGTATCTCTCTGTTTTTGCCTCTCTCTCTCTCTCTCTCTCAGGCATCCAATCCCATCGACGTCTCGGCACGTCCTGGAGCAGTACCTCACACACTCCTACAGAAGGATCCACGGGTAAGCACCAGGCCGACAGCATCCTGATACATCTAGTGAAAGCAACGCGTGTCGTATGTACAGTATGTGTCTCATAAAAAGTTGTGAATGCATGTATTTGCACTGACATCTTTTGAGATGGAGCAGTTATCCTCATGCATCTCTGTGGTCACAGGCAGAGTGCCTGAGGCAATAACCCATGATGATTTGAGTCTCCCAACACTGGCGATTTCTGAGCTCTGCAGAACTGCATATTTTGGCTCCTCATCTGTGTTGTTGGTGATAGTAATTGTCTGTTTGTCCATACAGATAACAGATCCATTCAGGACATCTGTTAGGGTAAGTGTTTGCCTTGTCCAATGTTTCACATCTCTGGCCAGGCCACAAAGTCTAAAACTGCAAAATTCTTCAACAATTCCTGATCATGGAAATGCAGGGTTTTGGCTGCATTTAAGGGTTAGCTTTGAGGTCTCTCTTGGGCTAAAGTCGGGGTTAGATTTTCTTAATCCGTTGCCTGGTTGAAAATTCGAACGAGTTCCCACTTTGTAGTTTGGCCAGAAAATCTTAATGCCAGAATCCATTTTTAGCTCCTCTACATCAAAGCCAGCAGGCTAACCTCAGTTTCTCTCTAAATTTTTAGAAACCTGGCAAGTGGTGCGCAGTGCATGTCCAGATCGCATGGCAGATCTACCACCACCAGCAGAAAATGAAGGTGCGTGAGATGGATAATGATGTCCTGCAGGAATCTTGCTGTCATGTAAACCCAGATACAGTATAGTGGTAATGGAGTAAGTGGGGGAAGGTCATGTCATAGCTAAATATTTTTCATGAAAAACAATCTGCAATCGTCTGTCTGGATACAAAAAGACCACGTGGGTGGGAAAAGGCAGATAACTAACAAGAAACAGAAGGCTGTAAAAGTTAATGATGATTGGAAAACCAACCAAAATTTGTGGCTCCTCTTATTAAGTGCTCTCTAAGTCTTCAACAGATTCTCAGAAATACAGCAAGGTCACATCGCTTTCGCAATAGGCTCTTTGCATGGATCCCTCTGCCTAAAGAGATCATAAAGTTACATATTTATATCTCGTTTTGGCCAAAATGCAACATGTGAACCAAGACAAAAAATAAAATGCTTGTCTGCAAATTCTCCTCTCACTGACAAAAGGATGGTTTGGCCTTGCCATGGAGATCCTCTGCTAATGCCTCTGGCCCAGGGGTGTCAGTTCTTCTTGGGCCCTGGACCCTGTTCCTAAGGATTTAGTGTCCCTAATCAGCTTACATATATTTGTTATAACACAGTTGGCTAGAATTGGAGACATGGAGCCTTTGTTGACGTATCTGTCCTCCTCTGATCTCTCACCCACTGTAGCCGAGGATAAATCCCTCTCACTCTGCTGCTGGAAAATGTTTGGTACCGTTGTCTACCGACCTAATTTTCTTTGTCTGTCTCCCCCTCCTTGTCTCTGCCTCTCTCGACTACAGCAAATGCAGCTGGATCCTCACAAACTAGACATGAATGGGAAGCTGGACCTGTTCAGTCGACCCCCAGCTCCAGGAGTCTTCCCAGGGTTCCCTTACCCTCATGACCTGGCCCGACCCCTCTTCTCTTCCACAGGTCAGTGGGGTCTCCTAGTATCCAGTGCAGGGTGATGAACTGCACCTTCCGAGACAAATCGTTCAAAAAGCTCAAATAATCCCGCTTCTAAAGCCTCCCAATGCCGGTTTTGTCCTCATGCAAATGAGCGTTTAAAGCCGCCTCTACAAATTGTTTTACCACCACCGTAATGAAATGGCCTTATTTTTTTTCTCTCCTCTCATGTAATGTTCACTTAATTATAGTGCTTTTGTAGCAAATGTTTTGCCAGTAAAGGGAGTCAGATATGTCTATGAATATGGATGACTCTCGGTTAGGTAATTGACTGATTTGCCCTGCATTGGAGGGCAACAGAGAGGCAAACGGCCTTTGACTGGTAATTATGCAGTGGTGTGTCAGAGGCACTCCTGTAATTGGTTCTTTCATTAACAATTCATGGAATATGGGTGATGGTAACAGTGTTTTGTGAAAGGGGCCAGCTTGTTGCACAGTCAGGAACTGACCTCAATAAGCAACTATGGATTCACATCTAAACATGTAACAGCTGAAACGGAAGCAAAATATAAATTGCTAATTTGGTAATGGCATTATTCAGCCATCTCTCGCTTCCATGTATATTCAACAGGTTTTCGATGCTGTAGCAGAAAAATACTAATACGTATACACTTACTACATTGATATTTCCTCGCACCAGTTTCAGTCCTGGTTGACCACAGGTCAGAACTGTGCAGAAGCAATTTTGCAAATGTTTTAATGCTGTTATTTCTAGACCACAAATTATTCATGTTATTATTTCATGATCACGAGATCATCAATCTGTTACCACAAGAAAAAAAGGTCATAAACTGTATATTTCCTCTTATTACTTATCATGTTTTGAGTGCCATGACGTACCATTATCGATCATCACATCAGACTATGCTTCAATCTGACTTATTTATATACAAACTTTACTGTACCATTCAAACACCCACCAGTATGAGTACTTTCCTTTTCCTGTTCCCTGATGCCAATGAGGTGTATTTTGGTTGTAGCTTACTGGATTTGAAAACTGTTTGTAACCTACAAGGTTAATCTATAACCTATAATTATCAGCCAAAATGAAAATACCCTCATATCAACTTGTTCGTGTGCTTTGCTTTGAAACTCTTAAACACCCTACAGAGTAGTGTGGGTATGTCACGACCCTCTCTTATAAATAGTATGAATGCGCCCTCTGATATAGACATGAATTAATCTGTTATTAATCACGAGAAAACAAATAACAAACTTGTGATCTCTAGGTAACAGCATTCAAAATATAATTACAAGCATGGTGCTTCTCAGCTTACTTAGAATTCTGTTTCCAATTAAGATAAATTACGGATTGTCTTCGCATGGCGAGTTACAGAAAGTACGACTCCCTGACTGGATAATAATAAGACTGTTTCATCGTCTCCGCTCTGATAGGCTCCGGACACCCAGCTCCCTCTCCATACGGCCCCGCCCCCCACCCCAGCGGCTTCCTGCCTCCTAGCCATTTGGCAGGTAAGTGTAAGTATAACCCCCCGTTCAATTTGTTTTATTCATTTATCTCCTCTTCCTTCTCTCTCGCTCCCTCTCTCTCTCTTCTGCACTCATGTTTTAAACACATTACAGGCCACCGGGGTGTGATTTGAAGCCTAGACATTTTCTAGTTTTCATCCGAGGTTCATGTTAGGGTTAATATGGAGTCCAGCTGGCCACTGTAGTCAGTTGGTTGCGGCAATTCTTGAATAAACTCAAAAGTTCATGGTAATGAAGAGCTAAGCCAGCATATAATCAGACAGTATGATTCATAATACAGTCTTTAATAACTCTATCTGGGGTTATTAAAGAGATGTAGCCTGCCCAGTATTCCTCATTTGTTTGGACAACTTATATGCTGCTCTACAGCATTTATGATCCTATCTTTTATATGCCTGCAAAGTTGAATTTGTAATTCTTAGGAGTAATGGAAGGTAGTTAGTGTTGTTGGATTTATTTGTGTACTTAATTATTTATTTTGCATTTATTTTCCCACCATTTAATCTGAGACACTGTTTGGGATGTTGATTTCATGGAATGAGCCCTTGAATCAATCCACTTTGTGCTCAGAAATGCATGGTGCACCGAGGAGGAAGATGTAGCGAGCAATATTTTTTCCTGCCCAGGGAATTTATGTGTGAGGCAGAGGAGATTTTTCAATTGTTCTGCTGATATATTAACAAGCCCCAGAGCTGAAAATCCTAAAAACCCTAATCTGTTGATAAATTCTGCATTTCCTGATGGATTTTGCTGAATTAATGGGACTGCAAATTAACAGTTGATGAAAGCTGTTCACTGACTTCTCGAGGTAAATATTTGTATTTTTTCTATAAATTTGGAGGCTCTAGTCTGTGTCAGCGGAGCCCATCAGACACTGATTCCCCAGTTAAATCATTGTGGACTGTCTAGCCTAATTTTCAGAGCCTCTAGTTCCCCTGCCCTACCACAGTCTATTTTCATCTCAGCTCCGACAACTCAAAACTAATTCCCCCATCAAACAGTGTTGTTCCACTAGCCCCTGCAGGGTGAGAGGCACTCCACTCGGTCAGTGGTAGTGAATCCAGCATCCAAGCGACCTGGCTACTGCAGGATTACCAGGCAGAGAGCTAGGGTGGCAGCGCTAAAAAAAAAAAATAAACCACAGCTCGCTTGTAAGAGAAAAGCCGAGTGGAACGGGTTGGTGTTGGGGTGAGCACCGCTAGCCAGCCCCCACCCTTTTGCTAATCCCTGTTTGGCATTTTACAGATCCTTTCAGTCGCTCCAGTTCCTTTGGCGGCCTCGGCAACCTTTCAAGCAGTGCCTTCGGAGGATTAGGCAACCCCTCGCTTGGTAAGCGCTGGCCCCCTCTCCTCCACCACCGCTCCCCCCTTCAATCTGGCCCCTGTGGCCAGTAACAGAGCAGAACAGGGCAGCGTTAGACCACAGGGAGAGCCAGGAGGGGAGGAAAAAAAAAAAAATCAAGACACTTAGCTCTAGTTTCTGTGTCAAAACAGCCATAGCCCAGGGAAGGCCAACTAGGCAGTACAACACACCACAGCAAACATCATCCCTGCCTCCACTTCATCCACCAACCATGTCCCAAACAGCCTGGCTTTAATCTGGCTGCGCTGCTGCCAACAGGCACTCTCAGGTCCGCTGTTTGGTGGCAGTTCATCAATTAATTATTGGACAAGCCCCTTCTGCACCACCATGGAGGGCTTTCTCTTCCCCCCCCCCGCATCCCCTCTCTTTTCTCTCTTCTCTCCGTCCCTCCTATTTTTTGTGTGCCAAATCGGTCACCCTGTTGTGAAAATGGATGTGATTGGAATAGACATGCTGTGGAATGCTAAGGTCTCCCTTGGCTTTTCACAGCCCTCAACTCTAGAGGGCAAGTGAGTCTCCCCTGTTCATCCAGTTCAAAGAAAGGGAGGGGGGAAAACCTTTTAGCCACACAGCAAATGACTAGAGTTTTTTTTCTCTGGTGGGGGGAGCCATTAACCTCTAACTCTTTCAAGCAGCTTCAGTGAGAGAACCTCCAGAGACAAAGACAAAAGCAGCTTTTGTTGTTGAGTCTTTCTCATCTTATGTGTCCTCAAGAAGGTTTTGTGCCCAATTAACTTACAGTGTGTCCCACGCCTGTTTCCCCCTTCCCTCCAGGGTCCAACAATATGTTTGGCACCAAGGAGGGGCCAGGAGGACTGCCGACGTTCGGCAGCCCCCACCACGACACCTGGAACAGACTTCGACGCACCCCGCCATCTTTCCCCACCCCGCCACAGTGGCCCAAAACCGCAGACGCCGAGAGGAGCAGCTCAGCCAACAGCCATGAGAGGGAGAGGGAGAGGGAACGAGAAAGAGAAAGAGAAAGAGAAAGAGAGAGGGAGAGGGAGAGGGAACGAGAGAAAAGAGACTCGTCCATCGGCAAAGAGGAGAAGGATAAGGACAGGTGAGTTTGAGACAGATGCAAATTCACTATTATTGTTTTTAAGATATTATTTTGAGGATATTAGCTTTTCATAGCTATGTTAAAAATAATCTGCAATAATGAAACATTTGACCCAGGACTTCACTGTATTGTTTTAAAGCATTATGTAATTAAAGCATTACGTAATTATGTAATTATCTTCAGTTGTTGAGTGTACGATACTTTACTCAAGAAATTATGAATTTTTGCATACACACACAAAAATACTCCTCCTAGCTACCCAAAATACCTGATCACAACAAACACCAAATACAGGGTCAAAATATCATTCCCTTTATCAGCTCGCATAACCACATATACGAGATTATCAAGTTATCTTTGGACTAAACAAAATCACCCAAATTGGCTCTAAAGATAGGAATGTGAAGAAAAATGTGACAGCTCTCCAGTCCATTAGTAGCATCCTTGGAAACTGAAATATATTGAATCCGTGGTTCCGACAACAAAACAAACTATCCACTGCAAGAGAAGTTATATGTCAAAAAGTAATTGGAAGTATCTCTGTGGATATTATTCTAGCAAAACATAGAGGTAACTCACAAATACTAGATAAATCATAAATAAATACAACCCACCTACAGGATGCTGGGTTTAACTGGCACTAACCCTAACCCTAACTCAACTGTTTATTTTGTCATTACAGGGATTCTGTAGACCGCAACCGCCACTCCAACCGTTCATCTCCAGCCTCTGCACCCGTCAGCTACCAGATCAGCAACCTGATTCGCTCAAACAGCCAGAACTCCAGTGATTCGGGTCGACATCACAGCGGCAGCGTGGACCGGGTCCGTGAGGCGGAGAAGGAGCTGCTCGAGCGCCACAGAGAGTCGTCCACACTGGCTGATGTGAAGGTAAAGGAGAGCCGTTCGCCGGGCAAGGAGATGCTCGAGAGGAGATCCTCCGAAGACTCTATCAAACCCATTCAGCGTTCTCCTTCTCCATACTCCAAGGCAGTGATCAATGAGCAGAGCATGAAGATGGCAGGTGGGCCCCCACCTACACTCAAGGACAGCGAGAGGAAAGAGCCCCCGCCTGTGGAGCTCCTCCACAAGGTTAAAAATGACATGAAGATTAAGGAGGAGAGGAAGGAGGAGCAGGAGGTCATGGTGGTGAGTTCTGAGCCAGCTCCCCAACCACCAGCCCAAGCTCTTCCTCCTCACATCAGCCAACCTGGAAATCCACACCACCACCATCCACCTCTGCCCCAGCAGCCCCCTCTTCCCTCACCACGTGGCAGTGACATCCAAGCACCTGGCCTGCATGGTGTCCCCATGGCACACTCTCTGCCCCTCTCCATGAGTGGCATGCCCCAGATGGGCAGCCTCAATGTGCTCGACCGGGCTCGCATGGCTCCTTTCATGGGAGTGAGCCCCCTGGCAGGAAGAGAGCGACTGCCACACCCTGCCTTCCCTTGGGACCCACTTAGAGAGGCCTACCGCAGCCTGGACTTGCAGCGGCGCATGGACTTCCAGCTCAGGGCCGAGCAAGGACATCGCTTCCCCAGCATGTACGAACAGGAACGAGCCTACCGCGAAAGGGAGGCTCATGACTATTCTCACCACGAGCACCTGTTGGAGGTGCGCAGGGAGCACGAGAGGATGAGACAGCAAGCAGAGGAGCGAGAGCGCCTCCATCTGAGGGAGGAGCTGGACAGAGCACGCCTCCATCAGTTGCACCAGTCCCCTATGGAGGGCCATCTACCCCACATGCCCCCCTTTATGCCCCACCTAGGCGGCATGCCCTACCCTAGACTCAGCCCCTCCACAGGACACAACGGCCCTCTGAACAGAACACCCCCTACTGCCGCACTCAGTGCACCCCCGCCCCTCGTGCCAGCCGGCAGTGGCAGGCCAGCCTCACCCAGGAGGACTACCCCCCTCACCACCACACAGGACCCACGAGACTACTCCCCATCTCGCAACCCCAAAGAGGTAGAGGCACGGTAGCTTCTTAGAAAAGTGCACAAAGTCTTACCAGACGCACTCACAAGCCCCACCTCCCCAATCTGAAACCTTTTCGAACAAAATGCACTGCTCTTCACCAGAGGAGCGCAAAACTCCCTAAGGGAAAGGGTATGATTGTACAAATTAAAGGTGTGTATGGCTGATCAAGCACATGCCATGACTTTATTTTTAGTGGACTGGAGGTGGAATAATGTCGGTAAAGAGAACACAAATATGTGTATGTTTATATGCGACTTAAATATTTGATAATTATTAATATATTAATCCAATCCCTTTTTTCAGCTTTGTGCGAAAAGAGAGGTCCTGAAATGAGTTTGTACATTTCCTATCCTTGATCCATGTATAGATATCATTTCTATGAATTTTATGTATTTTGTGCATTAGTCACGCCTTTTACAATATTTATCCCAGTTGATTGTGAGACATATCCATTATGACCCACTGTAAAAACTGGATTTTGGTTTCAACCTTAAGTAATTTAACCTCATGGTACCAGGATATCCTCAACGATGACAATGTACAATGTTACATTACCAATTTGTTATGTTCATTTGTTTTGCCTTTGAGATATGCAGATAAATATATATTATGAGGTCTTTGTTCAGTCTCTGTAAAGAAAACTGATGTAAATAACTTGTTGATATTCCTTCGCTGCAAAATTACTGTGTAAATTTATTAGTCTTTTTAACCATTTCTAGAAAAACAAAATTAAATGAAACATGGGGAATCACTTCCTTGTTGAATATCATGGCAACAGACAAGCCTGGCCAACTGACGGGAAATGTGATGGGAGGGTGTTGTACGGGGGCCTAGAAGGATCATCTGCAATCTATGCAAAGCAGCACACAGCACCCTAATGAAGCGATCACATGGAGGGAGCAGACCATACTGGAGCAACGGAGAGAAACCTGGATTAACACGTGTTTATATTATCAATGAAATAAAGATGGAATTATTAAAAGACTTCCAAGTCACAAACTGGACCAGCCCCGGACAGAAAAGAAGGACACTTTTGAGTGGGCGGCAAAAAGGACTTTCTCTGTCAACCTTGTGGTGTTGTGCAGTTGTTTTTCTTAGACTCTTGTATACAAAACAAGTAGAATTTTAGGCGTGCAAAAAATGAAAATGAACATTCATGGTTTAAAATGTACGGAATAAAGTTTGGACCTAATGTCATACATTTGTTGCTTGTCTTTCGTTACAGTACTTGTTGTCGGCACTGACTGCAAGCACTGAATTTGTGAGTCAAACCTACTGAGTGCAATGTTCATGTGAGGTTGATAGGTTTGCCAATAATGCTTGTGCCTCAGTTTTCAGCATTTGGAGTATTTGCTCATCTGATATCAAGCTATTACTTTAAAATCACAAAGGCAACAGACTTGGCTGGCAGAGTAGCCTAAGCCATCAGATCATTTGACCATAATCTGTCATACATGGGCTGCAGAGCTCTTCTGTAGGGATCGATGAGATTGGGCCAAGGCACTAGGTACTAATAGGACATTGATTTTGTATGAAAGCAGGTTTTGAGTGTTTGTGTTGCAGGTAACCGGTATTGACTGGCAGCCCAGCGGCATATTGACCCGCGGTCTGGACTCATTAAGAGGAGCAATGCCTGGGAGGCAGGCTATCGGATGGTAAGGGAGAGGCTCCTCTTTCTACTCATACGCCTCCTCTCCTCATGCACACCACTCATCTGCTTTTCTAATGAGGCCGGAAGGCGCTCTGGAGTGGGCCGCGGAGGGAGCCCTGAGGCGCCCCATCCTGTTATTGACAAGACCTCGGCTGTGCTTGCCGCCTGTCCACAGACGGCCAATTCATCCTGATAATGCCCCGACTACTCATCTCGCTGCTGTGTGCCGTGAGACCCACCAATCCTGTCCCATGGTATCAGCCCATAATGACAGCGTGGATCAAACCGTGGCCAGGTCATTAGGGGATGTTATTGAAAATCAATGGCGCTCCTGTGTCTCACACACTCCAGCAGGGTTTTTTTAAAAGGGCTCCTTGAAAAGACTGTTTGCCAGAATGGGGCTGGCGTATTGGGAAGACTTAAATCACTATCACTTTCAATTTAGGCTCCAAGTAATCGAGCCACATATTCCTCCGACGGGTAGCATCTGTCAGTGGCCAGCTTCACTTTAGGACTCTGTGCTTTTAGTCCTAATCATCTAGTCAACAACAGGTACTTAACCCCTGTACTTGTAACCGCATAGTGATTTTTCCTGTAACTATTATTTACCAAGCAAGCTTTGGTTGAAGAAAAACACACACCTTACATTTTCCCCCGACTCAATCACTCTGTCCTGTGCTCTATCCATTTTACGGCTGAGTGTGGAACGGCCCTCCGGAGATGAAAAGCTCCATCAATTTCACTCATCGTCTGGCAAGGTCAATTTATTTCAGCACACAGTCCATCATCAGATAGGAATCAATTGACACATCGCCTAGCATATCCAACCCAAGGTGGGTTATTACAGCTTCTGCAATTGTCAGCTCTTTTTCCAGGGCTATTCTTCACATGCTCAGGCTATTTATTCTTCTTTTGGCCGTGCGTGTTTATGATTTTCTGTATTTACTTGTTCATAATTTGGAACACATTTCCTATTTGATGGAACATTGTTACAGTGACAGGTCTTCATATAACAGCTTGTCACGAAAAAGCGACTGCGATTCAAGATTGTGGGTTTTTCTTTACACATTTCTCCACTATAATCCCAAATAATAGGATATGGTGGTATCTGAGGTAAGACATTGTTTTATTGTTCCGCTAATCCTCTTCATTTATCTGTGAGAAACCTCAATGCTGAGGGTTTGGGATTGAATTTTCATGGTCTCAAATACCTCCAAAAAGTACTTGGCACAGTGCTCACCCCAGATTCAGTGAACAGTGGGACAGGCCTAAGGGGCTTTTATAGAGCACAATGGCAGCTAATAACACAGTGCCAAGCTAATAAGATGGGCAACAAATGAATGGCTCAGTCCAAGCTCCTTTTCTCTCTAGCTCACTCTTCCCCCGCTGATAAAACATGTATGAAAGCGTTTTTGAGTCGCTATGTAGTGGCTCCCTAGACTTTTCCCCCAGCGAGGGCTAATGCATTAGTTCCCAGTTGAAGGCTGTTTTGAAATGGAGATTGGTAATGAGGCGGGAGGCCCCCGCCATGATCACATTTGGATTGCTGAGGCCTCAGCCGGCCCGGGTGATTTGGGAGACCATGGCTCTGCGCGGAGTTCAAGCCCATCTCTCTGCGGGGGTTAGCAAACCCTGACGAGAGCCATTCTAAACCACTAAACTATATCTGAACTGAGGAGGAGAGCACCGAGTCAAGAGCTTTGGATCCCTGTCACAGCGCTCTTTGTCGCCTGCGTGTTGTTTTGACCACCTAAAAAGGCTAGCAGCATACATCCTTCCATGTTGCCATCTTTTTTTAGCCCTCAATGTCAACAGAGCAGCAGCTGACAGAAACCAGGCCAGTCAGCGGTTAAGGAGCTGACTTGGAAACAGCCAAATGGTGTGAATTCCGGACCCTGGTGACAAAGTGCTGTCTAATGTCTTTGCACCTCTGGACCTATGACAAATATTCCGGCTGTCTACCACTATGGCTGCGCAAGGAGACTAGCCAATGCGTCCTCTGAGAAAGGATATACTGTAAATCACTCACAGAGAAACCTCAGAGAGCCCCATGTGAGACAGGGAGGAGCAGAAGAGAATTAAGGGAGATGGAAAAGGAGGAGGTCCAGAACAGCCACCAGCCAAAATAAGTTTTCCACTTTGATTCAATTTTGAGGATTTTTCCAGCCTTTAGTGGAACCTCACAATCTCCCACACTGGCCATATTATGTACACAAGCCATAAAAATGAATAACATTTATGCAGCTGGGTGCATCTGGCAGCGATAGTCCTCTCATTCAGGGAGCCACAGGATGGCACCGTGCCGTCACACCACCCTCTCTGTTCTATGTATGGGCACCAGACAAGAGAAGACTTAGGGGAGGGGTGGGTGGTGTAAAGGGAGGCTCCCAAATGCTTAAAATGAGTTTTTAAAAAAATAAGAGATTTCAAGGCAAATGGAGGCCATACGTGGCTTGTCCAATTTGGCACAGCCAACGCACATGATTAGCCGTAGAGACGTTAATCAAAAGTGGCTCAGTATTTGAAGGGGCGGTGAGAGGCACTGCCAGCTGGTGACAACATGGCTTGTGTGCACGGGCCAAGAGTGAAGTTTATTTGAATATGGATCTTGCCGTGACCGTATTTCTCCAGAGCTCAGTTAGCAGAGCGTTCCTTGGCTCATCACTGGGATCGCCTCAGAGCCGCTTGGCATCCAGGACGGCGGAAGTTTTTCCAAGCCGCAGAATGAGAATTACGATTTAGTCCATCCCCTCTGGTGGTGTGGGCATATTCATAAGCATTTATTCAGTTTGACGCTGGCAGAAATGCAACACCTAGTTCTTGGCGTCCGTCTGTTAGGATTTCCTTTCCAATATGAAATTATGAAATTGACAAAAAGGCTGTTTTTACAGCCTATGAATTAATAACACATTTAAAAATAAAACATCCTATCTTTCCACATAAAACCATGCTAGCCCCCTACTGAAAACACAGAGCTTAAATATTAAACTGTCAGTGCTCTTTCTGAGCCAGCCAGAGCTCACGTTGGAATACGACCACCAGTACAGTAAACCAGCAACAGCACAGCATCTGTTTTCAGCTTTGATGAGTAACAGGGTGTTTTTAGTTTGGTTTGATTTGATGAATTACCAGCTAATTGAGCTATGTTGTGAGTTTGTTGATCAGGTTTAGGGTAGATTCTGTTTAGTAATCATTACTTTCTTATCAAATAAGTGTTAAATAGCTCTGTATTCCAACATTAATCACTATTAGAGTGTTTGGTCAATAACCCATGTCTTCCCTCCCCCAGTCGTCCAGTCAAAGAGAAAATACATTTTCTGGTGTCCCTGCCCACTGTCCAATCAGGACAGAGAACTCCTTAAAAAGACCACTGCCAAACAGGCCAAGCAAAGTGTGGTGATGTGGAGAGGAGGGAGGGGGCTGTGAACTGCAAGATGTGGAAAAGAAGAAATTAGCTAAAACAACAACAAGGCTTACAGCAGCTTTAACAGATACAGCTACTTTTAGTATTAGGCTTCTTTGCTCAGAATAGACAGAGGGTGTGCCCACACCACAGTGTCCCAGAGCTCGAATCTGACCTTTGACCCTTTGCTTTTTTTGTCAGTGAGTGTTACATTTGTGCCCTTGCCGAACAAGTTCACACAATGCTGATCAAGCCCATCACTGAGTTTGTGGCGATGCTCCTGCACTGGCATACTAGTGGTGATGCATAGCAGCCTGCAGAGATCGGTTTGCAGAACTGGAAGGCGAAGCAAATGTAGTGATGTTGTAGGAGACATGGATGCAACAACTGGAATCAGGACACAGCGTCAGAGGTGGAGCCCTGTTCATTCCTGTGAATGTTGCTCAGTGGCGCACGGCGCCAAAAAGGCTTGACTTCCCTATCATGAAATACCTGCGTTGTGGGGCCCATAGTACATGTGCAACCCAGCTGGCCAGCTTCCTGTTAGCCCCTGACTGACCTGCATAGGGATAAAATTATTTGATTTGATTGATTTGAATGATTGTGGCATCTTCCACACTTTTAAATGTTATTGGACCAAATGGCTCAAGAGTTATTTTGTGGTTGTTGTAATGCTCGAAAATGTATCCAATGTTTTACAGCCGCTTCTTTCACAATGTAAGTCTTTTTGAGCCCCAGTGTGAAAAGCCACATTGTAAAAACTCGGATCAGCCACAACGACAACTGCAACATTACTTGTGTCTATGTTTCTTTTATGCTAAATTCACTCATACAATGTTCACCTGAAACATGATATCCCTGTTTGTCAGTGTGGCATCACATTCACAGATAAACACTGTTAAAGTAGTTCACTGCCCCTCGGTGTGTTAAACAATCAATGTAATGCTCTGAAACACACACGTGCAGTTATTATTAAGGCACTCAACATGCCTGTGTGAGGTTGTTTTCTTGATTCATACTTGCTCCTCATTGTTTCTTTTAGTGCAGGTAGGTCCACATCTCAGTGCACTGTGAATGGCCACTGGTTTTGTGACTGCGTTTATGTCATCAGCAAGTCATAACCCTCACTAACCTGAATACAAAAGGCGGCTGTAATAAGGTGGAAAAGGGCAGGGGGATCATATTCTTCATGAAACAGGCTTCAACAAGGCTTCTCAGCATTCCAGGCCTGGCTTCGCCTGCCTCCCATGCTTCTTTGGAAATTTGTCTGGCAGCAAATACACTATGAAAGGCCCTTATCTCCTATCTGGGCAGCAGTTCCATGCACCAAGATAACAAACCCTATCTTATCTCGCTGTGTTCGTTAATGTCACAGCTTAAGGGGCTTGTTCTTCCACTTGCAATGGGGCTTGCAGAGCGGATTGTTTGCAGATTAGTCAACACAGGCCTCTGGAGGTCTTGGAGCACGTTCAAAATGCTTGTCTTGTCCAACAGACGTTCTTGCGTGCGCACATTGGCAGATTGGCTGCCTCCCGCTTTCCTGTGTCAAATGGCAGGAGTACCACGCAATGGTTGGTAGGCATCATTACACACAGTGAGATCTACAGTAGTACTTATCACATCAGACTAGCCAGTCGTGCAAGCCAAAACAAAAAAATGTGCATGATAGCCACCCAAGGCCAACTTTGTTGTCAAATGTTTAGGGGATGACTCGTTATTATTCTGCTGCTGATTAGCCCAGAGCTCTAATCAGTACTACATTTTCAAACATCTATTTGAGCTTATCAACCTAGGAAAACATTCAGCCCTGCAATATTTCATGCATTTTGTCCAGCGTGTGTGGCCAGATTCATGATCATCCCTTTGTGACACAAGAGACCAGGCAGAGCTCCATTGACTTCAGCCATCTGGCTATCTCACACAACCCTTGGCTACACAGTGGCTCACTCAGCGATTGATTGGGGTGTTGAAGGCCAGCTATTTAGCACATCAGAACAACAAGTACTGCTATCAAGCTGGCCCTTCTCATGCCTCGTTTCTGCGCCGCCCAAGAATGTCTCTTATCTCTTCCCTTCTGCTTGTTGGTTTAAGCCAGACAGCATATGCCCGCATTCCCTGTATAATACACCGTTGTGCTTTTGGTGCAACCCTGACAGACTCACAGGTTGCCTCTGAGATCTGATGGGGGATGTAACCCCAGTGACGGTTGTTAAGAATTGCACCTTTAAAATAATAAAACCTGCTTCCATATTGCAGCCTCTGGGAGGAATATAACACTGGCAAAGCAAAAAAAAAAAAAAAAAAGGCATTCTCCTCTCAACGTGCTCTCCTGTGGCTGCACCAAAAGACTGACGGATGAAAATAAAGCCCTGTTCCATATCATTAGATCCCGCTCTCTCACCTGATTACATTCATATTAGTGCCTCCATTCTTCTCCCATTATTGTTACTTCTGGTGAAACAGGCCTGATAATGTGCACTCACTCGCTAGATGCAAACCTGCTCATTCCCATCTCTGATCCTTTGTTGTTGGCGAATGGTTTTTAAATGAAAAGTGTGAGTGCGGTGTAATTATAATTCTGGGGGTATTATGAAATCAAATATCACAATGAATGTAATTTTATTTGCTTGTAATCTCTCTCACCCAGGCTAATAGGCGTTTTCAAAGGGCACGCTCGGGGGGTTTAAACGGCGGACCATCTCTAAATAGAATGGCTGCTCTGCTCTCCGGCTCTGTTCTTTTGTCTTTGATATGCAGGCAAAGAGCTTGACAGTCTGGGAGACGTGGGAGATTTGTCGGCCTGTGATCTCCATGCCTCTCTGACAAATGAGCGCCTTTGGCAAGGCTGCTGGAGGTACGGCTTCTCTGCCCTGCTGGAATCCTGATGAGACTTCACTGGAGCTGCTGGTAATGAAGTCAGGGCACAGGACCAAACTGCTGCCAGGAATGACCTTTAGTCTACACACATGCAGGTCATTTGGCATCCAATGACTCAGAATCGCACATACCTTTGTGCTACCGAATGTAGCACATTTTTCAGTGAGATGATGCAAAAATAGACCAACGCAAGCTTCTCATAGCGTTTACCACATTTTAAAAAGCACATTTTAACTAAAAATACTAATTTAATTATCTATTCTGCTTGCTCTGTCAGTGGCAAATGGTTTACATTTTACATTTCCTGACAATCAGTGATGGCTGATGTTTTGTCCGTATTCATATTTGACTAGTGGGGTAATTTAGGATGCAATCACCATCCAGTCAGTCTTCATTACACCGGACTCAAGTGCTCCACCAAGCACACAATTGCTCGACATTGATTTTGCAGATTCTTTCAGTCCGTGTAATTCCTCATACAGTCTATGGTAAAGATATCTCAGTGTGAGAGTGAGATGTTAACAAATTATGACCTAAAAATTTGAATCCCCTGAGGATAAATGTTCTCATTTCAGCCCCACAGTGAGCAGGAAATAGCTGGTATCGATTCTGGACGTTTCAATTCCACACTGAGGAATCTCAAATCCACAACGCTCACTCAATGCAATCCAACATGGTTGCCTTTGATTTCATCTCTCTGTTTCAGGGAGGCGAGTAATGATTCATAGGAAGAACAAGCACTACCCCTTGTGGCCCACTTGGCCCAGTGCAGCATGGGTAAATGGCACCTCCAGCTGCTTCTGGGCCCCTCCTGATAAGTTAACCTTGTGATAACATGCTAATGCCTGATTAATGTTGCCGTAATTAGACACAGCTTTTCACACTCAGTTAAGAGGACATCCTCCAGCAATTAGCCCGAGCCAGAGAGAGATAATTTCAGAGAGCACAGCAGAATCACGTTCCTCAGCTCGTTTCCATTCCCTCTTGGCGACATTAAGGTTTATTTTCTCATTATTTCATTTAATTACTCGTTTGATGTTTTATACAGCTGCCACAAGTAATCTTTGATCCAATTAGGAAATGCTGATTGACAGCGTGGGTGTGGGGATTCAAAGACCTGCATTCAATTTGCCATCGTGACCTTATCAGAGGATCTGCAGAGGATTCTGTGTTCAGCACTGAATGCCAACTAAAAATGTAATAATTTCCCTTAAGAATATATTCTGCATGGATGGCACACCTTTGTGTGTAGGCGCGTGTGTGTGTGTGTGTGTGTGTGTGTGTGTGTGTGTGTGTGTGTGTGTGTGTGTGTGTGTGTGTGTGTGTGTGTGCGCCTGTAGGTGTGAGTCTGTAAGAAGGCAGCATGTGTTTGTGTTTTCCGCGCCAGACATCTAACAATGAGGAATGAACACATTAGTGGGAGAGGCCCCTGTACTCACCAGCCTCCACACTGCCCATTAATAATGCACTGCCAGGGAATAGATGGGGGTTTGCAGAGATTAGTCCCGCATTAAGGACTCGCTTGCTATTTCCATTAGAGAGACATGTTGGTCTTTCTTAAACAAGAAAGATCAGCCCACCTGTAATTGGACTATAAGATCCTACATCAAAATAGTCAGTAGTCCCACAAATCCAGCTGTGTGGTTCTTTTACAATGTCAGTAGCTACCAAAAACCTGTGGGATTCATTGTACTGTGTATGTGGACATTTTGAATGCTGTTAATATGTAAGGGGATAGAGGTTTTGTACGATTACAACTCAGGTCACTCTGTGAAGAGCATTTGAAACTTCCTCGCACTGCAAATAACAGATTTTTTTTGCCACTTGGGGGCAGCAGAAACAATTTGTGAGATTTACTGATATGTCATCTATTTATAAGTAGCTAATATACACATCCAGCAGCTATGGAGAACCATGAGCATTTATTTTTGGTCTCTACCAACTCTTTAGGGAAATATCCAGCTCCGTAGCTGCAAATGTTCCACAATGTTCACCAGCGAGTTGCTAACTGTGCCTGTTTGGTGCAGAGCAGGTAATGTGCAGTGGGTTTTTAGAGCTGTTTGTTCATGAAAACCTGCCTGCTGCAGCTGAAAATAACATCAGTGGTGAATCAAAACAGTAAAGTATTAGCTGGCCAAACACTGAGCTGAAACACCATGTAAAGCCGAGGGGAGCTGTGAATGTGGATGATTAGGTTCATCGTTACAAGGGAAGAGCCACATTGTTTTCCACGCCAGTTTGACAGGTTATGTTGTTTTTGTTTTGTGGTTGTTCTTTTTCAATACTATGTTTATCAGATATTTCATTATTTTTTAATAAACAGAATACTAGACCAAATACTCAAAAAACCCTCTCCTCTATCCTTAATAATACAAAAACAAAGCCAGAGTGCAAGATGCATTATTTTAAACGATTGTATAAATGAATGACTATCAGAAAAAACAGGATTTATAAACACGAGTAAAATAAACAAAATGACCTCCTTATATTGCTGCTGATATATGACATACATTTTGAAATGGATGTAGTGTATAAACTGATAGCATATCGTTCAGGCAGAGCGATGAAGTAGTGTTTGAATTGGCTGATTGGCATCAGCTGTTTATCACAATCATAGGCTCATTCAGAAGCTGACAAGAAGCATCCATGTAATTCTTGCAGCTGTATATTACAGCCAATATATACTGACATATCTCACTATTACTCTGCTGACACACTCATCTGAGGGGCATTTGCAGCTGCAGCACCAACAACCAGGGCCGTTTCTGTCTGTTTGCGGGCCCTATGCAAGATGCTGTTTGGGGCCCCCATTTTGTCAACCTACGATGGATAGATTCATAACCCTTTTAGGTGATCCACAAAGATGCAACAATCTATTACATTTTAAGAGGAAAACAGGCTAGAGTCGTGAAAATCTCTCTCAAATTAAAACCAAACATCTTAAGTTGACTCAACCAAGCAAGTTGAACTGACAGAAAATCATAATACAAGGTAAACAATGGGGATCCTCTATAGGTCAATAAATGAAACTGATGCAGTGTTCCTCAAAAATATTTAGTTTAAATTGTAAAACATTTTTAAACTTAAACATCCTCGTGATGTGATACTAAAGGAATATTGTTGTGTATATTTCACAGGGTATTACAAAGTGGACTACTTGTGCTGATGATATGGTCTTAACCTATATTCTGTGGGCAGAACTAATGGTCATATATAGGTATAGTTTGTTTTAAATTGACTTTAATTTGTGTTATTATGATTCTTTTAAATGAAACAAAGTAATACATCAAAAACATAACTAAACCGTAGGAATGTAGGCAAATTTGTTCAAAAGAAATGTTCACAATAAATATTCTGATAAATGTGGTAAAGAAAGACGCAATTAACTCAGCAGAGGTAATAATCCATTCAGAGCAATAATCCACTGCCACAATAGTCTATAATAATCCACAATAGGCCTAATATGTATGTGTGTGTTGTTTAGCACACTTTACATAAGAGACCTATCAACTGAAAACAAAAATTGATAAATTAATCATAAAATTAATCCTAAAGTAATGTTATGTGGCAAATATTGAACAGCAGAGGAGGTCTATGACGGACCAGCAGCTCCCTCTGGACAAGGATACAGCAGACATGACAGACATCTGCCTAAAAACACACCCTCCCTCCCAAATGTAATGCCAACGCGCTGGACCTGCTATAATTAGCCCTTAACGAGCCCTAAAGGCCTTGTCCACACATACCAAAATGATCTTTTTTTTCCTCTGTCTTCCTTGGCATCGTTTCAAGAATATTTGCGTCCACACGGATCCACTGAAAACTGTAGTTCATATTCCAGGCCTATAGGTGGCGCTTGAAATTCACCAAAGGCGGAGAAGAGGAGACGGAGCATGCGCATTAAGCTTGCGCTCTGTATACAAACAGACAGTAGACGGTGAATACGAACACAAGAAGAAGACGAAAATGGCTAGTGCAAGGAAACCAGAATCGTTTGTGTGGACCGTTAATGAGGTCGAATTGCTGCTGCGATTCACACTCAACTACATGGCGAGTAAGTGGCAAGAAACAGAACACAAGCAGTAGTCCGCCATTGTTGTTGTTGTTATGAGACGTCGCGGGGTTCAGAGGTCGAAGGCAAGAGGTCGAGGAGTGGGACGATGGCGTTGTTTCGGAAAGTATGCAGATTCGCTGTCCACACGAAAACGCAAGGGCAGCGTTTTTGGATTTTTCCACCCTGATGCCCCGTTTACACCAAGGGAAGATGCAGATATTTCCCTGCAGTTTGGCCTCTCATTTACACGAAAACCCCGTTTTTATCACAGAAAACGATTATTTCTAAAAACTCCGGCCAAAGTGGAGATTTCTGATAACGCCAGTTATGTGTTGCCGTGTCAACTGGGAGAAACGGGGTTTTAGGTTCTCAAACATCATATTATGCGCCAGAAAATGCTTAACATCATGTGAGCGCCCTATGTTTACAGTTTTGGCATAGTTATAATGGCGCTCGACGGCGTATTTATGCGGGTTGATGACAACTTTTTTGAAAACTATGTTGTGTGCACGATGTTATTATTGAAAACGGGGGGGGGGGGGAGGGATATTCGTTTCTCTAAATACCCGGCTAAATGTGGCCTGAGACCCGGTTTCAAAAAAGTGCGTTTTCAGGATCTGTGTAGACGATCGGCCAGAACGATGCAAGAAATGTGCGTTTGCGTATGGTCAGGGCCTTAAGCTAGCTAAAGATTCGGCATTAGCTTCCCCCTTCACCCAACATCATGAAAACAAACCTTACCTTTATCCTGTGAGGGTTTTTCTTCATCTAGTTTTTTCTTTTTTCTGAACTAGATGAATACTTTAGTTTTGACGCCATACCGTAAATGAACGGTACCAGTGGCTCAGCGAAGCTCGCCTCGCCTCTCCTCGCTTAGTTGTACTGGTCGTCATAGTAACAGGGCGCAATAGATACCAGATCTGACCAATCGGTAGAGAGGAGATCTGACCAATCAGCAGGCCAGCTGCCAGGTACTTTTCGCACCTTTTCCATCGGGTCACACCTTAGATGTTGTTTGTTTACTTTTTAACATAACATCTTTCACATAACTTTAGAGGCGGTCAGTTGAGATCAAAGTAAAGGCTGAATTTGAAGATTCATGTGATCTGAGTAAGGGTGCTGAAACTAGGGAGGTAGGAAGTAGGAAAGAGGCTGTGGCTCCCCAACTTCACACATTTGGCCCACTCTGTGTTTTTAAGTTGCAAATCAGTGTAAACAGAATCAGAAACACTTGACTGATTCCTGTATGTTACAGTTGCTACTACTAGGAGAGAAATATCACCCTACAGAGAGATTTGAAAAGGATATTAATCAGAAACCCAGTTCGAATCATTTCTATCGCAGCTGGTATTGTTTCAGTGAGCTGATAAACAGCAGTAAAAATTTACATTAATTACCTAAACCATGTTTTCCAAGTGAATATCCAATTGTTTAAAATGACAATGTGTGTGTAAAATTTTACTTGACTGATTTAATTTCCCCCGATCCCCTTGTTTATATTGATTCATTATGCTTGACTTGTAGTGGTTAGTGAGAGGGTAAAAAGGTGAAAAGCACAAAACCAACACTGAATTGATCCGCCTAACAAGTATTAATTAGATATTGAACACCACGCCCCCTGTGATTCTCAAACTGCAGTAGGTCCTGCACTGTGGTTTCTGCCTGCTGTTACATATCGATGGTGTATATCTAAGTGGTGTGTGTGACCAGTAATCTAATACAGACACATTTTTTCGATATGAACAGATAATGACCTGCAGACAGATACATATGACATCCAAATCGTAGCATTCAGGGATGCTGAATGGATGATAAATGCTGTAGAGCAGCCTCAGCTTGCAGTCTTGCCTCACCTCTGCACCTCATCCTTTTTATTCGATCAACTTTTCTTTTCACATTTCACAGTTTATTTTTTGTTTAAGCTGGAGAAACTTTGAGTTCAAGCTGTCTTGATCAAGTAAGAAGGTAAAACCCACTATGATGTCACTGTCACCGTTAAAGTCTGAGAGGAACTTAATCAAGAACTGCAGTAGTAAACATTATCTTTACTGCATTAACTAGTCATAATATTGTGATTTTAGTTTAATGGTAACAATAATCGACAAAGTCATCTTCATATTCAAGAAGAACTAGTAACTACATCAACTAAGGCTTTATTGGTAACAGCCTCAAGTAGGGTCATGATTTACTACTAAAATTTTAAATTTGAAAAAAATCTGAGAAATAAGGAGTTGGGTAGTCTTTTTTCCTGTATTAATATTTATTGCCTTTTTTCAAAGAGTTTAATAAAACTAATATTAAATGGATGCAAGTTGAATTTTCTATTTAGTCTGTGGTATTTTTTCCTCTGGAAGCACTGACCTCAGAGAAGCAGTGAAACCTTCTTAACGCTGCTCCTCAGACCCAAACAAACCACAAACAAATTCACTGTGAGGATGATAACAGCAGCTGGAAGCCCACAAAGTTTTTGGGGGGAGAACATTTTCAAATGTTTCTTGGGATTTTGTATTTATTTGTGGTATTTCTTGTTTATCTTTTTTTATCGTATGATGTACATAATGATGATTGTTCCTGAGTTATTGACAAAATAATCTCACCACTAGCTTTTCTGGACCTACATGTCCTTGAAAATCAGTCAGTTGAATGTCACTGACAGGGCTTTTCATCCCTGTTGGCTATAAGTAGACAAAGGAAGCTCTAGACAGTAAAGCAGCACATCAGCTCAACTGCTGTTAGAGCCGCAAGACATGGTGACAGCAGTGTATACAGAGACCTCGCTGTCTGTGGGATGACTCCTGACTGAGGAGGAGATGGAGACAGCCTCAGAAAAAATAATCATCAATTTCCTCAACAGTGATGATGTGACGGAGGCAAAGAAGTGTGTGGCTGACCTGAACAGCGATTCATGGCCGACAGCCACTGTGAGAAATGCTGTGGACGCAACACTGAAGGGCATCAGCATTCCTCAAGAATGCACGAATATAATGT
Source organism: Diplodus puntazzo (assembly GCA_963678695.2). NCBI lineage: Eukaryota > Metazoa > Chordata > Actinopteri > Spariformes > Sparidae > Diplodus > Diplodus puntazzo. Next base: position 15,949,902 of record OZ023159.1, on the reverse strand, counting down.
AAGAGTATATTCAGGCAGACGTATCTGCATTATGGCAGCACCTGGCAGAGATGGTCAACCCCATGATTGAGGGAGGCATCCTCATGGGAGAGCAGTTTGACCTCATGAAGGCCCTTGTAACACGTGGGACCACTGGTGTCTAGGTGGCAAACATTACACACTTTACTGAGTCTCTGTATCTATACATGAGGAGACGTGGCCACATGAGCCCCCACAGCAGACCCAAACCCTCTACATCCAAATAAAAAGGGTCCTGTTCCCTCCCTCTTACCCTCTCCTCCTTTTCTCCTTTTGCCCACAAAACAGAAATGCATTTTAAAAAATCCGTACGTCCCTGTCCCTCAATTCCCACCAATTAGTGACCAATTGCAACAACTGTCATTCTAGAAATTTGCCTGCAAGGGCATCACTTAATGTTATAAAGTGGTGACATAAGGGCTCGGATAAGCTATAACAGCCATTTAAGGCAATGTAACAAGGGTATAGTGTGAATTCAGAAAAGATTAGCTTTGGTGGAGAAAAACCAAACCAGTTTGGGCTCTAGGGTCTTTAGAAGATTTGGATTACGCTGGAGCCACTTTGGAGCCAATTTACGCCTTTGTTTTCGTTTTTTGTTTTTTAGAAAGTTCACAATGTAGATTTGGGGAAGAAATTTTGATCAGAAGAGAAAGATCTTTAGTGACATCTTTTTACACCAAACTCTCTTAAATGTCATGACTGAATAAACAAACTGACCTTAAAGGACAACATAATTTCATACTGTTTTACTTTGTTTATATGTGGTGGAACCCTGCCACCTTTTTACCCCACCCCTTTGTTCTGGGGACCGTATTTTCCCCTGAGAGCAGCTTGTTTATTTAGTTATGGAAAAATTAATATATAGACTTTGTGTTATTACCTCATTGATGTTGAATCTTAAAATCCTAAGGTTTAATTTCTTCTGCAAAACTACATATTGCCGCTTTAAGGTTTTAAAACAAGATCCCATGTACAGTAGTCAGTTGAACTGAATTTCGATTTTTGGCAGAACTTATTCTTTAATGAGTCCAAAAAGCATGCCTTATTTTGCATTTTCATTACATATATATATATATATATATATATATATATATATATATATATATATATATATAATATATATATATATATATATATATATACACTATATATGCATGTAATTCATAGAAGAATGTGGATACACTGTATCTTCCAAAGCTGATTTTGTTGGTGGTGGTGTTGTTTTAAACTCCCTTTACCTAACGTTCATTCAGTTTGTTTTCTTGGATAAAGCTAAAAAGTTCAATTAAACAATCTTTGAAAAGTCCATAAAGCTGCAAAAAAAAATGAGGAATGTGTGAAAAGAGGTTTGGTAAATCAGGTCAACCACATACAAACCACACATCATAAACATTTACTAAATGCAACATGCAACATGAAAAATAAAAGAATAGGTACATAGTTCCAGTTATACAAGTACACCACGTATCTCTCACTAAATACAGGTGCACTTGTTGCTGGCTTGTCATAACAAAAGTGCATTTTGTACCACGTGATACAAACTTCTTTGCATATGGTAATTGTGTTCTCTCCAAAACACACTTTCTTTATCTTCTCTGATGCAATAGCAGCAATGTGTGCGTGCAGTTTATCCACTGCCTGCATGAGATCGACCTGCAGACAGCGGGAGGTCATGTGTGAGGATGCCCGCCGCAGCACAGATGGAAACACCCGTGATACCACACCGCCCCTCCTCCATCAGCTGATGACGGTATATAATGTCAACCCTGAGCTTGGCAGGAAGTACAGCTTGCGCCTAGCTGGAACATGAGGAGAAGAAGCTGTTTTATACAGAGCTTCTGGGACAAAAAAACTCAGCTTTTGACGGTAAGATAAGCATTTAAGACTTGCTCGCGGTTACGGACATTTGTAGTTGTTGCGTTGTGCCCCAGATTACCTCTTGGATACACAGACTGGTTGGCTGCTAACGTTAGCGTTAGCTTAGTTTTACCATTGAGCGAAGTTGTGTTTGTCCACGTTATCTGTGATAATATCCCACAACACGTGCATTTTGTAACACTTTGTCAACTATGTAATAGTTGACGGTTGAAAACAAAGTCTACCAACGGTTAACAGAGGCAGCAAATATCGTTGGATAGCTAGTAAACTCAGGAAAGCTAGGTCTCGTTAGCAGCTTTTGCTTTCGTACCAAATATCATTAGAAACTCCTACCAGTTTAGTGGAGCCTTGCTTATTTCGCAGGTTTCATAGCTTTCCTACTGTTGTTCATGATCATTTATGAATCTATACAGTTCACTTCTGAATTCGGCATACATAAAACACGACAAATGATCTAAGTTTTTGGTGTGTTTGACTCGAGATCTGTGGGACTAAACATTTCTTTAAGATTATGCTTATTTGAATATGTGCTAAGTATTTTCTCTGACAATAGAAATGAAGAATGCACGTTTGATTATCAAGAAAAGTTTATATTATGTTTCATAAGGATATGTCTGCCGAGAGTGTCTTAAAATGTCAGATTTGAACCCACTTTGCATTCTAACATTAGAATCCTGGAAACTGTTCATTTATAACTATTATCTAATATTAGTAACTGACTTGATATAATTTCTCAGTAGGTTGTGATTTCACCAGCATACACTAAAACGTGAATTTGATGATTAATTTCACTTTCTCTTTGCTACCATGTGCCCAGTAGTGTGTATTGAGGTTTTTTTTTATATATATATTTAGTTAAACATTTCCACTTGTTTTCTCATAACTTCTTATAGAACAAACAAGATGGACAGTTACAAAAGAGGACGACCGTGGGGAAAGCTGGTCAAAGTGGACTCCAGTGAGACTGTCCTGCTGTTCAACAGGGAATGCACAGTTGGCAGAAAAAAAGGTGGGTTTGTTTCTGCTTGTCATAGAATCTTGTTTCTCAATATGTTGTTAACATTTTTTTTATCCTGCTTTAAAAAGCTGTAAACGTGGTGATGCCTATTAACAAAAGATAGTCTAGTCTGTAGACGTTGCTGTCAGTGTCTGGAGCCTTTATAACCTCCCCCTTGAAAACACAAAGACTTCTTTAGTGCACCAAACTTAGACAGCCCCTTGTGATGATAACAAAAGGCCTCCATTGAGAACATGTGTGCAGAATATTAAGTAGATTTTTTTTTGTGTATGGGTTTTGCTTAAGAAAAGGTTAGGCCTATATTTCCCTCTGTGTCTGCTTTGTTGTAGAGAGCTTTGGGGTCTACTTTTTTGCAATGCAAAGTGACTCATCTTAATTGGATAGCTTATGTCTGGGTAATCTAAGTGGGTTTTTTTTTTTTTTGAATGTCATGAGAAGGTGAATCTTAATGATATGCTAGAATGGTCAGAGGGGGCGATAAAGAAATGATCGTGCAAACACGTGTTGACATACTCTGAAAAAGTTACACATATTAAGATACGATAATAGATCTTTTACCGTGGAAATTGTTAGATGAATAAAACAAGACAAAAGCAGAATAAGAAAAAAATAAATAAATAGATAAAGGCTGACACTTTATAATGACCATCAATGACCATGTCATTTTACAGTTAATTATACTTTAGTTAATAGCGTTTTGACTGTTAACTAGCAATTGGATGTTTTTATAAACCTTTAAGAAATTGTTAATAAACATCACTTGCAACTTTACAATAAATGATTGCTTAAAATACATTTTAAAGCATTTCATTGTTTAATGGTGAAATGACAATTCATTAAAGTTTAATTAAAGATTCACCATTTATTGAGGGTTATTACAAAGTTTTACCTAATAACGACTATATACACTATTTTCACATACAGATATGCCAAACACTGACAATGGCACAGGATAATTGCTCACATATTTGTAATACACACATGGTGTGTAGTAATATACTAAAAGAGTATAAAGGTATAATGACACAGATGTTGGAATGCACAGGATTCAAACAGGAATTGCACATGACGGTTGTAAATATAAAGGATATTCTTATTGTAGTATTGCATTAATCACTCTCTCACAAATGACACCAGTAAGATGAAATGTAATCTGTATTTTGTATTTTGTATTTTTTTTTTTTTTTCAGGATGTTATCTTTCCTTTCCAGCCAACAAACTGGTATCAGGGGAGCACTGCAAGATTGTGCAGGATGAAGGCTCAGGATTGGCATGGCTGGAAGACATGAGGTACCGTCGTCAGATGTTCACCCTTAAAGAATTCTAACTGCGTCTTGTGTTTGTTTCCTGGTGGACTGCGCTAAGTGATTTAAGTTCATTTCAGCACTATTGGTGGTTAGAAAAAAATACAACTAGGGTATGTTGAAAAAGTTCAAATGTGTTTGAAAGAAAGACTTCGCTTGTGATTTTAGAGCTGTTAAAATGATCTGATTTACTTTTACATCGTCCAACGACACATCCATTTGTTTGTTTGTCTGTCTGTAGCACTAACGGCACAGTGATCAACATGTCCAAACTGGTCAAGAAGCAAACTCACATGCTGCAGAACGGCGATGTCATCTACTTTGTGTACAGGAAAAGTGAGCCAGAACAAAGTGAGTTGTTCATTTTGTTCCCTATGAGAATGTTTATATGAATTTATTTCAAAGAAAGACAGACAACATCTTCCTCCTCTCACCCCGTAGACGTTGCCTACGTTTACCACTCAATCAAAACGGAACAGGCTATTTCACATCATAGCTATGGTAAGTAGTCGGCTAATTCCCCCACAGCTCCTTTGTCGAATGCAACTACTTTGATTCTGCAGATATATTGTAAAATCCACCCTTTATCTAAACTTTAGACATGGACAGGTTGGCCCACATTCCTACTCCAGTTCCACCTTCAGAGATGTCTCTCTCCGTGGAGCCCGTAATGCTTACAAAGGCTCCTCGTGATCCAACACGGGAGGAACCTCAGCCCTCCACCTCTGCTTCCCACTTCTGCATTGAGAGCCCTACAGCTTGTGGTCCCATGGCAACCAGAGCCTGTCCTGCCTCTGGTAGGTTCTCTTCTAAAACTCTGCTGATGAGGGGTGATCTATTGTGTGGTCATGCAAATACTATTTCTTTGCAAGAGATGGGACTTCCCAGAGTCCCTGCCGGTCATCTTGTAACCTCGTGATGTTGAAAAGACTCCAGGACGAGACTTTTCTGGCTAATAAAGAGTCCCACATGTAACCATTCTGTAAAATCCCAACATGTTGTCTTTACAATTTGTTTTTTATACCTTTTTTGGACAGTGCAAAGCTAGCTTTTCCCCCTTTTTTGTTGCTCTATGCAAAGCTAAGTTTTCTGGCTGGAGCCTCAGATTTAATGGATGGATTTTAGAATGTTACTGATCTTACAGATCTCTGCAAGCATATTTCCCAAAATGTCAGACCATTCCTTTTAAAGACATAACAACATAGGCCATGATATTAAAGTCTAGGGCCCAGTATTTATTAGAATGGCATTGTAATAATAATGTTATTGTGATTACAGCTGGTATAGTCAGATTTCTCCAGCCAGCCTCTGTGTCCTGTCCTTGAAAGAAACCATCTTGTCGATGTTGGTCTTGTTTATTGGGCAAAACGTGTCCAGCTGAGGATCATCACACTATCTTCAGCATAGTGTTTAACTGACAGAACTGTCTGCTTTCATCTAATTTTTATTTGATATAACAAAGATACTATCATGAGCACTGGATATGACGCATCCCTAGTCTTCACTGTTTCAACTACACTCTTACGTCATCTATGTACAGTATGTCAAAACTGAAACATTATTTGATCCTTGTCTGTTGTTCTTCAATCTTATCAGGCCAAGCTAAACATGCTTCCACAGAGCAAGAAAAAGACGTAGACAACATGGAGCCAGAGAGCAAGAGGAGAAAAACTGATGACGGTAAATAGCTTCTACCCTGGAATTAATCTGGTGTGGTGATTCTCACATTAGAGTGTGGGCCCTATCTTTGTGGCAGCACAATGACGTTTTCCTGACTTTGAAATTTGCTTTTCTGGTCCGTTTTGTGTTAAGCAAAGGGTGCACAAATGAAGGCGAGGCACGTGGGAGGTTCATTCAAATTAAGAATCTGTAGGCTGTTGTTGGAATTTTGGCCAACCTTGGGCCTTAGACTTGACACTGAGATCACATAGCTGCCACTTGTGTTATTATATCAAGTCCAAATTGCAAACAAACCAATTTAAGACTTCCTAGCCAGTAATTGTGTTTCAAACATCAAAAACAAAAAAAGTGTTGTTAAAACAGGAATGCCTATATGCAGTTTGAATTCATTAAATAATCTGGATAACTGTTACAGCATTTACAGTCCTTACATTCTTTTTGCTGTATGAAAAGCTTCTCGTTCAGTTCATTAAATCCTTGCAGCCTTCTGAAGGTGCACATGTTAGATCTACAGCCTCAGATTATGGAAGTGGTACACTGCAGTGCTGTATCATTATAAGCAGCTGTTGACTGTGATTACTTTTGTCAAATCACATGCTAATGACGACAGAAACCTCGGCAAAGGTCATTACTCATGACATTCTTTCCAACATTTTCAAAAAAAAACTAAAATGCAAACACTGCTGTATCACATTTCAGGATATGAGATAACCATAATCAACACAACCTCAACATAACAGTGATCTATATTTACCTTCAGACAGCCCTTTTGCACTTGCACTGCCGGGCAGACATGAACCAGAAAAGCAGGTGATCTCAGAGACGCCCATACTGGTCATTGTGCTTGCACAAATAGAACCTTTGTCTGTTACCAGAGCTTTACTTACAGCTTGTATTCCAACCCCAGAAACTTAGTCTTACCCGAAAACCCAGACTTGCTGTAGCATGTAATATAGAGTTATTGTGTTTACAGACAAAGATTTCAATCCAGGTTTGCCACATACCTCCCATACAGAAGTGGTTGGCTCAACTAAGGGAAGTGCTGAGAGTGTTTTGTCTAAACCGCCCGTGGAAGGGACTAAAACAGACAAGATGGAGGAGACCCTGACATGTGTTATTTGCCAGGACCTACTGCATGACTGTGTCAGGTAAGATCCCATGGACCTTGTCATTCAAACAGATGTCCAAGCTTAGGGGCTTGAAACACACTTTTATGTTTTCATGTTTAATATTGCAATGCAAGTTTAAATCTGAGCCTCTTGTCTTTGCTTCAGCTTGCAGCCTTGCATGCACGTCTTTTGTGCAGCTTGCTACTCCGGATGGATGGAGCGTTCTTCTCTTTGCCCTACCTGCCGCTGCCCTGTGGAGAAGATTCATAAGAACCACATCCTCAACAACCTGGTGGAGGCCTACCTCATCCAGCACCCAGGTTTGTGCAGATAAATATTATTAAAATAGCATATTTTAAGAAGATTTCAGAACTTCTTAACTTGTACGATTTTCAAAAATAGTTTACCTTCCCAATGCTGACGTTATATACAATTTGTATGTCCCTTTCTGTCCCACAGAGAAGTGCCGCAGTGAGGAGGACCTAAAGAGCATGGACAGCCGTAACAAGATAACTCAGGACATGTTGCAGCCAAAAGTTGAGCGCTCTTTCTCTGACGAGGAGGGCAGTTCAGATTATCTGTTCGAGCTGTCTGACAATGACAGTGACTCCTCAGACATTAGGTAAACCTGTGTGATTTGTGATTTTGATTCAGTTTTAGTCTTTTCATGAAAGATTTTTATCAGTATGACAATCTGCAATAACACAATATCTTTACTTGGGAAAGTCATCAGGGTTGGAAACCTTGCTTTTGCTTGCTTATTGAACAGTTCTTCATGTGTTGATTTTCTTTTACATTTTTCCCCCCCAGTCAGCCTCTAGTGATGTGCAGACAGTGTCCTGGCTACAAGAGGGAGATCAGTCAAGTGCTGTTTGCCTCAGGTTCTAACTTCTGGCTCCCTGGTCTGCCGGCTCCACCGCCTCTGCCTCCTTCACCCAAACCAGCAACTGACGAGGAATCTGCATCTGCAAAGGCCACAGGGGAGCAGCCCTCAACATCCTCTGATATTCCCTCAGGTGATTCTAAGTGTACATTAGATAAGAGGATCAGTAACTAATGTTAAACTTTTCAGTCAGTGGCAAATTGCTAGGGACGGCATTCTGTTATAATCCTGACACTGTAATTCTTCCTTAATCTTACTGTTGGTGCGTTCTGTCGTTGGAAAATGTATCTGAAGGCTAATTTAAGCAGCTGTAGAGATCTTCGGGCCTTCCTCCTGTCTCATTTTTCTGCTCTCATCCTGTCTGCAGCTCCTCACGAGTACCGCTGCCCCCCTCAGGGCTGCCATCTCATCTGCACCTGCTGCCTCCAGCCAATGCCAGACAGACGGGCCGAGCCAAACAGCCAGCAGGTTATTGCTCAGCAATGTGAGTGCTCCCAGAACTTGTTAGACACTCAGTTATGTTTTTAAATGTATAGTTTCATTTCAACAATCAAACTGTTATTGTATTGAGAACAGTGAAATAGAAAAGGAATTAAACCTGCACCTCGTTTTCTCCTTATGATGGATACCGTTGAGACGTGTTCATGACACCATAGGGACACCAAACAGACGTCAAAGAACTAGCAACTACTGAGGCTGATTGTTGTCTCACTTCGAAAAAAAATGCAATATAATTCTCAGCAAAGACCAAGGTCTGTGTAAGGAGAAAATAACTCGCCATACCACCAGGTGGCGGTATACTGTATTCGTTGTTCAGTAAGGTAGAAATTTACCTGGCCATGATGGGCCTTATCATCACTGTGAGGGTTCCTTCTTTGCCCACCTGGTAGAGCATACGCCCCATGTACAAATAGGCTGAGTGCTTAGCAGTGGCCCAGGTTCAACTGCAACCTGTGACCCTTTGCGTCTACACTCTCAACCTCCTCTCCTGTCAACTCTTCAGCTGTCAACTGTTTTGCAAGGGCTTGAATGTAACAGAAGTTAGTTTATATGTAAAAGTGTGGTGCTGCAGCTTTAATAAAGTAAGCTAAAATGAATAGATTCCATAAACTAGTCAGTGTCAGTTTAAATTGTGTTAGGCTCTTCAGTAGAAAGGCACATTTAATAAACATGTGTTGAGTTATGCTATACATGTAAAATCAGCTCATAGTTGCAGTACGTCTTTGGTAGACAGTTGCACAAACCCCATGATGTACCTCTTATGCATGATGTGCTGTGTGTTGGCAGGTGTGCTGTGCCATCGACCCTTCTGTCACATGTACTGGGGTTGCCAGAGGATTGGCTGTCAAGGCTGTCTGGCTCGTTTCAGTGGTATGTATCTGTTTCAGCAAAACAGCCTCCGGGGGATTTCCACTGTTGGGCTTATTGCTGGGTCGTTGCTTTCAACAAGTATTGGAATTTCTTTGGGCTAGTGTCCAAATGCAACATCTGTTATTTTGATGATTGTCATTCTAAAGTGATAAGCATTATGTGTTTTTTGACATTTAATTCTTGGCAGGAAAAACTCATTAAACATAATTGTGTTGAATATGAATTAGGCATGAAGGTGTCAGACTTTGAGTAAAAATAATGGAAGGACACAGTATGACATCATAAGCTCCATACACCACTGAGCAGTGTTGTAGGGTGACTCTGTGATTTTGGTTCAGTGTCGGAGAAACTGGGCAGCTAAGATGAATTTCCACTCCAGCTGATGAAGCTCTTGTATATCTTTGACCACAAAAATGCAGCTCAGGAATACAAACTTACAACCCTAAAACATCCTCTGTGATATGGCTCATTATGTATTTATTAGTGCCACAGATTTATGTGTTATAGTTTGCCAAATGTTTCGTTGTTCAAATCCACCAATTTCTTTTTTCCCCTAGAGCTCAATCTGACAGACAAGTGCCTGGATGGTGCGCTGAACAACAACAACTATGAATCAGAGGTCCTCCAGGTGAGACCATCTGCACATGTCAGATATTGCAATGATATATTTTGTGTTAGTTTTTTATTTGTGTTTTAGAATGCATTACTTATTACAGTCATTTGTATTGAGACGATACTTACCATGTCCTGTGTGGTTGGTTCTCACTTAGTATTTATCTTCTTGATGCTCAAACACACTTTCGATCTGTGTGTCCTCCAAACAGCTCTTACTACACTAAGCTAAATAAGCCCTCCTGATTTCAAAAATGCCAAGGGCATCAATTAAAGCTTACACAAGACCCCAATTACAATCTAAGCTAAGGTTGTTAGATGTTTGAAATGCATCTCTGCACCTACTGTCCTATGTGATGATGAGATGCTATTTGTGTGTGTGTCTGTGTGTCTCTGTGTGTGTCTTTGTGGGTGTGTGTGCATCTGTGTGTGTCTGTGTGTGTGTCTGTGTGTGTGTCCGTGTGTCCTTTCACCAGAACTACCTGACCTCCAAGGGGAAGTCATGGAGAGATCTGCTCCAGGAGGCTTTGCAGAGCTTACAGCAGGGACACTACCATCCGACAGGTGAGCTTTTACATCAAAACCATTGTCACTTTTATAATCAAGTAGCAGTACTAAGTACAAATTTGAGGTATTTGTACTTTACTTGACTTTTTCTTGTCATGCAACTTTCTATCTCAGAGGGAAATATTGTACTTCTAACTTCACTACAGTTACTTGAGTTACTTCAGATTAAGATTCTTGCATACAAAACACACAAAGAACTTACAAATTTGACATTTTCTTGATTAATTAAACCACCGATCTTATGCAAGTACAGCTAAAATCATTTGTTGATTAACGTTTCATCAATTTACAAAACGTATTACTCTAATCCCGGAAATAATTTTACATTTAAAAGTTCCAGCGTCACAAATGCGAAGATTTGCTGCCTTCCTTTTTTATTACTATTGTAGTACTTTTACTTAATTTAGAGTAATTTTGAGGTTTGTACTGTGGGTTAGACAAAACATGCATTTAAAAAAAATGTACATGTCACTCAAACCAAACCAAACTAAACAATCAAATCACTTGGTAGAGAAAACCATCAGCAGATTAATCCATAATGAAAATAATCATTAGTTGCAGTCAAATACAAAAGGGTTCAGCTCCGCCTGAATAAACTACATCAGGAAAATCCTGTTTAATTAATGCATGTGTCGTACTTTTTACTCTCAGTACTTGAAGTACATTTTACAGATTATACTTAAGTATGATTAAACATAATTGTACTTGAATAACATATTCAGTGCAGCACTTTTACTCACACCGTCATAGTATGAAGTATTTTCACCATGTGAAACGGCATTTTTACTAAAATAAGGATCTGAATACTTCCTCCACCATTGCAGGTACAACTGGAAGATCCAGTACAAAACTCGCAGCGCATGCAGGGTGGCTGAACTAAGGCCCCAATGTCCTATAAAAAGAGAGTGATAATATCTTGTCCTTTTTGACTCTCTCTATCAGATTGTCGTGTCTCTGCTGATGCCATCTTGTGCTACTGCTGTGGCCTGCGAGCATTCAAAGAGCTCGCCTACAAGTACAGACAGAACATCCCTTCATCTGAACTGCCAGGTCAGGATAAAACAATTGTTTTTCAGTGTTTTAGACAACTTGGATGTAAAATGACTTGCTGTTGTTGAATCAAGACTTCATGTAATAGCTTATATGATTTTCTGTCTTCAGCTGCTGTAATATCTCGTCCTGACTGTTACTGGGGACGCAACTGTCGCACGCAGGTGAAGGCACATCATGCAGTGTAAGTGGTTTTATTAATTCTGTTGAGAGCAGCTTTGCCTGTACTCTGGAATGACATGACAGATATGTGATGTGCATGCTGTTCACTTGCTTCACCACTAGAAGGAGTCCTTGTATAAACTTGGTCCCGTAGTCCTTTCATGTCTTCTGTTTGAAGACTTGTGTATGATGCTTTATGTCAAGGTTTTGTGCACTTAATTTATGTGGTTTTCTTTTGTCTACTTTTATTTCAGGAAATTCAACCATATATGTGAGCAGACGCGGTTCAAGAGCTGAACGAGCCGAGTGGTTTGTTTCTTTACAAATGTGTCAAATTGTAGATAAGTGAGCAAGTAACACAATCTTGTTACGTTTTGTCCATTATAGCTTCCAGATGTTATGCAATAACCTAATGCAGAAATTACAATCAGTATCCATTTACAATAGTGGCCAGTGTCTCACTTGACAATGGGCTATGTGAAATCATGCTATGCACAATAACATTAAAGTTCAATGTTTCCTAAAGGTTTAAGATGCTTTTTAGAGTGAAGACCTGTGAGGGCATTTAACACCAGCCTCCATTTAAATTTTAATACATTTTGTCTATGGCATTTATGCATTCATCTAGTCTGCCAGGTAACCAAACACCAACTGTTTGAGTAATTTATTTGTTGTTTATAAAAAATGCTTCCTGACCTGTCCTCCAGCCTACGTGACAAATGTTTTCTCAGAGTGTGAGACGCAATCTCTATGGATTAAGGCCATTTATGTACGCTTACGCTTGTTGGTGAGCATGTTTTTTTATAACAAGTCCTCCTCCAGCCTTGGCAGTTGAGGCTTAAATCACCTGATGTATATTTACGTACCTTTGTCTTAAGAATGCTGAATGAAGAATCCAGGGCTTCCTACAACATAATGCAAATGAAAAACATCTGTATCGCAGTAAAGTGATACAGAGTAGAGCAGCAGAGCACCATTTTGGTGTTTCCATGATCCAACCTTTTTAAAGTATATTGTTAAGTAAAAATCTCTGACCTCTGAGGGACTTTCATTTTTCAACAAGGCATTACTGTGTTCCCAGACGAGGGCAAAAAGCCACGTCCAAGCCCCACATGTGCACCAGGGTAGATTCATAATCCCATGTGATATTTGTATAGGATTGGGAAGGGGATCAATGTGTACGAGGGCCTCTATTGTATGCTTTGCTCTGGATAATCATCTCCAAGGTGATTAAAGTAGTGTAGAAGGGACGCTTTCTCAGAGCCTTGTAGTAAGGGCTAAGCTGTGATGAAATGCAAAGATGAAAAGAAACTAGTCTGCACTTCGGTCAACCACTTATAGTTTAACACGATGAAGGTGATGTTCCCATTATTGGCATCAGCCTGTAGTGTAGAGATTTGCAGAATACACTTGGAGAAGGAACGGTTGAGAGAATAGTGCCAATACAACACAACGGTATGTTCTGTTGCCATTTGTGTTTCTGTCTTACTTTTTGGTCAAGGTTTTATTTAGATGTTTTGGAAAATATTCATTTTGGTAAGATTTTCTCCAGTTCCTCAGGTACACAAAGCTGCTGTGTTTTTTTTGTTTTGTTTTTTTTTAATTGCAGCTTAACCATGATTGTTGGTTAGACGAGTTCTGTGTCAACATGTAAAAGCTGTCATTGCACAGTCATGTTGAATTTGATGACCTCTCATTTATGACTATCAGCACCCAAGTGTCAGCGAGTCCCCAGTGAGATCTGGTATTGATGTCTACTGGAAAAAAATACGCCTTTGATTTTTACGACTTGTTAGCCAAGTCAAATAAGACCATATAGACATTAGTTTGAAGAGGCCTTAAATATTGAGATACAAGAATGAAGTAATGGCCTTGATGTTTCCCTGTGTTTTGTAGAATCACTGTTATTGGCGTGTAGAAAATGCTGGTGGGCATGAAGAATGAGGGAGTAGAAAAATGTTAAACGCAGGGCTTAGCTTGCATCCAGTACATTTAAATGCTGGTCCATTTCTCCATTTTTTAATTTAGTTTTTCAGTTGATTGTAGAAGAATAAAATAAAGATACTCAAGATGTCTGGATGTGTTTTTATATTGTACAGCCATAAGGATATTTGCACATAACTTAACTCTCACAAATGGAAAGTCTTCTTTTTAAGTCAGAGTATGACATGTCAGTACTGGCTCATAAATATCTGATCTGTGTTTCAGTCCAACTTTTATTATAAATCATCAGGAAGTGAATGCAATGAAAAATTATTTTTAACGGATGTCCTTGATAGAGCTTATTTTGTTTGCTTAATGTTATTAGAAACATTAGCCATAGTGAATATAGAACTGGAATGTGTTGTCCTGATATGTAGCGCTTCATATTTTCGTTGTGAATGGGCACTTTCCTGGTCTCTGCCAGAGCTCCTGAGTTAATCTGTGGTGTTAGCAAGGTGGTTTAGGTGTATTTTTCTTTGTGTGTTTTGTTTTGTTTTTTACCCCTTCAATCATTTTGGTTCCACACTGGCATTCCTTAGCGGCTCAGGCCCTCAGCACAAACCCGGTCGATCCCCCAACAGAGTGACTGAGTTTTAATTATTCCCTACCGGAGATCTGGGCACCCTAAGCCAACAACAGTCCCAAGCCGCTCCAATGAGGAATTGGTATTAAGAAGGCTTTGGAGAAGTGCTTTGCATTCTCCCTTTGGTGGGGTATGTTGTATACTAAGGCAAATATTTACTCACTTTGTGTGCAAAAGTCTGGACCAGGCTGCTCAGCGGTATAGAAGAGGCAGGTTTCTTTCTACCTCATCACAGCTCCCAGGAAGACGGGAGACTGGAACAGGCATCAGAGTCACATTCACATCTGTTCACAGCTGGGATAGAAGTCCTGACTGATGCCTGTAAACTTTGTATGCAATGCACTATTTGAATAGATTAGATTATCTAGACCATAATCATCTTCTAGTTTTGATCTATAGAGAGGCACTAGGCACATGCAGACATTTTGTGAGGAATTGAGTTTGATAAATATGTTTGAGCATTGGATAAATGTCTCTTTACCCTATATGTTGTATTAGCAATGCTAAAAATTGTCTTTGAAATGCTTTTGGATCTGATATGCTTGTTTATGTGAACAAATTAAAAGACCTGATTTAGACGTCTCTAGAAAATTACTTGCTTTTGTAACCCCCCTCCCCTTTTTTTCCTTTTTTTTTTTTACTGTCCCCTCCCACAAAGAAAAGTGCATTTTGCTCAATACTTCACTTTGAGCATCACAGTGGAGAATGACCTATGTGTACTGGAGGGCTGTTTTCACTGAGCTCACCTTAAAGGGTAACTCCAACTACTTTACACACTAAAGTGTGTTTTACAGGTCAGCATATTTGAAAAAAAAAAGTATTATATAAAGTATTTTGTGGCTCCAGAGGAAGCCAGGAAGCATTGTAATCTGATAAATTGGCTACAGGGATGTCATGTGGATGAGTTGCACTGTGGGTAAGGGTGGCGTGAGGCTTTGAAAAGCCATCCACTGGTCAAACATTGCACTCTTTCAACGCTATTGGACTCACTATGGACATACAGCAGAATCAGAGATATTGTCTCTTTTATTCCATGCATTCTGCTTCCTTTTCAAAACCTGTTAACACACTTTAACGTGTAAAATTGTTGGAGTTACGCTAATAAATCTCAGCTCAACAGTTCAAGTTTTTTTGAACAAGCATTATGTGGGGAAAAAAATTGCTTATTTATACATTTATCTTCTAGTGACCAAGATTAGATGCAATTTTATTAAGTTAATTGAACTTTTTTGTGGAGAAAAACTTGTTAGACACATCGTAAAATGCAGCGTATTTGAATATGTGTATAAAATAAAATTGTTACGCTGATGCACAGCTTCACATAACAGTAGCATATTAGCATATTATTCTATTTTTTCCCCTCAAATTTGGCAATTTTTAAAAATGGCTCCATCTCTTTTATTTCCAATATAGCTGAAGACCTTAACAGGTACTCAATCAAAAAACCCAAAGTCTATAAAATCTGCACATTATCCCATCTTCTGGTTCTAGTTTTGGCCCAAGTGTTTTCTGTTGTTGGTCTGTTTGTATTTTGCATTAGATGGAGGACACAACACGTGAATGACATAGCCTTTATTAAAACTTTACATTAATTCATAACTCATTTTAAATACTATTGTGATTCCTAGTTCTCTTTTTTTCTACATAGGTGTATATTAGTGCTCTATATGCTTTTACTTTATTTTGATTTCCCTTTTATAATCCAGCATGAGCCTCAGGAGTACGTAATGTAAAGCATACACTGTTACATTAATATTGATGTACGATCTATGCTCTGCACAACACTTTTGGGTAATAAGTAATTGTATAAGCATTTATTAGCCTGTGCTAAAAAAAAAAACATTAACCACATGAAGAACCGTGTTAAGGAAAAAGCAGAAAATCCGGCACAAGACTACTACAACAACATCTATAATGAATGAGCTACTGACAGCAGAGTGCAATGGTTGGAGTACTATGACTGACTAAATAGTAAATAAATCTGGATTAAAAAGTGCTCCTAGAAGTTGGGGGTTGTGGAGTACTCACTCAGAAAATACTTGTCATGTTATTCATGTTTGCAATAAGTCATCTTTTTTTTTAAAACATAATACCACAGCAGTCAGTGCCTTGGCATAATAAGCAGCATATTATTCCATCTTTGTCCAAATACATCTTTATAAAAATAGAAAACAACTAGAGAAAGGAGAATATATTTGCCAGCAGGAGGCTACAGTATATGTCGTAATCATTTTGTAAAAGTTGATTTCGGAAGTTAAAGATGTAAGTTATACATTTCACAAAGTGGCAGAAATACATAACTGGCCCACCAGAGTCCCTGCTCTTTTCACGTACTTAAAGCCTGTCTGGTCACATCTGGTTGGTCACGCTGCACAGCACTCTGGACTGACTGAGAGATGGCTGGCTGTCACTGACTGAGTTTGACTCGGTCATGGTGGTGAATGGACCAACCCCGCCTGAAACCTGGCTCCCCCACGGCCTCCACTCTGGTCTGGCCCTCTGGCTCTTGGGGCTGAGGCTGGTGCTCCCAACGACGGGCCTCTTCCCCTCGTGTGTCCCCCTTACCGACCCATTCAGCACGGCAGGGGCAGAGGTCTGGTGTAGGTGCTCAGCCGGGACCAGAGGCTGCCGGTCTTCCTCCTCAGAGATGGCAAACACCGGCACACTGATGTGATCCCCCTCGCCTGGGAACTCGCGCCTCTTTCCTGTCTGGCCACTCTCAATCTGGGCGGAGGAAGAAGAGCTGGGACTGGGTTCAGTGGGGGAGGCCTGGGCATGAGGAACCCCAGAAGCCTTCCCCGGGTCTGCTGTCCCGGAGAGCAGACCAAAGCAAGGCCCCGTGAAGCGTGAGCGCCGCAGGTTGCTGGTGGAGTTGAGACGCCGCTGTCTCTGGGCGGGCTGCGTAAGGGGGTAGGAGGCATTGCTGATGGATGAGTCAGAGATGGTGCTGGTGTCTGCGTTGGCCTCCAGGTGGACATCAGAGAAGACCCTCCTGCTGTCGCCCCCTCTGCAGTCAGCTACCAAACTGGACGGAGCCTGAAATGATGGCAAACTATTTGTAGACCCCAGACGGAGAAGCACAGGTGTGATCAGTAACACTAAAGATGGCTCCACTCAGTTGAAGTGACACAGTGAGCTATACCACTGAGCTAGTATGCACACCATTGGGATCTTTTTTTTTTAGTATCTAAACAGAATGCAGCCATTTCTCATGTTACACATTAGACCATTGCGTATCGTGCTAGGAGTAGAACAAAATGTCTGCAGTGAAACAAGGCCTGTATGACAGAGGGGTCAGAGCTATTCTACATCCCCATTACAACAGATACTATTGAGTTTTAGGGATTTCCTTTAATGATAGAAAATATATACTGTAGTTAAGATGCTGGTGATTTTTTTTTTTTTTGATTGAACAAAAAACAGGATTTAATAATCTGTCAATTCAAATGAAACTTCAAATGTTTCAAGACTTTTCTGAAAGGGTCAGGTCACCCAAATTTAAAAAAAAAAACAAACCAAAGTATTTTATTTATTCCTGGTGGTATCTACCATACAGACAGATGGACGGTTTTGAGATATTCGTATCTAAGATTTCTACAGCCGCCTCAGTAATATGTGAAGAAATCTTTACTCTCAATAATGCTGACAGCATGTTGTATTGATTATGTAAAATCAAAGCTATCAGCATCATTAAGGACAACAGGAAGTCAGTGAGAATGTTTTGTTTTTTTGGGTGAACTGACTAAGTAAGAATACATTCCAGAGATAATTTATATTGCAAACCAAAATGGAAGTAACCCAGATGACTGTGACACTCTCTAGCAACATCAAAGGTTCAAGTACTGACGCTGTCCACCAGCTTGGTGAAGGGGCTGGTGGAGTTCCAGCTGCACCACTTCTTGTGCAGCTGCGGCAGTGGAGGGAGGAAGTCCTGGAAGGTGCGTACGCTCCACGCTCTCGGCCTGGCGCCGTTGCCGTCCTTGATGGACCTGCTGCTCGTAGTCGAGGTGTTGGAGTCTGGTGAGGGCCAGTCACCTGCAGGGCTGGGACCGGTGTCACTGTGTCTCAAGAACCTCTCCCGCTGCTGAGAGACACCGAATGCATAAATGTATGAATTAAAACGACCGACCCTTACCCGCACTGTGAGCTGTGTTCTGCTGTTTCAGAAGATTATGCTAAGAGCTGCCTGAAAAATGACAGGAAAATGTGTATAATTATAACTACAAAACAAAGAGGGGCTGGAAATAATAAATGTGTACCCAACAAACTTTCCCTTAACAAAGGTTAAAAGACAAGAGTGGCTAGAGAGTATAAACAAACTAATTAGTCATGAAGATGACCACACTATGTAAATAGCTCACATATCAGAGGTGGCATTATGCTCAAGCACTCAACTGCAGCTACAATGGTCATTGACCTGTACTGAGCAACAAGCTTGTTAGTAAATCATGCACGCATCCTTAGTATTGAGCAATGATGACTTGAAAGACTGGACTCAAGTGGTCACAATAGCACTACTTTCGCTCATTGTAAATGTTCATGTAAAGGAAAATTGACGGTGAATTTATTAGATCTGTATTAATCAGACACCAAGGGACAAAAGTATTGAGAAATGACAGAAAGCAGATCTCTCTGACTAAATAACAACATCTAAAACGTAAGAAAAGTATTCTTTATTGCCTTGTCTGCCCGAAGAAGTATCAAAGCTTGCAGAACATAGTACTTAAGCTGGGGATATTTGGAACTGACTGGCTGCCAGTCTGCTGACCGCACCTGCCGCATTTCCTCCTCACTCCTGAATTTCTCCCTGCACATTGTGTTGTGGACTACATTAATGGATTAACAAGAAGGAACTGGGCCTGATTAGCTTGGCCCGCTGAGTCACACAACCAGCCAGCAAAGCACGTGTGGCTCACGTACCAATCTCAGTCATTATTTATTAAGTAAACTAAAGCTGTCAAGAGAACAACATGGGTTTTTCTGAATGATTTCAGCCACATTATTGGTGTTGTGTATGCATAGCTCTTACCATCTGAGCTGGACATTGCAAATCCAAACGCATGACTACTTGAGAGGACACCTTACTGTATTGGGAGTAGTAAAGGTCGTATATGCTTGAGCAACCAAGAGAGGCTAATTGTGATTGACGGATTGGATGTGCAAAGGCCACGTTATCCTCCCTGATCGGTCAGCTGCTGTTGATCAAGGGAGGGGGAAGGTTTTAGGGGTTGCAACCATCAGACAGAGAACGAGTCAAGATAATCCTTTGCACAGAGTCACTAGCAGCTAACTTTGTCTAGACAAGAATTAGCTTGGGGTTTAAATAAAATGTTCTTTTGGGCACTAAAGCCCCACGAACACAATGGCAACTGTTTGATTTTACACATGAGGTGAAGAATCGGCGACAGATCACATTTGCCCCCAAACTGTGGTTCTAAAGGCGACGTCTCCAGGCCCTCAAGGGGGATGCCTGGAGAAGCTTGACACACTCGCAAAAAAAAAAAAAAAAAACAAGTCTTGTAAACTTTGGACAGCGAGGAATGTACAAGTACATGTGCCTTTATCTCATTGCACTGCCTACAGCAACGATTTTAAAGTCTCCTTGTTGCTTTATAGTAACAAAACTGAAGCTCTTTTTTATCAAATAGGGTTTAATGGCTAAATGCTCCTGTACATATTGTGTGGTGCTGGAAATACCATGCTAACCCAGAATTTCACCTGGCAATGACACTAAAAAGTCCAAAATGAGCATTTTTCAGTGACCTTTGCCATCGTTAGCCCAAGCAACATTTCTCAAACATTATTTACATGGAGGTCTGCATCGAGGACACATACAGGCAGACCACACACTGTGTGCCAAAGTGTGCATGACACACACAAACACACACAATTGGAGCTGGGAATCTGGCTCTGTAGATAATACTCCATTAGCCTAGGCTGCAGAAAAGCTTGCCAGTCCTTCAAAAAGCTGCCAGAGCTGTTTTATGCCAACTCTTATTCCAAGAGAATACAAAAGAGAGCAGAGAAAAAAATGCTGGGTCCGACCGTTGCTTCTTCCTCAACACTCTTCCCATCTTTTTAATTATCCTCATTTCCCATTTATGTCCTCATAGTTTTCATAGTTTTAGACTGAACCAAGCGTATGCCAACAATGGTGTCAGCCTTATTAGAACACTGGGTCAATTCAAAGCACCAAATGCCCTGTCACCTCTGATGTTCACTGGTTCAGGGTTCATTTCCCCAAAGTGACAAGATCACCCACTAAGTGTTTGGCCTTGAGATTAAATATACAATTTCACTGTCCACTGTGCAGTTGGTGTCATGTCAGTCTTATGACCAAATGTCAACCTCATGGTGGCGTTAGAGAAAAAGTCAGGGGATCCCAAAGTCAGGCTTCATCCTCTAGGGATGGTGAATGTCTGCACTAAGTTTCAAGCTGTTCAGAGATTTCAACTTGAACCGAAGTGGTTGATTGACTGACCGACTGATTGACATTGCAAGCAATATCCTAACAAGGTAACATCATAGACAAATGTGTTGGCATGAAACCGAGCCTTACTGTGTGCGGTGAGAAGGGTAGCCTGCTCGGGCTAGGGGCTGAAGATACAATGAAAACTTCATCCGCACCAAGGTCGAGTTCAGTCAGACCACTGCAGGAGAGGTCCACTTCTGCATTCTGGGAAATGTCACCGCCAGCACTGACTACAGAACAAAAGAAATTAAAATGAAAATTCAAAGACAAAATATATGAAAACAGGGCCATTTTAGTTTTATTGCACTGTGACTGATTGTCCATGAACTGGATTTCTGTTCAGGAGAACAATCAGTTGTTTCTGCAGTTCTGGTCACGGGAAAGTGTAATTATATGCCAATTTAAAATTTGTACATCAGTGTTTCACCACTGAAATGTCATCTATCCAAATAATCCACAGTGATTTAATACTACCTACTTCTTTAAGTAAGGACTGTAAGCAGTAGAGCTTATGATGCTGTACTGCATTTTAACTGGATCACTGCAACAATATGCAGAGTAGGCTAATCTCAACTCTTCCACTGTTTGTAAGCTATGTGTTTTAGTGTAAACTCCTTACACCGTGACTGCAGCACACTCACAGAGGGGGACTGTACTCCCCTGTTGTTCAAACTACTCCCAGGCTGCCTTGTGGGTTAAATGCCACAACCCACAAATCTCTCAACTTGGTTTTGGTCCCACTAACAGAGAGAGAGATTTGGATTGTTCCGGGATCAAGCCTGTGTGTGGCTCCAAAACGAATGCATTTTTCCTTTCCATTGAAAGGATGGAAACTCTACAGACCCACCCAGAGTCCCCAGAGGGTTCCTCATTTAAAGTAATATCTCACGACATATTTATAACACACGGGTGATTCAACCTATAACCAGTTAATGAAAACTTTTAACGCTCAGTGTTAGGTAAATCTTTCAGAGGAAAAAGTCCTGGAAGGCACGAAAGATTTCCTGTTTTGCATTTACAGAAACATCTGTGTTTGGAAATTGTTTGGAATAAATAGAAGACTTGGGTGGTTAGCACGGGCACAGATAACCATCACTGATGAAATTACAAAGAAAGAGCACCGATTAGAGGTGCTCATCAGCAGAATATCCAATCCCACAGTGTTTGATTGACAAGCAATCTCCTAAAAACATCACAGCAATTGAGGCACATTCCACAAACCCCAGGCCTTTCCCTTTTTAACGACTGCACTCAGACTTTATCAGATGACGGCGTTGCCAGGAAATGAATTAATGGCAGATTTATATTCCTGAAGGTGTTATTATCATTCCTTGAAATGATTGTAGTTAAAAGTCTAAACACGTTATGTAAACATAAATCAAAATGATGACATCCACAGTAATGTACAATTGTGGGCTTTGGGTTTGCAGCAATTCTGTAGTAGTTTGCAAGAGAACTGAGACCAACCAGAACAGAGAGTCCCAATATCAGCAATCCAATATATCAGTCTGTTCAGTGTGTGCATTCGTGTGTGCAGGTGTGTGCCTTCCCGACCTGTGTGTGGCGAGCTCTCGTTGTTGTTGTCTTGCTCTGCGGTCGCCTCCAGATTGGTCTGATTCTCAGCCATCAGCTGCAGCTCACTGACCTCAGCCCCAGTGTTCTGGACTCCCTCTGGCACCTACAAAACAAGCACACAGCACCACACCGCTCAGTTTACCCACAGTGCTTCATCATGACACCAGCAGTACAAATATGTTCAGTGTTCCTGGAGGAAACGTGCCAATGTCTTGCAATTGACAGGGGCTCAGCACCGGTCAACACAAATTAATGTGTGCATTGAATATATTAGAAATACCATCTAGTAATTATTAATGTTATGGTGTTTTTGAGTTTAAATCACACTAATGTGTCATTTTATTTTAAGAGTATATTTTTAGTAAAGTTATTACGATGGGACCTTTATTTAAATCTGTTCTCATTTGGTTGTAATTTCAAATTCTGTAATTAGGAATACACAATTTAAAAAAAAAAGTTCTCTTTACTCTTTACTCACAGATGTTAACATAAAGATAAAAAGAAACAGCAAAAAACTCATAACTCGTACAATGTTATATGGATCATCGTTGGAAAAATTGAGAAAATGTGCAAACATTTTCTCAACTGAATCAGTCTGGATTCTCTGTTGCGTTTGACTGTTGTCACTGTGCATGTGTGCATTAGAGGCGCTCCTGCATCTGGCCCTCTGTAACACTCTATAGAGCTCCATCTATAGCAATAACAGTGTAGGAGCACAGCTTCTTGAGGTGGATCTCTTTTAACTTACCGAAAAGAAAAACTATCTACTTGATTTAATACCAGTGACAGCAAGTGAGAAAATAGATTTTTGTAATCAGGGTAGGGCTGCAACTAAAGATTGTTGTAATTACTGATTTATCTGCAGACAATGTTCTCAATTAATTGTTTAATCATATCGTCTTTAAAATGTAATTTCCCACACTGCAAAGTGCTGCCTTGAAATGGCCTGTTTTGTCTGACCAACAGTACAGACCCCAAAGATATTCAGTTTACTATGTATGGCAAAGAAAAGTATTACATTTGAGAAACTGGAAGCAGATGATCCCTGGCGATTATTCGATTATCAAAATAGTTGCCAATTAATTTTCTGTTGATTGGCTGCATGGCACTCCTATAGAATTGCCAGACCCGTGATGGACATTATCTATAAAGTGAATCAAAATCGATGGAGCATAACCAGAGATAGTCTTTCATTCCATGCAGTCTTCTTCATCCTTTGTGCATAATGCAACTTGACCCTCCAACAGTTCACATCAGGGTTTAATGCGTATAATGCTAGTAACGGCTAATGTAGCATGGAGCCTCTAGCCTAGAGCAGAGATGTAAAACGGGCTTCAAAGGTCTGGTGAGATTACTTATTTCTAACCCCATACCTTCAGATTTTTTTTGTAGTTTTTGGCCATTCAATACTCAAGTGACATTACTTAAGGCAATTCAGACAATATCAGTTTTCTGGAGGCACAGAAGGCACTACAGAACGATTAACAGTTGGTTTAAACAAATTTTTGGTGAAAAATGACCTATCAAAGTACTGTAATGCAAGGTGCAATTGCTAAGACACAACTAACAGGGATTAGGTGAGCCAGCAGCCTTCAGTTCTAATGATAAATAGCCTCCTGGGTGTCACAGAACTTGAGTTACCTGCAAGCTTTTGTTGTGCATGATATAAATTGATGTGAAGAATCTACGTAACACCAATTACAGGTGTTTACAAATCACTATAACAAATATTGTAAAATGTCTCCGGCTTCCTCATCAGGTTGATCAGCCTATGCTTTGAAACTGTATGACCTGATGTGAACCTGATGTGGTGCGACTCAGTGTGGAGTGGAGGGGCAGAACACAACAGTAGACGGTGTTGGCTTCAGTGGGAAAGAACATAAAAATGAAAAGGAAAAGAAATGTCTAGTGATCCCTGACAAAACTTTGTTTCAGAGGAATGTCTGTGACAAATAAGGCAACAGAGTGAAGAAGACACGTAGGGGAGGAGAGACAGTGACATGTTGAGAGGACAAAAGGAGAAATAATGGTGAGTATACAGCGGCCTCTGTACCTCGGAGTTGCTGGATGCACAGGAGCTTGCTCTTTTTGGACACAGCTTGGGCCTGGAAAACATACAGTACCACAGCAATTCAGTTTATAATTACAGACATATCCAGAAACCAACTTTTATGAATGTCTGCAATTTTTTTCCCTTTCTTGGCAGAGTTTACTCAAAAATAAAAATCCCTCTGGTGTTCACAGTTTGACCAGAAATGTAAAAATCGACACTTTCTCATACAACTGTACTGGGATGGCAGCTTTTTGAAATAGTAACCACCTCATTCGATGTATAATAGCTGGAACATACCCGTGGCTGTTTCCCCCTCAATAGTCGCTCTGTTGTGGTGCAGGATGCTGGACGAGATGCGCCATGATCCCGCATTCACACATACCTCAACTCTAGCAGTTCACACAGTGGGTCGATACTGAGATGTTGTTTATTTTTTTTGTCCTGTCACTTTTTCACTGCTGAGAGCCGTGTCCAGTATCTGTTTCCACAGACCCCACAGGTGGCTATGAAATGTAAGATTTAAGACTGTACGGAAGAGTTCGAAGCAATGATGACAGACATTTCTACATTCTGTCGGTAACCTACAAAAGTCCAGTGGAGCCATAACTGGATCCTTTTACAATTGAGAAAATCACAAACACCACTTACCTAATTTTTCTTACCACGCATTTCTGTCCTGCTCATCAGTCCATATGAACCAATGAAGCATGCAGAAATATTTGAGCGAGTACCCTCTTATTAAAAATTACTCTCACAGCTGAATGAGTTCATTACCAGCCATGGGTCAAGTGAGAGCAACCCCTGCCGTGACTCCCTTCCACCTTTGGCTGTTTTCTGACCAGAGGGGACCTTGAGAGTTAATCTCACTGCTGCTTTAAACTAGCAAGATCTCGCCTAGCTCGCCAGGCTAGTTGTTTTCCAATGATTTCTGTGAACTCGTTTAAATTAATAGGGGGAACAACCCGAAGGAGAAAAGAACAGCTACCGAGGCCGCTCATGAGGCTGACGTTTCTTGGGAAGGCATTTCCTCGCTCCTGAATGACTCGTGTTGTTCTTGCTAATTACACTTGCATTTTATTGAACATGTGCTTTCAATTTCCCCGTCATTAATAGTGAGAACCCGTGGAGTTATTGCGCCTAGCAGATGAGCTGGAGACACTGAGCTGCATTTGAAATTAACGCAAATCACATTAAACAGGGGGTGTTTCTCACAGCGAGCTCAACACTGCTGTTGACAGAAAAACCTTTTTGGATTCCGAGTCTACCTGGACCAGTGTAAAACATTCACCGTGTCAGAGCAGATAGTATTACCAACCTCTAAACTTAACCCCTCAGCTTGTGTTCATTGTCCCCTGGGATGTACAAGAGGGAACAGCTTGTAAATTATACCTTTTGATTGTCTTGACAATGCTGGTAGGACCAAACTCACATTGAGTTTTAATTCTCCTTGTTGTCCCTTCGTTCTCCGCCCATTCACTTTCATGCAGCCTCTGTGTTTTTGTGTGCTGGAATTGATGCCAGGTGCTGTACCTTGAATGCCCCGCTGTCTATGGTGAGAGTGCTCCACATCAAGGAGGCCGCACAGTTGCAGCCAAACCCAACTAATCTCCAAGGGTCACCACATCAGGGACCGAGGCTTCCAGCTGAGTCAACATAACAAAGTGGCGAGTCTGTATGTGCGAGCGTGTGCATCTGTATTTACTGTCAGACCAGCCCATTTTCATGCAAGGGAGAAATAAAAGACTTGTGAATTTTCTCAGGAGAGTATCTGCTGAGGAACTCGGAGGGTTTATGTTTGACAAACAAAGCAAAAAAAAAACAAGAATCCAAAGGATCTGTCTGAGAAAACCAAATACTGTATATTTACAAGAGTCTCGGTAAGAGCAGCTCTGTGAGGCTGTGTTTAAACACAGTGGTGCTTTGAGCTACATGCACACAATAACAAGGATAAAACATGCTGGTGTTTAGCAGGTATGTTTACTAAATTAGTCATCTTTGTTATGCTAACATAACATTGGCTAATAAACACCAAACACAATACAACTAAGGCTGATGGCAATGAGAAACATCACTGGAGAACAGAAACATATTTGTTTTGCTGCGTGGGACTTCAAAGATCCGGGGATAATAAACCTCGTTAGGATCCATCCTCAGGGCTGTTTGAATATCTTTATCATATTTCATGGTAATCCATCTAATAGTTATGGATAAGGATCATCAATGGCACTAAATCTGAAATATATGAATGTCTGTCAAAAATTAACAATCCACATATTTCCATTTTGAAGTTGTTGAGCTATTTTGCCCTAAAACAGTGTGATGAAACGAATGACTGTCCAAGATCATACAACTATACTTTCATCCACAAATTTTACATTGTTGTTGCAATTCATTAGTGGCAAACAGAGGTCAATCTGTATTGTATTAGGCTGACTAACTGGTGGTTGCAGCACTTATCATCCCTCACCCTTTTCTGTCTGTATTATTTTTTTATTTTCTTTGCTCTTCTAAATGAACTTAATCTACTTCTGTTACCTGAACACGATGCAGAGGGCACTGGTAAGTATCATAGCGAAGAAGGCAGCTCCACTCACAGCAGCCAGCAGAGAGTCTACCTTGCTGGCTGTGGGAGAGGAGGCATGGCGCTCCCCCCCTGGCTCAGTCAGGTTGTGGTAGTGGAAGAGAAGAGCGAAGCCACGACCCCAGTGGGTGGTGGTGATGAGCTCCATGATGACCTCCACCATCTCCTGGCTGGAACCAAAAACCAGTTGGCTGCTAGGAGGCCGGTTGGTACCACAGAACCTGGAGGAGAAGGTGATGAGGTCTGAGATGTAGAGGACATCGTGGGGGCAGGCGTCAAGCGTCGAGTGCTGGGTTTCGGGGCTCACAGTTGGAGTCTCAGTGAAGTGTGGTGGGGCAACAGTGGTCTCCTCCACAACTGTGCTTGGGTTAGAACTGGGGTTGATGTCTCCCCTGAGGTGAGGCGAGGAGGCGGAGTTGACAGCCTTGTCTCCTTGAGGTACAGCCCCAGGGAGGAGGAGAAGAGAGGGAGGAGGTGGCGAAGATTGGCCAGACGAGGCATCTGCAGATCTTTTGGCAGAATTTGAGACTTTGGCAATTTCCATCTTTGTGGACTGTTCCTGGACCACTACTTGCTTCACCTTGCCGTCTTGGGAGGACTTCTGAGTCTTTGTGACGTCCCCTACGCTCTGAAGCATTGGATCTTTAGCTGCTAAAGAAGTTTCATCCGCCGCTAAGCTGACAGGAGTGAATGTCACCTCTTCGTCCGCCTCTTCCTCTTCGAAATTAGAGATAGCAGAGTACTGTGCAGCGGAGTCATGGCTTTCAAACACGTCAAAGTCAAATATCTCAAGGATAAGCTGGTAATCAA
Source organism: Diplodus puntazzo (assembly GCA_963678695.2). NCBI lineage: Eukaryota > Metazoa > Chordata > Actinopteri > Spariformes > Sparidae > Diplodus > Diplodus puntazzo. The sequence continues at coordinate 15,922,193 of OZ023159.1, read as the reverse complement.
CAGGCACAAAGAACTGCCAAACACAGTGCGTCCCAGAGGAGTAGTTGTAGGGGAAGCCAGGGGACAGAATGAGGCCTTGGACATCCACCACATCCACCTTGGCACCACAGTCAAAGTATACCTGCAATATGAATCATATTAAGTTAGTCATGTCATAATATAAAACCTGCTTTGTAATTGATAAACTGCTACCATAGCATCTGTAGTTTCTCAGTCAGATCCATTATCCTTTCCAGCTCCACCCTATCATCCAAATACAGTCACTTCTGGCTCCAAAAAACGAAATGGTGACAGCCATAACATCATACTTGTGGTTTCAAAATGGTAGTCCACAGAAGAATCTTACATTTTATGATTTATTTTAGGCACTGACTAACACCCCTGTCAATTAACATGACTCGTAAGGTCTACAGGTAAAGCTCAGCACAAATTCTGCCTGGGTTAGGGCTTTGATTCCCACCCATGCTAGCGATCATGCCATTCTTCAGCATTGTGTTGACCAGTATTATATAAGTCGAGTTGAGTCATGTATTCAGATAAGGGCAACCAAGCGATTAAGTTCTCTATGTCAAAAGCACCAACAACCGAGGTACCTATCAGAAAATAATACACTCAACTTGAAGTCTGATTACTCACAGACATAAACCAGCTTGAAACTGAACTATTCAACTCTGCTGTTCTGCCTTTATATCAAAGCCTGTGCTTTGCCTGTTTTGCCTGCTCGGGTAACCCTGGGGAGAGTATTTCTTCAAACATGCTGGCTGTAATTCTTCCCAGGTGTGTGGGGATGTAAGGGGGACCTGAGGCCTAAGCAGAGGCAGATGTGTGGCTGGGCCAAGGAGTTGAGGACCAGACCTTTGTAGGGGGCCTGTGTGTTTATGAGCTTTCCTGTTGGCTTTGGTTCTGGACTGTGGAAATGACCCAGACTGGTGGACCCCCATGCCAGACAGGTAACAAACCAACAACCGCGGGCGACACTTGTGCTCTGGACTGGGCTTAAAGCATAAGAGATCACGTTGAGAATGCAGTTTAGATGGGAGCTGGGGAAGAGGGCAACAGGGACATGAGGACAGCTAAGGTCTATGGAGCCAGACAGGCACTTTGATTTCTCCATGGACCATCTATCCCCATCCGAAGGCATGCATCAAAGACATTCCTCAGTCGGAATATTTTAAGTAGCCAAATCTACTAGTCATTTTCAATCATGACTAGAGGAGAGGACCACTCAGTCAGCCCTCCAGTCATTAGGATCAAACCAAAAGCCTTCTCTGTAGTTGATACAGCTGACAGCCTCACAGCCAGGCTACAGCATGTTACAGATACATGGAAGGTCAGACGGGGCAACAAGGGAAGCACCATCTATGTAACCAAAGAAAATATTTGTCAACAGTCTGTTGGGTGTCAGAAGTTAGATGTTAAGACAAATTGTGATTGAGTTCTGTTCTTGTGCTGGAATTTCATTAAAAAGTCCAGTCAGTAGGACTTAGGGGAATTTATGGGCGAATGTGGAAAACGATTTTCTTAATTATGTGTATTATCACCTGAAACTAAGAATCTTCGTGTTTTCATCACATAACAATGAGCCCTAGAGACAGCAGTTTCTCTTCAACAGGGTCGACCAAGTTGCACCGCCATGTTTGTACAGTGGCCCAGAATGGACAAACCAAACATTTTCTACAGAGAGAGACTTTTCGTATTTATTGCGTTTCCAACGACCACCGGAGGGGAGGTTGAAACGAGGGGTGCTCAGTTGGTTGCAATATTGGTTAGTTACCTTTCCGACGCATATCTTAGTGGGAATGTAGTAATTCACCGAAGCTATTTTCATGATCTCACATGTGTCCACTTTCTGTTCAGAATGATAAAATATTTGCCCAGGGCAAAACCAGTGTTTATATCTGATCTTTCCACAAAAAAGGCTGCTCCACTCTACTCTTATGATGGAACCTACTGTATGTCAAGTCTGCTGGTCGGGGTCCGTCAGTGGCTGGCACAGTCTGCAAAATACCGCATTCAGATTTTGGTTACGTCTCAGGCAAACATTTAATCTTTCCGGGCAGACAGCAATCTGTTGGATTGAGAGAAAACCTCAGAAGGTATAGGAAGCTGCTTAAAAAAAACAACATTTTAGTCCTCCTACAAACATCTTCGTCTTTGACATGAGAGGAATGTTTGCTCACTCTTTTTCTAAACGCAGGTTTACACTGCTAATTCTTATTATTTTTGCTAGTTACCAAAATTCCCTTAAAATGTTAATCATTTAAGTACTTTTTAATGGCTATATTTGGCCGTTTTTCTCCAAGACTTACATTTGAAAGCAATTACATTAGTGCAAGACAAACAACACTTGCAATGTCTTCACACTTACAAGAAATTAATGTGCTACAGCAAAGAATTACACGAATGACATTTGAACGGGCCAAATGCCATTCCTGCTGAGGTTAGAGAGACTAAGCCGATTTGGGGTTCACAGTGTTTTCAGTGGGGTTGCGCAATGAGGGGAACCACTTCACAATATGGGGGCATAACAGGGGGAAGAGAAGGACAGAGTGTCCCCTTTCAGGGTAAAAATGACCAGCAATGAGGAAACGTATGTTTGAGGATTTATCTTTGTCATATTGATGCTTTGCTGGACTTTACTCAACCTCCCTTAAAGATTTATTTCACTCCAAAATAAATAAATAAATAAATAAATAAAAGATGTCGTAAATAATGCTCAGCAATAGTCTCTTCTATGATGTGAAATCCTGTATCTGATGAAAGAGAACTGTGTCATGGATGGAGACTGTGTCATCTCTCCCACCAGGACGAGGCGGCTGGGAGGTCCCCAGCACCCTGGGATGTGCATGCTAGACTACACATGAAAGGGCCCCAAAGTGCCACTGTGTCGAATGGAAATGGGACATTCTTATAATGCCAAACATCTCAGTTCTGTTACATCACAGGCCGCTCCACTGGCAGGCCGCTAATTATTCAAGGATGCCTTTTCTCATGACGGAACAATGGGCCGCATTGCCGTTTTGGTGAGCCACTACACAAACAGGGAGGGAGGACAATATTTTAATGAAGTGATGCTAATAAGCACAAGGCAAGCTGAAAGTTTACATAAGAGCCGACTGGGTCCTTGCGCCCCAGTTGTGCCACTGACAGGGGCTTCCCTGGACAGAAGTAGATCAACTGAGCACATAATTGTCTGAAGTGACTTGTTCACTGAAACATCAGACCAGCTGCTGTCATTACTGAGAGGCCCCGCACAAACAGTATTGTTCTACCGTTGTCACTTTGCGTCAGTACATGCTTTTTTAAAAGAAAAAAAAAGGTCAATCACATTCCATGATGAGGTTCATAAGCGTGTCTAACTACCTCAGAGGAAACTTTAAATTCTCTCGCTGATGAAGTGGCGCTGACTTGTTTATTTAGTACCATCATATTACGCATAACTCATTATTATGTACAATCAGCTCAAGTTGGAAAGGTGTGTAAAACGCAGATAAAAACAGAATTAAGCAATCTGCAAACCAACTAAGCCCCAAGCCCATTCGGTAATATCCTTTATAAAATCAGTGGTGAACCTCGCCACATCCTTGTTTCTGAACTACTGACCCTTTTGAGGATACCTCTTTGCATTAAAAAACAATATAGATGTTTCTCTTCTGATTAGAATCTCTACCCCAAAACTACATAGTGCCACTATAAATATATTGTCCTTGTACTATTTTGATCGAGTAAAAAGATTGTCAAAAAAAGCATTTTTTGGGGAATCAGGTTTTATAGCACTGCTATTATAATATTATTTTCTTAATTTAGGTTTCAATTTAAAACTAACTGAAGCAATTTTAACCTGAATATATTTTCCTATGATAGATTGATAAGTGATAAACAAAAGCTTGTACCTAAAAGTTCATTTTAGTCCTCTCTGTGCAGTAAAAAGGTGAGCATGCCAAAATAAACTTGTCAGTTCACCTCTATCTGACAAGACAGTAGTCTGCAGTCAGACATAACTGTTGACTGTAACATGGATTTTTTTTAAACCACCCAGGCTGACGACACCGCTGTGAAAACTCTGCAACACGAGCTGGCTTCTGCTGAAGTACTGTGTGTGTACTCAAGTACACACACACACACACAAACACACACACACACACACACACACACACACACACACACACACACACACACAGCCTCTCATGCACAAACAGCCCTGGACTGGCTCATAAACAGGCAGGCGGGCCCCTCAAAAGGGGGCAGGAATCCTCACCAGCCCTGTTTACTGGAGGAGAAAAGTGACACTGCTTCACAGGCTAGCGCTTCAGCAGCAGCAGCAGTCCGCTCGGGATGCTTTACAATCACACTCAATTCCTCAGCTCTGGACCACCAATATCATCAAATTAAAATACCATTAGCCCTAACTGAATCAAGTAATTTTTGACAGGGTTTGACATTTGAGGGGTACATACCTCAAGATAGAAAAGAAAAATCTATGAGAATGTAATGCAGCAACATATTTAATTTGTCAGTCAGCTACACATTAGATCAGACAAAAAAAGTGATTGATTCCTAAAAAAGAACATATTAAGAATGTATGCTGTAAAATCAATGATGGGGATGAGGCTAACCTGACCACAGAATCAAATTAAAAGCTGAAGCATTTACCAAGATTAAAAGTGTCACTAACTGAATTAGACTAAAAAGTACTAATTCTGAAAATCCAACACATGATTTCCTTGAGTTGCACTGGTGCAAGAGGATGCAGACTTGCCATACAGTAGTGCAGATTACACAGACCTGAGAGGTCAGTGCATGGGAAAATGTTAGGAACCGTTCCTCTTTTCAAAAACATCAGTTTCCCGTATCATACCTATCATAAACAGAGGCATGCAGCTGAAAAGAGGCTAGAATGGGATTTTTTAAGTTTCGAGACAGCTGACTCAGCAGCTGCATCTCAATGTCAGCAAGATGCCCCGTGTGGTTTTATATTTTGTGCAGCTCCCTCCAAATGCAGATAGAAAAGCAGCTCCTTGAGGTCATTCTCCACAGCTGTGAGAAGTGCTGATACTCGAGCCCAGGATTTATCACATATCTCCCCTGTGATGTCAATGCCTCTCCTGGTGGGCTCATGTCAGTGGCTCTGGTTCAAGCCAGGGTGAGTTTACAAACAACTGGTGTGGCGGCCTGATTAAGCCCAGGCATTTCTAGGATCGCCCACGTTGGCCACTGCAGCGCTGGCTCAGCACATTTTCATCATGAGTGACTTATGAAAAGGCCTCTTTGAGCAAATGCATGTTCGATCGACATTTTATTTACAGGGCCGTCATGGGACGGTCACTGTATCATGCTTGAAAAAGTGGAACGCTGGAAATTATTACCGCTGTGGTTGTCCAACTTGCACAGATATGTGACTGGGTGAGGGAGAGGACAGGCAGATGCAGACTCTCTCCTCCATGTTTGTGGTGTAGAACCTATTAACATATTTCCTCTAGAAAGAGCTGCTGATGCCGCTGCTGTGGTAGCTGTTAAACCTGTGGAGCCCTGTGGTGACCTTAACTCCACAATGGTTTCAAACAGTTTGGAGAAATCTTTTCCAGATTTTGGAATGTGATCCTGTGAATGCGTCCAAGATAATTAGTCTTTCTGCAGCACGTCAGTGAGGAGCCTGATTGTGTAGGCTGGGCTGCACTGTACTGACACAATTTAACTGCAATCAGTCAGAGTTTAAATGGACACAGCAACACTTCCAAGTGCAACCACAGCATCCAAATTGCCAGATAAGCACATCTTTTTTGGAATGTCATCTCCAGCAACACTGAACTACAGTATGTTTTTTGAGAATTGTCATGAAAGCTGTTAATTCCTCGGCTATAAAAGAATCTGAACTGCCCTCTATTCCAAAATGTAGTGATTTATCTCCTCTGCAGGGAAGATACTATGAAGCCTTATGTTAGGCTGTATATATAATTTAAATCATCTACTTCAAATGTGTAGGAATGCAAATATTGATTGTTTTCATTACTGATTAATCATTCAGTCTACAAAATGTCAAAGAAATTTTAACTGCTCATCACTGTTTCCCAAAGCCCCAAATCTTCAAATGGCTTTGTCATTTTAGAAGCTGGAACCAGCAAATGTTACACTGAAATGATTAATCGATTATCAAAAAAGCTGCCAACAATAATTCTTCCAATTGACTAATTAATTCACCTTAGCTGTTCTGATGTATCAACTTAGCCCCATAATGGCCTCTTTCATCTGTTGACATTACATTTCAGTCACAAAGCCAAGCATCTGATTAATTTTTTTTTTTTTTTTTTGAAAATTCAGGGCATCTTTATAAATCTTATTAGGGTGTTAACCAAACTCAGTGCTGTTCGAAAGGTATTTCAAGAATCTGCAAAGACTATGCTATCCAACTGGATGAAAAACTGTTCCAACGGCTGCATGATAAGAATTATTTTCATCCTGTTTTTTCCAAGTTGCGACTCCATTTCCTATCCAGGGAGCTGGAAACGACATATTTCTTTATCCCTGCTTTGTTTGGGGAAAACAAAATCACTACTTGGGGAAAAAACCTGTCTCGCTGTGAAGCAGATGGAAAAATCTAGAAATACCTTCAGAACAGTTTTAAGTTGTGTTTAACTAGGTTTTCCAAAGATGCCTGGTTTTTATGTTTTTCAAAATGGGATGCTTAACTATGTGATGGTAATACATCAGAGGTTCATCTGGGGGCCAAAAGTAAATCCTCTTGTCCCAAGTCTGTGCTCTCTGCAGGCTGGTGTCCGTGCCCAGCCAAAGATTGTTTACATAAAAGAAGCATCACTCAATAACACCGCTGTACATACCCGGGTGGAGCGTTTTTGGAGTCCAAACAACTCCAATAGAGTGATTCATGGTTGGTACAGATCGCTTAAAGGTAGGGAAGGGCGGTTCTGAAGAAAGACAGTTGTTGTTGAGTCTCATTCCCAGGACGTCAAATACAGACATTTTGGGTTGGTATTCGGTCCGAAATTCTCACCCAAAGTGTCAATATTTGAGAGCCTGGGAATGACACTCAACAATCAACTATTCACAATATTAGAAGGACCTCCCCAAAAAAATCTTTGTGCTGAACTGACACCTTTTAAAGAGGACGGTAAAACAAAGGCAATTTATGCCAAATACAGCTTTTATTTTGAAAGCTTAAATGTTTTTAGCAGCCATTAAAGTTCCAGCGTGCAGGATTAAGTGGCATCTCGCAGTGAGGTTGAAGACTGCAACCAGTCTCTGCAAAAGTCCCACTTTATTCCACTGACACACGCTGACATGTTTATCTTTTGACAGACTGCGTGCTTCTGCTGTCAGATAATCCATGGGAGGAACAAGTGAATTCACAGTTCACTGGGATCCTACAACTCAACTCAATTAGAGAGAAATGTCCCTTTTTCAAGTGTAAAATAAAACCTTGGTTTGGTGCCGGAAAAACAAAGATCAAATTCACTCTCTCCCGTCCGCAGCGCTGAATTGTGGACCAGCAGACTTGGATGCCTCCCATTTTTTTTGCGAGGGGGATAGAATAAATTCCAAGCTTGTTTATGCTGTTCCAAAAATCAACTTAATACAAAAGGGGAGCGGAGGACAAAGACATCATTTACCGTGCCCCCTCAGGCAGATAATTGCAAAGATAGTGAGCACCCTATGCACACAGGAACTAAAGCTAGAGACGCTGACAATTCAATAAAGCAAGGGCTTTTGTTGTCCGTTTCCAAGAATTGTGCTGCTGAGCCGCCATTGTCCATCAGCGGAAGAGGACAACTCTTGACAGGTGGAAGCTTCTCCTTGACGACCAGAGTCTTGATTTCCTAGAGATCTGTGTCAAGGATGCTATGGTATAGCAACAGCCACTGCCTGCATGCTGGACATTATTTTTCATCACACATAAACCAAAAACAGAAGAGGATATGTGATCAGAAGACTGAATAGGTGATGCACAGTTTGAATCCTTTGGTCGTATGACTCCCCAACAAGGTTTGGCAGGAAACGAGTGAACATCCCCGTCATTTTTAGAATGCTGCGGCTTAGATTCAATTTCCAAGACCACAGGAATAACATAGCAGCTATTCAGCCTCAGACGCATTCACCTTTTAGATTGCCTTCCACAACAACATGTGCGTGGCAAACAAAGTCGATGAGATCTATCTTTCCCCCAACAGAGACAGCTGACACTGCTAGGGATGCACATGACATGGTGGTGATCAAATTGCATTCTAACAAACGCATGCACATCGCTGCATTAGACAGTCTTTTTTTTCTGTTCTGCACAATGAGCCATCACCGTCCCTTGCTTCAGGAGCAAGTACTCCGCACCCCTGCTGCAGTCTAATGTAAACATGATTGTTCCAGGTGGCTCACAATGCACATCAACAAGCCCTTTCATCCTAAGTTACATGCGTAGCTGTGTATAAATATGACACCAAATAACAGGGTGACACCTCAAGTTATGGCATCAGAACAACTTTTTAAACCTCAGCCAATCAACTCGATATACAGCTAAGCCTAACTAACCTGCTGGCAGGAGCTCTGACTTTACCACAGGAGAAGCTAAAACATGTCCAACATGAATCACAGCCCGGTTGAATGAGAAACATGCCCAAGAAACAACCCACAACTTTTTGTGTTCCTGTTTTTATCAGACAAACTTTTTTTTTATCGCAAACCACTCGCATGTCAGGGGCAAAAAAAAGCTTGGGAAATCGCCTCCATGAGTATGAAAAAGCACAACATAAGGTTTACATGCTCTCAATGTGGTTCCCATTTCAGCAGTTTGGACTCTGCATGCCATTCTCTGACTGTGCAGTGCAGTTACATCAAAACATCCCCTTTAAAGCCCCAGAGGATATACTGTGACACGGAGCTGGGTACTTTTTAAAAACAGAAATAAAAACTTTACGGAAGTGTGCCTTCAATGGAAAAGGTGGAAAATCTAGTCTGCATGATGTAAGGTGATTAAAACAGTCTGGCTATGGCTAACGCTACAGGGTTGTTTTTTTTTCTTCCCCCACTGGATTTCACTGTTTTGGATTGTCAAAAAAAAAAAACACATGGGATACTTTAACAATATAAACAACGAAACTGGACTTCCCTTGTCCGAATGCAAACCGCATTTTTACAAAGATACATTTCAGTTCATTTGTTTTTAGTTTACATACATGACTCGGATGTATTGGCTCACTGTTTTGAACGGACACAGTTTCAAATCACAGGCTGAAAACAAGACCATACTGTTAACCTCTTCATGACCTAATGTAGTTTGTTTCCTCTGTAACAGCCCCACAACCAGCGTACGAGAACGTAATGTTACGCGATATTTTGTTATCAAACAGAGCGTGCACAAAACTCAACTGTAAAAATTGTTAATTTAAAGTTCATAGCTCAATGTCCAACTTGTTTACGCCGCAATGCGTGAGCTTGGATGTTTTTCGAAATAAAGTGGTCTCTTGATAAAGTCGGCATACATCTCATTTCATAAAAAGCATTCACCGTATTAAAATGTCACCTTTAAAACATTGGTTCATACGTGCCACTTCTCGCTGGCGCCTGCAACGCTGTACTGTATTCTGAAGGTACACAAATTGTTGACAATGCCGACGAGCTAGATTTAAATTTAAAATGCAGCTGACGCAAGAGCTGCCTTGTGCATCGGATGTATGCCGAATTGAATGGTGGTACCGAACCTTTCATAAAATAACTCACATAAAGTCCCTTGGCGTTTGAGTGTTTGCCGACAAGCAAACAATCGTTGAATATGAAGATTTACGAACGCAGTCCGTGGCTTGATTCTCTCCATACAAGTGAACACGGCACTCAACTGGGCAGGAGGTAAAGCTTGTGAATTATTGCCAGCTTATTGTCAGCAAATGTCAACTTACTTTCTGTGCAACGCATCCCATCACGAAGAGTAGATATGTTGTCACAAACACATGTGCCCCAAGCGACGTAACACAACTCATTTTCCTGTAATCGTTCCTGTTTTAATGCGACGCACAGTGAACCGTATCCCGCTCCTCCGCTTCCCTCTCATTCACCTGAAGTATCGGGAGCGCGCTTCCATCGTTCATGGGAGAACTCGAACACAGGACCAGACCCCTAGATAAAAACTGTCCTATGCTGGCATGGAAGAAATAAACACTGAGTCTGTGAGATTTATTTTAAAATCCCATTTAAAAAAATAAGTTATTTTAACAGTATTGTATGACTGTAGGTCTGCAATACCAATTCATGACCATAAATTTCTGTCATCAGGTCAAACTCTTATATTTCTATAGCCAAATAACCATTCATTCTCCCAATCTAGCAGATAATTAAGTCTTAAATAAAAGTAAATTAAGTTGGGTTTTTTTGTTTTCGTTTTTGTTTTGCTTTAGTTTTACATTACTGGGCTTAGCAATGCACATTGCTGTAATTGCTTTTAGCCTATTACCATATTCTTAAATATAAATTGTGTAATCAAAGTAGCTGTCTGTGAATTAACATTTATCCTATTTCACATATTCTTTCAGAATTCCAAAGCAGTCTGCACAATAAATCACAAAGACTTCTTGCCTAATTGTAATTATTTCTATCTTGTTTGGATCCTAACTCACCTTTCCATTATTGTGTCAAGGCAGTTAAGTCTAAGGCAGCTTTTAGTGTCTGTGTGCTTCGTAATGAGACCCCCCCCCCCCCCCCCCCTTATTTATTTTTTTACATTCAAATGTAGATAAAAAATGCACATCTTCTTTGGGGTTGAGTCTGAACCAGTCCACTTCATGTTGAGTTCTTCGATGATCAGAATGAATATTTATTGACGTAAAGATAACACAGTAACACCTGCACAGTTCCCTCTGATCTGCTATTGCAAAATTATTTAGAGAGTCAGAATGTAGGCACCAAATCTCAGGGAGTGGATTGCAAGATCCCCACACTTTAACAAAATCTCGTTTGCCAGTGACATTGAACATAGAAACCATGTGTGGAAGCTCTCGTGTCATTCTTGATACTGCCACTAGATGGCATCAAGCACGACAGGTTGTAATCATTTATAATGATTTCAAATTAGTCCTTTTTTCCTCCCTAAAATATTAAGCCTTTTCATTAAAATTGCCGATTGAACCCTTAGCCTCATACTTTTATTTACACTAAAAAAGTGGGTCCTAGCAGTTTAACTGTGTGTTTTGACCGGAGACTTGAATGTAATGGGACGCCTAATACTTCACACCTTTCACATGGATTGCTGTTTCTTGTCATCAGCTGTCTTATAGTGGGAGCACCTTTGGGGGACCCTGCATTGGATGGTGTCCATTAGTACCTTGTGTTTGGGCATGCTAGGGTCCTGTTGTGAATGCTGGTGACGGGACCTTCAAGGGTGTCTGTGGTTTGGATAGTGTCATGCATAGGGATATGCATGTACCTGGTTCAGTAAAGAGAATTAGCTTTCTTTTTGCACATTTAATTGCACGTCAACAGCCAACAGTTGAGCGCATTCATGCATGGTGACCTATTTTTATGTGCAATGTTATTAGAGAAAATAAATCATTATTATCATTATTATTTTTATTATTATAAGAACATTCCTACATACACAACCCCCATACAACCAGTAATGATAAGAGAGTAGGCTGCATATGCAATTCAACCAATTGTCCTATGGGCGACGATGGCAGATATTCTGAATAAAAGGCCAATACAAATATATCATTTTAACTCAAATCCTCTGTAGCCTATAATCCAGTATAATCCCATTACATTGAGTAGTGTTGTTACATAATGCTGTCCATATTAATGCAATTCGTGCATAATGTGAAACATATGGTAGCAGAATAAAAAACTGGCATCAGCTTGGAAAGGCACTTCTGGTGGCTGCTGCAGGATGCCACAGCAGAGAAGTAGGGCGCAGTTTTTTTTTTTTAACCACATCTGACAGGTCTACCAGTATTGTCCGTCCCTTATTATAGCTCGTGTAATAAACCTATCATTGCCAAATTCGTTTGTAACACAGTCATCTCAAAGAATTGACAAAATAGCCTTTTATGTTTGAAATCTGAACGCTGTACACAGCAGGGGCTCCGTTGTCTGACAAGCTTTACTTGCTCTTCCAGATGTGTTTACGCCTTTCACAATACATCATAGGATGCGCCCTTAGTTTGTTTCTAGTCGGACAGATAAGGGACGGAAACCAAACAGCCACGTAGTGAAAGGCGAAGCTCCGAAAGAGGTGAGAGGTTTATTGTTCTTATGCACGTTTATCGAAAATGTCATTTTATAATTTACACATGGGAGTTGTAACGTGCCTGAGCGACGGGGGGCAATTCGTTGATTTATTTAAAATATTTGAGAAATCACTCTCCGACACTGGCGCTGGCGGTTCGAGCTAGCGAGTTAGCACATTTAGCTTGACAGGTCCCGTCGTAAATACATCATGCTAACGTTAGCTGTCTCGCTCGCTAGCATTCCGAGCTAGTTTCATCCGCCTGCTTTGTTGTCTTTCTTCATTGTCATTGTTTTTTTTTTTAACTAGTCAGTGCATGAGGGTCAAATAACTACTTTCAGATGGACGTTTGCTAATGTCTGTCTCGTTCGTATGTCCTCTGAGCTGGTGACTCCGGCAAATGTAGCTACACAACTCGGGAGTCAACGGTTATCAAGAATAGCTTGAGTGACAGAGAGCGAGCATACGTTAACTTCAAAGATGCAATAGTTTTTAATACAATTGCCATCACCTCTATTTGATCAGTCAAGTGCATAACATCCAGTCATACAAGGGAGGGAACTTAATGCCAAACCCTTATTTTTAATTCTCAAAATGCATACCGGCCCTTACCTGACGATACATAGCTACAATTTCTAAGCATGGCTTCTATTATTCCAATGTGTGCAAATGCGGCAAAAATATACCAGAAGTAGTAGCAGCTGCTGTCACAATGATACTGATATTCTCCGCAATCTTATCGAAGTTAAAACATGACAGGTGTAAAGCTTAGATTGAAATATCTGTGTGCTGATCGATACCGAGTGTGTCTGCCTTATTCAGACTATACGGAGCCGATAAAAAGAGAAATGTAAACCTGCCAGGTTTGGTCTGTCGTATTTGCCAACAGAGATTGTTGTATCCATTTCTCTGTCTAAGTAAAGGAATTTACAGTTATTTGCTATTTAAGCTATAATTAACGCGACGCAATCTACTTATCTACCAAGCCAGCTCGTTAGCCCTTGACTTGAGCTTATGTTTAAATTAAAGCAGCCTGTGTTGTTGCATAACATCATTACTGTCTAAAACAGATCCCTGCTGAGGAGCTACAGTTTCATCTGTGATGATCTTTATGACGTGTCATTCTCCAGACAAGAACTGCTAATTATAAACCCCATGCTAACTTATTGTTTTTTTCTCTTTAGTGTTGTCTGTGTTCAGAAGTGTTCCTGGACACTGACATGCTCCCAACCAGCCTGCCTCCTAAGAAGATGGCCCTGTGAGAAGTTCTCTCCAAAACCACACCAGCAGTATTGTGACTGTTCAGTTTCTAAATGGAAATGGATACTAACGAATCAGGAGCAACTCAGATGGAAGCTAATACTTATCAAGAAGCCCATGTGATAAAATCCAAAGAGGCTGACGCCCATACTGTGGAAGAGGAAACACAATTGAAGCAACAAGGGCAGGAGCACACACAAAACACAAAAGGGGATATACATAATGGTGAGTACTGATGCTGTCTCACTAACATACCATTAGGGTAGGATGTCATTGAGTATGAGGGTGTCCTGAATGTGTTCTGAAAGCAAATCAAAGTGTGTCACCACACCAAGGTGCCAACAGTTTACTGCAATGAAGTGGCAGAGCTACAGTACTTAGTGAAAAACTCGTTTTTTTGGCAAGTATTGTAGCTGGCCTCAAACCCTGGGCTGCTGCAGTGAGGGCAGGGTTTCTGCACATGGGACGCTCGCTCTACCAACTGCACTAATGGGCACCCCAAAGTTACTATATCTTAAACAAAATGGCCAGGTGAATATGCAAATATTCTTATGCAAAAAGCCTTTCAGTTCTGTTTTAAAACAGAAATTATCACCCAAAGCAAAATCACAAGAACTTTGATTATTTGTGGACCGAGTTGAAAGAAATGTTTAGGTTTATTAAATGTCATTTCATTTATAGCAAACATGAACTTGGATAGGTAATGTTTCATAGCCCTTTTTAAAAGTATTGTTTCATTTTGTGTTGTGTGGCCTTTTTGTAACATATTCCTCGTAGAATTACTGTAATTAGCTTATTACCAATTCTTGTTCTCTGATCTGCAAAGTTCTTTACCCTTTAGGGCTATATCAGAGTCTCTCTTTTATCTATTACTTATATCCTGCCATGCATGACCTGTTTTTGGTGGCTACTGCAAGGCCTGGGGCCTTCTACCACTCCATGTTACACAGCTCTTTGGACTAATGTGTTTAATAGCTGCACTGAATTCCAATTAGTTATCACCACAGGGGTGCTCTGCTTATAATATACAGTGGTTAATATTCAGGAGAATAGAAAATAGGGCAATATGATAACTGAAAATATATTTTTGAAGCTTAAATATTTCTGAACGGTTGGAAGACAAGACATTTCTCTGAAAACTTGCTTTCAAATATTATCTACTTCTCTATAACATTGAATATTCAGGCTAAATAAACAATGATTAAAATGAAAAGTCAGGATTGATTGACCTAATCCCTGAAAGTTTAAAGTCCGTGTAAAGCAAAAATAAATTTGTGTGATGAGTTTGTCATACCACAGAAACATGTGTCATTGACCACTGAGCAAAATTTGAAAGATTAAAAAAATTGCCAAGTATATAAAATTAGGTCTCAAAATCCTGGAAAAACAAGCACTTCTCTCTGCTGTGAAACGCTGGGGGCGTGTCAGTTAGAGGCGCTGGAGCCACGCCCACGCAGGAGGGGAGCTGCCTCCGTGTACTGCAGGAGGACCTAACCTATTTTTTTTTTGTATGAAAATCTTTATTTAACATTTGCAAAAGTACAGACAATCAGATATAGCAGGCACTGAGTGATAAGACAAGATACAAAATGAATAAAAATATATCTCTTGATAAAATAATACATGTAATTGGAATAGAATAAAATAAATATGTATAAGGCATTTCTTATTTTGGGGTAAGTGAAAATGACTTTAAGTATTGTAGTGTCCGTTCACTTTTCTTATTTGGCATCAGTTTTAAGGTGTCTATGTAAAGAATAAACTCATTTGTGAAGACATTAAAGTTTGGGAGGGACTTGGAAAATTTACTCTTATGGATGTGGAATTTACCTATTAAAATCATGAGGTTTATTGTGGAGCAAATTGATTTGTCGTTATATTCGAATATCTTTGGGTCTTATTGTTACATATTGTTTAGTTTTGTGGAGGACCTAACCTACAGTAACAATGGAAGCTACTAGCAGCGTCATCGATGGACCCAGCCGGACCCGTTTGAGCCATCGGAGCCAGAAACTGACTCTCAGTCAGACACTGATAGTGCTCAGCCTCGTTCCTCACAGGCCATGTTTTACATTACACACAAACATAACACCCCAGTCTACATATAACTCCTTGTCATAGCTATATTGGTGCACATATAAATATAATATGTGGATTCATTGTGCTGTCAGGTGGACTCGGGACTCAGGGACTCAGGCCAAATCATGTCATGATTAAATGCAATAGCATCTGCTAACATTACATGGGCATGACAGGATGCACGATGTAAAATCACCTTCAGGATTGGCACCTTTAGCAAAATGCATTTAATTGCCCGTGCACGTTGTGTCCGAGCCGGCCGGGCGACACATTAACCAGGGTTCTCCCCAGACGGTGGAACAGCGGCGCTGCGACGCTATACTCATCCTCAATGTTAGCTGCTTTACAGTGGGTGTTTGTGGGCTGCAGCGATCTTGTTAAAAAAAAAAAGAAGAAAAAAAAGCGCCCGCCTCTGGCGGTGACGAGCGTCCGACCGTTCCCTGGCTGATGGCGATAACGACCGGGATAACGACCAGGTCGGGCTCGGACAGAGAATCTAAAGTCTGGCCGGTGGCGGGGATGAGAGCACCTGTTGTCGGCAGGACGGTTGCAGTGACGGTGACAGTACACGTCATGTTAATGACGTCGGTGTTTCCCCAGGTGTTCCCTGAAGGTGTTCCCCTTGTCTACCTAAACCCGCGGACAGTTTGTAATCATATGGATGCCGTTATAATGTGTAGTGATCTAGATTCTGACCCACCAAACATCCTGGACAGTGACGGAGTGAAGTTTTTCGCGCTAAATTGCATAATTATACATAATCACCATCAGTAAACAGGACGCTGTCTGGCTCTGTCACTCGCGGGGACGGAGGCTGTTTTCTGGGGGAAAGTTCCCTGAAGTCTCGGTCAGGAGGGCTGGCGGTCGCGGGTGATTTATTTTCATCACAAACACTCGGTGAGTTAAAGTCTTTGCCGGTGACAGACGCTGTTTTCTGAGCAGAAATGTGATGAGGAGTCGGGAGGACAGGCGGAGGACGGACAGGAGGACGGACGCTTCTCCACATACAGCTGCGGTATTTGTTTTCCTCATATAAGTTGCTAAAGATGGTTACAGTTACTATATTTTTGTCTGGTCCTGTACGTTGCTTTGTGGGACATTTCTCTGTATTTAGTTGAGTGAGGGACCTGTGCAGTTATCAGACTGTCAGACCGACACGCCCTCGCTCCGCGCCTCCGGATTATCCGTTCACACTGGGACGGCTCACCAATAATGCTCCACATACCGCCGGTGGGACCCGCCGTCAGCGGGACGGAGAGTGTCGGCTGCGGCGGCGCGGCCACATTATGCCGGTGGGACCCACCATCAGCGGGACGGAGAGTGTCTGCTGCGGCAGCGCAGCAACATTATGCCGGTGGGACCCGCCGTCAGCGGGACGGAGAGTGTCGGCTGCAGCGGCCACATTATGCCGGTGGGACCCGCCGTCAGCAGGACGGAGAGGGTCGGCTGCGGCCACATAAGGCCGGTGGCACTTGCTGTCGGCGGGAGGAGAGGATGCAAGCCGGGGACGGAGAGGATCGGTTCGGCCCCAGTGCCCAGCCTAAACGGACTCTGCAGAAATCCAGACTTTACCTGGTGACAGTTGCTGAAACGATCAGGGGTAAAGTGGACACTGCAGAGACGGTGTTGGTGGTGGTGTTTAACTCCCCACAGTAACGTTAGCTCCTCTTGACAAAATCGATCCACCGTTTCTTTACGTTGTCATCTGAAGGAAACTTAAATAAGCTAACAGAGCCGTCATCCTGCACACTGTGGCATCCAGGAAGATGCAGGAGCGATGAGGAGGAAATGTGACTGTTTAGCTGACTGGTTGGCTGGTTAGCTAGCTGCAAACTATTGTAAGCAATGCTATCCAAGACTGGAGACGAGTGGGAGAACCGCTGAAGCTGATGCGGTGCACGTATTTATACCACTTCTGCAGCAGGGCGGGGTTTATGCAAATCATGGCCGCGTTACGTAACGCGGCCACGATTTCTGACCCGCCCATTAAATCCTGAACACAGAAATGTTGAAAAACAGTCTGTGAGCCTAGCTCCAAAATTAAATTCTAAATGGTCGAATGGCTTTTACATGTTTTAAGTAAACACATTTAGGACCTGTTTAATGTGTTTAGGAGAAAATGGCTGATTTTGCTTTACACGGACTTTAAGATGACACCTAAAACATGTTTTCAGTGCCTTTTTAAATGTGATTGCCTTTCAAGATGAGCCCAAATTGTGCCCCTTGCTACAAGAGCAGGTGCTGCTAAAGTGATGCTTCAGTAGCCACATGCTACATGAGTGTTTCCAGCTCCATTTTTTCACTGAAAGTTTTAAAGCTTGATGAAGTTGCTCAGCCAGCTTGCCAGGTGGGATAACTTTTACTTTGAAGTCTACTCCACAAATGCTTCTCATGACTAATTGGCACATTCCTCGGGGCTTCTCTTCCTCCTTCCCTTTCAGGTCCTGTCAGTTCAGATGTGATGCCAAACGGAGATGGACCGGCAGAAGGCTTTGGTTCTGCAGGGGAGACCCACATAAATGGGTCCCTGCCTCCTACAGCCCCTCCCCAGAGCACCAGCTCCCCTGTCAACTCCAAGATCCACGAGCCCTCCGCAGGTGTGGCTTCTTATCCAACCATGATGCTAGAGAAGTCTGAGGGGGCTAGTGCTGAGGTCACGGTTCACACGGGTGATTCATTGCAGTCACTCAGACTCAGTATGCCTATGCAGGAGACTGAATTGTGTAAGCATAAACTCATGTGGAGTGAATGCCCCCTCTATACCCTTACATTTAACCTCATCTTACTGTGGGATGGTTTTGTTGGCTCATGTCTGCATCCTTGTTTAACTCCCTTGTGTTGTGTTTTAACCAAACAGAAGGATTCAGTGGCAATTTGTTGGAGTTGTTTTAGTCTACCTCCTTTGTGCAACCTGTAGGCATTTGATTGCTTGGTTAGAATTTGGGGTGGGTGCTTAATTTGAAACTCAGTTTGGGCTAATTTTGGAACTAATCCAAACTAATCCAAAAATTGAACTAATCCCTCTATTATTTTATGATTTTTCTTTATGTGGTATTTGATAGAGAGTTGCCTTGATTTACAATTCTGAAATGTTATATTTTTAGGCTTTGCATAAACTGTGATTTTGTTTGGCTTTACCTTGAAACTCCCACACAGAACATTAACATCACTGAACCAGTGTATATCTATACAATGCATTTTCGAAAAGTGTTTGTGTAACTCATAGCATTATTGGCAATACTAGCTCCATAGATGATGCAGTTTTCCATGAGTGATTGGCACATTTTTTATATGATCTAGGGCTCCAGACTGACTGTTTACAATGGTTGCAGTCATGCGCCTAAGTTTTTCATTTAGCATTTATAATTTAGGTGTACGGAAGAGGATTAGGGTCACATGTGAATTTTTTTTTTGGAGGATAAAGACTAAAGTCAGAATCAGAATTCTGAGATTAAAGTCAGAATTCTGAGATTAAAGTGAGAGTTCTGAGAATAAAGGTAGATTTCTGACTTTAAAAGTCAGAATTCTTAGAATAAAGTCAGAATTCTGAGAATTTTGAGATTAAAGTCAGAATCAGAATTCTGAGATTAAAGTCAGAATTCTGAGATTAAAGTGGGAGTTCTGAGAATAAAGGTAGATTTCTGACTTTAAAAGTCAGAATTCTTAGAATAAAGTCAGAATTCTGAGAATTTTGAGATTAAAGTCAGAATCAGAATTCTGAGATTAAAGTGAGAATTCTGAGATTAAAGTGAGAATTCTGAGAATAAAGTCAGAATTCTGACTTCAAAAGTCAGAATCAGAATTCTGAGATTAAAGTGAGAGTTCTGAGATTAAAGTGAGAATTCTGAGAATAAAGTCAGAATTCTGACTTTAAAAGTCAGAATTCTTAGCATTTTGAGATAAAAGTCAGAATCAGAATTCTGAGATTAAAGTGAGACTTTTGAGTTTAAAGTCAGAAGTCTGACTTAAAAGTCAGATTTCTGAAAATTTTGAGATTCAAGTCAGAATCAAAATTCCGAGATTAAATTCAGAATTCTGAGAATTAAGTCAGAATTCTGACTTTTAAAGTCAGAATTCTTAGAATAAAGAATAAAATCAGAATTCTCAGCATTCTGCCTTTAATCAGTCAGAATTCTGACTGAGATTATAGTCAGAATTCTGAGAATAAAGTCAGAATTCTGAGATAAAAGTCAGAATTCTGAGATAAAAGTCAGAATTCTGAGAATAAAGTCAGAATTCTGAGAATAAAGAATTCAGAAAGTCAGAATTCTAAGAATTTTGAGATTAAAGGCAGAATTCTCAGAATAAAGTTAAAGTAGGAATTCTGAGATTAAAGTGAGAATTTTGAGATTAAAGTGAGAATTCTGAGATTAAAGGCAGAATTCTGAGAACAAAGTCAGAATTCTGAGATTATAGTCAGAATTCTGAGATTATATTCAGAATTCTGAGATTAAGTCAGATTTTTTTAGATAAAAGTCAGAATTCTGAGATTGAATAGAGATAGAATAAAGAATAAAGTCAGAATTCTCAGAATTCTGACTTTTAAATTTGCAAATAGATACGGTGATATTAAAGCACCAATTTAAATATATCGGCTTATTGTGTACTATAACACCCACTTCCTATAAATAAATTAGCAGCTGTCAGGTAGAATGGAGAGGGCAACCTCGCTTTTATGCAATCATATAAGATAAAGTTAATGCAAGAATTTTTACGCTGAATCAGTGATGCAGTGTCTTGTGTGTAGGAAGTGGTGTACTGTGTAAGGGAACATTTCTCCTACTCGTCTAACATACATTTCCCCTCTAGCCAACCCAAAGCCATCACTGGAGATGGAAAATGAGGAGAAGATTCGCCTGGAGGCTCGCCGGCGTCTGGAGGAGCAACTCAAACAGTATAGAGTGCAGAGACACAAGGAGAGGGTGAGTGACTGGAGTAGCCATTTCCTTTTAACTCGTCTTCTATTAGACTTCGAAATCCTTATGTTTCCTTTATCAGCTTCGTCATTATTTGAATGTGAAATTTCTCCATTATACAACGGTTTATTTAGATGTGGTATACACAGCATTCAATTTGTGCTTCATGGTTGATAGAGATAGCTTATGTAGGCTGTTAAATACACTTTTTTTTAATGTGTAACCCAGAAGATGAATAACTTAAGAGAGGCTGCAGAT
The DNA here is from genome assembly GCA_963678695.2 of Diplodus puntazzo. Classification (NCBI taxonomy): domain Eukaryota; kingdom Metazoa; phylum Chordata; class Actinopteri; order Spariformes; family Sparidae; genus Diplodus; species Diplodus puntazzo. The sequence goes on along the minus strand of OZ023159.1, from coordinate 15,901,463 downwards.
TTTCAATGTGGACAAATGCTCAACAATTTGTGGAAGCTTGTCTCCAGATTATATGTGTGTATTTGTTCTTTAGTCTTTCTCACACAGCAATTTAGGATTTAATTCATTTTACAGATTTTGTCAGGATAGCAGTACCATGGTACATTTATTTTTTACCTGTTTCTAGTCTCATCGCACCACACCCAAGATCAGGCCATTCAGCACCCTCGATCCAGAGCTCATGCTGCATCCCGAGGCTCTGCCCAGGGCCAACACTCTTGCCATGACCAAGGAGTATTCCTTTCTGAGAACCAGTGTCCCCCGTGGTCCCAAACTGGGTAGCCTGGGGCTTCCCCCTCCCAGGGAGAGAAAGTCCAGATCACCCCGTCCGAGCAAGATCCACTCTTTGGCTGACTACAAGTCTCCTGAGAATGATGGTGGAGGTGGAGGTGGAGTAACAACAGCAGATAACACCATGAGCTCCCTCCAGTCCACCATCAGCTCAGTTTCCACTTTGTCTGAGGTCAGTCTGATGTCTGAGGGTAACACCTGTGAAACAGAGGCACAGCCTGGTGCTTTGCTCCAGGTTGGGGACAACATCTCAGAAATTGATGGCAGTGAATCAGGAACGAGGCCAGGGAACGACGGCAATGACAGTGACAGCTCGTCTTACAGCAGCGTGTCTACCAGAGGCACATACGGCATGCTCTCTGCAGCAGTGGAGAGGCAGCGAGGGCCCTACACAGTGGAAGGCAGGGAGATAGCCCCAGAGGCAATGGGTCAGTTCCCCTCCCTGCAGGAGGTGCTGCAGGCAGCCAGTGAAGAGCAACACCTGCTGGAGCTGGAGCAGGAGAGAGAAGGGACGGCAGAGCCTCGCAGCCGAAGGGACAGTTTCTCCAGCAGGTATTTTTCATAACCAGATACGTCAGGAATAAAATAATGACTATAAGCAGCAATTTTAGGCATGGTTTTTACTGCCAAATTTAAGCAACTATTCCACAGAGATACTATTTGATGTTAGTTAATTCAAAATCATTTGAGCATGAAGGATGAGCGTTTCCATTTGTTGCAGTGTTTCTTTGGAGAGTTCAGTGATGGGCCACGATGAAATGCTGCAGGTGTTGAAAGAGAAGATGAGACTGGAGGGTCAACTAGAGTCTTTGTCATCTGAGGCTAATCAGGTAATGTAACATACTGATTTCTGCACTGATATTTTTCATTCCTTCTGCACAAAGCACTGATCCATTTATTGTCCAGGTCTGTGTTCATGTCTCAGCCAAACAGAATTGTGTAGTAATATGGGGTTGATATTGTTGAGAGCTGTTTCCTGTCTCATTCTGTGCTCTTTGCCACAATACATCCAACAAATTAAAGTAATTAAACAGATCGAATTAGAATTACAGGCCTACCTACTTTTCTTATAAATGCCTGGTACCACCTGCATTTGAGGGGATTAAAGCCCCCCATAAGTGCTGACCACACTGTCCTGTCCTCTAGGCTCTCAAGGAGAAGACAGAGCTTCAGGCCCAGCTCGCTGCAGTGAATGCTCAGCTGCAGGCCAAGAAGGAGGAGGCGCAGTTCAGCCAGGATAAGCAGAGTGCCCTCACAACCGAGGTGGGCACGCTGCGGCAGAACTGCAGCAGGCTAGAGAAGGCCATGGTGGAGCTCCAGGGTAGTCTGGAGAGCAAGAATGCCAGTCTGTCTTCTCTTAGCAATGACCTGAAGGTGGCTGAAGACCAGTACAACAGGCTGATGGGGAAGGTGGAGGAGATGCAAAACACTGTAGCCTCAAGGGACAATACAGGTGAGTGATGGAGACCCAGAGAGCTGAGTGTAACCATAACCAATATCTCCAATTGTGTTAGGATTTATTCAGTCACCCAATATGAGGTTGGAGAACACCCTGACAATTTTTTGTATTTCCGCTCTTGATTAAATGAGATGTTTTGGTCACTTTTGCAGTTCAGGATTTGCGTCAGCAGATGGGTGGTCTTCAGAGCCAGCTTCAGCAGGTCCAGCTGGAGCGCAGCACCCTGCAAAACCGATTGAAGACATCCCAGGCTGAAATCGACTCACTCCAGCAGGTCAGACAGTGGTACCAGCAGCAGCTAGCCCTGGCACAGGAGGCAAGAGTACGACTGCAAAGCGAAATGGCTAACATGCAGGTAAGGTTGATGCTAATGTGGTTGGTTTTTATATCAAAGCTTGAAATTTGACAGACAAGAGAGACCGCTTTTGTTGGTTTTTTTTCCTCTCCCAGGCTGGACAGATGACTCAGATCGGTGTTGTGGAACATCTGAAGCTGGAGAATGTGACTCTGTCACACCAACTCACCGAGACCCAACATCGCTCCATCAAAGACAAAGAGCGCATTGCTGTTCAGCTGCAGAGCATTGAGGTATACTTTCCAACATCCCTCTCTGAATTTGTCCACTAAGGAAACACCCCACACATAAAGGTCATTATTCAGTCAAGCCAAGACCTTTGATAAAAGTATGGTTACTAAATTACCCAAACTATAATGTATCGGATTTATAGATGCTATGTTATTCATCTGATGGATTATATATTTTTTACTGTCTTTGACGTTTAGGCCGACATGCTGACCCAGGAAGCTAATTACAAGCAGATCCAGGATGCAAAATCCATGGTGGAAGACGATCTGCAGCACAAACTGGATGAGTTTGAGGAAGAGCGAGAGCGGTTATTAAAATTGGCCAACACAGCCAGCACACTGGAAAGGGAACTAGAGCAGGTAGGCATGCCAAATGTAACATTGATTTGTTTTCCACCTTGTATAGGCAGTAAAATAGTCATGGTATTCTGCTCTAAACTGCCCTTCACACACCGTCTCCCTTAGGTGAGGTTGACTCTTTCCCAGAAGGACGTGCAGCTGCAGTCACTCCAGAAAGAGCATCTGGAGTTGATGCGCCAGCTGACGAGCACTCAGGAGAACCTGCACACCAAAGAGCAGTCCATCAACCAGCTAGAGGCCCGCTACCTAGAGCTGGAGGCCCAGCTGGCCGAGCTGCAGACAGAGAGCAGTGCCAAGGACGACAATGTCCAGTACCTCCAGAACGAAAAGATTGTCCTGGAGGTAGCGCTGCAGGCAGCCCGGGCTGACAAGAGCCAACTTGACGAGAACGCTGAGCGGCTTGGAGAAGATGTTCTAGTGGCTTCAGATGTCTTGGATCAACTAAGACAAGAAGTCCAGGTCAAAGCCAATCAGGTATGGAACCAGTGAAAAGGTTAAAACTAGGGATGCAACCGTATGAAAATTTCACACCGCGGAAATAGTGACCAAAATTATCACGGTTATCGGTATACCGCGGTATTTTTAAATTGACCTCAAAATGTTGAAAAAACACTGATATACTGATAAATTGAAATCATTCACCAAGATATATATTCTAATAGATTTATTATATATTAAAATAGTCCAAATCCAAAACCTTAACAAAACACTGCAAAATCAACATTAAACAAGTATAAAAGAATGTATCAAAACTGTGCAAAATAGGTCACTGGCTTTTTGTGATGAGGCAGCCTGTTCTTGAAACGTGTCCTTTAATGTCTGTGTTACAGAGGTAGAATGAGATGTAGTGGCAGTAGCACTCGATTGGCCAGCAGACCCTCTCTGTGAAAAAAATGAATAGAAAATGTCTTTATTAATTATTACTGTCACTGTTAAAAAGCAAACAAAACAAAAAGGATTATTGTTAAATTAATTATGAATACTCTATTTTGGCTTGTATCTCTATCTAGACACTTGTTATATTCACCATTTTATATTATTCTTTATATATAGTCTATTCTACAAATATTCCACAAGTGTTATATATTTCTGATATTACTTATATATAGTGGCTGTCTGTCTCTCTGTCTGCTGATTGTCTGTCTCTCTGATTGGTCAGATGTCTGCTGAGCCACAGGTAGACGCTGCTCCAGTGAACGGAGCTGAGATGAAAGCCAGTCATCTCTGTCAGTTTGCGTTCACTAACTCAGTCCACTAGCGCCGAGATCCAAAAGTGGCTGAAGGTATGTCGATTGCTGCTCAGCGGCATATACCGATCCCCAGACTGGTATAAAGATTCTCGGAGTCGTATATACCAATTCCCAGACTGGCATAAAGATTCTCGGAGTGGTATGCTGCTATTATGCCGCTGTTATTCCACTGACACATGACGGTATGTGCCGCTTGAGATTGTTATGGCACTGAGAGACTGTTGGATGGGTACCGATCCCTGATGAATATGCATATATAATGCCACTGGGCTGGTTTGACGACAAGTACTGCTGTAAATGTATATTAAAAAAATTCTTTATTGACAATGCTAACTTAACACATTACCCTAAGTAAAGGAACATATGTATGTTGTTGGGATGTAAGCATATAGACAGTAATTACACGTGGAACTCTTGCGATATGATAGTAAAGTAATATGTCTACATTTCTGCCTATAAACTAGAAAGAGCTAGCCTTAGCTAATATGGCTAATATTAGCCCAGCCACCGTAGCCAGTCTGACTAATTGATAGCAGAAACTTTGAGCCAACCAACAAAACAATACTTAGTGACAGGTGTTCATTATTAGGAGAACACAATAATACATTACTTAATATAAAATCTACTTCGCAGGACATAAACCATTGTGGCATATCATGTAACATGATACATTATGCCATAATTGGTTGGCTCAAAGTTTCTGCTATTGATTAGTCAGACTTGCTATGTTGGCTGGGCTAACATTAGCCATGTTAGCTAAGGCTAACTCTTTCATTAGCTTTATGTAGTTTATAGGCAGAAATTTAGACATAATGTGTTAAGTTAGCATTGTCAATAAAGACAAAAAAATGTATACATTTACGGCAGTACTTGTCAAACCAGCCCAGTGGCATTATATATGCATATTCATCAGGGAGCGGTACCCATCCAACAGTCTTTCAGTGCCATAACAATCTCAAGCGGCACATACCGTCATGTGTCGGTGGAATAACAGCGGCATAATAGCAGCATACCACTCCGAGAATCTTTATGCCAGTCTGGGAATCTTTATACAAGTCTGGGGATCGGTATATGCCGCTGAGCAGCAATCGACATACCTTCAGCCACTTTTGGATCTCGGCGCTACTGGAGGACTTGAGACAAACACGTACTGAGTGGACTGAGTTAGTGAACGCAAACTGACAGAGATGACTGACTTTCATGACTTTCACGCTGAGCAGCAATCGACATACCTTCAGCCACTTTTGGATCTCGGCGTCACTCCAGTTCCTCCTCACTACAGCTCTGCATCAATATTTGGGGAATTATTAGGTCGACTTTTAAAAGTCAAATCTACAATTAATAAGCGCTTCAGATAACGTGCCAAATCACGGATCAACTTTGTTCAGTTATACCACTATTTGGTCAGTTTACATTAGTGACAACAGCAAATTAGACAGAGAAGACTCGACTTACACATACATCATGCACCCGAGTTTAAGATTAGTTTACCGTGTATTCGCTGAACAGTTGAGGGTGATGGTCGTGTAAATTGGATGTGTTGCCGCCCCTCGCAACAACTTTCTTGTCGCAGCTCCTGCAGATAGGGCTGCCATCCTCGACCAGCTGTCCCTGAGCATTCGTATAATAACCATAATACGCCCAGCGGAAAAATGCTGTGAGGGCCGCTACTGTCACGTCCTCCCTCCGCCATGTCTTCTTCACTACATAACAAGCGCACGTTGTACGCTGCGCCTGCGTAGTGAGACTTGGATAAAGTATCTCGCGAGTTTTCCACACCGTGGTTATCGACCGCGGCGGTTACCATGGTAATTAAAAACTCAAACGGTAACCTTCACTGTCGGGAATTTTACCATGATTTACCGTGACACCGGTAACTGTTACATCCCTAGTTAAGACACCAGTGAAACTAAAGATAAAGATGTGACAAAATAACCAGTAACCTAAAAGACATTGCTATTCTGTGTAGGCTTCATTATATTCCCATCTACTTCTATAGTGACATGTTGAATTATGGTCGGTCAGTTTGTACAAAAGTTCAAGAACTGAAACCCAATCAAGTAGCATTTTGTTGTACGTTTCTTCATTGCCTCTTCACCAACATGAAGTGAATAACAAAGGGCCTTCGCTTTGTTACAGATTGAAACTCTTCAACAGGAAAATAGCTCCCTCAAAAAACAAGCTCAGAAATTAAAAGAGCAGTTCCAGCAACAAAAGGTAAGCCCTCTCCCTTGCTCTTATGGCAACGTTAGCATCATGTCCATCTCTCTCGTACTGGGTAAAGTTGGTAGAAAGCAGGGAGACATGTAGACTTTGCATACATTTATAAATGTCGGGAACTTACCAGCTGGCTTTGGCTGATGCTGTCGTGGGAGGATGTATTGTAGAGACAGATGGCTGTTGTCTCAGAAGAGTGCTGGTTGACACGCCTCAGTGGATTTAGCAGTAGTGAAGGCTGCTCATTTCCCACTGACAGACTGTCATAAAGAGGGTGGAGTTTATTGGCAGAATGGCAGAAACGTCAATTGTATTCAGTTTCTTTCAAGACTCAAGTTTTTATAGACCCTAATGCATGAGTCTGTATTAACATTCATCTGAGTCCATCAAACTGTATTGGGACTACGTAAGCAATCCATGAAAAACATACAAAAAACAAAAAATGTTTAGCTGCATTATCAGCAATCTGATATGTCTTTCCACTGCATTTAAAGTCAATACATAAATGGTGTGTGAGGTACTGCAGCATGATTGATGAATTACTTGTAAAAAGTGTACAGGATACTGAGAAACGAGTAAGATGAGGTATTTGCTGTCAGCTTTTGAAGATGTTTTGTCCATTTTTGATTTGAAGAAAAACAAGAAAATTTAATCTGAATCTGAAAATCTTGAATCTTTTTACTCAAATGCAGGCACTTCACACACATGCACATCCATACCTGCATTTAAATCTGTAGTGCAATTTGAATGTATTTAATAGCTTAATAGCTCCGCATCAGCGGAAACAATCTGTATCACAGCTTTGCTTTGGTGGTTTCATGTAAGATTTAGTAAAATTTCAAGTTTCCTTTTGTATAATATGTGTGATGCTGCCAGTAGGAACAAACAAGTTTGTTTGGAATGAAAAGCCTGTACTACAAAAATAGGGTACAGTATGTGTGTGACTTTCCTTTTTGTGAAATGAATCTCATGCTTATTCAAGACTAGAAATGACGCAGTGTGGGATTGAAATCCTGTTGCAGCTCTCTTGCCATCTCTGTATCTCCAGTAATCATGAAAAGTCTTTTACCTTCTGTCTCAGTCAAAACTCCTTAAGAGGAGCGAATTCTCACTTCATTAGTCAGACACACAGTTATTGACGTTCCAGGTGATGGTGGAAGCCTACCGTCGGGATGCCAGCTCCAAAGATCAGTTGATCAGTGAGCTCAAGTCCACCAAAAAGCGTCTGTTGGCGGAGGTCAAGGACTTGAAGCAGGAGTTGCTAGCCGTACAGGGGGAGAAGCAAAACATGGAGCTAGAGCAGGCCCGACTTCAGAAGGAGGTGGTCAGAGTCCAGGAGCAGATGAGCAACATGGAGGCCCATCTGCAGGCCATTCAGACAGAGAGGGATGAGCTAGAAACCCAGATCCAGGTAACGATTAATAAATGATACATACTTTAACAATAAAAGTAAATGTTGATGTTTTGGATGTATTAAAAGCAGGTGGAAGTGAACTGTTTTAGTGTGAATCTTGTTGTAATTTCAAGTGTTTGGTTTTTCCTCCCACCTCAGACTCTACAGTTTGATCGAAGCCAGTTAGCAGCTGTAACAGAAGAGAACGAAGGCCTGAGGAAACAGGTGGAGCAGTTGGAGGGAGAAGCCAAAAAGTGAGTAATTTGCTGCATTAGAGGTTGTGGGAGCTTGAACGATTCCCACAGTAGTGACTTGGACCATGATGCATATCTCTGTTGTCAAGTGCTATTTATAAATACAAATAGAGGACATTTCTTATATAATTCCTCATCTCCACGTAGACATGAGTCAGTACATGTGGTGTGGAAAGTACATCCACAGCATTACACACTGTGTGTTATTTGTACCTGTCAATTAAATGTGATCTTAAAGATTGCAATTTGCCACATCCTCCGTTCATATTTATGTATTTATTGTCTTCTGTAGAGACAGCCTGATCTCTCATGGAGATTTTCAATTTCTTAATGTCTCATGTATCAAACAGGGCCATCTCAGAGCAGAAGGTGCGCGTGAAACGGCTGGGGACTGATTTGACCAGCGCTCAGAAGGAGATGAAGGCCAAACACAAGGCCTATGAGAATGCTGTGGGCATCCTGAGCAGGAGGCTCCAAGAGGCTCTGACTGACAAGGAGACAGCCGAGGCAGAGCTGGTCAAACTTAAGGCCCAGGTGTCAGATGGTGGAAACAGCCAGGCCTTACAGGTACTTTATAACCTGCTAGACCTCTACAATTCACAGCAACAACACATAGTTTAGCAATGTTTTATGCAGTGAGCATAAGTAAATCATCATAGTTAGTGTGATGGTATTAATATTACCATTTTAACACCAAAATAAGCATATATATGCAGGTTTGTTTAACATGGACAAACCTGCTAAAAATAGGCAGTTGACCCCTTTCACATTGCCAAAAAAACGTGAAACCGTAGAAAGTAGCATGTCATATACCTTATCAGACTAAATCCAGAGGACATGAAACTTGATTTGCGACACAAATAAATAAAAATAGAGCATAATATGAAAAAAAAAATAATTGAAGAATAAGTAATATGTATCATTCCTAATTCAGGTTAAAAAGTATACGCCCAAAGAAACGATAATAAGATTAAAAAAAAACATTGAGTTAAAGGATAACCTTACATCCGTCCTTGTGCTTGACTTATATCTTTATCATATGGGCACCTTTTGACATCTGCTAAGTGTATATAGAAATACAGTGTGATCTTATTTGTCATCCAGGAGAAGATTAAGACTCTGCAGGCTGAGCTGCAGGTTGTGAGCAAAAGTAAGACCATGCTAGAGAAGGAGCTGCAGGAGGTGATCACCCTCACCTCCACAGAGCTAGAGGAGTACCAGGAGAAGGTCATGGAGCTCGAGGATGAGGTGAACATTAATCATTTTGTGTCCCCATGTATTACTTCATTCAGGTTTTTGAACAGACCTGCTCTTTTCATCTAATAGGAAATTAATGTTTCCTATATTTTTTGATTTGATGATATTAATCAATTACTATTAATGACATGAAATCATTTCACAGCTTCAAGAGTCTCGATGCTTTAAGAAGCGGATTCGAAAGTTAGAAGATGCCAACAAGAAGCTCGCACTTGAGCTGGAACATGAAAAAGGGAAATTGGCTGGATTAGCACAGTCCCACAATACACTGCGGGAGCATTCCAACATTTTGGAGACTGCCTTAGCTAAGAGAGAGGCAGATCTTGTCCAGCTTAACTTGCAGGTAAAAACAATTGTTTACATCTTATAATATTGATGTATTTTTGGATTATATCTGTCAATTGTTGTGTTACCTGGATATCAAATTACAAAAATCTGGTTTAGATATTGTGCATTTTATTTATTTATTTTTTACACGCCATTTCTTCACCTTTCATCTTTTTTCCAGGTTCAAGCTGTTCTGAAGCGTAAGGAGGAGGAGGACCAGCAAATGAAGCAGGTGGTGCAAACTCTGCAGCTTGCCTTAGAAAAAGAGAAAACCAAAGTCAAGGACTTGAAAGAACAGGTAGGAGATCTGAGCAAATCATCTGGTCATTTTCATCTTGCCTTTCAAATGATTCTGAAGGCTGTCATTTAGATATATCTGAATATTTATGTTGAGCACAAGGCACATTAGGAAGCCTCGTTAGAATATAAAGGATAGACAGCTCAATTGTTAACTGGATCAGTTGTAAATCTACAGTAGCTTTTATCTTTAATCTCTAATGCAGAGCGTTTAGCTAAATTTTTTGAGTTGTAATGATGTGATATGTCCTTCAGGTGGCAGCAGCAAAGGCTGAAGCAGCCCACAATAGACGGCACTACAGGGCAGCCATGCTGGAGCTGTCAGAGATCAAGAAGGACCTACAGGCCAAAGAGGACCTGGTCAAAGTGCTACAGAGTGAAGCCCACAAACTACAGTACGTGCATTTGCCTGATTTTTGGCACTTTAAATCTGTTATTGTGTTGCAAAATGTATAGTTTTTGTACATCCTACCACTTATTGAGCACTGAATGTGTCATACCCGCAGGGCTCAGGATGAACAGCACACTCAGGAGGTTTCCAGGTTTCAAGAGGAGCTGTCTGAGGCCCATTCACAGCTCCAGATCCTCCAGAAACAACTGGACGAGGAACTGGCCAAGCAACCCCTCACTAACCAAGAGGTAAGGATTCTGTACAAGCATTAGACTAAAATATTTTGCTGATCATGACTCTGATTTAAACGTTTTGATTAAGAGAAGCCTTGGTAGTCCTCTGATCCTCTGCTTAGATAGATCCATAGATAGATAGAAGATGGTAGATATTAATTAGCCTAAATTGTGTATAAAACAACATTTGACCAGTTTTTTTTTATCATGCTTTTGGTCTTACAGTTCCAGTCCATCACTTGTTAGACATTAGTGTCACTGAAATTAGTCCACAATAACAACATTGACCACTTGTTCAGGTTGAGGACTTGAAGTGGGAGCTGGAGCAGAAGCAGAGAGAGATGGAGGCTCAGAAGCAGCAGCTGGAGATGATGGAGCAGTGTCACCACAGGGAGCTGGACAACCTACAGAGAGCTCTGCAGGCAAGTATTTGCTTTATTGTAAAAAAAAATGAACAAAACACTCCCAAGTATAGCTTACAACTCAGCTAGAAGTTAAAAAGAAATACAATTTAGCTGTATTTGCAAATGTGTAGGAGTACTTAAAGTAAACAGTGTCTAGAGGAAGATGAAGAATGAAGTACGCATTATAGTTATTACTATCCAGTCTTTTGTGTCATTTCTGCCACATTCTCCTTTTCGGGAGGGTTTGTAACAAACAAAGATTATTTCTGTTTTAGAACATCAAGGTGGAGCTGGAGTCAGTGCAGGAGGACCTAAGCAGCACCAGGAAGGACAAGTTCATGCTGCAGGCCAAAGTGGGTGAGCTGAGGAACAGCATGAAGACGGTCCTTCTGCAGAACCAGCAACTTAAACAGGACCTCAAACAGAGCCGCATAAGGAAGGTAAGGAACATTATTTTTCTTTGTGAGAACTTGTTTTATCCTGTGAAGATTTGAGTGTTTTTTCAAACACTTTGCTGCCACAGCTCCTTAGATTTTTTGGAGCTGCAAATTAAATGGTATTTACATTTTGCACATCATTTACACCAGTATATCTAATGAGCCCGTGTCAGCCTATAACCTTGGCCTACTCATAAGAGTTTAATGTTAAGTTGCTCTTTAATTGTCTTCTCTAGCATTAAAGCATTTTGAAAATTAGAATATTTTAACATTACAAAAAATATCCAAAATACATTGTAACTGAAGTAACAAAAAATAGTATTTCAGTATTTTTTCCTTTAACAAGTAAAGCAGTGAGTGCTGGCTGTGTACAGCTTGGGTGTACCCGTTAATTTCTGTGAGTAATGCTTTCAAAGCCACCACCCTCTCGTTAGAAAGATTTAAAAGGCTAGTGTGAATATAATGCCAAATGGGAAATGCCTGCTTCGGATAAATGACTAAACCCATTCCTGTAATGATGGTTCTGTTTGGAGCAGCAGCGCATGGAACTGAAGAGTGAGGGGAACCCATCCAACCCAGTGACGCCAGTTAAGATCCCAGACTGCCCAGTGCCTGCCACCCTATTGGATGAGTTGCTGAAACCATCAACTTCTGTCAATAAAGAGCCCCTCAACAACCTGCACAACTGTCTGCGGCAGCTCAAGTATGCCTATTGTTTAAACCATCAGACTTAGTTACATTATTGATATTCCTACATGAGGCTTTTTGTTGCAACTCTCCAAAGAATACCAGAATACATTTAATGCTTTGCTCGTTTTTCTCAGGGAGGAGATGGACAGCCTCCAAAGGCAGATGGAGGAACACACAGTAACAGTACATGAGTCGATGAGCTCACTGACAAACACAGAGGAGGAACTGGCTCAACTGGATCTTCAGAACAACATCTCCAAGTCATCAACGCCACTTGACAACATGGTGGTGGAAAATAACAATGAAGCAGAACAGCAGCAATCATAACAGAAGAACTTTTCTCAGGCCAATAGAGGGAGCGTGGAGTTTTATCCACAAAGGCACTTTTCAGCCCCTTATTCCCTGTATCTTTTCTTAACAATTGCTGCCAACATTTGGCATTTTCCCATCAGCACAGAAGTGCTTTCACAGAGTAATACTTTGTATACCATGGCTTTATTCTTTCCTCTTTATTTGACGGTTGTTTATATTTTTTGTTATGCTATTGTCAAATTTATTTATTTTTAGTTAAGGAATAACAACTTATCTGACAGCCTCTCCAAGAGCCCCACCCCCTTCACCCCCCTCAGTTGTTATAGATACAAATACGGTCTAGTTGTTGATCTGTTGGGCCAGTTTTCCCCATCTGAGTCAGCAGTTTTCCTCACTAAAAAGGATTTAGTCATCCACCTCCTTGTAATAGGAAGTCAGTGTCTTTGATGCTGCTTAATAATGGCTGACATTATTTCAGAAAGTGTTTTTGCTGACAGAAATATACTAGACTGGCTATGAACTGTTCTTCCATTTCTTTGTGCCTGTGTACGAGTGAAGTGGCTCATCTATGATTTAACTGGCGTGGTTACACATCCACATGGTTTCCAAGCAGTTATCGATGAATCATCATCTCTCCTTTTCATGAAGTTAAAAGTCATGCACAATTGTGGTCAGTTTCTTTTGTATTGCCTTGTTAAAATGCAGTGTTTTCTTACATTTGTTGTAACCATATCACCTTGGGTTCTAAAACTCTAAAAACATTAATTTCAGTTATGTATGGAGGTGTTCTGTCTAGCATGGACTGCAGTAATTTGTACTAAAAAAAAGCCTTAAGCAATCTTTAATATGCTGTAAAGGACTAAGGTGGTGTGAATGAACGTATTATGCTTAGGGTGTGTGCAAGATGTAATGTTATATTGTATATGTGTGCAAATCCTTACTGAAGAATGGTTTATTGTAAAATAAGTGGGTCACATCAACTGACATCGCACACTAGATGATCAAAACTGACTGAGAGAAAGTTTTAGGATGAAGCTGAGATGTTACTTCTTCTAACAGCAGGTGCAATCAGATGTGTTCACTTTCTGTTACATTCGGTACATCTGTATTTACAAAAAAATGACTACCCCTGAATCAGATGCTCTATTTGTTTTATGGCTGTCTCATGGGCAAGGGGAATAGTTAATTGTTTCCAGAGGTTAATATATGAAAACACTTCCTTTTTTGTATGATTGTAAAGTCATCATGATTATTTAATAGTGGAACGAAGATGAAATGCAAGACTTCAAACCATAACTCAGAGCAGATGGTAATTCTGATGCACTAACATGTCAGTGTAGAGGGGTCATTTGGGTGGTACAGTAGCTTTCTGCATGCAACTGTGCGGCAGCTGCTCATTCCCGTACTAAAAAAACAACAACTTTCTTTTAACACCATTGTATGCTCAAGAACATCCAAAGGGACAATACATAGTTTGAGGTGAATGCTTATTGAGGCAAATAACAAAAATATATTGATATACTGTACTGAAAAAAATATTTTGGACTGTATCTTCCAAACTACCTTAAACTGTGTTTTTAGGTAGTATATAATAACAAGTGCGAGAGCGCCAGGGCTCAATGCATAAACCTTGCTGTTATCTGCTTTTTGTTTTTTGTTTTTTTCAAAGGTTGGAATTGATTCATTCCTGTTTTAATATTTGTGTTGGGAGATGTGATTGTATTTATCATAAAATTGCACTATTCATCTGTCATAACACTGTGTGCACATTCTGTGAATGTTGTCTCCAACGCCTTTCTGAATGTCTCAAGTTCTGTCCATTCCTCCACATTTAAGCCGTCATTTTGATCAGGCATTATGTTAGACAAAATCGGGTCCTTGCTCTCTGCATTTTGAAACCGTAGCGGTGAGAAGACACCTAGCAGCAGCAGCAGCAGCAGCCGGGGAGAGAGGAGGTAGGCGTAGCATTGTTTAAAAATGATTATATTTTCACAAAAAGTGTACTGCAGTTAATTATGATGGTTTTTTTAGGGTGGTGTGATCGGTTAGAGCAAAAAGCTTGTTCTCACTGTGCCAAACAACGTATCGTAGTATTGCTAACCGGTGCCATGAGTGATTAGCTTCTTGCCTGGCCAAGTGGCTAATGACAGTTAGCATGCTTTCCCAACTCGGTTTAATAGACTGGGTCGTGAAGCTAATATTACTGTAATTACTTTGCCTCCACCCTTTAATGGACGTCCAGGTCTGGTACAATTATATTGAGAATCGGTCTTGTCTTGCTGTTAACGTTAGCTTGTCTCATACATGCCTTAACATTACCAAGTTGGCCTGCATGGATACGATTGTACCAACATAAATTTTATTTAGCTTGGTGTTTATACAAACATTCTATGATCCCCAATTCGTCATTTTCATGTGTTTTTTAAAAAACGGGCCAAAGTGGTGTAACCCCAGAAAAACCTGGGCATGAGTTAGCTAGGTTGTCATTTCCTTGGATTAGTCACGTCTGATAGGAGAACATAATGCTACATTCAAAACTTGGGGATAGCACGTAAATATAGGACACGTACTCTAACACTGTTTCAAGTCAATCTCTGTTGAATGTGTGCTTGTTTTTGCCATTGACCAGTTTTGTGTTGAGAGGCACAAGAACTTTGTGATTAACAAGAAGGAGTCATGTGAACCGCTTTTGTTTTGATATGGTAGTATACCATAAATGTGAAAAGTACTTTGATATTCACAAATTGTAACTATAACCCCCCCCCCCCCAAAAAAAATACAAACCAGGTGCCTAAGTTTTTATTCGCACGGACTAGCACGTCATTTTGAGTGGTGTTTTATGATGATGTTACAATTAACGAATGTAGGCTTGTTACAGAAATTGGCGTAGTGTAGACGGTGTGCAGTGGTGGCATTTTTCAGTGTAATGTCACATACCGGTGTAGGGTACCTTGCAAATTATCAAATGCACCGCTCCTCGGAAAAATAATGAATAAATATAAATGTATAATCCAGTTTGTGTAGCTACCTTTCACCTTCAAGTCGTCTTATGTTTGAGTTTTCCCACCGGTCGGGAATGCAGCGTGCGCCCTCCCTTAAAACTGAGCATGCGCACAACATGTTGTAAACAATGAGACTATTCCAGACCGTCTCAAGCTTTGTGTCTGTCCAACACTTTATCTGTGCAAAACTAACAACGATTTTCCACAACTCCGCGTGTATTAAATAAAAAATGTTTCTCGGTAAGTATATGTGCACATTTGTTACCAAATGTCATCACGCACACTTGGATTTTTATCGGCATCATCACCACGAAGACGTATCAAATTTGTTACGTTACAGCTCGAAAACCCACCTCGAATGGCATACTTGGGCGTGACAGCATGCGATGAACCGACTAATAATGCCTTAATTTACCCATCTTTGTACATATTTGTAATCGTTAATATTCCTGCGCGAACTCTGCTTCACTCTGACAGTTTAGATTTTCATCGGAGCAGTTTCCCTCATGCTAGCTTTGTCAGGCACACTCCCCGGCTGCTAAAGCTGACTTGTTCGTTAGCAAGCTAGCTAGCAGGTGCTAGTCTCACATTATTGGGGTTTGGTTCGGCTAAACTGTAATATGTCGAGTTAGTAATATGGGTGTATGGAACTGAAATGGTGCTGTCTTTATTGCATCACAGGGACTCGTAGTTGTGAAACACGGTGTTGCCATTGAGCAGGCGAGAGCTGTGTAAAATATTTGTGCAGCCTTCCTGGAAATACTGTATTTGGCACTGAAGGACAAGTGTTCACTTCTTGGTATAAGCGGCCTGTTATACATTTTCACAAATGTGTGGCAGCTTGTTGTAGCATAAAGATAATGGATTGCTTTTACTCTATGGGCACGCAGAGCAATTCTAGGCTCTTTGATGGCTGATTATGGGAATTATAGTGGAAGGTAAAAACCTGCTAAGATTGCTTTGTAATTTAATCTATGGTTTCACCAATGTTTTGCTCCCTGTGCTAATATTAGTTTGATGACTGTCTTCAGTGTACAGTAAATAATACCAAGCTTAATTAAGTTATGTGTTCAGATGGTCAGGCAATTGGTAAAATTGGATTGTTTTTATTCCCTGAATTTATAGTTGATATTTGTGTGTAATGGTGGCGAAGCTGTATGGATGGGGCAAAAACACATCAAAAACAAGAAGACCTTGTGATACTCACCTGTCATCTTGCCGTAACACATAACTATGATTTTTTAAAATATATTCACAGGTATTGAAGAAATCATCCTGGAATAAATCAGAATTTGTAGCTTTGTTGAAGTATAAAATGAAAATAAATTCTTGATATTTGGAGTAGTAGTGGAACACGACAAAGAGACCAATAACAAGTATCACATTTTTCGACATCAGGGTTGTGTTGTTTACTGACAGCTGCTTGTCATGATTGCTGAAGTGTAATGTTTTCTGTGTTGTAGGGAGCTGAAGCATGGAGGCGGTTCTGAGCAGGCTGAGGGGGCTAAGCGCTGATGAACTGCGCGAGGAGTTTGCGCGTGCAGGCGTCAAGTGCGGCCCCATCACAGCTACCACCCGAGCCACCTTTGAGAGGAAGTTAGCCCGAGTCCTGGCTGGACCCGAGAGCAGTGCCACTGAATGGGACAGCAGCTCATCAGCAGGCGTCTTGGGCAATGCGGCCACTCTAGCTGATCACGGCAAACCTGTGTCATGTGCCACCTTAGCCGTTGCAACCAATACTGCTGCAACAAGCAGCAAGCCTACTGAGACTGCAAATGAGGAGTTGGACTTTGGCTACGGAATAGGTCTCAACCCACCAGAGGAAGAGGAGATCTCAGCAAAGACGTCTTCACATAGCTTAGCTGAAGGCAGTAACTCTCAATTCAAAACAGAAACCTCTTCAAAGCCAGCACAAGCGTCTCCAACCTTTTTTTATGGAGTATGTCCACTGTGGGATGATGTTTTGGCTAGAAATGGTAAGAGACTAATTTTTTTTGTTTGTGTGGTGTCATGCAGACTTCAGAGTTACATACTAAAGGTTTGCGACAGTTACATCTCACCTCAGAAATAGTGTATTCAAAAATACTTTTAAACCATGACTAGACCTCATGAATTTGTAAATCCCCCGTCATCTCTCATGAATAAATCCATTAGCACCTAAACACCTATACAGTCACACCAGTAAATCACAAGGAGTGATGTTGAACACTTGTTCTCCCACAGTCAAGATAAAAAGAAATTCAACTTGTTCACGTGACAAATTAGTTGATTTAAATAGTGCAGTTCTCACTATACTCAATTTGTCATTGAGGTTTTTGTTTTGTTTGTTGTTTTTTTTCTCATGTGTTTAATCATAGTGTTTTATTGATTCTTTTGGGGTGTTCCTGGTGGGGCAGAAAAACATCTGGTGTGACTATGGGATGGAATCATATGTGATAAATATATCAATTTGATGTAAATTATCAAAAAATAAACAAAAAAAATCATAAAACCAGTTTTGCCTGATGTAAAATACACAACTACTATGAACACTTTTGTCCTTTATAGGTTAAACTTTTGGCTTTAAACCAGTTAGCCAAAACATTTAAACCACTGACAGGTGAAGTGAACAACATTGGATCCTGGCATTCGTGTTAATGTTCTTTGACACTTAACGCCCCCCCAAAACCACAGTAGGTGAAGTACAACACTCATAGCACAGGACTCCATTACGGCAAAACAAGTCTGATCCATGGAGCCCCCACCTTGCCACCCACAGGATCCAAATCACCCACGACCCAAAAAAAAAATCACTGACAGCAATCAGTCATATTGTCAGAACGTTGTTTTGGTTGTTGAGTGTCTGTGGTTTTCAGTCTTTGGTGGATCGGTGTATACTGACTTGAGGCTAAAGTCCACCTTAAAGTGGTTACCATGTTGCTTGTTTATTGATGATATCATGATGTTGTTGCTTTCTGTATTTGTTTTGGAGAGAAAGTTCCCATAAACAAATAAGAAACTGAGGTTGATGTAGTCTGACATCCACATGTATCTGTTTAGTGGATGAAAATGTGTTGCTATTTCTTTGGTGGTAGGTACCAGGGCATTAGAACGTCCTGACTGTTCTGGGTATTGATCACATTAATCTTGAGTAACCACAACAATCAATGCCCGTAATGTTAATCTGACAGGGCAGTCTTTTATTGCAACTCATCCTCATCAGAATATGACTCCAAGCTGACCCCATAGAAAAGTAAAGAATGCAAAAAAGATCTTTCAGACAACAGTTACATTACATTTACAAACAGTAATGTATGAAACAAACATCAGGAGCTCATCATGAAGAAAAGATGAAAATGGAATAAAGCTGATTGAGTGTTTTTCTTTTGTCTGCAGAGAGAGCACATGTCTACACAGATAAGAAAGATGCCCTTCAAGCTGTAAAGATGATGAAGGGCGCCCGCTTCAAAGCCTTTCCTATCCGTGAAGATGCAGAGAAGTTTGCTAAGGGGATCTGTGACTATTTCCCCTCTTCCAACAAATCTACACCTTGTGTATCTCCTGTCAAACCAGGCCTCGTCATGGGTAAAGGTAAGTAGTTACGACGTGGACACAGCTCTCAGTAGAACAGCCCTCTGTTATGTATTTTGTTAGAAGTCTAATCTAGGTCTCATCAAGGCATGGCACACTGATCTTTTGGGTCATGGTAGCAGGCCAATGCTCTCAGTAACATGCACAATAGAGAGCTGCAGGCTTAAAGCTGAAGTGAATTGTTTCCTGTTGATAGAACGCTCTTTCTGTTATTACATTTGCTTGAAGTCATTTATTTGCAGTTTCTTCTTTTTTTGCATATTTCTCCTGCCTTTAATTCCAGTGCTGATCATTGTAATGATGATTCCTCCTAGCCTTGTCAGGTGTAATGGTGTCTGAGATGTCATCTGACAAACATAAAAAGATAAACTGATGTACAGGGCACACCAACCTTGAATAATATTTGGACTGTCTGTGCCTGTCCTTCACTCTCCTCTACCTCTTCACACCAGACCACATGGAGGTCGATACCATCAACCGGGAACGGGCCAACAGTTTCAAGAGTCCGCGCACCCAGGATCTCACCGCCAAACTGAGGAAAGCTGTGGAGAAGGGCGACGAGGTGGCCTTCAGCGAGCTGGTGTGGAACAATCCACGGTATCTCATTGGCTCAGGTGATAACCCCACCATTGTGCAGGTGAGGACAAGTCACTTCCTTGGTCTCTTTATATTTGTTTATTGCAACTTTCTGAACCAGATCGATAAACATAGAATGAATATAAGGCAGCATTGTTTGAGCTTGTTATAATAGTACTGTTGAAGTTTCTCAAAGTCTGTGAAAGCTCTATGATATTTATAAAGATGCATTACCTTAATTCGTAATGTTGTCATTTGTTTATATGTAAATGTCTTTTAAATATCGGCGCCAACACTTACAGCTGACGTCCTTGTCAAGCTTGCCGTTGCTAAGATGAATAATAAAATGTGTAATTTGTTTAAGGAATATTGCCTCGCTTCTTCCCTTCTTATTTGTCTTAAATTCAAATCATTACATCAGTCTTTGGAAGTTAGTGTAAAACCTTAAAATTTTATGACACTGTTAAATAAATACCAAAATTGGTTTCTGAGAACCTGGGGCTTAAAAATTGAATAAATGTTGGATAACTTCAGCCGGTGACTGTAAGGTCATGCTGCTTTTGGACAAAATTATCCTTTCCTGTTGACAGGAGATTAAAGAGGATTACGTCCTGATCCATACAGTTGTTTGTTGTTTTGTCTGGTTAGGAGGGCTGCCGGTACAACGTAATGCATGTGGCAGCCAAGGAGAACCAGGCAGGAGTCGCCCAGCTGCTGCTCGACACCTTGGAGAACCCAGAGTTTATGCGTCTCATGTATCCAGATGACCAGGAAGTAATGCTGCAGAAACGTATCCGCTACATTGTAGATCTTTACCTCAACACTCCAGATAAGGCTGTAAGTTCTGACCATATGGGTTAAAGCAGATTGAAATAGAAGTTAAAGGGGTGTCTTTTCATATTGTGTTTTGCTTTGTTCGTATGTATGTTCCAGGGCTTTGAAACACCACTCCACTTTGCCTGTAAGTTTGGGTGCCCGGACATGGTCAATGTCCTGTGCTCGCATCCTGACATCGATAAGAACTGCAAGAACAAGGATGGCCAGAAACCTTGTGATGTAAGGAGTTCTATTTTTAAGCCTTATTTAACCAAGTGACATGCACACCGAATAAGAAAAACAATATTGTCGTTTAGGGGTGGTTAATCAGCCCAATTTCCCGATTCGATTCCGATTATTGAAGTCTCGATTCAATTACAAATCGATTTTCGATTATTAACCATTATCGATTCGATTTTCAACTATTAACGATTATTGATCTTCCATTTAACATCAGTCATCTGCTGAATTATTTTACTTCTCTTTTGAGTAACACCTCACAGCACCTTCAATATTGTATAGTGTAACTGTAATATCAAAATTATTATTTTTGACTTTGTCTTAAATGTAGTCTTTCACTGTCAAAAGAAAGTTGCCAAGCTCCGCAGCCAGACTCATGTTAGAAGCATTGTTGGTGACGAGAACCAGGTCGTGTTTCTCTATTCCCCACTCGTCTGCCATTGCTTTAAGAAACTCACACATATTTGCGCTTGTGTGGCTATCACCCATAGCTCTCGTCTGAAGTACGTAGGACATTAGCCTCCATTAACTGCTGACATAATGAGCTGTAACCGTCACGTATGAGACTGTAGCTCTGGATGTCCAGGCATCGCAGGTTATTGCTACCCTGTGAGCAGAGTTGAGGGACTCTTGCACGGAAAGCTTTGTCTCCTTGTAAAGATTTGGAATCAATTTAAGTGTGAAAAAGATCCGGGATGGAATAACATATCTTGGCTCTAGACTGTGGACCATGTAGTGGAAGCCAGTAAGAGGAGGACTCCAGTTTGTATTACTATTTAAAAAAATAAATACATTAAAAAAAAATAATAATATTTATTTATTTTTTTTAATCGATTTTTGGAAATTTAATAATCGACTCATAATCGTCAATAATATAATTGCGATTTAATCAATAATCGATTTTTTTCACCACCCCTATTGTCGTTGTGTTATTAAGTAGAAAAGATTCTGGTGTACTGCACAATACTGCTGAACACTGACATCCTGGCTGTAGTTACTGAGAGGAGGTACAGCTTTACAGCACTCAGGTTTTGAAGCCGTGACCTTTTAGCTTGCTTTTTAAATCTTTTGGCAACAATCACTCATTGCACATAGAGGGCTAAACATAGATGAGCATGAGCAAATTCTTTCCCCTGCTAATCCAGCAGCAGTTCAATGTTGTCAGCTGTACATATATCCACAGTTGTTCTTTTTTTCTTTCCACAGCTTATTTGTAGCAGGAAAAATAAAACTCAAGAAGTGAAGCAGAAGATAAGTGACTATTTAGAGGGTAAGGACACAGACATTTCTTAAACATTACAGGTTTTTGTTCATATTCTCTCCTGTTTTCTGAAGGACACGTGCAAGTGACGTTTAGTATTACTCACACACAGAGAGCTGGTTCAACAGAAGCATCATGTTACATCACACCATTTGGATTTGACTGTGCCGCCTCAGTCTTGATTTTTCTCTTTCTGTCCTGTTTGTTACGGTGTTTGTTGTGGTGACTGCTAGTAGCAATTATAAAACATCATTAGCAGGTAGGGGTGTCACAACTTCGGTTCTCAATCGAAAGTTGATCCGAATGAGCTCAATTTTCGAACATCAAAAGCGTCCCGGATCCTTTATTGATTTGCATGTGGGAAGAGGGTTTACTCGGGACGGCTTTGAGAAACCGAGCTCTGTAACAAACTGAAACCCTCATTGAAAATGCATGTGGCCATTGTTCTGTAAAGTGCTGTGGATAAAACTCATGTCTATGGAACATGTAATCTAAATGTGAAATTGTCCATTGGCTCACAGATCGCTGCTATATCCCTTTGCTGAGGGCAGCTGACAACACCACTCAGCCCATCATTGGTGCTCTGTGGTCACCTGAGTCCTCAGAAAGTCTCTCGCTGACCCAGCTGCAGGCAAGAAGCCCTATGGATCCGCTGATGACTGTCACAGCCTTCGCTGGCCCGCTGAGCCCTTCTAAAGCAAGTCATTTGTCACATTACCGGTCTTTGCTAACTCAAGTCCATCAGTGCATTATAAAAAACATTTATTGACCATATATCTTCCTTGTCCTGTAGGCAGATGATTTTCGACGGTCCTGGAAGACGCCACCCAGAGAACGGGCGGTTGATTTCCACCACATTCTTAAGTCAGATCCTGACCGTGGGGCAGAGAGGGTGGGCAGGTATGTCCGAAACATAACTCCTCGTATTGTTTTCATCGCTTTCTAAATGTGTTATCAAAAATGGGAAGGGTGGTACAACTAAGCTTAATGCTGCCATCTGTAATTATCTTTGATCTACAGACAACTGGCTCATGTGATGGGCCACCCGTGGGCTGAATACTGGGACTTCCTGGATAGTTTTGTGGATCTGTCTTCAACTGACGGGCTGCGCAAGCTGGAAGAGTACCTTGGCAAGAAGGACTTCAGCCCACTGACTCATGAAGAGGCTGGGGAGAATGAGACCAGCAACAGGTTCAAAACCCCCTCTCCAGGTAACTTCACCTGCTCTATGTCAGGGAGGCTGCATGTCCTGAAATAAGAAATGAGCTGCGCACATTCAAAGTAAATTCATTCATTCTTCCGGATGCATTTAATTAATTCTATCAGTTACTTGTTAATTGACATTGTAGTTTAATCGGTGTATTATTCTGAGATAAAGCCTCTTGTCAGATATGAGCTACATAATCTCTTGCTATGAAGAATTACATAAAAGATACACTGTAATAATTCATCCCTGATCGCAGCCAAGCCCAAAAAGTTCTGCAACTCCATCTCTGTTGGTGCCTTCCTGGACGAGGGTGATGACATCAGCCTCGAGGAGATGAAGAACCGACAGAACGCAGCACTCACCAGCATCACCTCCTCTGCTGCATCCAAGGACAGTCTGAAGGGAGCAGTGGGGGGCCGCGAGTTCCACATCCTGCCCATCGCACTGCACCATCGCGGGGCCGACTTGATTGAGACAGCGGCCGAGCAGGACCTTCTGTGCTGCTGCGATGACGGACTGCTGTCACCCGGCATCGTCTGCAAAAATGGGGTGTGCTCCTCTTCCAGAGACAGGACTCACAATGGAGACAAGGTGGCCCCTCGCACCTCCCCATCCTCATCCTCTTGCCTGCTGTCGCCTATCTCCAACCTCATGGTGGAGTTTGAGCGCATGACACTGCAAGAGCCACTGGACAGCCCCACCAGCGGCAGGGAGAGGAGGAGCAGTGGCGGGAGCCGACACAGGGAGGCCAGGGACTCTTATGGCTCCCCCTCAGCCGCAGACCTGAACTCCGGGCTGAACCGCCTGTCTCTCGGTCATAGCAGTCAGGACAGTGAAACCGTGGAGGGGCCAGGCTGGAGAACAGGGGGAGGAGGGGCAGAGGAGAGGCGTAGCAGCGGGAGCTCAGAGGAGTACTTTGAAGCAGAGGAGAGTCTGGAGGGGCTGGGCAGGACTAGGGGGTCAGTATCAGGGGGCCGCAACTTCTGTGCTAGGTCCAAGTCATGGGACCATGGGGGAAGGGACCTGAGCAGCTCAGGATCCTCTGGGTCCTCCTACAAGTCTTTGGAGAACTCCAATGAGTTCTTACCCAGGACCCCACCGCAAATGAGAAGAGGACTTTTCATTGAAGGGTGAGTCAAGCTGGTGTCTCTGCAGAAGGCGTAAAATAAATGTTGTTTTAGATGTTAAATGAACATTTAGCTACTCAAATAAAAAAAATGCTCCTGATATTGTTTTACTATCACGTCACAGTCATTAGAGTTGATATTGCAATTAGAAATACGTAGCAACACCTGTCTGGTATATTTCAAGTCTAGAAAAGTAGCATGCAACAACAGCTGACAAACACTCCAGTCTGACTGCAATTTGGGAAATGTGACTGGCAGCTAGTTCCAAAAAGGTTTGATCCCCCAACATGCGAATTACAATGACATTTATATGATAATCATACAATAGATTAATTCTGTGTGTTTCTACAGGGATACTCCAACCAAGTTGGACAGAGAGGTCCTCTCAGCAATAGAAGGCATAGATTTCGATCCCCAGAAATATCCCAGCATTCAGAAGTGGAAGAGCACAATGAAGTCGTTCTCTGCATCAGACATGCACAGGTTAGTAGCCCGGCTGACATTTTATTGCAATGCATGTTTTCTTTATTGTTGTTCTACTGATTCCACTTTGTGTTTATGATGCCTGCCTGGTCTAAAAGTGTAGGTCTTTGGTCTCTGTTCCTGATTACACCAGATTATCAGATTACAGGCTAAATACTGTAATTCTTAGTTATTGTGTGGGGAAACAATTCAGTTGGAGTTCATTTTGTCAAAGAAATTCATGGCCTCTGCAGCTGAACTGTGATATCACTGACTACATTTTCATGTGTAAAGTCTTCCACATACTGGTACATTAGATATACTGCATAATGTATGCACACCTTTAAAAAATTGGAAGCAATTAAACATTATTCCAAACCAAAGGCATTCAGAGACATG
The DNA here is from genome assembly GCA_963678695.2 of Diplodus puntazzo. NCBI lineage: Eukaryota > Metazoa > Chordata > Actinopteri > Spariformes > Sparidae > Diplodus > Diplodus puntazzo. Next base: position 15,876,607 of record OZ023159.1, on the reverse strand, counting down.
AAGGCATATTTTTATGGTGTCCACTGAGGTTCTTCACACAGTCTTTCTATACCAGATTGAAATGATTTTGCTATAATAGTAAGTGAATATCAGGTGGATGATAGGTGCTGCCCTGAGAGAAATATTTCACTTATTATAGATTGTTATAATCCTAAATGACAAAAAAGAGGAGTAGGCACAGTTGTACAGCTGAAAGTTCAAGAGATGTCTGGCGTGCAGAGGGGTTTTCAGCTTCAAGAAAAGTTGTGCTATGGCAGTAACAACACAATTTAGGAGGTGAATAGACTAAATATGAAAAGACAAACGACCATGAAAAGGTTTGCGCTCTTCAGGCTTTTCAAAGAGTTGTCAGGTGCATAAAGACAAAAGCAACAATCCCATCTCTTAGTGAAAGTGCAAAAAGTACCTGTTTATTTGATGTGCAAAAGTTGATAAAATGCGAACAAAAAGTTAACGACTGACTAAATGTCATAGGTTGTAGTAATGGCACCAAAATGTGAGGTATTTCTGCTTACAGAATGAATCTGCACCAGGTGCAGTCCTGTAGGACCATAAAATCCATACCAATTTTACCTTTTCAGTAATATTAGCTAAGGACCAATGCAGTGAATGTAACCACTGGCTGGTGTTGATGTTTGTCTTCTAGCTGGCCCAGCCCTGCGGTGGTAAAACCACGACTCAGGATGCAGCATCAGACCCCTGGCTCCCCGGTCAGCAGCCTGATGTCTCCCACCGGCCGCTTCAGTCCTGCCCGGCACGCCAACTCGCCAGACTTCAGCCCCAGCCGTTACAGCCCTGCCAATGCTAGCTACATCCAGCGCATCCGCCTCAAGCACTTATAACTAGCCACCAGTCTAACTGCCCTCTCCTTCCCTGTCTCCCACCACTTACGGCCATACCCTCTCAGAGCCCTAACCCCACCCCACATCCTTCCCACTACTGCACCAAGGTGGCTACACCGGAGCTCAGAAAACCACACACCTAACAGAAATATGCACAAGTGTCTGGAAGGTTTGTATTAATGGTGTATGGTACTACTCCTATGTAATACAGAAATCCTCATCACGTTGGGTTGTGATGTACACTCAAGACTTTAAAAAAGGAAAAAAAGAAACCTTGATAATTTATGTACTGTATGGGTGTGGGCCATGTTGAATTGACGGTAATGTTATTTGTGGCAAGTGTGAAGCACCTGTATCATAGCCTGAGTCAACTTTTTTGAATATCGTGAGTACAAGCCGCACTCCCCAAAGTTAGGTCATCACGAAAACCTTAGTGTGGAATCCTCAACAGGATTCTGTCGCTGAAGATGTTTTTAAAAAAAGTAAAATGTCAATATTTTAAAAATTATTTTTTGTATGTTGGTCAGTAGCACAAACTTTAAATGTTTTTATTAATGGTGTTAAAACCAACTGCCATTTCCTATGTTTTCCTCAGTTCAGGAATTGCCTTAATTTTCTGAAGTGATGGACCGGTTCTCTGTCAGTTGGGACACTCTTCTCTAGCTCATATATAAAATATCTGGAAATGGCGACCTCACTGGCTGCGTCAGGCACAGATGATTACGGCAAACATGAGAAAAAACTGATAAGAATGAGAGCTTCCATGTTTTTATTTTGTTCTTTAATAAATGCATACATTTTCCGTCTTTTCTCGGTGGTTCCTGGACATGTCTTGACTTTTCCTTTCTGCCATTACAGGCGGCCTTAGAATGTGCAATTCATTTTTTTTTCTTTTTTTTTTATCAGAAATCTCATTCATTCACATCATTCACATCTCCCACAGTGTGAGTATGAATGACGAAACATACCCATTACGTATTTCAAATTTGTCTTGTCTGGGCTAAACCTTATATTAGCCCAGCTGGAGCATACCTTAAAGCTGTATTAAGCGACTTTCGACCACTAGGGGGCAGAATGATTCCAAAACTAACTCAACAGTAACCCAACCCTGATACAGTTCCATCTATCGTATTATGGCTTATGATGGCCATCTTGTTAACAAAACCTGCCTTACGCTTGCAGAGAACTCAACTGATTAGCGGAAAGCTCTAAGAGTTGAGCGTTGGTTCCCAATGGGATCGGCAGCACTCATAAAACCCTTTTCACATTACAGGAAGTAGTTTGATTCAAGTGTTAATTTAAAAAACTAGCGCTTAATAGAGCTTTAATGCCCAAACATATGTAATGAACCTCTTAGGTATTCAGATAGGCTTACAGTTAACTCATGTACGCAGGGGCGGGTTTTGCAGTTCTCCAAAACATGGTGGAATGTGAATATGCAAAAATCTGCTGGATCCTAATTCTTTGTAACTTTGGGTTAAATTCACCACTGTATGAGGGCTTATCTATGTCTAGGATGAAAAAAAGCCAATCATTCTGAATATTCAGATTGCCACTCCACTTAGGTTGAGAGAAACAAGTGTTCTGAATGTACATTTTTTTTGTGAACTAAACCTTTATCCGGGAGCACAAAACTACTTCACTGAGAAGATTGTATTGTCATCCTCGTGCTCTCAGGTGACAACAGATCTAATTCTGGTCTCTGAATGTTTATGAATGTGGAACTTTGCAAAAATGCACCTAAAAAACTTAAAACATGCTTCTTGTGCTATTAGCATTCTGTGCTTTATTAAAAAAAACAAAAAAAAAAACTTTCATGGTGAATTCTCTTTCTGTATGTCTAGACCTCATTTGCTTTCAACTAATCAATAAAACATCACTCCTACTTTACTGCCAACATGTCTATGGTTTTGTTTTTGAGAGATATTTCAACATATTTTAAGAAAGATGTGACTGAAACAGACATTCATTCATTTTCTTTTATTAACTACAGCTGCACCATACAACACATAATCCTCACTTCAACTTACTGTAATGAAATGTAGAGCTGAGAACAACATTTGCATTTACAGCAGCTATACAAATACAATTTTTTTTTTTTTTGGTTTAAAAATCAGTCACTTGTGTAAAAATCCCATTACATTCAGGAGGAGTTGCTATGCAGCTCTGAATCAGTTCTGCTGGCGTTCTATGGCACGGAAGTAATCACAACCACAGAGTCTCTCATTACATTATGGTAGATCAATTACAAAATAACAACAGTAATTTTCAAGACACTTAAGGAGAAAACTGAGCTTTAACCCTGCGACCAAATGACTGGGCATCGGACTGAGTTCCTGAAACCTGCAGCGTTGTCAGGCCATCAGGTCCGTGTTAGCTTGTCCGGGGGCATGAATCCCGAATCTCCCAGAGTTCTGAGGGCCACCCTGCCGCTAGGGCGGATTGTGAGCCAAGTGATGCTGCCGTTGTTCAAGCCCATCCGTAACCAGCCCTCTGGAGGAAACTGCAGAGCCCTGAGAGAACAAAAGATATGAGTAGCTCTGACGAGCATCTGGAGCTAGTGTATCTTTACAGGGCACACTTGATTTGTGTGTGACATGACACAGCAAGTAGTCTTTTGAGGGATTTTAAACCCTTGTTTTGACTAACTAGGTGTACTTTAACTCCCTTTTAACTACACACACGAAAAAGCAGTCATGTAGGCTCTATGGAGCAGCAAGAATATTTACATTAAAAGGATTTTGTAAGAGCGCAATGACATGTGAAGCAAGTATTCAATCAAAAAAATTATTATGAAAAGCAGTTGCCGCATAGTTTTAAACAATGGTTTGCAAAGCAAGAAGGCCGCACTCTGGCTTCGGCCAAAGTGTGACCACCGAGTCGGCTGGCAACACAAACCTGCAGACAAAATAACGGATGACATTGGCATGACACACGATGATCTCGAAGCTGTCCTCCTTCTGCTTGGGGTCAGCACGGTGGATGTAGCGGCGGAAGGCTGCCTCAATGCGAGCGCCGTCTTCGTGGTACTGCTGGAGGACGGTAGAGAGGTTGAAAGCCACCTTTGTCACATGGCAGGGTTCTGATTGAACCCCCCAGTCAGTACAGAGTCAATACATGATACTGCTGTGCATTGTAGGGAATGTATGAAGAGTTTTCCTTCCAAAATGAGGCCAACTATTTGAACATGTTACTTCTCCGAAAGGCCCAATCAGCTGTGAATCACAGATGTCTGAAAATGGTTGTGAACAGCTGCACTGCTCTCTGTGGGAAATATTAGTGGTTACATTCACATTAATGATTTAATTATGTTTTCGGAGTAAGCCATTACTGAAGAAAATGTTTACACGGGTTGTTTACGGGATTGTTACATTAATAATACTGTTTCATGGTCTTGCAGTAACTATGTTCTGAGTCCTGCTTTTAGATGAAAGCTTTCCCAGGTAAAAATTCAGGGACAATGAGTCTTTGCAGAAAAAACAGTGTCGTGGTTACTTTAGATAACCCACAGACCTCACTGTCAACAGTTTTCTCTGTAACCACTTTGTGAAGCTGAAGGTTTAGATTAGATTATCTGATGACCAGGATAGCGTTTATGCAAAGAAACACATTAAGGCTGTTGACTATTTTTCAAAGGCACGACGAAAACTAAAACTACCTGCGTGGCTAGATATAATTAGGGTTACTTTATCAGTTGGACAAAGCCAACCTTTTATGTCCTCAAGAATAACACACAATCTACATACTCTCTATGCAGCAATAGCAATATTTAAACTCTAATACGATTACTCTTCAGCTACTTAAACGCTGGCATTTTGGAAATTAACTCTTCCTACCACCATTCCTGTGGCAATGCACTGATGTATTGGCTGATTTTGCAGCTGTAAGCCTAAACGAGCACTTGACATGACGCCTGCACAGACATGTGGGGAGCAAAAAGTTACCTGAACAAGGATATTGAAATACAAAAAATTGGAGCCTTGAGCCCGCTCTCACCACAGCATCAGGCTTCCAGTGAGTAACCGGTGGAACTGGCTCGATGGGCGCACCCTCTCTGAGCAGATCACAACTCAGCAGCTCCACTCCTGGACCCGTATGACATTTGGTGTGAGGGAGAAAATGTTAATACGCAATTGTGATGTTCAGCATCTCTGCCCCAGCTTTAAACAGAGACGTAAAGAATGTAAGGAAAATAATACCTTAAAACTTAATGTCAGGTGGTTTTCTTTTACTGATAATTCAAATGCATCCTGTGAACTCCCACACAATCCCAGTGTGACATCCATCTACTACCTGGAAGATGTTTGCTGATGATATTTGCAGTCTCTGTAGCCCTGGCCATGCTCGAGTGGATCAGAATATCATACTTCAGTCCCAACGCTGCCAAACGCTGGCCTGTCAACTCAGCCTGCTCACGACCTGGAAGTGGCGACACAACAGTCATTAGAAAATGGCTCGTCTGTCAGAATCTCTCAGGGGAAAATGTGGGTATAACAGCAGAGAGTGTTGCTTCAATAACTGCTCTCAGGGTGACACATGCATGCTGATGTAACAGCACTGAAGCCTGATGCAAGCATCAGTATGTACTTGTGACTCCTGGTCAACTTTCAGGTGAACTTAATGGGAAACAAACAACCTAATGGAGTGAGGATCCTCTCCTTGTCGCTGTTTCCGCTCAGGTTGTACTGGGAGTGTCTGATGAGGAGGATGTTCCGTGTTGCTTTTGGTTTGCCGTTGTCCTGTTCTGAGCTGGGGTCCTCGGTTGCAGTTTCCTTCTTCTTCCCGTTAGACAGTGCAGATGGGTCTCTCCTGAACAGAGTTAAGACGAGGTTATCTTGAGATTAGAAGATTAGACACTTCGTCTCACATGGTTAACTTGAGGGATGGGGAAACTGGATTAACACAACTAAGCTAATGATCAGCATGATAATTGTATTCATACATCTCGTTCTGAAGAACACTTTCAGTTTCCAAAACTATATTACACAGCTGACTCGCACCTGATCTCATTCAAAACAGGAATTCCGTATAGCAGGATAATAAAATTCGATCCAATAAGTAACAGTTAACCTCACCAACATCTACTTAACTTTAATCGTAGTGGATAGCCTGCTATTCAATTGATGTTTATTTGGCGTCAAAGTGAAAGGGGGAAGTGGAGGTCTGACAACATTAATAGCTACGTTCAGATGATCAAACAGTGAAGAGACAGCGCGTCTGGAGACACGTACTTATCCCAGTTGAAGTCCCAGGAGTGTCCAGTCGGGGCTGGTGTGTGGCTGGCAGGTGTCCACGCTGGCTGCGCAGCTTGGAGGACGGTGAATCTCGACCACCGACCGGCCGCCTCCCCGCGCCGCTCACCGAAGTATCCGCGAGAGTCGGCAGCGGCTGCCGCTAACACCACTACGGCAGAGCCTCCGGCGAAGCCACAAATAAGTTTTAAAGTTTTCCTGTACGACATCCTGCGAGAAGGAAAAAAAAACTACTGCTAGCTAATTAGCTGCTCTTAACTGCTCCACTCAGCTCTGCCGTTAACAAGGCGTGACGCTAGCCGCCTCACAAATGTATGTCTTAAATGCTAAACGACGTATGGCTGTCGACTCCACCGCCACCACGGGAAACTCAACACGCTTTTCTTTGGGTACAACTATCGACCAGGCGGCGGCTCTTACCGGGAAACCGAAAACACTGTCGGCACAAGAGATAGCAAGCTAATCTGAGCAGTTCGCCACAAACATCACGGTGGCTCGGCGGGGCCAAAACAGCCGGCTTTCGCCTTTCGCATAAATCCCAATTTGCGCCACACGAGGGCGCTCTAATCCCTGAATTCACTGTGGTACCTACAGCGTGGACTCCGAAGTCCAGTCAATATGAAGCATTTAATTAGGGCCAACTGTATGAACACACTGGCTTACAAATTAAAGCCGAATAAATGAACACAGAATTTTATTAAAATGTCATCTCTTATAAGACCTTCATGCTGCCCCTGTGTCTTCACATTTTATATTTTTACCATGTCTATTTTGGTGATAGATGACTGAATGGAATGGGTAAATAAGATATTTCAACAACTTAACTTTCAGTTAAATAATGAATATTAGTATACATAAACCACGCCGAATTTAAAAACTTGAGTTGACCTTTTGTGAAAGCTTCCATGGCTGCTTGATACCCGTGTGTATGCTTGTGTTCATGAAAAGCAACATTAAACTGCAGAATTGTAAATGAGGTTTGGTGCGGCGCGCTCTCCGCCGAACGGTCTCTGCACATTTGGACCAGAGCTACCGGCAGGGAAGCTCCTATAAAGAAAACTAAAGAGCGAGAGACAGTCTTCTTAAACTTTAAGAGATTACCATATGTTCAATTAATTTCATATGCAGTGAAGATTCCGTGTGTGTGTGTAAATATATATTTTTTAAATCTATTTTTTTAAAGTAGGTTTTTATATTCGCGGCATCTACCTGGCAAGAAACGCGCGGAGAGTGACTCATTCTTCCGACAAAATGCAGAAATATCGACATTACAGCTCCGATCATTTTCTCGAGGAGACGCTCGCAGGGTTTGCACAGGCTCCACCTTTTCAAGCGGTTCAGTGACCTCACCAGTGGGCTGGATTGTAAGGGTGGGATTTCCAGGCTTTCAGAGAGCGGCAGTGTATTCCTGCCTCTATCCTAGGATCTATGCGGTTTAAACGATAGCAAAAGACGGACTGTGGCTGTACCTTTGATAGCTATTAGAACAAGGGCCTATATACACTGCACACTGGATCCCTTTTCTACATGCGGACTCCAATCGGAATAAATAATTGAGGAATGTGGAAATTACAGAATGCCCAACAGCGCTGGAAAGAGATTTAAACCCACCAAATACATCCCAGTGTCCACTGCTGCCACGCTCCTTGTGGGATCGACCACTTTATTTTTCGTTTTCACGTAAGTTTTGCATCGCTTTCTGTTCTCACTCGCTTGCACGCCGGGGCTTTCGTGCACTGTGTGTCCACTGATCACCCAGACGAGGGTAGATTTGCAGCTCGAAGTTTGCATGGGTGGATCGAGTCACTTAAGTAAATTAAGTGGATTTTAGAGGAGTGTATCTATCCCAAAGGGGAATACTGGAAAATGGGGGGGGGGGGTGTAAGTAGCAGCCTGGGGATCTTGCCTTCATGTGCAGCATCAGACACATGAACATTATACCTGGAACGGCAAACTTCCAATAAAGCACGCAAGTTTTAACGCGATCGTGCCGGAGACCACAGCTTTAGGCCGCAGGTACTCACTTTAAATTGGAGAAATGCCGCCGGCAGTAGTTGATACAATTAAAATGGTTGCATTGGCCCAGCAGGCGGCTGTGTTTGATTCATGCACACTCAGTTCAGGGTGGCTGCAGAGTCACACAACCTAGCCAGAGGCGTTATAATCCTCCCAGGCTTGAGGTTGTCAATGTGGAGGTCCTGCAGGAGCTCCCAGCCACCATGTCTCACCTCATGTGTACACAGTAATCTAGTATTTTTACTTGGAGGAAATGAGGATTAAAGTGCAACCTCTTACCGGGGCCAACAGGTCCCCCCCCTCTCAAAAGCACATATGAATGTAGTTCAAGTGAATTTTATCTGCCCTGACAAGCAGGTGGTAGTAGTTCATCCACACCAGCCGCAATCAGGATGATTACATTGTCACGCAGCCCGTCAGCCAGCATCACAGTCGTGCCAAGGACCCCCAGGTAGGGCGGCTTTTGTCCCATCTGCTGAATGGTCCCATCCATTCTCTCCGTCTGATGAGTGACGGGAGATAACAGCCAGAGAGAGTGACATCTCTGATCTGAATCATCAGTCCTACATTTACTCTTTTGCAGTGCTAGGTGAATGGATTATCAGTGGGATCAATGCCTTGCTCAATAACGACCCCTGAGGGAGGGTTGGGGGGTTGGAAGTTATTTTGGGAGCCTCTGACCTGGACTTAGGACTTTGGGGACACATCATCCAACCTTTATCCAAGGCAGAGTCTGCCAACAAAATAATGCTGAATGTGATTCGTCACCTCCAGTAGTGCAAAAAGTAGCACTGCGGCTAATGGGGACACGTTGAGTGTGAGGATGATGCTGCCCAATTTGCATAATAAGCAATATTTTTCATTTTCAGCATAGATTTTCAGATAATATATGCGCATATCCATTTATAGCTGTTGTGGATCTCAGGTGGAGTGCACCACTAAATCAGTCAATGATTTATGGCACAATTCTGTGTTGGTTTCAAAAAATGTGATTCAGTGTGTGTCACTCACGTGTATGAACAAGATTTGTCCCACCTGGATAAACGCAGGGAGACGCAGACAAAAGACGCTTTTAGCTACACCCTGAGTGGGTTTGCACTCTGTCTCAGGTCAGCGACTGAGACTGAAGGAGACATATGGTGTCTGTCGGCGGTGTCGGCAGGTTGGATTGTAGCTTTAAAAAATCCCAGCGCTCCTGGCTGTTCGGCGGAGGGCTTTGGGTAAACAAATAGCCTGATTTACAAGTCTTGATTGAGAATGAATGTGTCATGATTTGATGAGAGATTTTGTATTTCAGACTATCGGACATTTTTGTTGGATGATTTTAGTTCTTCTTTTGCTGGTGTTCACTTCGATTCACACATTAAGGTTCACCCTCCAGCAGATGGTTCCAGGGTGAGGATTAAGACTTTACTCTGTTGCCCCTTCATTTCCCAGTAAAAGGTCCAGGGGATTCAGTCTCGTATAATGGAACCCCCTGGGGAGCAGTGAACTAGGCCATGCCTCTTCATTCTCAAACGCACATAGAGTCCATTATGTTGAACCCAGTCTAGTCTTGTCTTTGGCTCGAGTGCAAAGCTACACATTTATTAATGCGAGCCAAAGAACAGTGGTATGCCTTTATCTAAAATGTATTAAGCAGAATTACATGTATCAAATATAATGGTGGGAACGTTCATCATTTCTGTCGCCAATTGAGTTTGGCAGCCTCATGCAGGGTTAAAACTACCCGTCCCTTATATACACTCCAACAGCAGAGTGCCAGGCGCACAAATCTGTTTTTATTCCTTGGCTGCAGTATGTTAAAGGCCTCGCTGTTGCCAACTGGCCACTTGGTGTCATATGGGCAATGGATGATGAGACCCGGGGCCAGCGCTGGCTCACACACACACACATACTGTCCATGGTGTGTCACTGTGTTTGGCTTACTGACGCCTGACAGTTTGTGTTTCCCACAGGGATTGAATTAGAACACATTAGTACAGAATTATTTATATCTCTACAGCATGACCAAGATTCGCCACAAAAAAATACGGATGATAAATTAAGAGTTTAGTCATGGTTTAGCCATCATAATATTATCCCAGCCATATCAGGGTCTATAATGAGATTCTATTGTACAGTAGCTTAGACCCTGCGCCATGTCTAAATTTGTCCCAGTTCTGTATGGCTGCACTCAAGAAGCTTTCTGTCACCTTTTAGTAAATCCTTAGAATGGCTTCATCACCGGCCTTGACCATATGCCAAATGAGAAACCTGCTCAGCAAACCAGTGTCCAGACGGGCTGTTATCATTTGTTGCTAAGCCTTATAGCCCATACTTATAGCCCATACTTATAGCGTACGCATGGATAGATGTGTGGAAACTTTCAATTGATCATCTCGACAAGACCTGCGTTCAGCAGTTTCTGCTGACTGGAGTTGAATTATGAGAGGGGTAGTCAGCGGTGGCAGTCGGAGCCAGCGTGTCAGCAGGCTGAGAGCAGAGCTGCACATGAGAACAGGCCCGGCAGGAATCTAATCTTCAGCTTCCACATCTGTTTCCTCCTTTTCACTGTATATCAATTCAATAGGACATCATTCAGATCCTACTGAATGCATTGTTTTGCACTTGTGCTTCACTCGGAGGTCCTTGTAGAGATATGTCAAGGTATTTCCGAATTTGTTTAAGAGTGCGGAGTAGTCGAAATATGTGGACGAGGGGGGGGACAACCATGATACACTGTTAAAACAAGTGCTGCTGTATTCAACCCTCTGGTACGCGTACGGCACCCTTAATGGTTCAATGTAGAACCATTTAACATGGTTCGTTAAATACAACCTCTGTTTTTACTGTTTAATGTTCTGGAAACTTATTGGATAGCATAGTATGTGTAAGTGTTATCAAAGAGATAAAGATACAGAGACCGATTAGTTAGCATACTGATAAGCTAGCTAATGTTGACGTAGGTTCTCAGCAATCCAGGTCATGGTAATGCTAAGCACTGTGTCTTAGGCAACTGGACGTATTTCAGTTTTTTGAAGACGTTTCACCTCTCATCCAAGAGGCTTCTTCAGTTCTAACTCACTAGAGGGGAAATGTAGGCTTTAAACTCTGCGTGGGACTGTCCTTACTAGTCCTTAGCTAGCTAATGTCCATATCTTGTGTTTAAAAAGCTAATGCTAAAGAAACAGAGACATTTCTTAATAAAAAACAGAGTGAAGAACTTGAGCTTGTTAAAAGTGGATCACCGCAGATAGGCTAAAGTTTAGAAAAGCTAGTAAAAAGCTAAATTATCATCAGACGATAGCCTTCCGATATTACACTTTGGTTAACGTGTTTTGCTTGTGTGCTGATCACATGGACTAACCAGGATTAGCCCCCTTAGCTGCATGATGTTATTCTTCCTTTGAATGTAATTCCATTCACATTCAACACATGGTCACATCCAGAGGTGTTCCTAATCTCACACTTGGCTCCCCCCACTGAGGTTGCAGCCCCCTCTGCGCTCACCTGCCCCCCCGCCCCCGCCTAGGCTGTTTCCACTTCTTATTAATTAAAGGTCTAAAAGCATAATTGAATGTTGGTTCATGGATCCTAATCCGCATCCTGCGTGTGATTATGTATGCTGAGCTGCTGTCTTCTTTTCTGTCAAGGGGTTTCGGCAAACAAGCTTGTAAACATTAATGCCTCGCTACTTGGTATTAGCGTCCATTAGAGCCCGTGTGCCTCCCTCCTGTGTGGCTTTGAGGCGTCACATGTTTGACTGTAGTTAAATGAATTGTTGGTTTTAACCCTCCCTGTTCATGCTCCGTGTGCAAGTCAACCCATCCCCGGCTGCTTGTTTTAAATATTGCTCGCGTGATGCCTGTGCCGATTTGTGTTTAGTTTGTTTATTTAAATCAGCGATTGAGAATGTATTTGAGATGTCGCAAGGGCAGAGAGTTTCTCAGGAGGAGGAAATTGCCAATTGACATGTTATTAATACGCCCTAGTAGCTCTTTCAATCTCTGTGCTCATGAACAAGCATCTATCAAGCCTAGAGAACCTAAGCCTCCCCGATGTGATATTCATGTACAGCATACTGAGAAATGAGCAGGACTTTTGACATGGTTGCACAACTTTAACCTCTTAATAAGCTTTATACAAATATTCTATTACTTCCATTGAAAGTAGCAGATTTCAGCTCTTAAAGGAGAAACATTATGCTCAAATTTGATCTTCACGATTTTAGTTTGGGTTACTACTAGAGTATTATTACATGCTTTAATGCCCAGTCAGTTTTCTCATACCGTTCAGTCCGGTTGCTGGGCTTAAAGAATGTCAAAGTGCAACATGATGAGTTAATAAAGGTGGGACTACTGTCGTCGTGTTTCAAGGAACTTCCTAAGTGGTTTTTTCTGTGCGAGAGAGGAGCTGCTGTTGGCGCAGACTTTGGCCCTTTTAACTTTAAGGACCTTCTACATTTACAAGAGAACCTGCATCACACACAAGGAAAGGAAAACCCGCCAAAAAAAAAAAATGGGTCTTCTTCAAGGCGAGCTTGTCACAGTCTTCAGCATGTCCTCTGTCATCACAAACTGTCACTGAATATTGCTGTTCTGTCATCACACACTGTCACAGCAGGAGGTTTCAGCCCCTCAGCTGAGGTGAATGAGGAGCCATGCTGTCCTCATGTCACACAGACGATAAAACTTTGATAAAGCTTGACTGAAAGTAGCCGACATACGTACGAGATCACCAGGGCCAATATATTCCCTTGGGTTTATTGATAACGATCCATGTTGCGCAGTCTCCTCCTGGTTTGTCGAGATAACTGCTGTATTTTCTTCACTGGGGATGAAACCAGCGGCAGGTCGGCGCGGTGTGGCTAGCTTTGTCAGATTAGATAACGATGTAATTTCCTCTGTACTTTTCATCCATCAGCACCTCGGAGCGAGGGCCTGGTGATTGACAATTGAAGTGCAGGGTTGTGTCACTGCTGCATTCAGAAAGTACTCAAGGAGATGGACAACAATGAACGGAGAACAGGTCTCATCTCACTTTGAGCTAGTGCAGAAGATGAGGCCACAGGTGTAAATTGACCTTTTTTTATTTTTAGCCTGTGTGGGTTCTGTTTTATGGTTAATTTTCATTCTCAGTGTGGTTTGTGGTTCACCACAAGGCACGTTTCCGACCTGCAGGGTCATCACACGTTGTAAACCAAACCCCTGCTCATGCAGCTCCACAGCTTTAAAGGATAATACTAGTTTATTTCCACCAAGGCGTAGTTCCCATAAATGTGGCTATTCTTGCTCTATGGGTCTTTTTGCACTCTCCACATCCATTGTAGAGATTCAGGGAGACAAGGACACTGGAAATGAGCAATATTTCTGACTGCGTAGGTGTCTGACTGTCTTTTTTTATTCACTTTGAAGTCATGTACAGTTACAAATAGTCTCTCCTTGTGTTTTGTCTCATCCCCTCCTGTCCTGATTTTATCAATGCAGAAGCAAAACTCCTTTGACATTCTGTTTCTTTGATACCGTCATCTGAGACACCTTCTATTTAAATGCATCAAAACTGTGTTTTGTCTATTTCTAATATAGATCATTGCGGCTCAGAAAGTAAACTATATTTATTATGTTTCGTCGTTTGTAAAGACTGGTCCGGCCCTGAGACTCAGGGGCCTTAGTGCTCTTTGAGAGAAAGTGAAGGTATCCTTGTGTACTGTATGTATATTGTAATCATAGGTCTCTCCTTGGGGTTTTCTGGCATGATGTGTGTCTATAACAAGAAGAATGCTCTTTGGCCCTACTAGCTGCATGGCTCTTGGGGTGATAGCCTTGGTTTGTCTGTTGGTCAGTCAACCATTTTCCTTCAGACTGAAATATCTCAACTATTGGATGGCTCGCCATGACATTTGGGACAGACATCTATGGTCCCTACTGCGCTAGTGCGCTTAATTGCAGCCTTATAGAGCCAGCAGTCTAGACTTTCTGTAGACGCATCTCGTTTTTAGTCTTCAGCGGTGGATGTCATTGCCAAATTTTTAAGCTTCCTTAAGAGCAGCTTGAATGTCATGTAGCCAACCTCTGTGGTAGGATTCAGTCAATGAAAAAAAAGTGTTTTCATCTCATTTGTAGGCAAAACAAAAAAAAACTATTTTCGGTATGATCATCCAGTGAATCTGAGACAGTTGTTACACAAGCCATGGCTTTGATCTGTTGTGTCAGTGTTGTACATCAGAGTGAAAATGCAAATAGAGATAATCATGGATGGATTCTGTTGATGTTTATGTAGTATCAAACCGTGGAGACAGCAGGAGAACTCATGGTTCTTACTCCAGCGGGAGCTCAACATGTCTGAATCCTTCAAACCTTTAGCTGCTGACTGTTTTGCTCCGATCAAATGTGAGTTTCAGACAATTTTCTTGGACTAGGAGGGAGTGTAGATCACACGCGACCTCTAAATAGGATTCTTTTGGAGCAAACCGTTGCAGAATAGCTAACATCCGAGATGCACTCCCGCACAAACCAGTCCTGTCCGCTGTGGCATGGAACTGACAAATATCTGTCGAGCCAAGGTATGTCCAGCTGTTGCGTCTCCTCAGAGTTAAGCCGTTGAGTAGACGTTCTCATCGGGGGGTCAGGAGTCCAGCAAAGGTTACTTTGAAGACTCCTAGGGGGGCAGAAGAAAAATAAAGTTGTTAATTTTGTTTGTCTATTCTTGTTATCACGATGATGGAAGTACTTTTGGGCTCACTTTGTGTAGACAGACCCAACCTAGAGGAAAGTCAGTGGCCAGTGTACAAAGGCAAACTTAAAACCATCTTCATCCCATCAGTGTTCAGGTAGGCCCGTGCTGCGGACCGCTGGCAGAGCTTTCATACAGTCAGAGCAGTCCGTCTCCATCGGTATTGATGAGTGAAAGAGGCCCAGAGAATAAAAGGCCAAGTCTTCTAATCTCATCTCATCCCAGCTGCCCTGTCACTGCTTGACAACTAGGTTAAGATAATGCTGATGGATCCTCTTCCCTGGCTCATGACTGTGCAAATGTGAGCAGGGTGACTGCACAGGCCACACAAACTGGTGGCGTTACATCGAGTTACACGTCGAGGCTAGTTTTATTTGTTCCCTCTGTAATTTTCAACTAAATCAACATATCTGTCTACTCTACAAGCCCCTTTTTGATGATCGCACTCGACACGTGACAAGCTTGTGGAGCTGTACTAAAGAGCAATATTTTCCCCCTTCTTTGGACATTTGTGCTAATTTCCAGGAAAAACCCATCAGCACACGACCATATGCCCGTAACAGGGTGAGATCATTGTTTGCACATTAGCATGATTTATCATATATTAATGAAAGCACAAACATGCTAATCTGCAACAGCAGGTGATACAGAATCCAAATTGTGCATCGTGTTCTGAGCGTGATTTTCAGGCACATGCTGAGCTTAAATAAGAATCAGTGTTTTCTAAAATTAGCCGGTCCGATCTTGTGTTTTTTGCTTTTTTTTGCACTCTTTTGTTATATGCCTGGATCAGATAGATGTAATACGCCTTGAAAAACAGGAAGGAAAATGTATTAGAGTTGACCAAATGTGTCATCTGTATGCAGGATCAATAGAGTTAATTGTTTTTCCCAGTGCAGCTCATGACTGTGTGCCTTTCTCATGTCTATTTTAAGTCCCTTTGGTTTCTCTGAAGCAGTGACTTTCTGGAGCTCTGGTGCTTGCCAGAAAAGTAAATTGTGCCTTGTGATGCCATAGTTGAGCTAAATGGATCCATGTGGATTCAACGCGCAGCAGTGTGTGGGCGAAAAGTGCGGGAAAGTGCAGCGAGGTGCTCTCAGAGTTTGCTGTACTCCACCACCCTCCCACCAGCCGAACAAGCCCAGGCTGCCTGGAAAGTCTCCTCCTGGGGAACATGTGGGATTAATTTAGACCTCCAGCCTCTCCCTCCTTGGGTGTCTCCACCCTTTTTCCCCTCATGTTGTTTTGCCAGAGAGAGACCATGACTGGTAATAAGTAGAAACAGAGCTCTATTTCTTAACACCCCCGGCTGGAGTGGCTTTCTGAGAGATCAAGGAGTCTGTGTAGCAAGGCTGAGGCTCCCAGTGTTTACAAGAGCGAAGCGGTGTCCATCTCTGCGACACAGAGGAAGACAGGCAGATGGACTCTGTGATTATAAGGGCAGGTCTTCCGCATCTTTGCCACTTTTTGAAGGGAGCGGTTGTACAAGTCTGCAGAGATGAGTGGGCACAGCGAACAAAGCCACGGACCATTCGTCTGTGTAGTGAACCACCAAACCACTGCAGACCGATGGAGATATCAACGTTTAAGACTTGAAGCCACCATGTGCCGGATATTCACGTGGTTTTAAAAAGTATTCTTAAGACAATAGTTTATAGTGGGAAAATGTAAAAATGTATATGAAATTGCAGTCAATGTGATGTGCATTGATGTCAGCTGAAATGTCTTATTGATACCAACACTGGGGGCGCCAAAGTCTGAAATTCTTACATTCGTTGTCACTTTAAAGTGGCTATAATTGATATCTATATAAAAACAATGGATGGTAGGCCTCCATGATGTGACTGTTCTGGTCACACGTGCACCGAAAAATCTGTCAAGTGCGACTAAACATTTCAGCAGTCACACACACGATGGAAAAACAAAACCAGAGCTAAAAGGAGAGTGAATATTGAATTTACATTCCCTAGAGGGTCAGAAACATGACTCCAAATGAATGATAATGTTGCTCTGTACCTGGTAAATGTGAAAACATGCATTCATTTGCTTAAGTTTACAATATCAACGTTCTCTTTAAACTCTGGCAGCAGGCTTAAGTTATTAATGTCAAAATGCAGCCGGTCAAGACAAACGATAACCCTGCAGGTTCAACTTCGCCTTCTCTGTCCTCTGCCACCTTGATTTGCTTATTTACCTCCAATTTGTGTTTAAGCTTTTCATGCTCCGTCTGCATCAATAGAAGTTCTTTCTGTTGCCCGGAAGTTAACCCGTGCGTCGGGGAAGGAAATGCCTTAGCCGCTGGAGGAGGCAGCTCCGGATCCGCTGTCAAAACCCCTGATTCGACTAGTTTATTGCCCACAGCCTCTGAATAATGTTCAGCCAATTTAAGGAACGGCTCTTTCGTGCATTAATCCAAAGCCTCGCAGAAATAAACACTTCACTTCAGCCAATTCAACAAACACACTTCGCACTATCAAGCAACACAGGCGATGATATGTCCATGTTATGTTCACAACAGCAAAACAAAAGCGGTTATTACAGGTTTAAGCTGCCGTGATTAACATTGTGTCCAAACAAAAATGTGTGTGTAAGGGCTCGTCTGTAGTGACGAGCCCACAGAGAATTCCTAGCAAAGGCTTATATTCATAAGGTGTTCAAAACTGGGATTGAATGCTGATGTTGCTCTGCGCCTGCTAAAGATAAGGTTAATGCAGGTTTAAATGAATTCTACCGCTCTCATCACATCAATAAACACTGATGTGAAATACAGCAGTGTCATTGGAGCTGTTGTCTTCACTGTTATAAAATCATATAAAATATATTCCGAAGCCTAACACTCCAGGCTTGCTGTTGTGATACATCCGTTTGATGGAGGTGACTTTCTATAAATAAAAGTGTTCACTTTCATCTTTTGAAGCCATGGATCCAGGGGCTCTAGGCAGGTTTCTCCTCTGTTAGACATTTGGCCAGTCACTTTGTAGTTCACTGCAGAGGCTACCTTATACTGTCATGTCAGTCGTACCCTGTTATTTCACACCTCTCGGGACGGTAGGCGTCAGATTTATATTAATAGTTGTGAGAGCTTCACCCGCCAAATGTCATGTACTTGTAGATAGAAAACTCCTTCTTTATTTTGCTGTGACATTCAGGGAATTGTTTCTGTTCCAGCTTTTCACTCTCAGAAGCTGTTTTCTAATGGAAGGACAGACGAACCCGGTTTTATACATTATGTAGGTCAGCATGTTGTGCATTAGCTGCTGTTTTGTATTCAACTCAAGCTTTTATCCACCCTCCATCATTGCTCTCATATTTGGAACTGTAATGGAACTCTGCTGACACCAAAACACACATATAGATAGATAGATAGATAGATAGATAGATAGATAGATAGATAGATAGATAGATAGATAGATAGATAGATATAGATATAAAAAAAAGGCATGTGCGTTGTTGTTTTTTGTGCTGGACCAAACAGGTTGGATTGTCTACTCAGCCCACTGCCAACACGTTACAGTCAGAATACAGAGGCAGAAAGTAAAACCCCAGTAAAGCTTCAGGTGGGCCACCGTACTCCAACCAGTTACTGTGTAATCCTTATGTCAAATATCTGTTTAATAGAATGGCATCGTGCTTGACAGAGAGGATATTTTGAAATTGTATTAAATTCACAATGGACAAATGTATTCAGCCTGCAGGTCTTTACCATTCTCTGTGGATTCCAGGTCCAGTTCCACACCTAATCTGAAGTGTCTGAGTGTGTCATGGAGAGAACATCTCACAGTTTGAATCTTGAAGCTTCTGACAGGTGTTTGAGGTTCCAGGTCATCCAGAATTAATGCTTGAAGTGAGTCATCCCTTGGATTGTTTTATGTAGCTATTGCAAGACAGTAAAAGACACCCTTCTGTGCTATTTTAGTACACAGTTTGACAGGCAATACAAAAAAATATGTAGTGAATTAATGCTCCTGGTGGTGTGGAAGGAAGTTGTTGACCACATCTGCGACAGAGGCTGTACTCTGCCGGAGAGAAGCCAGCCAGCGCTGTGGATTTCCTCCACTGCACTGTTTTCTTTGGCTCAGCAGTGTGTGAAATTCTGCAGAAAAGCCTTCAGTTTTTGACTGTTATCCATATCCAGCTGATTAAGTCATAGGTCTGACTGAATAACAGGGACAGGAAGTATGGCTTTGGATCTCTAAGCAGAGAATTCTTCACTTCTCCCTTGTACTTCTTCGGAGGATGATTGTCAGCGACATACGAACAGAAGTTTACTCCCATAACTGAACCGATAGCAGAACTGTTCCGTGGCTGTTCCCTTTTTTCCCATGTGATATTGGTCTGCCAAGTACATTATTCTGGTGAGCTGGATGGTTTTGTTATGTGACAGTGTAATTTTTTTTGCCCTTCAATATACTTTCCGTCCACAGTGAGGAAGTTCTCTGTTTGCTCTACCTCTTGTCTTGAAGGAACTGACCATTCGTTAAATCCATCCCCTTAACTTAATTTCTGTTTTGCCTGGGACATATACGATGCTTTAACGTTTCTTTTAGAGCAACATGTAGCCATCAAATTCATACTTCATAACCCCTTTACAGGATTTTCTTTTTAAAACGTGTCCGCTTGAAACATTGGCCCACAAAGTCAGCCGCAGATGGCGTTTTCAACTAACTTGTGGAGCTGACATTAGCTTGGTTTGCTAGCTAGTTTAAGCTTATTAAAACTCCCAGGACAGTTGTCGTTTCAGCCATTAAAAAAAAAGAAAGAAAATAAGACAATGGCCGGCTAGAAATGAGAAGGCTGCTCTTGTCCTCTCCTGTCTGAAACCAAAAACCTATTGTTTGAATGGTAAATCTGTCGCCATTATCATTGTAAACGGCCTTTTTGCAGAGATAGGGAAGCTTGACAGGCGTAGCAGTGTATCTTAGGGGGGATGGGGCTTAGTGAACATTGTATTAGACAGGCTGGATGTTTTAGTAAGGCAGTGTGCCATGTGGCTGTGCAGCCTTAAGTGCTTTGGGTCCTCTATTACTTGGAGGAACCTCATCCTGCCTTATCTGCTCCGGGGTGAGGATGTTTTCTGTTTGTTTTGCCTCTTGTCTCTTGGGAAGTAAATGAAAATGTCCGTCCTGAGAGGTGGGCTTGATTGTCTTGCAGCTTGGGCTGCAGATGGAACCACAGTGCCTGACCTTTTGCCTTTTGCAAGGTCTGAGCTTGCATCGACAAAACAGTCGATGCAAGCTCAGACCTCACTCACTGGCTGTGGCGCGAGGCAAAACTGTGCTCTGGCCGAAGTGCAAAATACTAAAAGACCTGAAGCCAAATGAGTTTACTCCAAATTTGGATCTTAGTTGGAATTTTATCCAACCTGCACACATGCAGTGATCTAATTCAGCGACCTCGCTGCGCCCACTTAGTTCAGCAGGCTAAAACCATTTGATCAGAACTGATGCGAACAGCAGACTTTGTTGTCCTCAAAGTCTGTCGCACAGCACCCCACCCCCCATCACTGCTGCCACCATGCATTCTCTGCAGTGTGAATAATTGCTAAAGTCCTGATTAAACTGCCCAGGAACTATTAGCTAGCCAGCCATATCCAGCTGATCCCTCAAATTGTTTTAATGCTGCTCCCTGTTGACATCACCGCCACCCAATGCATCAGTCACCAAGTGTAGGAGCACACCTACTGCCCCTAAGGTTTAATACATCATAACTCAAAATCACTCTTCAGTATTAGCTGATGCTGGGGTTTGACAGATCAATGGCGGGGGGAACACGTCTTTCTACTCGGGGTGCCAGCCCTTCAAGCTGCGCGTTGTGTGATGTACAGCGTCTGTGAATGTGCAGCAACAGCCTAATTTACCAGACAGCCCCAAGTAGGTCGTGTTGAAGTTCCAGTCAAATATTTACTCAGCTCAGTTTCTCAAGACCTCTCCCCTTCCCTCGCTCTGACACAAACTCCACTCCAGTTCCTCTCTGCCCACAGAAGTTTAATAATGCAGCAGTTATAATGTACCTCTTTGCATTATTCCCACGGGCGCGCTGGCTTTTAGCATCGCTGAATATCGGGTAGGATAACCTGTGAATCTCAATTAGTTTGGTTTTATCGATCTTTACACGAGGCCCTGCGCGGCTGTGTACTCGGTGCCCTCCTTAATTCATTTTACATTCTGATCCTGCTCGGTGAAGATGACGGCCAGAGTCAGTTCACGTTGTCCTCGCAGCCGTGCCGACCTCTCTGGTAGTTAAAATCTGCACGTTGTTTAAGGAGGCTGCAGTTGTGTGGCATTCCCAGTGACAAGTCCTTTACAAACACCTGCGATGACTATACTCATATCTGTCACCCCGGGGGCAAGATTCCATGACTGAGTCTCAGCGTTCAGTTTGTAACGACCTAAGATGTCTGAGGAGATGCATCTCGTCTTCTCACTGTGGCAGGTTAATGCTCCCCTGATACGTGCCTGTGGGTTTAGCCTGCCTTGCGAAATATATCTTGCTCCGTGTTAATGAAATCAGAGCTTATCTGCAACGGGCCCTGGCGTCCCTCGTTCCTAAGCATATTTCTTCCTTCACTAATGCGCCGGGTGCTGCAAATTGAGAAGTTCCCCCCTGAGAGTACGTGCAGAATGTTATCAGCGAGTCTTAGGTCTTCCCTGGAGACTTCCATCACATCTTAACTTTTGGGAAGTTTTTCTTTCCTGATTTGAGAATTTTAGTTTGTCAGATGTACTTCTTGGTCAACTCAGAAAGTGTTATTGTAAACAGTCCTTTAGCATTTGTATCTATTTCTTGCACATTTCTGAACATTTTATTAAAAGTCTGAACATTTTATTAAAAGTAAAATACATTTTTCCAATGTGATGAAGCTTACTGTCTGCCAGTGTGTGCATTAAACAAGATGTATTCATTGCATTAGCCACGTTGTGCACATTAGAACTGACCTGGGTGTTTCAGGGATATTTTAGGAGTCTTGGCGCAGGAACTGGAGAGATGAGCCACCGGGGAGCTGCAACTCCCATCAACAGCATTGTGACGGATTGATTGAAAGCCCCAAATGAATAGTTTGCCGTAACTGGAGGAGGAGGAGCAGGAATCGCAGGGAAACTGCTGAGCAGTCAGAAAGTACACCTGGCTCTGGGAAGCACCAGCAGCACAAACAATTGGTCAGGATAGTGCAAAAGTAGCAACGGCACAGCTGTCTCGACCCCTGGGCTAAGTAAAGACCCAAAAGCCTGTACGACGCAAATGAAGCTCAAATGTCAAGTTTCAGCCTGAACCCTTGAAAGAAGTCAGCTCAGCTCTGTCAGTGATGGACAAGGAGTCGGTGATGTTGTGTCTGGAGAGGCTGACAAAAGGTCTGTCCCACAGCACCAAGTGACAGGGCCTGTGACAACAGCTGCCCAGGAAGCCTGCTTTCATGTGGCCCAAGCTGAGGTGTGGTGGCAGCTGGGGCGGGAGAGCTCTGGTACAGATATGCAGAGCTGAGGCTTAAAAGGAGAAAACTGCTAAACCAACATGCCTGCCCGCATCCTGGAGCATCCTGTAGATTCCTACAAAATGATATTTTCCAAACCATCACTAATGTAAATCAGAGCGTCTGTCTCACAATTTCAGGAGCCTGCCGTGATGTTAATCGTGTTGACTTTTAACAAATGTGTCTGTCGCTGCTGTCTGCAGTCTGTAAAATCTTAGTAATGCAACATTTGTTATGGTAAAAAGCAGAAAGAGACTTTTCACATGGGGGAAAAACAAGGTCCATACAGTGTACATAAAGATATCAATAGGCAGCTTTGTGTACGTACAGTAGATGAAATATTTGTTCAGTTTAAGCTCTGTATCAGAATGGAAACATTGACGCGCACAAATAGCTTTTTCCCCCTAAATGCATAACATATCACCAAGGATTTTATGTGTAGCTTAATTGTATTAATTGTGTGTAAGTGTAACTGTTTTCATGCGAGTACATTTAAAGCATTCAGCGCACTCATATAATTAGATTCCTGGCAGGAAGGAAACGCTTCTGAAGTGGCAGTTTCATCACATAACACCCGTGTGCTGTTAAATTAAAGGACAGGAATAGCAGCATATTTACTCATATTTGTACTATACCACGGAAAAACGGCACGTTGTAGTCAATTTTGTTGGATTGCTTCCCAGAGACTACAACTGTCCAATTTTCAACCAGGTACTGATACCAGCACTGTGTGCACATAGAGATCAGAAGAATATTGTGTCAGGCTGGAGTCTGCCATGTGAATCGGCGCAACTTTAGGCCAAATGGCAGCAGAGAGGCAGGTTGGTCCTGCTAATAGACTCTGCGGGTCATGCTCCGGGTCACGTCCTCTCATCAAGACTTCTACTTTGGCATGACCTCGCACCTTGTATACACCTACATTTACAAAAAGAAAAAAAACACGGTGCTTTGAAAAAGACTTTGATAGCATTGGAAAAAAAATGCCTCAACAGGATCTGTTGTTTCACATAGCCTGTGAACTTGTAAGCGCTTTTTTAGAACAACTGTGATTAGCAAGGACATTACGCAAGGCTGCAGGAAAAGTGTTGTATACTGTGACCCTCCACGCTTCTTTGCGTTTCATTAGTATAATCACTGTATAATCACCTCTCCATGCCTGGCGGGGTCAAACTTCAATGTGACTTAGCCTGTGGGGTTTACAGGAGCAGTCGGACATGTGATGCTGTCTGCCTCTATAGCAGAGTTGGGTTTTGCAGCGGTGTTTGCAGACATGCGACTCCACCCTCAGAGCGGTGTCGACTAGGAGGGAAGGCTGCTGGTGCTGCCAACACATTTTGCAAGCGCTGTCGAGGTGATGCCTCATGGTGTGCTTAATGAAGCACATGCAGAGCAAGCAGGGGTATTGATCCTCCCTCTCATGGCTTATGCATGAAGCTGGAGCTAATTATTTTCTGATATAATCTGAGACTATACATCGGAGAAAGTTCATGAAGGACTGAATCTTTTTTTGCCCTGGGTTCATGTCAGTAGCGCACACTGTTATGGTAAAGTTGATATTCTGCGGTTTAATTAACATTTTGTGAGGTAATAGTGGAAGCAGAAGTCCGGCCAAAGCTATATTTTTGTATTAATAAGAAATGACTACCTGTGACATGAACGGTGTCACTCTTAGTGAAGAACCCACAGGAATTAGCCACCCACTTCTACTGTTCCCTTTAGCTCTATGGCACATTTTAAGACCTTTCAGCTCATTGTTTTGGTTGTACAAGCCACCACTTCACGGTTCAGTCTGATCACTCTTATCCATCTTGTTTCCAGCATTTACAAGCAGCTGTTACCAGCAAAAAGCTATTCTGAGAGTCCCACTATGTACACTACCTGCCCAGCACCAAAGAACACAAAGTTAGTTACTAGCTGTTGTACAAAGTGGAGCATTTGCAAGAGTTGGTAAGGAGAATGACACAACTCCCAACGAATGTTGATACTGCTCAAGTTTTGCTGGATGTGTAACTAACAACTGTTTCCTGACAAGTAAGTCATACTAATGCTGGGATGTAACTAAGTACATTTACTCAGGTACTGGTATCGAAGTACTTGTGCTTTAATTAAGTATTTCTATTTTAAGCTACTTTCTATTTTTAGAGGCAAAATATTGTACTTTTTACATCACTACATTTACCTGATTGCCAGATTGTTTTATTAGAAGTTACTTTTCAGATTACAAGTTTCCATACCCTTCAACCAAATGTGGTAATTTTGAGTGTCCTCAATGGGTTTTTAAAATTGTCTCTGAGAAAATTACTTTTTAGAGATGCATGGTTCTCTAGGTGCATTCAGTTTGAACTGGGAAGGAGGAATGTCCGAGTTCCATGTTGGCAGATTCAACTGGAATGTCCCTTGAAGTTGTATTTCTAACTCGGAAAGTTGGGCACACCTTACCAACCCTGACCTTAAAAATGAGATGTCTGTTCTGCTCATCAGTGGCTGTGAAAGCTTTAGTTCTACTGTTTATCGGCACTTCGATCTTATCTGTGCCTCAGTCTTAAACACAGCACTGTCCAACTTCTATATCTGGACGTGTTGCGCCGATGTTTATATGCACAAAATAATGTCATGTGTAATGCGCTGTTATCAACTGGTATCGCTTACAATGGCTAACATGACCGGAACTGGTTTTCTGACTTGTTGAAATTGAATGCAGTCAACTCTCATTTGTAACTTCCGAGGTAAAATGAACACACCATCACAGGACAGTGACACTACAGACATATTATGATCTGAGAGAAAGTGATGTATTGCTGTAGATTTAATAGCCAACAGTCTATAAAGTAGTTAAAAAGAGCTCAGCCTTAAACATTAACAGCAGTAAAATGAAACCTATACATAATACATGAATTGCTTTTACTTTGTAAGGTTTTTAATGCAGGACTTATTTAGTATTTTCCCAGTGTGGTACTAATTACTATCACTGATCATATTCAACCACAGAGCTGAAAACATTTCAGTGGTGTGTTTACAGCTTGTTGCGCTGCTGGCCAGAAAATCAATTTAACTCGGATTTTAAGATGATGCAGTTATTAACAAAAACAATGAAACATCAAAGACGCAGAGAGTCTTTGAGAAACTGCATTGATCCTCTGCGCATATACAACTCTGATTGGCTTTGCAAACATCATAAGAGACTGCAGCGAATGGTATCAGTGCTTCATCACCTGCTGTAACTGACATTTTGTTGGTAGTTTAGTAAGGGGATGAGATTAGTCTGATGCAAAGAGGTGCAGTTAAACATTTGTCCGGCACATTCCCTACAGCCAAGAGGCGCCACTTCACCCCTCCGTGTCAGGCAGTGGCTCACATCGAAGGTTTTCTGTCACAGGCTCGTCAATCTGTAACCGGCGTTTGGTCACTTTTGGCACTCGTCATCTGTCAAACACTGTAACAGCGTGTGACATGTGTCCTCAGCTGCTCCCGTGCCTCCAGGAGAAGAGCAAAAGTAAAGTCTGAGTATGGACGTGCGACAAAAATGTCTGTTTTTTAGTCAGAGGCTGTAACATCAATGCAGTAAACCAGCTTAGAGACAGAGCTGCTGTTGTCCTTATCTGCCCTGCATACAAACCCTTAATGCATGATAAGTGTGTTTACCGCTCAATCATGAGCAGTGTGTGTTACTGCTTTACATTCAGTGTTTGTATCAGAGCCCAGAGAGCCAGCGACAAGGGCTGCCATTCAAGCACTTCACTGTGCTCATTTACAATCTGCTCTCCACATTGCCAGGCTAAGTGGTGACTGAGTGAGGCCTATTTTTAACTTCCCTCCTGTAACTGGAGCACAGCGCTCTCTTGAAATGGGTAATAGGGCTAAAAGGCAGGTAGTTGTCAATCAGCAACTATGGAATAATATTTGTTGTCATGTTCCATCTCCTTTTTCCTCTTCTCCTTTTTGTTTTCTAGAAAAGTGGCTCAGTTTTTTTTGTTTGTTATTTTTTGTATTTAAAACAACAGAGTGGCAGTCCTGCGATCTTCACTTTACTATAAATGTTGCTTCTGGGGGCATTTAATGGTTTAACTTTGCTTTGAGTCCCAGGGATCTCAGTAGCTCATTGGGCTCACTGAGCTGGCCGCCTGCCAGCCCTTATCTTCAAACCATATCCAGAGGACATTTTTATCACTCTTCCATGTGTACAAACCCAAGTGCCTGACACGGCCCGGTCAGTTTACTGAGCAAACAGCTCTGATAAACTTTTTTTTTATCTTCCTCCACTTGAACATTTCAGCCAACTACATCATGAGGTGTATGAAAAGTGCAAGCGTTCATAAATCTCGGGACTTTTTTGAGGCGTTTACTTCTTGGAGACATCACCAGCGGTAATATTCTGTATTCACAGAGTTCTTCCTTGCATAAGGTCTAAGCACCTGGTGATCATCAGTCGACTTGTAATGCCTGGCTGTGGCTGTGACCTGTCTCCACTGGGTATGAATGGAACAGATGGGCCTGGGGCTTAAGTAGGGAACTGACTCTGCTGATGACACCTGTGCATCATGGAGTGTTTTTCGTGCTCCTGGTCCACACACACACACACACACACACACACACACACACACACACACACACACACACACACACACACACACACACACACACACACACACACACACACACACACTGATCTCATAATGTAGGCTGAGGTCGGATCAGTCTCTGCCAGATGGGCATAATTAGTTGATGTGACTGTATGAAGTGCAAGTGCAACGCAAGTGTTTAAATGTCATCTCTGCATATTTATACAGGCACAGCAATGTGGTTATTCTTTTTATATACTAGTGTTCGCCCAGCACAATTCAACTTATACATGTTGGGTCTTAATATTAAAGGATGAGGCTGACATTATTCTAGATGTTTCTTATTTGCAGAAAAATCCAGTTAAAAAAATCAAAAATCAAATTTAATAATGCTTCAGGCCATTCCTCATTTTCTTTTTCAACTTCCTTACCCTGCGTGTGACTCAGCCCCAAGCCGATTGCTTCCACTAAAGATGTAAATCTTTGAAAATGGGCCGCAGTTATAAAGTGTGGTCTCATTCATCAAAGGCTCAGTAATTTGCCTTAACAGCCGGGCAGTGTCATTTTAGCAACTTCAGTACACATTTGCTGTGAGTGACAGACTCAAAATAAACTACTGTTCTCATGTGCATCATACAACCATGGGATATATATGGTAGTGCTCTCAGTCTTCAGTAGAAATTTTTAATATTCTAAATGAAAAGACGTGTTTGTCTCTGTTTCCTCACAGCACTGATGAAGGCCTTTGCTGCTCTTCTACTTTTGAACTGACTTCCTTTTAGAGAAAAAAAATACTTGCTGTATTCAGTTCTTACAACGAATGCTTAGATATCGGAAAAACCTCGAGCAGCTCGTAAGTCATCTTTGCTGAGTCATGGCGGAGTTTACTGAAAGTATCAGCATAGTATTGATTCTAGGATGCTTAGATGGTAGCTTGTCAAATAGAGGCCTTCCTGCATTAAAACGCTGTGACGCAGCACAGTTTGAATCAGTCTGAATAGTCCAGACTTCCTCATTAGCCTATAATGGAGATATATTCTCCTTTTACACCTGCTGAGTTTCGGAGGAAATGGAGTGTCTTAGCAGCACTCTGTTGCTCTGGTGCTGCCTGTCTGTCTGATGCCAGGGTCTAATGAAGCTTGCATTATGCCACAGCTGGCAGAGGCCCTGTCCCAACACCAGATACTGACTCAGGAGGATTAGGGCTCTGCTGGAGGCTCGTCTCTTTCTTCAGTCCACCATCCAGACTGTTGCACTTTTTATAGCTTACCAACGCCCAACACACACACAGCTGTCCATGTGCATGTATTACATTTATTTGAACTGTACAGCTATTATTAACGATGATTTTGGTATTTCAGCGCTCCATCAAATTAGCCTCACAAAATATCTTAAATCTTAATCTAAACCCAAGGTCCACTTACTAGCTTGAGTTAAGATTGTTAAAGGTCAAGAATTAACTTGAACACTGAGTGTGCACTAAGCAGTTTTGTGGAAGTATGATGTTTCAAAGATCCTAGGATAAAAACATAACTACTGTTATTCATTATTCAGTAAAATGGCTTTATTGTTTATTTTGCCAGCAGGCCAATGAAAAATGATTATGGGTCCTACTCCGCCCTGACTGGTTGCCTTTATCGCATTCTCCATGTTTAATTCAAATTGTTAAGTGTAGTGTGGTTATATCTGTTGTTCTTGCGGTTCTGAAACAGTGGCATATGAGCTTTAGTTTCTCTTTTAAACACACCGACCTCTTCGGCCTCCTTCCTGCTCCTCTGCTGCTGCTCCTCTCGGGGTAACTCATCCTCCAGAGCTGCCAGAGCGACAGAGACACTGCAGCTTCGACAGCCGAAGAGGTCAGCATGTTTACTGAGAAAACTACCCTTCACAATCACTATATCAGCTCCACTGCTACTAGCTGTTTGTTTTAAAAACCAACTGCAAGAAAAACACAGACACATTATCACCAGATCACCACTGAAAGTATAGTTAGTACAAACCAAAAAAAAGCAGTCACTGTCATTGTTTATTCCTCCAAAGGATTGTGTAGCTTTTATGTAAAGAGCACATATAGTCTGTAGTGTCTACAAATGGTATATGCCCCGTACAGTACGTCATGTTTGGCTTTGAGAGGCTCATCCAATGGAGCTCAGTGGGAGGCTTATGTCCTGCCTTGGAAGGACAACATACAGGATAACACACTGCTGATGCCCACACCCCCACACGCACCTGCTCCAAGTCATGCTTATACATTTACACAAACACAGACACACACACACACACACAGTTGGCAGTGGCTGGTTATCATGTATAAACTGAGTCTCCTGAAAAAAACAGCAGCAGCTGGAGAAACTGGACACTGCTTTGCAAAGCACGGTTGACCAGTAAAATGCAGCAGGTTGTTGAAACATTTTGTCCCATGCTGTATAGCAGCATGAATAAGATAATGTTACTCCAAAGCCAACACTTTCACTCCTGCGAGGCACCACAGCAGTTCAAATCTTCGATGTAGCACAGAGGAAATTAGGTTTGCTGAAGGGAGGGGAAGATAACAACTTACACAATATAAACAAACAGCAAGAGATTGACACTACAATTACAGCCTGTGTTTCCCCCTGTTGCAAAATAAAACCTTACAGCAGGCGTTTAGCTGAAATGATAACCTTTTTAGCTGCTCCCCAATAGATTTTATTTCCAAAGCTCCAGCTAACCTCATTTAGAATAATGATATTGAGGCCTGGTAATGTCAGATTGTAATGACTGTTGCCACTAAAACAGCTAATTGATTGCGAGCAGCAAAAGAGTCACTCTTTGCAAATTGGATGACTTTTAAATCACAGTTATTATTACCTTCTTGTTAATCTTCTGCTTTTCATTTAATAATGCATCGATTGACATTTGCTTTCATGAGCCTGGGGAATTATTGCTATAGCTAGTGTCACACCTGTGTGTGTGTGTGTGTGTCTCAGAGAAGCACGTCATCTGCCACCGTGCATAAAAGGCTTTTTTCCCATTCTTTTGTAAAGTCAACCTTCTCACCATGAAATTGTTGCAGTCGGTCATAACGAGTGTCAGCAGCCTTTAAACAGCTATGTCCCCTTGGTATGGGGTTGTGGTTGTTGTATTAGATTGACACTGCAGGGCAGAGGTGAGCTTCGAGGTGGATGTCAGAAGCAGAGTCAGCATCAAGAAGACATGCAACATGCTGTTTGCTTTGTGCTAAACTCCAAATATAGGCATTTTAAACACAGAGATGCTCTGTCATATCTCACGCTGTGGCACCTAACGGCTTGAATAGACTGAACAAACACACACAGAGGAGTTTACAAAACAAGCTGTTCTCCCACAATACAGGGGCAAGCCGAGGGCAAGGTGCTTAACTAAGGCTTCAGCATGTTTTTGGCTATGCAGCTGTGAGTGTGTATGAACTGTGACCTGTCACAGCTATAAAAAGGTGTGAAGTCATGGCAAGGTGACAGTGAATGCAAGGCCTAGTTTTTCCCTGACTAATCCCTGCAGGATGGGACGCCTGGCTCCACATAATCACAGCGCAGTGATTATGTCCCTATTACTGCCCATTGTATCAGCACATTCTGCTGCTTTATATAATATTATCTGCTGTTTGGTGGACGCTTTTATGCAAATCACATTTCTGGAGCCACCCATACCAAATATGTAGGCACTCTCCTGGTGCTGTAATGCACTGCTTTTATCCAAAGTGCTCTCATCAGAGGGCATACATATTTAGTGTGGTTGGCTTTAGGATAATGGAAACACTATCATTGGCAGCATGAAAGCAGTGCAAGATAAACCCACCTAAAGTTAGTTGATGACATTTCTACCGGATTCACTTCAGTCCAGTTTTACCTTGTTGCCAGGCCCAAGAATGGCATAGACTACCAGCCTTTAATTTAGCACTACCTGACTGCATTGAGTGTGTGTGCACTACCCATTATACTGAAGAGGAACTTGGGCCTGTTGCAGCAGCTGTTGAATCTTGGCTTAATTATAATGTGGTTTACTAAGTGTGGATTTACTCGTCAGTAAATCTATATGGGTTGCACCACACAAACTACTTCTAAGAGATTGTTACAGAATGATTACACTTGTCAACTGCCAGATTTAACTTTGAATAGCTATTTGAAACAACTGACAAAACCTGCTTGGTAATATCTAATTTGAGGATCTAAGTTTATATCCAACATGAAGTCATCCCATCAGTTTGTGGACTACTGTTCGGCATTGCCATCTTGGGTTTTTTTTAAACCAAAAGGTACCATATTCTAAAGAGAGGGTGAAGCTGGGGAGGATATCCTGATTGGATCAGACTGAGACCCCAAGGACAAGCCCCTGGTAGCAACTTGTCAGTCATAAGGTAGCGACGCCCTAAAACATACCCTGCTGTATCATCTGTTTACACTAAGTTGGTCCATATTTTGGAAATATGAACATCATGCTGCGTCGAAGAAGACTTGAAACTAATGATTGAGCCCATAAACTCATTAGGAAACTGTTTACTGAGGTATTAAATCAAGTTAGAAGTCTCCATTTAAGTGGTCTTTCGGCTTCTACTGTATGTAGGACGTAATGGTACTAAAGGCTTGTAGCTGTGTTTCACTCAAGTACACAAGAGTATCTTGTAATGTGTCATCTGCATCTGATTAATTTTAGGATCGCTGAAATGTTGAACTGAGTCACACATCCGACATCAATCGATATTTTCTACTGTAGCCGCTGTTGAAAATGATATCATGAACACAACCCAATCAAACAAAGCAGGGTCCTTGAACAAGCTCTGGGCCACAGTGTAATTAAACACATTCAGAGCATCTTATAGTGGTGTAGTCAGAAAAGGGCTTTACGGTACACAGACAACTAAATGTGCATTGATTACACATTGTTAAATGGCACTTTAGCAGTCTGACTCAAACAGGACAAGCTCTTACATTTGGTGGCTATGAATATTTCACAGCCTTCAATGGAAAAATCTTTTTGTCTCTGTTCTGCATAAATGCAACAAGACCTCTGTTAGACTGGGAGATGGCTGTGATGATGGGACTGCTGTGAATTGTGTATTTAAATATACTACAAGGAGCTTTAAACTGGTTATGAAACAGTCTTAATTTAACACAGATGCCTCTAATATGACCTATATCAGAAAAGAAAACTGGATATTTCTATATGGCATAGCACATACTGCTTTTGTCCACAGGGGTTCCTTGTAGCTGCTTTTAAAAAAAAGAAGAGTTTATAGTCACAGCTTGAGGGGACCCTTTAATGTTAGATTGGTAGTAGGAGATCCAAATCCTGGCATGTTGTTCCCTCCACCAACTCTGAAAAAGTAATTTGCTTTGCTTCGTTAGTCGAGGACAGGATGGTGTCACTGCTGGCGGGAGATTGATGGCCGTGGAAGATGGCGTCCAATAAGTTCCATAAATCACACCTAAATAATGTTAGAGGAAACTAGTGGCTGCTGATGCACTGATAAAGATAAATGTAGTGTTTCAGTGTAGTAGTTTACAAAGTTTTTTTCTAAAGTCACAGCCAAGCCTGACTTTTACCCCCCATTAGGGCTCATTTAACATAAGTTTAAAGGCTAAAAGCAGCTCATTTGCTATATAAGCAGCTGATGACTGATTTGAGATTGTGCATAGATGTCTCATAGCAGCATACATCTTAACACTTTTCAACCCTGCTGTGTTGGCAGTGTGGTACCAGCATTGAGGTTGTGGGACACTAAAATGTAACTTGGATGATTTTTTGGAGAAAAAGGTCACTGTGAGGCTGTTATATCACAAACAAATCTGCCTAACCTACTTTTCTAACAGTCAAATGTTTGTCCTTTTTGTATTAATTACTCAGAAATGGTGCTACTGGTTCTCACAGGCCCCAAGTTTCCTACTGTGGGTTGCTGTTTCTGTGGAAAATGTGTCTGATGATCGCTTTACTCCTCCAGTGAAAATGTCAGGACGCTCTCTGACCATAGAGCTATTCCACTGCAGAGGAGTGAGACATTTGAGGCGAAGTCCTACTCGTTTCAGCGTCTGACAAATGTTCCCCCAACCCCTGGCATTAAAGCGTGAGTGTGCAGGTAGGTGGAAAGAGAGGAGAGGGAGGATGGCAGCAGAGGAAGATGAGACAAGAGGCTCTGTGTGTTTTACTCGAGGCTGCGAGTAATCAGAGCGACTGCTTGTACCAGAGCTCGGCACTGTAGCCGTTCATTACCTGCAGCAATTGTTGTCAGCACTATGTTAATAGCTTATATTGATTCTCTTCGTCTTAACACTGCATTCATAAAAAAGTGAGAGAGGCAGAGAAAATCTCCCTCTTCTACTCGGCTGTTATTTTCTCACCAAGCAATTTTCTGCCTTTATTTAGGTAGTATTTGTTCGACACAATGCCTGTGTGCTGCAGCTGTGACCTCTGCGCTTTGCAGGACCGGGAGGCCATTAGATACTGCTTCTTCTGAGGACACCTCACAGCAATGGGCATAATTGTAATGATGATGTCTCTGGATCTGATGACCAATATGCTTCATTCAACCGCTGACACTCGGTAACCATCAACAGAAATGTCACAGATGTTTGATAACAATCAGCATATCCCTGATCGTGCTGATCAGTGAGGAGCAGGATGACCCTTGACCCCAGTGATGTGCATGTTCGAGGTGCTTGACCTCACTGTTACCACAGTCAGTTAAAGTGAAACTCTCGCCAAAAACCAACCGAGGCTTTATTTGCGATTGAATATGAGTCAAACCTTCGTGTAAAAGCATAATTACGACGAAAGACGTACTTTTAAGATTTACCGTAGTTGCGTTTTCGGGCACATTAATTTTGAACGGGAGTGCTAGGGGTAGAGATACGATGGCATCAAAATTGCTATTTTCAGAACAGTAAGAAGGCTCGACACAACATGACACTTTGCTCGTAGCATCACCAGGGTCTCTACTCATGAACACGAGCATTGAGAACATTGTTTGTGTACACAGAGTTTATGAAAAAGAAGGTCTTTGAACTACTAACGTTAGCTGCTGCATCTTCGGCGCGTCGCCGTCATGGCAGACAAAAAGTGTCGATCCCTGAGTGCGACCTGACAGGCACGCTTGAGGAGCAGTCCACCATTACTCTCCTGCCTGTCAGGTCGCACTTGTGTCGAGCCTTCTTAGTGTTTTAAGAATAACGATTTTGATGCCATCGTATCTCTGCCCCTAGCACTCCCGTTCAAAATTAACATGCCCGAAAAACGAAACTACGGTAAATCTTGCGTGCGTCTTTTATCGTAATTATACATTTACCTGAAGATTTGGCTCACATACATTCACAAATAAAGCCTTGGTTGCTTTTTGACGAGAGTTTCACTTTAAGTGTGTTCCCACTAAAAGATCCAAGAGGAGGTAAAGGGCAACACGCACCAGCCACACCATAAAGACAGAAGAGGGAGTCATGGTAGCATAGATTTGATAGATAGAGTAAATATGGATATCGTTGTTTCTGGAGCAATGACGTGCTGGTGTGGCAGATTACACAGAAAACATTAGGCACAGGTGCTCTGACTCCAGTGTTGCCAGGTGCACGAAGGATTTAGCCTTCTGTAAATAATTTAGCCCTCTGTATCTATGATGTGCAATAGTAATATTTACATGTCATAGTTGAATTTTCTGTACATTTTTTGATATGGATGGCGGTTCTTCTACGTTGTCTTAAGTTTGGTGGTAGGTAGGACATGTTTCTTGCTCAGGGTGCAAATATCTTTGCCCATTGACTCTTGTTCTAAGTTGTAGGTGCGTAGTTTGCTCCTTTTCAATACAAGAGGTGGGAATAACCAGGGAATAACCCATGTCACACCTCTGCTGTCACCTTATTAGAAAGCCACGTGTCGCTGGAATGGTCTTATTCAATTGAAGGAGGGGGGGCTATGTTTTTGACACATGGCTAATGTCAGTCTGAACATGGCCCTGTGGCTCAAGAGCCAACAATAGAACCTGGCTCCTCTGGTGCAAATGGGGCTGATGGCCCTGAGTTTTTAAAAAAGTTCTCCAAGCCAGGGCGTGATTAGCACATGTGTCTTTTTTCCTGCGCTCAAAGAGCAATCACTCAATTTGAAGACAAAGCTGAACCCTTCACCTCGAGCCTTGACGTCGCTCTGGTCATAATTGTCAGTTAAACATCTACGACGGCATACAAACGGCTGTGTGTAAAGTTGTAGTACTGGCGGTGGGACCTCCCACCCATGCCGTCCCAGTAGCCTCTCTCTCCTACCTGCTGCTGGGCCATCATATTTTCCACTGTGGGTTGAAGCAACAGACTATCCAGGCCTAATAGAGCCTCCATTCATTCAATGAACGAAGGGAGAGAGGTGGAGGCTGCACCCAGTAAAAGCTGCTGTTCTCTCCTCCTCGTGAATAGGTGTGGATGTAAAAGGTTCTGACTCATGAACTGTTCTGCGGCTCAGGAGAGACCGGCGCTGCTAATAATCCAGACTCCAGGGAGGTTATTTGGATTGAAGAAGAGAGGCAGCATTGTTGCGTGGAGACATGCAGGCGATGGTCTGTCTGTGGTCGTTTTTAATGAGATCCTTTGTTCACATACGTGTGTTTACTGTAAACTCTTCCCGCCAGTTAGTCGAAATGCACCGATGAGCAAGGTGTTGCTCTGCTGAGGATCTCAAAGGAGCGAAAAAAGGGAATGTTACACTGCTGATCCAATATGCTTCAGCACAGGAATCCAAACAATCTTGTTATTTTGACCGGATCCCTGGTGTTACAAATTGCCTTCATGCATATGTGATTTTGGTCGTGCACCCTTTTGCCCGCCTCTCACTATATGATTAATGGTTCAGGGATGAGATGAGTGCCTGTGGCTGACAGTGGAACAATTAATACCCCACTCTGCTGCTTTTCTCTGCAGACAGAATGAGTTTGAGCCCCCCCACCACCACCACCACCACAACCACCACAACCACCACCACCCCTCAGCAACTGTCAGAAAATTGCTGAACACAACGATCCGGGGTCAGTAAACAAGAGAAATAATCCTCTAATTAAATCTTTTCTGGCTGGAAAGTGGGAGCGTAAGTTATTTCAACAGTGTTCGTTCAATAGTCCAGCCAGGTAGTGGAAACGGATGCAAAACAAATCTCAGTTTCAAAGGTCTTCAATCACACGATTGACAGAGATATCTTGAGAAGGGCCAGCAACACACACACACACATAGACACACATACACACACACACCAACACACACACCACCGGCGGCTCTCTAAATCAGCCATAAGAGACACACTGTGAAGTCTCTACTCCAGTTGGCTGTCTGCCACCGTCACAAATTGAACGAGAATTGAATCTCCTCGTCTTTTTAACACTCACTGAAAAGCTGCATTACTTTGGCAGAGACGCAATTTCTTCATATTTATTTATTTTTGCTATGCCTAAAAAGGCCTATTCAATATTCCACATCTATGCTACGCATGCCATAAACCATCAACAATCCTACATGAAGCGAAAAGCTCTGCCGTCCTTCAGGGAAGCAATATTTCACTTAAAGGAATCCCCTTTGCTGATTCAATCTCCTTAAATCTGATGGAAAAAGAATGTAGTTCTTGCATGTCCTGCCAGAAGGGAAGTGTTTCAAGTCAGATAAACTGCGACATGTAAGGCAGAGAGCTGATAATCTTACCAGTAATAGTAAAGTGAGTAATACTCACGGTGGTTCAGCACCTGTACGTCAAGAATGCAAGACTTTAACATCTGGAAATATCAGAGGGAGACGGAGAGGAAGGATGTGATTCCACGTGATAGTGTCATAAAGTGTTTGTGGAGTTATATTGAGATGCTTTTTTCTTTTTATGATGTGGGGGGTGCAGAGCAAAATGGAGTCATGCCCGGGTTACTGCAGGCAAGAGAGAGCAAGTATAGTCCTGGAAGTAGCAGAGCAGAGGGAGTGCCGAGTTGAACCTTTTACTCACTGAAGGATAATTGGAAAAGAAAAATTCTCATTCATTGGCGCCTCCTCTTGCCTGCCAAGACCAGGGGAGTAAGTGAAGGTTTTGGCCTGGAGAGTGATTTCTTTGGAGGGAGGATCAGAAAATGCCCTCTGCATCCTGTTGCAACAAACTGGGTCATGTGAAACGACTCCGCGTATTTCATCAGCACTGAGTTCATGGAGAGGAGAGTCTGGCTTTACATACGTGTTTGTCATACACTTGCTGTCACTTGTGGTAAACCCCTGCTTTAACTATAAATCCTCCACTCTCGCATGTCCCTGTGGTTGTTCCTCAGGTTTTCACTTTACACCAGAGATTCAGCCCACTGATGGGGTGTCATGGGACACACTGATGGTGTCAGGCCTGATGTAGTAGTCACAATGAGTGCACTGTTCCGTCCGAGGTCCAGAGGGGAGAACAGGATGGATCAGGCTCATCGTTCACTGATAGTGTTGCAAAAGGGGCAGAACTCAAGTTTCATGCTAGTACAAACTGGAACAGAGCACAGGGTCCATGCAGGCCAGTCAGCTGAGGCTCAGATGTTACAAACCGTCGGCAACAGGTTATTGCGGAGAGATGTGAATTCAGGACAAATTGAGAATACAGTTGGAGGCTAATGCATTCCAGATTAACTCCCGCTCGTTCAGGCCTTTATTGCCTTGGTTACTGATTTATACAGAATGTTGACTCAGCAAGCTAACATGCTTGGATTTAATTGTCATTTGACAGTCTGTTTAACTTTATAAATCATTTGAAGATGCATGCAAAGAGAGAAGCAAATACGTGTAATAATGCAAAGGCACGCTCATTTCTTACCCGAGTCCTATTTAGATAATGTGTGATGAAATCGTCAGTGTCTAGTTTATATAGTTTTTGTTTTTTTTTACTCTCATGATTTTGCCCCCCTTGACTCATGCACTGTATTTGTGTGTCCACTGTCAGCAGACTGACCTATGGTAATAATCAGCATCTTTGATAATATATTGCACAGTTAATCACCGTTTCCCAGTTATGAATCCATAACTTTTTTGACATGGCCTTGAGAGGGAAGATAGCATGTTTTTACAACGTGCGTGTTTTTAAGTCTACTGAATCTTTGAGACGTTATCATAAATTGATTATTATTTGTGTGTTAGTTGCAATTCAGAAGCATAGATGTGAGCCTGGTGTATCTGTCTGTGCGAGGTATGCGAAAGGGACAGTCAGTGAATCCACGGGTTTGTTCCTCACCCTCAGGTGGGACTTGGCCTCTGCTGTCTGTCAGTGGACCTTCACAGGGCTTTTGTGCCACTGAGGTTCAGCACTAGGAGAAAGAGTGCGGACACAATTTGCCGAGTGTTTTTCTGCCAAGTCATAAAGGGTGCAGTGCAACACTCTCCCTCACTGACGAGATCCAGATTTTTGGTCTTCGGTCCCAGGGATGTTGGTGTGGGTTTGGCTGTAACAGGTCCCAGCCCAGATGGTTCTTTTAACAGTTATACAAACAGTTTTAGAGGATGGTTTTAGTAAACATACTTCACAGAACCATTATTACAAACAGCGTCCAGCATGGCTTAGCTGAGTGTGTTGTCGTCATGCTTTTTAATGGAATTATGGTATGTTAGATCCTATTTGTCTTGTACTGAAAATCAGATACTGTACGTGTCGGGACTGACTACAGATATTAACAGGCTTAAATTTTTTATGGCATCTTTGAATTATTAATTTATTGTGGCATTAATGGATTTCAACCCACATGTCGTTCTACATCTCTGGTGTTGTAAAGTTACTATTACATTAACCTTTTTTTTTATATTTCACAGTCTGCCATTAGTTAAACCCAAGTCTTCACTGTGTACCGACCTGCTCTTAGTAGTGAAATCACCAGGCCGGGCCACAAAAAGAAAATGAGGGCTTTTACGAAGCCAGGAACACTGTCCCACTCTCAGATACCCCCGGCCTTTCCCTTCTTTTTGTGTGTCGCGGAGCCGACGCAGCCCATGCATGTCACATTGTGCCCACAACAAAAGCCCCAGACGGTGCACACCAAACGAAATTCATATTTAGAAAGGTCGCGATTGTGCTCGTGTGAATAGCCGTCTCCCCATACTAGCCCAGGGGCTTGTCAACCTTATTCCCCCTTTAACAACACAACACATTTAGACTGCTACAATACAATTTATGTCTGCTCTCTGGCTCCTCCACCCACTTACAGCAATAGGAGTGCAGGGATTACTCTTTCTGCATTTTTCAAGGCCGAGTTCAGACCCCACTGGTTCTTAGAAGAAATTGTTTTCATTACAGCTTCTCAAACAGTGCCCCAAGCCATTCTGCCAGAGTGATAGGAGAAACTTGGTGGTATTGAAAACGAGACAAATTGGTTTCTGGCCCGAGGGGAAAAAAGTATAATTAGCAGAGCTCAAACTCAGCTGCTTTCCTGAGAGCTTTGATTTGCTGTAGTGTGCTTTTGCCATGTTGGCCATGTACTCAAAGGGTGCAATCAGTCTGTCTTGTGGCTGCTGTCAAAACCAGGCTCGCGCCATATCGTCCCGTCACTCACTGTCCACCAGGTTTTGCCCTGTCTGATGGGCCTCTCAGTTTTTCAGGAGGCCTTGAGGTGAAAAAAAAAAGGGAGAGCCTATAAGTAAATCTTGTAACCCCCCTTCTTTCCTTTCTCCTCCTCCTCCTCCTCCTCCTCCTTTGACTCAAACCCTGCTCTCATCCATGTTGCCTCAGCACTCTGGGTGAACCTTTCTTATGACGTTCCTTCCGTCTGGGATCAAGGAAATCTCCGCTCTCTGCTGCTCCAATTGTTAATGACTCAACTTCACACAATAGCAATAGAAGTGCAGATGGTGCAAAATGATAGTTGGTAAAAACTAAGCCTGTTCAGAAATATTGTATGACTGTATCCTCTGCTTCATTAACTGCTCGACTGAAAAAAAAAAAAAAACAACACTTCCTCTGACAAACAGACTGGGACACTGCCACTAAGCTACTTATTAACAAGGTCCCGCTTTGTATAAGGCTTAAAATTGGATCCTAGATGCTTTGTCCTTCCTTATCATTGTAGCAAACTCTAGACCGTTACATAAGTTTTTAACTCACTTTAAAGTCTTTACACCGTGAGGACCACAACAGTTATATACATCAGTCCTTTTTACAGCGTGACATTAGCATATATTTGGTGCCATCTTTCTGCCCACCTGAAGAATTTAACTCCAACACTCACCTGCCTTTTAGCTCTGTTTTGGTCTCAACCAACTCCTTAGGGAAATATCTGTCTCTTTAGCTGCTGAATGCACCACCAGTTACAATAAATGTGGTCACTTTATCCATTGTTATTATAAAAATATTTGTTAATACAGCTTTAAATTAAACCGCCACTGCTTTTTAGCTGTTGTATGTAGTCATGTGTCTTTTCAGACCCTGTGGCATTTATGGGTGGACTGTTTAATATTGGTAATTATCTCCATGGTTTACTGACTTGGACGTGGAGAAAAAAGTTAGAATGAACTCCAGTGAGAAAGTACCATTTCACCATTGTATTTTAAAATAGCATGCTCAGTCAAACACTTGGACACTCTCTGCGAGGGAAGGGTGGTGAAAGCTCTGGTTTCTTAAGTGGTTTTCCTCATGCAGATTTCCACAGCTCATTCAGGACTCAATGCTTTTGTTTCCCCTGCTAATCCAGGAAAGACAGAGAGAGGGAAGAAAACCAAGGGGAAAAACACATACAGTGGAGAGTGGGAGAGCAGCGTTGGGATTCCATTGGGTGGATTGGAGAGGATTTTGTCCTTTAAATAGAAGCACCTGTTCATCTGGGATTAGTAGGAAGCA
Source organism: Diplodus puntazzo (assembly GCA_963678695.2). Lineage (NCBI taxonomy): Eukaryota > Metazoa > Chordata > Actinopteri > Spariformes > Sparidae > Diplodus > Diplodus puntazzo. The sequence continues at coordinate 15,835,953 of OZ023159.1, read as the reverse complement.
GAGCTCTATTTTGGTTCAGTTGGGATTCTTGCCAATCACGCCCTGGGCCCTAATGGGTGCCTGGGTGTGAAGCAGATTCCTGCTGCTCTCATTTGGGGTTGTGGTGGGTGGGAGCTTGCTATCTGGGTTGACACCAGGACACTGCTGGTGCAGATGCTTGGACCAACTGGTGGAAGCTCTTTCCTCCCTCAGAAAATGCAGTTAAGAAGCCTCAGAGTAGAACGCTTGCTTATCGCTGGCTAACAGCAGAGGTACCGATCAGTTCCCAGATGCAAACGCTTACATAACGGTGTTAATTACAAGTGCAACAGTGCTGAAAAAAGCGCGCATAATCTGGATGAAAGCAGGTTAAATTAAGGGATGTGACTGGCATTACAGGCAAGGTGTTGTGATAACGAGGCAGGTTAAATTGGCAGGGAAGGTGTTAGTGCAGATCACACATTAGAAGAGGTGACACTGAGGTCAAATGCTTTGTAAACATTGACATGAGCATAATTGTGCTTAAAGGTGATATACTGTTTGTAAGAACTGACCATCTGTCAAAATCATGCTCTACTTCTTCATCCTATCATTTTGGACTGAGTGCAGATTGGATGCTACAGTGACTCACTATTGCTTCTTGACATACATTATTGTTTTAGGAAACAGGATGGGCCGGTTCTAGCTAGTTAGCATGCTAACTTCATCGGACAACATCTCGGGCATGATGTCAAAATTGTTATATTGATTCTGCTGATCATTTCAGTTAATTTTTGAATGTTTTGAACTAAAATCTTTACATGTAGCTCTGTTAAAGGTGCAATATGTACGAAAATATGTACAAAAATGTGTATGCATTATGTACAAAAAAGTTGAAAACATCTAATAGTTATCTTAAATGATCAACAAAATGCGTGGACATAACAGTTTTTACATTACGACGTCTATGTATTGTGTTGCTGAGATATCTACTAAAGTTAGCATGCTAACCAGCTAGCCCTGGCCCATGCCCGGACATGTTCTAGCAGTGTAAACACTAACACATCCATGGTAATCCCAGCTCTCAGTCTGGACTGCTAGATGTTCTGCTAACTGGGCTGACTAGCTAATGGTAGCTACATTTAGCATTAGTGACAGAAACAAGCTTATTTGCCTTCTTGCTGAGAGTTAGATGAGACATTTGATAACCTGACTCTGTCAAAAGGTAACAAAATCCGCCTACCAGCACCTTTTAAGCAGACTAATTAAAATATTATGATAAATTAGCGAAGTGGTACAAGAAATGTAAGCCTTAGAACTAAAATTTTATATTTTAGCTGGGACCAGTGCAAAATGTCAAACTGTTCCTTTATGCCAATGAGGAGGTCAGTTTTTCATTTTCCCTCCATTGTTCGTCTCACTTATGACTTTGAGCTTCCACCTTTCACCCGGGGGGGGCTTCCTCACTCCTGCTCACCGAGGCCTCCTCCCTTTAGACAAAAAGGGATTTTCTGGTTTAAGTGTTATTTGGAAAAGATGACGGCAAGTGGAAAAAACTTCCTTCAGAGCCTTGATAAAAGGATGCACATGTGCACCCAGCCATACAGCTCAGCAGTTCCTCTATGGAGCCAGGCACGCATTTGGATTCGCAACACGCACAGCACAGCACAGTATGTGGACACATGCAACAACCATGAAATATGGCTTGTGTTCTCAATGCATTTTCGGCACACTCACACCTGCATTTAGAGCCGTCCTCTTGTGATTTTATTTGCGCCTTTGTAAGTTGTTGAGAAGAATATCCTGAATATGTAGGTTTTCATGTGCAAATCACCAACACTGTGCTCAGAAGGCAAAAGAGTGAAACAGCCAAATGTTTCTTAGGCAAACAGCCATATTTTTATACGTGTCAAATGGATTTTTGGCCTGTTTCTTTAAATATCTAGCTCTTATTTTTTTTCAGAGTATTGGCTAGCCCCACCCAGCCTCCTCCAGGGGATTTTTTTTGGCTGCCTTCAAACAGACTCAATCACAGATGATTGTACTCCACCTGTAATTGGGTCAGCATGTATATTTATAGACAGAATCTGTCTTTACAAACACATTAAACACTACGCAGAGCTAGTTGCACTAAATGGCCTGATTGTGCTCTAAGTGAACACCTACTATTATCAGTTTTTCTCTCATTAGTCTCCTGTAAAACGACCACTTAGAGATTCACCCACAATAAAACATCCAGTCCAGTGTTGGTTTCTGCGTTAGTCTACGTAGCAGGTCTAGACAATCAATCTTTATTCTTCTCACCTTCTCCGAGGGTTGTTCTCTCGGAGTAACAGGGGCTGATGTGGTAAAGGAGCGAATGCATTTATCTTAATAAAAGCCATCAGTCTTCATTCCAGCATGTCGCCAAGTCGCTACTCCCCGTGTTGAGCCTTCCAGCAAAAGATATGCCCATGAATCACTTAACAATACAGTAATGAAATCCCACACCCTTAATGTGAATATGTTGTTATTGTAAAAGCCTGGCAGAGCAGCCCTGTAGCCCCCCTTATTGAATCAGCTGTGACCTGACATCAGCGTTTATCCATGCATATGGTTCCAGCTAGGCTCCCGCTGCTCTGACTCCCCAGCTCTTGCCTGCCGCTACTGCAGGGGAGTGGACCTCAACAGCCCCACTAAGCGGATCAGACCTTACATATTGCTCCACAATTTCATTAAGGGTCACCATTCACAGGGCCGTCAGCGCCATAATAAACTCCCCAATGCAGTCGGAGCAGATGGCGAGACCCGAGTGTCAAGGGAGAGGCATCCAGAGGAATCCCCTTAATAAGGGGAAGTAGGCCAGCAGCAGGCGCTTTAAAAGATAACTCCTGCCCTTTCATGATATTCGCAAGATCCCTTGGTGTGTGAGTCAAGCCAGTGGAAAATGTAAATCTTAGCTTGGCTTTTCAGGGAGTCAGAGGGCAACGCTTTTTCATTTTTCTGTAAATCAGTTTTAATAACTGAGCCCTCATCCCAGAAGTGGTATTTTATTTGTATAAATATCAATTCTGATCTCATTGCACATTGGAAAATTGTTTTGGGACATTTTGAAAAGGATTATTTCTGCTCTGACTGAGAGGTTAGCGGTTGTTTCATTAGAATATTTCCAATGACCATTCACTAAGCCTCCGATAGCCACTGCTGATCCACCCATCAAGGTTTCCATGTAGTTTACACTGATATCAATGGCAGATTCACCTCTAAAAAAAATCTTTAGTCATTTTTTGAAATGGCAGACAAAGAACAAATTTGTCTTCTCAGTTCTAGCTAGCTTACGTCAATTTTTCTGTCTGAAATGACCGCTGTAGCTGTTGATTTAATTAAGTAGCTAGCTAATTAAGCTAGTTTTAGTTTGCTGAGTTGGTTGTAAATGTCCAAATTAAGAATTTTTCCTGAGAACCCTGTAGGCAGTCGTCCCCAAGGACCAGGATTGAAAATACTGGGCTACACAATATAAAAAATACAATTTAAAAAATCACATTACCATGTAGAATGTTTGTTTTCCCCTGTGATAAATGTTTATTACAATCTTCATTTTCACTGAAAAAAATATTAAAGTCATGATGATGTGATAATTATTGGGGTCTCTATGAGCATCTGGAGAACAAGATTTGTAGGCCAGGGCCTAACCCAGCACTACAGTATTTCATTCTAATGCTGTTTGACCAACATTTGACCTTTTGTCCAAACGCTGCAGCTTCTGCAATTTGGATAATGCACATCCAGCTGATAAGAACTTTAACCCATTCCTTACCCTTCTGCTTTTGTGCTTTGGGTTTTTAGAAGAAGCTAAAAATAAAAGACCTCATTCTGTGTACTGACTTTGTCACTTGCATAGCCCCATACTCACTGCTTAAGCTTGTGGAGAAAGTCCTGCTATGGTTTGTTATGGCTGCTGCTGTGAGCAATGATTTGGCCGTCCTAACAAACACTCAATTACATTTCTTTTTTGCACCTGAAGTGATTTGTCTCTGGTTGTCTAAATGTAACCAGAATTTGTCAGATCGGGCATGTTGACATTTGACTTTCCAACCATCAAGCTCCCCAAATTACCTCATCTCCTACACATGGAAAAATCAATTGTGATACAACCTGCTCTCCCTGTCTGTGTCACCTTTTACATTGCCACGGGGCACATTTTTAGCACAACCTTTTCTAAATGCCACCCATCAGTCTTATGTTTCAGTCAGCAGGTTTATAAAAGCGCCTTCGGAAAGAATGGGTGCTCAATTGAGTCTGGATTACAGAAGGAGCTCTTTTTTTGGGTCGTGGGGCCTGGATGCTGTAACCGTCCCTCCGAGGGGGTTTAACGTCAGCGACCTATTTACATCTGTCCACTGGCAACACGTTTGCCAACTAAGCAAGGCTCGCTGGCCAGTGGCGTGTGAATTGGCACTTGATGTGAAAGAACATATTGATGCCCTCCATAAAGCGCTAACACTGCTGTAACATCAATTATGCAACTGCTCGGTGCCGGCGTGAATGTGCCCAGTCATGTATGTGCCGTCATGCCGCTCTGTGCTCTGACTTGCTGTACGCTGGGATTGAAGGGCTCGCATTCAAGACGGGTCAACCCAGTTTATCGACCCTCCCACCCTGTGTCTGTTCCCCTCTTTGTCCCCGAGTTCCCAGAGAACACTGGTGGGATTTTGCCCAGCGCTACCAGTCCCTGTCGCTAAAAGGAATCATTGTCTTGTCTTGTTGCAGCTCTGTAAATCAATGGGACTCTTTGTTCCCTCTGCGGCATGTAGGACGTGAAGCCCCGGCCCGTAATGACGTGTCATGATTGCGGCCTGCTGAGCGTGGACTCAGCAGATCATATTCGTGTGTCTCCTGTGCATTTTTGGAAAAGGTTGCGAAAGGAACAGCAGTTTGTTACATTTCATCCCAAAACCCAGGAGTTGTCCAAACAGAGAAGGAACAGGAAACCTTCTTATCACAGAGCTGCCATAATCCATCTCCTCAGAGGTTTCCCATGCCACTCTTTCTTTCTCTCTCTCTGTCTCTCTGCGCCTTTGTGAACGAGTGTGCCTGCCTGCCTTCCTCGGTCACGTGTGCTCATCCATTTGCACTGTACATATGCCCTTGTGTGTTTCTGCATATATTAGCAAGTATGCGTACTCTTGCATTTCAAGCAAGAGCTCGAATGTGTGTAGAATATTCCCCCCAGCTGATATAGCTCACCTCTCTTGCCAGATTAAAAAAAAAAAATTCCCCTGTTTAACAATGTACAATTAGGATTCCTGCAGATGTGAAAGGGGCCACTGATGAGTTCCTTCAGCAGGAGAGAGAAGAGAGGGTTGGTGGAGGAGTAGGGTGGGGGGGGCTCTTCAAGGAGGTTTAGTGAAAGCACCTGCGTCAGCTTCGGCGCTCATGATGGATGAAGAGGAACAACTGAGAAAGAGAAGAAGGGGGGGACGTTTGAGCTCAGGCTGAAGGACAACTTGGCCTACTGAAAATCCCTCACTTCAGCCTGTTCAGCGCACACATCAATGTGGTGCAGACACAAAGGAACCAGGGATGGGGTTAATTCATGTTAAATCCATGCAATTCGGGAATGAAATTCTTTTGAAATGTCCCAAGATGATTTTTTTTTTTCTTGCCCTGAAAAGCTTGTCAAATCCACAACGATGCTCTAATTCAATTCCCCTGTTTAAAACCCTGGAACTCTGTTGTGACTCAATTTACATTTTCACTGGAGTGAATATAAAGTTGCTGCTAACTTTCTGACATCAATAAATCGTTACCACTTTAAGGTTTGCACATAGAAAGGAAGAAAAAAAACAGATTGGCAGCCTATGCTGGGTCTTAACTGGATTTTGTGTTGCATGCCAGCTGGCTGGGTTTGTTGGGAAATGTGTTTTATAGCACAAATGTTCATTACTGGTGCAAAACAGGATTAGGAGGTAGTGTTTGTTGATCGTGGTAATTGGTGAGGTGAAGAGATGCTGTAGGAAGATTATGTTACCGTTGGACCCCCACCCTTGTTTTCAATAAGCTTAACTAAATTAAGCTAAGCTAAGCTAATGATCTCCTAGCTGTGGCTTCATATTTAAAGGATAACTGTAGCAATTTTACACATTAAGGTTTATTTACAGGTCTTGGGGAGTATTGCTGCATATGTGAGGAAAGTAGTATAAAGCTTTTTGTACCTCCAGATGAAGCTGCGTGTAGTCACAGTGATGTCACTCCTTGGCCAGGTTGTATTGTGGGAAATGTAGTTGCGACGCTTTGAAAAGCAGTCCACTGGTCAAGCATTGCACTCCTGTAACACTGTCAGACTCATTATAGATGTTTAAAAAGGAATGACTTAAATTAGAACCAGAGTTATTGCCTTTTTTACTCCTGGCACCTACATTACCCACAATACAACTTCACCACAGAACAACATTTTAGTTTAGAGATTACATGCAGTACCCTCTGGAGCCACCAATGGCTTTTATGATCTGCAAACACACTTCAATGTGTAGAATTGGTGGAGCTGCCCTTTAATGGATGGACAGCAGAGTGTATTCCCCCACATGTCAAACTATTCCTTTAATTTTTCAGAAACACTTGATAATGTTGCAAAAAATTGAAGCTACCAAACATTTTGATTAGTTTGTACCAAGAGCGCACAGGGAAACAAAACCTGCCACAACTAGCACCTTCACAATAAAATACACATATGGACTTCTACGCTAACCATAAATCTATTTTTGACCTACAATGGTAGACATCAGATCAAGACCCAAATGGAAGCACATCTGGACATCAGTGGTGGGGAGAGCAGGTCTGGTCTAAGGCCTAGTCTGTCATAATACATCCAGGCATGTGGGCTGCCGTGGACCACCACACCACAGAAACCTCCCTTCAAAGTCTAAGGCCATGCACTGCACATGAAACATCTGCACCGTACTGTAAATGAAAAAAAAAGAAGAAAAAAAAAGTCGACGACGCTTTGAAAATCCTGTGAGGCAGCAGTGTTTCATCCAGTTTCCTGAACAAAGGCTTCTTGTGCCTTTTTGAAACTATATAAAGCTGTGTGTTGGTTTAATTTAAACCAAAGTTGCATATTTTAAGCATTTACCTTGCACGCAGATACATTTTGAGAACATATTTAAATCCAAAGAAAAAAATGCATGAAAAGAGAAATCCCCCTGTGTTTATATTTTATTTTTTTGTGTTTTATTTTAACAAATTGTTTGTCCGTATTGTGCAGCAACACTGCCACCAGACTCCCTCACAGTGCACTAGGGGGTTTTATGCTATACAGTATGTGTGTGTATGTGTGTATATATATATATATATATATATATATATATATATATATATATATATATATATATATATATATATATAATATATATATATATATATATATATATATATATATATATATATATATATATATGTATATATATATATATATGTATATATGTATATATATATATATGTATTTATGTGTATATATATATATATATGTATATATGTATGTATATATATATATATATATGTATATATGTATATGTATATGTATATATATATATTCAATCTGACTGACAATGATTTCAATCTGACAGTGAATTCAATCTCTTTCTACATCTGTCAGCAGATGCATTGGAATGGAAAGCACAGCGTTATGAGACACATATGGACAATCACTTAAGATTAAGAATTTCATATCCCAACGCTGGCTGTGAACATGTGAACCTGTAACATTGTGTGTAGGGGGAAGTCCAATAAGGACATTTCACCATTGGTGTCAAATCTGTTAGAGGTGAGTGGAAGGACAAATCACTCCAAATGAAATAGGTGTTAAGCTTGGAGATTGGGTTTGACTGAGCACATGTGGGAGCGGACAGAAAGCTATAAAATCTAGCCAGTGCACGGTTGTGTGTGGGAGGAATTGATCTGAGCTTACTATTAATCAAATCGCTCTATCTGGATGCATCTGACTTACTGTTGCAGGTGAACTGAAGGTTGTGATATTATCTTCTGTGAGGCAGGACTTGACTGACTGCCCCTCTCTGCTACTAAAGCAAGCATGTGGATCTTTTCCCCCAGTAGGCAAAAACAAGGAGCACGTAGAATGTGATTTGGCTTTAAATATGCCACAAATGGTGCTGTTGAATTTGCTGAGTATGTTTTTAATATGCTAAAAATACCTTTTATAGCTCGTAGTGGCTAATGTTGGCGTGTTTCCATCTCAGTAGCTTTTCCCAGGAACTAAAAATCTTCTGAGTGTGTTTCGAGGGTGTAAATGCGCAGGGGGTAGTACTTTCCAAAAGTACAGGAATTTTGAAGTTGGTACCTAAAGTTTGCAGCTGTTCTTCGTTGTGCTTCAACACATCAGCATGGAATTTCAGAATAGAGTAGTTCCTGGGAGTTAGTTAGTTAGTTTTGGTACTTCGGGTGGAAACACGTCTACGTTAGCATACTTCTGATAGCTGTTGCTGCATGCCTGACATCAAGTTCTACTGTTAAGCTACTTTTTTTTTAATATACACATTAAACACTGACATTTTTATAGCAAAACACGTGCTACTCATTGTTTCATTTGTCAAAAGAATAGTTTGGTAAAATATTAATGCCTCAAGGATAAGAAAAGGGTACAATTTCCTGTCATACACTGTTTACAAGAAGATGCTTAGCCAACCAGATGGTGTAATTTGCTTATCAGCCAGTTGATTATGTTTAGACACAAGCGTAGGTTTAATCAGTGATGACATTTAAAGACTGCACATAAACTATTCAACTATTATTACACAAACTTAATCTTTTTCCAGTGATGCCTCAACATTGTGGATTTAGACCATGAATGGAAGGGAGACTATAGCAGAAAAAGGCATGTTAGGCTTTGTTTCTCTTTGTGCATCTACACACTCGTCTGCAGGATGATTCACAAAACCTTCAATGTCTCCTGCTATCCGACTTGACACTTCAGCTGTAAGGGTGGAGGAATATGTGTGGACATCTCCCCTTATTTTATTATACCACTCGAGTCTTGTGCCATCCATCTCTGCCAGCCTCTGTACCAGCCAGCGCCTGGGTGTGTGTACATTAAACTGATTGATGAACAGTTCATTAGGCTGATGGGCTCTGCAGGGGCCAACAAGTATCCAGCAACATCAAGTGGATTTAAAATACAACCAGATTTCGCTGTGGCTTGGCCGCCGACTGCGTCAGCACTTTAGCGTGACTCTGCAGCTTTTGTGATGGATTTTCTGCTGTGAGGAGACTTTTCTGACTGTGAAATAATTGCCATTAGTCACAAATGTAGCCGAGGTTTGTTTACATAGTGGCTGCCGTTGTACTACACATTTTATGGGTTAGTCGCGTGATTAAGTGGATTAGCAGGAAGGACATGCCTGAGCTGTGAAAACGACACTGTATGCCCATCCCATTTAATCAGTGGGCTTTTGGAAAGCAGGTTGAGTGTTGTACTGTAAATATCGCCAGGACCAGAAGGCAGGCAAGCAGCTGATCCACCAGTAACTGCCAATAGTGCCTGCAGAGAAGCAACATGACTGCACATAGCATGTTATGGCCCCTAAAAACCCTTTGTCGATCCCAAATTACAAGGCAGGTCTTCTACACACTGTGCTGCTCCCTCTATCTGTGTCTTTAAGTTAAAACCTGGTGTGGCTGCATGTGTGTGTGCTTTCACGCACATTCAAACTCTCCAAATCTCTCCACACTGTGTCTGCTCCAGACCGAGAGGACTGCTCTGTTCTGTAGAGAGGAGAGCAGCTTGTGTGTGTGTTTGTGTGCTCGTCCAGCCCCGGCTCAACCTTGGCTTCCTGCAGGAAGTGAGAAGAGAATTGGACTGACCTCACTGGTGTGGATGGAGGAAGCTTGCAGATGGCGCTTGCAGATAAATAGGCATAACAGTCATAACTGTGTCGGAGGGGAGCGCGGTGGGGCGGGTGCTAGATGGTGGAGGGTCATTGTGCATTATGGCGCGGACATTAAGGTCAACGATTTGTCTCGCTTCTTTAAACTTGTTCAGGGCCCTGTATTTATCTTACTTTTACATAGTGCCTCAGTGTGTGTGTGTGTGTGTGTGTGTGTGTGTGTGTGTGTGTGTGTGTGTGTGTGTTGGTGTATCTGTCTACCATCTGCTGTATTACTGGAGTACCTCCTCAGGTTTCAACTAAGTTCCTCTTATCTCTGTTTTTCTTAGAACTGCTGAGTTCACCGGCTGGGTGCTGCCTGGTAGACAGGATTTGGCATCATTTGCCCTTTGCATTACCCTAAATCTACATTTCAACAAAACAGACTCTGCCTCTGTCAGATAGATGTGTTGCATTTTAAAAAGGGATTTAAATATTATTCAAATATTCTCATTGTGTTATTTGATAACAGTTGCTTGGCGAGATCTTGTGACACGTTTTAATGGATCCCACTGGTTTTCTTGCATGATCCGCCTTAGTCTCTCTCTGATTGGCTTTGCACGCCTGTCCCAAACTGTTAGCTCATTGCGTAGCTCTGGTTATGTCAGTTTTTCTTGAGGTTCTATTGTCAGTGTTATTTCCCAGGTGAACACGCCTCCCTCCCTCCCTCTAGTTGTCAAGAAGCCTACCGGGGCCACAGGAATCTCTTTTAAGATTTATTCAGTTTTTCAACCGGAAGAAGGGGCCTATCAGTGATACTTGACTGCTTTCTCACCTTCTCTCTTCAAAAAACATGTGGGATGTATATAGCATGGCGTACCAGGACAACCAAGTTATTGAGGATTTTGTCATATGAAAGCAAAAGATGCAAGCCGAACAGAGGCGGCGGGGTAGGGAGGGTCTCAGAGAAAGCCAGCAGGATCCATAATGACGCCGCGCTAGCATGTTCCTAGAGGGCTAGTGTGTCAGTGGTTTGCTAGCTAGCCCTGCAAGTTGTCACTACATTTTCAGTCTTGGAGAACCTTTTCTCCAGCTGATGCCATGAGAGTGTTTTTAGAGTTGAATGCAACTCATTGTCCCAACACTACTGTCCGGCGCCCAGTTACCTCAAAACAGGCTGAAGCAGACTGAACAACTCTGTCGCCTCTTTGAGTCATAACTCTCGAAGCTCTTGACAGTAGCCACACATGCAGGCCGCTGTGCTCCGGGCTTAGAATTAGAGTGGCTTGGAATGTGACACAAGGCAAGCCAACTTCTGCGGGCATCGCTTTCCCTCCGAATATACCAGCCTGGCAACCGAGTGAGCCGCCCCAATGGTTGTACGAAGCAAGAGGCCTCCATGTCAGCAGAATCCATGCACTCACCCCTGCACAAAAGCCAATATTGGGTTTCATACAGATGCATATTTCAAACTGGCAGAGCTTAAGCTTAACATGCACACACACAGAGAGGCAAAAGTTGGATCGGCTGGGTGGACTGTTCTTGCTCTTGTGGTCTAAATACTCAGATATTTATTGTACTTGTCTAGTTAAGCCTCATTGTCTTTGGACCCGTAAGCCTCATTTATTCCAACTGACCCATGGCACTGTACTGGTTTCCAGTTTCCCACTGGGGGCCTTGAAAGACAGGCAGCACATGTGTCATCACCCCTCAGGGGGGATTACACTACACGCCAGTCCACACGACAATCTGTTTGTGAATGCATGCTGATGGGTGTGTTTGTTGTGCCAGTTTATAGACACATGTCACTGCAAACTGTTTTTCACCAGGAAAAATGATTGCCTTTGTTTTATTGGATTATGAGAGCAGACGTTGTTGATGTTTTTGGAGGTTTACAAGCCTGTGTCAGGCATTTTGGGAGAGTTTCTGCGTGGGTGAGATTTGTGCTTTTGCAGATTTTTGAGGGAATAAACAGGGAGATTAACAAAGTGTGTGTGTGTGTGTGTGTGTGTGTGTGTGTGTGTGTGTGTGTGTGTGTGTGTGTGTGTGTGTGTGTGTATGTGTGTGTGTGTGTGTCTACAGAGAAAGTGAGTAGGAGGATAAAGTGAAGAAAGGTGACACTAACCCTCTCCCCTTGCCCTTACAAGCAAACACACTTAATTCATTCTTTTCCCAAAATATTTGTTATATCAGCGAGGCCCACTTTTAAAAATGTGACATCTGCTCCTACAAAATGCTCACCCACATTAAGAGGAAACTCTTCTGGGGAATTGAATGAAATTTTGCTATCCTTAAATCAGATTATGTTCCAGTGAGTTTTACAAAAACAAAGTATTTTCTCAGTTTTAGTTAGCTGACCATTTATCATGCAGTTTTTGAGGTGCAATTTTAGATTTCAATTAATTTCTTGAGCTCAAATGTAGGCTATGTCATGTAGCTGCTGTGAATATAGCTTTGGAACAAAACTGTTCATTTAAACATGAGCCCCGTAGGTATGGAGCCAGACAGTGTTTGTAATAGTATCAGTGCTCACTGGGCTTATTTATAGAGAGATGTCATTTAGTGCGGTAAGCCGGTTAGACTACATTTGTGACCGAGGGGGAAATCGAAATGTTTTTTCTCCATGCAACAGCTTTCCTGCTCTCCGCTTTCCACAGACGTAATAACGGGGGTATGAATATGTAAATTGCAAAAGGGCAGCGTTTAGGGGCAAAGCATTTTATTTGATTTCGAATGGACCTCTTATACAATTATGAGAATGGAAATGACATCGAGCTCTGAGCTGAAATGCAGATAGGGTGCTGTGTGTCCTGCAGCTGCACCAGTCCCTCCTCTGCTCTGTTGTCTTAGAGTGAAGTCAGCCGTTCCTCAAGGCTGTCTCCTCATCAACAAACAGAGCTGGAGTGGTGTGATTTTGTTTTTCCCAATCTGCTTATGCATGATAAACATTCAACAAATTTTAATGTCCCTACACTTAAAATTGAAAAATCTGTTTGGCCTGTTCTTACTTCTCTCGGATGCCTGTCCTTTTTTAGTTGGACACAAACGGCCTGTTTTCACACTCATCTGCTGAAGGTAGAAATATTCCCTGTGCTCCCCATAAATCTGAGTTCAACGTGTCTCGAATATAAGGATTTTCTGCGTTTCTTTCTTTACTTTCATATCATTGTAAACTGTTCTGAATTGTATGTTTATTTACCCCCATGCTCCGGAGCAAAACAGTGTTGCAGCATTCTCCTAAACAAATGAAGGTGACGGGGACTTGTTCAACAACGATAATAATTTTATTTACATTTTTGGGTGAACTTGTCCTTTAAAGGTTGAAGACCTCACGTAAATGAAATATAAACGCTTAATGTGAATATACAACTCTGCCTAAAGATTGTATTGTTGTGCAGTTGGTGGATGAAAAAAAGAAAGAAAGAACCCATCCCTAATGAATAACTTAGGGCTAGAGGAAATGGATTTCAGTCATGATATCCAGTCAGTCTGTGCAGCTCTGACTCTGGTCTGACCCGCCTGCAACTGCTCTGCTCCACGCCTCCAGCAAACATCACCGCTGTCTGCACTGACAGCCGGCCTGCTGCTGCGTGTGTGTGTGTGGAATACTAAATGCCGTTTGTGTGAATGCCGAGCCTCTGGGATGCGTTTGCATCAGAGATCGGCAGCTCCCAGGAGAGCTTAGCAGCGAGTGATGCTGCTGTTCATGAATCCTACAAGGAGTAAAATACTATTCCCCCCATTTTTTATTTTTTTTTTAAATCTGAATGAAAACACACTTCCTGGAAGGGTGAGGCGACACCAGCCTTGCAACAGATTCTGGATCACTGGGTCTCAGCAGGCTGTCTGCAGGAGAACAGGCCTCCCGTGTGTGTGTCCCACTGGGTTCAGCGTTAATGAACTAAACAATGGGATGGTGTTCTCACCGTGTGCTGAATACATTACTCTAAGTTCTCCCAGTGGGTCGGTAGCTTAATTTGCTATTACAGGTGTCATTCACACTCACAAGTATTAAAGTCTGATAAGGCTTTATATCCGATCCTGATAATAGGTGATCCAATGTTCCACGGGGAAATGTTTCTCTCCTATATTAAATTGTTGTTAGTCAAACTGTGCTGCCATGTTTCTACATTTTGTCTTTTCATTTAACTTCTAATTTTGGTATAATAGCCTACTTCCTCTCAATTATCTTTCAAAATCAAGTTAGCACTACTGCATTTCATATAAAACTATAACTTAATACCAGGCTGAAAAGCAGAGTGCACTGCCCAGTGTGACAGAGCCTAGAGTGCATTTCTACATCACTGCAAGATGAGAAGTTAAAGGATAAGTTCCCCCATAAATGGCATTCAGTCGTTATCGATTCACCCCCATGTCGATGGAAAGTATGGGGTAGTCCACAAACTGAAGTGGACGGGGAAAACATTTCAAACATTACAAACAACTGAAAAATCTAGACAGAAAATGGCTCCATACAGTTTGTCCAGTGCATAAGCCCTAAAATTGATTTGGAAAGACATTATTTGGTGAAATCTTCATTTTAGCTGCATGCAGCACATCTGACGTAGGTGCACAAGCTTGACCCTGTCGTCAGAAAATGGTCAAAATTTACTGTTGTAGAGGAGTAAAAAACCCAGAAAATATTCACATTAGATTTCAAGACTGAATTCATAAAAATAGTCTGCGATTAATTTAATTGTCTCGCCTTTGAGTTGACACTTTTATAACAAAAAGTCTGCATTGCAAGTAGCATTTAAGAGGGATGGTCTAATGAAATTATGTTATAGATTGCACTATGGGAAATGAAGGATCCACCTTTCTCAGAACTTGGCGCATACAACAGACTACAAAGTCAGAATATCACCATCTGTGATGCAACAATTTTGACCTTTCTATTTTTTTTACTTTTGCGAGTTCCCCAGTTATATGAAATACTAAATAGTCGGAGTGTCCCTTTAGACACAATATTGTGTTTTTCTAGATTGCATATAAAAACAATTAACAAGACAATGAAAAATGTTGAAACTTATGTCACTGAGCAGCAGGCCTGCATTCAGCTCCTGAATGAATCAGACACGTGTTGTCGGTATTAGTCCATCATCATTACTCAGGCAGACTGGCGTCGGGTGAAAATGTCCAACTTTATGTCAGACTTAGAAAAGTACCCATCAGTGTCGCTGCCAAAAGGATTGAGTCATTTTTCTCTTTGATGGTTGCCCTCCACACACAAGCCCTCCACCCGCCCATCCCACCCTCCTCATCCTCCCAGAGCTACTAAAAGAACAGATAAGAGCTGCTTCAAAGGCCCGGCAGCTTTTTTCTGCTCCGATCCAAAAGCAGGCAAATGAAGGACAGGAAGATTTGAGTCGACAAATAGCGTTCGGATGTGTAGCGGGCATGTAGACAGCTTTCAATGGTAGATGTGATCGATTATTGAAGTCCTATTTAAGCTGCAACTGTGCCAACGGACCGATCCTTCCACCTTTAAAAAAACTCAAAGTTCGTCATCAAGCACCTAATTACACCACAGAGTGTTTCCCCCCTCTAAAGGTTTTCCACAGCGGTGGGGATTAGAGGCTTCATTTCAAGTGTTCCACACAGATTTTGTGTAATCAACGGACTCAAGCCTGTGTTTTTTAGGTTGATGGGCAATCAGAGTTTTTAGGACAGGATGTGTCCAGCCTTTTTTTAAAAAAAAAAAATACAGCAGGGTTATGGTCCCCGGGGAAGCTGGGGTGTTTTCCCCTAATCTTGATACCTATCCAGAGACACCCCTACTGCTGCAGTGACTGAGAGAGCAGAGCCGTTTTAAGTCTCTTTTTTTCCTCTAAATGCCAAATGGAGCCAAGTGTGTGTTTGTGTCTTGTCATTGTAATTTATATGATTTCACTTTGCCTGAAGCGCAGAGATCAGATGCAGCATCGTCGTCAACCACAAATGAGACTGGGGATGCGAGAGTTAAAAGATACAAAAGAAGAAACTGGTACCTGTAGTTTACATGAAACGAACCCCAGCTGTAACCGGAAAATAGAGTTGTGATCGTGTTGACACAGAGCCAAAACAACAAGCTGAAAGGCACTAAAACAATCCGTGGATTCAACAGTGATTAGTGCAGCTTTAAAAAATACAGTTTTTTCTAACATTAATGCAGGAATGAGAATGTATATTGCGTTGTTAGTGACATTTTCTTTCCCTGAAGGATCACATTGCGATTGATCATTTCTCAAATTCTCAGTTAGTTATGATCAAACGATACGAGTCAAATGTTGTTTGTGTTATCATCTGTGTTTTTATTCTAAAAAAAAGAACTTCTGACTCAGAAAATTAAAATTCTGCAGCCACATTTTGCTGCGATTGCATTCAATCATGGAGCTTGTGTCATGTTTTGAATCATAAGCTATTATGCCAACCTAAGAAAGTCCAAACTCTTTCTCACTTTAACAATGCTAACGTATGAAGCACAAATGAAAGCTGCTGTGGGGACGCTGTGGCCTTTGGTCGCAGTCTGCCTCATGCGATTGATCCGTCCGAGGTTAGTGAGGAGACAGTACTGTGTTGCTTTTTTCAGCCGGAGGAGCAAGCTGTGGATTATTCCTCTTTAATCTCTCAGTTTTACCTTGCTCCATTGCCTTATTTCGGCCAGAGAGAACTGTGATTTCCATTTCTTTTTTTCCCCGGCATGAATTTTGTCTTTACACCTCTGTCCAGACAGTGTGCTGGGCATGTTCCAGGGGCTTTTGAGCTGGCGTTTTGAATGCTGATTGGCTGGAGGATGCTTGCTTTGTTACCTCTCCAGTTCCTATTTGCAGGCATTTTAATTACCACAGAGAATTCAGGCCTTTCTAGCGCTTTGGCCAGCCTCAGGACTTTAAGCAAGGACACGACCAAACTCATTACATTACTGTACCTTTGGCAGCAAAAGCCCCTTCAGCTTAATAAACTTGGCCCCAAACTTTTCTGACAAGCTGGAGGCTTTTCTGCCTCAGTTGAGGTATCGTGGTTACACAAGCAGCAGAAGTGGCTTGTAAAGAGTGTTGATAAGCGCTGTGTGGTTATTTGTTACTCCTACACAATTAACCAGTGTCTGTGGCCTTAATCTGGCTTTTTCTCTGTCACATTTTCCTCCCACACTGTCTGCTCCCAGGCTCTGAAGATGGTTGCTGTCAGCTGCACTCCTCTTTTTTTCCTCCTCTCTGGTTCAAATGTATCACAATGTGGGCAAAATACATGAACCTTTTGACAGGCGAGTAAATTGGGATTCTGTAACATGGTGGAGCTGTGGGCTGTTGCTTTTCTTTGATCAATTATTAAGCGTTATGTACCTTGTCTACTTGATGACAGGGCATGGCGCTACTCATGACTGTCCCCTTGTATGAATGCCAAATACGCTGAAATGTACTTGGTATGGGTTGTTACCTTGGAAGTGGAAAATGTGCCACTAAATCGGTGACTGAAACTCTATCAAGAGCATTAATGGCACCAAAACTTAAATGACCAAACTTTTAGTTGGACAGACAGAATATTTTCTTCCTTTTAGCGGATATGTATGACTGCAATCAGTGTGAAATGTTTAAAAGTCCTAATAATGGTTGAAGTTGTAGTATGAAAGTGATGTTCCTTAAAAGGCTCAAAGTAGGTGTATATTTTGCTTGATAAGTGAAGACTTTGACTTGCTGCCAGTGCCAGAGGAAGAGTCAGAGGCATTCCTCCTCTGGGCACCAAACATCTGTACAAAATTTCACGGCAATCCATCCAGCGGCTTTTGAGATATTTCAGTTTGGACTAAGGTGTTGGGTCTACATTGTGCAACGCAACTTTTTATTTTATTTTTTAAAGCCAGATAAGATAATTATAGGCAAATTGCATCCACCAACAGTATTCATTCATAATTGCAACACTTAGCATGTGATTTCCTGGCGATTGCCCAATTAGAATAAATTGTATTTCTGCCTCTAATTAGTTTATGATACGCTCGTACATGTAATGGCACTGATTACGTGTGAGATGCTTTTTCACGTGACGTCAATGTCGCCTGCTATAATCGGCTCCAGCATTGACATCCAGTGATATCTTGGACGAATGAATCAATCAATCAGGCCCACACCAGCCATCACAAATCTGTGGACCAGAGTAGACTGGTCCTGAGCGGCCCCCTCATCCCTGTTAGTGCCTTTCTATTCTCTGTCAGTGGCTTTTCTTCAGCTGCGGCTCTGAATAATTCAACAAAGAAAAAGAGGACTGGCGGAGCAGAAGATATGGATTGAAGGCGATCTCGGGAGCGTGGATGAGGAAATTGGCTTTTTGACGTCAGAATAAGCCGGAGAAGCGAGCTTCAGTGTGTATCGGTGACATGAGAGCTGGGTAACACATCTTCATTTTGACAGCGTTTCATTTCAAGAGAGATCGCACAAACAGTTGGCTTGAATGATGGCACCCTCGGAGGCACACGGTGTCTCGACATTTGAATCCAGGTGATTGAGCAAGACTGTGTGGGTGTGATTCAGGTGTCACAGCGCTGTGTCATAACACAGCGCTGAGTTATGACCTGCAGGCAGTGGAAGAAGGTCAGTGTTGATGCAAAATGCGGATGAAATTTAGAGGAGGTTCTCCATTGATAACCTCAGCGACTGCCTGTTTTACCGGCACAGGTGTTTACGAATACGCTTTGGCCATGTGTATGTGCATGGAATCATAATCAACCTTCAATAAATCATCTTTCACACCATGGTATATCTTGAAAACAGTTATGCTGCAACACTAGCTGGTTGGTCAGTTAGTCAGTCATTGGTCAGTGTTGGTCCATCACTTACAGAACAGATTGTCATGACATTTGTGCAGATATTCGTGACCCTTTTAGATAATGACTCCTACTGACATTGGTGATCTGGGACTTTTACATCTTCCCCACTTTGAGGTTGATATTTGTGGGTTTTAAGTGAAATGTCACATTAACTGGATTGGATGGATTGCAATTTGGCAAACACGTTCATATCTTCTTCAGGATGGATAGAATCAATTTAATGATATCTTAAAGTGGCTCTATGTTACTGTAGCAATTTATAAGGGTTCAGCGCTTTACGACTTGCCATATGTAAGTGGATCTTGACATATCGTGTAAAATGATACTTTCTCCGTCTCTCTCTGTTGTCTGTATTCAAACTGTGGATGATTTGATTAGGTAGTTTAATGCTGCTGGACTGTGAATTTCTTTTTCAAGGACTTGGGTCTGATTTTCCACAAAAGTCCAAAGGATGGGACTCAATGCACATTGTCTAGAGCCTCGTCGTAGGCCTCTTATCAGAGAGCAACAGTAGCTAACATTAGTTTAGAAATGGTGTTCGCTAACATACACTACAACCGACTTCCAGCACAACACAGAAGTTCCACAGAGCCCCTTTGATTTTTCATCAAGTTTATCAGTTAAAGGCCAAATGCCTGCAAAACATTCCAAAGTGTGTCAGCTGTGTTTGTGTTAAGTCCCAATTAGCAAACGCTGTAAGATTGTTAACAGGGTAAGCATTAAATCTACTTGACACCAGTTTGTTAACATTGTCATTCCAAGCTTGTTGACATGGTGATGTTAGCATTTAGCTCTAAGTGTCACTTTGCATACGTACAGCCTCTCATGGCTATATTCATGAATGCACTCAGTGACCTGTTTCTAGCTGGTGCGAAGTCAGACACATATCTAGTGCAAACGTCAATATGCTCACCTTCACCCTCACCCAAAAACAAAACAATTTAACAGTGCACAACTTCTACTATTGTAAATCGATTCACTTCAGCTTAGCTTACATAGTCAGGTGGGCTGTGATCTGATGCAATCTTTTTTATTCTGTGATCTGAACACCATGCAGGAGGAGGAAGCACATGAAGAAAATACTCGTCTTGGAGTCAAATGTATTATTTTCTATTTTAGGAAACAGCAGACGTTTCTTTTTTTTAAACAGATAATTCTACAGAAGCCTCTCAGGGTAAAGATCAACCCTTTAGTTAATTAATTTCACAGTACTTCAGAATTATCCTGGTAATTTAAAAAGATTTACTGTACTATAAGGATTAGTGATTCAAGCTGGTTGAAGTTCTGGCATCCACTGTTGACCCTGCTCTAATTCTCTCTCTTTAATCACGTCTCCAGTTATGGCCATTGCTCTGATTTGGACCCAAAACCCATGAGAATAGGATGAGAGGGCATTCAAATGTCAATGTAATAGCATGTAGATGTGTGTGACTGAAGAAACCTAACCTCTGCTGTCTCTTCCTTTGTGTCCCCAGGTGCCCCTGGTTGACAAAGGTGATCTCTCCCGCTGTGCCTCTCTACAATGGCCTGGTCTTCCTCTTCGTCTTGGCCAACTTCAGCATGGCAACCTTCATGGACCCTGGCGTTTACCCCCGAGGTTTGTGCGCATGCAATGTTTATCCGACATCTTAGAACATTAGTATCTGTCATAATGTATGTGCCCATACGTATGAGTAATGTTTCCTCCCTGTTGGGTCCTCATGTAGAGGGCATCCTTTAATAGCACCACATTTATCAGAGCACCACTCAATCCAATGTCTCATGACTCCATTCTCCGCCTTACAACACATGCTCCACATGCAGGACACTGCTGGAAGTTACACAAGCCTTTGTACCGTGAGGTGGAGTCAGAATCTCTCAGCTGCTTAACCTTTCAAACAAGCTGCGCTGACTTATGCTCCTGATGCATCCTTGTTGTCCGCGGCACTATCTGGTTTAAGTGATGATGATTGAATTTGTCCTCAGGGAGGTTTTTAATGCGCCTGTAAATGATAAGCACCTGTCTTTTGTAGGAGCTTTCTCTGCCTGTAAAGGCGTAATTATCATTACGTTGTATATAGCAGAGGTTGTTTGCCTCGCCAGAGGTGACAGTGCTGCCACTGCCCTGCTGGGTTTTATAGACTACTGAAGGATGTCGACTTATTTATAAATTTATATCTCACAGGCAGCAGGCCCACCGGTAAAGTTTTGAACAAAAAAGTAAAGAACTGAAATAGTTATTAACTGACATCTGCTTAGAAAATCACTCCGTCATCCAGATTGTAAAAGTGAGAATGAAAGGTTAGTGTGTATCGGGGATTTTTCCACATATGACATATGGCACAGGCGTTTTTTTGTCCTTTTCATTTTTGGGGGCAAACCGCAAAAGGAGGTGACAGATAAGGGAGCTGATCGAGCTGAAATATCATAAAAGTTGTGCAATTTTTGCAATTCAGCTGCATTTCACAAAAGTACTGCAATTTGCCAAACTCAGGTGACATTTTCAGTTTCCATGGTTGGTTAGGAGTTTTGACATCATGCAGGATCTCAAGGCGAGGAAAAGATACTGGTTTAGGTCAAAATGGACTTCTCCCATGTGTGTACTTTTTTAGTTCCTTTTCCTGAATGGCAAACCTAGGACACCACAAAATCATGATTAGTCAGCTGCAATGGTCTGTCCTGGAGCAACAATATTTATGATGTTGTGGGAACATCAAGAAGTGACCAAAGGAAGAGTGAACAACCGTGCCCATCCATCAGTTGGCCTGAAACAGGATTTCAAATGAATGCTAATGTAGCTGTTGGATAAGTAAATAGGCAACTGTTGGTTAACATATTCACCACATTAACTTCATGAGCAGATAGTATGTACATTTTGTGTTTATAGCTAGTTCTGATGTTCCCCAGTGGCCATCTGTGATGCTGCTTTACCACTATTCATGTCTAACCAACCCAACTAATGAAGGCAATGTGTACTAGGGCAGATCATGACCTAACCACCCTGGGGGGAAAATAGAATTATTATTAAATTCTACAACACAATGACTGTAGTACATGTTAGCTGATCCAATATCCAATATCCACAGCGTTAGCAATCATAAGCTACTGGTCAAACACACCAATTAAGACTGTAGCAACAAAATAAATTATTTGCAGTGGTGGTTCTGTCTAAATTACTCCCAACTCCTGTGCTGTTCTGCTCAGTGGTCATGGTCACGTCTCCAAATTGCACTTTTTTGTTTTGTTTTTTGTCCATGTCAGGGTTTTCATTTGCCCATTTGTGATCAGACAGCCTTATTGGGTACAAAAACGATGAAAGGTTTATATATTAATTCAAATTGTACCCAATGCTCAATTATGATTTTAATAGTAACCCAAATTTTTTTTTTTAATTACAGCCTTAATTTATAAAAAAGAATAGATGTGCTTAGTTACTTCCATCCCTGGGTTGGTTCTGGACTGTTCAACTTTGCAAGAGGAAGAATTCAGATTTTTGCTCTTTCAAAAGTTACATAGTGTTGCTATGTAGTATGTCTTCCTATAGGGCTTATCAGTGGAAGACCAATAACGATAACAATACCAAAGACAATAAGATAAAGCAGGTACTGTGCTGCTCTCAATGGGAAGGTCATCACCTTGCATGACAGCTCTATGCTATTGATACAGTAAATATTAGCCATGTACATGAAAGAGTAGGATAACTGTATTAAGTGCTCATATTAGTACTGAAAGGTCAATGGTTTGATAACTGTTAATAGTCATTCATCCTCCCCCTAGTGTTAATGAATAAAACACTGAGCTTTTGCATCCTTACTCAGTGCTAGTTTCTCATCCCACATATATATATACATACACACATAACATGTGGTGAATAAAATAGATGATACACTTGGTAACAGATAGATGTCCCACACACATGTTGATGCTGTTGAAATAATTTAAGTAAAGTAGCAGATATGTCCTCAGAATCCTTCTCTCTCAATAAGATACTCAGCCACTTAGTACTGTCATAATTTCATTAAAATATCTATCTGTCTATATGTGTATATATGTGTATATGTATATGTGTGGTGTATATGTATATATGTGTGTGTGTACGGGTGTGTGTGTGTGTATGCATATATGTGTATATATATGTGTATATGTATATTTTTGTGTGTGTGTGTGTGTGTGTGTGTGTGTGTGTGTATACGTATGTGTGTGTATATATGACATACAGTTGCTACTGTTGTAGCGGTGTTATTTTAGATCACACTACCTTGCTCGACTTGACCCGCCCTGCTCTGCCTCCGATTGGCTACATCCTGCCTGTTAAGTCCTGTGCATGTGCAACTCTCACCGAAGATTGAACAGAAGCGAGATGTCTCACTCTGTAGCGAAAAACGGAACGTCAAGACACAGTGTGAAAAGGCACGCTTCAGCCATGCAATAATGTTTTTTTTGTAAAGTATCCAAACCTATTCTACTAGGACCCCCAAATAAAAGTATGAACCTGAAAATTGGCATAATATGACCTCTTTAACCTACATGTCGATAACTGGATTAAGCCTAATTTTTATTTGATGAAGATTTAGATTGTACATCCACACATATAATACGATTCAGGTAGCTCCCTCTTCAGTGGTGAAAATAAACATGAGTAAGTAAATAAGCCACAAACTAACAACTTCCCTGAAAGGAGGTAAAAATGCTCAAATGTGATTGTAATTGAACTGAATTGCGTGTTATTTTTGCAGAGTATATGTGCGCTGTTTGAAATAGGCCACTGCTGAATACATCTTGCATTTGTAGAGTAGAAGCTGTCAGAGGAGATGCAGGCGTAGCTGCTGTTTGTGTCTGCTGGTTTGGCAGCCGCTTTACCTTTAAAATCTATTTGAAGAGACTTGACAGCCATAATAACAGAGCAATCTCCGCTTATGGAAGTGTTTATTTCTGCGCTCTACCTTTGTTTCTCTCTTGCTTTCTCTTTTCACTCTCTCGCTTTGTGAGTGCATGTGTATGTGTGTTTGTTCAGCTACCTGGATCTCCCTGGAGTCATTATTGTAGTGTGAAATTATTTTTTTAGCTCTGTGTAGATCGTGTGAATGTGCCCTTTGATCAGCTGAAAGACATTTTATTTTGTACCACGGCTCCAGAGCAAAACGCTCTCAATGGCTGAAAAAAGCTTCTCATAAACAGTTAGATTGCCTGCAGAGGCTCACTGGGGGCAGTGGAACTGCCGCTTGTACTCTCGTACTGTAGTTTAGAGCTTATGTGCTTATAGAATGCTTAAGTTGAGCAGAGCAAGGCACCAACTCTGCCAGGGTTGGAGCTTTAATTTCCATTAAAACAACAAAAAAGCTTCTATTTTGATGATATGAGATGGTATGAGATGTGGGAAATTAAACAGCATCTGTTCTACATGAGTCACAGTGTGCTCAGCAATCACTCTTAATGTTAAAAGCAGAGGGAATAGGTCATGTCTATAAAAAATCTTCATTTCTCTTAGTATTTGCTCTCTCGGCTGACAGCTAACAGCAGGAGTGAGCTTCATTTAAGGTGCTCTGCTGTAGTCCCTGTCAAAAGGGATCATCAGTCAAAACCATTCATTTGCCTTTGTTTGTCACTGTTTTTTTCCACATTCCCCCCACATGCATTTGTGCCCAGTTAATGTGCTTGTCTGTGGTGTGTGTGTGTGTGTGTGTGTGTGTGTGTGTTTCTATATTTGTGTGTTTCCCCACAGCGGACGAGGACGAGGACAAGGACGATGATTTCCGAGCGCCGCTCTACAAGAACGTGGAGATCAAGGGCATTCAGGTCCGGATGAAGTGGTGCGCCACCTGTCACTTCTACAGGCCGCCACGCTGCTCGCACTGCAGCGTCTGTGACAACTGTGTAGAGGTGTGTGTGTGTGTGTGTGTGTGTGTGTGTGTGTGTTTGTGTTTGAATACAAATGTACAGAACAGAAATACCTTTAATGTTCAGTATTGACACCGAAATCTTAATATGCATCAAGGCTAGACTGATATATGTGGTTAGTATTTGTTTCTTATCAGCAGTCTGATGCTGTTTGCATTGAGGGCATCATGTCGGATGTCATATATAATGCAGTTTGTACATAGTTCATATTTTGTTTTTTCTGGTTGTGTTTTGGCAAAAAATATGACATCCTTAAAGATAGTAATTATTGGCATGAATCATCTTTTGGCAGCTTCAACTATAAAAAATTCTGTTATCAGTATTGGCTTTCAAATCATCATTACTGTCTCACAAATGTGCAACTACAGCAGGACATTAATACACATCCACACACAGGATGCAGAATTACACAGGCTGTGTTCCTGCATCCTGTTTTCTTCTACATTTTATCTGAAAAAGACTGAATGTGTGAGCGTCTGACTTACAGACTGTAAAAGTCTAGTTAACTAGAATGACACTTAGCAGAGTGCATAACACTGCCAAGGCCCAGTAGTCCCCTTTTGTACTCATTCATGGATACCAGACACCTAAACACACATCAAGATCCAACCATTACTCCCAGAGAAAATAACAAAAATTATCAATGTTTAAAAAAAAAAAAAGAAGAAGGAAAGTCCTTGATCTGTCGCTTTATCTGTATCTGCACCAAAAGTTAAAAGTCTTTTCTGGGTTGAGACCCATTTTCCAGCCAGGTTTTGTGGAAATTCATTCAGTAGTTTTTGTGTAATTCTGCTGACAAAGAAACAAATGGACATGGGTGAAAACATAACCTCCTTGTAGGTCACATGATTTAAAACATTTTTTGAAAAACTGTGTAACTCCTCCTCAGGACTTCGACCATCACTGTCCATGGGTGAACAACTGCATCGGACGGAGGAACTACCGCTACTTCTTCCTCTTCCTGCTGTCACTGAGCATCCACATGGTTGGAGTTTTCTCCTTTGGCCTCATCTTTGTCCTCCACCACCGGGAGAGGCTGGGAGCGCTGCACACCACTGTCACGTATCCTTTCACTGCTGGAAATCTCCCTGCTAACTAAAAAGACAGTTAAATCTATTTAATCTTTCAGAATAATGTTTCCTGAGCTGTCTGAAGGAGTCAATGCAGTTATTCTTCTTGTGTTCCCCCCACTTTATATTGTTGTTGAGCTTGACCTTTGTGTCCAGTCTGGTGGTGATGTGTATAGCAGGGCTTTTCTTCATTCCAGTCATGGGACTCACAGGTTTCCACATGGTGCTCGTAGCTCGAGGTCGAACAACCAACGAGCAGGTGAGGAGACACCGGCGTGGGAGCCGAGTGTACACACACAAACAGTCATTAGCCTTGTTGTTTACCCAGCGAAAGTCAACAGAGCTGCTTCACGCTGACACGCGTCCAAACATTCACACCTGGAGCTGCCTGACTGTTGGCACCTGGGCTTGCTTTAGGGCACCTTTTTGAAATAGTATGAGAATCTGGTCACTGCAGTGCCTCACTCTCAGTCCCGCTGCACAAACAGTAGAATAACACAGTCCAATTAGCCTGTGTGGACAGAAATACGGTAACCTTATTAAAGACAGTAAACAGCAGCACATACTGTATATTCGCATACTAATTATGTGATGCTTCAAGCTTCAACAACATGAATCATCCTCTTTATTCAAACACTGGACCTCTGTGTGTATATATTAACATGAGTGTGTGTGTGTGTGTGTGTGTGTGTGCGCTGTGGCCTTGTCCTTCCTCTGCTGCCGACTCTAAATGAAGCGTTGTGTTCCTTAGGTGACGGGCAAGTTTCGTGGAGGAGTAAATCCCTTCACTAGGGGTTGCTGTGGCAACGTGGAGTATGTCTTATGTAGTCCCCTGGCACCTAGGTAAGATGCTTTATACTGTCACGTTTGTATGTGTGTGTATCATGCTTTTCAGGTTTTTTTTTTTTTTTATTCAGCTCACATTTAACTCATCTTCTAATATTCAGTGATGCTGTATTCATGCACCTGACAGCTCAGGTTTGTGTATGTTTATGCAGATAGGTGTGTGTGCACATCGTACATGCGAGCGTATGCACGTGCTCTGAGGTAGTTGCGTAGGTGTGTGTCCCGTTCCAGCCTGACAGCAGCCAGCAACCCTGGGGGAAGGCAGATGGCTGAGCGAATTGAATCACCCTGTAGAACAACAGTTAATGGGAAACCGAGCGCAGACACACACACAGCATCGCTAAGACCCATAGCGGCAGTTTTACAACCCATAGGGACAAATCCCATTCCATAAAAATCGACAGTGTGACTGCAGAGAGACAACAGCAAGCGGGGCTGAAACGCTGCGTTTACAGGCATCTGCTGTTAAGTTGCTGCAAGATCCCCGACAGAAGGTTCATGATTCACCGAACCATTGACTCAAAGCATGTTAGACCTGACTGATACTGAACAGTAGCTTTAAAACTGACAGCAAATCAATTAGCATAGGTTGATAACCTAAAATATGTCAAGACTGCTCGGACAGTATAGCACACATTTTACTCCCCACACTTGCAATTTAACTTGAAAAGAAATCACAGCGACAGCCCTTTTTAATTATGAAAAACCCCTGTAAGACACACTTAAAGGATTGTTTTTTTCTGTCAGGAAGTTGTGTTTGAAATGTCTGTTTTAAACTGTGTAATGAGCCAAATGGGATTATGCAAAGTGCTCAACTAATTTCATCATCGTCCTTTGCACTGCTCGTCTCTGGAAGGCGAACATGAGCTGATAGTGAAGCAGAAAGTGCAGTATATATAAAGTAGGAGAAGAATACTGAGTTAACATTAGCAACGTTAGCTGTTTTTGTGAAAATGAACATATTTTTCAAATATATTTTTTTCCATTTCAGTTTAATATGTTCAGAAAGAGTTTGTTCACTCTGATACAATTTAAAGATTTGTTCCAAACAGATCACTGTTGTAGTAGCTGACGTTTCACTGCACATAACATACGTATGTCTAGTATTCATTAAGACAAAGCTTGTGAACACCACCACCAACAACTTTTACATGTTTCTTCATACCTGCTGCTTATTTTCCTGCAGGTACGTGCTGGACCCGAGGAAAAAGCCCCATGTCAAAATTCAGCCCCCATTCATCAGACCTGACCTGTCCGACAGGCAGATCACCATCAAGGTCAGCGACAACGGCATCCACAACACCATCATCAGCTCCAAGGTAAGTTGTCAACAATCACTGAAGAGCTTTTCCCTGTTATTTTCCTCTTACTCCATCATCCAACTGACCTACATTAAGTCCCTCTTCTGCGGTAGTGTAACCATTTTCTCTCTGTTTTATTCCCATAGACTCATGTCACAAATGTTTAGCATGGTGTATCCCCAGTTCTGTTCCTAGTTTCCAGATGTAATACAGGCTCAGAAGGCAGCACATTTATAGATACAGCTGCTTATTGAAGTCAGATTTATCAGAGAATTTCCTCATTGCTCAAACAGAACATTATTAGACACTTGACGTCAAAGCCAAGTGACTCATGAAAGGGGGGAAAAATATTTTTTTGCGAATGATAATAATAATTCTAATAAAAACCAAAAAAGAACAGTTAATATAATATTATGATAAAATGCCTTTAAGTGTAATGAAACAAACAGTAAAATCAATATAAAAGCGTGTAATTTCTAAACCTTTAAGTTTCTAGAAGTTGACAATGCCTCGCCTCCTCCGGCAGCTCAGTCCACAAATGAGATTTTCATTGTATATTACTGACTATTTTTAAAAAGTATGCTGTATATTTAGGATTCATAGTTTCACCTCCTGGTCAACCATTGGTTTAAATTCATGCCATGTATTGTCAAAAAAGTGCTTGATATGGGTCATGGTCCTCAAAGATATAGCAGATTGCTTTGTGCCTGTAAAAATACACCCATCTCACCAGCTTTAAGCACAAAATGGGGCTCAAGTGAAGGAAAGCGTCTTTTTCCCTTCAACAGTAACCCTATAGATTCAGTTATTTTCTGATGTTGGGGTTCTGCAAACTGATAACAATAAAATGAAATATAGAAGCGAAATAGAAAACTGTCTCTGACTTACAGAGGTTGAGTTGCACTGTAGGTAATCACCTGGTTTTGACAAGAAAGAAGAACATGTTGAATCAAAAAGAACATATCATAGTTTCCGCTGCACTGATTTTGCTCCCTTTTTTAAAATTCTTAGTCCAAGTGTTACAGAAGTGCTAAATCAGTTGAGTTCTCTTTTAAGATGAACAAATTAATACTATATTGAGGAGAAAAAAATCCATCAAACTCTGCGATAATTTCCTTTCATCATTTCCAGGCCATTAGCCTCTAAAAAGAATGAATTTAAACTCAAGTAGAGCAGCTGCCTGGTGCAGCTTTGCTACCCAAAAACCATCTGTGAGAGCAGTGTCAGTACATCCCCAACATAACGTGCACGTGCTCTTCTCTTTTTCATCTGCTGTTCCTCCACCTGTTTGGGATGCTTCTGACACCCTGCTCTCCTTCCTGCAGTCCAAAAGCAGCCTGGACAACCTGGATGACAAAGAAACCCAGCCTCCGCTGCCACCCAAAGCTGACAGGTACAACCAGCTGAAAAACCAGCTGACCTCCAGTGAAGGTAAGAAACACAGGAACACAGTCCCCCCGTGTTCTCCAGCAACTAACTCTCCTGTCAGTCATCATCAATCCCATTTCTCTTTCCTGTCAAACAGCAATTTCCCGGACTCCCTCTGTACATCACCAGTGTCCCAGTGTGTGACTCGGCTCTAGTTTAGCGTGATAAATGTCCGTCCCAGTGGCAGGTCAATGGCCTTATTTATGCTGGGCCAGAGAATAGGCATGATTTGTATTTGAGAGGCCAGCCCTTTGAACTGAATCAGCACGAGATTTGTGGAACAGTGGAGAGATTTCAGAGTGAATCATTGCAACATGAATCACCACTTTTTTGTTGGTGTTGTGTAGCAACAGAGCTCTGCCAAATGGATGGATGGGAGAGGAATACGGTTTAGAATCAGGACTAAAACATGACTGACTGCCTTTGGAAGTAATTTAGGAGCTGTGACAAATCCTGTTTTGCAAGGGTCTTACAGCTAATGGCAATGTGTTCTTTATACTGTTGCATTCAGTAGTATATGTGTCAATAATGTATAGTTTTGAACCTACAACAGCAGGTTCCCTCCTGTGGATCTCCAGTGTCATGGTGCATTATGTCAGGGAGTGAACACTTTCTGCTCTTCTATGGAGCTCTACCACTGCTTGGTGGTACTTCAGAGTACTGCAGTTGGTGTAAATGCATTGCTCCCTGTATTAAAGCAATTTAGGGGACTAATAATGTGTGGAAGTAAAAGTTATTTGCATACCATTCAGAGACACACAAGCACAGGAGCAGCGACTTACTAAGAAGCACCTTGGGGTTTCAGGATTTGACCACATATAAGGTAGTTGGTCAAGGATAGACATCTGGCTCTACTGTACGACTCATGTTATATATCAGTTACACAATTGACTCCTTCTTTTCCAACTACCCACCATCTCCAAATACATTCATTCTTTGAGAACGGATATGGTGTGAGTCTCAAGAACTCAATCCCTCAGTCAGAGCTCTTAGGTCTTGGCTTTTCTCCCTGAAAGGACATTTAATCTGAGCCTGTAAAATGGTGTTGTTGCTATTATCTCTACCAGTGGCATGCACACACTTTTTGAAGGGCAGGGGCGAAAAGAAGGGCACTTTAGCGCGCATTTTGTCTCCCAAGAGGG
This sequence comes from Diplodus puntazzo, assembly GCA_963678695.2. NCBI lineage: Eukaryota > Metazoa > Chordata > Actinopteri > Spariformes > Sparidae > Diplodus > Diplodus puntazzo. The sequence goes on along the minus strand of OZ023159.1, from coordinate 15,805,674 downwards.
CAGTTTATCATGTTTTAACCAGCCAGGGGGGCAGTTTAGTGTTTAGTGTGTTTTGCCAAACAAGAGGGCACTTTGGCACACTTTTTTGGTTCCCAGGAGGGCACTTTAGCATGCGTTTTTCAACAATTAGGCCACGAGGGGGGTTATGGCCTACCCCGTGCACATCCATGATCTCTACATTGATGCTCTGCTCTTCTTTCTATGTGTGTTGTAGAGAGTTCTCTATCTGGTAAGACTCATCCTTCCACTCCTGCCATGTACAAATTCAGACCGTCCTTTGGCACCATGCCCAAAGTCCACTACCACACTGCTGGAGAGAAGGTAGGACATGGTTTGTTTAGCACTTATCATGGTATTATTGATTTTATGCTTTGATCAGCCGCTCCACTCTAACAGCCAGGGGTTCATTGCCTGTTGTAAAAGCTTCAGTTAAGTTCCACTGAGATTGGATGTTTTATACTGCTGTTTGCTCCTCAGATTATCATGCAAGATGACCGGAAGACCTCGGCCATCTTGGAAGAGGGTGTCCGTGGTCATGACTACCGATCCGAGCCCAACCTGGACCTGCCAGAGTACACCAATGCTCCCCTCCACCGCACCTTCCAATCCTCTCCCCTCCAGCTGGATTCTGACCCCATCAACTCACGCTCCCTCAGCCTAAAGCAGGGTCATCGCCGGTTGGAAAAGGGTCAGCTCCCAGCCCTGCAGCCGCAGACAGTCACCTCCACCCCTTACAAGAGTGTCTTCTCGCCAAACACGCTCTCCAACCGTAATGGCAGCCTGTCTTATGACAGCCTGCTAAACCCCAGCATCTCCCCAGCCACTGCCAGCGAGTGCATGACCCATCGTGGTATGCCCTCCATGGGGTTCCACTCGCCCTACCTGCCCACCAAAATGTGCCACATTCGGGAACCTGAGATGCAGAGGCACCAGGTCGCCCCCACCTACAGTCCAGTGCTGCCACCCAGGGGGGTAGGAAGGCAGTCCCCTCACTCAAGGGACAGGGACCCATCCCCAGTGCGCTACGACAACCTCTCCCAGACCATTATGGCCTCCATCCAGGAGAGAAAGGAGATGGAGGAGAGGGAGAAGCGGCAGATGCTGCATGGGCGCTCCCAAACCCATATCTATGCCCAGGACTCTGGTGTGTTTGATGGGGGTTATGGCCTACCCCACAATGCTTGCTACCCAGACGGGCCTCGTGGCCCCGTCTCCAGAGGTCCAACACCCCCAGCCTATGGAGGCTCCAGGGACAACCTGATGGGGGTCGGGCTTGTGAGCTACGGGCAACGAACCCCTGTGTTGCGCCACGCTGGCTCCACACTGGGCCGTGCCCCTAGGACTTCATCCACCTCCCTGCACACAGATCACAGTAGCAGCAACAGCAGCCACAGCAGGGCCACCGTCCAAGAGGGCCCCTATCGCTCCCCGGCCCACCAGCCACACTCCCCTGCTATGCCCCGATCCCCCTCCTACTCCCATCAGAAACTCTCCTACATCAGTGCCCGTGAGAGGACAGACTCACCTCATCTGGGGGGCCCAAGGTATGAACCGTAACTTTGCCCCTGTGGGACTGCATGCATTATACTAAGCCACTGGGGACTGGTGGGCTACCTCTGCTGGAATGGGCAGTAGTGTATTAATCGTAACTGAGGCGATGTGTAGCATTTGTGTATGGTGTATGGTATTTGTCCAACTGTTGTGTCCATTTACTCATAATAAGTACTGTCTGGTGTGAATTCTTACGTGTTCTGTTCTGATTTATTTGTTTGCCTTTCTAGTAAAATATACATTTTTGTATTATTTCATGAATGTCAGATGAATAAAGTTGTGTGGCTCCTCTCATTTCTTTTGCATGCTTTTCACCCTCTCTAACACTTTCAAGCTTTTTGCTTCACTAACTAGTACACTTTCAAGCAGTCGTCCATGTTGCTGTTCCGTTTCTGTCATGTCAAACTGTCGTGCTCCATGGAACTAATCTGCATGCTGCCACAACCTTTATTATTAAATTATTGTTTGGTTTTTGTTGCATCTCTTTTCATAATTTTCTCTGTTCTTCTCTTTCCACTCAGAGAGGCCATGAAAGTTAATGGGCAGATGGACTGCCACCCCAGTGCCCAGGGTGCTACCCTCAGCCCCAGTCGCCACAGTAATGTTAAAAAGGTGACTGGTGTAGGAGGCACCACCTATGAGATATCAGTGTGAGCATGGGGCACCACATCCACCTCCTACAACGACGGCCACCCAGCTACCCAGAGATTCTCTCCTCTCTGTTATGTTTGTGAAGTCTAGATAACGGCCAGTCAGGGGCGACTAGCACTCCCTGTTATGGAGTTATAATCCAATCAGAGGATCTGTCTGCTCTTGTGTGGGTCTGTCTAGACAAATGCCCTTGTGTGTTTGTAGCGGAGGGGTCGGTTGGCAGTTGATACCGCTGCAGGCTTTATGTATGAGGAGTGTCTAGTCATTAACATTTTGTGGCTCATAAGAGTGGACCGTCCAACAGATTGTCAATGTAATTACTGTTGTCTCTCAGATGTGGTCATGAAGCGTACATTGTTCCAAATGTCACACACATTCAGCGAGTGCTGAAGGCTGAACGAAAACACTACAGATGACTTAAACTCAGACATCCTCACCGTGGACCTCTGCGAGCAGACTTTTCTGTCCTTTCCGAGTCAATTGACCTCAAGAAGACGGGGTGCTTCACATTAACTTGTACTGTTCATGTCATCTACAGCATATGTGGTGGAATCTTACAGCTTAGAGAAGTAATGGAGGACAGACTGGTTGGATCAGCACCAAGGGCAACTGCATGCCACACATGATAAGTAAGATGAGAAGCTGAGAGAGAGGAGAAAATCATCATATCATGTCTGGTGGCTGCATTCCAAATTAATTGAGAAACGCTTGCTTTTAATTAAAAGTAAAAATAAACTTAAATCCCTTCTTTATCAAAAAGAAATTTCTCAGGAGCTAATGCAACCAGCAGAGATGCCAGTTGACGTTATTCACACATTATGAATGTCTGCTTCTTTGTCTCAGTCAAGTGCAGACTTTTCACTTTACTCCCTGTCACGAAGGTGCAGTACTTTGTCACATGCTTCAGTTTGTTATAGTGAAGTTTAGTCTTGTGCTGGCCGGACATATTGGCGTTCTACAAGATCAGAATACCTCATCCCAGCGGTTCTCACAGAGTTCAGAAGGAGTTCAGCCTTGCACAACCAAAACAACTTTTCTGTTTATGTTTTGTCTAAAAATAAAAATAAAAAAAGTTAATTTAGTATGTAAGTTATGTTTGTGTTATAACCATAGAAATGGAAAAGTGTAGTGATACAAGCCATTGTCCCATGTAGTAAAATGATAACCGGTCACCCATTCATTATCTTTGTTGTTTTTTTAATCAGTTTGTTTCCTTTTTATATACCCAACCTTTCAAAAACTATGTTTGATACATCTTTTTATACAGATAATTAAGCCTGGAATGGACGTTTTCTTTTGAGTGGAGTTTTGTGTTGATAAATTATAAATTCAACAAATAAATGAGAAGTGATAATGGGTAAAATCCATGAATTTAATATAGCTTGTTCTACCTTGCAGTGTAAAAAAACAACAACTTGGAAAAAAATGAAATGTTATTACAAGATGTGTGATATGAGGGAGATTAATATCGATGTCTCAATCTTCGGCTGGTGAACAGTCAGTATGTGCTGTACACTAGTCCAGGAAGGGGCTTTTGATTGAAACTGTCTTGAGATTTCAGTGCCAAAAGTGGCGACACACCCCTTAATTTCTCAAAGACAGTGACCGTGACCGTGACCGACAATGTCACAGTGACATCATGAAAACTGAAAATGGCAGCAGCTGTCTGGTACAGCTCTAGTATTACCCACCACTCAGAGAGATCAAACAACCTTTTTTTCTTTCCATTTTTTTCCCAAAGTCCTCAAATTATGACAGTTATAAACATTAATGTTAACCATATAAATGAACAGGTATTATCAACCTGTTTTAATTTATATTTACCATCAATTGATTATGAAAACCAAGGCAGAATTACATAAATGTGAATTAGTGGATTTGGTTCAGCAACATTTGCATCAAGAGTAAACCATTGTTGCCTTTTGAGATGAAAAACTGTTTCATACACAGTGTAATGTGGTTAGTTGTTAAACTATTCTACACTACGGGACATTCAAAAGAAAGCTGTGAGTGTTTTGTATTGAGCAACAAATGGCAGGAGTGACATTTACTCATTTTAACAACAGACAGGCCAATGTACAAGACTTACACCATCTTGCTCCATTATGAAATTCCAAGATCTTATTGTCTTCCCATTTCTGCATTCATAGCTTTCTTTCAGCAGAGATGAGAGTGTAAAGGCTGGTAGCTGTAGTTACAACCTTCTGGCTAATATGGTCTCCCTTTTAAAGGTCTCACCCAGCTGCCTTAGCATGAACACGGTAATGTGAGGTAACACTCTATTCAAGTCATGTATTACTGAATTGTTAGAACTGTATCTGTTGTACAGCTGTGGTATACAGGGCTACTTTATAGGTAAAAGTGTAGCTAACTGGAACATTTTGAAGTACCTGAAGATCATTAGCTGCTGAGTTGCCTGAAAATAGCCCAATGTATTATGACTTTCAAATCCCTGTTTGACCACATATCAAAACACTATCGATGTCATTCCTCTCTAAGATGACTGCCATTAGTCCAATGTTCTTTTCTTTGGATGGACATCACTGCAGGTCAGGGACCATTCCTGACAGTCAGCAATGAATCTGTTCCGTCAGCCACAAGCTGACTCTGTTTTCTGAAACTCAAATAGAAAGTTCAATATGTATGAAAATATAGAATATACTATAAATGTACATGCGTTCCTATTTTTGTGAAGAGGAAATATTTCCCAATGACCTGAGCAGAGTAAATAAAGTTTCCAACTCTTTGAGTGAATGCAATTGTCCCTTATTACTAACAAGGAGTGACACACATCAAATTAAGGTTCTTTATGAAACAGCTGTTGATCAAGCCTCTTGAGGATTGGTGGTTTACAGATAACCAGTCACATGACCTACTCCTGTAAACCTTAACACATCCTATGTTAATATGTAGAACATTAGAGCCAAAAGGATTAATTAATTAGTTGTAAACTATTAAGTATTTTGTTAACACATTATCACTTTGTATATTAAAGGTGCACCATGTATTATGGGGGAAGACATTTTAAATAGAAGAGAAAGATGATTGTCAGATTTTTTATGCCTAAACAAACTCATTGTCTTCATAACTGAGTAAACAAACTCACATGATTTAATACGGTTTTACTTATATTTGGCAGACCCTGCCACCTTTCTAGCTTGAGCTTTATTTTCTTCTGAGGACAGCTCATTTATTCAGTTATGGAAAAAAATTACACACTTCCGTTTGTATTTGTATCTCAGTAATATTGTAAACTTTAAAATTCTAAGTTTGAATCCCTTCTCCAAAACTACCTAATCTCTTTAAAAAAATATTCTGATTCCAGCTTCGTGTGAATATTTGCAGTTTATTTACTCTAACAATTCACTTAATATTTTTTAGATGTGGAAAAAGCAAGACATCTGAAGACATTGTCTTTGGCTTTTTTTTCTTCCTCAAACCATTTTCAGACATTATCAAGCTCAGCGATGAAGATGTAGTTGCAGTCCCATAGAGCAGTATTGTTTATAGTTGTACATTTTATCATCTGCGATCTAAAGAATCAAGTGACTTTTATATGAATGCAAACATGTGGTCTTTGACAGCTTTTATTCGAAGGTGGAGGAAACATCTCGAATCATTTGAGTGCAAATGAATAGTAACATTTCATCCATATACACGTATTTACAGATGCACTGGCACTTAGATGCGCTTTAGAGGCAAGGTTAAGAACTCAATTAGTGGAAAGAAAAGGAGAGGGTGGTGAGCACACAGATCAGATAGGTCACACTCTGTTACATACTGTATACTCTACATGCGTTAAGTCTGGGAATGTTATGATCTACATAATACAAACTCCATTTCCTGGTGAATACCTTAAGTTAGAGCATGATGAACCGTTGACTTTGGACTTAATGGTTTTCACATTTTTTAAATCAAAAAGGAAAAAGAAAAAAGAAAGAAATGCTTAGCTAAGTGCATCTGATCTATCAGCCAGCTATCAGTGTTCGCTGCCATCTGCAGTCACATCTGATGCCCCTCAACTGTGTGGAGTGGATTTCTTTTTAAGTCAGTCCCAACAGAACTGATGCAAGAAGGAACCAAGAAATAACTACTTCTACAAGGCATCCACTGACAAGTCTTCACCTTAAATGATGTTTCTATTTGTGGAAGCATGGACAGTGGACAGGGTTAGAAGGTCCACTGAGTTGCATTATGGGATATTACATTTATAATGCACCTCCATAATGCCTCTTCTCTGACCCCGTGCTGCTAGCAAGCAGGCTACATTTTCCTCTCCCTAAAAACAAACTCTGCTTCAGAATAACAAAAACAAAAAAAAATACCCCAATGTGGGAATTATCACCATCACAAGCCTCTTTTCACAGTTTGTCAAAAGTAAAATTGAACTGTAGATGACGAGGATGGAAAGCGTGGCATTCCATGGTGTGGAAGGGAGTGGAAGGGAAAGGGCTTTTTTTCTTCGTAAATTCATGATCTTGTAATTTTTCCTCAGTGGCTTCAAGGACTTGTGATCTTGAGGCAAAACAGATAATAAAAAAAAACAACTAATAATATGCAAGTGTCCAAATTCAGTTCATTTAGAGTCTATTGTAGAAAAGGAGGAAAAACCGATAAATTGAAGATCAGCAAAGCAAGTTCTTGGTTCTCAATTCTTCTCCTCAGCCTTCACCTCCTTTTTCTCATCTTCTTTCTTCTCCGTCTCCTTTTTGTCCTCTTCCTTTTTTCCTTCTGAAGCCTTGTCCTTTACAGAGAGTTCCTCCAGCTTCTCTGCAACTTTGTTTGCGCTATCAGTGTTGCCTGTGGCAAAAACAGTCAAATGTACAGTCAACTTAAAAAGCTTAACGCAACATCCATTCTATTTTCACTTTGAAGCTCAACCCACTGTCTTTAGAATAGCAACTACATTATGTTTATGATTTTAGGTTGACCACCTTTTGCTATTGTGGTCATATAGGAAAAAGGGTTAACCTGTGAAGAATCTGAATAGTAATGTAGCAGAACATAGTGACACCAGCCTTTTAGAAGGCCAGTCAAGTGTTACATACTGCATGTTCATGTAGCAGACAGAAAAAGTTCCAGGCTGGATTGAGCAGCAAAGAACAGAGTGAGTCTGCAGTCTACAGAAACCTGACCTAAGATGTAATGTTACCCTGAGTTTGAATTTATTAAGCTAGGGGCTCAGAATATAATCACGTTACTATATAAAATGGATTACTACCTCTAGTAAACCAATGCACTCCTTGCTGAAGTAGTTCACATGTTAAATAATGTGATAAAACACTGCATTTGTAGAGAAACATTTATCCCTTGTATTTCATCAAACTTAACATATTTCCTTGTAAAAAGTTGTACATACTTGTTCCCTCTAGAGACTTTCTGATCTCCTCCTTGCACTCATCAAACTTCACCTTGAACTTCAGCGCATCTGTGAACAGAACAGAAAATTATCATATTTACATCAATGCAGTATGATGGCCAATGCTGCACTGACAAATGAGGAGAAAAGGAAAACCAATCACAACATAGCTGCTAGGCTCCTTAGAAGGAGAAATTGGGTTTCTTACAGCCGTTCCTTCACTATGATCACTATCTCTCTATAAAAGCAAGAAATCTCTGTCTGTGCCTCAAATATCTCTGCAGATCAGGATCAGACTGACCTGAGATTTTCAACATGGCTCCTGCGTGGTTTAAGGGTTTGCAATGTCGGATTTGTTTGGACTACAAAGATACAGTTAATAAATGATTTCATAAATGATTTACGAATTCCGCTAGCATTGTCAACCATAGCCACGTGCACACCAGAGCCAATCACTACAGAGCCCACCCCCACCTCGTGAGTCAACGGAGCGTCCAAATCACGTGACCAATTTAAGATGACGTAGCAGAAAGACGCAGCGGTTCCGATTTATGTGTTGGTGCGGACTTCAAACTATATACCACTTTTTAAATCGTGTTGTTAGGCCAAGTAAAACCGGACTTATGATAAATAATGTCCGCCACGCTTTTTCACGAACATTGCCGTCATGTTTGCTGCGCATTTGGTGCAGCAAGAAACAGTCAAAACGGGCTTCTCTCACGAAAGTGTCCGCAAGCAGGAAGTGTTTGCAAGCAAAAAAAAAACCTGTGCTACTCCCTTTCCTATTGGTGGAAAAAGGCACCACACCAACCAATCACAAAATTATATGGCAAACACCGTGATTAGGTTGCTGAGGAACAGGGAGAAGTTGTGAGAGGGATGGCGACGGAAGAGTGGCAGTGACGGTGATAGAGACGATAGTGATAGCGAGTTTTGAGAGTTGAGAGATTTGTGACATTTAGCGTGTTTGGAGTGTATAGTTAGTGTGTTATGTAGTGGAGACGTTTTTTTGTTTAATGAGTCAAAACAATGAGGAGACTGCTGAATGTGGAGCAAGCAGGAAGGAGCTGAAGGAGACCAAGCCTGAGGCATTGCCTGCATTTAAATGTTAATAGTTACATATAACTTTGTAAATTTCAAACACTTATGCACAAATTTAGCAAACAACAATTTACTTCTGCATCATAAGTTATAAAAATGGTTCATTAAACATTTTTGAGGTTTTCAGAGTAAAAAAAAAAGAACTTTTTCCTACTCGGATTTTTTTTTTTTTTTTTAAATGATTTTAGGTCCATTGTGTTAATATAGCATGTCAAAATCAAAAAATAACTGTACAGTCACACATGTGAGGTTGTGCTGAAAATAATGACATCAAGCAAGGCAAGGTAAATAGTTTTTGAGGTGAAATATAATGGCAAAATCAAAAATAGTCAAAAACGGCCAATTATACCCTGGAATATCGAATTTCACAACAAACCTAAATATCCCTGATGTCCCACCTTCAAACACAGCCTCATTTAGCCATCCATGAAAAGCTACTTAACCTCCCACTTTTCTATAGGAATACATACTTCCTACGGGCAATGCACTAGTATAATACAAATTAAACACTGGTTTGTGTAAAATAGGATTAGATGTACAAATACTTACTTTCTGCATTTAAAAAGCGTATTGCCAGGAGTTCAGGTTTGGGGCACTCATCAGCATAATCTGCTAGTGTGTTCCACACCCATGCCCTGTCACTGCCAGCGTTAGGCTTCAGCTCCATCGCAGTTGTAACTGTAGTTCACAATGAGGGGGAACAAGGTTAACACACGAAGGCAGACACACAAGCATTTACCCAATAGGAGGAGGTTAACGTGTTCAGTAGCTGCCAAACTATTATTGATACTGTTTGTGCTAATGGTTAATTGCATATAATCTAAACAATGACTTATTTGGTACCGTTGCATCTCTTGGCAGAACCACTAGTCCATATTTACAACATTTAAGAAAATGATCAACCCTGTCAATAGCGAGTCCATCATTATTCATTATCTATTCTGGCTTATCCTTTGCAAAGGCTGCAGGGGGGCTGGAGTCAGTCCAGCTGACAGTGGTTGAAAGGACAGGCTACCAGTCCATGACAGGGCTGACAGATGGAGACAAACAACCATTCACCAAGTTCAACAACAATCACCAATTAACCTGTCAGTCTTTTCGGAGACACTTGGAAGGACGTGCCAACCCTCAGCCAGTGGGCTCTAACCTAGAACAGTCTGGCTGTACAGTGACAGCAGCTAAAAGTCTCCTTATATTTATCTTGTCCTCCCTCTCAAGTATTCAGTGAAAAGCACTTATCAGTGCAGATCTGCTGCTCATGTACATGTAATGCATCCAAGTCAACCAGTGAACATGACCATCATATTTTGGGATACCAAAGATAACTTCTGGATCAGTGAGAACTCAAAGATGAGTAATTTCCCAGCTGTACCAGTAACTTACAGACTGTATTTGACCTCACCGGCATTTAAATGCTTGCGGCCATCAATATTACCGGGAAAAAAGATGGCGTGATTACCAGCACAGATATGCTTCTGGAAACAGCTATTTTAATTTGTGTTGCTGCAGATGTTTATGTGTTATGCTACATTTGGTATCACAATACAACGTGCCAATTGAGTTATAATCGTCCACTTGACTCACTGTGATGATTTGCACAAATCTTCAGGGTTCGGTCTCTCCTCATCAGGAGGCGGATTGTACCCTTCTCTTTGTGTTTCAGCAGCTTGACATCACCAGTTCCTCTCTCTTTCCACTCTGGTGGGTCATTCTCAGAGGCGAAACGATATAGTTTAGCCCGCCTGGGAAAACATTGGTATACTTCATTAACAGGCAGTCACTTGTAGCAAAGGCATCAATGTACTGGCTTACTTAACAGCTCTATGCACATCACACTTTTATGTGATAATAAGGCGACAATTAAAGCAACTTACATTTTAAAGAGTTCCTCCTCATCTTCTTCTAATGTTTTCACATCCTGCTCAGGAAGGGACACGATGGGCTCAAAGTGGGGATCATGGTTAGAGTCCTCTACAGGAGTTTCATGGTCATCCTGTTCCTAATGGAAAAAAAAAAGCAATGGATGAGTTAAACTTTAGGAGAAATTATGCACGCATGTGTGGCAAACTTCGGAATAAGTTGGATTAATTAGGCATGTGGTATCTTTCAATGTGATTCTTTGAAACTCACAGGAACAAAGTGACTTCTGACAACCGACCAACAGGCCATGAATGCTTCAATGGAGGGATTTAAGGGCTCATTGGTTAAGTATAGCTTTTGTAGGGGACATTGGAAAAGCCTTTCGTGAAGCGTCACTGCTGAACACAGCATCTTTATTTCTATATGGGGCTCCATGTTGATGTGTGTAAGATTAAATGTACATTACTTACATGGCAAGAATATTTTTGTAATACAAAAAAAATGACTGAGTACCAACATGGTTAGTTCATGACCCGTGATAAAGTGTTAAAAAGCCCTGTGTGAACAATTCCATGACTTGCGATATAATTTATGGAAAATGAATCATTTCCGATGATCAAACCAAGTTGTAGCTTATTTAACTACTGGTTAGCTGCATAGCAAGTTAGCTGTACCCCAATGTAACGTTAATGTACGCCTTTGTGCCCTGGCTAAACGAGGTAAGCTACACAACTGCTACTAACATTACAGATGCAACACACAATAATGGTATACTTAATCTAACGTGGCCACTAGCTTGACTGCAAGGTCGAGATATTAAAAATCTGGTTCTACCGCAACAGCGTTTTACTTCGTTAACGTGTAAGAGTTGTTCAACTTTGTTTTTCTAAGGCAACTCATTGTGAAGTTGCCTAGCTAGTCAACGAGGCCTTTCACTAGCGGGTTAGTCGAAAGCTAATCGTTTGGCTCTTCGCACCACGATGAGTGTCACTTACTACCACCGTCGTAAATTCGTCAGGAATTAAGGCGACATGTTTTTTTTTAGCTAACTGCTACTTCATTGAACGTAACCGTGTTACAGTTACGTGCCTGTTAATACGCAGTCACTGGCTCCAGCGGCTACTGAAGCTAACATTAGCCAACTAGTGTTAGCAACTGTTGTGCTTGGCAGACAAAGGCAAGACACCCGGCTAACTTAACCCCATTGTCTTTAGCCAGCTGGCTGCACGTACATTTTAAAATATCCTGAGCAAATGACCGACGACTGCGATGGTTTATTGAGTCGTTAGGATTGTTGTGCCCATTGCCTTCATAAGCAGATAATGAGAGTATGAGGCTAATGTTAACATGCTGACTAGCTGCACACTTCACAGTACTTTTAAGCTCGTCAAAGAGAGCCGTGGAAAAACGCACAAAGGGCTAGAATTCTGCACTGAAAACACCGAACATGTCCAGATGCCTGTCAAAAAGTTCTCAAGCTTTTATTACATCCTACCGCCTTGAAAACACACCAGTTAGCTATCCAGGCATCAGGAAACACTACAGCATTGTCGGCATTTGTGGCTCGCAGCCTCCTTTACAAACTTTGGCACATTACGACATTCAAAACACCACGCCTGGCACAAAATTCCGATTTTAAAGCAAAGCTAATACATTAGATGACCTGAAATGCACGACCTTACCTTCGGGTCTGCCATATTAATGTAGATGTTTGTAGATTATGGAAGTAGTTAGATGATTTGAAATGCCGGACTGGCCGCCGTGCTGCTCTCACTTCCTGCTACAGCTTTCGCGCGCCGAATTTCCTACGTATGCCCGCGCCCACATTGTGACAGCGCGCGCACCGCCTCTGTCGTCTCAGATTTTGTGATTTTTTATTATTAAAATTATTTGTGCAGAGATTATGTTTTTTTTTGTAGACTAATGTGGAAATTGGCAGCGCCCTGTTTCCTCGACAAAAAGCCAATGGAATTTATTTAAGTGGATTTTGGAATACCACTGAAACACAAGTTTATGATGCACGGATGGACTCCACTTTTGTGATTTTCAAAGTGTTAATTAAATGGCTCGAAGTAAAAAGTGCTGTATCGTAGGCAACTTAACGTGTTTCAGTTGAAGACGTTTCACCTCTCATCCTAGAGGCTTCTTCAGTTCTAACTAACTGGAGTGGAGTTGCAGGCTTTTACACTATGTGGGAGTGTCCTTACAGAGTCATTAAGGACATGTGTGAGCTCTGAGTTTCAGTGTCTTTGGGGCCTCTTGCCAGGTCGTTGGTTGGGTCAACAAAGTTTGTGTGGTGTAGTTTGAAGAAATCAGCATTTTTGCACATCTCGTTCCCTCATCTCAATGTTTATTGGGTTAAATGCCTGAAATACGGTCCGTTGTTACAACCGGCATAAGATGTTAACACGTTTTGTTCTGAGACAAAATACATAATTAATTGTCCCACAGTTTAAGAGCTTACGTGTCTTACAAACAGCAATTGCTAACAAGTGGCCAAATGAGACTACAGACACGAACATTAAATGTCATCACGCCGAACACAGAGACTCATCTACTCACTTGTCCGTCCTTACATGCCGACTTTAGTTACAAACTATGCTAACTCTAACTTTACAACTTGGAGATTGATCAGTTTAAGAAAACATGTATAGTAATTGTGTGGTAAGACGCTTAGTGTTATGACGCTCAAGTCTTCACTACTCGATACTATAACATTAGGGTTTACCATTTGAAATGTAAAATGTAGGGGCAAAATTTTATGAATGTTTCTTTCCATAAGAAGGAAGCATCATTAAGTAGGCATAGCGAGGACATAGGTAAACCATTATGCTGCCATGCAAAAATGTGTGTGATATGTTTTTTTAAAGCATTCTAATGAGGTTACCAGTGCATCCTGTATCCATTCGTTTGGACTGATTCCATTTTGCAAAAATGCATTGTGTAAAATGCAACATTTGACTACAATGTGTCCTTAGTAGCTTCATAAAGGCAGCAGAAATTTAATTAGCACAAACAAACTGCTATATTGTGAAGCTAGACCTGGAGCCTCAGTGTCTGGGGCCCTGCAGCAGTTGCTAGTCTTGCCTGGAAATCCAGCCTTACAATTATTAATGCATATATTAACACTTCATCATGTGCTTTGGTTGAAGTAAAAAAAAAAGAAAGACATTTTCCTTTGGGGATGAATGAATAAATGTTAAAAGAAATTGAAACAATTACTGTGGAATGGGAAACATACACCACTCAAAATAAGTTGGGGGTATTGGCAGGCATGGACTGGCCATCTGGCGTACCGGGCAATGCCCGGTGGGCCGACGCACATTTTTGGGCCGGGCTGTCATAATTTAATCAAAAATGTATGTTATAAATCATTTTTATCGAACGCGACGGCACATTGGTTGAATTTTCTTGAAGGACATTGAGCTATTTCATTGAAATCTCTCAGCTCTCCTCTTTTTTTTTTTTTTTTTTATTTAAATCTTTTCTAAGAGCACAATTTAGAGGGGACGGCCCATTGGTCCATCTTCAATATAGACAGTGGACTGAACCAATCAGGATATATCGTACGAAAGCGGCCCCACCCCTCCCTGGCTGTCAGCTGTAACTTCTGCTCGTTTCACTGTGTTGAGCGTGAGGAGTGGCAACGTGGAGCAACCATAGAGTTGCGTGCTAAGAGAGTGAAGAATCTCACTGTGCTGCAAAATGTGCTAAAATCCCAGACATGTGCGCTGGAGGGGCTGCTGTAGCCTCCACGTCCTCTGTGACAGCAGTGCTCCAGCAAGGACAGGTGGAAGGTGAAGACAGCAGCAGCGGGCAGGAGAGGAGCAGCAGAGATGCTGCTGACTGACAGGGACAGTGTAGTACAGCCGGTAAGCAGGTAGTAACGTTAGGATAATACAGGGACTGTGAGGTGATGGAGGTTACGTTAGCTCTATTACATGTAGGCTAGAGTTCTCAACGGGTCGGACCGGCCCGACAACCCGACCGGACCCGCGGGTTCAGGCCGGCTTCGCGTGTGGTGAAGAGACAATTGATGCTGGTATGTCGGGCTGCGTCGGGTTCGGGCTTAAAAACCCGCTGGCCGGGTCGGTTTGTAATTTTCAGGCCCCTTGAAAACTCTACTTACATGAGAATGATGAGCAATGACGATTGATTAGTATCAATATTAATTGGTATTGCATAGTTCACAAAATCTGGCAGCCACGACACCTTATTCTGATAAAATAGCAAACGGTCAAGGCTGAGAAGTGTTGGATGAGCAGCAAGTGTCCATTTTAGGCTCCATCATGGCATTTTAGATATTTAGGTTAAAGGTGTGTTGACAGGCTGCATAGTAGTTTGAATTTGTTGCAACCCTCTATGCTGTGGTTAAACATGTTTTAAAAAAACAGATTTTAAAACTGCTAAATGATAAATAAAAGCTTTGCAATTTAAGCATTACTAAAGTAAGTGTAAAAAAAAGTATAAAAGTATTATTAGCAAAAGGCATGCCCACATTGAATAAGAGTAACACAGTGTTAAATGCTTTTAAGACAAGTTGCTTTGCATGAGTTCATAAAACAGCCCTGTTTTTAGCCTGATAAAAATGCATGTAATATCTTTTTAAAGGAAGGGGCACCTTTTAACCTGGAGAATTAGAATTGAGCTGCTATATCAGGGAAATTCAGAAAATACTTATTCGAGATGATTTCAATAAAAAGGATAAAATAATCAATTGAACTACACAGAGCAGACAAAAGTGGTGGAGTTAACAATAGACGCTAAACGTCTGAGATTTAGGATGCTGATGATACATAATGCTTGAAGTAGAATATACCTAAGGAGGTAGAACTATGTGTTGAGTAAATGTACTTATTTGCTTTCCACAATGGTTCTTTGACAGACTTCTAAAGACCTAGTTATAGGATTGAAAGGGTTTGTGAGCGTTTTTCCAGTCAAGTCAGTAAACATATGCACACCTCACAATAATTAAAGTTGGGTTTGGGATAATAGTAAAATACATTCCTTCGGGGAACACATACATAAATAACAAGTCGGATGTGCTCCGCTAATTATGAGGGGCCGGTCTGAGCCAAAAATGCCAGGGCCGATTTTTTGTCCCAGTCCAGCCCTGGGTATTGGAATATGGATGCATGCATGTGCATGGATAGCAATAAAAGTCAGTTGAAGTGTGTCGCATTATTTTTGGGGACCAGAAATATTCACAAAACCAAATTCAGACATGTCACATAATAAACAATCAAGTGGAGCAATAAATTATCCCAATATCCGTAAGTGATTCTAAGTTGTGTAAACACTTTCAACGCAATTAATTCTAATTCTAATTAATATACAAAAAGCCAGAGGGCATGGTCAAAGCAAAACTGAAACTACACAGATGTCACTCTCGAGAGCAAGATCCTCCAAGTGGCATTGGCACGTAGTGACACCGCAGTGGCAGTCTGTGGCGGTCTGCGGCAACCTGTGGCATGGCCGTGGCATCTCCTGGCACCCGCTTGGCAGTTCAGAAACGCAAAAAAAAAATAAACACAGGGAAAATATTAAAAAACATTGAACATTAAATCTTAAATATTAAATATAAGAATAGTACAATATGTACACTATTTTACATTCACATTTACGCTATGGAACAGATATTAATATATTTTTAGATAATATTAAGAAGTGCAAAACAAAGAGAAATTGTGCGAAACTTTGTACATAAAATGTGTAAACAAGTAGAGATGCCACGGACATGCCACAGGTTGCCACTGCGGTGCCAATGCCACTGGGAGGATCTCGGTGCTGTTGACTGTGGTAAAGTGAGCAGCTGTCTGATTTTTTGTGCGCCTGAACTAGAGTAAATAGGGTAGGCATGGTGCTGGAGCGAAGTGAAGGTCCTAAAAGATACATATAGCCTACATGCTTTTGCTGATATGTGTTCTTTATGAAGATTGAACATTTTCCTCATGTTTAATCAGGCATAGGTTTTATTTTATTGATCATTTATCAGACGAATCTAAGTGATTCTTTACTCTGATGTTCTCCCTAATGGTATTAAACCCAATTATTCCCACTGTACCTGTTTGTTGAAATTTTACACTAAAACACTCTCTTTGCTCTGTAGAGAGTCTGCTGTGTTTGTTTCTCATGTTGTTTTAGGGAGCTTTGTAGGAGTGGGCTTTTATTTTATAGGATTTTTTTTGTTGGTTGTTAATAGTTGTTATGGTCGGTAACTCCAAATATCACCTCCTATCATGCATGAAAGCTGGAAATATTGTACTTGAATTTCTTGACTTTTGACTTTATGGTCAAAACCAAGGCAAAAGATCTATATATTATTCTGACTTTGACCTCTCACCAAACTAATTCCTCCATAGGTTAGTTCTTCATTATCATTCCATCTTCTTTCTGATGCCTTACTCTATCACAGGTACACATTTGGTTACATTTCACTGCAGCAATATGGAGAAATCTGACCTCAAAATCACCTCCAAAATGAACTCTATTTACAGTATCCTGACCTTTTACCAGGTCAAATTAAGGTATTCATAAAATATTTTCTTCTGCGCACTGAATTCTTACATTTTTGTATTATTATTATTATATCTCCTGGGTCTGATATTTTGGCCCTTAGCTCATTCCACATTTTTCAACGTCTTCACTCTATTCGAACACAGAAATATTTATTGCAATTGGGAATTGGCTGCGTCTGTTTTTCTCATTGATATCATTCATAATTTCAGAGATATTTGACGTTTTTCTGCCACTTTTTCCCATTCAAGCAGATGACGGCATGTTCAAAAAATCTCCCATTTTCACACTTTTTAAAGCATTTTCAAAGCTCCTCTAGTCATTCACGCTTCCAGACAGAAACTCCATTCAAACTCTCAAAAACTCAAACATAGTCCACAATTTGTACATTGGTGTGTATGGGTTTGGCGTCAGACAGCCAGAGTAGAGGAGCCAACGGACAGAGTAACTAATATTAGTTTATCTTTTCATTCATTCAAGCCAGAAACTCCATCTAAATATTCAAATGTTCCCAATCATTGATACACTGAGATTTATTGAATTTCTCAGTCCGATTCGGAGTATTTGATTAATTTTCAATGTCACATCTCTTCACACTCAATCAGGTGCTTTTCGACACAAATTCAAGCCAGCATTGCAGTTTGTCTCAACGATCTTCTTATGTTCTATTCTTTTTTTTTTTAATTGTATCTTTATTTGGGATGGACATGTAAAACATTGGCATACCACTGTGATGAAAATATAAACAAGTGTCCTTCCAGTTTTGTTGTTTTGAGTTCAGAAAAGGCAGAAAAAACAGACATCGAGGCCTAGGAGTCCCACGAGTATTAGAACGTGAATCACATTGCACTCATCCTTAGTAGTGCTTCCTCTCCTCTAGAAGCTTAGATTTCACAGCACTGGAGACAAATTAACATCAGTGGAACTACATTATCTTCTTAGAAACCGTATTGACAATTTGCCTGGTAAATTATATTCTATTTTTAATGCTTCATTCTCACTCAACTATTAGGAAGCTTTGCTCTCTTCAGACGAGACTTCAAATAAACTAAAGCCACAGATTCAGTTTGGCCTTAGTTTTTCAACAAACCATACATTGTTTCACAGTTTTTAGATATTGCAGACATTATTCAAAGTTTTCACAGCCAGCAATGAGCACTTGGTTTTAGCTTCTCAACAGGAAGCATTCACAACTGCAAGTTCTTCAGAACTTGCCTTCTCTAGTTACTGTAGTTGTCCATATTCATGTAAATACATTTAGTTTTTCATGTGGTATGAAATCCATTTTAAAGACTTGAATTTTGGTTCAACTTATTTTAATTTTGTCAAGAGAACCTCTCAACTTGAAGTTCATTTGCCTGTCCTCACCCTGATCATCGACTCGCCACATCACAGCAGCCAATTAGGTGGCCTTTCAATTCACAAGCGGCTACACGGACAGATTCTGGAGAACCAGTTACAAACAGTTCACATGAGTGAGGGACTCCTTGCCTTGAGACCGGCTGGTAGCCTACCTTGAGGTAGCCTATATCACACACGTATATCAAACACCTGATTCTGTTTCTAGCTTCTTCTAGCTTTGTATGAAGTTACTACTGACACCAAATATCACAAATATCAACCTGTATGGCTACAGATGAGGTTAGAGGATCACTAAAGTCTTTAAGATGCATCCTCTGGGAACCATCAATGTCTGTACAATGTTTTTCAGAAGCTATCACGGAGATGTTGAGATATTTCACTTGTTGGCTCTAGATGAGTCAGGGCATAAGAACATAAATGCCTGTACAGAGTTTACTATCAACCACAGTTTGTTGAGATAGTGTCATTGTTTGCGCTCATGTGACAAAAACGTGTGTTAGTGTCAGAAGAGACTGCAGCTCAAGTAAGAGGACTTTAAAGCCGTCCATTGAAATGACAGAAGAGAGAAAGCCTGGCTACTTCAAACAAACACCGATATCAGTTTCTCCTTATTCTTCTCCCTCTGTCTCTGCCCCTCTTTTAACTCCTTTTTGTTTCCATCTTTTCTGATCTAGTTACTGTTGTTTGTCTCCACAGACCTTTCTGATGTCTTAATCTATCACAGGTTAAAATTCTGTTACATTTCACTGCAGCACACTAGAGAAATCTCACCTCAAAATCACCTCCAAAATGAATAAACTTTATTTACAGCTATTTTGAGGTGAGATTTTAGATTTTAGTTTGGTGAAAGGTCAAAGTCAGAATATTATATAGATCTTTTGACTTGGTTTTGACCATAAAGTCAAAATTCTAGAAATTCAAGTACAATATTTATGGATTTCATGCATGATAGGAGATGATATACTTGGAGTTATTGACCACAACAGCTATTACAACCAACAAAAAAATCCTATAAAATAAAAGCCCATCCCTACAAAGCCCCCTAAAACAACATAAGAAACAAACACAACTCCCTACAGAGCGAAGAGAGTGTTTTAATTTTAAAATTTCAATCAACAGGCACAGTGGGAATAATTGGGTTTAATGCCATTAAGGAGAACATCAGAGTAAAGAATCACTTAGATTCGTCTGATAAACAATCGGTTAAATCAAATTTACACCTGATTAAACGCGAGGAAAATGTTCAATCTTCATAAAGAACACGCATCAGCAAAAACATGTAGGCTATATGTATCTTTTAGGACCTTCACTTTGCTCCAGGACCATGCTTACCCTATTTACTCTAGTTC
The DNA here is from genome assembly GCA_963678695.2 of Diplodus puntazzo. Classification (NCBI taxonomy): domain Eukaryota; kingdom Metazoa; phylum Chordata; class Actinopteri; order Spariformes; family Sparidae; genus Diplodus; species Diplodus puntazzo. Next base: position 15,785,925 of record OZ023159.1, on the reverse strand, counting down.
AGGCGCAACAAAATTCAGACAGCGGCTCACTTTGCTGCAGTCCGAAATGACGACTGCCGCTTTAAGAAAGGTCAGAGTTCACCGCTGCACGTGGTTGAATCAACATGGCTGCGCCCTGAACGTTTGTGTATTAAAGTGCAAGTTAATTTAAGAAGGTAAGGTTCACATTAGCAGTTTCTAGACTTCCATCGCATGCAGCAATAGCGGACATTTATCACTATAGAAAACCGCCGACTGTCACATATTAAAATAGATACAGGCGAACCATTGTCTTCTGCAACGTGCGGAGCTTCAGTGAGTTTCATTTGTTTTCACTGCCACATCAGCCTTTAGCCAACACCAACAACAACGTGGAGACTTCTGTATGAAACACAAGTAATGAGAGAGTGTTTTTACGTGACATGCAGCTAAAACTCAAAGCAGTGATGGCATTTGTGTAACGTTAGCTGTTTTAAAAACCTAAACGTTTCTTATGTCATTTTCACCACTATCAAAATGTTTAAAGTTAATTCTAGCAATTAAAAAAACAGTTACCAACTAAAATGGATATTTGAGGACACTGTCCAGCTATCAAGTCCTTTCACTGTAAAAAATATCTGAAATAAGACAAACAAAAAAACGTCTTGTAGTGTTGACTAGACTGAAAACTTCTTGTCACATGTCTTGAATGTAAGATCAGTGTCGGTCTACTAATTGCACTGTTGCCATGACCACCCAGCAGGAAGATGGCAGATGTTAGTGGCAGCCCAGCAGCTGATCCTCCAGCCTCAAAGGAGGAGAAGTCTGCTGAGCTCCCCCAGGACCCCAACAATGATGATGATGACGATGATGATGATGTCAAATCTGATCCCAAAGCTGAGGGGGGAAACGAGGCCGCCTCAGACCCCGGCATGTACCGATACATCAAGCAGGACCTCTTCACCTCTGAGATCTACAAAGTTGAGATCAGGAATCTCCCCAAGTTCTGCGGCTTTAACGACCTGAAGAAGTTCCTGGCCAAACACAGCCTCAACCCGCACAAGATCAAGCTGTTCGGCAAGCAGACGTTTGCGTTCGTCACCTTCAAGAATGAGAAAGAGCGCGACAAGGCCATGAAGATGGTTCACGGCATGCAGTGGAAGGGCCAGGTGCTGAGCGTCAGACTGGCCAAACCCAAAGCGGACCCCATCCTGAGGAAGAGGAAGCAGGAGGAGGGAGAGGGCGCGGGAGGGCAGCCGCCATCCAAGCGGGGAGAGGGGGACGAGGAAGAGGAGCCGCTCAGCGTGCAGATAAACAACGTGGTGACTCCTCTGTGGAAAGTGCCTTATGAGGAGCAGCTGAGGAGGAAGGAGCAGGAGGTGGTGGGGGTTCTGCAGAGGCTGGCCAAGTGAGTTGTTGTCATCTGTGTACAGTCTGATACTTGTATACATATAAGTGGCATCATTGTGTGGACATTACTAGTATCAACACTAGACTTTGGCAGTTGTGTTATTGATGGCCAATACCCTATTCATGGAAGCCCCCAACAGCCACAGTGTCCACATCACATAAGTTTAATAAGTTTAGCTGTCTTTTATTCTCGTCATCAGTGTTGCCAGATGGGTTTGATACTTTCCAGCTCCATTATTCTTAACTTGCTTAAATTACATAAAAACATCCACATAGTATCTGTAATAACCAATATAAAGGAATAACTAAACAATAGCAACAGTATTATGGTTCATCACACGTTTTCAAGATGACATAATTAAACAACAAGAGAAAGAGAGGGGTGTGTACAATCCAGTGCTATCTATACCAAACAAAACAATGATGTTATGTTGCAAGCATAAAGGTTTCCGTTACAATGAAAATTTGATTGACTTTTGAATTTGATTAACTCGTATCTCGTATAAATTGTCCTGTGTGACTGGATGTGTTTGCATAATTAATGAATACAATTCATGAATGCTTTTTCTAGTAAATTGTAATTTTACAAGCCCAAGTTCTGTCCATCTGCTCAAGATGGCACAATAAGACACCAAACTGCCCAATCTGGCAACACTGCTCATTAGAAAAAAACGTACCAAGTACTACTTAAAGCATCACATTAAGCCCCTTCATGCACAAAGTTATATTGATGTTGGAGTATATCTTACTGCCTCTCACAAAATGTTGTCTCAGTGTCTCAATGGGCATTCTGTGATAGAAAATACCTTTTTTATTAATATGTCACTGTTTCTTCTTCAGAGAGATTGGCAGCACCAACAAAGCCCTGGTGCCGTGGCTGTTTGCACAGAAAGGGAAATACAACAAAATGTGTTGTCCCTTGGAAGCTATCCGACCATCTCCTACACAGGTATATTTACATGTTGGGATTAACTCTGACATTTATCTGACAAAAATCTAATTAGTGCGGTCAGTCACTTTCTTACAGACATTACTTTTATTTTACAAAATGTATGCTCCGTTGTTCTCCTCCTAATGTGTCTTAAACCCTCCTAATCATGTTCATATTTCTCGACCTGTGTCATGGCAGACTGAGTACAGAAACAAGTGCGAGTTCCTCATTTCAGTGGGCGCAGACGGCGAGGATAAGACCATTGGTTTCCGCCTCGGAAAGTATAAAGGCGGATCCTGCGCCGTAGTCGGCCCAGCAGATACGTGCCACGTCTCAGTCGAGGCCAAGAGAGTGGTCAGCGAGTTTCAGAAGTTCATCAGGTATTATTAAAATTACTATAGTTAAATGAAACAGATATGAAACCCTTGAATGAAATGAAAACGGAACTACTGTCACATATAATACTTTTCTCAGGGTTTCATAGACATGAGACCTAAAGAAGGAACCTAGCCAACATTAGAGTGTTGGATTTAGAGTTAGTTTGATAAATCAGTTGTTTCAACATTTGTTTTTAAAAAAAAATCAAGTCTTCACACACATATTTCCTTTTAATTGCATTTAATTTCAAAATTATTTTGCATACAGGACAACACCATACTCTGTGTACAGTCCTGAAACATATGACGGACACTGGAAGCAGCTGACTGTCCGGACTACAAGGACCAAACAGGCTATGGCTATCGCGTTCTTCAACCCACAGGTGAGGAAATGATCTCTTTACAAACTGTGGGTGTGCCCGTTTTTGAAAACAAACACATTGTTAGATTTGGCATTATTGATCTCTTTTGATTTATTGAACGACTCCCTAGAAACTTGATGAAGAGGAAATCGGTGCATTAAAGACCTCCATGAAGAAGCACTTCACAGAGGGAGAGGGGAAAGACAGCGGAGTAACGTCTCTTTACTTTGTCAGAGAGGGTCAGAGGTAAGAAGAAACGAAAGATGCTTCACCAGTCATAAAATTGACTGATGGCATCAGAAACAATGAAGAAAAACCTGCAGAGGGCAGAGCAAAAAAAGTGCTAAATTACACTGACATTGTCTTTTTCGTCTTCTAAGGACTTCTCCTAACCTGGAGGACTTGCCCTGTGAGCTGGTGGCTGGAGAGGGCAGCATTCATGAGGACCTTCTGGGTCTAAAGTTCAGAGTATCTCCTCATTCCTTCTTCCAGGTAAGAAAGATTTACCCCATAGATGCTAAGAAGCACGTTTTCCAACTATTTTTTACAGTTTTATTCCGATATTGGCCAGTGTTAAGTATGTGTCTGTTACCTGGCAGGTGAACACAGGCGCTGCAGAGGTGCTGTACTCTGCTGTGGGGGAGTGGGCCAAGCTGGATCAGGACAGCACAGTGCTGGATGTGTGCTGTGGGACAGGAACCATTGGCATCTCTCTGGCTAAGGTGACATTAGTTCTGTCACATGATCTTAACTCACATTTTGCTGTTTGATAACAACTGACTACAGTTAGCAATAAATAGTGTATTAGTCTGCGCACACACTTGCTTAAAGACTTCCATCCTTGTCATATATTCCTTTTGTTATGTAGTTTAAGATTTCTGAATGATTGCTTGAAATGCTGCAGACACTGCACCATTTTAAATTGCTGTGTTTGAACAGTCATTGTTTGTTCAAGGTTTCTGGCAGGTTTTGACTTTTTTCGTTGACTTTGTTTTCAGAGGGTTAAAAAGGTGATTGGGATCGAACTGTGCCAGGAGGCAGTGGAGGACGCCAAAGTTAATGCGAAGCTCAATGGTAAGAAAGATAATATCAAACTATTTATGTTTAAAATGTGAATATTTGTAGATGTAGGGCAACGACGAGGCACATTGTGTCAGTAGATGTATTTTAGACTATTGCTTTTCCACACTCATTGTAGAAACTGATACGTTTCATCTGCAGTTTTAGATGGGTACAGTGCAATCCTGGTTTCACATGTCTATTTTTATATACCTTAGCCTCTAGTTTAGTTCTTCACTACCTTGTGTTCAACTTAAAGTCCATGTTCTATTTAGTTGTAATCTCTTTGTCATATGTTTGCATGTGAAGGTCTGAGCAATGTTGAGTTTCACTGTGGGAAAGCCGAGGACGTGTTCCCCAACATTCTCAATGCTCTTGTATCACCTAACATCACAGCCATTGTAGATCCGCCGAGGGCAGGCCTGCGTGAGTAATCAGCCGAAACCTGAAAATAAATTCACTCACTTTGTGTGACATATTAAGAGTTTTTAAAATGATTTTTATTAAACACAGATTCCAAAGTGATACTTGCCATCAGGAGGGCTGAGCATCTGAAGAGGCTGGTCTATGTAGCATGCAATGCGAAGGCCGCCATGAACAACTTCATCGAGTGAGTTTTCATTTGGTTGGGATGAAGCAGCAGTCAGGATTATATCAATTTGTTTATGGGTATTAGCTAATTAGTTATAGTGAAAACAAAACCCACAATCACATTTCTACTGTTATACTAGATACCATTTAGAAAATTTCTAAAAAGTGGTAATTCTCATGTTGGAATTTTTGGCTTCACAGTCTATGCAGAGCGCCATCCAACAGAGTTCATGGGGCCCCGTTCCGTCCGGTGCGAGCCATGTCCGTGGATCTGTTCCCTCAGACCATGCACGTGGAGATGCTTCTGCTGCTGGAGAGAGTGGACTACAATTCCCAGCAGAGCAGCACTCATGAAACAACAGTGTCTTAGCTTTAAATCAATGCTGTGCAGTTTGATAGCAGTAGCACAGGCCCTCCATACTATGAATGTCTGCTCAGCCTCACTAATCATTACAATGGCACTCTTTTCTTATATGCTTTACATTAAAACGGTCAGTTCATTAAAATTACGTAACAATTAACTGCTCCTATTAAGTCCTTATTTTTCTTAAATATTAATCTCCGCTTCAGATAAACTCTTGGTTTTACTACAGTATGCATTGTAATGTTTACTTGAGCTTTACAGACTGTTTCCCTTTTCCGTCTTTCTAGTTTATCTTTTGTCAGCTATGTTCATTCAGAAGTGGTTATTTTAAGATTTGTCAAAAGACTATAAAGGTACATGGATTTAATTTTTTATTTTAAGTTTTTGGATTCCTAACACTGACATTGTAACTGTGCAGCACACGTTAGGGCACTATGGAATAAATTGATTTACTATCGAACTGCCTCCTCAGTTTAACTTCTTTCCTTTATCATTCTGCTACTGAAAAAATAAAAGTCATTCCAGTCATTAGTCAAGACATTTTATTTTGCATAACAAATATCACTGAAGTCATGGAGATAAAGGTTGCAATACATACTTCATTTTCTAGGCAGCAACATCTCAAAAACAATTCATTGGTACAACTCAACAGCAACACATGTAAAAGCATTTTTTTTTTCTCTTCTCACACCGACACACACTTGGCAAGATGACAAACGCACAGAGGGGGAAAGCACATTCTTAAAGCAATCTACATAACTACAGCCTTTTCTTTAAACTGTGACGTGTACGTGAATGTTTTGTAGAAAAATCACAGGCCAAATACTTGACAAAGAATGCACAGCAGTTTCTATTGTTCCAGCAAGTAATGACTATGTATTGTCCTGTGTCAGATGTTCCTACTGTACAGTTTGCAGCAACATTATTCTATAAAATGCATAAGACTGTATGTAAGCTTTGGTATACACAGTTTTGTCAGCTTGTGTTGAACTAAAATATTTTGTTCATGTCAGTGTACCAACTACATTTCGCAAGGCTGCCTTTAAAAAAAATTGTTTTCTTCTTGTGGTCAGAAAATATGATCAACACTCACAACGATGGCAAACGTACACAAAATACATGATCCATTAAGACGAGTCTTAAAAGTCTGCACATGCTGTAGGCAATGTAACTGATCTTTCACAGGCTGTTTTCATTAAAACACCAACTGGCTGAAGAATAAATGCTTTATCAAGTAAAGGGGGCTTGGTCTTTTCACTTCCTGGTGAAGGGTGTTTTAGGTCCAATGTATTGTACATACTCTAAGCCCTTCATGAAATGAATTAACTAAGGCAACATGTAGCCAACGTGATCTCTCCAGGGCAACAAAAATGAAGAGCTAATGAAAGTGATTAGTTGGTGTGCATGGCATTAGTACTTTAATAAAAAGCTAGCAAGAGCTAAGCATAAAAGAAACAATCCTTTACCTTAAACGCATGATAGTACTCTGTGGCCCTTTGCTTGGGTTAACTGCAGTGTTGACATGGGGAGGAGCACGTCAGTGTCTTGTAATGCCAAAGCAGAAGAGAAAAAAAAAGGCAACAAGTCCCTCCAAATTTCCCAAAAGCAGTTGGCTCTTGCACCAACAGCATGATCAGTCAACAAAAATATGTGACAGGACATGAGTGCATTACAATAGTTCTGAATAGTGATCACTTCACAATGTGTTTTTAAATCGTGCAAACCAAGGCAGCAACTGTCCATTCTGAGGAAAAAAAAAACCAAAACGACCCAAAAAATCCATAACACTAACCATTAAAATACCCAATAAACAAGTAACTTTGTTTCCCAATTTAATGAATGGTATAAATACACACATTTTAGTAGTCCCTTTCAAACACTTGAAGCACAAACAAAACTAATAGGTGCTGGCACTCATAGATTGTGACTGTTGAGAACGACACTTCAAAAGAAAACCAATGTGCGCAGTGTTTTTTGCTGTCAAAGAAGCATGCATTTTTATTTCAATGTGGTTCATATGTTATCAAGTTGGGTTCACTTCTCTCTTCTTTTTTTTTTTCTAGTCCCATAGCGAGGATGCATCTAGAGAGGTAGACGATATTTGCTCTACTGTCTGTTAGTGCATTTAGTTCTACCCTTACATCTACCAGCTGAACCAATAAAACATGGGCGAAGGAAGCAAGCAGTTCTATCGGCCTGGTCAATGTGCGACTATATTGCCATTAGATCTCAGTGATGCATAATTGAGAAATGGATGGTGGTGTGTGATGTGTGACAGTGACTGGAGTTTCAGTGCCGTGGTTCATCAGTGATTCAGAGACTTAAACGTCAACAGTGCAGAGGGGTTCACTCCCTGGCTGGGCAGACTCCATTATGGTCATCTTGGGTTTCTTCCTTGTTTCCTCCTAGTACAGAAACAAAGCAACCACAATGAGTATATTCTGAAGAAAACAGTAAAATATGGAGAAAAAAAACCTCATGCAGTAGAGAAGAGCATCCCAGCTCAGCTAATTGAGACCCTGCAGATTTCTCCTGTTTGCGCAATTGAAATTCAAGGTTTGGTTTGGATTAAATCTTCCACCACGTCTTTCCTTCACTGAGCTCTCTGGTGACAGAATTTCTGATTTAAAACAAGTACATTTTTTTTTTTGGTTCTTTGCAAGGGAAGAAAGAAACAAAAAACATTCCCCATCAAAACTCCTTCAATGACAAATAATAAAAGGCTCATGCCGTAGCCATTTATGACAGAAGCCTGGCTGGCTCACTGTCACACTGCCATGACTTAACTGGTACAACTGGATTAAACAGAGCCATCCTTACTGTCATTAGTAACACCTGTATTGCGACAAAAAGTCAAACTGTCTGCTTTGGCTTTATTCTACACTGTTAAGAGGGAAAATCTAAGTACTGAGCTACACACCAGCTAAAGCTTGCTTGGACAGGAGTTGTGGAAGAAAGGATGAATGACTAACAATGTTAGAATTACATGAAAAATAAAATGCATGGTATAATTCTCACCCTCTGTTTTGCTAATTTCTTCATTTCTTCTTGCAGTTTGTTCAAGATATGAAGGTTTGGCTTGTTCTTTTTGGCATACTGCTGGAGCTCGATCACACTCTTGTCAGAGTTCTCCTGCAAAAGATCAGGTGTTTTAAAAGTCATGCAGACGTGCTGGCGTGATGACAACCTACCTTCATTATCAGCATATTGATGTTTACATTTCACTGATTATTCACTGATGAGGCAGGTAGGAAAGTAAACAAAGCCATGTGTGAGCAACATTACAACTTAACTGGCCTGATAACTTCTGAGTCAAAATTGTAAAGATGCAACTTACATGAGTGAGATGCTTAAAGACAAAGACTTAATGTAGATAATGTAGAAATTTCCATGACCAAACAAGCTTTACAGTAAGTGTGAAAGAAGCTTATTACCTTCTTGACCATCTTATTGCTCTCTCTTCCATACATGCGCAGCAGTGAGCCCCAGTTCTTGACGTGGGGATGAAGCATCTGCAAGATCTTCTGAGATGCTAGTTGTTTGCCAACCCTCTTGTTCTTGCCTGGTGGTAAAAAAAACAAGTCACTGAAAGCCTCATGTGCAACTTGTCTTTATGGTGCTATAGCGAAATATAGACGCTTTAGGGTCTAGAGGGTTAGCAGACAAGTTGGCCCCCCAAGGTGAAAGACAAGACAAGGTAATTCAAATAACACCCAGCTCTACACATTAACTAGTTCTCATAATGTCAGTAGATGAAGCTTAGGGTTTACTTACACCAGCCACGCACAGTGTGTTTCCCACATGTCATCACATATTCACTTTTCTGGTTTTTCCCTGGGATCACCTCAAATTTAATGCTGGTGTCTCCCATTCCATGGTTTCTACAGGAAAGACCAAACCGTATAGTTTACAAACATATCTGTAACCTGGTGCATTGTTGTACTTGGCAACAGTGAAAGATTGAGTTGTGTGAAGGCCCACCTGCCCACCAGCAGCAACAAGTTCCACAGGGACATCATGATATCAGCATCCTTAACATATTTTACAATATGGCAATTTTATGACACTTTTATTGTTCAAACCTACCTCAACTATAGTAAATATGTCTCTTATGTTGCCTTGTATTACTGATAAGCTTAAAAATAAACATAAAAGTGTCCTGTATTGTTGGCATTATGCAATTACGTCTTACCTTTTAAGGCACTCATGAAGAATCTGATATGGCGAAAGTAGTCCTGCTTTGTTGGTCAGCTCATACACCCTTGAGTCTTCTATATTGATATGATTAAAATACTGTGGAGCAGAGTACATGTTAGTATTGTTGTGTTGTCCTTAATTCTAAAGATGCATCAATTTTGAAGGGAAACAATTGGGAACAAATGTTGATTAAACTGCCTTCATTGTTGGACATGTGCACTTGAATTGTAGCTTACTCTATTCCACAAGATTCCAGCCAAGAACGTAAGTAAGTGTAACAACAGGAAAAAGTAATTACCTCCAGTTCATCGCCCTCAACAGGCTTCTCCTCCGAGGTCTGCTTCACAAAGTCAGGGATGAGGATTTCCAGTGTGGCTCGAGCTGAAGTTTACATGAAAATTTCAAGTGAGGGCAGAACTACTGGTGTATAACAAGCAAACTTACGAGTGCAACTACCTGCTATTATCTAGGAAGTTTCCACAAACCACAGACACACTGCGCTGCCATGTTCAAAATAATGCATTGATCATACTCAGTTGCCCACTCCCTCTCTCCTGACTGCACACTTGCTAATGTTAAACACACAACATACCCACCGAATAATTCCCAACACATTTTAGTTGAAAAAACATCTTAAAAATACAAAACATTTTGGCCCGGAAGAAAGCCAGTCTTGCAATAAAGTTATAATCACAGAGTTTGATTGGTAAACCTCTGTACCAAGTGGGTTCATTATGAGAAGCCTTTTAACCAATTTAATTGTTGTAAGTTTACAACAATGTAAATTGTAACGAAATATTTACAATTATGGGGATTTGAAATTCCTTCAGAAAACCTCACACCAATCCCATTGTTGTTAACCACTGACTGTAGTACTTGGAGCTAACAGTGCACATTAAGTTGTGCCATAAACAATCACAATGCTAAGCACTGTAAATGAAAGAAATTACCAGCTTTATTCTTGGCAAGTTTTTTACTGCTTGCGGTTCCTGTGCCATAAGTTACTCCATCTATAATGACCGACGCTCCAAAGGGTTCACTTGGGTTCTCTGTAGGGAAACACATGCATATTTTTAGTGACCACAGAGGGGGGTCATGTAAAAATGTACTGTGTTACAAAATGGACAGAGTAGATTTACACATTACTAATAATATATTTATTGACAAGCATGACAGTTCAAATACCTCAAAAGACTTGCAGAAAAACTTACCACATTCAAAAAAGTTGTAAACAGGTCGAACCTTTAGGACACGTTGCATATATTCATGCAAGATGCAAACTTCAGACTTTCCGTTTGGGTTTATAACAAATTCTGTTAAGACAAAAAAAAGAAGAAATTCATCAACAAATAATACACTGTAGTACATTATAAGATACTGACAAAGGCTTTTTGAGGTTTAATATGATTGAACTGTGGTTGCCACCCCTTTCACAAAAACATATCAAGCTGAGAGTTCTTGAACTTAGGTCGAGACTAATGGAAAAAAATCATGCACACTTTGTTAGTGTTACAGGCTAGAAAGAACCCTCTTAAAGTGAAACTCTCGCCAAAAAGCAACCAAGGCTTTATTTGTGATTGAATAGGAGTCAAACCTTTGTGTAAAAGCATAATTATGATGAAAGAGGCACTTTTAAGATTTACCGTAGTTTCATTTTCCGGCAAGCTAATTTTCAATGGAGTGCATGGGGCCTAACAAGCAGGCTTGAGGAGCGGTCCACCATTACTCTCCTGCCTGTTAAGGCGGGAACACACCAATCCAACCGTTGGACGTCTGAAGCATTTGGAGAGACTCGGACGAGGTCGGGAACATTTCTGTTCGGTGTGTTCAGCTCTGTCGGAAGCTTTCGGAGCCGTTCGGACGTTGTCTGCTGAGGAGGAGGGCTGTCGGACGCCTGAGCCATTGGATTCTCTGATTGGTTGTGTGCCAGCTGAATGGCCGTTCTGATTGGCGGTGTGCTAGCGAATCAGCGCGGTGTGTGGGAGGGCGGAATACTGTGTGCACTTTGTTTTTCTATGGACTCCGTTCCGTCATTCCCCGTTTTCATGCTTTGCAGTACTGGCACGAGACTGGCTGTTATTATGTCCGTTCAGGACTACTTAATTTGTGTTCGTTTGGTAATGCCTCGCTGCATGTTTAGTAACCAGCTGTTTTTATCTGAAAAGTTAAGTTTCGTTTTGATCGAAAGTAAAGAGTTGCCTGCATAAGCCTCTCGTTTACAACTCACGACACAAGCGCCAGCCGCTTATTGCATCTCGCGCAAGCACAGAACGTACACGGTGCTGTGGAGTAGACAGCACGTCGAGGTGGTGTGTTTCAATGCAACCTTTGTGCCGAACGGGTCAGACGAGAGGCAACAGAGTGGTCGGAGAGTGGTCGGATAAGGCAGTTGGTCGTCTGGGCGGTGTGTGGGGGGCTTTAGGTCACACACGGGGATCGACACATTTTGTCTGCCATGATGGCGGCGCGCCAGACATCCAGCTCCTACGGTGAGTAGTTCAAAAACCTTCTGTTCAGTAAACTCTGCGTACACAAACAATGTTCTCAATGCTCATGTTCATGTGTAGAGACCCGTGATACTACGAGCAAAGTTTCATGTTGTGTTGAGCCTTCTTGGTGTTTTAAAAATAGCGATTTTGATGCTAGCGTGCCAATGCCCCTGCACTCCATTGAAAATTAGCTTGCTCGAAAATGAAACTACGGTAAATCTTAAAAGTGCCTCTTTTGTCATAATTATGCTTTTACATGAAGGTCTGACTCATATTCAATCACAAATAAAGCCTTGGTTGCTTTTTGGCGAGAGTTTCACTTTAAGAACATGAATTGTATGACATTCACAGATACCTTTCTTAGTGGGTGCATCTTGGACAGACAGTGTGATGAGTTTCTGGTTGGCTGGCAGGATAGGTCTCTCTGACTCTGCCTGCTTCCTCTTCATGTCTCTGTTGAACTGCCGTCGCTCAGCCCATGTGCGGAACTTCTTTACAGTGACTTGTTCAAAGTCAAAGCATTTTTCGAGGTACACGCGAAAGTCTTCAAGCTCTATGAGGAGGTTTTATAAAGTTAGATCACGTAATGAAAGACAGCTTATAACAACCTTTCAGAAATCACTGTGTCTATCTCTCACTATCACTGTGTAAGTATATGAAAAGCACTTACCTATGGACTCGTCCTTACACACCTCCACCTTGGCCTTGACTTGTCCTAAGGCTCCTTGGGCAGTATCAAAAGAATGGGGCTCTGTACCCGTCAGGCTGTTATTAGTGGCACCCTTTTCATCTGGGCCACCATCAATCAGACTGGGGGGAGGGACCTGGTCCTGCTCCTCAGCTGTAGCCCCCAACTTGCCAGCTCCCTCCTCACCGTTGACCTCCTCACTGGGCTTAACTTGAGACTCATGTGCATTAAGTGCCAGTTCCCCATTGAGCTCCCTTTCCTCGGTTTCCTTCATTTTCTTGTAGTGTAGGCAAGGGATGCTGCTGGTAGGAGGGTCATGTTTCTGTGTCAAAAGGAAGAACATCAGTATTGTTACTATTGTCAATTGTCTGTTTAGTTTCGTCCTTTAACCCCTTTGCCCATGTTGCAGGGTCCACACGAACACAACCGTTTTGCAAGGCTAAACCCCAGAACTTCTTAAAAGAGCCGAAGACTGGAGGCTTTGAGTGGCAGCTTGTATTGCACCTTACCCTAATACTGCCAGTCCCCAGGAAGTAGGGTCTGGACCAGGTCACCACCCTGGTCTCTCTGTGCAGGTAAACTGGAATGCCTGAGTTATGGAATGTCATGATCCATCCATCAGGTAGAGGCTCGGTGGGAGGACGCCCTCGACCTGGCATGGGGCAAATGTAAATGTAGGCACCAATTACTTCACTATTACTTCCAATGTTCCTTGATAGACTTATGTGCTACCATCAGAGTGATACTCATAATTGTAAGAGAAACAGTCAAAATGTTTGGAAATTAAGAAAAAAAAAAAATGTATGATAGTCATTTAGTCAGTAAAATGTTGCATAACATCTGCATTTTGTCACTCAACCAAATAGGTGAAAACTCAGTTTAAAAGTAAAATTAATCTGTTTATCTTACTAATGGATCATCAAAACTAGCAAGGAGTGATACAAGACATGTCATATATCGATGATTTGGATGCATTGATAATAGCTTCATAATCCAATTTTAGCCCCTTATCCAATGTAGCAAGTCCTTGCATGTAGTCTTTTATATCTTACCAGCTGACTAAAAACAATGCACATGTCAAAGTGTGTGATTATTCAATATTTGATGCCCATTCAAAGCACTATAAAACCAAAAATACAAAATACACAATGTACTACCACATTTTGTATCAGTTCACTACAAAATACACTAATGCAACATGTTTTCATTTCATATCATACTTAACAATCCTGAGGAGACAGATCTAGCACTCACTCTTCAAGACTGTCTTTATTTTGGTCATCATGGGCTGAACACCTTCTTCACCATCTGATGGATGATCACTGTCCCCGGCATATTTGTCTTCAGCCGGACGCATCTTTTTGGGGACTGGCATGCCCTCCTCCAGCAGAGCATCAACATCATTGTCAAACTCCTCCTGGAAGAGTCAATGGTTAAGGCCAGAAGAGATGGATAGGTCAACAATTTAAGGGAGCTCTGAATGCTTCGCCTGAGAAGAACTGATGTTATGCTACTGATGGAAAAAAAAGACCCCACAGCAGTCTACCACAATACAGGATAAATGATCCTTGCGCTTTGAAGCCTAAAAATCAAAATCTCTGAATTTAGTAAAAGACAGTACTGAATCTATATTCACTAAAAAAAATTATGATTTTTCTAGCAGTTTTCAATCCTCCTTTCTCATTACAGATGATTACTTTTGCATCAAAAGGAAACCCTGCATTTAATGGGAGAAATTAAAAATGGCACTAACCTCTTCCAGCATCTCACTTATCATGTCAGTGAAAAACAACAATAAAAAAACAAAAAACAAACAAACATGCATGCACACATTTATGTTTATGTTGCTGAATGGAACATTTGATCCTGGATTACCCAGTCATGCTTAATGATGGAGAAAGAACCTCAATTGATGCAATGTCAAGTCAAAAAAGTCTTCATTTCTTTTTGTTTACTGGCCCTTTGATTAAGTTCAACATATACTTTTTCGGAACATGTTATTGTTTTATGTTCCAGTTTATATCTTGCTTGAAGTATAGTTGCCTGTAGCAAGTAGTGTGACTTTTATTAATATACAACCCATTCGGTATATTCAGGCATACTGCAAATATCAATCTGTCCAAATATTAGCGTTATCAAATTTGTCACCTAAACATTAACATTTGTATTCATCAGTTGTACCATTTACTAGTTATACTTAATAATATAACACCAACCATTAACAAACACTAGTAGATGCCGTTTTTTTTTTTACCAAATGCAATTTCTGAAGCTTTGAAGGCCATAAATCCAAAACAAGTGTACCTGTATTGTATAAGGGGAGAGACATAAATAGCAGCAGAGGAGAGCTCCATCTTACAGAGTAAAGAACAGAAATGATTTTCTTAGTTAGATACAACTTTTGTTTTTTAAATGTGGATGACCTGATGCGATAAAAGCAGTTATGCTCATCCTCACAATATACAGACAAGGTTAATGGAAGGGAGGCTTCAATTTGGAAAATCACTAACCACTAGGCTGCATTCCCACTAAAATCTGCCCTGTTATTGGAGGAATTAAACTGTTTTGGGGAGGTTGCTCAAAGTATTAGTGAGAAGACATGATCCATGATATCAATAATATTTTTAAATTCAGTTTATAATATTATGAGTCATCATGTCAATCATGTTCTCCTTGATCTGAATCATCAACAGCAAAATCATTACATTTACATTTTTGAAACCAGAAAACCGTAAGAATTTTCTTTTAAAATTTCCGCACCTACAGTGTTCC
The DNA here is from genome assembly GCA_963678695.2 of Diplodus puntazzo. Lineage (NCBI taxonomy): Eukaryota > Metazoa > Chordata > Actinopteri > Spariformes > Sparidae > Diplodus > Diplodus puntazzo. The sequence continues at coordinate 15,770,727 of OZ023159.1, read as the reverse complement.
ATTGCCGTTGTCTTACTAAAATAACGATGAGGCTGTGTTTAATAATATAGTGTTTTTGATGCCCTCTTTTGTAGGCATACATGTATGTATGTATGTATGTATGTATGTATGTATGTATGTGGTTAACATAATTTCTGTTGGGCAGTGAAGAACAAATTGGTAGCTGATAATGACAAGCAATGGTGTAGACCAAAGAACAGACGTACCTCATAGGGGTCAGCCACGGCCTCGTCATCTGCTTGCTCCTGCTGAGCTATGACCTCAGATTTAAAGCCACCATGCTCCCCATCATCATGATCCATGAAGTTGTCGTAGAAGTCCTCCAACTCATCCAGGACAGCGAACTCTACCTTATTTTCCAGGTCTACCTCTGCCTCCTCTGAAGTTCTGCCCGCTATGTTTCCTCCAGAACTACCCTCACCTAGCTCCTGCTCACTAGTCGAGTCATGCAACTCACCATTCAGGCTGTCTACTCCGTCATCACTTCCTCTCTCCTGCCCTTCACCAGTGTACAAAACCTTCCTGTCCTTGCTACTGCTGCTGCTGCTTTCAGTGAAGCTAACACGGATCTTAACATCTCTGAGCAGCTTGAGGTCTGGGAGAAACTTGGTGACAGGGGGAGCATGGCGGGCCGTTCTTGGGCACGGTGGGTTGGGATTGGCCTCATCTGAGAGGTGGCTACAGAAAGTTACTGAGCCCATGCTGAGGGGCTGCTGTGGCTGGGCATCCCCGTCCCCTGGGGTGTATGTGTATCCATCACCACCAGAGCTAACGTCCATTACCTCTGCGTCACTGGACGTTTGCAGGGGAGGTGGTGGAGGTGCTCTGCCTTCATCTTGGCCAAAATCATCAGGGGGCTCCAAGGGGAGAGGGGGTAGAACATCATCTATCTCCATTTCCTATGTATTATAAACTACAACTTATATAGACTGATAGTTTACTCTAAAATCTGACCTGTTGAGACTTTTCTTCTTATCTAAACACAGAATGCATGCAGAAGCACATCCCTGTATAGACCACGTACCAGAGGTGAAAATGCTAAGCTGACTACATTGTTCTTTTCATTAATGTAGACAGCTTTCAGAATCACTGTCTCAATTATTGGAAATCACAATGCATTCAGCTTATTAGGGGATCTAGGCACTGATCATCCTCCACTGGTATCTTCTGGTAGCTAGAAAGAAAAGGACCAGTGAGAGTAGATATCAGTTCGTGCAACTTTATGACTGATAGCGTAATATGACAGGATATTGAACATACTACTACCACTACTACTACTGGAAAATTGTCTTCAACGTTACATTGGTGTCCCTTCGCATGCCAATATGATTAACACCTATTCAAGTTCATGTAACGAGCACATTCATCCCAAGATAAACCCGGTGAAGAACCTCGTTTTAGTGCATCTGTTCAGCTGTACAGAGGGCCCCTGGCAACGTTAACATCAATGCTAACATGCTAGCAAGCAACCATCACACTATGCAAATCCGTCCGCTGAAATGGTCAGCGAACTTGTAAACACTTCGTAACAAAAATACTCACCGATAAAAATGACACGGCTGTCTCCTTCTGGGCACCTCACTACCTTTCTAAATTATTTTAATTCTTGACGCGCCGCCATACTGCCTTACTTGCAGCCCCGCCATCTTGAAGAAAACCACAGCGGCAAACCACCTCATGTCCCGCCTCCCAGTACCGGCTTCTGATAACTGATCGGTCAGCGGGCCAATCAAAACGTAATATTACGACGTCTACTGGTATGATTGAACCAATCAACGTTAACAGCAGCACACATGAGCAATATGTTAACATGTTAATGCCAGACTATCAAAGACATGAGGAACAGATACATGTGCTTACACTAGAATGGACACTATGTAGTTCTGAAGAATACATTCAAACTGAATTTCAATATTTACAATATTAATGAGGTATTAATACAAACTCAGAAATAGATATTTGTTCCATAACTGAATAAACAACCCTTTCTAAAATAAAAACAAGGTCCCCAGAAGACTGTTCGATGCTAGAGAGGTGGCAAGGTCCGCCAAATATGAACAAAGTAAAACAGTATACAATTGTTTACTTTGACTTTCAGTTTGTTCACTCAGTTTTTTCAGTCATGAAAACGGAAGACCGTTTGTTTATTTAGTTCATTTAGGCCTAAAAAACACACTCAATTAATTTCTTCTCCAAAACTACTTAGTGCACCTTTAAAAAAATACTTTAACACTGCTTGTGTTCATGACTGTCTTTGCTCTGTTACCACCGGTATTTCAAGAAAGGTAAGATACTGATCTTTCAGAGTATCACATCAATATATTGGATAATGAGAATAATATGAATTGCAATATCTCAAATTGCCAGTCGGGGGCATTGTTCACTAACATTAGCAGATTAGTGATGAAGGGCAGCCCAGCGTTCACTTTCTTTCTACTAAAAAATACAAGAATAGAGGCGATGGTTTCTTTTATTAATAAGTAATTATTAATATAAAGGTGAGGTATCTTTTGGGGGGTATTTTAAACACAATGATATAAAGGAACAGATATTTGTCATCTTTTTAAGTTAGTGAAGTGATATTCTCCATGTCTGTAATATTCTTGTACAATAGAAATCTAGCTTAACAACCTTATACAGCAGCAGACATTTTTGAGTTTTCATAGTAGGAAAACACAGGTGTTAGTAATAACATTAATGAGGACCCAGAAACCAAAGACTCAGGCATGATTAATTTGCACCTGTGCGTTCCCTACTGTGACAGTAATGTCATCTGTGAAATCAGCCACATTGCCTTATGAGAGCAAAAACTTGACAAGAGGATCACTGGTTATGTGCGTCCTGGCTGCAAAATCACAGAAATAAAAGTCTCTTTAAAACTCTTTAAATCCTTAAGTATAAAGGGCCAATATGCATTGATAATATATATCAAATATATGCACATAGCTTTCTACAATAGGAGTTTCTAAGCCATGAATATCTCTCTTTAGGCTAGTGCTTGTGAGTCTTGTTGAATCAGCATCCTAACTATGAGTAATGTGGGGGAAAAATTAACACGGGAAGCAGAAGTGAAAACATTTGGTAAAAGACAGAGCCAGCTGTCTATTTGATAAACTTAAATGCAATAGTCATCTGAGAGACGCATCAACACACATGGTTACAAAAAAAAATGGTTTAGCCAAATGTGAATGTTTGGATAAATTGTTTTTATTGTCAAGCAGCTGTAAAATTTGTTGTTTTATCGTGGAAGCGGTCAGATATCCAGTGCCTGAAAGTATCTGCATTCAACATGGAAACATCTGTTGTAACCAACACTGAGACTACTGTTGTGCAGGGCTGTGGCATATATAATGAAATGCATGTAACAGTGATCGGAAATTTAAAAAGTAGTTTGTAACTCTCATATATTACAATTACTGTGATCTTTAATCAGATGAACACATTCTATGGGAAAACATCTTTCAATCTATGAATTCCTATTATCTGAAACAGTTGAAATACATTTTTTTCCATTGCTGTTTTTAAAGGATGCAATCTCAAACTGCAGTCTGGAGATTATGCATTAAGTTTATAGTCACTCCACATCATGGATTTAAAGAAAGAAATCTGACACCAACAAGAATAAATAATGTTGCATGAAAATAATCCTGTGCACGATGGTATAGATCGCATATCAAAGCAGGCTGCCAGCAATCTGTGATGGATTAGACTTTCTGGAGCAGCCAAATCCTGCTGTTCTGTGACATGTAGGTAAACTATTTTCCTCTACAAAATTATAAATGTTCTTTGGCAATCTTTTAAATTAGCACACACTTTCAAAAGATTCATTTTAAATTAAATCAAGGATAAGAAATACATATCACTGATGGTAATTATGCAGCCAGTACAGACTAGCTGAAGAAAAAGTGCAGAGTCTTCATGTTCACGTTGCTGCGATGGTGAGGTACAGCTGGAGGAGGGGAGAGATTGAAGGAAAGGTGATGCTGAAAGGCACAGAGCTGGTATCCTCATTCATGTCTTTACACCTGTAGCTGGAACTGGAAAGAAGTGGTGCTCCACTTGCTTGTGTCACAGTTGAGCATGGTGCGCTCTGTGAACGTCACGTTATCTTCTGCGTCTATGAGGATAATTGTGTTGGTCCTAAATGTGCAGGGACACAAGGGGATACAAGCAGACAAATACAACAAATATAAAGTTATCAACTAAAAAATGCTTTAAAAATATCTAAGACCACAGGTGAGGGGCAGGAGTAACTCTCAGGGACAACTATGATAAAATCACATTTGACTTGTTCGACACTGAGCAGGCAGTGGCAGACAGTGCCTTGCTTAAGGCTTTGGCAAAGACAGATCTTCTGACCTTCTGGCTACAGGACAGTCTCTGTATCCACAGATTCCCTTTTTATTTCCTTGCTGTGGAGGATTGATTACACTGGGGTTTTATGTTCTCTCTATGATCTAGCAGGTGAGCACAGCCCTGTCAGTCTCCTCAGGTAGAAACAAACAATGGGATATAGAGTTTTGATGAGTGGAAGACACTGACCTTGTGCCATAATGAGGTGAGCGAACACACACCGCTGACAGAGCCTGGATCATAGGCTGGCTGTAACCATCACCCTGGCTCTCCTGAGCTGGATCAGGTGTGTTTCTGTTTAACAAACCCACAATAAAAACACATTTATCATTGTGAGTGCCCATGCAGTACATTTAAATAAGAAATCTATTTGTGTGTAACATCCAATAAGGCTGTAATGTGCAAACAACAAGGGGGTTAGCTATCATTTCTATCAGCTTTGAAAATCATTTCTATCTTACAATCTCTCGAGATATGTGGCTTTCAGAACAAGTAGAGATCACAAACAACAATCGATCAGACAGATGTTAAACAAATCCCCTCTCTGACCCAATTATTTAAAATAAAAACAACTCATTACACTCAAAATCGAAAAGGAATGGTTGGACTTATTCATTTTCTTGCAGACAGTCATGATTGTACACGAAAAGTACCCTTAAACCAGCAGCCTGTTAGTTTAGCCTGACACAAAGACTGGAAATTGAGAAAACTAGTAGCCTGACCCCATCCAGTGGTAACAAAATCCCCTTTTTCACACCTCTAAAATTCACCTATAATTAATATGGCCCATTGTGATTGTTTAATATGCATAAAAATTGCAAAGTTTTATTTCTAAGCAGGGCACATTAATGACGTTTTGGCTGGTTTGCTGCATAAGCCTATGTGATGACAAAGGAAACGAGCTGTGGTTTTATATATATGTCTTACAGCTTCCTGTTTCCTGTAGAGACATTTAAGCCTTATTGGTCTTCTCACTCTCAGCAAGAAACAAGCATAATATTTCCCATAATAAATTGTTATTATGTTTGTTATGCCCTTTCGGTATTATAACATCCCTCTAAAGACACTGTATTATCAAAAGGGGCTGACACGTGCTGGAGCTAAAATTGCAATCCCATTCAGCAGCTGATTCAGAGCCCTGACACAGTATTTCTGATGTCTGGCGTGTTCCAGGGACTCTGTCCAGCTGAATCAAGCAATGTTGATCCCACACATGGCACCTGACCTGGTCAAATTCAACAAACCACTCTACGGGGACTAGTGAATGTAGATGTTGATAACAAATATCCATGACACCATTACTAGTAATTGATCGATATCTTACCCTAAGAATTGCATTACATCCAACATCAAGCCTTTAAATTAGTAAATAAAATATAACTATGAGATTATTTATTAACATAAATCAAGATGACAAGTTGCTGTTATGAGGATTGAATCTACAGCAATGTCTAAGTGGGTGTTAACCACTCACAGTTCCTCATTATTGAGGACGTTGAGAAGCTCCTGCACCAGTCCATCGCAGGATAGGGACTGGTCATTGACCACACTGGTGAAGTGACTCTTGCCTTGCAGCAGTTTCCTCCACGGAGTGTCCAGCAACGAATTACTCAAACCATAGATTCCTGCTGAGGGGCATGTGAAAAAAAAAAGACAAACATCCACAATAGTAAGCGTGGTTAATGACCTTGTAGCAAATTTGAGAGCAATATCAACATGGAAATGTCAGGCTAACAGGAATAGGCCATAGGACGAAAGGAGAGGTAAAATGCGAAATGAACTGTTCCTACGGCAACCATATCAAAAACACAGACCTGGTTTTAGATGGATGGGTTCAGGGCTGCCTCTGTTTCCATAGTAACACACAGTGTCTTGTTTGGCTCTACACGGGACACAGTAAGATGGAAAATTAGAGATTGCATTTTGTGATGATTATACTTGTTTAGGTCTTATTATGAAGGATGTGTCAAGAGTCAGAATGCTTCAATATACTTGAAGTAAACACGAAACACGAAATCATAGAAGCCCTCCTGGGGGAATCATGTGAAACAGGTGCTCGGGGTGAAAGAGAATATCAACAGCGCACCATACAGTATTCTTTAATGTTTGATTGTCTTTGCAGTCCTGAAAAATAGGAATTAAAAAGCCTGTTTAATTAGCAGAAGCAATTCAAATGGGAAAATAGCCAACACCGTAGTTAATTGCAACATTAAATCTATCCTAAAGGAACAAGTGTGTGAAATTAAAGCTTCGAAATACAAATTAGGGCTGCAAACACCTTTGACTACCACAAAACCCTTTAGTTACGGTGTTAGATCTCTTTGCAAAGTCCTCAGTTAGAGGGAATTTATTCAGTCTGAAAAATCTGTCTGACATCAAGGGCATCAGTGACGGCTCTAGTACAGGAGAGTGAATAATAAATTACGACCAAATCCTTTGAACCGGCAGGGGAATGAATTTTTTTGATGGCAATTTAATGACAGCCATAGCAGTGGCATCAGTCAATCTGAAATGTGGTGCAACACTGTTACAACATCTAACTTGGAAAGTTTCCCAGTCAAGAACTGCCAAGGCAGGAACAGAATATGCTGCTGGGCTTGTAACTCTGCCTCACACTTTATTGGATAGTTTTAGAGGCCAAGATACAAATCGTTCTCTGGTCTATATCATATATCAACCTAAGCAGAGGACGTTTGCCATTGAAACAGTTAACAACATGTCTAAACATATTCAACGTGTAGAGCTAAATTGATTGACAGAAAGTTAACCGACAGCCATTTTGATAATTGACAAATTAAAAGAAGCAATTTTTCAGGATGTTACGAACTCTCTAGATTAAACGATAACAAAGACAATGCTCGATTGCAACCCTATTGACAAGCCAGATAGCCCCAGTATATGAACAATTAAGTAAATTGTATTCATTTGCTTATCAAAGTCAGACTTTACTTAGGCTTGATACAATGAAATATTACTCCTCGTTTGTCCTGGAAGCAGTGAGGATCATTGTTGACAGGGTGATGTAAGAGACGCTGCGACATGTCAATACATATGCTTGCATTTAGCATTTTAACATGTAGGTGGTGACTGGACTAATTAAAATTGTTTATTCATTCAACGTTCATTCCTTGCAATTGATTAGCGATAAACCAACTGTTCAGAGGCTATCCTTTACTGTTTATGCAGGGACTGCTCTGTCTTGTGTAAATTTCCTGGAGCAGAGTGTTTTCTAAAGGTGGGACAATATGTGTCAGAGCAGCTGCAAGAGAATCCTCAAAGCCATAGGTTGACATTACACCATCTCTCTGACAACAGCGGCCTTAATATTGTTTCCAGCTTGTATCCAAACCCAGTCGAACAGTCTGAATAAACAGCTGCCTTTTCGGTGTTCCTATGGTTACTATGAACATAGTTGCACTGGCCATTGTTGATTTGGGTGTTAGCGCTCAACCCTCATACATGCATGTGCACAGCAGCCGCTCAATGGGAACCAGATGGCACTGTAACCTGGAGAGAAACGGAAAAATCTGTGAAGCGTATAACCTGTTGTCAGCTCTGCTGTGGGCAAACACAATGTCTGAAACACTGTTTTGATCTTGGTATTGTGACATGTCTATGTATACACTCTGACCCTGGTATGGATCAAATCGACATTGGTGGTGGCAGGAGGAGGATTTGCAGAGTGATAGCTCTATTTTTGCTTTTTGAAACTGGCTAGAATATTGAAAGTCTCATCAGGTGTGCTGTGGGTTGATTTGGGCTGAGATGACGGAACAGCAGGAGGTCAAGACCACTGGGCAGCGAGAGAACGAGGAGGGAAGAGTCGAAAACAGGCTTTTTCAGATCTCAGTTAGAGGGGTAATCAGTATGCTGGCTGGGAGACCTTCTAATGAAGAGTCCTCTATACTGAGGCCGCAGAGCAGTTTCCCCATCGCCAGCTGTGGTGTGGTTGCCTGGAAATGGTTGGATGAGCTTTCAACATTATCAATTCAGAATGTAGATAGGCCTGTTGGTGTGGGGCCTTGTATCCCATCACACACATCTGTGCATGTACACCGACACATGCAGACATAAAAGGCGGTTTGGTGTTTATTTGGGGGGAATTATTTTGAGGTATGTTAGTTTCAGAGATCTATGGATGGCAATGAAGAGTGTATCAGAGTAACATTTTTCAAAAGCTTGAGGATGAATGCAAATGACTTTGGAGATTCCCCAATTATTCCTCTAGTGCCAACATGGGGTTACTTTGTAAACACTACATCTGCATAAAATCAGCATGTTAGCAATGTCTTTGTGAGCATATTGGAATTCGTACCAAGAGTAAGCACACCGTGATGTAACCCATACTGTATACTGTATGAAGCCTCTCATTCAGAGCTGGGGAGGATATCTTAATCAATTCTAAGTTCTGAATCCACGCGGACCGGGCCCTCTCTGTCTTCAGTCATACATACTGTGACTGTTCAATGACATCACTTAAAGTCCGCAAGTACATGAGACTGCAAGGCGATATAAACCATTTATGGCCAGGCCTAAAGACTATAGTAAAAAATGCATTCTGATTAACTCTATAGCCTGTACTTTCATGTATTCTGTATCATGATGTTGTTAAATATTATTTCTGGCCTACATGATTCAAGTAACATTTCAACAGTCACTGTTTCACACATGCATTGCAATGAACTGCAGGTACTTAAATCAGTGAAGCTCGGTGGAGTCTGCACCCCAAGTGGACTCTTTGGAAGTCTGCAGAAAGTCTACTCGGGGGCCCTTGTGGATTGGAAAAATTGCGGGTTTGGACAGCCCTCAGCACTTGCAGACTTCTAACAAACTGACAGCGAAATACTTGAGACTGCAAGAGCTGGTAAGTCCGGACATTTAGATGCAGTTTGAGCAACCAAGAACACACCTTCGTTGTGACTTGTCAAACTGTAAATGCATACCAAACTTTATTGTCTATTTTATTCTGAAAGGGACCATAATTTACAAAATGGACATCATGCTGTGCTGAAGAAGATTTGAGTCGAACGATTGAGACATAAGCTTCTTCTTAAAAGAAGCCATCAGAGTTGCACCAGGCTTTGCCATTAAAAGAATTCAGGTTCAAGGCACTTCTGCATTGGCGTGATTTATTTTAGAACAGAGAGCTCTCACCATATATCATACAGTGAATGATGCAGACGTTAGCACTTTAATCAAAACATCAGCCGCACAGAACTGCTAGCAAGGTTTTATAATCTTAGCCTACATAGTCAAAATTATGAACATTATCTAATCACTATAAATAATATGGAAATATCCTTGTAATACTCTAATTCCACATCAGCTCGGTCTACAGTATGTGAACTCAAAGTGACCGTTGACTTGATAAACAGAACAGAATACAGTGCTATAATACTCCTATGTAACTTCAGTAATAAAATCACACCTGACCTAAAAGAGTTATCAAAGACCTATCAAATCAGCATACATGGACAGCTCTCATGGAGAGATAAATGTGGTGGGATTCAGATCTCCCTCTGATGTATAATATGATCCACAACCGTAAAGCCAAGATCAGCATTATTCTGATTTTTGTGGCAAATGTGACAGATTCACTCAATGAACAATGCAGGCTATATTTAAACCATTCACTGTGAACATCGCTTGCTAATTCTATTTAGTGCAAAGAGTATGTGGCTTCTTCACAGGTAATTTATAATAGCGCTTGAAAACAAACAAACACCAATTGCTGTTCTTTAAAACGCTGAGAGTTCATCCACCCCTGATACTCCATCCCTGGAATGTGCATATCTGCTGTTTTTCTTTTTTAGCTAAAGCAAGTTTCTGCCAAGAATTACAACACATGGTTTGAGGCCATAATGATTGAACCACTTGCTAACGTTGTTTTTATAAAGCAGCCACACTCTGCTTGACTGAATGTGCATTAAGCGAGGCATTTCTTTGCGGGCAAACATCAGAGGAGACATTCATTAAAATGGATAATCTCTGGGCACTAGGATCAAAAACTAAAGCTATAGAAAAGTCAGATGAAATGTTGGATATGGAGCCTTGAGAGCATCAAGCAGAGAATATCTTAGATCAAAATTTAAATATATATGGCAGTAGCTCCTCTGAGGAAAGGCTCAGTCTGATGTTCTAGGAAATGCCACTGACCGAATCACTTCTGTGTAGAACTGAACCCAACATGATTATACATTATTAATCAAGGAAGCATTAGTTTAACAAGCATCACTATTAAAGAAAGAGTGATATATAAATTATGGCTCCTGGGTTGTGTCTTAAGTGTGCCCGGATGCATCTCAATAAGGGTGATCACATACCCTCTAACAAAATAAGTGAAGACAGAGAATGTTTAAAAATGGAGGACTCATCTTTTTCCCCACCGCCACCGCATCGTAAATCATGTCTCTGGTTACAGATGACTGAGAAATCCTCTAATTGTAATATAGAGCTTCTCTCTATCCACCAGATGTAGTTATTGATTTGGAAAGAAACTAGACGCCTTATTTCCTCTGGGCTGCCGGACACACTACAGTGGGAATCAAATAGGCTGGTAATGATAGTGTTTATTAAAAAAATGTAGGCTTGCTTTCTGTCACCGTGTGCCATCTCTATGTGTAGGGAACGCTGTTCCCATCAGACAGGTATGTGTGGAAGAAACACATGCAATGCTTTCACAGCATGAGCCTAAAATGACAACCCAGCCAAAGCAGAAGACATAAGGCATTATCACGACATAAACACACTGTGTCTTTCACTTTGCTGATGTCTCATGAGAGTGGGGGGACACCTTATTCTTTCATTACAGAAGAATGCCAGTGGGGCAGAACAGGTGAAACTAAGGCTGCCAGTCTTAACAAGGACATTTGTATATCTTGATGGCTTCAGCTTCATCATAGAAATGACAGTGAAGCCATCTAGCTGCACTTGTTGTCTGAGGCCGCAAATAGCTTATATTTTGTGCTGATGTAAAACAGTGATTGTCCAATCAAGCTTTGGATTTCTTTTCATGTATAAACTGTGTGCATGGGGCTGTATCCTGAGAGATACTTGGCATTTGAAGAGTTTGGAAGGTAGTGTCTTTTTAAAAACCTTTTAAGAAGGAATGGATCTAACAACGTGAGTGGCCTCCTAATGTTTATTTGATATCACCCATGTTGGTGTTGTTCCTAGAACATCATAATTGTTGTTGCTCCAGTACCATCATTTCATTATCAAATGTGACTGCATCTGGACCAAGTCATTGTGGCTGAATGGGTTAAGTACAGGACTTTAACCCAAGAGACTGAGAAGAATAACTTCTCCAATGTGCAAATTTTTCCGTTTTTTTCTGTGTGCAAAGCTATGATATTGCAAACACGTAATCAATCAACCCATGATGGTCCTGGAGCAACATTAGTTAAATTTATCAAATATTAAGAATCCATGGAAACCCAAAACATAAATTCTACCTCTGTCTAAAATCAAGGACTCACTGTACCAGTAAACTGCATCATATCCAATGACAATAATAACACTACTACTACTACTACTACTACTACTACTACTACTACTAATAATAATAATAATAATATTATAATTATGAGACTAATACAGCATAAACCAAGGCATCTCCCCAACCTTAAAGTGATGCTAGAAATGTACACAAAGGGATGTGCAAGCAGAAGAAAATCCCTTTTGAGATAAGATCCCGCTTGAGGCCATGTTACCAGGATACATGGATCATGACACCGAGCTCCACTATGAAAACCCTGATTTTTTTTGTTTCTCCCCACCAGGAATACATTTTGGTAGGGGTGTGTGTTGGAGCTGAACCTCCAACCTCGAGCTGGCAGAAACGGAGACCTATTTCCATGCCAATTGTCTACAGGGGTCTCCACCATGACAGCTATCTTGGTTTGCACTGATCCCACTTTGATTTTTCTCCCTTAAACAGATCACCAAGTCAAGTCAGGCTGGCAAAGCAGACGAAGCGAAAAAAAGAAAACGAGAAAAAAACCCTCATTATTTTTAATGCTGTCTAGATTTTCTTTGTCTGAAAGCCTGAAATATGAACAGGTGTTCCATCTGAATTTTAATGCTGGCTCTTTCACAGCTCAGAACCTGAGATTTCTTTTCAGTTCTGTCTGCTTAGCACTCCAGAGATGAAGACGCTGCTTTTGTGGTTTCATTCCAAGGTAAGGCCAGAACTCAGAGGAATAGAGTTACAGCCCATTCTCGACAAGTTTCCAAAAAAACCTCCTTTAGTGCGCAAGAACCTACCAATGTTACTTCATGACACCCACACAGTGCAATAAAGAAGTTGTCTTAACATCCAACAGCCTTAGGTGGCCACATTAGGTATTTTTCTCTCACTCTCTGGAACAAATTTCAACTTGTGAAATGTGTCACGCTGAGAGTATGGCTACCACTGTTAGACAAGTGTGTCTTTTTGCAAACAAATTGCAGTCTAAAGATGCACACAATGTTAACTCCTACATTCAGATGGCTTTCACTACACTGCTACACCTTTTTACGCACCTGAACTCGGCTGTGATGAGGTTGAAGCCATTGTACAGGTGACTTTCTTGCGACACCTTCTTCAGGTAGGAGTAGCTGTCCTGATCCTTGTCCATAAGGTAGTTTGACACTAGGAATCCTGCAGAACAGTAAAGACAAAAACATGTATCTTAAATTATGTACTCAATTACTCCAGCCTAGTTGGTAATAATAAATACATAGTAAATATGTACATATACATAAACGTGAAACTCACCTCTTCCTTGTGCATCAGGGTTCGGACGTCCTTCCATGTAGTTGGTGATTGCAGCCATCTTACCCCGCTTGTTGATACCCAGCCATGATCCTCCTTCCTTACCATATTCCTGGTCAAGGCCTGGATGAACACAAAAATGTATGAACTTTTATTAAAACACATAATTCATTATGCTGATAGAAATAACAACTATGACAATCTGCCAAATGAAAAGATCCCAACCTAATTGTGTTTTTTCCATACATTAAGACAAATCATACAAAATACTCAAATCAGTAAAGCCTTTCTCACGTTTCAGCAGATTTTCCGCAATGGTTTTACAATCCTCAGTTCAACACAGGTAAGTCTCCTTTAAGAAGTACATTGGGTAACTACATCATTTGGTACTGATTATGGAGAGGGAGTTTACTTCCATCTAATTAAGTATAATCATTGGTTCAGCCTGTTAGCGTAACATGCAAAAATGTGACGACTGTCAACAGGCAGGTGTACTAGTCATCTAATGATAAATAAAGATTCAAATAATAAATAAACCATGAATAAGTACTTTAGCTGATCTTTTCTTTCAATTAAATTCCTGGTAAACTTCCTTGAAAATTGCTTAAACACAAAAACTGAACATGGAGGTTATCCCTTTCTCAATGTCCAACATTTGCCTTACAACAATGGAGATCATCCTTGGCAAATCTAACCATCAAACTGCAAACTTTGATGCAATATGTCCTTCCTTCTAATACCACAGTCTGGCAGAAGCAGTAAGAAAACGTACTGACCTTGAACTAATCTACATTAAGATACAACTGATGATATACCGAAGAAACTCAACTGACTGTCATCGACATAAAAAACCAAATCACAAATTAGAACAAGTATAAGGAGTATATCCTTCAAAACTTCGTTTCACTGAACTTACCCCATGTGCAGCTTTGCCAGTATTTATATAAACTCAATCCATCAGTAAATCCATTCTTTTCCTTCTACATTCTCCTCCTTCACATGACATAAAAAGGTGGGGCTCTGCAAGTCTACTGCACATCCTGGTGATCGATATAGACAGGTCCACTTACACTGACAGTGACCAAGAGAGCCAAACGGTCCTATCCCTCTGGGGAATGGACTGAAAGCTAGCCTGATCCCACTGGGAACTATAGCTTACTTCCTTTCTCGTCATGCTACGTCTCCTTCAGGGCCCTGCCTCCACACACCCCCCACCCCCGCAGATAAGGCAGGGCCATTTATTCCTGTCACATCGCATAAAAGCAGCCATCAATTAAGCGCCCACTACTGGAGTTCTGACCCCTCTATTACAGAGGGGCAAAGGAGACGGATGAACAACAAGGCTATCTCTGCGTTTTCTCCTCCAGCAGGAAAAAAAGGGATGATTGATTTTGTCTGCTTGGCTGTAATGTGTATTAGACATCAGTCAATTAAATATAGTTTACTGCGGGTGGGGATGTCCTGTGACGGAGTGGAGGAGAATTAGATTGCAGGGTAAAGCAGACAGATTTTTTCTTGATTATTGAAAGCCATTTAGCCTTGAAGAAAGACAACATCTGCTGCATTTTCACACAGTCACAGAGCCAAAAGAGGTATGTTTTAAAGTGTCTGGATTGAACACAAATTCTTCAACTGCAACTTTACTCACCTCCCTTATTGTGATCTACCTGGTTAAAAAGGTCCCATATTATGGGTGTCTACTAGAAATTGCTTACATGCGTTTATGTTTAGAAAAACACATTATTTTACTCATACTGTCTATTGCTGCAGCACTTCAGCCTCTGTCTGAACAAGCCATTCTAGGCCCCCTCTCCTGAAAATCCCAGTCTACTCTGATTGGTCAGCTCTCACAGGCTCCAACAGGCACAACCTACTGTGTATCGGCTCTACTGGTGTTTTTGCAATCATGGCCATGCTGGGGGCGTTGCTGAGGGCACTGACTGTATACTTGTGCCATCATCACAACCTTACAGAAGTCCTCTCGGCTTGTTTGAAGGCACAGTGTCTGACTACGGGCTGTGTGGATTGAGTGCATTTATACTTCAACTGCCTGTTGCTTTATTTTTAATGATTATCTCCCGTTAAAGAAGACAAGCAGAAAGTACTTCAGTCAGTGCTATTTAATTTGTTCTCAGCTTCAAAACTTGTGCTTGCAGGGCGTGAAAAATAGTGAGTGGCGAGCTGGAATCACTCACCGCTGAGGATCTCACTGTTGGTCCCCCAAAAGTCTGCAGCTTTGGACGGCCTGTTGTAGAACTCATCTCTGTTTGCAGCCAAAATTAGCCTGAGGAGAGGAAGGGAAAAGGGCTTTACTTTGTTGTTTTTCTTCATTCAGCAAGTCTTGTTCGTTCGCTTTAGATGTGAACCAATGAGGTATTACCATTGCTCGTCCTAACATCAGATCCCTCATCAATGACTCATTCATCACCAGGAACACATCCTAGAAGTTACTGAGTTGGCAGACAGATAAACAGACTGTTTGCTGCAGACTGCTGGACACAGTGCTGAGTCACTGTCCCTGACATTATAGATGCGTCCAGGAGTCTTCAGCTATAGCGATGTTACAAATTGATTGAGCGGGCTGCAGAGGGTACAAAAGGTCGAGGTTATGAGGAGGACCTTTGATGACGACCAAAGAGGAGAGGATCAAAAGGAATGTGACATCAAAAGGCCATGCCAATATAAAAGTTACAGACAACCCGACTTAATACAGAAGGAAGGAAAGTAAGGAAGTGAAACAGAAGTTGGAATCCAAGTTCAACAGGTTCTGAGGAACGCACAAATAAACAAGTTCCTGAAGAAGACAAATATGTCAGGCTTAATTTGGGGGAAATGCATGTAAAACAAATCAGACATCTAGAATATTTACATTTGCATTTGCAGCCAGAAAACATCATATATGATACAATCAGAAAGTGTGGAAAAAGATAATTTTTCCAACCTTAAAGCTACTAAAGAGGTAAACTGGATTTTAAGGGGTAAACGAGATGCCATGTAATAAAAGTTAACCTAAATCTGTGACAGATCAAGATGATCCATCTCATCCTCATCTCACTTTGCGATGCTGTGTGTGCCTGTCTTGCATCAGCAACCTTTCCGGGAGTTTTATCCAATTGGAAATCTGTTTTTATTGCCAAAGCAAGGCTACAACACAAAGACTTACTGACACCAACAAGAGTAAACCGCCTGGAAAAGAGTGTGATCTGAGTTTAAATAAATCACGTTGTATGGGAGTCTGTGGTGTAGTCTGATGTGGGCTGCTAGTCAGCACTGCACTACACTTGACCTGCATTACAATTCAGGCTGTCAGTGAGCAGCAATGCCATTGTGTTGATGGTCATTTACTATGAGAACTTGCATGGTGACCCATATTTAATGACAGCTAGCCATCAGTTTCTACATGCCTTTACTAGCAAGTCACTACTGTACACCATGTAGCAAGGAAATGTAATATCACCTAGCATTCGTATGCATATTGTATATCTCCACTCAGCTTCTGTTGTTCACCATTGCACTACTAACAACACCCATGTACACAGCGATATCCACTTCATCTCACCCAATCAACAGTTATGAAAAACAAAAAACAATTAGTCCCTTGCTCAGAGGAAAACATGCAACCTGTGACCTTTATAAACATTTATTAGCATTTTTAGCAGACATTCATATAATAGACACGTGGTGCATAAGCACGAAATGCACCAACATCATTTATCTTTGTCAATATAAGTATATGTTGTGTAGTTATGGAACTGGAGTTAAAGATCATTGAGATATGGATTTAAACACTGCAGAGAGGCAATTTTTAACCCTTTGGCAAACTGCACAGGCTAGAAAAAAAGAAGAACAAAAAAGCCAATGGCATTTATTGACCTCTATAATAGCTGTATGTTCCATCTGAGCTTGGCAATGGTTCCCCTATTAATCTTTCAGAATGGGAGCTTGGATCCTGTTAAGAGCAAACAAATAAACCAAACTGACCTAATAGGGGTCGACCCCTGCACATCAAGGGGCTGACGACAGCTTGTTCCCATGGCACCCTGTGAGCCACCACTGCTCCACAAAACAAAGCTAACACTAATGATGCTACACCAGTGAGAGAGCATCTGCTATCGGATCCTGAGGGGAAAAAAAATCACATGCAAGCAGCTCAGATCACAGTCAGCCAGCTGTATCATGTAGGAGGGATGGCAAGAAGCAGAGAACTATGAAAGCTCTTCATGAATATTGAACTTTTGTATTCAAAACACACAGTGGCTTATAGACTTAGCAGGAGTCACAGGTTTGCTGTGAAATTAAACATTGAAGGATTTTCACAATTCTCATAAGATCCTTCTGTATGAATTTTGTGAGCCCTCACATTCCACGTTGCACTAACCTAATGTTAAAATTCCACCTGACCAACCATTTATTACAAAGTATTTTAAAAAAAAACATAGTCATATGTGCTTTCCTATTAAGCCAGTGTTGGGCCAAAATGTCAACTTGCTTACAGCACCTACATGATTTAAGTTGGCAGATTGCCATCACAGTCCTAAGGCAGTTGACGATTTTATCCCCACCACTGCAAACGCTCTGAAAAACTGTCAGTGAGCTGTTTTGTTTAGTCTATCAATATTTACATGACACTAACTAGCCTGAAGGAAGTGCTATAATAACAGGTCAAATTCAATTACAATACTGATTGGTTGATCGCAGAGCTCATTTCATTCCGAGTAGCTGAAAAAACTGAAATAAAGAAAAAACATTGCAGGCTAGGAACTGAGTTTCAAAATACAGAAATCTTAGCATGTGGGTAATCATTGAGTCATTTGTACTAAAATTGAACTCATTTAACCCCTGCAGGTACATTCTTGTCATTTTGTGCTGTGGGAGTGTAATAATATGAAATTACACTTAATGAAACTTTAATCGTGCCTTCAGTCCAATTTAGTGTTAGTATTGCAGCACATTCCTTTTGATTTAAACATCTTTGCAGCAAAAAGAAAAAATCTGCAACTAATAGTCTATATATAGCACTGAGGTAACCACATTAGGACACAACAGTATGTTTCACCTTTCCCAAGGTTCATGTCTGAGTCAGTACTCAGACCACACCTCTGCTGTGATCTCCTCAGGCGGGGTCAGGCTCCCAGAGGGAAGGACAGAGATGGACTATGTCCAGGTACAGAGCTCACTCTCCAGCTCAGGGGAATTTTAATAAGCTGGACTCCACATCGGCCCCTAACTTACAATGACTGCTCAGAGCGCACCAGTCTGTGCAATCCACTGAAAGGAGTTAGCATTTACTGCTGGGTAGGGTACATGGAGGTTGCACAATGATTCATTCAGCCCTTTAAAGTGGTAGATTTGAGCAAATGTGACATATTTTCTATAGTAATTACCATTTCACCATTGCTAAGTACATTATGTGCCCGGTATAGAGGGCTATTCATGTCAGCCGATGAAAAACTTGGGCTGTGGCAAAGACTGACAACTCCAAAATAACATATCAGTTTGTTCCAAATGTTTATGAAACAGATAGTAAAACAAAAATGCTCTTCTCTCTACTCATTTGTTATGATGCTGCTATTTGTGTGTGCTTATGTCTTCGCTCAGAGGCACATTAGATAATCCTGGAACAAGATGAAATAGGGAGCACTGCAACCTTGTCAGACTATGACAGCAGGGATTTATCAATCTGAAAGGTTGGTCCTTTTATATTTGTTTTTATTATATAAAAACATACATATTCTTCCTTCGCAGCATGTCTCAACACTTCACTGAACCTATATGATGCAAACTCAGTGAAATATTTTGTCCCAACACTGTGTTTTTTTAGAACTGCATCAAAAAGAAATATCATGCATAATTTGTTTGAACGTTTCCCAAAAATGCAACCTGACATATTGGGATATTAAAAAAACAAATTGCCTCAAACCTGTTTATGAAGATGGACCATAGTGTGTCAGGATTTTAAAAAGGTGCTTATGATGTTTGCTTCAGATCTTGGTGTTTTTCTACTTGCTGCTTGACACTTAAGATTAACAGTGACATTGTATTAAAGATACCAGTCTTTGGCTGCTCTACTGTAATGCTTAAACACACTCAAGAATAGCAGGAAGAGAGCAAGATACTACTAGCTTCAAATGTGCAGTTATGTGGGTGACAGTGGTCTCTTACCTCTGTGCACGAGTGTCTGGGTATATACAGGGTATACACAGCAATTCTTAAGTTGAATTTAATACCTTTTAATACCTTTTTTAATACCTTCACAATATTTTTTAATACCAACATGACTTTGAGCTGCAACTGTAGTGGCAACCTTTCGAACTTCAGTGTTGGGGGTAACTAATTATAAAGTAACGGATTACTGTCATTTTGTTACTTACCTTTCTGAGGGATAAAGTGTACTGTGTTAAGTGTGTTGTTTTTGTAGCAGCGGTGCTCTGAGTCAGTAACCTAGCGTCACTAGGGGGGTCCGGGGGTATGCCCACGGAAGAACATTTTTAAAAATAATCCTTTAAATGGTGACTACTGGTGAGATTTTTGAAAAAAAAAATTAATTTTCAGAATTTCAGAATCTAAGACAAAATAGTGTAGAAGTTGACATTGCTGCTTGAAAATATGTTAACCTCTTGAGCATTAGAGAACGTTTTTACCATTATTTTCTTTATCATTATATATTTTTTATGGAAACAGAATCTGTTTCATAAGTCAGTGGGCCACATGACATGGAAGGGTGTGTCTCATTCGTCTAGTTTACTAATACAATTTGCTGCTGGATTGGAGTCGCTGGGTCACGTGACATGGAAGATATCGAAAAAAAAGCTGCAATTATTTTGTATTAATATATTTATGCGTGAGGCTCTGGGAGGTGAGCTAACCGTCCTGCTGCTAACACTGGGCGAACCTCAGTAAAGTTGCGGCAGGACCGGAGTGAATATCCGCCGAATATCCAACCTGAAACTAACTTCCCCCCGGTTCGATGAGACGCCTGTTGCAGCCTTTGAGTAGGATGATGAGGATTTCAGTCACTCAACTTAAACGGTGACTTGTAGAAATTATACAAATAGCAGTAATGACAATAATTATCGATTTCCATATAACTCAGGGTGTAGTGCTTTCACTGTGTGTAACTTAAATTCGCCATTCGCCCGTGATATTGAACCTTCAAAAATCATGGCTGTGTCCAAAATCACCCACTCATCCCCTACTCCCTAGTCACTACATAGGGATTCCAACATAGTGGACTATATAGTGAGCTCATCGGCAGAAATAAAAACGCACTTTCGGATACTACTCCGGTTCCGTTAATGACGTCACTACTGTTGTGCAGTTGAAACGTGAATTTAAACCTCCATGCGTTCGTCCGCAGCGCAATGCATGATGGTAAATATTGCTTGGTAAGTGACCATCGGTTGTACACTACTTTTCGCGATGCATCGTGGGACACTTTGAGTGCACTATATAGGGTATAATATTTCCCACTAGACATTCGGACAGCACTACAAAATGGCATAGTCACTATGTAGTGCACTATATAGGGAGTAGTGGGTGATTTCGAACACAGCCCATGTCTTTTTTTTTTTCTTCTTTTCTTTTGTGGCGGCAGCGCTGAAAATCCAGCAGCAAAATGCATATAGGGGAAACACTGACACATCAGAAAGCCTTCCGCAACGATTGCAGGCTCTTTGGTGGAGCTCTGCTTTGAGTGGACTACTTGCGGAGTGACATCAAGACATGAATCAGAGGCACAACAAACGTTGACAGCGGTGGCCGGTCATAATGTTTACCAATACCCGACCCGTGCCTTGCGAACTCCCATCCAGGTGATATTCATTGTCTTTTTACAGACGTGGCAATAAGCCGCTCGGCTGCTATCAACTACTGGCCTAAGCCAGTCTTTGAATCTCGAGTCCTCTAACCAGAGGTCCGAAAAATTACATTTCCCCATGACTTCGTCATTAGTAGCGACCTTTTGGAAACGTTTGGCAGCAAGCCGGCCGTGTGCTACCCAGTTGGAGCACAGACTGAGGCGCTAATTGTTGTAAAGTGTCGCACACTGTCTGGCGTCACATCATCGACACCTTTCAGGTCCTACTCGCACATATAATTTATATAAATAAATTCATGCGATTTAAAAAAAAAAAACACAGTTGGATAGTGGTTCGAAACTTTAATACCTCGTCAGATGACGTTTATTACTTTTTAATACTTTTTAATGGCCTTAATTTTAGCTAATTTAATTTACTACCTTTTACAACCCCGTGGACGCCCTGAATAAAGATACATTACACATGAAGTATCTAAATCTGCTGAAAGCTTAAACTGCTCACCTGTAGGCATTTTTAGATGCCGGCCGGGGGTCAAACTTGAAGAAGATTATACACATGGATGTATTGGAGAGGGATTGATGACAATGTTTCACGCAATCCACATCTGCCTTCAAATCTTCGTCATATCTGACAAAGAGAAGAAAAGAGAAAAGGAAACATGCACGCAAATGTCAAACAATGGTGAACAATGACAATCAGCATTTCCCAAAGCCCAAGATGAGCATTTGAATGTATTCTTTTGTCCACAATCCAAATATATTCACTACTGTCTATGATCCCAGCTTCTTAAATGTGCATATGTTCTGGTTTCTTTCCTCCCCTAAGACTCTGAGAATATGGCCTTTTTTGCAGCTCTTACAGGGCATACATCTGGAGAGGAATGACTTGGGTATGTGATGCACTCATCAAAATGTGCATACTTCACTGACCAGCTATTATTTCAATACTTACATGGCGTCTGTGGCTGTAGGACAAAGAAATAGACCATCCAGAGTGCATGCTGTGTGTACCTCTGTGAACCTGCCCCATATTCAGAAAGGCAGGTGTTAGCCATAGTACCATAAACGTGAAGTATCTTTATTATTCGTTTTATTGTAATGAGTGCAAAGGTAGCAATTAGGCAACATGAGTCACAATGTCATGTTATGTCATGTCATGTCAGGGTGCTGTAGTCACCTGATACTACAATGCCGGCAGTTAACTACTGCTCATAAGACAGTTATCATGACCTGTAGTAACACTAATAACACTGTGTCAACACTCTTAAACAAGTAAGAAGTCCTGTTCCAAGCTATTAATAGTTTCTACAGTCCTGCCACAAGATGAGCTAGCCGAGTAGCATAGCCGCTGTCTGTTATTTACCTAACTGAAAACAAGCATTGCCTTGCAGATCAAACTGGTTAAGTAGCATTAACATGTTGCTAGTTCCCGGGTCCAAATAGTTCATCACAACTTGGTAACCTGGCCAAAAACAAGCTATCGTTAGCATTAATACAGTCAAAGGAAGGAACGATGACAGAGAACGCAAATAACGCAAACTTCAGCTACCTACCTAAACTTTGTTATGCGCGGCACATTAGACTGCAGATAATGTCTGTCCAGCTATCTGTTCGTCTGTTGTCTTCAACACAGTTGAACAGTGTCGGCTAACTGTACTCACTGTCCCTTTACACTCGTTGTTGACAAGTGAAAGGAAGTGTTCACACTGAATTACCTCGATTTGTGTCTCCAGTCGTCTCATAAGCGTCCACGGCGGGATGAGAGCCTTTATTCTCTGCGCGTTGTCCCGATACCCGCCCGCTCGGGAAGTCTAAATACATAAAACGAGTATATCTCCACCAAAGCTCTGAAGTTCGTTGTGATTGGTCAGAAGAGGGAACATTACTTGAACAAGCGCGCTAACAGCAATCGCCGCTAATTGATTTTCCGGTTAGACATTGAAAAATAAAAGCATGGATATTGGCAGTATGTTTTGGCGAGATTACTTACAATATGATTTAGTCTCGGCTTGTTGAGACTACGACAAAAGTTCCTAACCTGAAGCACAACGGCTGTTTGATTACAGTACATTCCTTTCTAAGAAATATGAACATATAGCCTAAATAATTACAAAATCTAGATAAATACACCATTAGCCTAATGGTCAACACATGCCTTCAACTGTGCATCGTACACTTACATGTAAAATCATATCAATGATGAATGCAGATTGCCTCTTCACAGATCTGCACAGAACTGCAATCCTACTGTTTTACTCCGGCTTTTCCGTCGCCTTTTCAAAACTTTTACTTTGAAAAAGTCTTTATCGTATTTGTGCGGGCTTGACAATGCCACAGTACCATTAAATGATTGTAACAATAGATGTGCTGAATCTGGAGATATAGAAGACGGGACAGATTATGAAATAGAATAAAAAAATATAACTACCACATGTGAGCGACTAATTGATCAAAACTGTGTTTTATGACATTTAATTGGTGTATTAACGGAATACAAACATTTACCCAAAGGCACCGTGTACTAATTGATAGCCAGCAAAACAAACAAACAATAAAGTAGGCTGTTAAATATAAAATATAAAAAAAAATAATAAATATAAAAAAAACAATTGCCTTCATCGATCATTTCAGATAGGAAAAAAATCAATCACACATTTCCTCCAACACTGTGCGAGTGGTGATGGGGCGGAGACACTTGGTGTGACCACAGCATCCAGCACTGTTGTGGATGAGAGGGATAGGGGCTGCTCTGCCTTCCACACAACACAGCGTCGCAGTAACTAATCAGCAATAATTAACGGTAGTCGCTTCGTGCACAACAAATAACTTTTAAGTCACTCACTGCCGGTTTTTTGCATGTTGGCGCGTGAGTGGAAGGACGCGCGAGCAAGCAGCCTTGACAAGTACAATTTGAGATTCGGGGAGGCTTGTTAACAGTAGTGTCCCTGCAGCAGCACCCAAGTTGCATCCAGAACAACGTTATTCAGCCGAGGCTCGGACTACCTACCGCACACCGCGCTGGAGGGTCTCTTCGCTGGAGGGACAAGGAGAAAAACTAAGGTAAAGGCGATACGGCTCTGCGCTTTCTCGCGTAAATCCATGTGGTGATTACCTCGCCACGCCAAGTTTTTGTAGCCTGGTGCCGTTGCAACTCAGGAGGGTGTGACAACAGTGTGATAACAATAACGTGAAAGCAATGTCAAATGAAATGGGTTAAGCGGGAAATAAGCTCGTGGTGAACAGGTGCAGGGATGAGGCTTATTGATTAGGATGTGCGGACCTGGTGTTGGAATATATTTATCACGCTTTTATTAAAGAGTCGCTGTTTTAATTGTGGTGCGACAGAGGTAGCTGCGTTTTACGCTGCTTAGTGGCCCATTGTGTCGATTATGTTGATTAAACGTGATAAATGCGGTGTGCTCGGCTGTTGTTTTGAGCTCTTCTCGCTAATGGATGCGGTCAAAGGCAGCGAGCGCGAGCCGCAACGAGCTGTCAATCATCCCATCCTCACTCGTCCATTGTTGTGCCCCTCCTCTTTGTGAGTGGGTTACCATGGAGAGTCTTCCGGTTTCTCTCCTCGGATTGCCTTATTTGGAGAAGGGGGCGGCTGTCAGCGGCTGCTGGGACTGACGGTGTTGTTGGGCTGATAGTGCTGTGATCCTGTCCCATGTGAGCAGCCGCCACAATGACTGAGCGCTTCAAAATAAAGACCTGGGCTTAGGCCATTAGGAAGAGGCAGATGACGTTCTCAGTAGACTCTGATGGGCCCTGGTCTGCTTTTTCACACCCTGCTTTCACTAATGGCCTCAGGATATGGCTGCAAGCAATTATAGCAATAAACCTGTGAACTGTAAACTGTTAGAAAGTGCAATTTATTTGCATTTCCTTATTCTTAAATGTCCTGACCCGGCATTAATTACCATCGAGAACACTGAGGTTTAAGTTAGTACTATGAGTGTGACAAATGCGAAAGTGGTACATATTGTAAGAGCTTTAATTAAGTACTGTATTAGTTGTGACTTATCAAGGTGCATTTTTAAGGGTGCACTATTTTGCTTTGGGGAAGAGATTTTGATTATGAGAAAACGATTTTAATTGACAGATTTTTTTTACGCTGAATAGACTGAATAAACAAACTGACCTTAAACGACCACACAATTTCATTCTGTTTTACTTTGTTTACATGTGCAGACCCTTCCTCCTTTCCAGGTTCAAACGTTGCTCTGGGACCTTATTTTCCTCTGAGAACAGCTTTATTTTCTAGTAATGGAAAAAAATAAACATTTCTGAGTTTGTATATTTACCTAATAAATATTGTAAATATTAAAATTCTCAGTTTGAATTTCTTCTCCAAAACTAAATAGTACCCCTTTAAAAGACATCTGGTGTGATTTGCAGATTTGCATATAGAAGGTTTGCACCCAGATGCCATAGGCAGCTGTGTAGGGAAGATGCTGGACCTTTATGACATTCATGTCGTGGTTCAATATCTAATTTCTTATTCACACATTGTCTCAACCCTGCCTGTAGTACCATGATTAAGTGGAAAATGGGCATGCAGTGCCGAAGTTTGAATAATTTTATATGAAACTGAATATACAAGGTGTATCTGTCAGCATAACTGTATGCATGGATGGTGCTGTCAAGTCTAAAAGAAACAGCTAAGCAGAACTAGAAAAAGGGTTGCAGGTGCAGCGGAGGAAACAGATCTACATTGATCACTCAGGGCTACGCGGTAGTGAGCACTGAGTCCAAGTGCTCGAGATTTTGCCAGTCAAAAGTCATGACTTTTGACTGGCATGACTTTTGACTGACATGAATGTCAAAAGTCATGACTTTTGATTGTGCAAAAGTCATGATACAAACATTACTTTTGCACAGTCAAGTTTGTATCAGTCCTGACACATATGGTAGGCCTACATGATTTACTGTTTACCATCACTGCAAAAGTCTCCTCAGATGCATCTATGTCAGCACATTCTCACTTTCGCAGAATATATTCTGGGCTCATTGGCAATCAGGAAGCAGCTCATTTGAAACACAAAATATTTGCAACTCAAACACAGAGCAATCTCTGGACAGGACGAGAATTTCCACACCACCTGTGACTGTGCAGAAAACTGAAAAAATCTCCGTAACCAGGGGTAAACAGGAAGACTTACCATGAATGCTAATGTTTATAAAATCCTGCTGTTATGTTTCCTGCTTAAGTTATCAGACGTTTTCCTGTATGCTGACAACATATAACAACTTTGTCCTCTATTATATATTCTGTTTTTCCTGAGGCTAAAAACCCCCTGCAGTTGTTAAAATTCACTAACATCATCATCAGTTAACAAGCTAATTAACGAATAACAAAAAAAAAACTGCATGTTGTGGAGGTTATTAATAATAAGTAGCAGATCTGACCCCGGCTGGGGGCTCTTTCTTTGAAAAGGACTTTTTTGTCATACGGAATTAATTCTTATATCACCACTTGAAGATCTTAAAGGTTAAAATGTCATTTTTCTAATGGTCTTGACAAGATCTGAGGTCAGCTTCAATCTCAAGAGCAGTTCACGCTCTAATGCACACATTTATGAGGAAGTACGATGCCTGAAGAAGATGTAGTATTCCTGACCGTCAGCCCTGCAGCATGTTGGCAATTTGGATATAAATGTGGAAGCTGGTTACTGTCAGATCCTGTCTTTGTTTCAAGTCTACAGGAAGTAACTTGCCATGGCACTATCTGAGTATAATTCCCTGGCATGAAAACAAGGCTTTGGTTTTGTATATCCATTTTCTGGATACTGGTCAGGACTTGGGTCTGGGGCCTCTACTTGCATGAATTCGGATAAGTGGTTAAACCTTGGACAGGTGGATCGATGATTGATCATCATGTCTTAGTACTGCTGCAGCATGGAACTAATGCAAGTTGAAATGCTACTAAACCGCCTGTTTCACCATACCTCCTTCAGCAATGTTCATGCAGAAACCTGTTTTATGTGCTTTATGCAGTCATTACAAAAACATTTGTATACATTTTGACATGAGTGGACAAGGAACGCAAAGCCCCCTTTTTTTTTTTTTAAATAAATCAGTCTGTTTGTTGTTTGACATGTATGACTTGCCTCATGCTCCAGGTTCAAGACAATGAATATTTACAGTAACTGTTCCACAAGGACTGCAGATACTGACTGACCCTGTGCTGTTACGCCTTTATGAAATGTTTCCCCTGACTGTATCAGAAGGATGTGTGAACCAAATTGGCAAGGAGAAACCTTAGCAAGATGCTTGTTTTATGTGATGAGGGTTCTGAAGGTCTTAGATTTTTCACAGTCACGTGTTTCTGAGGGCTTGAATCAATATTTCTGTGTCAAAACAGCCAGTAGCCAACATGTTGTATTGTTATGTAAATCAGAAGTCCACATGGCACAGTAGTAAACAGAGGAAAAAGAAGTCTCCATGCATAAGTTAGTTTTGCAACACACTGCAATAACAGTTGCAATGCATTGCAATAGACCATGGCTATTTTAAGGCAGCAACAGCCACAGATTTAGTATATCCAGACAATGGGTATTCCTAACAGAGACTGAGTTTCTGCAGGCTGGATCACATCATGTGATGTAAAATCTTAAGGGCAGTCAAACATGTATTACTGATATTAAGTCAAAGTTTAATCTATTCAAATGTTTAACCAAACAAAGCAAATTATATAATGATTCAAGTCTATACATTTACCCAAGAATCTTCAGACTGTTTTTATTTCATTTGCAACGCTGAGATCAAGAAGGTGGACTGACGCAAATGCAGGAGATGGCAGGCAGGAAGATCAGTGGATGACGTTTAAGTCATGATCAATTGCAGGAATATGCAAACACAACAGACCACTTACTAAAGACTGGACTTTATATCTAAATATATCTCTCTCTCTCTCTCTCTCTATATATATATATACTGTATATATATATATATATAGGGAGTGACATGCAGCAAAGTGCCCCTAGCTCAGGACTCAGACCCAGGGCTGCTGCAGCGAGGACAAAGCCTCTGTACATGGGATTCCCGCTCTACCAACTGAGCTAAATGGCACCCCCTAAAGACTGGACTTTAATAGAAAGTAAACTAATGACGGAATGAGGTGCAGGTTGAGAGTGCCCGAGAAACACAAGTGAGGGGAATGAGTGGGGGATGGCAGTGAACAGGGAAAGAGTTGATGGGAACAGGGCTGGGCTAACAAAGGTGATGCAGGGCATGTGTGGAGGGAAAGGCAGAACAGGGAGGAAGACAGCAACTTATAACCTGGACAACACAAAACACAAATAAGACAGAAGTTCAACAGGACAAGGTCAGTAATGTCTGAACAACAAGGCTGGCTGATACATAGGCAGATCAGTTACAGATGCGAATTCACCAGACCAGACGCGTCAATAACAGCAGAATATCCTAACAACTAATTAGGCTGTTTAGATTTCTTTAAAGTATTTGTTACTTGACTAAGCAAGTCGTTTCAGGCACAACATAGCGCTCCACCAACTGTAATAAGATGGCAATGTTCTCTTGACTTCAGTTGACAGGAGCCCTATTAATTGCATTTCTATACTTTGTCTTTGTCAGTTTTGAAATTGGGCAGTACACTTTTCCTCATAAATTAAGGGTTTAAAGTTTTATAGCTCTGTCTTCTCAGATAATGCAGTTATATAGGAACAGGGATTAAGGGACTTAAATTACAAAAACAAACAAAATAAAGCTGGTATTTGGAGATTCAAATTTTACACAATGTAAGTAAATAATGAAAGAAACAAACTTAATATTTGTTTATTCGAAACCCTGTAAAATCCCATCAGGCCTTTTTTCACAACAGGCATTTTGACTCATCATAGCAGGAAAAGCACAGTTGTGATTAATACCATTAACAACTAAGAATAATTAAGCATCAGTAAGCTATGTTAGTCAGCCAACATGCACAATAGTATGACCCTGTAACAGGTAAAGCTGAATTTAGTGCAACCCAAGTTGATATTATTAATTATGCCTGTCCTTCCCCCTGTTATGACATGTCAAATTTTGTGCTGTAAAAATAGGCCTGTTTAATTTTCACACATTATCCAGAGAGACAGCATGGATAGATCCCCGTCTTTCATTATATTTGAGAATTTTGCATTTCAGTAAAAGCCCCTACAAATTCACACAGCTGGATTTACATGACATCAGCAAACACGGCTCACTCTGACAAGTCCCACAAAACTAACAGTCAATCACAGATGCTCTATACAGCACCACCGTCCACAGAAGAACTGTATTCAGGCACAATAAGTGAAAAGACTTGCATGGGTGAACAATGCAGCATGTAGGGCCTTTAAGCTACTCTGCTGCTAAACTTGTAAACTTTGATCTTTTTTTTTACAGGTCTGCAGTTTCGGAAGCACTACCAATAGAAAAGGAATTACCGATTAAAATACCCTTTGCATATGCACATATAGATATATTAGAAAATATATTACCGCTCTGCATTGAGAGCCAACGTTATGTTAATCGCATTAGCCTTATACCGACCTCATTATAGTTTCATGGTCAGTGTAGCGTTTCATTACCGAGTGTGCATGGGAATTATAGAGCAGCAGCATTATTACATAGAAATGGTATTATGTTTTTTCCAGTTAAATTACAGCAGAATGATATGTTTCACAGCCTTGAGTGCTTAATGCATGCAGTGGAAATCGTTTTCAAAATGTATTCAGTTTTCTTTGACTGATATATTCTTAGTGAGTGATAATTATCAGCAAAACTATCATAAAGCACATTAATTATATAAAGTGACACTCAGAGGCGTATTCCTGTGTATTTATTGCCTATGGAGATTGAAGTGATTGTGATTCAGAGCTCTGCTGCTGTGTTGGATCATGCATGAGCTGTGTTTCGTGGCTGTTGTGGGCTGACTGAAGCGGTCTGTGATAGCGAGTGGTCAGGGGAAAGCTTGTCCGGAGCCAGAGTGAATGGTCCTTTGTGGGACAGACACCTGCAGAGCTCAGCCTCCTGCTCCTGAAGTGATTAACATGCACCTCCAACCTCCCTGGCCTTCCCACTCCCGAGTCCCTCGGCCACCCATCCTGGCGCTGCTCTGTTGTCTTGGCACCTGTTTTACATCGCCCATCCTGCAAAGGCTATAATTCATGTCTTTGTTTTGGCCAGGCAAACGCAGCAAGATTGCAGAGCCGTGTTAGAACTATATCGATTGCCTCTGTCAAGGGGTTAAATTTAGAAGTTTTGTAAAAGGTACACAAATAGCTTTGTGTTAGCCAGGGGATTTCAAGATGATTTGTACAAAATGTGTTTTGCTCTTTTTATGTCAGTTTTAAAAATTACTTGTTTTTCTGTTGAGTCAGTGGGAAGAGATATGGACCCAAAGCAGGAGTTGCTTTTCCGGCGCTAAAGTATTAATGTAAACAAGCCAACTTTTATGGTTAATCTAATTTGTTTTTGTTCAGATTGATAAAGGTGGCAGTAGGCTCCTGTAGCTTCTGTAAAACAAAAAATGCTATATGTAAAATACATCCAATCTGTAAGAAAATGCTATTGTAAATTTCAAATTCTGTCTTCTTTTAACATTAGCAAGGTGTGAAAAAAATAGAATAGAATCCAAATGAATGCAATCACAAATGTTAGCCAGCTAATATGCTGTTAAAGATTAGCTTTTTGTACATGGTGATACTATTTACGTACCAGCCTGTTATCTTGAGCAAGAATCCTGGAAATATTTGAAAGTCTTTCTTCATATTTTCTGTTATATGTGTAGATTTTCAGGGCAGTTTTCAAGGCTTTTCCCATTGTCTAAGAGACCTGAGGTCCCCTGACGTCAGGTCAGCAGTTGGACTGTCTTGAAGGTCTTTGGTTCAGGTGAAGCTGTTTCATTCCGTAGCATAATCAGGATGATTGTTCTGCATTTCTTACATTTTTATTAAAGATGCTTTTATCCTGTTAGTCGCAGAAATGGGAAGAATGAATTAGCCATGCAATTTTGGGCCACAGAGTGAATACACCCTGCTCTTCTCAACGCCACTCCACACCACACTCTGAACATTCATCGTTACAATGTTGATAAAAAAGTGTGAGCCCAGGATTTGAATTGTAATGTTCACTGTCATGTGTCATAATACTGCCTGCATGTATTTTGCTGCTCTAAAAGATGACATTACAGTTAAGTGTTACATAATCATCATTAGCCACTGAGTGTAATGAAGTGTGAATACCTCTACCTGCTTGACCTGTATATCACCATTACTGGTATTTTTAAGCACCCATATAACCCAGCCATCGATTAGTCAGCCCTCAAAATGTTTTAATCATTATTGGTTTGATTTGTCAGTACAAATCACCAATTTATGATACATATACATATACATGTCAGTTAAGTTCTAGACAATAATTCTTTATTATTCCCATCTAAATTTTGTTCATGCCAGTGGACATATTTTCAGTGTACAGTTGTTTGATAAGATCGTGAGCCATTTTCTCACCAGCTTTCTTTTTTTTCTCTCAGTCTGATGATGTGTTATAACCGTAAATGCTGGGGTCAGTGCAGGAAGCACTCTCCACTGCCAGACACATGATGATGCTTGTGTCAAAATTGGTTTTAAATTAGAATTTTGTGGCATCATCTCCGTACGCAATTGTTGGGACCTCGGGTGGCATTGTTATTAGAACATCAGCCAGCCTGTGCTTTGTAACATGCTGACTTGCTGATAATCCACCACCCTCATTCTTACACCCCCCCTGCGTTATGGGCTCTGCATTAGAGTGCTGATTGAATTCCTCTCCTGAATATTCCTAAAACCTGTCTGTCCCCTCTCCACTCTCTGCCCTCAGTGAATTGACAGCACCGCTGCACACACACAGACCTGTACTGAACATTATATGTACAGTGTATGGTAATGTGGATTCTGCTTGATGGCTTCCACTTGAGACAGCGTTCCCCCCCATGCCCCCTCCTCCACTCCCAGACTTGGGTCTTGAGGATTAACCCTGCCCTCTACATACAGGCCTGCCTTGATTATGTCTAGGGATAAGAGCTGCTTAATTGTAATCACTGGAGCTGTCCTGAGTGCCGTCAACACAGGAGCACGGATCAGCCCAGCCACATGCTGGAGATGGATAGAAAGAGAGAGCAAGGAAAAGCAACACTTCCCTTCTTCCTCAGAAACCCCCAGGATGACCACATTTTCTCACTAATTGGCTGTCTATGCAAAGGAGGTTGTGTTTTGAATCCCATTTTTCTGCTACTCATCACATCTAAATGAAAGCCATCAAGCTTTTTATACTTTTAATTCTGGCCTTTCTGATGTAATTTGATAATGTATTTAGCAATTACTAATAAAGTTCGATGACAAATCTTCTCCAAGTGTTCCTGCATTACCAATTGACACATTGAATTCTATATATATATATATATATATATATATATATATATATATATATATATATATATACCACTACATACAGTGATTGTATCAGAAACATAAACTGTTCAGAATTTATTGACATATTTTATAGTTGTAAATCTTTAAAATACTGATTTGCTGGCAGCCTTTCTTGACAATAATTTGTGGCTTTGTTCCTATTTGACGTTTGCACCAGAGCTTGAAAGTGTGAAATGAAGTTGGCACATTATTAGATGGTTCAAAGAGGGATAAGACTCCTGAACAGTGGCTGTAATTTGTTTCCTTTAGACAGTGATTGCTTCACAAAGAAAGGTTGGCGGAAACTTGATGAGATAGTACGAACTTAACAATTTCTCTGCAGTGTGAGAAAATTTTGTAAACTAGGGTCAGCAGACCAAGGGCTTTGCCTTCACCCACCACCTTGTGAAGAGTGCACTGAGTTGTGATGGCCTTGCTGTGGGTGGTGAGGTGAATTTTTCTGTTAATGGCTTCTTCATAAAAGTTTTTGTAACAGTCTTTGTCAAATGCTGTGTTGTAGGGTATTGGACTTTGGCAATTTGTGCTTCTTGTATTTTCTTGGATAATACAATCTCAACACTCAGTCACAGAGTACAGTGCAATCCATTTTGGCTGCCCCAGGATTGCCTCTCTGCTTTTTCCTGCTGTCTTCATTTGAACCTAGATAAGCAGCAAAAGTGAATCATGGGTTGGTGGTCTGTAGCGAAATGCAGTGTGAGAAAACCCTGTCCTCTTGAACTTTCTACTGAGTGCAGGCCCAGCCCTCTAGAGAGTACAGCTTGATGTCTGTTCCACTGAAAAGGACATCTTTATGCCAAAAAACACTCCAATGAAGATTTTTAGACGAACAAGTAAATTGAGACAACTCTCATGTTAAAGGCAGTCTAGCGGAACAGGTTGGCCATCTGGCATTTTAGTTGTGGCAGAGCTGAGGTCAAATCTCAGGCGACCTGTCCTTGGTGCACTACACCATCCCCCTCGAATGCACTTTGTCCCATTTTCCCCTTGCAGTGTTTGGGTGTTAATTCAAGCTGAATAATTAATCAGAATGCTGTTGAAATCACAATATTGTTAAGTCCAATATCCAAATCACAGGAGCTGCAATTTTTTTGATAAAGGAAAAATGTGTCTTAACACATCATTATAAGTTAAGCTCTTTGGTGCTAAAGAGACGCCCCCACCTACAAGTCTTATTCTCCAGATGTAAGGTAACCGGCAAGAATTACATCACCATGTTCTTATGTTTTAAATTAATATGCACTACACCTATGTTCATTCCCACTAAAGTTGTGACTCATATTGCAATCAATATTGAATACCCATCAAAGTAATTGCAAATTGTTTTTGTTTTTGGCAGATAGTTAAGGCCTAGTGTTAATATTAGCAGGTGTTTACAATGACTACTTGTATTGCCTTAATAAATGTATCAGGTGCACTTTTGTTTTTCACCCCCGTTTTGTTTATTGGTTGGTTGGGTCGTCAGCAGGATTACACAGAAACTACTGAATGGATTTCCATGAAACTTGGATGGAGAGTTAGTCATTTCTCTCTTCCTTTTTCATTTCGAGATGGAGCGTTTTTGACATTTTTGGTAATTTCTCAGGGAATAATGTATGGATCTTGATAACAAAAATAATAGAGTTTATGGAGGCAGCAGGTATCTATGATTAAATACAATTTGATGTGGATCCAAACAGAAATCTGGACAGAGAAGATTTATGTTTATAGACAGTAGTCTTTTTTCAGATACTACACAGTAACAAATAGGAATAGACAATGTGGATTAACATAGGCACTAAAGGTTTTATTGCATGCATTGTTTTGTGGTCGGTTGTTAAAGATCTGGTGAGCCTAAATTAAGGTTAGGCAGTTATAAGTGGTTGACAATTTAGAGTGATACAGGGCTATTGAGTATGATATTGGATTAGGCTTGATTGAATTAAAGGGCTGTTTGGCCTTGGTTGAGGTATGCGCTCTGCTGAGTGCTGTTCGGGTTATGTGCGTTTTCCCCCACTCTATTTAAGAGCTGAAGTTAAACATTTTTGGATGTACACATCCATGTTCTTGCTTTGAGTTAAATGAGAATATTGCACTATTTACAATTAAATTTGATTTATTTAATAAGCAAGACACCAGAGATTCATTTGCCATACTGACAAGTCATTTCACTCTGATCTAATTTCTTTTAGAAATGGAAGGTCACCTACATTTGTTTTCTACTAACATTTCATTGAGCTTCAAAGATGAACATTGGGAGTATTGTTGTTAGTGGCAAAATGTACAGGCACACTGACGACATGGGGGAAACCACACTTGAAACACAAAGTAGCAGCCAGCGACGGTTTTAGTCTAGAGAGACAAAAAAAATTCTATAGGCTTGTAAATGTATGCAATATGTGTGAACCTTTTTAGAGATTTTGATACTAAAGTTCTTTCCTCTGTTTGTATTATTGTTTGCTCTCCTGCTGCGCCAAGCTAAACAGTTTCATTTTCCTGAGCATTCACAGGAGGTGTAATTGAGGTGTGGAAGGTTAGAGAAAACACATTAATCAATTTGTGAGATTTAACTGAGAAATCACAGCAGAAATAGTCAGAGCAATTACAGCTTGAAGGGAATAATGGGATCAATGTTTTCAGAATTTCTTTTGATGTGATGCCTTCTGATGAGCTCAGAGACAGCAATTAAAGACTGCTGTTCTTCATTAATAACCTAAATGTCCATGATTTTCTGAAACAGAGATTATTTTGAATTCAAGTCTTTGGTTCAATTTCCTACCTACATATTGCAAAACACAATCATTATACTCTGAAAGTTGTTGCATTGTGGGAAAAGCATCAGTACCTAACTTAAAGAAATAGTTTTAGGACATTTAGGAAATACGTTTATTTGTTTTTTTGTCTGAGAGTAGATGAGGAGATACAACTCTAATACAACTGTCATACCGCTCTCATATCTGCCTGTTAAATGGAAACTACAGTCAGGACCACATGAGCTTAGCTTAGGATAAACACCAGGTTGGAAACAGCTAGTCTGGCTCCGTCCAAAGGTAAATGAAAAAATCTGAAAACAAATCTGTGTTTTGCGGGAATCTCAAATGCCAACATTTTATTCTGGCTACCAGGCTGACATGTTGCATCTTGTATGTTTAATCCATAAAAACAATACAAAAATGAAAAGTGATTTGTGAATGATCACAGTGATCATGTGCTTGACTATTTCTTGGCTGTCTGCCTTGAAAAATCACATTGAAAAGAATACTCCAGGAGACTGATGGAAAAGGAAGGCTAGGGGAACTGGCAGGGATATACAAAAAAAAGGGAAATTAAAGTACATGAGGCTGGCATTGCCTCATGTACTTTGAAGCCCTTTACTTTGTGCAATTTCAAATTTCATAAAAAAAAAAAAAAAATCCAACTAGAAAAACAATACACATTCTGCGCACACCACTTTCATATTTGTTGCCCTGGCAAAGTCACAACAGCTAATTTATGCGGAGGTCATGCGAGATGGCCTCATGAAGAGGCTGTCAAATAAAGACAGGAAAATGTTTTTCTCCCCTACTTAAGAGCTGGCAGCAAATATAAAGGGACACTGTCAGAACATGAATGTGGTGGAGAAGATGCCAGCGTATTCATCAATGCTGGGCTTTATGTGTGAGAGAGTTTTTGATGTGCAGGGCTCGCGCTGCAGTGGTCTTCTGTGGAGGGTGAAAGCCAGGAGCTTTGCCCAGCTGGGACTGAGCGATGGTGGATGCAAGCTGTCTTTCCTGCCTCCTACGGCAGAAAGTTCTTCTTGGACTAGAAGAGAAGTGACCAGAGCGTGGAAAGTAGCAGCATACCATCCCTTTGCAAGGGACTTTGGTGATTGGAAGTGACTCGGTTTGAGTTTGTGACAGCTTAATTGGGAACCTCACTTAAGTGTTTCTTTGGGTGCTGGCTCATTAATGAAGCATGTGTTTCCTCTTCCTGACTCTCCCTCTGTTCGTAGTGCTGGTTTCTCAGACGCAGAGCTCTGTGCACCATGGAGGAGCAGTGCAGACGAGGGTCTCACCCAGTGGTTGTGGTTGTGATGAAATCAATTCTGGCTGCTGCAGAGCTTTGCAGCATAGAGGGCAGTGCTGCAGTGTACATGAGGCTCCATTAACCATGTACTGCACTAACGTAAATGCTACACACACACGCAAAGTAATAAAAATGTCCAAAGCAGACACGTCATATGAGACATTAGGACAAATTAAGCTTACTCGGCACTAGAATCCATAAACAGTAATTAGCCCAAATTCAATGGTTGATAATTCTCTGACAAGAGACGCTCTGCAAAGCTTTTTTGTGCCCTGCTTTGACAGAAAAATGAATATATTCAGCCACCTCTCATGTCACCTTCATTGCCATGGTGTCCGCATTAACTTGTCATCATCATGTTTGTGGGAAATACTGTAATCCTCTTATTCTGCTAGTACCCCCAAACTACACTTCACACAGGTCCTGGCCAAGCTCCTGCTGTGTGAGCCTATTTGTATCGAGGTGCTTGAATTGCATCTGCTCCTCAGGTTCAACTTCACTCAAGTCATCCTGCGGCAGCGCTACCTCGGAGTATCATGGGAGCCCCACAGGCACCACCATGGCATGAAATGATGTGGATCGATCTGCGCAAGCCAAATGTGCATCTCCTCCCTGCTCGTGTGGAAATCAGAGCCTAAGCGATTGAGCTGTTCCCACAGACAGCCTCTTCTGCCATCTCAGCTGAGCTCTTTGAAAGTGCTGCAGGCCCGCGGGTGGGTGCTGTTGGATGGGTGATGGGTGTTCACCATTGCGCTCCAAGCCAGCCACACAGACCCGGCAGGAGGCCTCGGCTACTGGAGGTCTATAGGGAAGGAGGAAGTGAGGGAAAGAGGGAAAGAGGGAGGGTGCAGAAATGGAAGTGAATAGAGAGAACACTTGGCGTTACTGGAGCTTGGATTGATTTAATCAGAGCATTAGTTGGGGGGTTGTGTAGTGTTTAGTGTGCTTGTGTTTGTGTGTTCGTGTGTGTGTGTGTGTGTGTGTGTGTGTGTGTGTGTGTGTGTGTGTGTGTGTGTGTATAGAGGTGGAAGAGCTCTGAGAAAAAAGGTTCTCTAATAATGGTCACCAGTCTCAGCCTTTGTTAATTGAAGCGTTAACCTTGGCAGAGTTAGTGCTGTGATCTCTCCACTCCAATGTAATGCAGTGGCTGTAAGTTTTAACAATGAAAGAATTCAAGTGTACATTCATGTGATATCTTGATACATAGCACGTCTTTTATGTGAGATCAGAGCAGCGCAATTCATTTTCTAGTCTCAGTTTTTTATCAGTAAGCAGTCCAGTGAGGAGAAGGAATAGTTTAAGGTTCAATTATCACTTAGGCACTTAATATGAAATAGCCAGTATGTAAAATCATGGCTGGCCATGTCAAAATCGAATGACTTCCAGCGATTACAGTGATCATAATATATACAACAATGTTCTACAAAGAGTGATTCCACCATTCATCATCATGCTCAGGATTCTTGCATTTTTTGGACTTCATTGTCGCAATGTAATCATATTCACAGATCTCAGTAAATCGAAGTCCAAAAAATTGCATACCCATGGTTGGGTATGAAAGTGGCATCCACAGAGACTCAGTCGTTCATAAGCAAGAGGTTCACCACTTTGTGAAACACCTCATTGTATAAAAGATATTACTACATGGATTCGTTAAACACAGTTTCTTTAAAAATGATGCCGCTCTGTTTTTAGTTAGATTTTACGCAAAGCCCCAACTTTTGTAATCGTGGTTGTACTTTGGTTTTTACATTGTCATCGTATATGTTTATAAATTGTTGTAAGTAAACCATATTTGTCTTTGATAGGGGAAGTCATAAGCCCCTTTCACACATGCGCTTTAATTTAGGATTAATCCGCAGTTAACCCACAGTTTGTGTAAACACAAATTATTTGCTCTGGCTTCACCCTGCCAGCTCCCTAGTCCTAAATCTGGGTGAGCCACTTGTGTGAATAAAAGAGACAATCCGAGTGATTTTAAAGTGAGCGATTGGGCTAGTTGACGTTGTGTAATCTTGTATGTTAGTGTCGGTTTAATCAGCTGTAACACATACACTAACATATGAAAAATGTGAAAAAGGTATTTAAACTGCTCATTGTCAAAGTTCTGCAAAACATCTGACCAGAATATTTCCCTGCTCTGTCTCTTGTACCACCTTTCTGCAGCCAAAATGCTGCAGCTTTCTTTCTACGGTGGGATCTTCATTCATATGTAGCTGCTTCTTTGTACTCTTCTCTGCCTGCCTGTATATTACTTTCCACTTTTTTGTGGATATTGCGGCTACTTCCAAATACATGTAGTGTTGATATCAATGCAAAAACAGCCATCATTACGGCGAAGTCATAGCCTCCTACCCAGGCGCCTCCCCTCACCTGAATAATACTTCACATTGGAGAATTTCGAATATGTGTAAACACGTCTGACACGAACAATCTCTTGCCTTGTGCTGCATGTGTGAACAAACAAATATGGGACAATTTCCTGATCTGATTCAATGGATATTGCCTGGAGTTTATGTGAAAGGGGCTTTAGAGTTATATATGTATGCTTTTATGGAACAAGCTGCAAACACAACACCTTGCCAATGTGCTGCAAATAAGTGTTTATACATCCAGCAGACACAGAGCAACAGTGGCATTTATTTGGAGTTGTGTTTCTGGCAAACTGACCAATGGAAACAGACCAAAACAACAAGTTGCTGGCTATAAAACCAAAACAATAAGTTGAGAGACAGTAAAACAGCTCGGAACTGAGTGGCCAAGCAGCCACTTTGACATCACACACAGCCAATTGATCTATTGTTACTTTACCTGAGTTAACTTTCTCCCATACAATAGATTATGTTGCTGTGAGGCATTATGGATGAATGTAACCCCTCATAGAGATTAGAAATGTCAAATTAATACAGGCATTCTAGTAGACAGTGTTATATTGCAAGAACACTGTGCTCAGTTTATTTTAGGCTATATTAAAAAATCCAAGCTTCATGATTAGATTGATTCCACAGCGCTGACTTGCTCATCCTCGACACACTGATATCAACACAGTATGTCACTCTGTCACAAACACCCATAATACCCCATCCCCCTTTTTCATCACTGAATCACTTCAGACAGATGCTGGCTCCGATGAATGACAGTACAGTGAGTAAAAGAGGGATAGGAGGCAGGCGCTGTGGGAATGAGAAGGAAGGAGGGGATTGGGGGGGGGGGGGAAGCCATTTCCCACAAGGGCCCTGTTAGCCCAAAACATTTGTCATGGTGAATGATGTAATGGGCTTTGTTAAAGGATTGTGTTTGTTGATTTGTTTGTGACTGTGCACTGACATACTGTATGACTTATGCCTGAGCTCCCCTCCTTAGACAGTAAGATCTCATCAGTGTGTGCTCTCACTCTGGCCGAGTTAATTGAAATTTCCGGCAGTATTTCTACTCCTTCCCTTTCCCCTTCTCTTTAGAATTGCTTATCACAGGAGCACTGGCCTTAACAATCTATGAGAAGTAAGCCAAATATGTTCAGATCACTCACTTGTTTGAAATCCTTGTTGATTTGATAAGAGTTGTGTGTAATGTGAGCCTTTACAACCTGTGAAGATTACACTATATAGAGAGGAAATGCCCTTCCTTTCACTGGCATCTGTTGTTCTGTGCTTGTGTGTTCTGAGATTGACTAAAGTAAGAGTGATCTGTGGTGTTATGTACCCACAGAATGTGTGTGCATAGAGGCATCTGAAACTCAAGCAAGCAAATACACGTAATCACAACCATACTTCTAGGTTTCAAATTAAAAACACAACTTAGTTGTTCACATTATTTTCACATCATTATCGCCCAACTCTGTAGTTCCCCTCATCTTTATTGAGTGTTTTATCATATGTCAGCTAATTTATGCAGTGATTACAGGGCAACTCAGAAAATGTAAGTGCTGAGATACACACAGGATGCGAGGGCTTTACTGAAGACACAGGCGGTCAAACACAGGAGATCAGTCTGAACAAGGCAAACATATTCGGGCAGAAAGTTGGAAATAATCCAAAAACAAATAAACAAAGCTATGTACAAAACCGTAGGAACAAACAATAGGGGTACATCTGAAGTCTATTAAATTGTATGTTGCATCTCACATCTTAGTTTCCACCTGGTGAGAGGCAAGGAAACAAGGAAAGAGACGTCCTTTCCCCTGGGGCGTCATGTAAAGCAACATCTGCCACCCCATTCAAATGTGCTAAGATATAGGGGTATGTATAGCGTTCAGCTGAAAGTCTTCCAGGAAAGCTGCTCTTGTGTAGCCTAGCTCATGACTTCTCAGAGCAGGAGTAATGCTGCCTTCCACTGCTCTCGGAACTCGGAAAAAAAACAGACAACAGTCATCCGAGTCGGTATTCCAAGTTGGATACTTCGGAAAAATTCACAAAACCAACTTCACCAACTTCAGCACACATGACATCACAGCAGTATGGCTGTAATGTGGGCAGATGCCCAGAAATGCTTAAGATTGGAAGTCAGACATAGAAACTTGCAGCATAAAAAAGGTCAAACCAAAAGGGCCAGGAAAAACAGCTAAGAAATGTCAAATAAAAGACGTGAGATGTACCCTAGGAGACTGACTGATATCAAGACCAGGGACAGGTGAATAATTAGAAGCAGGTTCAGATAATCAAGGAGGCAGGAAACACATGAGCATTGCCTGAAATGACAGGACATGTAACTGTTCTAAATGCAACAGGGACTGTTATATGCACAGATTAGGGGGATGTTTCAAATTGTTTGTTTCATGACCGCCAACCTACTGTTATGGGTTAGAAATGGGTTAAATTCATCGAATCGTCAGAAGCATAGCTCGAAATGAATGTTAACACTGAAGCTGAGTTTGCATGATGTGCAACTAGGCCACCGTTTGCTACTAGCACGTTAAAAAAGCGGGAGCCAATAGCAGCTAAAGAGGCAGATATTTTGCTTAGCCATGAGTTTTGAGACTAAAACAGACAAACTACATTCACCATGGACCAGACACACAACTCCAAATGAATGCTAATGTTTCTCTGTATTTGCTGGGTGTGTAAATAAGCAAATGTTGCAAGCACATTAGCCATGTCAACTTTATCAGTGATAATGTAAATGTTGTGTCCACAGCTTGTTATGCTGGTAAACTGCAGCAGCTTGTATTCTGAGACTAACATGAAAGGCGATATAATCAGGGAGACATATCTGTTATGAGGCTACAATAAAGCTACTCTGCCCCCTTTTCCATTCCTTTCTGTCACCACTATCTCACTATCACATTACTAATAAAAATCAAACACCCTTTTCATGAATTGTGAGGCTGCCTTATTTTCCATTTGTAGGATTTAAGTCTTGCAATTTTTGCATTTTTCTTCTTGAATGAGATGACATTCACTTTTAGATAAGCTGTCGCAAAATTAATTCTTGCAAAGTTCTCCACTAAGGGTTGATGATTAATATCAAAAGAAGCATTAAGCTACTGTTATTTCTTTGGAGTGAGTGGAAATTACTCGTGCAGTCTATCCATCAATCTAATAAGCGCTTTCGAATATACTCTGATGTCCCGAATAGTTTTCTTTTTTGAAGTGTAACCCATTATTTGCAGTCTGTTTCAGATTTGGATGATACTTTCAAGTCAAGCTGTCCTCAACAAAGTAATCAAAAAGAATATGACAAACGACTGAATTAGGTCTTTTCTGGCTTTTGTTCGCTATTCAATTCTTAGATCATCATTCCTGACCTTTCTAAAACTTTGCCAAGTGCAGCGAATAAAATAAAGAGGAGAAATTGTGATATTCATACAAATACACCTCTGTTTGACCTTGGTGAATGCATTCATTTAAGCACCACAGCCCCAATGAAATAATAATGCTGGGTATCTCACCCACTTCTATCACAAACATACACTTCACCCCATCGCTATTAACCCCCCAGATGTTCCTCTGCCAGCGCTCTTTAATATGCAGAAAGAATCTGAAAATAATTAAACAGTACGACAAGTGATATGACACCAATTACCTCATTTTGACTGTCATAGCAGTGTGGACAAGACTAAGGTTTGGGCATTGGAAGAATCACTGCAGAATTACAGCTTGTTTTCTTTTTTTTTAGAACTTTTTATTTAAACATTTTAATCATTTTA
Organism: Diplodus puntazzo; assembly: GCA_963678695.2. Taxonomy (NCBI): domain Eukaryota; kingdom Metazoa; phylum Chordata; class Actinopteri; order Spariformes; family Sparidae; genus Diplodus; species Diplodus puntazzo. The sequence goes on along the minus strand of OZ023159.1, from coordinate 15,728,161 downwards.
CGTAACATTTTACAAAACATTCCCTGATATACGACTTCATACAACAAAAATGAGTGACAGGCAGTATAGCAGTATTAACAATAGTGACAACACAGGCAGAGGAGCAATATAGCTGTAGATAGTGGCTAAGCAAGATTTTCCAAAGAGGAATTTAGACATCTCGTCCCAGTAGTATTCAGTCACATCATCCCATCCATCAAACACCCAGGTACCTTGAAAAACAAGTTCATCTTTACACAGATGTGTCCATTGTCAGCTGCAGACTTGCCGTCATTCGCTCCATCATGTATATATTTTTCAGTCTCTGGATCCATTGACCTATGGTTGGCGGTTTTACATCTCTCCAGTTCACTGTGATCATTTTTTTGCTAATAATAAAAGAATCGTCAGTATATATCGCTTGTCTGCATTATATAGGTCTTTGGGTAAAACGACATTGGTTCTAGAGTAACATCTATCTCCAAAATAGTATCAAGTTCCTTTTTAACATTATCCCAAAATCCTTGTATTACTGGACAATCCCAGAAAATGTGTGTGGTGTATCCAATATTTCTGCATTTTCGCCAAAATAATGCTACATTGGGGTTTTTCACATATGAAGAGACGATAAAGGGAGTATTAAAAAATCTGATCTTCACCTTCCAGTCAAATTCTTTACACAGTTGGCTATTAATTCCCTTATGACAGCCTGTCTATATGTCCATCCATGTAGAATCTTCAGTTATAACATTCAATTCTAATTCCCATTTTTCCTTGATGTTACTGTGTTTTGTGAAGTGCTAGTTGCTAACACAGCTTGTTTTCTGTAATCAGGATTACAGACTCGGGCACACAAGGTGTAAACAGCTCATCAGGATATAGATAATGCATTTGTTTTTTATGCTCTGCTCTTGTTATTTTTGTTTGTCCGTCGTTTATTGGCTTGTGGAGATTGTAGCTGCAGTACAAGATGGTGTAGATCAAGTTAATTCTCTGAAACTACAGTGCAGTCAACTGTTAAAACAAGTTTCTAAATACAGACTAATCCTTTTGACTGTTTTCTGTGTGAAATGTTTCAAGCAAGAATGGTCACAGCTTGAAATGGCCTCAAATAATCTCCTGTCTCAATATAATAGCCTGTGTTAATCTGTTGTTTCCTTGTCGCTCTCTCTATACTACGCTGCGCACAAATAAGTAACATTGGTTGCACCAGGGGGATTTAGAATGTATATTTCAGAGCTGCAAATCAATCGGTTGACCGCAGGCAACAGAGATATCTGAGTGCAGTTTGACACCAATTCCAAATGCCATGCCATCCTCCTGCATGTCTCTCCTTTTGTAGCCGCTCCCACTGGGTCTGCAATCTGCATTCAGCTGTTTGGGACAGCATATGAATATTCTGAGCAGTTCTTTTGCATACACGGCAGAGCAAAGCAAAGCAGAGCAGAGCAAACTCATTCGTGGCATTTGCTAAAAGATGCCGAAAGGCAACCAGTTTTCAGAGAGCTCACTGTGCAAGGAGATGGCCCACATTGCACGCCCGTGTCTTTGCTCCACCCAGGGACTTGTCTCTCTGCTTTATGATTGACAGGGCCTCAGTACTGTAGCAGCCAGGCCCTTACCATGTTCCATATTTGTGATGAAAAATTGTCCCTGTCGTCCTCCCCCTCATCTCCTCCTCCTTCTTGTTCCATCCTAATCTGCTCTTATGGGTCTCAGCCCGTGGCGTCTTAAACCCCTCTGTCTCCGACAGCTGCTGAGGACAGGGAGGTATAGAGAGATTAAACGAGTCTTTGCGGCGCCCTGAAGGAATCCCACATGCCTCTATGCTTCCAGCCCCTTGCTAGTGTCTTTGATCCACTGTGTTTTCTAACCCAGTGGAGCCCTGCTGGGTGCAGGGGGGTTCCTACACATGCCAACCTACATACAGACCTCTTTAGACTTCATAGTGGCTGTTGAGTGTATCAGTGTTGTCTAGTTCAAGACAGATAAAAGGCTCAGCTGCATTTAAACTCGTGGTGCTGGAGGAAACAAGTGCATGGAGAGCTTCTTGCTCCAGATGTCAGTAGAGATTTGTCACCCTTGTAGATTTTTTTGGGGCATGTTTTATTAGACAGCAGAAGCAGATATGAAATGGGGAAGTGGGAGGGGTATGACATGCAACAAAGTCTGGCTGCAATCAAACAGGCAATGTACATCCAGGTAACATGTATTTTAACCATTTAGCTACCAAGGTGATTCTCATTGGTGAAGTGACACTACTGGTTTCCCTTTCTTTGCTGCTATTTGGTTTCATATAAAGCTTTCTTTGCAACTTTGGATACTAGCGCAGGGCATGAATAAAGCAGTGGAATCAGTGACATCAGCTATAGTGCAAGATGGATTGGACATGATGACCAACCTCTGGGGAATGCCTGACGACTCATATTAGCCAAATGCAATTAATGGCATGCGATGGCTCTGGATGACGCACAGACAAATGAATGAGTGTGGACATCATTCATTTCCCTCTCTGCTCTTGTAGTACAAGGGAAGCACACGGACCTGTAAAACAGAATGGATACAGCAGCGTTTTCCCTTTCTCTTGCATGCATTCTGCCTTTCATCCAGCCTCACCTTAGATTTCTCTTCCATGAGTGCATAAACATTGAAAACCAAGCTTTCCATATGAGCGAAATAATGAACGTAAAGCTCTAATAAGCCTAAATTTGCTACCATGATATGGCACTGACACTTATTATCTGTTAGTAACATATTGTCTAACAGGTAACTGAAGTAGATTCTTAAGTCTGTTTGTGAGCAGAGATGATGTTTAAGTCACGCTATGGAGCAGAGCGAAGCCTCACTTGCTGGCACATGAGGGAAAGTGAAGCAGTGTATGCGAAATCCCAGGACTGCTGTAACCCTGGTAACGTTCAGAGGGAATTTGGAGGATGGGTGATAGATTATTCTCAGTGAGCATCCACTAAACTAATACAGTCTATCCCTCAAGTGTGTGTAATTTTTACATTTGGTCCCCGTACAAGCCTCCTGTTGCTTTTAATTTCGGTTTACCAGTACTGAAGTGAGCGGAAATACCAGGGGAAGCTAATGTAGCAGTTCAGTAGTCAGTGTGTTACAAGATGACGTGGGGAGGCTGAACTGGAGAATGCTAATAAACCTTCCAATATGAAATATATTTTTCCTCCCTTCAGATATGGTTATGGCTTTCATCTTAGCCTCGCTGACTACATTTGATTTGTTGGAATTCAAATCTTTCATTTCTGAATAATGCTTATATTCTAAGTAATATTGCTAAAGTACCACTGATGCTGTTATGATTATGCCTTCTGGTATCAGTATTTTAGTTCTCTGTCAAATCAAAGTCCTTCCCTGCAACAAACTTTTACAGAAGAAAAGCATGTAGGGACCATGCAGATCTTTACCAGTTAATGACAATAGCTTGTAAATAAGTGCCCTGTGATGTTAAAGATCAGGCTTTTATCATCTGCACAAGAAAGATTTGGGAAAAATAAACTTTTTTCTATCATGAAAATTGTCATTATGTATTCTTGATCTGACAAACATTTCATTATTTAATCATTTTAATGAAAGTAGTAGATGGATTTGCATGTAACCTCAGCTCAAACAATCTATCCTTCAATACTTCTGAGGCAATGAAATATAAACATTACAGTTGTCCCTGCCTCAGCATACCTGATTCAAATAAAGGGGTTGTAATCAGGCTTTAGCAGCACTTAATGTTGAGCTGATTATTTAAATCAGGTGTGTTTGAGCAGGCAAACATTTAAAAGATACAGCGCAGGGGGCGTTAGGACCAGGACTGAAAAACACTGCCTTAGACTTTTTTTTGAAAAAAAGATGTTTAGATTTGTTAAAGAAATAGCAAAAGAACAAGTCACAGGCTACTGATTCTAACTACTTACTAACATAACTTGGGTTTGTACATGATACAAAGAAAGTCAGTAAATGTCTATTATACACAGCAGTCTTTAAGTTCAACTTGGCATGTTGCCCTTTAAGACTGCTGTGTATAATAGACATTAACTGACTTTCTTTATATCACATAGAAACCCAAGCTATGTTAGTAAGTAGTTAGAACCTAACATTGCATTTGACCAGTGTCGTTGTCAGTGAAGCTATGTGATGAAGCAGCAGCAAGAGGATAAGGAAGACATAATTTTTCTGTTCTATCCTGAGCCATGTTGTTTACAATACTATCAAATAATATCATAGACACTTACAATGCAACACAGTACATTAATTTTATGTATACATGCTTGCTAATTAAGATACTGAGCTAATCATTAAGATTTTCTTGGAGGGATCTGTACATGTTCTGCACAGTTTGAAAGCTATTTCACCCAACAAGAGGCATTTCATAGGGCCCTGAGGATTCCCCTGTGCAGAGGATTACATGGAGGTAAGGCGCTCTCCTTGACATTATATATCCGAGTTAGAAGGTCACAGCACCTTCTGACCGAGAGGTGCTTTTCATTTTCTGCCTGGCCTTATGTCAGTCCTCGGACTCCAGAGCTTGCACCATCATGAACATCATTACATTGAGTGCAAAAATACATTAGCTCTTACTAGGAGCCGCTAAGCTCATACCCATCTGCTACTAGCAAGGGATTAATTAAACGATTCTGCCTGGCATATTACCTTGTTATACCCTTTGTTTTCTTGTGTTTGGTGAGGATACTGACACTTCAGCATGTTATATGCACTTATTCTAAATTCATGTGTTACAATAATTTGCATGTATCTAGGGGATTCAGTTTATACCCCATTTTACTCGGGTTTTATTAGGCAAAGAGATACAGGGTACACAGGAAACCATTATTGACAAATAGTAATATTGATTTAAATGGGGCAGCCATTTATTTTATATTGCAGTCATGATTGAGATCTTATGGAAGTCAGTAGCAATGTTTTTCTGTTTGTATGCATTAGTAGCTCAGTGTTGTCCCTGTGCGCTCGGTGCTTTGTTCCATCACACTGTGTGGAATATAATCAGTCATCATTATGTACACCAGCCATGTTCTGCCAAGACCCTGTGTAAGACTGCATTATCTTTGAATGTTTACAACTTGATATATGTTATACAAAAGTGTAACAGCTCAGTGTAAATTACTTTAAGGGTTATTCCTAGGCTATCAAGCATACAATTGGTTTCCTTTGGTCAGTAGTTTACTTTGATGTACTATACCATTACAAGCACAGCAGTAATTAGGGGTCGCATTACAAAGCAAACACTGTTAGCAACTAGCTTGACTTATGTCACAGTAGGAGGACTTGGAGAGTGACAAAAAATCCCTAAAAGGAATAGTTTGGTATTTTAGGACACTTATTTTCTTGCTGAGAATCAGATGAGAACATTGATATGACTCTCATATCTGGCATTCAGTGTGAGGATGGAGATCCTTAACTTAGCTTTGCAAAAAGACTTGAGGCAGGGAAAACAGCTAACCTGAAACCATCAACAAAATAGGTTGAATCTTGATTGTTTAATTCATCCATAAAAAGTGTGAAATTTAACATTTTTGGCTTTTGTAAGAAAGTGTAAGAAATGAACATAAGTTGAGAGTTTTCCTTGGTACTATACCTTTCCTCATGGTATTATTATATATTATTGTATTTAATATATAATATGGTATATATAATTTGTTTTGAGTACATACTCAAAAAATGCTCCAAAATTAACTTCAGGCATTTTATTTTAGATATTTGTTGGACCCCTGCATTGATATGGCATTTTTACACATGGGCAAATAAGCAGAGGTAAAGGACATCTGCAGAGTTTGCATGAGCAGCTCTAAGCCATGTTTACCTGCAAAGAAGACCTTCTACCTGCCTCAGTAATTTTAACAAGACATGCGAGTGGAGAGAGGAAAAATGACTTTGGTGGATCCACTCTCAAAGCACCTGGGGAACATGGGCGTTATTCAAATATGCAGGCTGCAGTCATTTGGTCAAAATCAAGATGGTGATGTCAGCGACAAGGTCCCGTTTATTGTTCTTGTACCCCCCACGATTGTGTGTGTGCTTGAAGCAAAGGGAACGAAAAGCAGATTGGCACTGATCATACTCTATAGAACATAACGGTTGAATTTTAACCATAGCATTTCTGTTACACATTTAAACCACTGAGAGAATGGTCAGGCCAAAGGAAGCAAAATAAATAACCTTCTGGGGAGATGTTCTCTGAGGAGTGAGGAAATATAATTTTACAGTGACGGCGCTCAGTATTTAGATCCACTGCATCAGAATGCAAGCGTGCAATTCTAATTTGGGCTTAATTTGATTTGCATTCATGTGCAAGTCCCCCTGCTCCTCAGTGACTGTGTTAGCGAGCTGCCATATAGAGGAAGCTTTCACCCTTCTCATGTAGACCTCATATGAACCATTATCCAAACGAAGTTAATCAAATGGTTGGTTCCTTGATTAATTTTGTATAAAAAAATATAAAAAAATTAAATCACAAAAAAGAATCCTGTTGGCATGTGCCTTGAAGTAATTGATCTGGCCATTAGCTCACATGTACAGCATCAGTCTGTGTTTAAATGTGTAAATGTGTGTGTAAGTGAGAGCTGCCATCCAAGTGTTAGAGATTAATCGGATTAGTGAAAAGAGAACTAATTATAGCAGACTGGGACCTGCCCAAATCATTTCTCTCTCTCTCTCTCTCTCTCTCTCTCTCTCTCTCTCTCTCTCTCTCTCTCTCTCTCTCTCTGTCTGTCTGTCTCTCTATGTCTGTCACACACACACACAACGTGAAAAGCAAGGTGTTAGATGCCGCCACATTTACTTGTTGTAATTATAGGACTTTATTCCTTGGGGACTGCCTTAGATGATACCTCAGTTTGAGTATTGTTCGCTCCATATGCTTGTTTAGTCTGTTATGAAAGGAGTCTGGCCTTTATACTCCCTTGAGGCCCTGTGGCCATATGTGCTCTTCGCTCCAGCCTCCACAGTCGGACAACGTCCTCTTACATTGGCTAACAACCACTCAAAAAAAATATCAAGCTCCTCAATAAAACTCAGTGCAGATTTGTGTGTCTGGCATTACTTTTACATCTTCTCTTTGGGGGAATATTGAGGTACTTCTTAAAAAACGCATGAGGTACAGTAGAAAAGCTTGTGAATAACTCCAAATAGGGGATGAATGTCTAAAAAATGTATGTTTTGTAGAAAGGAAGCATGAGCCAGATTCAGAGTGTGCAAATACTACCAATACATTTTTTCAGTATTGGGCTTCGTCTTTCTGTGTGACCTCTGTAATCCCAAAGCTGTTGACCAATCCCCGGTGTGGCTCACAGTCCGCTCCTTCGCCCCGGTGACAAGTCGTTTAACAACACTGACTCCAGCCATGGACAAGCCGCTGTTTGCCCAGCAGCCATCGATGTGGCCTGTCTGGAAATATCGAGGTCAGGCTAAGCCACTCTGCAGCGGTTTCTAGGGCACGACACATATCAGAACTGCGGTAGAGTTGAAATCTGGTTCAAACAGCAGCTGGGGGAGGTAGGGGAGGTGCGTGACGTCAGTTAAGTCCCCCTAACAGGAGCGCTGCCACCCTCCCTCCACACAACCCACTTCATAACCAGAGCGAAGGAACAAACGGCTCACCCTGGTGGGGGTGTCAATTGGACCTGCTGGAGGCTGCGTGAAGTTAATGTGGATAAGTGATGTTAAGATGCGCTGTGGGATTGAACCTTTCACAATGTTATTTGACAGCACCTACAAGTGTGTGGAAATGAAAGCGAGTGCCCATATTGAGCCCTCTTTAGATTTGGACCAGTTGTGCAAGTGCCTCTGTGCATTAGCCCCTCAGATTGTTCACCGATTAAAGCTCCTCCTGTCCCTGTCCACATTTTGATCCTACACTAAGACTGCGGTTTTTAAATAACACAGAATCTGCTTATTTTTTCATGAGCTGGAGTTCTTACACCGTCAGCTTTTTTTTTTACGGTAACAAAAGTGTTATGTAAGGAACTTAACTACAAGAAAAAGTGGTCTTCTCTCTCACTACTGTGGCCATTTTTATGAGGAAATGAAATGGCTTGGCACTCGTAAAACGCCTAAGTGTTCCTCCCAGGCTGAGGCGAACACACCGTGTCGTCCTCCCTCTTTTTTTTTCCTTCTGGCAGGCCTTAAGGGACAGCAGCTCACAGGTTATTATCACCCTGTGAAAGGTTACAAATCAATACCTGTCATGACAGCAAGTTCCTCTTTTTTCCAAGTACATCTGAGCTATAAAATGAGAATCTTTAATCTCTTCCTCCTCCCCTCCTCCTTCAAAGCTTTGGACATATTAATCCAACAGAGTACAGGGTGATAGGTTTTCTTTTCTTTTTCATACAGTACGTGGATTTTTGGGATTTGTGATATAACTACAGTCTGTGTACAGCGTCATAACCAGGACACTGACAAAGCAGATCTGTCTAGATATAGAGTGTAGTGATTATCTGACAACGTTTTTGAGGTTATGCCAGCTGCAGTGACATGCAGAGCTGGATAACATTTAGACAGTAATCATTTACAAATCATATCAGTTTTTAATTAGGGAGGACAGGACAGTCAGAATTATGAATATTGATTTTTAATATAGAGTGGTACCATTTGCATTTTTCTTTCTCATTCCACATCAGACGACTCTGGCGGGCCCTTTCCCTTCAGGTTAGATTAGGCTGCATGACATTAATATTGATTATCATTTGCTTATCATTCTGTCAACCAACTAATTGCATTATTGACCATTACATACTGCCTGGGCAAAAAAAGTCACACACTCGAATATTGGAAAACAGTTATAAATAATCAGTTTGATTTAAATTTAGAGCGCAAGCATGTTTTAATTTAAAAAATCGATATTTTGGTGCTCATGTATCAATATCGAAACTCAAAGCCGAAGTACAGTATACAATATACTTCCATGTTGATATGTATGTGTTTATGTGACGTGAGAATAGTCAGTACAAGAGCTAAAGGCAGTGACTTGCAAAGGTTCATTTGATTAAATAAGAATCTCATAAGAATTATCTCAAATGATCATTTTATTTCAGTAAATGGCTACTAATGTTTCCCATACCCTTTAGGTTCCTATACTTATGACAGTTCAGAGTAATTAACACAATATTGTGCTAAAAGATAGATATATACCGTATTCGTCAAATTGCTACATGCAATGAAACGCAACAGTCCTCATTGTTTTGGTTTTCTGGCTTTCAGCTCTACTGTTTTGATTCTGTCTCGCTGCTTTCATCAGTGTCATTTTCAGCTATAGCAGGCAGCTGCTTTCAGTGTAGAGGCTCCAATAAGTGCCACTCTGCAGTACCTGCCCAACACCAAATGGCAGACGGACAAAGTAGACAGCTAGCTGGTAAACATAGTCAAGCATTTTGCAGCTGAAGAGCAGATTTTTTCCTTCCTTGGAGACCAGACCAGACCTAAAAATTGTGGTGAATTCACCAGGCAGACAAATCACTACTATAAATTCATGCTTATCTTGTTCCGTGTCTGCTCCATGTGTAAGTTAGCAAGTAAGCAAAAAAAAAATTGGTCCTCAGGGCACAGACTCAGATCTGACCTTGTATTATGTGTCATGGTTAGAACCCGACAGATATATCCATTGGTCAATTGATGCTTTTGTTGCTCCCTCTCCAGATATTAGCTGGGGTGGAAACAAATTCTACCTCAGTAAGTTTGGCCTTTAATATATATACATTGATATGTTGATGTATCAGATCCTCCAGGAGATTAGATGTTGTATTTCTGTGTTCTAAAGGGTTTTGTTGCTCGCACAAAGTTTGCAATAGACGACAATGTTCTTTGCATCTTTGACTGAGAAAAACTCAAGATAATGACAGTAGCTCCAGCTGTTGAGAGTGTACCTCTCTCCCTCGTCCTTCGTTCAGTTGTTTGACTAGTAGCCGACATGACCTGCCACACCCAGAGTAAGCAAATCCCATTCTGGCAATACAGTAAAGCAGCCTTACTTATATACAAACTGTAGTATGTTAACTGACTGGGAAATTGTAAGCCCTCATGTCACATACCACCATATTGTTGTATTATGTGAAAATCATTATATGGTATTGCACGGTAGGAAACTTTTTCTATTTTATCTGCCATGTTTTCTTCCATCGTTTTTATTCAGTTACTGTAATCGAAATTGATCATCTGCTCAGTGACATCTTTCCTTTACTTGATTGCAAATATGCTGTGAATGTGTGTGACAGTTTCACACCTCCGCTGTCCCTTTTATATGTGTCCTGCATTTGTCATCTCTCCTCCATCATCTCTGTCCTTTAACCCTTCCCCTCGCTTGTTGCCATAGCCGCACTATCAACTGCTGCCAGCATATGGGAGGTGATCGAGTTGAAAATTACATATCTTGCTAAGATGAAATCTTTCTGCACAGGGATTTTTTTTTCTTATCACAGTGGATGTGACTTCCCTGCCTTCACGTTTCCTATTCCATACTATCACTCTTACTGTTGATTTCTTTATCACGCTCCATTTTCTCCATCTCATTTTTTCTGCTCTGTCAGTAAAGATTTCTGTGTTATACATGGTATTACTTCGAGGTTCAGCAGGTATTTTGTAAAAAGGGAGCTCCTCAGAGAGGTGAAAAGATCTGTTTGGATGTAAGGGTTTATGTATGAACATAACTTGTTGCAAAAAGCAATTTCAGAACAGAAGGAAGACACATTTTAAGATATTAAGATGCCCCTGGGAGATTCTGGATATGATTTATTTTTTTTAAAGATTTCTGGAAATGTTTTAGTTTCTTTTAATAATCCCTAACACTTTCCTGAGTAATTTCCTCTCCTTTGGAGGTCTGATGATTGTAGCGTTGCTTCTCGGCTTAGGGCCCAGGCCAAACTGACAGGTGTAGGAGTGTTAGGAAAGCCTTGGTGGAGTTAATTTGGATTAACAGCGTTGGTGCTGAAAAGGAGGCATTTTAACTGTGAGCTTTATCTTCAGCACTGTTCTTCACGCAGGATTCAGCCATCCCTAGTGTATCTGAAGAAAAGGCCTGATGTGTGGTGTCCAGATGCTGCCTCTGTTGCTTAGTATGCCTCTGCACTAGACTGACACGAGTCAAGGCTTGATGATGTATGACAGTAACTGAGTCATTGATGGGGAGCAGTAATAGCCAAGTGCTCTGTAACTGGCAGGCAAACATACAAGACTGACACCACCCAAATTAATCTTCACGCTGCATACATGCTGTATACATGGTTCGTTATCATTTAGTCTGCATGCTCTCATATATTTGAATATTTAAACCTACTTGCCAAGAAATCTACAACTCCCCACTCTCAGATGTATCAGGTCATAATTGAGGGTTTTTAATATGTGCTTTTGCCTGCTTGGGGCCAGGTAAAGTCTCAACAGCTCCTTGGCTCTGAAGCTCCATCCATCCATTGCTAATGAGGTGGAGTGAGTGAGGCTTGTAGCAGCCAATGACTCAGCTCGCCTGTATGCACTCCCATGAAATGCCCACAGTTACTTTCACCTGCATTCCCGTTGGCTGGGTGCCTGTTTGAATTTGGTGATGCATGGGATGTTTATGGGCTGCTATTTCAGGATGTGCCTCCCTGAATTTATCATTACTTGGACCAGAGCAAGATTAGACCAACGCTGGTTCATGAAAAGGCAATAGCGGGCAGTCTAAAACACCACTTTGCAATCATTGAAACTGCATTGATTTATGTTTTTGGCCAGTTCAGAGCAACAGAAGAAACTGAAACCACATTTGTATACTTTTAAACATCCAGTAGACATGTTGCAACATTAGCATTATCTTTGGACTCCACCAAATTCTGCTGGTCTGCTGGTGCTCTGGAGGTAGCTTAGTCTTTAATGTAACTTTTCATTCTAACTTCATGAAGATAGCAGTTCTTTTTTAAGTGTGCAGATACTAGAGGGAAAGGGAGAGCAACTGGATGTAAATTACAGAAAGAACTGCTAAGTTCTGAGATCAACTGAAGATGAGCTAAGACAGGCATGCATTGACACACACTGCAAGTTGTTAGTTACAGTTAAAAAGCTAATATTTTTACAGTTGGTACATTGATTGAACAGCTGCCTATTGTTGCTGAAAATGGAGTTGATGACTTCATCAAACATTCTCACTTCTAGATAGCCGCCAACTAAATCTGCCTGATTTTTTTGCATCAAGATCCATGCATTTTTCCCTGAGAAATTAATGAAAAATGTTGAACCTTGACGCAAAGTTAAACAAAGTGAGAAGAAGTTCCTGGATCTATCCCTTTGCGGGCACCCACATCAAACATTAATGGGGTCTATTCTGGATAGAGGCCCATTTATGGATTGGAAATCCATTTAGTAGTTTTTGTGTAATCACGCTGACAAACTAACCAACCAACCAACCAACCAACCAACCAACAAACAAATGGACCAAAAATGACCTTTTTGGTGAAGGTTATAATGATATTGAATACTGCAGCTTTATACAGTCAATAACGAGCTTTCCAAGAAGACACTGATCAAATTTGATGCTGATTTACGGTCAGCATCAAATGTATTGTATCAGCAACTGAACATATCCACAGTTGATTTGTTTTTCCAATGAGATTTTAAGATCAAATGGTCACATATTTTACCAGCAATCATGGTTGAAACCCAAATGAGTGATTCGTTTATCTCGATCATCATTGTAAATTGAATGCAAACTACTCAATCCACCTGCTCCTGTGTACGCTCATGAACAGCCGGGCCCTGCAATCCCGCTTCCCACATTCAAGACATCTGGCAGCTCAACAGGTTTAAACCCATATCCCCTGTCTAATATGCATGTAAAGCTAAATTGTCTTTTGAATTCGCTCTGGTGTTTTGTGATAGGGCAAAATGGGCTAACAGGTTGCAATTCATTCACCCGGAATTTGTGTTGGAAAACCATTCAAGATCTCCGCCATCTGGACGATCTTAGCAGAGGCGGAGTTCATCAGCTGCAAATATGTGATAGAACATTTATAGCACAGGTGTTCATTGGATTAACGTAGAGAGGAAAGATAGACTAGATAACCAGAGATAAAGGTATCAGAGAAGGGGAAGAAATAGATAATGGTATCCTTACATAAGTTCTTGTAAATTGTAAAAAAAAAAACCTGAGAGATTTGGCTTTCTGTTTGAATCTGCATGAATAACTAAAGTATAGCAAATATTCTGACATTATTGTTGTCTTAAAAATAATTCTAGTTTACTGCTCAGAAAGACTCATGGTAATTTTCCATAATTTGTGTTAAGTGATGCAGGGACTCAGCTCTCCAACCAGTTTCTCTTACGAACAAATATGTGCAGATATTGAAGGGTAATGGCTCTAAATATCAGATATTAAAATGTTATTTTTATAGTTTGTAGTTCTGAGCTCATTAAAATATTGAATAAATGTTGAGGACGTCTGTGCAAATGGATGGTTTTTAATATTGCAGATGCTGCCTCAGTGCCTACAATTTACAGATCATACTTTTAAAATCAAAATGTAGAAAAGTGTGGAATTTAATCACCCACACAGGCACAAGTTATGAAATATGGAAATGTGGAAAGGTATGAAAATGTTTTAGTGGTCAAGAGGCAGTGAAACATTTGCAGCATGACTGTTTTGACCCCTTCAAGCCAGATATTATAACTGTTATTTTAGCCACCGGTTTCCTCTGTGGACATACTTCTGCTGTTGAACTTGGAACAGGCCTCTGCATATTTCTAGAAGAAAAATATAGTAAATTATATGTATGTTTTTATAGAAGTAATGCAGTGCAGTCCTTTCTACTCTGCCGCAGAGCCCAGGGTTATTGTTTTTATTATTTAAGATACTGGCTGTTGCATTAACCATGGTTACAGTAGATGATATGTGAGTGATTTAAAAAGTTTATGATTACAATCTTTCTATAAATGAAAAAGTTGTTTTTTTCCTATTAAATCCTGGATTAGGATAATGAAGACAAAGAAGCAAAAAACATGTCATGAAACAAAACGCTAGCATTAAACATTAGCCGTGTAGGGAAAACAGTTTTCAGGGAAAATGTGGGAATCATGTGGTGTACTGTGATAGCTGAACAGTTGATATACCACTGAAACGGAAACTCTTTGTTGAGGATATTTGACCTTTAAATATAATTCTTGTTGTGAGATACACCACTCATCCAAGGTTTATCACCACCTGGCCTGAGGTGTCTGAGCCTGAGTGACATATAGATGAACGCACAAACAAGCAATGAGTGGACACACATCCGTCGTTCCTGTCTGGATGTTAAAGCGATGTGAACACATGTCAGAGAATGGTTGCTGCTGCCAGACAGAAAAATAAGATGTCCTGATAAGAGATAGTAAAACATGATACTTAAATGATCCTAGAATGGAAAATGGGACAATTCCAGCAGCATTAGTAACATGATACAACAGAAAAAAGGTCTATAAATATATTAAATGTTTGGTTCTTCTATTGGCCTACTTAAAGTTTGTTGTTAGTCCCCCCTTTGCCTTAGTGGGTCACATTCCCATCCAACTGCTTGTCACTCATCTTGATGAGTCATACATTGAAATCATGTGTAGCCAAAGGCTGAGGTAACCTGTATAAATAGTGTTTGGACTACATGGCCCTCCAAACAGAGGTTTTTCAGAGGTGCAATTCAAATTGAGGGTTATGAGATCTCTGTAATATCGATATATTAAGGTCCTCTTCTTTATAGCAAGCAAAAAATAATTGCAACTAGTGTGCTGACGTCTCAGTAGCTAACTAGCTAGCTAACCTTACGGTACATTGATACTGCTGATTTGTGTATGACAGGCCCGCATTTTGATGTATTTCAGCGTTGCATCCAATGCCCAAAACGTAACTATGTATGAGGCCTGACATTTGAGTAATGTCCAGTAGTGAAGTTGCTGCATTTGGCACCGCTCCTCTAATATCAGTGCACACTGGCAGGATAGGAGCTTTGTTTCCTAATGTTAGCCTAAAAAGCACCACACTAGTGTTCCTTTTTATTTGATGACTTGATTGATAGCTAGAAGTTGTAAATGAATTACAGGCACCCAGTCTTTTACATCTCTATAAGGTAAATTGCAAATAACATGGTAATAATGCTAGGATTGCTTCAGCAATCACCACAGCTGAAGATGGCATATTGGAAATGTCTGGTTGCATCTGTTTTCATGATAATTGATGACGTCTAAGAGTCTTGAAGGGTTGTCCCATTTCATCGGGGGGATTTCAACCACAACCCATTGTAACTCTGTTCGAAGAGGGAAAGGGGCACTCAACAAACAACAGGTGGGGGTAAAAATTTGAAGTGGCCATAGTCTATTTTAAGCTGATACCACTGATAATACATTGTTCAGCTGCTGTATACACTCAGTTGACCACCAAATAGTCCACAACTGAAGCTAGTCACCAGTCTTGGTTTGAGTATTGTTTGCTTAAAACCACATTGCCTTGACGCTTTAGCAAATTATTTTTTAAATTGTTTAAAATGTTAACTACCTGGAAAAAAAAAAATTGTTGAGCTAGATCGTTTAATGGGATTTATGGACAAATGCAAGCAGAAAATGTCCCTTTTCTTTAATAGTCAAAATCAACCAAGCTGCATAGACATTGTTACAAGTCATGTAAAATTATTCAGCTTTCATACAGTATTGACATGGAATGAAAGAAAGACTAAGTAAATATTAAGTGTCAATGATGGGCTTCTACGCGGATTTTTAAATTCCCGTACGGTGTTGATTAAACTGTTCATGACAGTGTCACCTTGTTGAATTGAATAATATTCAGCCATATGATAATGTGTGCTTGTAGTGCACATACGGTTACACATGCTGCGCTGCTTTCTCTCTGTGCTTACTAATGTGTTTTTGTATCTGTGTCTGTATGCTGAGCGAGTGTATGACTGAGCCAGCCTGTGAATGAGCGAGCAGGCAAGTGCCTGAGCAAGTGACTTAGCTGATTGTGTGGGTGAGCGACTGAGCAAACGACACAGTGTTTTCATGAGTGAGTGAGTGAGTAATTCATTATTATTGATGCAGTGTGTTTTCTCTCAGTGTTACTGTAAGTGTTGCCACAATGTGTTTAATGTTGTCTGGCAGCCAAAGGTCTGCAATCCGGTATAATAGAGCATGTTGTTGCAGTAACTGGTGTAACAGTCTGAGTAGCTGCTCTGCCCACAGCTCTTAGCCTCACTACACACTGCAGTGATCTCTGCTCACATCCCTGCTCTCCCTGAAGAGAGGCTCGGCTTTTCTCCGGCCTGTGCTAGATCTTTGCCATGGATGACGGGGCAGGAGGAGCAGCAGCCAAGGCAGGCCCTCGCTCCATCACCTGACTCCTGCAACTCTAATGGGGGAGTTATGCAGTGTACCTGACACAGGCAGAGGGAATTTGCTTCATTTCTGCTCTGCTCGATATGCAAAGTGGTCTAGTGAAGTGCCAAAGTGCCAAAATGTGTTATATTGTCGGGTGAAGATAGCATAACTTCAGTCTTGGGTGCTTCTTCTTATTCTCACTTGAATCACTCACTGGACAATATTTTATATTTTACGCACCAAAACAAAGCTGTAAATTGTATTCTTATGCATGCCATATATATTTATATTCGTTGGATCGCATTCATTGGAAGCATGTTTGTGGGATTTAGTGGCATCTAACATTGTATAAAATACCCCTTCACACTTCTCAAGAGACAACAAAAACACAATGATTCTTAGTTTCAGGTGATTATACACTAATAAAAACATAAACATTTATATCATTATGCATTTCGACAATACAACCCCCCTCAATTCTACACATTGGGCCTTTGAGTAAGAAAGTATGAGTGGAGGAATGATTACAGCAAGTAAACTGTGTCAGGCAAAAATCTGTGAACCTATTCTTGAGGTTTGTTTTTGATTTTTTGACCTGGTTGCACGTATTCTGGTTTTCACCTATTCCTTCTACCTTTCACTCAGCATTGTTTTAAAGTGCTTTGTTACCCAAACAGTCTGATGATTGATCCATCACTTGTCCTTCGTTTTAAGCTGTCTGCTTGGTAACCCTAAAAAACACCTGTACTATGTTTCTCTGACTGAATGAAGCACTGCTTTTATGAACCATCATGGTGTCGGTTGTTGGCAAGCGTACAAAGTGCAGGACTGTCACAGCAGAATCCAAGGTTTGTGTCCAATGATGGACTATAACTATATGGATTTACTCAAGTAGCTATACTTGTGCTTAACTTAATACTTCCACTCCATTTTGGAGACATCTAAAATACTTTTACATACATTTATTTCATAACTGTAGTTACTAGTTACTTTGCAGCCCCACACGGAAAGAACCTATATGAGGATATATGGTCATATATGAAACCTATATGCAGCTTATCTGCGCATATATGCCACATATATACAATACAGCATATATGCGCATATATGATAATATATATGCCGCACATGTATAGCATCTATGCGCATATATGACACATATATGCCGCATGTAGACCGCATATAGGCCAAATTCAGGTGCATATATGTGCATATACAGGGCATGTAGGTCTCCTATAGCTTCTTTATATCCACATATAAGCCCTATATGTACATACAAGGTATGTCTCCTATATGGCTCATATACCCAGTGGCAGGTTCTGTTTGTCATACCTATTGTATAGGTCATATCTCACTTTTGCAACTGTCATAAATGATGCCTAGCTCATATTTTTATTTTCAAGGTAATAACTGCATATTTGTCCAAAGTCCCTGACAGTAAAAAAATAATTTCACGCAATAACTTATTAATCGCATGTGAACATGTGAAATTGGCATCACATTTGATCCTAAATACATGCTGTGATGTGACAACGGCATGTTATGTGGAAACCAGTCATTATTAACTAAGTTACTGCCCCCTCTACATCAGTTTGTTGTTAAATATTAATTATTGAAAATTGTCATCATAGAATAATATAAACACTGAATGGCCACTATTCCCTTGAAACTTTTTTTCCTTTTTTGTTTATTCCTAATATTTTTAGAGGCAACTGACATCATGACACACTAGTGAAGCGTCACATAATTGATGACGTCACCTTCATGTGCAGAACAAGCAGAAGCAGCTGGGAGCAAAGATCAGAGATCAGATATGCCCTGCTGGAATGGACAGAGGGTGGGGATAGAGAGGCACATAGTATTTTGGCCCTTGACTGTGTCCACAATTTTTCAGTTAAAGATTTTTTGGAGGGGACTGATAAGGAAGCCGAGGAGCACTTAGTGGAATGGCGGAAAGGCCGCAAACCTTGGCCGGTGTACCGTTCCAAAATTAGTCACGTGGCAAGTATGTACCCACAAGGAAAAAACCTATATAAACATATATGTTTTGATATAGGTTTTAATATAGGTTTCGAATATATGCAACATACATAAAATTGTAGCCAAAAAAAAGAAGAACTTTTGGGTACTTTGTACAACACTGGTCTCTGATTTAGGCAAAGCCCTTTGATTAATGTTCAGGGAAGATATTTTCAGCATGTGAATCTATCACAAAATTTGAATTATAGTTTTCATTTTGGTTAAGGGTAGGGAAAGATTTTGATTTTGGTTCTGTGTTCATGTACATAGATACACATTTTCATTTAAACTTGTGTTGACAGAAATGTGTTCAGTTCTTGCCCATCTATGTGAATCTTACTGATTAAATGTCATCAGTTTTCGATGAACTGCTGTGATACTAAGTTCAGTAGTAGCTATTGTCACATTCCTGCATTGTTCCTGCATTGTTAGTTTGTGTTTTTTCCTGGTAAGAACATCCCATTTTTTCTGAAAACCAGAAGGTGACATGCTCTAACAGGGTTATGAATAATTTCAGAAATGGAGGAGTCATACATTCCTTTCATCCTCTCAGATCTTTGCAGGATTACACTTCACAGCGTGTACTGTGTGATCAGGGGGAAGACCTCTTAGTGGCTGGGTGGATTCGTATACAGCCTCCCTCTAGAGCTACATGCTTCCTGGATCTACAGGGGTCCCTGTGATGCAGAGGAGAAGCCAACTGACATAGAAATATGAACTGCTGCCTCCTCCGGCTCTTTAAAGCCCAGTCAGTACACAGGGACCCATTTGTTTCGGGCTCATTCTATAAAATCTATTAGCAGACCAGCTCTATGTGTTTCACCTTGTTTTTTATGGTTTGTGTCCTCAGCATGGGGCAGCAAGGACAAAGCAAAGACAAACACCGCCTTTCCTTGCGCTGTATTGAGCTTGGCATGCAAAAGCATGGAATTTGGATCCGCAGATGCTAGAGCTGTGTGTGTGTCTGCGGTTCAGAGTGTATTCCACAAGCATAAAAAATGTGAATGCAAGTCAGCTGCCTCACATTCCAAGCAAGCAAAATATGTTGTACTACACTGAGAAATCCCCCTTCTGTTCCACGCTGCTGGAGCTGTGTTTGATGACTCTGCAACATTTGCAAGATAAGCCGACTAATTAGTGTTAAACACCTGAGCGCCAACAATAGCACCTCTCTGTTTCTTCCAGCCATGATGCAGCAGTAGCAGAAGAAAATCCGAGCTACCTCTTTGCCAGTGTGTTGGAATATTTTCACACCCATAGAGGGCAGCTGCGCTCTCCACAATCTCTCCTCTTTGACTAATAGAGTAACAGACACACACATAAGAGGAAGCGATATAACACAAGCTATCCAAAGAGGTGGTGTGTTTTCCTTTGTAAATGGCCTGGCTTGCCCACAGTGCACAGAAAGAGTCCATTTCTTCTATGTTGTTTATGGTTTCAGCCTGTCGGAGTGTGTGCTAAGCAGCATGCGAGCCTCTAATGAAGTCGGGCATATGCCAAAGACGATACACAGGCTTGTTTTGATGATGAGCTCCCTCATACTTACTTTGTATCTCCTGTTGTTTGTGGCTCCCTCTATATGAATCTCGCTCACTTAAAAGCCCTTTAAAAGCTGTCAACATGGCTGAGCTTGAAATGCAGAAGGCGGACCATTGATCACCGCTGCCTTAAAAGAGTGGAGGTAATGGATCATAATGCAGAGACGGTTGATTCGTCACACTGGGGCGTTCAATGTAGCTCCTTGCTGAGCTCTGGCAATACAGTTTGTTCAGGAAAAAAGATTGTAGATGTGTTATGTTTTTGTCAAGCAGCAGAGGCTGAGATGGGGAGAGAGCTGGCATGAAATCAGCTCTGTGTAGTCAGGTTCCTGGCAGACACTGGACTGTAATAAACCAAACAATATCACATTAACACTCAAGGTCCGCCATTAATGGGCCCAGCTTTGGCCAACAGACGAGAGCGAACATACCCATACACACATTCACACGTGCACACGCACCGTAAGTGCCCACTGTTTCTCCACTGACTATTTAATTCTGCGGCTGATAATTATAACTGTTATCTGTTGCCTCTGAAAAATTATTGAGCTTGTCAGCACCCATTAATTTACTCTGTATCATAAATTAAGTGGCGCGGGCTGCGTTTTATCCCCTACTTGCTGGAGTAAATGGAGGCAGTTTTTTCCAGAGGCTAAGTCTGCTTTGGTGTACTGTACATCACACATGACAGACTTTTGTTCTGCTTCCCTGTTGTTTAAAAGCCTGGACAAAATGAGTCAGAGATAAATTAGCCACAGTCAAATCTGTGCAGCTCCGAACCGGAATGAGACTGTGTCATCTAAGCTGAGCGTTGGAGCTGTGGGTTTACATGCAAATGAAGAATCAAATCTCTTCTTTTCTTTTATGATCTTTGTCCTAGAAAATGTCAGCTTATGTTTATCCTGGTAACCTCCCTCTACCATGTGTCAGAGCAGAAAAGTTGTTGTCCAAAACCAAATTTGCAGGAGGCATTCATCAGCGAACTGTTACAGACGGCTGCCACCATATGTCTGAACTTCAGCAGCAACATGATCGGTGCTCGAGTTAAAATGAATCATGCACTCCAAATCAGCTGGTGAACAACAGCATTACTGTGGCTACAGGCAGTGTGGCTACAGGCAGTGGAGAAAAACTTTTTTTGCGCATTGTGATTCCGCGTCTGCCTCTGAGAATAGCTTTCGGTCAAAATGCTAATACTTCTTATAAATGATGAATGTCTTGGGTGGAGAGGGGACAACAATAGTGACCTTTTTGAACCTCAAATCTGCACAAATTGTTTCACGTGTACACTGTCTGACTCAGGGTTTAGCACATCAGAGTTCCAGGCAAGGTCTTAACACCATATTTCAGTCTGTTTACTTGCTGTTACATCTGCTTCAGGGAGGTCAGAAGTCAGCCACATAAAAAGCACCCAATGAGCTCATAGAGGCTAAGCAGCTTTCTCCATTTTCATCGCAATTTTGCAAGTTGGAGACTTTTACTGAGTGCAACATGTTGAGTGTCAGGGTGAAAGGTGAGATCCAACCTGTGCATTTTATCAGTCCATCCCTGAGGCAGCTACTTGTAGTATCCACTTCTACTTACCTGTATGTCTTTGGACTGTGAATAGAAAGCCAGAGCACTCAAAGGATACTCATGCAGACCTGGGGAAAAGATGGACAGAAAGGCCTTAACTTCTGCTGTGCCACCCTTATCTCAGGCAAAGAAAATGATCCTTGCTTGACATCTCGGCTGAGTTCAGAGTAGAGCCAGATGGTAGGATCCAGAACACGCTAGATAGATCATATGTGTCATTTAGCTATTGATCCCCCTGCAGGAAGTGTTGCTGGGGAGAGGGATGTAGTACCTGCTTAGCTTGCTGCCATCCCAATGGATGGACAGCAGGAAATTAATTCATATGTCATGTTGAAATATGTTGTTCTAGAAATGTGTTAATGTAGTGACTACATGCAGAGGTAGTTGATAAAATACAGTCGCTGGTGAGCTAACAGTTTAAATGCTAGCCTGTTGGGAACATGCAGGATTTTGAATCTGGCGGTCAGACTGGATCTGGAGACTGGAGGAAAAAAAGTTAAAAGTCATATATACCATGGGCACAATAGTACTACTCTAAACATGACTGCTTGTTTGCAATTGCAGGACAGAATGGAACATGTGGACTAACCAGAGGAAAAGTTTGTTTGCGGTCTGCTTAAATTTAAACAACTTTGATCGTCCTTGAGTTTCATGCATGCAGTTGAGCCCGGGAGAGGAGCGATAAACTCTCTGAATCTGTGTGTAATGTCTTATCAGTCTGGCAAGTTAAAAGCACCGTAGGTAAAGGATTGTTAATTCTTGTGCTACGCGAGAGGATTTAAATAAAGTATGAATTTTCATGCTGTGTGGTCCACACGTAAATGCACACTACACCTGTCTCAAACTGAAGGCTGCAGATGAAGCACCAGTATTAGTCACCACCCATTTAATGTGGACTGCTGTAAAAGTGCGTTAAAGATGTATGGGTATTTGATGGTATTGTACGTAGATAAATTGCGTAGTAAAGATGCTAAACTCAACATATATCAGAGTTATGCAAACTCAAACCATATAGGGGAAAAAGACGCATCCCCATACGCTATAATTTGTGCAGTCAACTAGTACAGGTCTTTCAAGCATAGTAGTTGCCAAGTATCTAACAATAAAGCAGATTTCTTTTAAATGTGTTTGAGTTGACAGTGAGTGAACAGTCCTTCAGGATTTGAATGGATAAACAACCACAACTCTCGTTTCCAGAGAGAAGGAGAGCGTTGATGCTGTTTGACAGCAAGCACAGACTGCCTGCCACAAAACTCCCTCATGTGGGAGAACCACAAGATGTCCACTACTGCTCCCTAAATCCCTATCAACACTGCCTTTATCCCTCTCTACATACTTATTTCATATCCTTCTTGTACCTCTTTCTTTTTTCACGGATTTTTTTTTCTCTTTCTATCTTTTTCTTTGACTGTTCCTGCCTCCATCTTCTTCCCACTGCCTCCCCCTCTGACCTGTGAATTAAACAGTTCTTAGTGTGTGTGTGTGTGTGTGTGTGTGTGTGTGTGTGTCCTTTCCAAACTTGTGAGGCTCATTATCTAAGCAATGATTTTCCCCAAAAAAGTTTGCTACTCTGCAACATCATCCACCATACATTACTTTACAGTTTGGCCCGCTTTGCTGCCCGGCAAAGGAAGTCATCGTTGAAATAGTAAAACTTCACAGCTCCCTTTGAGAAGCTTGGCCCATTTTCTGTCTACCTCTGCCTTCTCTCTGCTCCTGCTCTCTCATTGTCTTCTTCTTTGTGCTTCCATCTTGTCAGTGTTCAACCTGCGCTATGCCACAAAGACTAATAAAACCAAAAAACTTATTATTAAATCGCTTGATGAGTGGAGCAGCCTCTGTCAGTTTATCCACCTGCTGCAGCGCGGCTCTGATATGATTCAGCACCATGTGGTTTGTTTACCTTTATGTAATAGTTTGGGCTATTTATGCAGCTTCAACTTTGGAAGCTGCCACACTGAATACCAATCTCCACTGTAGCGCTGCTGTGCTGCTGCCTCTGTACAGGTATTTGCCGCTCCTGGATGTGTCCCAGCCTCAGATATATGGCTGAAGGCTTAAATAGATGTCAGAAAGGTCTGCACTAGCACTTTCTATTGGGAGAATTCAATATGGTGTAACTGTTGGGTAGGAACGGAGACGTGAGGTGAAATGGGGCTGAGAATATAAAAGGACTGAAACACACTGAATGTGCAAAATATTCTGAACATGATATTGAGTTGCAGCCTCTTTTGTGCAATTTGAAAATCTAAGTCATCCGCTTCTCTTTTGTGACATGCATAGATTTTGCATGGCAAGTCAATATGGAATAATGACTTTTGCCTGAAGTCACCTTAATGTCGTGTGAATATTTTCATTTATATATTTGACTCAGGAATGACTGCTTGGAGACAAATTCCGAGTAACCAGTGGTGACACAGCAATTAAATATTGAATCTTAAATGTAGGAAGTCAGACAGGCTGGGCGCAGAGGGAAGGGTGTGTGAGAGTGTATGAGTGTGTGCTGAAACTCAGGGACAATACAGTAGATTTTTGTTTGCATTTCTGAGTGGCACAGACAGGGGTTCGGGGCGGAGAGGAGATTCCACGGAGCATTAAGTCCGTCTGAATGGGTTTTCACTCTGTCAAAGCACGCTGCGCTCCAGTTTTTATAACAGCGTTGAATCACCATTTCCATTTCTCTAATTCTTTCCATCTTTTGTTGCAGGCAGCAGACTTGGCAACTATTGTTTGACACATTGCTTGTGCCAGAGAAAGCTGCATGTGTGGGGATGAGTGTATGTGTGTGTGTGTGTGTGTGTGTGTGTGTGTGTGTGTGTGTGTGTGTGTGTGTGTGTGTGTGTGTGTGTGTGTGTGTGTGTGTGTGTGTGGGAGAGTTGCGACTGGCTAATCCATAAGCCTTAATAGGAGACTGCTGCTTTAACACCATATCAAGTGGAAGTGTCCACATTTGTCTTTGCCTGGTCTTTGACTCAACTCTCCAAAGGCGTTATTTTTCTAACTGACAATCAGGCATTGTGTTTTTATCATGTGTTGGGATTTGAGAGAATTTTGCATTAAGAATACTATGAATTAAGAACAGAAAACGGAAATGAGTGTTTCAAGGGTTTTCTACAACAGCAGCAATAAGCTTCTTATTAATCTGTGCACCCATGGTAAATGAATATTTTATGTCTGATGATGGAGCAGGAGACAATAGGTCATAAAGTCAAACGCAGAGGTACCTGTATTAAATTTGTTCCATAGTTTGAAGAAAATTGGATCCACAGTCTGCAGAGAGTCATTTTCACACTGAGGGAATCTCGGCAGAAACTTTTTCACTTCAAAACCATTGAATTCAGCCTTTGAGGCACTTTTACTAGTTTCCATTATGCTGCGGCTGAATTATTTTTTGAGGAAAATCAATTCAATCAAGGTGAGCTTTGGAAAGGGTGCTTCAGTATTAACATTCATAAGAATATCAATCAGCCAGCCACTCTGGGTGGTTAAAAAGAGGAGGGAACAAAAGTTCTGATGGTTTTTCCTTTCTCCCCAGAGGGGCTTTAATTCTGGTTGTTTCTCGCTGAAATCCGGTAAGACACCCTCCACCCCACCTACTCCCCTACCCTCACTATCCCTTGATCCCATTAGCAGTGAACTCATGGGACCTCTGATCAGCCATGCAAGGTCACTGAGTCACTGACAAAAGACACCGGCTAAAGTGATTGTTTCTTGGCAGAAAAGGTCCAGTAGCCTTCAGATAAATGATGGTGTGAAGTTGAAGAGCCTCCCAGCAAAACTTAAATGAGACATTTTTGGAAAAATCGTGCTCGCCTTCTTGCCCAGACATGAATGAGAAGATTTTTAGGCAACCACTCTCATGTCTGTGTGCTAATCTTAAAGATAGATTCAGGAGTGTTAGGTTTCGTTAATTAGTGAGCTGCGAGTCAGATTTTGTTAGTGTTGGACATAACCAGGCTAGTTGTTGCCCCCCGGCTTTTAGTGTTTGTGCTAATCTAGCCTTATATCTAACGTTAAGTCAATAAAATTGAATCAATCTTCTCATCTAGCTCCTGGCAAGAAAGCATTCTATAAAGGTCAAGCTATTGCTAGATTCCTTTTAATCATTTCAATGTTTAAAAACGGAATTTAAGCAGGCTAGCAATAAAAATAACAGATAATACTGTGAATATCACTTTTGTTCATTCACATAATTTATAACTTTAGCATGGATTTTAGTCATCGGCCCTCTAACACTGTGCATGTGGGAGCACGATGCATCTGGACAGAATCACATCTGTTAACTCCCTCCCTCCATCCTGTCTGTGTGTGTGAGGAGTAGCGTCATTGATAAAGAAGCCAGATCTCGCTGCAAATGACTTTCACATTATGTCATCTGTCAGTATCAATTAACCTCCAGTCACTAAGTCTGGAGAGGTCTGAAGCCAAGCCCTGCTGAAGCCAATAGCAGACAGACAGTGAGGATAATCAGGGTCGATGTTGTTAAAAGGATTGAAAAATAGACAATGCTGCAGGTTTGAATCCGCTATCGTGTTAAATCAGTGCAGCCAGAGATTGTGGAAGATGAAAGGCCTGACAAATTTGAGTGATTGGTGTCTTTACCTTTATTTTTGTTTAAAAAATGATCGCTGACTCTGTATCTGATCAAGGCCAGGTTTCTGATGAAAAATACATGAATTCTTCCACTGCGCAGTGCGCTTTCAGCGGTACAGTCTCCACTACCAACACCACTTACTACATGTGTTCCTATGGTAACAGAGAACATCCTCCCTGGCACTTCAAAATAGTGTTTATCTTTTTGCTCCGTCAGTGATATGCTTTTGCAGTGGAACCCCTGCTGATAGATCTGGATCCAAAATTTCTGCCAAATAGCGATAAGTGTGTCTCAGGCACAGCTATGAAACTGCTCAAAAACAGAAACATCTCTCACAGGATGTCCAGTGTAAAGAAATTGATTCAATTCATTCGGTAGGGCGGTTGTCTTTGGGTGCTCCTGCAAACTATATTTACAGAAAATTGTATCATGATACATCAGTGACAGCAGCTTTACCAGTGGGCTAATCTATCAAAAAGGGCCCCCATGCAGCCAGCTAAATCCAGGGCCCATATGGTCCTGCCTGCCCTCACTCTTTCCCTCCTCACCAGCCTCTCCTGCCAGCAGGTGATCTGACACACACGCTGCATGTTCTGGGCCGGGGGTTACACTATGTCTGTGCTTCACATGCTATATGTACAGGAATCTGTGCTTTGGCTGCAGCTCTTGATTATATTCATTATTTGCATTGTATAAAACCAGGCTCAAGTTATTGTTGTGCAGTAATTGTGATCCATCAACTATCGGCAGTATCCCATCATTGTGTTTCTGATTAGGTTTCCTATAAATTGTGTAAACCAGCAAAAGATGCTATTTTTCCAGAATAGAGTTAATCTCATGCATCTGAGACATCAATACACTCACATAAAGAAAGATGGGGGAAGAAATGTATACTACTTTTACACCAATTAGCATGTTTATTTTTGAAAAAAGGTAAAACTGACTTTTCACGTCCAGTGATAACATAGTCAAACAAAGGATTTTATGAATAATTGTGTATGTTAAACAAATATTTATTCAAAACAAAGAACTATATGGATATACAGTAGAAGGTTTTAATTAGCGTGAAACTAAGGAATAAAGGTAGCAGTGTAGTGTTTTGAGTGATTGAATCTTGCCTAGTAAATTAATTAAAAACAATATATACTGTATATATGTATGTATATATGTATATGTATGTATGTATGTATGTATGTATGTATGTATGTATATATATATATATATATATATATATATATATATATATATATATATATATATATTATACTCTGAGGAAAAATTGCAGTGCAGAGACATCTATAGGCTGGGCTTTAAAGCTTTAATTTCCTGCTGGCAAGGTTGATGCAACTTATTACGGAATAACACCAGCAGCTACGGGCAACTTTTAATGTGGGCCATTTTCCTACTCCTGCTTGATCGGAGACGGTTAGAAAAGTGTTTACACACAACATCATCTGGGACTTGAGTGGAATCCTCCTTGTGAAAGGAGTTTGAGTCATCATGATTTTGGACAGATGGGAGAGGATCTGCCTCCAGGAGAAGTAACCGGTTTGGTTTTCCATTCCAAGAGTATACTGACAAATATGGTCAATAATATCCAGAAGATCTGGTTATACAATATCTGTGTGATCATGTTGCAGTTGTGTCTAAACAGTGTATTTTGCAGCAGTGGTAGTAAACGCAGGTGTTGGTCCAGTGTGCCCTGAGAGTATGAATTTATGCCTCGTCTTCAATTTGTGCCATGCGCCACTCTGTTCCTGTTTGCCATTACCTGCCCTCTTGCTGCCATGTCAGCTTCCCCAAATACACTGTATGTTAGAACAAAGTCTAGATTTTCTGTCAGACCAGCAGGGGCTGCCTGGATGTTTCTGCCTGGTTGCTTTCCAGGTGCCCACCAGACTGTGACTGAGGATTGAGAGTGGAACCTGAGCGTGCATGTGTGTGTGTTTGTGTGTGTGTGTGTGTGTCTGGCTGCTAGAGATGTAGTGGTAGCCAGGCAGGGCAGGCTGGCTCCTCCGACCCCTCAGAGCTTCCATCTGGACCATGGGGGGCTGTCATTTAGGAGTGCAGGGCCTGAGCGGAGGAGCAAATTGCTTTTTAATCGATCATATTCCCAGTAAAAGCCACTCCCAGCAGCCACTTGCCTTGCTTTCCATTCTATTTATGGAAGCTCTCTGCCTCTGACTGCTATATGTGTGAGTGTGAGACAGACAGACAAAAACAGAGCATAAGAGACAGCAAGGGTTAGTTTTATTGACCAGCTCAAGTCAGTAAAAGCAGGATCAAGTTTTCCACTCATCCTCTTGAGTCTAGCATTGTGTGTGGATGTATTCTTGCTCATTAAAGTCAGAGTCCTACAAGGACCTTGTCATACTCATGTGGCTCTAGATGATATGAAAGCTGATAGCAAGCTGTTTTGATAGCATGCTGTTCCTTTGTATTAAAAGGCAGTGCTTCCAGGGCAGTGAAACATGAGCATCAGACACTGCTCCATTATCAACCAAAAGAGAACCCTCCCCACCATTAAACACCACTGAGCTACAGTCGAATATGTCATGTGCTTTCATAGAGGCCCAATAATGCTGTAATGTGATCGTTTTCCCAGCTCCAGTCTCTTGTGTCTATTTTGAGTCGGATGCCCAGTGTTGAGTCTCACACCAACAGGCGCAGCTACTGTGCAGCGTGCACGGGTAATAAATTATGAGTCAGCCCAACGCCGCCACTGATTGTTGGATCCATTTTCTAAGATGCCGCTGTTTCTAACTAATCTGTCCCTTGGGGCCTCTTGTAAAGGAAGTTTAAGTCTGTACGTGCTTGCTCTGTGGAACACATTTTTTGTTCTTTTCATAAAGCATTGAATCACCCCCTTCGTAAGAACCAAAAAAAAATCAAAACCTTGAGCTGTAATGGTGTCACATAAAAGATCCTGCAGAACGAGCAATACCAGTGAACGAGGCCGCTGCTTGCAAGCACTCCTGTCAGTTTTCCTTTGCAGGCCTCCCAGGAATTGTAAATGTCGTCACATTCTCAACAAGACAGCTTTTTGCTATTCGCTGGGAAATTAGTTTTTGGGTGTGCTTTTCTGTCTCTGCAGTGCACCAGAAAATGTTACAGTTATTTATGATGACTTTGTAGAAGTTGCAAAGACAGAGGCATAATTAGAGGATAGCTCAGTGGTAAAAATATATCATGTCAGGATCATTTGGAACCTTATTTTTGTTGTTTCTTTTTTAACTTTTGGCTCGAAGTGTTCTGCAACTGAAGAAAAAACATGCAAATACACACACACACAAACAAGCAAATGAAGAAAACAACTGCACCAAATTGACAAGAAAACCCAGAATGCATCATAAACAAATACAGTTAATTAGGAGAGGCTTGATTGAAAAGTTGAATTAAGTAACAGTAATTTATTTGACGGTGCACAAGAGGAAAATGTAGATATATGTGAGGAGATACAAGGTTTGTGATGTCATTGTTTCAAGGTTGTAATTAAACCATGAGCTACACAGGAGCATCTAGACACTGGCGGTGGTTGTGGTAGTGGTGGTGGTGAAGGGCTAAAGATCTGAATGGATGACAAGTGGAGCGGGACTTCTGATAAGCTCAGGGTTCCCATAGTTCCTGGATGTAATGTGATGGAAACTGGAGGTATGTGGGGTGGAGGAGGGTCATGTTGATTTGACACTGAAATGACAGCTTACAGCAGCAGAGAAAGGAAACACTTGAAAGTTTGACAGCAATGATATGATTGGCTCAAAGAGGTTGTGGCAAGATGTGATTGGTTTCTGTGAAAGAGTGACCACCCTCAATCAGCTGAGTGAGTTGAAAGCGCGACAAAGGAAATGAGAGAGAGAATTTACAGCATGAAGACATTCTTCCTGATTGAACTTACAATGTCTGTCTTCTGTTCTGTTTTTATGCTGTATGTTTGATTTATTTATTTGATTGTCTTTCCTTTAGCTGCAGTGGGTTGAGCTACAAGGGCTACAAGGAGTGAGAATCTCTGGGCATTTGATTCCCTTTCAGCAGGCTATGATATGATATAAAACGATTATCGATGCATCAGGATGCATCAATAATTGTTGTTCAATGTTCAATTTATATGCATGATATATTTTTTTCTCACTGTGTGACTAGTGGCTACTTTTAAAACAAGTAAACAAAATAATATACTTTTGCACATTTCACCATCAGACTGGTTCGGCCATAAGGAACTCAAGCCAGGTTTACAAAATTGGTACAGGTGATCATAATGTTAAGAATTTGGTTTTGAATCTAAGCTTGTTTATTTTTCTGCATTGAGACAAAAACTTTGAAGAGAGAATCTCAATGCATCTAAGTATCGATCCCCCCACCCCCCATCCCTAAAGGCTGCTGTAGTATAGTCTTTTATTGGATGTGTGCAACATCTGGCATCCCTGGCTTCTCCTTGATTGTGACCTTTTACGTGTTAGCTGTACTGCTCAGCTAACACAGTTAGGAGAGGACTACAGAGTGAATTAAAGAGCTCAGAGCGAGGAGAGTCGAAAGAAGGATGGAGAGGCATGGAAGCTACTCAGCTAGAGGTCCTGTGTTCTGTCTGCCAGTACCTTGTTGTGGTCTCGCCCACTGACCGAACAGGATGTGAACCTCACCACCCCATGCTACTGTCTGACTCTGCTGCTGTCCTCATGTACCATTCATAGCTTTTATTCTGAGGGTTCTCTGTTGTTTATGACAAAGGCTCTCCAGCATCTCTCCCATTCAGATTAGTGGCAGACTGATACTGCTGGTATTAATTATAAATCTGATAGCCGCCAGTCAACACTGACAACCTGTGATATGCTGGAGCTTCTTTCATAACCACAGCTTGTCAATATGTTGATGTTATTATTAATGTATGATAGCTGGCCAGAGAAGCTGCCTGGAAGAGTTTCACTAAGCAGCTTCAGGATGTCAGCCTGTGTAACCTGCCTCATCCATTAGCAATAGGAACCTGATTTGGCTTCATTGCATTAAATGTCTACCAAATGGGCTTAATAGAATGTCCACAGTGAAACATCATGATGTACAGCAACAGTGTTTTTGGGGGATTGGGTTTACCCTCATGCTTTTTGTACAAAAAGGTTTGCAAAGCAGCTCATGGATTCTAACTGTGACTGTTTTCATGATGAAATATTGATGAAAATATTCATGGCTATTGCTCAAACAGTGCCTTCATGATAATCTACCTCTCCACTGGCCTTCTGCATATTGAGTACATTGCAAACACACATATTTAATTGCACTTTTCTACTCATCTAGCAGTCTTCTCATCTAACTCCCAGGAAGAATGTGGATGAACCTATTTCCTGAAAGTTTTCCTTTTCATGCTTCTGTTTGCTCAAATTACACAGAAGTCTAAAACGTCTTTTCACTCTGTTTTTCAGGTGTTGTGGCTCTGCTTTGATAAATGTCAACCTGTCCTGATATTTGTATGGGTCTTTCTCCTCAACCAAAGGTGAGTTCATCCTCCTCTTTTCAAAAAGGTGTGTTGTTGGTATACAGTTGCCAATGGGTTTCTATAACAGGTGCTGCACTCACAACTGAGCAGTGAGCAAAATCTTATTCTCAAATACATTTCAGGCTGAAGATCCCCAGGAACCTTACAGCACATCAAGTACGACTTAAAGAGTTGGATTACAGACATGACATGTGGTTTAATGATGGGCTCCTAAACCTTTATGGCTTTGTGTCATGTTTTTTTTTTTTTTTTTACAGTAAGTCCAACAGTCTATATGTAGAGGTACATTTCAAAACATGTTAAAAAAGTATGATTGTAAAATTGTGCTGGAGGTAACCATTGAAAATTAATGCACTCTTGGTTATAATATAAGAAATGTAAGAAAATGCATCAAACAAAGAAAGGAGTTATAAAAAGTAGGGATGCACCGATACAACTTTTTTTCAACCCGATACGATACCGATACTTAGATCTGAGTACTTGCCGATACCGAGTACCGATGCCGATACTACTACCACCAAAACAACCCCCAAAAAACTATTAAGCAAAATGCAATTAATTGGAAGACAGGTTTTATTTTCTTCTCTGCTTGTTACAACAAATGATGATAAATGAAAAATAAACATTTTCTGTGAAATTTTCTGAGAATTATTGCAGAGTTTCCACATTTTAATCAAACAAAATATCAATTAACTATTTTGCACTGTCTCCAGCTTTCAGATTGACACAACATTGATGAACCGATTGCAGAGTGTCCATATTTGAATCAAACAAAATCTCAAACTTCAGTCAGCATGCAATGGTGTGGTCTCTGAACTAAGTTTTTATTGGGAAAGTGAGTGGCAGGTTCTTTTTGATGAAAAGAATCATCTCTGCATGATCAGCTGTGAGCCTGTTTCTTGCTCCTTCGCCGCTCCTCATGGGCTCCCGTAGTTCATAGTGGCTCCGCCCCCGCATTGACTTTCCACAGAGAAACAAATACAACAACATGCAGCGAGCCAAGAGCTCGTTCCTAAAACGGCACCGTCTCGTTAGTAGCTTGGTTTTGTTGCGTCGGACCTCGAACAAACCACGGCCCGCTGCACAGTTTGTTCAAAGGCTGTTGTGACTAAAGACAGCGGACCAACACATTTATGTGAGCCTCTCAAACAGACGCATCAGAGTGGGACACTTGTTGTTCACTACGAGAAGACCGCGGCAGCCCACCCGGGCAATAAAGCAGCTAACATTAGCAGAATCATTTAATCATTGTGTCCCGTATGAGAAGAAAGGGTCCCGGTGGACAGCTGTTATGCAGCGCCGCTATTCCACCGTCTGGGGAGAACACTGATTGGTATCGGTTCTTGGTATCGGCGAACTTTAACGAGTACGAGTATATTAGAACAGTATCGGCCCGATTCCAGATACCAGTATCGGTATCGGTGCATCCCTAATAAAAAGCTTTTATTATGGGGACTAGTTTGAGATTTAGTTTGTTTCTAGAGTAGTTGATACCTCTTTTGGTACGAAGGAACAAGTTAATTAATGTTAGTTTTTTATATCCATGAAACAGTTTCAAAGTAACTGACACAATCGCCGACATTTTAGGATTCCTTTCACAGATCGTAAGTAATTGCTGTATGTGTCCAAGATCTTTTCAGCAACTGTCCCGGGTTGCCATTGCTTTCACCGTCCTCCAAAGCACTGATGTTCTTGTTTCAAAGAGGTGAAGTTTCGTTGCCACCTGACAAACAATTCAGGCCTCGGTGTTGGTTGCCCGGGAGTTGTAAACTGAAGTTGAACCTATTTGTGGAAGCCCTGTTTGAAAAAAACACAAAACACAAAACAAAACAAACAGAACAGAGCAAAACAGTTGGCCTTTTCTTTGGTCACTTTGACAAGAAGACTCTCTTTAGCCACTGATTTACGAGAACGCTGAGTCGCCACAGTATGTTCCCTTTTTTTTTTGCTGCTGCGGTTAATCTTGTTTCTGGCAGCTTAAGCAGGTCATTTGCGTAGTTTGGCTGAAGAAAAAGTGGATCTCAACTCCAGGTCATGTTTTGTTTCTGTCTCATTCTTGTACTTTTTGTTTAATGGGACTGAGCTACAGTGCTGGCTGTTCTTTGGGGAGCAGTTCATCACCAGAGCTGCATCTGTTCACCTCAACCAGGAGTTTCTGCCCGGCCTTGGATGAGATATCAGCTTTAAGACTTGACATGAGGGGAAGATTTAAAGACTCACAATTTTTTTTTTTAAAAATCGCACAAAATGGTGAAGACAGCCAGGCTCTGACATGCAGTTGTTGAAAGCACTTGGAGGGGAGATTAACCCACCTCCACCGCCTCCCTCAGGCTATGATTCTCCCACCAGTCGGTGACTTCTCTGCTATCCCCCCGAGTGGCAGAGCTGCTGGGACAAAGCGACTGCGTGAATCTGCACCCTCATCTGCTGCTTCACTCCCTCTCAGTTTACAGTGTACAGCTTAATGTTGTTAGTTTGTTTTTATGATTTCATATTTCATTTTCTATCTCTCCAAAGCCCTAAAAAATCCTTCATTTATGGTTCATCAAGGTTGGAATAAGTGGCCATCTGTGGGCCGAGTGTTTACAGCAGATTAGCTTTAAGAGAGGTTGAATCACGGACACACACTCTATTGCTCCTTGAGCACCCTGCAGTTCATCCAGTTTTCATTCAGTTGACGCTGTTTAAGAAGTTTATGAATTAGATAATTTGTGTGTTTCATACAACACATTCTATACGTTGAATCTTAACGTTGCTTTATATTTCTGTTTTCAATTTTAAGTTCTGACAAAGCTGTGTTTATGGTCTGGTTACATTTAGGCACAAAAAAGACTTTGTTGTTGGAGAAAATCATGTTTAAGCTTAAAATACCTGCTTTTGTTGACTCTCAGTGGTCTCTCACTTGTTAACCATCTCACCTAGGTGTCAGGACACCACCATCCTCAGCTATGTGAACCATGTCAACATACTATGATAGGTATTGACCTATTTCCCTGTATTGATATCACAGTGAATTTGCAATGGCAAAGTAAGTTTGGGGTTGCAGAACAAAATTATTCAATTATGACTAGACCCTATATAGTGCATACCTGTCAACATTGGGATGTGAAATCAGGGAAATCCTCTGCGAATCATCCGTGGGTGGTGGAACTGCCCGCGTCATGGTCATGACCCCTTACATTTTTAGAAAAGTGTACAAGACATTTGCTAACTAGGGATGTAACGATCACAAAAATCACGGTTCGATACATACCTCGGTTTTGAGGTCTTGGTTCGATTCATTTTCGGTGCAGTATGGGAACACAATGCAAAACATAAATTTGCTTGTTATTTATTAGGAATTTTTCCAAACCAAATTTACACATTTTAGTCAAATGTAATTATTTTTCCATTATGCAAAATATGAATATAAAATAAAAAATAGAATACTGTTGTAAAGTGCTGCCTAATAAGTTCAATAAATTATTCTCAAATAAACAAAATATATAAATAAGCCTTTTCAATGAATAACTTGTGGTCGAGTGTTGTATGTATGATCACAGCAGTGTGGAATCCTGCCGAGGAGATTTTTCACTTTAAAGACCATGTTCAATGTGACCTTTCTTGGTGAAACTTCAGCAGCGGCCCTTCGGTTATATATAATCTTTCCATCAGCCTCCGCTACACCAGCAACAGGTACAGCAGGTTCAGCCTGTAACCCTTACCGAGTAAATGCTAGTCAGAGAAGGTTAAGTGCACTGAAATGGAGTTATCCATCCTGAGCCCAGCCTCTTATATCAAAGTAGTTTTATCCTTGAATCCTGGGCTCTCCAAAATGGCATCGGTTTAATTAGCTCTCTGGAGCGTCTGTAAGAAAGGCCATTTTAATAGAGTGGGAATGCATATTAATCTACCGGCAAGGGACCAATTATGGTTGACTGTCACTGTGCGTGCATGCACCGTGTGGACTAATATGACCTCTCCAAACCTAAGCGCAATGATTAAACTCTCATGTTCTCAGGTTTTACGCAGCTGAACTTTGAGATATAGGAAACAAACTTGTTAAGTGTCATGGCTGATGATATTTCAGACATTTCAGTGCTTCAGTATGCTGTAGACTTTATATACATGTAATGTGGAAGCGCTTTTTAAAATTAGAACATTAAAATCCAGAATTCTTTCATACTTCTAACATAATACATTGTTTTGTATTGATGATGTGGAAGTGACTCAATCATGGCCTGCTAATGCCCAAACTGTGTTATATACCTTAATCAATGGCATAATAATAGAAGCAGGCTTCTCGTCCAGCATCCCTTCAACCAGCTCCACACGATGCAGAGTCAAAAGCTTCACCAGTCAGTTTCAATTGTGTCTGGCTGCGTAGGTTGGGTATCAAGTCCAATCTGTAGGCAGGTTGAGTAGGAAAACTGTCACTAGCAGTAGGTAGCCATTGGCTAGCTAGTTAGTCCTCCAGTTCCCACTAGGGTCACCCTAGCCAAAGTGTTCACCAAATGGCATACATTATTAATTGGCCCAGATCTGCCCTGCACTTTGGCTGAATAGAAATAAAAAAAAAATGTTCCAGAAAGTTTTGAAGTTACTTTTTCTGACTGCTGTGTTGAATGTGCAGAGGAGAACTCTTAATAAGGCAGCCTCAGCCAGGAGCCACACAGACTGTCTCTAAGGGCCAACAGGCCCATGGCCATGAACTCCCAGCTTTCCCACTAATGCACAACTGTATTCCCTCTTTCTGTGTTTCTCTCTCTCACTGACACCTTTGAAAAGCTGGTGTTTTGGTTTCGTTTGAAGGAAGAGGGACCACTGGCCCATAGCCCACTGAATTGCACTGGCCTGTTTTCCAAATAATTAAGATAGAAGAGAATTTATTAAAGCTAATTACACTTTTTTATGGTGCAGATACAGACTCATTCAATTTTGTTCTGGTACCATTCTTGCCTCTTTCACATTACATCTTATACATGATTAACAAGAACACTTCCATAAGAGAGTTGCTAGCCCGAATGACATTTAGGCCATGTCGCCTTTTTAAATGATTTCTTCCAGTCCAGTCCCTGAGCTTCAGGAAGTGTTCAAATTTTGTTTATTACTCATTTTCATTCATTCAATGTCAGAATGAGCCTGAAGCCACTGTTTATCATTTTATGCACTGGGGGCTATTAATGTGCCAGGGAAAACGACTTTAATAAGTTAATGTACACCAGGAGAGAAGAGCTTTTTTATGACTGGAGCTGGCAGCACGAATTGGTTGAGACAGAGGGTGAAATGGGTTTGCAGCCGTGCAGTCAAGTCCAGTCCTCAGTTGAATTTGCAATCTTTTAAGGAAATTTGAGGTTGTAATGATAAAGCCTTCAAGTTCTTCCTGTCTTTATTACTACAGTAATGAGTATCACCATACTCATAACATGCCATTCCCAACATTTCATCCGTGGCGAAACACTTGGAGTGAAAAGAGTTTTGCAGCCTACTTTGCACTAAATTGCATGTTTGACTGGGAGAGAGTGACACCGGAGGTGGTGTAAAGCTGATATTTGCGGAGGATTTTATTAAATGGTCACAAAATATGGTGCCACCACAGGAGGACTTCCATTCAAGGTCTCCGGCGTACGCTCTGACTGTTTTTTTTCTTCTTTTAGGGCTTTTTGCTTTTCCACAGTCACTTCTGCTATTAAGAACAGTTATAATAATATAACCAAGCAAACACAATAGGTCATAAATTAAAAAATATATATAGATAATAATTGATTTCTTTGCCCCTGTAAGAGCTGGTAAGCATTATCACTGGTACTAGATGCAGTTTCTAACTGGTTTTCCAGGTGTCACGTTTGCTAGAGCTGACAGAGGTCTATCAGTGTAGAGTAGAGGTGAAATCAGTTAAATGTAATTTTTCAAATTTTCAAACATTTGTTGCTTCCAGCTTCTTAAATGTAATAATTTACTGTTGTCCTTTGTCACTGATGACAGTAAATGAGGAGTCTTTGTTTTTTTAATTGCTTCTTTTTTCTGTAGCGTGGAAAAAAGAAGCAATATATGTCACTTTGAGTTTTGGAAAACTGACGTGCAATTGATAATGAAAATAAATGTTTCTTGCAGCCTAAATGTGGTCTATCTAATTAAAACCATATCTGAAGCTGTTTTTAAGTTGTGGCAATGTGCTTTCTCCCTCCAACGTGTCAATTCAGCATCACTCTGTCATATAGAATGTCATCAGTATGCTGTAGTAGAATACATGCAGTATGAACTTGTGCTTTAATCTCATTAGACTCTTTTCCTGTTTTGCATTGCAATAACAAAACAACAACAAAAAAACTTGTTTCATCTATAACAAAAAAGCACTTAAAGAAAAATAAATTTGCATGCCCCACCAGTGATATTCCTCACACACTGTTAACTACCTCATTAAGCTTCATGCATGTCGTTTGTTATGTTATTTGCAATAGTAACCACGCACTGTGGCCCAGCCTGCTGATTATCCGTGTGTGCATAAGAAGGCGGGCAGTGCAGTGTTGCCCTTGTTGTGGTGTTTTGAGACTGGATTTGGATGCGTGGTGGTGATGCAGCAGAGGGTGGCAGCGGCAGAGAACCAGCGAGCGTGACTAATCCGGGGATCTCCTGTGTGATGTGTGTGGCTAGCCGTCCTTCACGCCTCCCGCTTCCCTGATGGGGGCTGCACACCCACCGCCTCACACACCAATGACGGAGGGAGTGGTGTGATTTGGAGGTAGCGTTGCATAGATCGCAGTGCAATATCACCACATATAGTGCAGTTCAGAATTTCATTAACGGGCCCAGCTGGTAACCTACTAAGTTTAAGGTTCTTTTAGATACCTGTCACTCCACTTTGTATTAACTTTTCCTTCTCTTTCTTTGTAAAGAGTGGCACAAAGTAATGAAAACACGTCTGAGATTCTGTCCTGGCTGCTAAAGACGATGTTTTGGCACATGATATCACATGACGTCCTCTGACCTCAAATTGACTTTTTAGGGTTTTTTAGACAGGTGCATGTGCTGTGGGGGTGGCTAGTGTGAGCTGGATTGTTGTTCTCAGGGTAAATGAAGTGGCCACAGTTTACTGTCAATAATTGAAGCAGCACAAGAACAACTATTTGCTCTCAACTTCCCTTTTCAGGTACAACTGTTTTAGCTCGACCATGAGCTGATCTATAAAACTACAACCTACTCTGAAAGAATACTTGAGAAAATTCCAAAGGATTCAGTTTTAAAACTGAGTTTTTAATGTGTAGATTCATGATAAAAAAATCCATAACCTCTTCCGACTGCATAGCCTTTAGTCCACAGCTTGCTACAGCCCTTCAGAGTTCTGCTAACTCTGTTTAAACAGTTCAGTTTTCATCCTGTCTGTTATTAAAAAAGTGATGAAAATGATATGAGAACATTGAACAAAGCATTGCCTTCTTTTATTATTCTATTCATGGGATGGATTTGTTCTTATTCAGCTACAATAAGTAAACTTCTTCCTCTCCCGGCGGGCTTGAGCTCCTCCATTTCATACATGAGTGTAGAACTGCTGATATATTCACTGGTTGTATCTGACGAGATAAAAACATGTGATCCAACAGACAGGTAGCAGACGTTCAAGGCTCAGTTCAGCTGCAGGATGTTAGTTACATGGTATACAGGCTTTCAACACTGACATATCACCCTTTTAAGTTGATGGTAAACATACTGAACATGGAGCAACACCAGAACTCCTTTGGAGTCATGTTTGAAGTTCAATACTTACTCTTGTCTTTCTCCACCAACTGCTCTGAAAAATATCTGTCTCTTTAGTAGCAAAGTGCTCCACTATATTCACCAACTAGTTGCTCACTTTGTCTGTGGTTTGGTTCCAGACAGGTAGCACATTAAAAGAGCTTTCTACAACATGTTGTTCATCTTATCCTGCCGTTTTCGTTCCCAACTCATCATATACAGCAGCTCGGTCACTGGCCCAACACTTCAAACTACTATATTGTATGTACGGTCAAGTGTCATTTCTGGAGGGGGCAATATCAAAGTAATGTGAGGAGTGAGAAAAATCTACACTGGGAGTTTGAACTGCTGGGTGGTTGACTCAAATATATGACTTCTACCCAGAAGAGCAGTGTTTGACTCTTGTACAAAAAAAAGTGTACTAGGACCTATTGTAAGAAAAACGTATTCCAAAGTCGTCAAATGAATGAAAAAAGAAAAAAAGGTTTTCACAGATTGGGAGTGAGACTCAAAAATTTTTTTTTTTTTTTTTTTTTTTTACAAATAGTACCTCTGAGCTACATAGTTATTTTCTTTTTATTTTTTATATATACTATGTTAATCCCAAAGTTGGAAATTATTTTAACCCCAACCCATAATCTTTTCCTAACCAAGTAGTTTTGGTGCCTAAACCTCAACAACCTTTGCAAAATATGCAAAATGTTTGTCAGCAAGATTCATTTTGAAAGTCTAACAGGACGCTGCATATTTACTGTTGCAAACTTGACCTCTCTGTTTGGTGCTTAGGGCCACCGAAGTGGTCATATTTAATGAGTTGGGAGTAAGAACATGTTGTCGTCTGATGCAGACATTCTAAGAGTAAAAGCAGTGTGAGTGGGTTTGTTGCTTTTTCTTGAGCAGCGAGCTTCTTTTGAAAGTACCAGTAGGCCTGGCTCCATCCCTTTTCTTTTTCACTGTTCCTTTGTAGACAGAGCGACCCAGTGAAGCCAGGCCAGAATAAATCTCTCCGTGCTGACTGTGCCCATGCCGGCTCCAAATACAGCCTGGTACCTTCATGCTTCTTTATATTGTAAATCTGAAACCCAAATATCACTTTCTTCCAACTAGCTGAACACTGTGGGCTTTCATCTACCACAACAGCCCTGGAGTATTTATGCGTGTCTGTGGGTTATACATTTACTTTTATCATGGTATTTTGGTATAATAAGCTACCTCAGTATGCGTGTGTGTGCTCAAGCATATATACAATGTGCATATGTGAATGTGTTTGCAGTGTGGGTTGAGCTAGAGAGGAAGGAAAAGAGTTCAGCCTCCTGCA
Organism: Diplodus puntazzo; assembly: GCA_963678695.2. Lineage (NCBI taxonomy): Eukaryota > Metazoa > Chordata > Actinopteri > Spariformes > Sparidae > Diplodus > Diplodus puntazzo. Next base: position 15,687,617 of record OZ023159.1, on the reverse strand, counting down.
GGCTTCGGAAACAATGTACTGGAATGTTAATTGGTATGACTGGTCGGCCTCACAGATAACACACAAGGCCACTTTTAATAAACCAGAGATCAGGTTGTCCCACCGTCTTGCCCTACTGAGTCAAGAAAGAGAAAGAGAGAGTGAGTGTGTGTGTGTGTGTGTGTGTGTGTGTGTTAGGAGGCGCGTGGGGGGGGGAGGTGTTTGCTGGAATCTCTCCCTTTCCTTTTCCTGCCTCTCTCCCACACATCTCATTGTCTCATAACAAATAAAAAAACAGAAATATTACAGAGCGTGAGGTGATTCACGGGGAGACTCAAAACGGATGTATTATTAAGACTGGAGCGGCAACGTTTTGAAGTTATGCTAATGAAGAGCCTCTCGGTGCTACAAATCTAACCGTCATTTGAATCATTTGCGTTGCCCGCACCCTCCTCTTCTCCCCCTCCTCACCCGTTTTTTTTCCCTTCCTTTTTTTTCCCATCTTACCCATTTGATGAGAGTCACACATTCAAGGGCGCATTGGCATGAAGCCGCGCACATGCTGCTTATGGGAGGTGATGGTAGATTAGACAGCAGCTACAGAAAGCTCAACACAGAGCTCTGACCGGAGGCTTCTCTTCCCACATGTAACCTGCAATAAATAGCTAAGTTTATGTTTACCTCCTCCTCCCATATATATATATATATATATAATGAATCTCAAATATAAAACCTTTGGGTATCTTTATGATAACACACATTTTTCCATCTGTGTGTATTTGTGTATTAGTATTTGATATATAATCCAGTAAACATCAAATAGAGACTCTGATACTGGGCAGTAATATTATATAAAGAATTTAAGGGCAATTTCACACACTGAGAATTGTAAAGCATGAATGTACCCCAGACTTTTTTTTTCTTGATAGATCCAGAGTGCTGCTGAAACACCAATTAGAACATGAGACACTAAAACGCTCCAGGATGATGCAATTACATATTCTGAATTATTCATGCATACTGGAGTCTGATCAAAACATTTTGTTAGAATGGATTCAGGTTAAGCGCATCAAACAAACTGCACCATATACATTAAGGTTGATGTTGACTTATGTGTTATCTTGAAAAAATAATCAGTACAATTTTGTAATTAATCAACAGGGAGCCGGCCCAGGGTTGCCAGGATCTGTGAAATAATGCATGATCTTGTCTCTTTGCTGCAGATAAAACCCTGGTGGCTGACTTTTCCTAAATCAACTGTAAACAGGATAGAGATTTTTTTTTTTTTGCAGTGGACACAGTTTCCAGGTTTAAGAGAGAAACAGCCACATCTTTGAAATGTTTCAAAGATGCAGAATACAGGACTGAAGTATAGATTTGATGTGTATACCTAAGCTGAAGCTGCAAGTCAAGAGTTGACACCAACCCCTAAATTCCAACAGATCTGCGTTTTCAGTCCGTCATGGCTCCCCCATGGCAGCAAAACATTGCACTGTTGTATTTTGCTTCTGTCTACACATCAACATTTCTCACCTCAGACAAAACCTTTTGTGATTCAACTATTTTCGATTATTATTTCAAGTTTTGTGCATTTCAACCATTTTCACTGTGTGAGCATCTTTGTCAATGGTTGGAATGTCTAAAAGTATCATCTGTGTAAAGGTGGAAACAAAAGTTATTACATATAAGATAACTCGAAAGATACATGCAGATGTAAAAAAAGGAATGGCTGAAGTACAGAGCCTATTTTTTCTCATTTATGCATCGGTGAGTGTTGATGTGTGTTGGAAGCTCTCTGTTACAGTAAAATCTAAAATTGAAGTCTAACAGTTTACATAAAACCAGTGCTACTTATGCAACTTCTGACAGATGACACACGGATGACTACAGAAAGGCTGAAATCGTCATGAGGGACCACCAGCCCCAGAATATAAGTGCTAAGATTAAGGAAAGAAAACCAAGACAATAAAAGTGTAATCAGATCAAAACTGGAATTTCATGCCCCCCACACACAGAGCCATTCTCCTGGGCTTCAGTAGTGGGGCTGTGGTCTAGTCATGGTTGTTCATTACACTTCATACAGTGTAACTCTCTCCACACCCAGAGGCAGAATGCAATGAGTGGAAATAACAACAAAAAGAAACCGTGTCTGGACTCTAAAACATTCTAGTGATTCCACTGTCAATAAGCTCCCCATCATTACATTTGGTGAGCTCCACAAGTTGTTTTAGGGCACCAGCGCTCTGACTGCTGTTATTGATTTATGAAAGAGGGCCAGGGATTATATTGTTATGGACACAGTGTAAACTTGGGGCTCGAGACGAGGCGTGCTTTGATTGTAAGTAATGACTAATAAGTGCGGGAGCTTGTTTACAGATGCTGAGATGAACTGTGTTTGTGTTTACTTATTTGTTCATTCAAGCTTTTCGATGTCCTTGTTGTTTTCAAGCGTGTTCTACCAAAACAAATTCATAAAAATGGATATATGCAATATTTTTTCTTATTGACCTACACTAATTTCTCTGAATTACTACAATTTTTCTTTAACTGACATTGATAGGACAGCAATCTGCAACAACTGCAAAAAAGGATTGAAGGGACATTATAATCTGCATGTAAATTGCAGGTCAAGTGCTTGAGTGTATTTTTGTGTGATGTGAAATTGTGAAACCCTCTCAAAGCTGCAATTTTAGAGAACAGAGAGGAAGCCCCTCTCATGTACATGAGCTCTAATTTCAGCAAACTCACTTCTGAAGTGACCTGCGGATAATGTCCGCTAATATCTCCAGTGGAAACAACAGAGCAATGTACATGAAGAGCACTTTGTTTATGAAGAGCACACATATGGGTCAAGAATGATTTTTGCACTGCTATAATGATGCAGTATTTGGCTCAATGCAATTTGGCCTCACACCTGAAAATGTCAGATGTGGGTATATTTTCAGTGGAGTGCACTGTATATGTCAGTATTTTCAGATTCGTACATGTCTACCAACTGGCAGGTGCAAGCATTGTCCTCCACCAAGCAGCTCCACTGTTGAGGTCGATGGGTGAAATGCTTCAGTGATGGATATCTTGTTAACAGAGGCAGAAGGAAGTGGGGGTGTTACCAGTTTATTCCGTCCCACTGATACATCCTTCAGTTATCCACTGTCTACAGCTTGATACTTTAGATTCAAAACATAACACTATGACGTTTTTTCGGGCAGGAGCTGATTTTGTTTAATTGCTGATGGATGACAATTTCTCGCTTCATGGACCCCCAATATGTGCCCACAGCAAGACCTCCATGCTCCAAAGAGACCACACACTGAGGTGGAAAGCGGAGGTGGAGGTCGATGGAGTCTCAGTCGGTCATTGATCTCTGTCATCTCTGTCTTTTTGTTGGCTTGTAGGCTGTCTGTTGGTTTCACTCCATGCACCACAGGCATATCAGACTGCCAGGTACAGACTTAATAGGCGGCATATACACTGTACAATTTAGGGCTGTTCCTGGCGAAAGTTGACAACCACATTTGGGGGATCATTGCACAAGATGTGTGAATATTTAACGGCCGATATAACGATTTCAAGCAGATCAAGCAGTCTGTATGACAGGCTTTTCCATCAAAAATGTCGCCCAAACCAAGATTACCCTGATGACATTGTTACTATTATTTTCTCAGACTTGACAAAGTTCCTCCAGTGCAAACAGTGACAGATAAATAGATCTTTCACATTACTTTTTTAAAAAAAAACACCATCATATCATCATATCTAATAAAGAGGAGGTGACCAGCTGATATACATGGGTCTATTTTATACCTGCTCTCCACAGTCAGATGATGTAGAACAGTTAGAGAGCAGGAATGGCTGCTCTGACTGAAATAGAGTAAATTGAAACCGAGGTTCTGTGACCGAAGGACCCTTGTCTCATTCTCTTTCCTTCTCTCTTCCTCTGAATGAGGGAAGCGGAGTTGGGCCAGGGTTGACCGCTCCCTCTGTTCGCCCTCACCTTTATTGTCCTCCCTTTATGCTTCCGCTAAACGTCGCTGAAGGCATCACCACTCACATAGACCCCCCCCCCCCCTTCTCCGTTGTCCTCATCCCCAAAGACCCAGAATGGCTATCGAATGACCGAGGCATCAAAAGAGAAGGAAAAACAAAGTTCGGAAGTATTAGTGTTACTTCCCTTCATCTCCTGGGATACAGAGGGAGAATCAATAGTTTTTCATTAACCTGTCTTCCTCCCTGTAAACGAGTAGGTATGGCCTCGGGAGCCAGTAAATGCTCTACTGATAGTGTTTGGGCGGGGGCTGATATCTCTCTCTTTCACACTCATACACATCCACGTTTTACCTGACACACAAGCACTCTTTGTCTCTCATAATTCAACTCACTTTTATCGACATGTTTGTTAAAAGTAGCAACAAATCATTCCAATATAGAAAATACAACAAAGATGCACATATCGTTTCTTAATACTGTTTATCAAAAAGACCTAAACACATTTACTTGGATATTTTCTGGCCTGGTCTCTCCAAATTAAGTTTAAATAACACACCATTCTCATAAGTCATTTTGAGTGTTGCTGTAACGTGACATAGTATGGAGAGCAAAAAAACTCTGAGACTGGAGTGGACAAATGGGTCAACAAACACATCACTTTATACTTGGAGATGGGTGATCCGGTCCCATGTTAAACCAAAAGTGAATGTGAACCTATTTTAACTTACATTTGTAAGTTCACTTACAGTACATTCTTTATTTCACACTGTCACAAATGCAAAATATAGAGGACCCAGATGCAGACAAACAGAGGCAGACGGGTTGTAAACAAAAAACAGGCTTGTGCTGATGTCTGAAAATCACAAAAATATGAACAAAATAATGGCAGGTCACAAAAAACTTGCAAGAAAAAGGAGGGAAAGGAAAATAACAGAGTAATATAAAATTTAAGGACAAACAAACCAGAAAACCACAAGGAATACATCAGGAAAACAAGGAACACAGGCAGAGGAGCACAGGAAATGTGTGAACAAAATCAAATGAACCAACAAAGAGTGAGGGAACAACCCAGGCTTAAAATCAAACTAAACTAACGAGGGGATGAGGTGAGGGTGAAGAGAGACAGGGAAGAGGGAAAAGCGAAAGGCTGATGTGAGACAGGTGTGTGGGGGGGAATCAAGCTGGGGAGGAGCACAGGAACACATGAGGGAAACAGGATATTGGGAACACTGATGAGATGGCAGTAGAAGGTGAAAGCAAGATGCAATTTAGATAATTTAAACTACAAAACAAAAACAGGAAATGACTAACCAAAAACCCAAACCATGACACATGTATGTGTTTTGTCATGTATTTAACATACAGTATTAACCAAAACGATGATCTTTTCATTAACCTAACAAAGTTGAGACTATTGACATTAACTGTGTGTGTTTTTAGGTAAATCACCTAACTTTGTCATTTCCATCACGTCCGAGACTCGTAAAATGTTAATGGTGTGAAATGAGACACAAAGAGCTTAAAATGTGTGACCTAAAATGCAAATACATTCTTTAAAGTGGCGTGCTTTTTAACTCCATGCCATCAGATCACTTATTGAACATACTTTTTAGAGATTACTCTAAAGCCATTATTCTTCTTCCTGGCAGTTACACAAAGCATTGAACCCCAACTGCAGCCCCTATATAGAGCTCTGTGTGTTGCTTTCTCATTTAGTACATTTCTCCTTCTCTTCCTGACAGATACAGTATCTCACATCTCTGTCTGTAAACACAATGTAGCTAGTGTTTGAGACTGACCTTGCTCCTTGTGCCAACCTCCCCTCTGTGATGGATTAATCTGTTGTTTCCCATGTGGGCTTGCACACTGTGGACCATGTGTTGCAAACACAAGGTGATACTGTGCAGCTTCATATTCTATGTTAATGTTGTTTGTTGCGCTCAAGGCTCTCGGAGGATTGGAGCTAGCGGCATGTGTTAGAACAACATCTGTCATACCTGAGTGTGGAGCACTGGTATGTTTTGCTGATGCACACCTGCCGCGGTTTTTGCAGCTGGCATCGTCAACAAGTGCCGCAGTGATTGAGGTGCAGCAGAGTGGGTTTCATCTGGGGTATGTATGACCACCACTGCTCTCCCTGTCATCTGCCTTGTAGGCATGTCTCTACTGATGGCATACACATTGCTGAACAGGAAGGCTAGCCAGATTCTCTCTTTTCTGTTGCCTAAAACCGAGGGGGGAAAAAACACTGAATCTCACTATGATGAGAAGCCAAACATGGAAGTGATGCTGCGGCTGAATCGTTTCTCACAGAGAAACAACTGGCAAAATAATGAGTTCAAATTATCCAAGATGAAGAACTGATTCAGAAGAGGTGATTATCACAGCCAATGAAGGCTGAAATTGAGCAAATGATTAAGAATGAATGTATTATTAATGCTTGTACGGGCAGTTATGCTGCTTGTACAAAATGTGGTCTCAGACCACAATGGTAAGCACAATAACAAGGGATGAGGGAACCTGCTGCTTTGACACGGAGCCTGCAACTCAATCAAGTAAGGAAGCCACACTGACTTACCCAGCCTGTAAGATCTACCCAAAAAACCTTCAATATTTTGCCAACTGACTAGATTTCTAGAATAGAAAAGAACCTCCAAATGATGTTGGTGACCTGCCAAAGTGGCTGGTAGAGCAGGCAGATTTACTGGCCACATCCAAAATTTATCAGCATTTGGCTGGTGGTAATTTGCTGCCCTGAAGGGGAGATGGAGTCAGGATGACTGCCATGGCATCGCCTGGATCCAGATGGCCCGAGACAGAAGGGGATGGATGCAAGCACTTTATCAGCAGCCTATGTTCCATAAGCCACTCAGAGGCTCAAGTACAAACAAAGGCAACTATATGTATGTTTGCCAAAGTTTCAGCTGCCTGCATGACAATAGTACTCTCCCTTTTGAATAGTTGTGCATAGTGTTGCATACTTTCTGTTGTCTTTTACTGGGGAAGAAAGTTACTTTATTCAGAGGTACAATGTGCTCCTTGGATCTCATTTAAAGGGCATTTTGAGAGACATTTATTGGACATTAAAACAACACGCTGGCAAATGAGCTAAAAACTAATTATGTGCAACTGATTTTTATCACTTTGTTAGATTCAATCATAGCGTCACATTTTTGTCACTGGTGGAAGCTGGGAGTTTGGGGCTCTTGTTCTGTGGTCCATCTCTCACCCACACTACTGGTCATTTTTCATGTTTCATGTTGACAGGGCGGTTTGTCTTTGTTTGCCAGGATTTTCTATTGCACGATGCCAAGACCCCTCGCCTCAGGCTCTGATTCCTGATCAAGAACTGTATTGTTTGCTCACCAAAAGAAAACTGGAGAGAATTTTACATTCAGTGACCTCAGTGATTAGCCTGCAGTGGCACACGGGGGTCAGTAGTCAAAAGGCATATTTGACCCCTCAAAAAGTAAATCAAGAGCAAGATACAAATAATCTTCCAATTAGCTATGTGCTGAAAAATCGCCTGGATTGCCATCGGTTGCCAAGCATTTTATAAATAGTCAAGACAGGTTATTCATGTAGGGCATTTCACAGTATCAGCAATTGAAAGTGCTTTATATAACACATAAAAGAGAATGTAAAATGAAATAAAACCTGAAGTAGAGAAATTAAATAGCACAGAAGAAATACAGGCTGAAGTGCAACATGAGGTTGCCCCCAAAAACTGTGGAAAACCAGAAAAGTTTTAAACATGCATTTAGAAGTGATCAGATTTGGGGCAAGTGTCAGATAAGCTCACAGTTTGTCCCAATTATATGAAGCACAGAAGGAAAAGCTTCATAAAAAAATACAGAGCTGTTCTATGCAAAAAATAATCAGTTTTTACTCACTTAGCCTACTTACTTTAATTACTGCTGTTCTCCTGATGAAACAAAATGTGAGGGTGAAGTGGGAGCCAACTCAAAAAGCTTGAATATATCATTCAACATTCCTGTTATATGAATGCCTATTGTCCAGTCCGATGTTTAAAATTCGATCATTGATCATTTCATACGTTATCGTAACATCAATGATAAAACAACAAGTAGTTGAATTTAAAGACAACATTAATGAAAATAAATAAACAGACTTATTTTACGAACTGTGGCTAAGGCCAAGCAAAGTAAAACTAACCGTCTGGTGTGCTGCAGCACAGGTATGAGGGTGATATCAATCTTGTCATTTAACTCCACACAACAAACACACACACAAAAAAAAAAAATAGCAATTTTTCAAATTATGAAGAAAGTTAAAAGATTAATATTCCCAAAATTGCTTGGAGTAAAAGTAGTGAATCTGTCTTTGAGTACAGCAAATGCACTTTCCACATATGAGAGGCCGTATGTCTTTGTATGACAGTAATGGCTGTAATGTCTCCGAGACTAAATCCTGTATGTTTACAGCTCTTGGTGGTTGAAGCAACAAATGTTTCTATTTTAGGTTTGTGATTTAATGCATCGTGGAGACCCGAGGAGTCTCCTTGTTTTAACATATTTTGTCAGGTAGAGGGGCGGAACAGTCTGACTCCATGGGACATCTTCGGGGATCACATTCAGCATGAACTCACCTCGCAGCTCCCTGTGAGATGAAGCCTGTGTGAACCAGACTGCACATCAGTAATCTGAAGTCATGCACCACACTGCTCTGTGTGGTGTTGTGCCCTGGAGGATGCCCCAAAATAAGATGCCAGAGCGTGGAAAACAGGCGAGGGCGTCTGCATAACTGCGACTTATGAATGCCAGATTCAACCTTGCATGGCTGACGCTGAGATGCTGAAGGAGAACTGCAGCCTCCGTCACTTCACATACCCTCTGTGATCTTAATGCTAATTAGGAGTTCTTTGTTTGTATCAACTTACATTTGGGATTTGCACAGTCGGTTGCAGATTTAACTGTCAGCACTTTGATCAAAGTGATTAGAATGAGGCCTCCTGTCTAAACAAACAGGCTCTCGCTGCTTCCCAGCTAAGATATGAGCCTAATTTGTGTTTTGTTTTGGTGAAACCATACAGCTGCTGACTCTTAAGCCTCACAGTAACAAGTTATTCTAGCTGTGGGCTTCAGCTCTGATAAGGATGCCGTACATGTATTATTTTGAAATTGGAAGGCCGTGTCCAAAATTTGCCGTCATTTCCCCAGACACATCTGTTAATGCCATTCCCAAAATGCTCTTTGATTTGGGCAGCTATGTGCTATTGACTCCATGTCGGGAATCATTTGGTTCATTTACTCTGCAGCAACAATACAATCCCATATCCCAGAGTTTATTGTCTGCATGTTGTTTTTGAAAGCATGAAGCATATCTATCTCTGTTTTGATTTGATTATGGAAATACGATACAGTGGTGATAGCTTATATCCCATTTTACAATCTGCGTTTGAACTTTATCTTTGTCATCAGAAGCGTTATTCAGCCCGTGTGATTGGATTTGCATTCTCAGTGAGTCTTGAATGACACGTTATCTGTGCTCTGTTAGACCTATTTCACTGCCATTTGCACCACAAAGAACCCCTTTTTTACTAATCAATACCGTACATTGTGTGTTTAATTACGTTTCTTGTAAAACATTGCCCCAGTGCTAAAAGAAGAGCTTTTCCACATCCACTTGGGCAAATGGCATCACTAATGGTCAGTCAATACTAAATATGTACCTGTTAAGTGTAAATCTTTAATTATTTTGAGCTTTGGTTCCTGCTGTTTTCTGTTTTCGTGTGATTAAACCCCAAGAGTTTCTCACAGGTGTTACTGGGATTTGTGCCAGCACCGCTCATTGTCATCGAGACACGTCGTCCACAACCGTGTGGCAGGTTATCCTTGTTTATGAATGAGGGCGGGAATGCACTAGTTCAATCAATGCCACTTACGTCTCGGCTCATTTCGTCCTGATCCACCTCCTTCTACTCTTCCACCTCCTGCCGGTTTTCTCCTCCTCCTCGTCCTCCTGCACGTGCAGGATAACAGTAGCTTTGCAAATACACACAGTGTAAGCCAGCTATTGGCCATACTTCGGTGAAGGGCTTATTTGGATTATGCTGTTTACAAATATCTTTGATACTGTGTGATTGAGTCTCCCTGTCGCCATGAATAAACCAATTATTGGAGTGTTGCTGTCCAGCCTTCCCTTGACTCTGCGATGATTACCTGTTATACACAGAAAATAAGTAATCATTTTTATCCTCCTTGAGACCTGCACTGTAATCTGTAAACCTTTTAGCAATTTTACTTCTTGGCTTCATGTTCATGTTTTTCATAAAATACACTTTTTAGCAATCTGCCTTACTGTAGAACGATTTGCTTATGCCTTTACCACATGTAAACACAGTGAGGTTGTCAATAAAAGCATGCACAAGACTCCAACTTTCTTAATTAGTTAGAATCATGTGAAGGTACACCTTGATTAAGGTCATTTTGAAGTAGCTGATTCAATTCTGAAAGTACATGTACACTACTGCGAGCTACACAGGATACACAAGCTGAGTGCGTCTGATTGTGTAATTAGCAACCCTGCCTTCCAAAGATTATGTTTGTACCACTAAGTTGCAAACATAACTGTGTTGCAATGCCTGTGGGTTAACATATACCAGAAGTTTTTAAGTAAAACGGATTAGCAAAGTACTACAATTCTCATACACAACTTAGCTGGACAACATTCACTGAGACAAGACTTGACGTGTTTACTTGTGATGTGTTTTTGTTGCCTACCTATACCTAACCACATGTGGGAGTGGTGATGTGATCACCAGTGATTCCCGTGTCAAAGCACTGTGCTTTGTAATGCCGCCTGAACATAGTCAGACAGCAATTACAGCATATTTCCACCAAACCAAGAGGCAGAAAGGAGGATATGAATGTAATTTTTGGTAATTGATGGTTCTAATAAGAGAGCTTCCCTCCCTCCATACGGAGGATGAGACAACAAGACAGCCTCGCATATTGTGCCAAATTTCACTTGCCAGTCCATCAGATAGATGAGCCCAACAGTGTTTCAGATTCCATGAACAGAGTTTTTATTGATAATAATCACTGTTGTCAGCTTGGCAGTGAAATGTAATTATAATATCTCGAAGTGAAAAGGAGTATGTTGGGTCCATGCTGCGGTAAAAACAAGTGAAGGAAATAAAGATGCATCAGTTCTAGAGAGTTTGTCATCAGGTCAAACACAGATCCAAGTTGTTGGAATGCAGTTCCTGCTGAAATAGTCCAAGAGTTGTTTGAAGCGCTTGTAACTGTGAGTTATGATCACTGTTTAACACGGGAGGAAAGGGCATTTTAGCTGTGCTCGAAGTCATGATGTCAGCTTAATTCATCCAGAGCCTGCTTACTTATGTAACAGTGTAATCCCGATAACCTCAGTTTTAATGTGTTCATTTGTTCACTTAATGATTTAGCAATGAACGATGTAGCCCCTTGCTTTGTGTGCATCATTGTGTGTGTGTGTGTGTGTGTGTGTGTGTGTGTGTGTGTGTGTGTGTGTGTGTGTGTGTGTGTGTGTGTGTGTGCATTTGCATTTGTTGCCAGGGCTCACACAGTCCCCTTGTAAAGAGCAGTGGTATTTTATTCCAGGAGGGGGCAATGCTCTGACCCCAGAGGGGAGCCGAGGCATTGCAGGGTCAATCGAGATGTAGCGCCTCAGCTGCACAATCTGACAGGCCTAATGAAGCTATTTGTAATGAGATTCTCTGCCTCCAGCTCGGGCCCTGTTATCAGTGGCAGAGCAAGCGGCAAACTGCGGCGGCGCTGACGCCAGCTCATCAGTGCACCGTTCTCCCTGTGTCTTCTGTGTGCTGAACAAATGATCACATTAGCTGTTAGAGTGGACTGTGGCCATGACATTAAGACTGTTTGTTATTATACCTGATTGATCATGTGTGAAGATCGAAGCTGTCAGTGTTAGGATCAACACATCTTCAGCTCTAGTTTGGGACAAGCTGTATTTGTGGTGCTTCTTGGGCAAAATTGGAGGCAATGCTGAGCTTTGACGATCGCTCACGCTGCAAACGGAACATCGGCTAGCCTGGCTCTGGCATAAGTTTTATACAGAAAATCAGTTAATTTCAGCATCAACAATAAAATTATAGATGTCAATTTGATCCGGTGGCACACAGGTAATGTTTGATATCTCTATTAAACATATGAAGTCAGCTAGAGTTTTTAGTACTCTGTTATTGTCCTGAAAACACAAGGATATGAAAGCTTCCAGTTTGTTTTCATCAGCACTGAAAGTTAATAGAGCTGGGTTTATAGTCATGCGTTAAAGGGTTATAGCTGAGCCATAGAGCTATCTCCATGAGGTGTACTTCATGTCTGGGCTAAAGCAGCGACATAGACGGCAAGAACTATGATTTATATTATAGTTCCTTATAGTTCCCGCATTGGGGAACTAACAGTAATCCAGCAACAAAGCAAATAGCAGTAAGCATCAATGAAAAGCTAGATATAATAAATCATGTGTGAATCTGATATTATTTAGTTTAGATCGATGCACATGAGTGAATTCGCTGAGTTTTGTGTGTAGGTTTCATGTAGACGTCCAGTCTTTTCCTCTTGCATGGCTCCAATGCAGCCACAGCTTCAGCTTCTCTCCCCTGCATTTTTTGGGTTGTGTCTAAACTAAACAATCTGAACCTCAGAGTCAGCCAAAACAGCTCAGTGTCCGTAACGTCCTAGGGATGTCATTTTCATCTAAATGTTTGCTTAGCTTTATGACGGAAGTAAAACCTGAAGTCTCCAGTATATATCCAGCTCTAGTGCATATGCTGTTACCTAATATCAAAGAGAGCCATTCCCTCTGTGTCATTTTCCCTCCACTGTGGCTGTTTTGACCTGACCTTCACTCACAATATGGCCATAAACTAGCTCTTAGAACAAATTTGAAGTTTAATTGCTCTTTTGCTTTGAAAGGACATTTTATCTCTCGAAAATATAATTCCCTATTTAATAGCTTTGAATTCTCTGAACTCCTTCGGAAGTATTGATTTACATCAAACATATCAACAACATCCGACCTCTTTGACATATTAATGTCTGCGTGTATTGATCCAGGGACATTCCCAGTATTCATTTCTTCAGTTCTTTTTCTTTCTGTGAGGCCCACCTTCATGAGGCTGTGCTCGTTTTCAGATATTAATTGCAGCTCCCAAATCGTCTGCCTGCTCCACCCCATTGTAGCAGAGGAAGCACTGTTTAATCACCCAGATAGTGCTGAGAGATTCTTCCGGGCTTTGCACAGATTAAGAGGACATTACCTAGAAATGAGGGAAAGAAAATGGTCTATGGGATTTTAAATACTCACTGGAGAGCCTCAGTCTTATGGTCTTTTATTTTGGCAGTTTTCTTTTTGCCTATATTTATCTATGGGCAGACCTTCTTGTACTCTCTTCTTTTGTATCTGCAACACCCTACCGGCACCTGTGAGCTGCACCAGATAAAGTGCTTCTGACGTTAGGTTAGGTGCCTTGCTCAGAGGAGTTGTTGAGACAGGAAAGTGTTGCTGTAAATATTCTGTGCTCTGGGCCTTTATCTAACACGGCTAAGAGCTCCTAGTGTTTTGCCAAAGCTGAAGTACAGTAAGATGTTTTTGATGTTCCGCACTGACAAATTGCCCGAAACACTTTTTTCTTGTGCTTTTGACATTTTTTGCTATGTCGAGTTGTTTTTGTCGACGACTGTTAAATTTAGGATGCATTTCTATCACGCTCTGACGCGTGATGTTTTTTTTTTTTGTGTTGTTGTTGTTGTTACTGTTGGAACGCTCTAGGGAACTTCAGGTCTTTCACATCACTGTCGGTGAGTGCTGGCAGCAAAAATTATGCCTGCCTGATTCTCTTTCTCACTCTTATTGACTTCTCTTTGCCTTTCGGTCTCTCTTCTCTTTAATGGTTGTTTGTCAGGGCTGATGCATGTTTGTCACATGATGCCTATCGCACAGCAGCGGCCAGTTTTTTCATCTGGACCGCTGAAGCTGCATACACCAGCCAGAGCGCAAAACAAAGGAAGGATGCAAATCTTGACAAAGGATATTTTTTGGATTCATCACCCTGACTCTGGTAAACACCATTTACAACAGCCTTTTTTGTCAACAAAATAGCCAGTAGTACCGGTAGTATCTCTTCATTAGAAAATAGTTTTTTTTCCTCCAGAATAGTTAATGAGTCATTTGGGTAAACAAGGGTTTAATTGTCTCTCACTGTGCAAAGCCCTGACATTTGATGTTAAATTATAGCTATAAAACTGTGGGCAACACTGAGGTGCATTTCAGTGCCAAGCTGGCATAAACTGTGAGACCTGCTCTATTCAAATGTGGACTGGTCAGAGGTAAGGCAAAATGCTCACATTAATCTCAGAAGAGAGGAGCATGTCACTAATTACTTCTAATAAGGAGGTTATGTCTTCATTTCGTGTCAGTTTGTTGGTTGGTTGGTTGGTTGGTTGGTTTGTCAGCAGGAGGATAACATAAAAACTACCGAAACAGATGTCTCCCAAACTTGGATGGAGAATAGGTCTCAGCCCAGAATAGACCCAGTTACTTTTGATGCATATCCAGATAACTGGGCTTGATTAACATTTTTGTTAATTTCTCAGGGAATAATGGATGGATCTTGATGAAAAAATCAGGTGTATTTAGATGGCAGATATGTATGAGAGAGTCCAATTTGATGTGTACAAAGGGGACCATTGTTTGATTTCTTTTTCTCAACTGGAGGGTGTGATTTTATCTTAGAAACGTTCGATCAACCCAGTGTATAATACTCAATGCAACGACAGGCCCAGAGCCTGCATCACCTCCGTTCGACAGCAGTGACATTTAGATTCAGCGGAATCTGGGTTAGATTGATTTGAGGTATGACTCTGCAAACGCACTCAGAGTAGATGCAGGTGTTAGGTCTGGGACTTTTTCATCAATAGTACAGGAGCAGAGCCGAACAGAGCAGGCAGGACTGTGCTGAAGAGTGAGGAGTGATGGATGGAGGCTTACCGTCTTGCAGAGTGATAGTTCAGAGAGGGTGTACGTTGCCCTGCCATCAGCCCCTCTCTCTCTCTCTCTCTCTCTCTCTCTCTCTCTCTCTCTCTCTCTCTCTCTCTCTCTCTCTCTCTCTCTCTCTCTCTCTCTCTCATCGGCCTTCCCACTCCCTGCCATGGCCTGCACATTGGGGAAGAATATCGATTCAATACAGATGAGATGGTCTTTACCATTCTCCACAGTTTTCATCCTTCGCTCCATCACCGTCCACCTCTCCAAACTGAGTGCATTCTCCCCATTGCTGTTTCAGAGTGCACCGGGAAACTGGCGATTTCAGCGCAGGTGAAGCCGGCTGAAGTGGGGGAGGTGGACATGAATACTTTATAAGACACTTCTCATCAAGCCTTCAGCCAGAGGAGCTCAATTTGCAGACAGAAATGCTTGGATTGTTTATTTAACTGGACAGTGGGGGGAAGTAACTATGTTTGCAAAAACACAATTTTGAGTATTTCCATTCAATCCCCATTTCCCCCTCCAAACATCTCAGATGCTTTCACTTAAATGTAATAGTTCACACAAAACAAGATTAGAGAGAATTCAAAAAATGAATACAAATATATTTAGCAGTGCTTTTATTTTCTTCTTCTGTCGCATCCCATTTAGGAAGTCATTTTGGGAAACATGCTCAGTCAATCTCCTGTCAAGAGTTAGATGGAAAGATGAATACTGCTCTAATGTCTGTACGCTAAATATGAAGCTTCAGCTTGGAGACAGTTGGCTTATCTTATAATTAAGATTGGAAACAGGGGCAAACAGTTAGCCTGACTGTAATGTAAGGTAAAGTCTACTTAAAATACAGCTAGCAGCCAGTTAGCGTAGCTCAACATAAAGGCGACTCCTTAAAAACATGATATTTTGCACGGGGGCGGTACCTTATGCAACAGTGTTGTGTGCCTGAAACCTATCAAAGTAATCCTATTGAGTAATCCTAAACAAACTGCGAAAGTGGAATACCGTCTTACATTCACATAAATGAGGTTAAATTCACAGATGATCGAAAAACAACCCCACCCATCCGGGTGAAATGTTATTACATGAGCTTTAGAGGTGCTGGTAGGTGTATTTTGTCACAGTGGACAGATGCTGTCCAAGCTAGCTGTCACTACATGTTTCCAGTTATTATTCCGAGTTACGCTAACTGGCTGCTGGAGGTAGCTTCATACCCAATGTACAGATAAGAGAGTGGTATCAATCTTCTCACCAAACTCTAAGACGGAAAGTGATTACAAGTATTTTTCAAGATATCAAACTATTTCTTCAATCAGGACTTTAATCAGGATCAGCTTTGACTATGGAACATTTACTTTGGCTATTACAAGTACTTTAGAGATAATGAGTTTTCTTCCACTACTGGTCTTCAGCAGCCATCACGTCTCAAATGTTACTGTCCGACAAGTTTCAGCAGTTCTTCAGAGAGGCCAATGCACAGCATGTGGTTATTTCAGTCCCAACTCTATGAAATAATGCCAAATGAAATCTGTCATAGCGCCCATTTCCTTTTGAATTCCTTGGATGAGAATTTTCGTTGTGGCAGTGAATTACTGCTTGAAAATAGAAATGTGCATAAGTCAAATTATTGATTTCTAGACCATGTAGATGCAAGTCTAAGGAGCGGGTCTTCCCTCTCTCTGGTTATGGGTTAGCAGTGTAATCACATGTGACTGAAAAAGAGACAAAGGCCCCTTGTGCAATGTTGTAACCGTTACTTTAGCATGTTCCTCCAGTCTCCAGTGGCCAGTTTTACTCCTGTTGAACTACCCTTCCGTGCCCAGTTCAGGAAATGGACCTTAGACTAGTGTTTCTAAAAATAGCTGCTTTATTTTACCAGAAATGTGGTGGTGGCCAATTACATTTGGCTGAATTCCCTCCCTGCCTCGGAGGAAAGTGCAGTTGTTTCAAGAGCCAAGCCGTCACTCAGTCCTTGTTGGAGGCTTTGACTGATTAGTGATTGTGTTCTCAGTCCTTTCAGAGCTTTCTGAAGTCAGTGAGATGTAGATGTTATATTTTAAGATGCAATTACCGCTTCCTTTTACTTTGGGACGGAAGTTAATTATCAAGTCGGACATCATGACGAGAGAGATCACTGTCAGTGTCGAGGCACCAGTTGTGACCTTCACGCTGGAAGTCCACTCCACACACGCTGCATGCGCTTTCAAGCTTCACTTCGCATGAATGGCTGTGTTGTTGTTGTGGTTTTTCACCAGTTAACTGCAATTAGATTTAGGATTGTCAACAATTAATCAGTTGTTCTCCCCTGGAGTTTTCATCCGCTCGCTACCGCTAACAATATGTCCTTCTTAATTACACAGTAATCAGCATAAACAAAGTGTTTATTGTTGTGTAGTGAACTGTGGCTCATAGGGAACATAACAAGAAAGGAAAGCAAAGCAGGAAGAATCTCAGTCACCTTATGTTATGTTATGTTTCTAGGGATGTAGTGCATCGCTTCAACACACTGAGAGTTTCCAGTCTTTTTCGTTTGCCGAATATCTTTTATCAATTTAGACTGACATAAATGTTATTGCCAAAGCCTGTGTAAATATGATTTTAGTCCTATCAGTAAGGGCCCATTAAGGGAAAAGTCGATACATTAATGCTTTTCTGACAGCGCAATCCATTTTTGTCCCTATCAGTGTTTGCATTATGATGACTACAGCTCATAGTTTAACCACTTTTCTTATTATAAGTGTGTCTTGCTTGGTGTGACGGTGCTTCGCTGCGAATACAGGCAGCTGATAAGATCCCAGAACATTGTTTGATCTCTTCACAGCTTTGACATCCCGAGCACACACACACACACACACCTGCCTCCTTCTCTACCCACCTCACCGTCCCTCTCTCCTACTTTTCATTCTCTGATACCCCAGATAAAGTCTTCTGCTGTCTTTGTAGATACCGACAAGAGGCGAGTGTTTCGCCGGGCTGCGGTGGTACGCATTACATAATTGACGAGTGCAGGGGCTGGGGCTGCCCGTCACGCGCAAATCCCAGGACAGATCTTTTATTCAAACCAGCAGCGCGGAAAAAAACTCGTCCTCGCCAGGTTCTGTTGTTCCATCAGGCAGACTGATCCTCCATATGTTTCGCACGATGCTGAGGGTGATGGAGCTGAATTCACAATCGCTCTCCCTGGGGTGGACCTGCACACACACTCGCTTGCTCACACTCGTACCTAAAAGAGTTCCTAAAAAATCTATACTCTGTGCTGTAAATCAATCATCCCCTGAATCTTATCATTCAGTCTCGCTAAAACTTTATCCGAGATTATCGGATATGTCTCAGTATTATCATTGCAGGGCTTTACATTACCTATCATTCATCAAACTGTGGCAGGATTTGTTTTGTGCCGGTGCCATTAATCATTTGGATGGAAAAGGTGTCAGCTTCTTTCACCAAGGTTGGACGACTTTATTTGCACTCTACTTTCAAGAGCACAATGTTACGCTGTTTATGTGCAAATTCATGATGACTGATTTCCTGCAGAGAACACTACGAATGTCACTATATTTTACTTTTTACTTTTACTATATTTCCACCGTCTAATAATTAGACCACGTCAGTGTAAACCTACAGAAGATGAAATGTAACATGTTCCGAAGCTGTCTCAGCTGACAGAGTTATAACTCCGTGTCAGAGGAGAGATGAGTAGATCCGAGCAGCAAACTGAGACGGCTCAGGTGGTAACAGATTTCTCACTGCGCCAGAGGCCTTATTAACCCCTCTGCTCTGACCAGGGCATCAGCACCTGTCGAGATGACAGGAAGAAAGGGAGTGAGGTTGCTCTGTATTGGCAGGTTATTGCTTTTCTTGCTTGCTCTCTTTGGACACAACGGGCAGAATGGCGAATGGCTGGATTCTTGGTTGGGATATTTGTTTCTGTCAGTGTCTTGTTATTTGTAAATAAATTAATTTTTGTCAACCAATAGTTAGACCAGACCTATGGCTTAAAAGTAAGACTGAAATATACATATATAGACAATAAAAGTCTGTCCAAACCCACGTTAGAACTGCATAAAAAATGTCATATCACCTAGAAACTAAAGCAATCTCCAATCGAACACATGCGGGTACCAGATTGGCCAACTTGTTTGTTTGATCGTGCATGGTTTTGGCTGCTTTATTACAGTTTTTATTGTAAGACTGCAGACGTTCGATGGATAGATTGTACTTTGTAACACATCTGCTTGACTTTATATAGTCTGATTCATCGTCAACTCAATAATTCGCCAGAGTTAAACCTCAGTGGGCGTCACAAGTTAATTGAAAGCTGATTGTAAATTGTAATACCTTCAGTCCCTCTGTAACTAGTTCAGTTCCCTTCACTTCTGTAAAATATCCACATCCACACAACCTGGCTGCTAAACAGCTTAACAAGCTAGTTATTTGGTTTCCCCAAGCGTTTTCAAATCATCATCAAAGGGGCTGCTGTATACAAAGGTATGGGATATGATTCTGAGCAGAGACAGAGGCGTCTTTCCTTCCCTGGAGAATATTTAAGAAGTAATCATTAGATGTTAAACCAAGGCCATGGCTTGTTGATTGCATTACTGGTGTATGCCTCTAATGAACCTGTAGGAAATCTAACATTCACAGTACCCTGCTGAAATATGTAAGAAAAGCCTGAAGAACAAACAAGCACATCAATTTCTCCTCCTACCCCTCATACCTTTCAAACTTCTCAGTGAGCTTTGTTACTTTACTCTGGCAGGAAATCTTTCTTTCATTGCCACGGCTTTTTTTTTTCTCGATCAGTCTTTATTTTTTTACATTTTGAGATGTGGTAAATTTGGATTGTGCAGAATCACTTCTCCCTGCCATTACAGTGCCGGTGGCCAAGGTCAGCTACTCAGGGTGAGTGCACAGAATTCTAAAAAACCTATGTATGACGCAAGCTTTCCTGTGTGTCTGGACTAATGATGATGGACTGTAATTTTCCTTTGGAATATACAATTAGCTGTTCTCGGCAAACACAGCCTGCACTCACCTGAGGGACATTTGCAGTACAGTACAATGTGTCTTAGCTCTGCTTTCGGCTGAACAATTACCTGGAAGTCCAAAGTTGTCAGGGGATTCTGTTGGAGAACAAAATGCCCCAAACCAGCTGCAATGAGTTGCAAGACTGTGTAGTGAGGAGAAATAGGAGAGGTAATGGACAAAATAAACCTAAAGCACAACAGCAAACCCATCTACTAGCTTTAGCTGTGTTCACATTAGGCTAATATAAATATTATGATATGCAGAAATGTGCCATCACCCCCTCTGTTAAGTTGACTTTGAGGACAAGTCTGAGTCCATGACATCCCCTGTCTCTTGTAGCTTAAAGCAACTGCAACATATTTTATTTTGTTGTTGATTCATGGACCTCTTTTGTAAAAAAAAAAAAAAAGCAGTATGAGAACTAGTATTTTGTGTCTAAGGTTCTTGATCTGTGTGCTCAATACAAACTACGAGGAAAATAAAATAGTATTAAACATGGTAAGAAAGAACAGGCAACACAGCCACCGGTTGACGTTGCAAAAACATGTTATGCTTGTTTTGGCCAACAGAGGGGGCTTCTCTCTTCTTCTTCTACTAACTGCTTGCCTGCGCTAGTTTTAAAGAAAGTCGCGATGGGAAATTTGGAAGCTTGCAATTTACAAGCGAATCCAAGGCATCACCAATTAAGTCTTTTCAAGCCCGGTAGAGAGAGAAAGGAGAGGAGGAAGATGGGATGGGATAGGAAGAAAAGTGATTTTCATAGATGAGGACAAGTATATTATTCCGAACAATGTTTGTGAGATGAAATACAAAATCTCTGTTCGGCAAAATATTCTATCTAATAATGTGCTATTTTTTTTTTACTAAAGATATGGAGAGTAAAGAGAAGAAATGGAGAAGGAAAAGTTAAGTGAATACAAAATGTCTGTTCTGGCTAACTAAAAGTAGATCAGATTAGCTCAGCTCTTAACATCAAGTACACGATTCATGTGGTACACGATTTTCTCGGTCAGCCTGCATCTTAAATTATTACTAAAACAATTACTATGGTCAAAATTGTATATGATATATAACAACATTTGATTTTTTTTTTGACATATTGACCTCCAGACTAGAAATATCCCCATCTTTTATTTCCAAAATCTGATCACCATCTTACCTCTTACCACCAAGAAACAAGTTGCTTTAGGTGACCAACTTTGAACCAAGCCGAGGTTATTGAAGTGGCAGTTTATAATAATAGGGACATTAGATCAAATACCACGGTATGGGTCCTGCTGGAAAGCTATGTCAAACAACCTGTTTTGTCATTTGGTGGGAGGACTTGTTTGAGATTAACCTGTGTGAGCAGTAGTCTTACATAATTAATGCTTCCACTTACATTTCATTTTCACATTCATATTTAGCATTTCATTTACGTAGCTGCCCAAGTGATCACTCTGCATACACAAGTAACCTGCACACACAGAGGACATATGAAATTACTCTTTTATGCATGCACAGACACACGCAGGCAGTGTCTGCCCATCCACTTGGTCATTCATATGTGACTGCGAGTCTTCTATGTGAGCATGCAGAGGTACTGACATCTGAGGAAAGACCTTCATCAGTGTAGCATTCCCAAGACAATCAGCCCTTCGTTCAGTCAGTCAGCTAACTCTCACTCTGCATTCATTATTAATCACAGAATTACACCGAGGCGCTTTCCAAATGATGTGGGTTGATGGGGTACAAGTCATGACAGAATATGCAATTGTCTGCATAATGCACAAGTGGTGAGGTATCAGGCGCTGGTATGAAGCACAAATACTGCATGAGGGTTCGGCAGTTGTAACTGTCAAATGATGGTGGTGGTGTCAGGGGCAGCGGGAAGAACTGTCGACATGTTTTACACAACCAAGAGCAGAGAAAATGAATCTGACTGGGATGCTGTGTAAATAAATCTGACTGGATGTGGGTATTGTGAGTATGAAATTTCATCTGCTGGAAGCACGACCTCTGATATTTTTCATCTTCATTTATTCATGGAAGTGCGTTGTTAAACACATAAACATCTTTGCAGTAATGTCTTGTTATCCATGTTCAGCCTCAGGGCTGCCCAGCACACATCTTCGAGCCATTACTTGGGCAATATGTCTGTATTGTGCCTGTATTAGGATTAGACATTTACCAGTGAGTAGACCATTGTCTGTATCTGTCCAACCAAATAAAATATCAGTATAAATATCTCTACTCGGAATAGGCGGGATTGAACCAGTAGGAGCAAAGTTCAACAGGATTTTTAGTCCTGATTTTCTGCTTGCTGAAGGTTTTTAGAGAATGCCGACAAAAATCCCCAGATCAGAGGTAAATCGGGTGCGCTCCTGTGAACAACAATTGCTATACATTCACAGACAAGTTTTTCAAAAGCTTGTCAGTGTGTCAGTAATGACTGCTGGTTATCTAGCAGGCTGAATATCTGGTTGTGTCACCGACTGGTTGGAAATCCCGGGACGAGCTGCAGCCAATAAGAGCAGACATTCATCTTGTTTCTCCCTTTCCTCTCTGCTGTCATTTGCAGTAGCTTGAACCCAGTTTTATGATGCATGTACTTGTATTGAGCGGATGGAATAATAGCCTTTAGTTTCTATCACGATACATAAACACAAGCTTTTCAGTACAAGCAGGCAGTTTCCTGTTTCCATTGCAAATTCCTTACTGCCCGCACATCCATATCCATCTTCTTACTCACTCTTTACTTTTTGTTCCTTGCTTTTTCACTGCAAATCAGCACATCAATAACTTGGACTGCTTTGATGGGTTTTATCCTTGTCTTGTCTTACATGTGTAATCTTGTGATTTGTGACCCCCTGATGGGATCAGTCATGTAGTGTGCAAACCATCATCTACCCAGTGAGGATTTTCTTCATAATGATATCGATAAGTTTTACTTGGATGACATTTGTACTCGTAAAAAGTACACTGTCTTTACTGGATACTCATTTCAGCTGAGTACTCAAGGAACTCAGAATAATCACAGTCTCCTACTATTGATCTCTGATCAGCTCCCTAGAATCAGCTGGGATGTTGGGTGCCATTAGCAGACGATGGCGGGAGCATCATTCATTCATCGTCACCACTGACCATCCATTCTCCCTTACCCAAACCTGCCAAACTACAGGAAAAAAACTCAATTACAAGAGCATTGCATCACATTAAGTAGAATAAGATGTGTATTAATCAAAGTGCTCCTGTGAGCTGTGACTGTGTGTCGAGATAATCTCCATTCAGGAGCGATGTAAGGGCTCGTCCAGAACCGCGGAGAGAGACAGAGAGAGACGAGGTGATAACTAATGCGGCTAGGCTTAGCTACACCTTTGATGTTTGTACCAGAAATCCAAGGTGCTCAGAGCCTATCTGTCCTTGAAGTGAACACACCCAGGAATCCCTGGAGAGGGAGAGATATTCTAATCCCAGAGCCAGCTAAAACCTGGAGAGGAAAGTTGACTTTGGATCGATTTTTTTTTCTAACTCACTGTGGGTGTCTTCTGATCATAGTTAATGAAACATTGCATGGCTTCAGTACTCACTGATGCATATTCGGCCTGGAGTCAGAGCTGCATTCGGAGATACTTATCTTGTAGAGAGCTGCCTATACATTAAAGCTTAAAGCAGTGGTTCATATTTTTTATTTTAAGCATGAATTCATAAAGTTTCAAAGTCACATAAGGTCAGTCTGCAATGTTTTCTCTTTCAGGTTTTCACAGAAATGTTGTCTGAGTATCATTAGGGAAAATCTCATAAAAGTATAAAGGATAAAAACCTTTTAACAACTTTTGTTCATTCACTATCATCTACTTAATTGAGAGTTTTTTTTTTTGTCAAAAATCAGTCTGAGCCCCAGCTGAATCTGTGAACAACAGCTAATAATTTAAAATGAACTGCTGATGAACTCATTTTTGGAATTGTATTTTTAAATAAATATTCCACTGAAGTGAAGTGTTTCTTGAAGTATGAGGCAATTTTTAAGAAATTGTTACATCCTATTTAACCCATCGTCTTGGAATTGAAGTTGGCCTGCAAGGACACGCGTCTAAGGGCGTGTTTGATTTCATCATCAGTGACATCTTCAAGGGTGCAGTCGATCCAGTGGTTTTGCTGCCAGGCTTTTGTTTTGTCAGCCATCAAAGGCAGCAGAACCTCTGGACAGGTTGGTGTATATGGCAGAATGATTCATCCCATGGTATGAAGCATCAAAACCAATTTGCACTGCAGTATTGGACACTGCTCTTTTACTTTCTATGTGCCTGTGATGTCTATATTTCAGAGGTGGTGCAGTGTGAATACTAAGGTCAGGCTGACATATTGGTTTGTTGAGAGTATTGAGTAAGTGTTGCCTCATTATTAGGAATCAGATATTGAGCAGACAGCCTTCTGCCTCACATATTTAGTGAAGAATTGATCAGTAGACTGGTGCTTCATGTGAGTCCCTTGCCTGAAATAAATCTTATTACTGTAGCAGCAGTAAAAGACATTGTATTACTTGTTGCATATAATTTTATAATTATGAGGTTTCTTCAGAGAATATTAGTATCTGAATGTTTTTGGGCATCAGCACAACTGGTATCAACACACCATGGAAATGCCTGAAGGAATATGTGTTTAAAACAAAAAAAGTAAGCCAAAGTTCCATGGGCAAGGAATTCCAAAGCTACAGTAGGGAGCATTCTCAGTGAAGGTGTGTCCTGTCCATGAGGGGCCAGGAGTTCATAGATGTATTTTAGGGCTCGGGCTAATTTAGAGCTGAACCTTGTCAGTGAAATTCCTGAAATGAATTCTACAATGTAACTGATAGTGAAGGGAGGATAAAATTGGATTGATGAGGTCATGCTTCCTTCAGTCATTAAGATCAGTGTTGCCACATTTTCAGTGATGGAATGTAACTAAGTAAGTTAACTACTTACTTATACTTGAGTATTTCCATTTCATGCTACTTTATAATTCTGCTTCTTACTTCTACTCCATCCGTGACACTGATGAAAAATACAGATATGAAAGAAATGTGCACTGAGTATTTAAACAGGTGTGTCTCTTTCAACAAATATCAGAAGGCATTGTGGCATTGATTTTGAGTCAATGGGTCAAATTAACTGGAAGCTATTGAAAAAAACGTGTCCCAATGCAAAGTGAATGGGATGGATCAGAGGAGAAATTTCGTGAGGTGTCAGGGCCAAAATTGCTCCTCCAGGAGGTGTTTGGAGTCGATTGGTACC
The DNA here is from genome assembly GCA_963678695.2 of Diplodus puntazzo. Classification (NCBI taxonomy): domain Eukaryota; kingdom Metazoa; phylum Chordata; class Actinopteri; order Spariformes; family Sparidae; genus Diplodus; species Diplodus puntazzo. The sequence goes on along the minus strand of OZ023159.1, from coordinate 15,662,361 downwards.
TATTTGTAATGACACTTTGTTGGATCACATAGTTGGATCTAGGGTTGGCTTAGGGTTCGGGGTTACATTTGAGGCGGAAAACTGACTTTGGTCAGTGGCCAAGGGTTAGGGTTATGTTTGAGGCAGAAAACTAATGTCGGTCAGTCATTTTGACATCAAATATTGTACTTTTAGTGAATAGTGAGTGAATAGAGTGAATGCTGTATCTGTCTTAGCCAATCTACCCTCCTATGACTAGTTTCTGTACTATGTAACTTCAGTGAGAGGTTAGGATCACAGCGTTATATACATGTTTACTTCAAGATACAAGTTTCAAGAAGCGAAAATGTTATGAGGTAATGAGTTCTGTTTGTATCTAGCACCTACATAACATCTGACAAATTGTTACAGACCATGGCTTTGTATGTACGACAGTATTGTTGCACTCAGAAATTGTTTGAGGTACCAAATCGCACAAAATGCAGATTTCTACATTATGTCGCTTTATTGAGAGTGTCACTGCTATTATCACTGGGTGTCATGAGTGCATACAGCAGGGTGTCATTTTATGTGCTGAAAAAGGTAGCCTGTAACCTGAAAGCAGTAGTGGGCCTAAAACCTAGCCTTGTGGTACGCCGCAAGTTAATGGCAGTAGAGGATGTAGTATTCCATAGCTCTTGAAAGGGTTCTATGCTTGTAAATAGAGCGCTATCATTTTTAAGTTGTGAATCCACTGCACACTATATGTGCCACAGCATTATGTAAGAGCTGTATATTACAAATGAACAGTCAGCAGGTTGGCTGAATACTTATTTTCCATGTCCTTGTGTTCTTTATCCACAGATCTCCCTAGGCGGACTGAACAAACGAGTCAACTCTAACAGAGCTACGCCTGTCCTTAGTCTACTCGTGGTCTGACGGCACTCACCGACATCAAAGGTACACCCGCCTCTCTCTCTGCACCTCCAGCCTCCTTTAATCACTTTGTTCAGCTCATCATTGCAGTAATTACATTTCCTGACAGTTTTTTTTTGGTCTGCAAATCCAAGACTTCACTTTCTCTGTTATCTCTCCTCGAGGGAGCTTCACTTTACTTCACTTTGTCGCCGAGGTGCCTTGTATGATTTTTATTTCAATATATTCAGGAGCTTTTTCCTCCGGGAAATGTGCTCTGATTTCAATAATTCACACATTGAATTGGCTCAGGTAAATGTCAGTTGAAAGTGGTCTTAGTTCTCCTCACATTTTTTAGTGTATTTTAAGGGCGAACGGGAGAGGACGTCTGTTCTCGCCCACTTTCCAAAGACAGACTCAGTTGTGTAATGGAGTAATTGAAGTCTGTCAACCGTTGTGAGATACAGCTTGAGACACCTGATTGCAATTAGGATGTCCTGTATGCTTCAAAAGGCTTGATGTTTGATGTTGACTTTGCTTTAAAAACCTGAAAAGACTCATTTCTTTTCTCTTAAAGAAACTGGAGACAGTGAACATTACAAGATGTTCACGTCTAACAAAGCTTTGTGCATTGCTTAAAGTGTGTTTAAAGTAACTTCATTACCTCATAGATATCTGGATACTTCTTGACTCTGAACCTTGACCTTCTTATTGTTATAATAAAGGACCTGAAGTGGAAGAGAGGGCATTTGAAACAGCTTAAAGTCCCATATATAGAATTCTAAAGAATGTTTCCATTGTAATAAAGTGTATGAGACTAACAAAGAAGTATATTTGCATTTAAAAGTATTTTTTGTATAGCTGTGTATGTGTGTGTCAGTTTTTCCAGCCTGAAATCCTCTACATAGCAAAGCGGTTCAATGAAAAGGACTAAATAAAATATGGATGGTAAACAACAGCTTCACTTCTTTTCTTCTAGCTGTGAAAGTGATCAGCTATGGACTCCATGCAACTCTCTAAGCTTTGCTTATCCTGGCATTACTCAATAATACCCCTCTGGACAATAACACTGGCTTTAATGTTCCTCAAACCAACAATGACTGGAATTATGAAGTGGTAGGAGATTCATTCCTGGTGACAATGCATTTCTGTAAAATTTTCTTTTGCATTTTTTTTTAAATGCTAGTCACTCACTGTATCAGTCCAGTGCCACTGGAAATTAAGAAAATAAAAAATAACCCTATTCGATTGGCATTGGAAATGAAAAAATCGTAACCAGTCATGACATAATCGTAACCAATCAGTAACCAGTCATGACATAATCCCCTGCTAAATATAGCAATTTTAGCTAATATTCTGTGGTAAAGTTACCACCGTGATCCATTGTGCATCACGTTTGCTTTCTTTCAAAAAAAGCTGTAAGTAACATGAGACATTCTTTCATAAGAGAGTCTGCTTTGCTTGCTTTGCCGCAGTTACGCTCTTAAAAACATTTTGAGAAATTGCAACACTTATATACAACTGTCATGCCCGCCATCCCGTGAATTAAAGCTTTGTATTTCTTCAAAAGGAGGACTAATTCAAACTGACTTTCATGTTCATGAGCAGTCATTTTAAATAGTTGCAAACCTCATAAATTTCTCCCTGTTATGAGCAGAAATTCCCAATACACAGCAGATTGTCATAATGATGTATCACTTTCCTGTCAGTCACTCTCCGTAAGAGCTTTGACATATTGGACAGCTTAGCCAAGGAGAGAAATTCTCTTAAGAGCCTGAAATTAGTGGCTATGCATGACAGTTTGAGGCAGAGCAATATACCGTAATACCGCAAATTTGCCCTCTGACTATTTAAATGTATTATCATCACAAGCAAACCAAAGTAGATTGAAGACTGCTGCCACCAAGGTATACACACAAACCCACACACAGCAGGAGGAGGAGCAGGTGTTTTTAAATCTCTAATCATACCACGGAGAGCAGCATCCTCAGATGGGCATCAGATGGGTTTAGACAAGGAATTAATTTGAGCTGCAATTACAGCCTCTAGAAAGGGGCAAATTGGTGGCGAGGGGGGAAGAAGGACCCCACCACCAAACTAGTCCCTAATCAGGTGAATGCTTCCCTAACTCAATATCGGGCACTGACGGTCACACTCAATTATCCTCATCCCTTACCTCCCAATCTGTTCCCCCATCCCCAAATGACCTCCTACTCAAACCACTCAAGACACTCAGCCTCTTCTCTGGATGGCACCTCAGTAGATAGTCCTCCTTTGTCTCTGGCTGGACTCCTGAAATAAGACAACTTTAAGGTTCACAGTGTAGGATTTAGGGGGGTCTATTGCAGATTTAGAATAGAGTCATCATAATTATTGATAATAATTATCACAATTCTGTTTTTGTGGTTTTCCCCATTAGTGTGTAATCACCTGAAAAAGGTGTTTTAGTTACCTTAGAATGAGCTTTTTTTTATATACAGCAGGAACAATCACTGTTCCAGTCCACCATGGTTCTACAGTAGCCCAGAACGGACAACCAAACACTGTCTCAAGAGAGGGCCTTTTGCGTATTTCATGTTTTAGAGGTGATTGCAGGGGAAGATGACAAGGTAAGAGGCATTCAGTCGCTGTCTGAAACCTCATCGCTACATGATATCCCTATGTGCTAGGGCACCGTTAAATAAATAGTTTACATTTTTGGAAACTAAATTGCTTCCTGTGGTGAGAGAACAGCGGAAATATCGATACCCCTCTCATGTGTGTCCCTTTAATATGAAGCTACAGTCAGCAGCTGGAATGAGGCCAGGCCACCTAATCTGACTCTTGTCCATACACTCCTGATTTTGTATTTGTTAAACAAACAAGATGCAGCATTGTAATTAGTGAGCTTTAGTGATGCCTGTAGGCAAATTTTGTTGCCTTTGGACAGACCCAGCTTTAGCTAAATGATCAACTGCTGGCGATACTTTTAGCACATATACATGAGAGTGGTTTCAATCTAACTCCTTGCAAGAAAACAAATTAGCTGATTTCCCAAATGTTGATGCATTGCTTGAAGTTATAATTAATGAGATGAAGAATATGACTATCTTCACAGTGTATCCCCATTTGACTCTCCGTCACAAATCACAAGACACCCAAAGGCTGCAAAACAGGCTCCTCAGTGAAATGTCAGGTTCTCTTTACAGATGTTGGGTGGCCTCATGGTCAAAGCTGAACTTGGCATAGTTCCATGTTGGTCGTATCAAAGTGGCAGTAAGACATAACAGCAATAAATCTAGTCATATAATGTCAGTTGACTGCACACAGCCAAGTCGGGCCATCTGGGCCAGTTTGTGATGATTTTCTCCAGAGGATACCAAAGGAACAAGCAAGGCAAAAGATCAAATGTCAGTTAGTCCAGCTTCCTCTGGTCAGAGTGCTTGCATGTTGCTCATGGCAGAAAAGTTTCCATACGCACAAAGCAAGAATTTCATCTTGGCAATGGGGGAATCACCAAGGCAGATGGTGACATTCTTCTCCCTCGCAGCCCTATTTTTGTGATTTAGTTGGGATGTCATACATAGTAAGATAACCAGACCTCCAGCTGCTTGCTCATTTAAAGGTGCTCTTGAGAATAACATCACTTAAATGCCTGCCAGTTTGCTACAGAAGGGGGTATTATGGCAGAGAGTGTTGTCATTGGAAGATTTGTTTTAGGGGAGGACCTGATGAATAAGGTGCCTAAGATTTATGACTGGATTTTCCAACAAGCCTTTGAAGTGAGCGAACACTGAATCTCATCTCCCCTGATCCACACTAAAAATTGTGGTCGTGTGTGTGTGTGGATATATTTATTACTGTACTATATTTAGAGCTGAGGGTTTGTGCTGAAGAGAATTTATACTTGAGGAAGATCCTTGCAGCAGCATGAGTGAAGCTGGTAGTGAGGCGCCGCATCAACTCCACACATGGAATGTGTGCCTGTTTTTTTTCCTTTTAATTAAAGATGTTTACGGCTTAAGTTTAGTCAAATCCAACACGCTTCCCTTTGATTAATTAAACATTTTCTTTTTTTTTTCTATCTCATCGTTTGATTTGTGATCATATCCTCTGCTCATAAACTTTCAAGTCACATCCATCAATGACACTCTTGTCCTTGGAGTTGTGCTTTGATATGTTTCCACTGCATAAAGTTGGGCCTAACTGGGGCGTGCACGACTGAGGATGAGGTTAAATGTGCAGACCTTGGCTGTGTTTGTATCCCCTCTGACTCAGGCCATTAGCAAACATCTGCTGAACCAAAGCTTAAAAAAAACAGGGCTGTCATGGTGGCAGAGGGGAATTCTTCAGATGCCCCTCCCTGTGCTATTTTAAGTAGGCCCAGAAGTTGTAGTTTAATGATAAGCTGTGGGGCGTAGCTGACATGCTTACCATATTATTCCCTTTATGACTCAGGAAGTGAAGGCTACGTTGCCCCCCAACCCTCTAGGGGTGTGAATCATTAGAGTCCCTCATCAACTATCTCCAATCAACATGGCTTTTGGTGCCCTGTTGCTGTCGGTTATCTCAAGTAGTGGATAGCTTTGAAAATAGACAAGCATGCTATTTTTGCAAGGAGCCTTTACCCAGCTCTGTTTCCATTTTGAACCAGTGTTACCAGCTGATGACTGTCAACGCATGCCAGTATTTAAGTGAGAGGGATGTTTCAGAGATTTCTGATCTGAGAAGGAGAAAAAACAGGCTGATGAGAGCACATGAATGAGAGATCATATATAGGTGTAAAGAATCAATAGGAACCTTTACTTTCATTCATAAGGACGTGTAGTTTAACTCTGAAAACACAGGCTCCTAAGCCAGTGTTGCTTTTGGAAGACTAGTGAAGGGAGAGTAGTGTCAGACGAGACTCCGCTCCAGATAAATAAATGATCAGCGCGTAACGAACTTCAAAGAGGGATTGTGTGCTTCAAAGGGAATAACGGCCTCACGCTCACCAGGACCTGTAGTGAACAGTTAATCTTAGACACACTCTGTTACTATAATCTGATCTGTTTGAGATTCCAATAGTTGCATCCTCATTGATCACCCCTTGCTGAGTCAAACTGCCCCTCCTCAATCTTTGTCTGTTTCGGTGGCAAGATCTCCTTAAAAAAACCCAAATGCTTGAATATAATGTTTCCCTGACTCGGCACAATTTCTTCTGTTTTTTGCAAAGCACCTTCTTGTTTACCCTCCTGGTGCCTAAATAAGCGCTCGCCTTCAATCTTTGCTTAAAGCCCCAATTCCTGATATGAACACAAAGAGTTATCTCACTGGAGTTACTTTGTCCTTAAAATGTTTTTTTAATGCTGACTGGCTTGAGTTGACTGGGCTGATTGCTTGACGAACATCAACATCTTTCACTCTTTGAATGAAAAGTCCAGTCCAAGGCCAGAATGTTGTGTCACATCCATTTACTGTGTGAGAGGAAACATCTCTTGTGCTGTGTCTGTGTGCGGCTTTGCTTAAAAGAGAGTACAAAATGTTTTGTAAGATAGACATGGCCTGGATCAACCCTCTTTGGGGGCATATGGCTCTCAAGTGCAGTATGTATCCTATTGTATGAAGTACACATAAACACGAAAATGACGCCAATTTCCAAACTTTGTTGCCAGAGCAGAAAGTTTGTGCCCTTCAACGCCCTGGACAACAAAAATGGGGGTATTTTTGTTGTCGGGGCGCTGCAGTGGAAGGCACGTTAATAACCCTGCCTTCAATACACATGCAGTTCAGTTGAAACCTATGGTAACCAACCTATAAATGTTTATTTTCAGTGGTACATTTACTTAAGTACTGTACTTAAGTACAATTTCAGGTTACTTGTACTGCACATGAGGATTTCCATTTTATGCTTCTTTATAGGTAAATATTGTACCTTTTACTACCTACTTTAATTTGACAGCTTTAGTTAGTATTTACTTTGCAGATTTAGTTGAATGTAATCAACAACTAAATTACAATGAAGGTTAAGATAAAACTTGATAGCTCCCAAGCGATTTAGCGGATGTGTTGGGTACAAATATCTGCATTTTTGTGACGGAAAATTACCACTTCCCATTAAATCAATTGGTGCCACATTTCACTTGCTGAGAGAGCATCTTTAAAGTAACAAAATAGAGAGAAAGAGAGAGAGAGAGAGAGAGAGAGAGAGAGAGAGAGAGGGAGAGATCACCCTGCAACAAGTCATAGTGAGTCAGGGCAACACTATGCAATATTTGTCATGTTAGAAAAAAAGCAAAACAGAAGAGACACTTTGGTCAAACATCAAGTTGGGGAGTTGTTGGAGCTAACTGGGCATTTTTCATTGCATTGGTTGATGTTATCTTTACATTTTTATGATCATTAGCCGAAACTCAGCAATCAGCTCTGCCTGAAATTCCTTACCAACATGCTAAACTGTATGTGAGGTTTTTAAGTATACCTTAGTATGAAATCAATGGTACGTGAATAGCAATAGTACCCAACCATACTTCGAAGATAAACTATATAAAGTTGTTCAATCACCTTTACCAGCTTTGACATTAGAATGATAAACACATCATTAGCTCAATAATTATAATTCAGGAATAATGTTTAATAAACACTATTCTGAAATGTGTCATTCTGCATAGTGAGTTCTCTTTAGTCTTGATAACTTAAGTATATCTTGATGCTAATACACATGTAGTTTTTTGCAAAAGTGTATTTCTACATTGCAGTGTTGCCTCTTAAGTACAAGATCTGAGTACTTCCTCCACGTCTGTCATTTTGAAATGTGTGTCGATGATACTTTGCTCATTTTCAAATCCTATTTTGCACCTGTTTGATTAGATTTGGGTTTATGAATACAACCCAGTCAAGAACCATGTGCTCTGTGTTGCTTCTCATTTTCTGTTTTAACTTCTGGCCTTTTTTCTCTTGTCCTCCCTTTGTTTTTCTTCCCCCTCTCTCCCAGCTCTCCGTTCTTCTTGCTCTCTTATCCTTCTGCTTCTGTTAGAGTGGGGGATGTCTGTTTTCTAACACCTCTCAGCCTGATTATCCACTAGGTCTGTATTGCTGTGGATTGGTATTTCCATCCCCATTTGTTATTGTGCCGTCAACCCCCTTGATATCATGCCACCATCATTTATGGATATCAGGGTGTGTGTGACAGCGATACGCACTGTGGCTCACAACTGTTATCTAGAAAAATCACGATTATTTATGATAGACAGTGAATGTGCGTAATACTTAACCCTGGTTTCCGTATGGCTGGTCTGTGGGAAGCTTGCATGTGTTAGATTTGTGCCTGCACCAGTGCTTGTGTGTTAGAATGCATTATGGGTCTGTGCATGACTATATCCAATGACAGTGCCATTCCTCCATGCTGGCTGCTATTGTTCATTTGTAGAGGTGAGATCATTCCTTTCCACCTTTTGGATTCCAGAAACGTGAGTGTGTACTGTTATGTTTCATTCCCTTTGTTGTACTTGGAATCAGTGGATCATGTTTCCATTTTGCTGCACTGATGTTCCAGCAAACACTGTATTTCATTGTATCCATGGTGCCAGGATTGTTTTAATTACAATAAAGGCTCAAAGACCTGAAAGCAAAAAAGATAATTGGCATTCAGCAGAGAATCCTCTCTGCTCAATATCTTTGCTAAGCTGGGCTTGGAGATTCCGAGACTTCTCCATGCAGTCACCCTTTGTGGGGAGAATTTGAGCAGCTTGTACAGTCAAACCTGAACAGATTTGACTGTAACAGATGGACTTTCTGTATACTACTTCTCCAGTCATCTAGTAACTATCCCAATCGTTATATTTTGATCTGTTGTGTTGTCTTTTTTTTATGATGGTTATGTGTGCTGTATGGCAAATCCTCAGTTTCCCATATTGGCCAATAAATGAGTCTTGTCTTTGACTTTGACTTTGAACTTGAGGCATGCATCAGTGTGTCGATGCCACTCACCCGGCCTGCTGGCTCAGGGTGCCATTAATGACCTGGTGCCCCCTCCTCCCCCTTCTCTTCCCTCCCTTCCCATCTTGGAAGATCTGTACAACTGCAACCAACATTGGACATGGAGGACTACGATGTTCGCTCGGCCGCCAGCATCCTGGCCTCAGTGAAGGAACAGGAGGCGCGTTTTGAGCAGCTGACCCGAGCCCTTGAAGAGGAGCGTCGCAACGTCACCCTGCAGTTAGAGCGCGCCAACCTGCCTCCCAACCCCCCTACCAGCCAACCACTAGCATGGCAGCAGGTGGTGATGCAGGTAAATGATGCCAGCATGCTGGCAAACCCATCCCCAGCCATTTTCAACCACCAACTTGCAAAGCCATGTATCTGCCCCCTGCCTGCCTCTCTAAAGAGACCTTCTCCTGCTCCCTCCTTCCATCTGAGCAAGCTCATTCCACCGTCATGCTTGCTCACGGTCATTGCTTCTCATCATTGGTGAGACTCAATAATCTCTCTGTTCAATTTCTCTGTGATTTGGGACACTTGCTCACTTTGTCTGTGCCTACTGTCCTGACTGTTGTGCAATAATCTACCCTGTGGTGACTCATCTTTAAAAGCAAGCTGATGAGATTCAACCTCTCATTCTGTCTTCCCTCGTCTCCTCCTTCTACGCGACTGCTTGCCATCCAATCCCATCTCCTTTCGCCCACTGGTCTTTGATATTGTCTGGTGGTGCTGCTGATTGGATGTGGCCTTTCGCCCAGCTCTGCCCAGCGTCTTGGGGATATTAGAGTCCTGGCCAAGGTTCCTGTCAATGCTGGCCGACTCTGCAGGAGCAGGAAACGTAAGATGTACAAATGAGACAGCTGTAATCTCCTAAAAATGTCAGCAGTCACAACAACTCATTGATGTACACACTTCAAACTGTTAGCTGCCACACTGACTGGAAAATGTTTAAGTTAGAGTCAACACTTTCTCTGTTAATAACTACATAACAAAATATCATATAATATATGGATATTCTCAGACCTTTCTCCTGTTTTTACTCTTAGGTTTGATCACTTCTGACTGACTGTACACAGACTGTTCACATGTTTCATTAATGAGAATGTGAAATCACAATTTGGCAATGCAGCACCTGTAGCACTTAGATACATCACCTTTAATCACTGTAAGGGAGGCAGTCTCATGTATTATTGATAGAGTAAGGCTTGTTGAGATGAACTGATTTGCCTACATATACCTGTAGTCGTATTTGCCTGCAGTCACATTTTGTTAAAAGTCGGAGTCAGTGTTCATTTCCAGAGGGATTGCTGCCAATTTGGCCTCATAAGGGGATAATGAGGAAGATACAGGAAAAGTATAGAAAGGTGACGCAAACTCGTCATCCCCTCATCCACCAGTAGGGTAATCTACTGCTTGTGTGTGTGTGTGTGTGTGTGTGTGTGTGTGTGTGTGTGTGTGTGTGTGAGAGACTGTGATACCCTCCTCATAAACTGGTCCATGATTTGATGGACAGCGCTTAACATGACAGGCAGTGAATTAACCTGCTTTCTCATGCTATCACTCACAGGTAACACTCACAGGCTGCCCCACACCCGGGCTGTTTGCACATTACGGAGCCAATTGGGCATGACAGGGTACCGCTCACATAAAAACCCTGCCCCGTTTTACATCCAGTGTCACTCGATCACCAAGCAGTGGACTGTTCGCTTCATCCAAAACACCTATTCATGCCAAAGCAAATTGAATGCAGAGGTAGGAGGGGGTTGATCAGTGTCTGCTCTGGGGCAAACGGCACCTGAACGCTTGGCAGCACATGTGCTCGGCCTTGAGCCAGAAGGTGCTATGTCTTGTGTCAGTGTGTGTGTGTGTGTGTGTGTGTGTGTGCTGCATCTGGAGACTCACTCCTTCACATAATGAGGAGGTATGAGCGATGAGAAAAGCATCAGGTTGTTCTCTTTCTATCTCTCTCCTTCTTGCTTCCCCCCCACACACTCACACTCGGTCCCCAGGCTGCATGATGGATTAAAATGGAGCATGGATCAGTAACTCAAGGTTTGGATTCTCAACCTCGGGGCCAGACTCAGCGGGGCCTACCATTATTTAAAGTTAGGGTCAGAAAAGGAAAAGTGGACTGAGTGTGATTAATGAAATCAGATGCAAATAGATGCCTAATGAGAGTGATAAGCCACTGATGCAGATAGTGCTCCGCTTCACAGCCCTCACCTCAGAACAGATTGGGTCCAAACACCAGCAGGAAGCAAACACTTTCATCTGCCTTCGTCATTTGGATCAGTATTGTCAGCATTTTAACACGGCACAGAGAGAGCACGCCCAGTGGGTAGCAAATAAACATGAAAATTATCTTCAGTTCCAAGAGATTGATGCAGATTACTTTACAGCACAGCACTGTATGATTGGTCACTTCAAACACAGCTGTCAAATGCTCAACAATACTTGTTTTTTCATCAATCTACAGCCCTCAGTTTGCTGTGGTTTAACATAGCAGGCTCTTCTATCCAGTGCAGCGTAGATGTTGAGTGAGGCATGGCCCTGGATGGCAGCCAAATGACTCAAATAAGTCATACAGTGATGGTTTGACAGTGTTAAGCAGAAATATAGCAGTCCTTTCCCCCTTTACATTTAAAGTCAAAGAGATTTGTAGCCTTCCTAGGTGCTGAATTTGGTGGCAAATCCTTTGGCTGATGTTCATGTTAAAGGTCCCATATTATGAAAAACACGTTTTCTCCGGTCTCTATATATATAAGCTGGTTCTCCCTGAGCCTGTCAACTCCCAGAATGTGGAAAGCAAACAATTCCTGCACGGTCTCTGCAGCATACCCACTGGTATACCCACACACCGCTTCGGTCCGTTGTGCAATGGCATTTGAAGCGAGTTTAATGTTAAATATTACAATGGAGCTTGGTTGTCACAGTAAAAAGTCTGGAAACATGTGCAGACTGGAGACAGAGATGATGCGAACAGTGTCCAAGAGTTTGGAGACTGTGTTGGAGACAAACACAGCTTTCGCTAGCTGTTAGCCATTAGCTACATGGTAGTAACATACAAACAAACTAACATTATTCAGACACACTAACCATTCTGAAACGTCCTGCTGCAGCCACAGAGTCTGTACTTCTTCAGGAGCCTCTCCTGCTGGGTCCGATTCTGGGTCACATTGGTGTGGTTGAATGAAGAAATCTCTGCGAGCCATAGCGATACATCCACCGTAAAACATTAGCGCATGCTACCGCTAGTGCAAGCGACATTCTGTCCATGAGAGGGGCGTGTAGCAGGCAAAGCAGGCGTTGACAGACGGAGCTCATTAGCATTTAAAGGTGCAGTCACAGAAACAGCCTGCTCTCAGTAGAGCTCACTTGAGCGACTTAGACAGCTGAAATTCAGGCCCATGGATGGGTTTGGGGCAATGCATTTCAAATACAGTGTTGTTGGACCTCTGACAGCTGTGTGAAATTGGTGAAAAACAGCATAATATGGGACCTTTAACATAAGCATTTTGCACAACAGGGGAGTCATGGCCCTAGGGATGGTAATGTAAATAATGAAAAATAATTAAGTCTCAGTGTCTGTTGGATGGATTGCCATGAGTTTGGTGATCCCCAAAATTTTCATGTGGCACCACCATAAGGGGAGCATTTTTGTTTATTTATTTAAATACCTCAACAACTGTTATTGGATGGTTTGCCATGAATGCCATTTGTTTAGACATTCATGGTGCCCAGAGAATGAATCCTAATAATTTTGGTGATTCTCTGACCTGTCATCCAGCTATCCAAGCCGGTCAAATGTTTCACTAATTCAGGGAAATATATCAATATTTACTTGATGAATTTTCAGAATGTTTTTGTCAGATGTTCATGGTTTACTGACTATGAATGTTCATTATTTTTCATTTAGTGCGATTATCTGCTCAAAATTTTAATTCATCCAATACTTGGTTGATGACTAAATACCTGCCAATTATTACTTTACCATCAGCTTCAGATATACATAGTGTTTAGTGATATTTAGCAAATTTTAGAATGCTAGGTGGTAAACATTGTCTGCTAAAATATCTGCATGATAGCATTGTAATTGTAAGCATTTTAGCATGCTGAATTTAGAATTTAGCTCAAGAAACCACAGCCACCAACCCTCTGCCTTGATGAACGATAAAGAAAATGTTATACTAGAATTGAAACTTTTTTCAGCGATTCCATGTTATTGTCTATGCTTATGATGGATGCTGGATACGACTCACTGTTTTTTAGGATTTACATTTGTGGAGTTAAAATGATCCCAAATAAGAAAAACTTGCCATTAGTCACCAAGTGACCAAGTCCAAGTCAAAGCTCTCAGCATGGAGTGAATACAACTAGATAGGAATGAATATTGTTGTTATTATGTTATATCTTGGCATGTTAACATGGAATATAATCGTTTATTTTATATTGTACTGGAACAATGAATGTTGGAGAGGTTCTTGTAAACAGAACTGCCCTATTTTCCAAGGTCCTTAATTGAATTCTGACCGTCATTCACTTCAATATAACACTTTACGCCAAAGAAGAGAACTAGAGTGTTTACACTGCGCTGTCCTGTGAGAAACATCAGAACAATGCTGTCAGGCACTCCATTAGCTTTCCTGATGTAATTATCCGTAGAGATTCAGTGACACGGACCGGGGCATCTTTGAATCTGCATCCATTCACAGCCACAACATATGACCACTCCCATATTACTATCCTTTCTTCATTTGATGCCCTGTGGTAATTGATTTTTGCCTGAAGGAGTGTTATCACCAAGGCTCTGAAAGGTCAAGTGGTGCATGGTGACAGTTCTATGTGTGGGGAAAGGCAGACAGCACTCAGACATCCACGTCTGTTTGGAGCTGAGGGAGAAGGTGACCTCATTTCATATACACCAGACTCCTAATCTATCTACCCATGGCCGCTGCCCATCGGCACATGCACAGATCCCATCTCGCGAGCGCATACAATCGGCTGGCTTCATTGAAAAGGAAACTCGGCATAATTTCTCACACTGTGGATATCATTAAATGTTGGTGTTTGGTATTCAGATGCTATATTCAGTGGGCTGCTAGCATTGCAGAGGCATATCATCCCCTTGTGCAAATGTTGTGGGAAGTTTTCAAAGGGTTGTGAGCTTTAGAGAGGGGGAACAGTGCAGCCTTTGATCTGTGCTGCTGTCTGTGGTGAAGATGTACAGGGCCTGCGATGGCACTACAGCACTCAACCAACAATCGCTCCAGCCGCCCTCCACCCACTTTCATCCCCATAGCCCCCACAAGCCTGTCTAGGAACAATGAACACAAAGGGTGAGGGTGCTATAGCGACAGAAGATCTATCCCTCCACTGGCAGGGCCCGGGAGCCCCTGTACCCTCGTAAATCACCTGCCTAACAATGAGCCTTAGTTTACCCCCTCCCCTCTTCTACTTTCCCTTGTCTTCTTCTCTAACTGTGCCATCAGGAACCTTCTCTCCTCCCATAAACATCCTAATTACCTCGGTGTGAAAGTGCCTTCTTTGTTTATTTTTTGTATACCGCACTGTTCCCGTACCCCCTGACGCCACTTTCTCTTATATTATAGTTTCATGGTGCAGTCTGCAGAAAATGGCACCGCACCACTTCTTCTCACAGTCATAACAAGTCAGTACAATCTAAAATCAAACACATAATACACATTACACGTTACAATCAGCAGAACTTACTCTTTAAGAGCGAGTAGGATGTTCAGTGTCCACTGAGGATAAACTTAGAGGAAAACTTTGGATCTCGGTTCATAATAATGTTCCAACTTTCACAACTTTCACAAGAAATATTGAAGCCTGACACATTTTTTGGCTTTGCAGAAGACTGTATGCTGTCAAATAAAGAGATACAGATACAGATAGTAGCTTTGAGCTTCGTATTTCTGTTCACATTTTTGCATGAGTGAATTTCAAAAGAAATGTCTCCTTGTTACCTCTTGTCACCGGCTGAACATCTATAATTTTTGAGTGGTTCAGTCAAATACCATTTTTTCCTTCTCTGATTGTTTCATCTGAATAATTATCAGTAGGTTGTTAAGGTAGAATTGTGTTATTATTTCATGAGAAACACTAGTCATAAGCTGGTTGGAGATAAGATAAACAGTATTCTTTTTCTAACCATCTCTCACCCTTTTGAAGTGGCAGGTGTAAATGAGACACACATTGCTGGAGTTCAGGCAGAAGACTGGATTGTTCAGTAATCTTGGGCATGTCAAGGCCCAAAGGGCTAAAAAGGCAATGTACTCCATTCACAAATAGAATAAATATATCAAACATTTATGTTTAAAAAGCCACTTGCTTCTTCCCACTACATTGCTTAAACCAAAGCCAAAACGTGCAGAGTGTGCCATCAGTGTTCTAGGTTATCTTTTATTCACCCCACTTCAACAATAGGAGTCAAGTTTGAGGCAATGGCCCATGAGTCACACTGCTAACTGCTCAAGGTAGGGGGTAAGTCCTCTCTGCGTCTTAGCTCGGTACAGAGGCTGACATGGAAGGACAGGAATTTTTACTCAAGGCTGGGGTTGTGCATATTCTTCTGGTTCAGACGAACAGGGAAAAAGAGGTTTGAAGGGGAGGCAGCAGTGAAGCCTTTTGTACCCTGAGCTATTTATATTCCTCTGGGGCGGCTCAAACCTTCATCCTTCAAACCAGCCTCAGTGCTGGTGGACTTTAATGCCTGTCCTGGTGCACCTCCCTGTCATTTGATCACAATCCATTAAACCATTATGCACACTAAAAGCACTAACAGGGGTATCTGAAAACTGCTTCCATTTCCTTTAGCAGACATCCTCTCTGTGTTCTTGCATAGGTGACCAAACAGGCTAAATATTTCTGAAGGGCACTGCCTCTGCCTGGACTGCATGGAAGAAAATAACTGGTCGTCTAAACAGACTGTTGGGCTTGGCCGTTACATTCAGAGACTAAATTGTATCCCATGTGTTAAAAATAAAGCCCCTCTCCTTCACAGGACCCCAGTTCCACCTGAGGAATGTGACCTCACCCTTCCCAGTGTCCAGCAGGATAACCAAACATGGCTGACCCCTTTCACCTGTAAAACATTTAATTGAAAACAGTTTTGGAACTTTGTGTTCTTCAAAGCCTTGCTTTAATTATCCTCAAGAGTTTAACAGACTGGTGTGACATTTTTACTACATGACTTACAAGCACGTAAACGGCGATCAAATGAGGAACAGAAGCAGCACAGCAGACTCTTGTTTTGATAAGTTTGCAGGAGTACATTTGCACCTTATTGGACTTCCTTCAGACTACAAATGCCTTAATGGCAAAAGGGACTTTCACTTTCTCCCCACTGTGTTTTTTTAATAAAGGCAACAATGTTTCCAAGTAAAGATAATCAGAGTTTCAGCTCAGCTCTTCACAGTATAACTGCCAAACTTTGTCTGTCACATTATTGTTGCTCCGCAAATAGATGCAAACTGGTCCAGGGATCTAATGTTAATTAAAAAGATACAAATGGACATTTGTAAAGAGGTGTCTGGATGCCAGAGCTGCATCCTGGCAAAGCTTGCATTCTCTCCGTTTAAAAACACAGTTGTAGCAGGAAAATCAACTAAGCGGTTCGTAAAGAATACCCTCAAGATAAACTAAATAGTCGATGAATCAACTCAAAAGGGGTATCTTTAACTCTCAGCTGGGTACTTTACCTGAAATTAGTCTAAAATCTCTCTTCTGTTTAATGCTGGCAGAAGCAAACCTCTTGGTATTTGCTAGTTCCAGTAAATACTCACTCTTCCTCCTGTGTGCATTGGAGGGTAAATGTAAATTCTGAGTGTGTGCAGCAGCAGCAGCAGCAGTCTACCGGTGTCACACCATCCTATTATAGGAATTGAGTCAGAACCGCACATTCATCTACTGGCTTTGCACTCGAGCTAACTGAATATGAGTTCTGACTTCGCCTCAGGCTGAGGCCCACTACACTGCTGGGCAGACTATAAAAAGACTGAACATCACAGTCTGGAATTTGCAAACCTTTGCTGTTTTGTGGCACTGAGTTGCATACCCACTTTGTTTAAAAATCATGTAATTTGTCTCAAGATGAAGCCAGTAAAGACTAAGGGGCCCTCATTACACGTTGGCACATTTGAAAAGGGTGAAGTGGAATGGAAAAAGGTCTTGGTATGTGAACTGTCTCTCACGGAGTGTCTGAGAGTGATTCTTGTTTTGTTGAGGGTGATGGTAATAGCACAGGAATGTGTGAAAAGACGGGCACTAATCTTGACAGTCTTTCTCCAAGTGTCTCATTCAAGATCATTGGGTGCTGAATAAGGGCACACTAAACACACATTTTTTTTTTATGTAGCATTTATGGAAAAAGAATTGCACCTGAGCTTGAACTTTAGATGAGCCACAGATACAAATGCAGCTGAAACAGAGACTGAAATAAAAGATACACTGTTACATTGTTAGTGGCTTCACTGTCACTACACAAGCCTCGTCAGCTGCCTGATCGGTACCGTGCATGTTCAGCGCTCAACAGAGATGAAAAAGAAGCGAGATATCTCACTCATCAGCTATTTCCATCATCAACTCCAGAAAAAAAAAATCTAATTCAGAACGTTATTGATTAAAACCTTAAAATTTGACTGTCAGATGTAATGGCTGGATTACCTGCCAAGAAACTGTGGATCATAAGCCAAGGTTTAACCATACTCTGAGGCATTTGAAAAATGGAATTATACCTCTTAAGACAGGTGATATTTTAGTTAGTCAGGCCATCTGTCAACAATCTCAGAAAAGACAAGGAGAAGTTCTAATGAAATTCGCTGGAAACATCAGCATTAGGCCATGGAACAAATGATTAAACATGATCATTTATAGATATACCCTCGAATAACCAATAGCAACACTCCAGTCCAATTCCTGAGGGTATGTTTAACTAAAATTATGAAAGTTTATGACTAGCAGCATGTCAGCCTCACACTGATTCAGATGCTGTTGTTTGTGCCTCATTCAGTATCCCAATTATGCATGACAAGATAAAAAAAAAGTAGGAGAAGCCTAATCCAGTTATAGTTGTAGAACAAATATTGCTCTGCAATTACAGTATTGTCACATAAAAACAGAAAATGGAACCTTTTGATCTGAAGTGATGTAATTTAAACAGAGCTTTATTTCCCTAAATGAAGGGAAAATTGCCTTTTCGCAAGACAAAAGCCCCCAACAGATTGGACTGTAATCCTGTGCATCGCTGAGTAGGCATTTTTCAAGGGGAAAATAAAACATGATGGTAAGAGTCATTAGATAAGGGCTTTTTTTTATTTCTGAGCTATGCCATTGTTAGAATAAACAACAGTCAGCCTGTGGTGGAGCAGATCATGCCCTGCAGACTGTACATTATGTTTTTGTCAGCGCCTTTACACTGTGCAGCCATTGTCCTTAAGGATTTAGGGGCAGGAAAGTCACTATTATTTTTAAAAGCACTTTTTATGCAATTTTTGGCCGACCTGCTTTGTGTATAGTGCATATTTAGTTGAACTTACTTATTAAAGTTTGCAGGTGGAAAAGTGTTTCCCAAGAAATGTATTCTCGGCAGAGTGGAAAACGCTTTTGAAGTGCTGTTTATTATTAGATGTCATTAAAGCCTCCTTTGAAACTGAAGATTATAAAAACATTATTTTTTGTAATGAAACGCCATATATATTTTTAAACCGCTTGTCATACCTCCCTTCTGTCTACTTTTGGTTTGTGCTTTTGCTCCTCTCTCCTTCTCTGTTTCTCCCTGCATCTGGCATCTCGAATGGAAGCGAAAAACACGATTTTAACAGATGCAGCTTCATCGGAGGTGTCTGGCTGTCAAAGCATGCCTTGTTGCTGAACATTAACCTTTCTACCATCTGTTTCACACCGTACATTCTGACAGAGTAAAGCTGACTTCAGGAGCTTTGATTACACCTCTTGGATTATTCATGCACCTTGTACATTTATTTTACAAGGCCCAGGCGTAGGATGGCTAGACTTGAGAGAGTATAGCTTTTGTCAGACAGTAGCAGGTATTCCTGGAAACAGTATACAGTATATCATCACTATCTATTATATGAATGTGAGGTTGAACACAATCCAGTTGGAACCATTTGGACATTTCCTACATTTTCCAGAACAGCATTCTTATTAATGATCCAAATGATCAGTGGGTTCTACGTGTCTGTATATGCAACATGGTTCTGGGGTCCATTTGTCAATGGGCTTGGTCCAAACTGAGATATCTCAACCATAGATGACAGAGTCGGACTGCCCTGACATTTTGTACAGACATTTGTGATCCCCATGAAACCCAATGACTTTGGTGATCCCTCAACTTTCTATCAACTACTATCATCTCCGGGTGAAAATTTGGATTTGTAGCCAGTCAATGACTTTCAAGTCAGCCTCAGCAGCACTTCCTGTTATGTGGTAATTTGCAAATGTTAATACATGAAGACAGTGCATGCTGGCATTAGCATTTAGCATCATACAGCCTCAAAGAGCCACTAATGTGGCTGTAGTCTAGGACATTCTGGACTCAATTATTTGATTGTTGAGTCTCATGGTACATGGCAGGGCCGTTTTTTGGATGCGATGGCACGTGCCGCTTCCCAGCTTTGCATTCTTGACCAGCGTACCCTCTGACAACCACCCAAAGACATACTGACTGCATACTGGATGAGCACCACTCAAGTGCCGACTGCTCTGGGATTCCAAACTGGACCAGCGTGGTGGCTCGTTTGGAAACTTTCTCTTATATGATGAAAGCAGTTCACTGAAATGAACTGGCAAGAAATAAGCCACACAGTTGTTGAATCTGTCTTCATTTAATCTCAACAGTGTTTCGCTTTTTACAGTTTTTCAGGAGTTTCCAGAGGCAACAAGACCTGATTTGCATATGTTAGCGTAGACCTCAACTTTATGCAAATGATGGGAGTGGGATGTGGGAAGAGCGCTCTCGAAACGTGACGCTACACTACCAGAATGTATTACACGACTGCTTACACAGACATTGAATGAGAAGGATAGAAATGAAAGATGTGAACTGAAATCTTATAACCAGTTGTTCAAATGTTGATACTTTGGTTTAGCAGTCACTATTTGACGTAACCCACTTTTAAAATAGACAGTATATAAACTGGCGAAAATAATCGTTAAAACAATAATCACAACTTTAAATTCTAAAATGGACACAGGCAAAACACACATGTGCAGATTTAGGAAGAAAATAAAGAGCAATGCTTCTTCTCTAATCCGCTCCCGTGAGTATTCCAAAGCACTTCATGGATTTTTAAACAGGGTTATGAAACTCACTCAGCGCTTAAATGGCTTAAATGGCTTAAATGGAATGTAATATTGCAAATCACATAAGAGAAAGAAATGCACCCCAATTGAAGTTACATGAATATTTTTTTTTTTTGGTAGGCAACGTTGGTTGACTGAATTTGTAATGGTATTGTTGAAAGTAAATAGATCTAAACGTAATGGTGCATGGTTGGCCAGGTCTTTCATTTAGAGCAAATGGGGCAGTAACATTCGGGGAGATGAAATACCAGGCTTGTGGAATGCAAAACCTCAGCCATTTCCCCTCCGTTTGGGATTTCTCCTTTCTCTCCCCCCTCTCTCTCTCTTTTTAGTCCAGTCATTCTTTTTCTCTCCTCTGTAAGTCCAGACGTCTCTCAAAGTTGTCCTTCTTAGTTAAGCTTCCATCGGCGTTATTAGATTAACATTCCTTCTCGGCCTTGGTCACAGTCATAGATATTTGAATGTGAATTCTTTCACGTACGTCCCACCCCTCCCTTATATCAAGTGCAGCGAGAGGAATGGGACAAAGAGGCAGAGAAAAAGGAGCTGTGTGTGCATGTGGGTGTGCAGGGTGTAAAAATTTGCAGAGTACCGGGTGCCTTAGCCTCAAAAGGGGCAACTTTTGTTTTGTGTGTGAGCCCCTGTCCCCCCCCCCACCTCCATCTTCTCTTTTTCCTCGTCTAGGCCAACAAGGGGGAGGGGTTGATGGGTTGACGGACAGACGCAGCTTGAGTGTATAGAGGGAGCTGGTCCCACCCCAGTTAGATGCCAGACATAGACCCAATGAGAGAGAGAGAGAGAGAGAGGGAGAGGGAGAGAAGGGGAGCTGCTACTCTTCCAGCTCCTGCTGCCTGTCTGGGAACCCTCCTTTCTATTAACACACCTCCTCTTTCCCCCTTTTCTCTCAGCCCTGGAGGTTTTTGTTCCCTCTATGACTAACTTTTTTTTGTTGACTGAGTGTGTGCGCGCACGAATGCACACAGTTCAGTTCAGCTCCATTCCTTTTTCTTGCATTCCTGTTTGCGTCAGAGAGGGGGGGAATTCTGCTTGAGCAACGGCTCCCTGTGCCCTTCATCTCTCTCCAGTCCCTACATACATAAAGCATCCTGGCAAAGGAGAAATCCCTTTTTTTCAGCTGTGTCAAACCAGCCTGGGCTAGCCACAATCACACTGGATGTATGGTTATTGTACTTCCAAAATAAAAGCGTAACAGCTCCCACAAAAAGCGGCACCGCTCATCATTGTAGATTATTCTGATTTAATGTCCAATGAAAGAAATACAAGTTTTCTGCTGAAAATGATGAGATAGGTCGTGAATCCAAGGAATAAGATCTCTTATCCAGGGGGGCCCAAACTTTTTCCCTCGGAGTGCCAAAACTGAAATGTAATGTTAGGCCACGGGCCAAAAGCAAACACCGATGGTAATGTATTGTCAAGAGACAAAATAATATCAGACTGACTTCAAAGTGTCACTGTGCCCACTGCTCTCATATAATAACATTAAATTGATAATTTAGGGGCCTACGTGTTTACAATTCAAGAATAAAACAGCACACAAATATTATATCCTCATATTACCTTTATTTATACATTAATTAAAAAAAAGAAATTTCCCTCTAGAATCATCCAGCTGGCCAAACTGAACCTTAGGCCGGTCCCCACTTCGGACAGCTCTGCTCTAAACCTAGCCTGCGACCATGACATTAACCTAAAAGAGACCCTTTAATTACAGCTGAGTGTATGTGTGGTTACACAAAATGCTCTATTAAGTAAGGGACAATGCCCGACGAGGTGTCCATAATCATGAGTTAATGGACGACGCGGAGGCCTAAGAACCATCCAATGCGCAGCGGAGGGCGGTTACCTCCGCGAAGTCCATTAACTCCTGATTATGGACACCTCGAAGGGCATTATCCCGCTTATACCATGGTCACTTGCCAAAGAAAAGAAATTCAGACCATTCATTTATATTTTCATGCATCTTACAATCAAAATATAAAGTTTTTCACAAGCCCTAACTTAGTTTCCCTGGTAACGCCTGAGGGTTTGACTAATACCTGGAACAATCATTACCCTCCCGTAAGGTTCTTATGCAACGGAGACGTTGTTAACTCCTCCAGTAAATAGGACAGACCATAGATACGACTTGGCAACTGGAGATATTCTAGTCCGCTCGGGGATGAGCCAGACAGCTAACGCTATGCTAGCAAGATTCAAAGTCAATAACATTGCGTACGGTTGACAAACAGTAAATATTATTTGACAGTATGCTAGCTAACAAGATTAGCTACCTAACCATTCATGTCATTGTCCCCGAATCAATATCAAAATTTTACGAACAAATGACAAATGGCCGTGTGTAACGTTACTGTGGCCGCAGCCTGAAGTAGGGAGTTGAACAGCGAACGGGATGTGAGATTATTCGCGTATCAGTAAGTTTAGAGGACACGGACTGACAGACTGCACTCAGTTTTGGAAATAACATATTCAGATTTGATACGCCAGATAGCGCATTGATTTAGAACGGTGAACAGACAATTTGACTGGAACTACTTAGTAGGTGTCCATATATCAGGGGTTAATGGACACCCTGCAGCCAATCAGAATCGAGTATTCCCCCAGACCATGGTATAACATCTGTTGATAGGTAGATGTTCCTTTAATTTGCTCAGTCAGCCTGTAGAACACGTGTTTTAGATTTGAGACCAGTTCTAAAGACACTGAAATTAATAGTAACCATAATACCTTAATGAACCATTTTCTCTTGTAACAAACAAGATACTGTATATCTAATCTAATCTTTACCTAATCTTTATTTTTTTTGACCATACTCCTTGATTGACTGATCATGACTGATTGATATATGAACAACATACTTATAAGTTTTTCTTCTTTAGCGTTTTGTAGTTGCCAGCACATGTGCAATCCCAATAGCTGTCTTTCTGCGACCGTGCGCAAACACTCGCGCTATTATTTTGAAAGGCTCACCCTCGCGCTTCCTGTGCGTCCCCATCTAACTGTGTGCGGCTGCACTCAGCTGAGTAGAGGATGGCTGCCTGCGTCTGAGCTGCTGCCTCTGCGCTCACAGAGGGGAAACTCAACGTAAATAGACCAGGGAAACGTGAGGAGACGAGAGGAGGAGAGGAGGGAAAGGAGAACTTTCCCGACAGGAGGAAATAGTTGTCACACGTTTCACCGGATCGACAGGGGGGGATTTTTTTGAACCATGCCTGCTGAAGTGAAACAGGTTAGTGTTGCTGTGTCTGCCGGTCTCCTCTCTCTCCTCTCATCGTGTCTTCAGCCTCTCTGACTCTTCTTGTCTTTCTCCTCTTCATAATTGATCTCTCATTGTTTGCGTTTTGTTGCATGCCTGTCATTTTTACCCAGGAGCATCGCTCTTCATGTCTTTTATGTGGCTATTTCAACCAGTTTTATTACATGAGAGCAGAGATTCTCAGATTTATCGATGTCCTTCAGGAGGATACGTGTGTGAGTGTGTTTCTTTGAATGTGTAATCTGTGTGCACGTGTGTATGTGGTATGCATGCATGTGCACAGATTACTGCATTACATCAGTCCCAGTAAGTAAAGACTATGTCCTTACACTACTTAGGGACATTTCAAGTTGTAAATACTCTTGACCATGGTGTGTTGGTCCTGTGTGTGTGTGTGTGTGTGTGTGTGTGTGTGTGTGTGTGTGTGTGTGTCATGCTTTGCAGTAAAGCAGTGCTGTGACTTATGAGTTCCCTGACACATTCATGGGCTCAGCCATGTCAGTACCACCTTTGGAATGACTGCTGTGATCATGGGACAAGCAGTGAAGTATTGAAAGTTTGTCCCTGATCATCGCCTGCGAGGCTCTGAATGAGCCCGGGCCAGGATTTATAGCCTACGGGCTGTAGTGCCAATTGTGTGAGAGACATGGCATTAAAGCCTTTTGTCTTTTCACTTGCACAGATACCGTAGGAATGTGCTTTTGTTAGCTCGCATGCGAGTGTGTTGCTGTGTCTGTGTGTGTGTGTGTGTACCAGGGCATGATGTGCATACATTATTGGAAGTGTTCCCTGCGTTTGAAGCGCATCCACAGGCAGCCTACGCCATCACAAAACTCTTTTCCCCACTGAGCTTGGCAGCGCTCAGATGCCTAAAAAAAAAGAAGGAAGACAGACATCCAAAAAGAGCGAAAGCTGAGGAAAAAATTCTGATTGAATAAGGTCAACTTCTCATCAGCGCTGCTCTCCTCCGCTGGGCTGAGAGGGGTGGAGTTACCAAACCCCTGTCTGGCAGAGAAAAACATTCTGTCAGCTCTCCACGCCGCTCTGATAGTAATTCATTAACAGTTGCCCCCGTGGATGAGTGCCACGAGATAACTGGAGGAGCTGTTTTTCTCCCTCACACACTCTTTGTTCTTTCCGTGCTTTGTTTTTGATAAGTTTGAAGGCTGTACTCTGCGAGCCGGTGGATCAAAGGCAGGGCAAGAGGTGCCTGTTGGAATCCTAGCTTGGATTATGTGAATGGGTTGAAATGCATGTCAACAGCCTGAGAGTAGGTCCTCCCCAGATGCATCCCAAAATTGGTTGGAGAGGTGCAGAATATCTCCCATCGTCCGTGACCCCCGTAAGACTGAGATACTTGGCATACTTAAGTGTAGGCTGGCATCGTTGGGTGACCTTTTCAACTCATCTGGACATTCCTCAGCTTTGGAGCACCTGCTTGTGCGGTGCGGTCAGGAAAAGGGGCGTGAAGTGTGTCCAAGTCACACTTAAGCCATAAATGGATCCATTTCATTGTCCATGTTGTTGTTTTGGTTGTTCATTCATCTTGCTTTTACTCAGTTATTGCTGTCAAGCTGTTTGTAACAGGAGTTGAACCTCTTCGAACCTCTTCAAGCTGCCACTTTTAGCAATGACGTCCTGTGCTCTACTCTATATGTCCCTCACTGTGTCCAATAGTTTAAAATAAGTTTATACACTTTTGGTATTTAGATAGCCCGGGGAGATGAGAGAGATGCTGATCTGCCTTGACCTCATCTTAATGCTGCAGCAGAGCTTATAGTAAATGAGTTTTAGCCCACTGAAGATTACTGCATAGCCCTCAATTAGTGGGGGTGCCTGCACCAGACCATGTCTGAGTTAAATATAAACTGCCCTCTATTTTAGAACTTTACACCAGCAGGGTAGCGCCCAAATCCTCTGAATTTGGTTGCAGAGGTCGTAGTGTCTTCTACCTCATGAAAAATACAAGAACAGATTTGTCGTGAAGGAGAAAGGAAAACATCATGAATAATCCAATAGTCATCATCTTGCCAAGGTCTATCAAAAAAAAACTGACTTAACTTCTCTGCAAGCTTGAAGGACCTGTCTGAATAGCAAAATAATTCATCAGTGATTCAGCCAAAGACTAAAAGAGGGCTTGTCTTCAGACTGCAGGTTACTGCCAGATTCCTGACAGCTCACGGGGCTGCAGCTTCTGAGCAGTCCCATCTCTCTGATGCTGTTTGATTTCTCACCGAAATTAAAAATCCATCAAACTTCTCTCCATCTTTTATTCTTCGGGGATGTTTTTGTATGACGGCTCGACCATCCTTTTGCACATTCTCTTCCATTCCTTTCCTCAGGCTCCTGTTTTGTGACTGCAGAAGATGTCGTGCAGATCAATATTTGAAGACATGTGGAGCATGAGGAGTGGTATTGCTTGGAGAGCGGAGGTGATACAAGAATAATGGCAGTGACCGGAAACATATGAACAGTCAATAGCTGTGGAGAAAGCAATAATGCAAGGGGCAATTACCAGGGGGTTAGGTGCAGGATGGGGTGGGGGTTGGACTCAAGAGTGCCTGTTGTGTTTTGAAGGCGAGAGGGTATGATCATATGGTAGTAAGTGCCTGGTGACTGGTGATACCAGATGGCCTTCCCACCACACAGTCTGGCCATACTCCTCATGTTTCTCATACCTTTCACATGGCTGCTCTTATCACATGACCCGTGACACATCATAGTTTGACATGTTACAGTATAGTGCACCCCACCCACCATCCACCCAAGAGCCGCCCGCTTACCATCCTACCCACCTACGCCTGTTGTTTTTGAGTAACTTGAACTGAATTTACATGTGAACAGCTGAGGCCATATATGTTACTCCACATGGTAACTACCCCTCTGCCATGTATGGCACACCATACATGTATGTGCTCCTCAGTCCAGCAGTAAGAGCTCAGTATTATACATATGCCAAAAGTGCTGAACAAAAGATGTATTTTAGTGTTATTAGCTTTGGATCATAAATTGACGTCTATATATATATATATATATATATATATATATATATATATATATATATATATATATATATATATATATATATATATATCTATCTTTGATTTTCAGTTCTATGCTTATAAAAACTATACTACAATTACTATTATATTGTTATTGACAGTTTGGTTTGAAGTCTGTTGATGCAATAGTAAATGGTAAACAGACTTGCATTAATATAGTGCTTTTCTAGTTTATCACTCTCTCAACCAGTGATTGAACGGCCATTGTTAGCAGTTTGGGGTTCAGGATTTTGCTCAAGAACACTTTGACGTGCAGGTTGGCGTATCGAACCAGCATCGAACCAGTATTGAATCCTGAGCCACTGCTGCCCCACAACACAACACTATACCAGACATCCCATCCAATAAGTGGGTTATAACAAACACAAATACACACTGTCATACCTGACCCCAGCAACCAC
This sequence comes from Diplodus puntazzo, assembly GCA_963678695.2. Taxonomy (NCBI): domain Eukaryota; kingdom Metazoa; phylum Chordata; class Actinopteri; order Spariformes; family Sparidae; genus Diplodus; species Diplodus puntazzo. The sequence goes on along the minus strand of OZ023159.1, from coordinate 15,635,473 downwards.
TAGATTTTGCTATGTGTAGTTATATACATACATTTATGAAGCTACGTATGATAAACACACTCCTGTGTATTTTGCGTCTACTTTGTGGTTGTGTTCTCTGGAGCCTTCATGGTCTGTGCCATTCAACCCTTGGCACTGCAGATATCCCCTCTTCCCCCTGCCTTGGCTCCCCCTCTCTCTGTCCTAACCCATTTGGCTGGCTGACAGTGTGACCGATGCAGGCCTGCACTCGCTCACTCACTGTCTGACCACTGGCGAGGAGCGTAATGCTCTCTCAGCTTTCATCATCACGCTGATGAAATTAAAAAAAGTGGTGAGTGGCAGTAAATTGGAATGGTGGAGGAAGGGGAGGGCGAGAGATGCTCGAGATGGATGCTCTCATACTGCTATGTTTGGAAACGGCATTGGGGAGAAGAAGCATCGCATTAATGAGATGGCAGCTTATTATCTCGCTAGAGCTGCTGTTGGTTTTTTTTTGTTTTTTTTTACCTTTTCAGCTCTTCAGCATGCCTCTTATCAGAAATGTGTGCAGGGTGCATATAGGGAGAATCTTGTGTGCTCACATGTATTTAATGCACATCTTTGAAAACATTACATTGTGTGTTCCCCTGGTTTACATTTTGTTTAATGAACTCCCAATCACTTCCTAATGACTACTTGGCTGATTGAGAGTTTTTTGTGCTTTCCCTGCTGCCAAATACATTAAATCCTCCAGTGGGGAGGTGTAGACACCGTGTCAGCCCACTTTCTTCCGTTCACACACAAATACACACACACACACACACGCACACACAGACACACACACACCGGAGGCTACACAGGAACATCAATTGGATCCCTGGCTTATTTACTCAGTGTTTGTCTGCAGGCTACAGACAGGGTAGCCCTGTTTATAGGCGAGTGGGATTCATGGTTTCCCTGACTGTGTCCAATAAACACCTTTCTATCTGTGCTGCTGGAAGCCAGCAACAAGAGCCATGTTTTCGATCGGGTAGATAAGAAAGCCACTTGCCGCAGAGAAAGCAGAAGAGGCTCAGTCAGAGGGTGGAAGGGGCTGACCAGAAAGCAACAACTCATTACACGTAAAGTCATGCCTGTAGGCAAATTAGGGCCGTGTTTATTGTAGTGACAATATTTCCATGATAATCTCATATCCTAATGGTGGTGTGATTACATAATGGCAACAGTTTGGTTATTACACAACCTGATGCTCCAGTTTAAGAGATAAAAACACCACTCTGCCGTTAGGATGAAACCATGATCACTCAGGTCTGATATCAGTGATGCTGCCAATGTTCATAGTGATGATGGTGATGGTTAACATTGAGTTATTGAACAGATTAAAAGTAGTTTGGTAGCTTTGTGAAGAAAAATATTTTCCACTTGGTGTCCCAATGTGCTGTCAGAATGTCCAGTGTGCTTGTGCGCACATATGTATATGTGCAAATTTTCCAATGCATGCGCTTGTGTTTGTGTGTGCGTTTGCATGTGTCACCGCTGTAATTGGCTTTCCTGCAGTGACTGTGGTTAAAGTTGCAGATTTGACAGTTCTTTGGGCAGCACCTAGTGAGCTTTAGAGCCTGTGATTGATGACACCAAGGGCTGCAAATTCCCATTTTCCCAGCATCTGTATGATAGAAAAACAGCTCGCTATGTGAGTGTTGATGTCTAGAAGTCCTGTGGGTCATACTGATCCTAATTGACGACCAGACTGGTGCGTAAATGTCTCAGTATAATGTTGACAGTAAAGATTTAATTTCCGTTAGGTGAAGGAAACAATCGTTCAAGTGCATTAGATGGACTACAGGAACATAAACAGTACTAGAGATAGCCCGTAAGAGTAGTTGATTTATTGATATGATCCATGCTATTCCTCTCGACTGCAAGGTCCATGAAGACAATATAGGGAAAGTTTCTTCCTCTTCCTCTTCCTTCCTTCCTCTTCCCTCTCTTGCGCTCCATCTCTGCTGCCACGCTCCATGCTGGGAACACTGCTGCCACCAGACCTTCAATTGGAGAGGGGTCTGGCTCTGGGGCCTTTTCAAAAGAACTGGGGCTTCTTTGACAGATATGTATAGTTCATATAGGCTCCACCCCCACCATCCTGCAGCTGGGGACCTCTTAGAGGGGCCCTGAGGGGGAAGGTCAAAGTCCTCATAAAGCTTCCCTCAACCATAAACGCAGGAACAAACGCCTCCCTGCTTCTCCCTTTCTCTTTTTAACCCCTCCTGTACCTTCCATATTGTGCGAATCAGTACATGCAGTGCTGTTGTGGGGGCTGGGAGAGCAAGAGATGGCTCAGGCTCCTCTTGCATGTTTAGTCTGGAACTTTCTTTTGAGGGATTAGCCCACTTCCTGCCTCTGGGCCGGCTGCTGGAAGTAGTCGGGATACTGCGGAAAGCATCGATCCTCCATCATCGTACCATCTGTCTCATGCTGCTTTTTGGGATTAATCATTCCCTCTGACAGCTCTCTAGTAGGGCTCTATCAGTGCCGGCTGACCATTCAGATTACACTGACATGTGGTGGTGCGAGAAGCTTTTACAAGGTATCTTTCATTCATTTAGTTAAACTGCTGTAAGGAGTCATCACAGTTGTAGGGTTTTTGAAAATCAATTGAAGCCATAACACTTTTTTTTTCCAGCTATGTACAGTAAGATGGAAGAAAATTCATTCAGTAAATCCACATGTTTTATTGATTATCCTATGTCACACTTAGCTGTCTAAATGTTGCCAATTTTGTGCCTCTGAAGTAATGACTGGTCGGATGAGGCATACACCTGTGACCAGCTGTGCACGTCAATCTGTGCTCATATAATGTAATGTAACTGTAAAAAATAAATGTCAAACTGATCACATTAACTGACACTAATTCTGTCTCACATCTGAAGAGATATGCCTCTTTGGAGTAGATACATTTGAAGTCTCCGTAAAAGTCCTCACATTCAAAGGTTTGTTTATAGGTCAATATCAGCAATTGCATTCGAATAGGTAATAAAATCATGATTGCAAGTAGATGTTATATTGAATCTAAGGTGGCAAATTACAATTGGTTTCACTGTCAATGTATCCTGCCGATTCTCTCCTTGATTAATAGATAAGATTAGTTGTTGTAGTCTATAAAATGTCAAGCAGTGTTTCCTAAAGCAAAAGGTCAAGTCCTTAAATGTCTTGTTTTGTCTAAAAGATATTCAGATTGCTTTCATAGAGGAGAGCAGCAACTAGAAAATGTTCACATGTACGAAGCTGGAGTTTTTTTTATAAAAGCAAATATTTGAACAGATTCATTGATAATCAAAATAGTTGACATTAAATTTAATAGTTGAACACTAATTGATTTAAAGTTGCAGCTCTAATTGAATGGCTGTAGATAACCTTATTTGTTAAGAACAGTTCTTTTCATGTGAATTTTATTTCTGTTGCCTGGCATATCTGGGTTGACTGTTGTAGCAGAAGGCCCATCATGTCCCATTGTATCTGAAAAACCAGCATGTATCTAACCAGCACCATGTTTTGCTTACTGAGGACTCAGTCAAAAAGCCTGCAGGGAGTTTGAAGTGAGGGCCGTTACTGACCCACTAGCCGTTGAAGTGCACTGATAAGGTCCGGCACTTCATTAGAATGCTGCTCTGGACCTTACAAACACACAATAGTGGCCGTTACTGCTGATGGCTTGGATCCAGGGAGAAAAATAAAAGAGAATGATAGAGGAGAAAGGAGTGCGAGGGAAAGTCCAAACCACTGTAAGCTGACCGGCTTTGGGGCCTCAACGGCCCCCACGACATGCAGCCTCTGCTGCAGCAGCCACAGCTCTGGCCCCAACGGTGCCTGCACACAAACATTATGCTAACCAGTGGCAAGAGTTCAGCCAAACCAGGAACACAACCTCCCTAAAATGGGAAAGAAGAACGAGTTCCTGGCATTCCCGGCTCAGCGAATTCTCCACGCAGACTACGGTTTGTACACTTCAATAGTTTCTACAATAAAAGCATCGAGACACTGTGCTGGCTGTCATATGCCATTACATGTGATGGCACAGTATTGTTATCATGTTCTCTTGATATATGCTCAGCCCATTCCCAGAAGAGCCACTGGTGAACAATGGAGGGATGCGCCTCCTCGCACATTCCACAAGGCTCTATTGAGCTGTCTAATGAACCTCTACAGCATGCGTGGCCTGCACTGGCTGCTGGGGCTCCATGAAAATACCATCTCGCCCCATCACGCCCCCTCATATTTAATTTGTTTGGAATGTGTAATAGGCTGTGAAGTGGAGCGTGGTGCAGTGTTGATCTGTGCCAACCAGGTCTGCGGATATGGAGGGACAGGTGCCAGCCATCCATGGAAGGTGCTGTACTTAACACTCTGCGCTGGGTTGGAGAGTGTACAGTCCTGGCCCTGTGGTGTAGGCTGTTAGAGCTGCCAGTATCCTGCTGCTCCAGCCAAGCAAGCTTTTACTTTGGTAATAGGACATCGTGGCTGTGTGTTCTTTTTTCTGAGGAGGGGGGCAGCTGAAAGTTGGAGAGAAAAAGGTTGTGTCAGGATCAGTCACAGGCCAGTAGAGCCACAGTGGACATGAAACACAGCACTAGTTACGGTCTTTGTGCTATAACTCAATCCTGCGGGATAAGAGGCAAATCACACCTGGAAAGCCAAACAAAGTAAACCCATTTTTCAGTAGTGGTACCAATTTTCTTCAGGTTCAGCCATACACTATGCGATCAGAATGAATATATAATTCAAGTGATGGCACCGGCAGATTAGCTACTGAGCCATGGAAACACCTTGTTTCTCCTCATTATTGTGCTCAGAAAGGCAGACAGTGACATGAATAGCTACACTCTTTGTAAGACTGCCTAAGCTTACGGTCTTAACTGTGCGTGACACTTTGTAGAAGAAAAAAATCAACTCTGAAGATTGATAGTACAGGTACATTGCCTCTGAAACATACCCAGCACTGAAGAATCACAGCCTATGTTTTCCTAACTAGACCTTTGGCTGCCATCGCCATTAAGCTCACATTGGTATTTATTTCTCTATGGCTGTTCTACGTTGCTGTTGGTTACCAAGCTGCTTTCCTGGATCCTCAGAGATTCAAGGAGGGTCTCAATTTAATTCCCCGCTTGGTCAGCAGCTGTGCAAAGGCATGTTTTTTTCCTCTTTTTACCTCCACAGATTTAGGACGTGTGGAAAAGAGTGCACTAAACCCTGCAACGTTCTCAAAGTTAAGCAAACAAGGCCTGTTGACACAGACCTCCTTGAGTTCCCAAATTCTTTCCATCATATTCTAGAACAGTTAAGAGAGGCTTAATCCAATAAAACCCACTCTTCGGCTGTTTTGTGCACTGTCTGTCTTGAATCCGGCGTTGAGTGTGTGTGTGTGTGTGTGTTGGGGGGGGGGGGGGGGGGGGGGGGGGTTAGTAGGTTCCTGTGAAGGAGTGGCCAGCTGCAGCCTCTGTTGTTCAGGCCACAAGGGAACACAAGGAGTGTTTTTGGGGTCATGAAGCAGCTACATTCCAGACTCAAAAACCTCAGATGGGAGCACTCATTTCTCAGTCTATGCCATGCCATAATCCACTGTTTTCCCTGTGTCACTTATCTACAGTCCTCGAAGCATAATGTCCCCGAAACCCTGGAGCTAATTAAGGCTGCTGGTGTCTGTAACTGCCTGGCAGAACACATATCAATGCCCTCCTTGTGCAGTCTACAGGGTGTTACTTACCGGTGAGCCAGGAGTCACGGGAGACCAGACTAAGTGCACCCTTACCTTGATCCTTCATGTTCTCACGCCGCTCATTTTGTGACTTTAACAAGGTCTTCTGATGGTCTTGTTCTGTTAATGATGATGGAAGTGAAGTGTGCTGATTGCCTTACTACCATCTATAATTACCTGCATAAATGAACTCAGATGGTACTTCCTACAGTCAGGGAAAGATTTTAGGAGGGAAATGAAAATTTCTTTTAGTTCTTTGGTACTAAGTGCAAGACACCCCGGCAAAGTCATACTACTGTATTTGACACTGGTCTTACAGACAGATCAAGTAGCCAAGGTACGTGCCAATCTGTGGAGCAACTCTGGCGAAATTGCAGCTTGTTGGCACACTTAGATGCTGGCAATTAGGACCGTAATTTCCCTGACAGAAGTGTGTAAGTGCACACCCTTGTGAGCATAGGTCCTGTACAGGTGTTAACAAAAAACTAATCCTGAGACTGAGACACACAGCAGTGGGTCTTTGTTATCCTTTTTAACCAGGCGCTTAGCCAGAAATGTCGCAAATTTGACCCAGAGACCGTTCAAAATCACTAAACAAATGGAAATGCATGCAGATCCAGTGAATCAAATACCTTCACTACATCACTACATTGATGCTAAAGCCTGTATACCCAATAATTGAGGTCCTTGATTGCCATCACTCACCCATGAATTCCCTCAGGTTAGAGCCTTATCCAGAGATGTAGGAGATCTTTTGGCAATTCAATTGAAACCTGCTAATAGATAAAGTTATTAAATCTGAATGTTGGCAATTGGCTGTTCCACTGAATTTACACCTGACAAATCCACCATCACATTGATGCAAAATTCTGTAAATCCAATATGACCGTTGAGCTGCACGCTGATTGTCATATTGCCTTCAAAGGCCTAAGACAATCAGAGTTACCAAAGGGATAGCTGCCTCCAGGTGAAACATCTATGTTTTTGTGAAATACATTAACATATGTGTGAACAACCTGTTTTTAGTGCCCTGTACACTATACCCAGGCTCTATAGTGCATTGAATATAGTTATTTTTCAGCACAAGCGCCTCGAAACGTAAAGTAATTCATCCAGTAGGTATAGCCATCTAGTTGGTGACATGATTCTATTGGTTCGTGACTGTGCTGCTGATCTGCTAATCAGTGAGTTTGGAAACAGAGGTAGGAGGACGATAGATAGATTTTTGCAATTCACCTAAAAAGTAGATGTGGGTGCCTTCAAGATTGATCTTGTTCTTGTTCTATAATTGTCACCCACTCATACATTGACATATTGCCCTAACACCTGAAGTGAGTCTGAGTGATGATTTAAACAGCATTGGTAATGTTAACCAACAAGGACTGACCTTAAAGATTGGTTACCCAACCATGGCAAATGTGTCAATTTAAGTGTTTCACTGATGGTTTAATCCCGATCCCTGATTAAAAATATTGTGGATTTCAGCCCTCAATAATTCATCACTGCTGTATATTTCTGGAGTGCTACAGTCTTACAAATGATGAATATGCAAATATGTTCATGTTCTGCTATATTAGCGGTGACAAATTGCCTGCATTCTCCAAAGAGTCCAGAATTACACCAATCAGTCTCACTGAAATATGGTCATCGCAGCAGGGGCTGAGAGTTGGATACTAAATCAGTGGGATGGCCTTCAAAGGGAGAGCTATTGTGTCCCCTGCCACATTGTTGTGTGGAAATCACAGTGGGCACGTGCACAGAGACCGATCTGAAATTACAGGCCTGCATTCACACTCTGCAATCTGAGGCTTGCAGGCACCGGGACTGGCATGATGTCCCCAGCCCTCCGACCCGGGAACCCTGAAGCCACAAGCTGCTGCTGTTGCGCTGTACTCCAGTCTCTGTGGCACACAAGCCTTGTGTTTTCTATATCCAAAATATACCAACAAACCTATTTAACTTTCCCATTCAGCTGAACACTGAATACTCCTTCTTCCTGAGTTTTGACTTGGCTATTTGGTGCCAGTTTGTGCAGCTTGTTCTTTCAGAGGTTTGCTTCAAAGTCAAACTTTGCATTATTATGTTTGGCTTGCCCTGTTTTTGGGGTGCAGGGGTATGCAGTGTCTAGAGCAGGTGCTGCAGGGGAAGAGTTCCTCTGCTTTTTCACTGCAAATAACCTCTCCAGGGAGGAGCTGAAGTCTGTAAGATGAAATTTGAAACCATATTTCTTTGGTATATTCACTATACGGATGCCCTTCTGTGTTTGTGCGCATTGTGGATGCTGAGCGAATGATGCAGATGCTTCTACGTATGAATTCCTGTGTACTGTGTATATTTGGCAGTGTTTGTGAACTTTACTAGCAGCAGCATTGCAGCATTGTGCAGCGATGTTCTGAAGTGGGTCAGCCACTCTGTAGTGCTGAAGCTCCTGTTTGGTCTCAGAGGGGAGTGTGAGAAAAAAAAAATAAAACCAGGAGAACTCTGCCATTACCTTCGCTGTGACGGGATAGATTTCTGTCCCCTGTGGACATGGTGGAGCTAAAAAATGATGCCTGCATTCTGGATTAATGCTCCCTTGGTGATGTATTCAGAAAGTTATCCATTTGTCTTTGCTGTGTATATTTCAGTTGCTTGTAGTAGTTCTCCACTACTTGTCACTGGCCTCACAGTAGGTCCAGTTTGTTCAAGTGCTCTTTTTTTGTTGGAATTTGAATATTGCTCTAGGGTTGCCTAATAACATGTTTCATAATGAAGTGATTGTAAACATGCAGCAGTGTTTTTTTTGTTTACATGGATATTTTTCTCTTTAAAAGTTACATCTTTTGGCTTGGGGTTTCAGCTTGGCTGCTTTGAACGATGAGCATTTGGCTGCTCCTGGATCTTCCAGTCCTCTCTGGCAGGCAGAGCTGCCTTAATTGTTGCATGCCTCTGGAACGTGCCTCACTAATGGGGCTGTTGGAGTGCCAATCAGTCAGCGGCGCGTTTTCTCTCTTTAATATCCCCGCTTGAACATGCAGGGCAGCCTTGGTGATGCAACAAACTGCTTTGGTTTTGGTGATGCCACTCAGGAGGCTGTGGCCTGAAGGAATGATATCTCTTTCATGCTGTTTTCAGGCCGTCTGATGTCAAACTGGAATCCAGCAGCGATGGCGTTTTATGCTGATGTCTGCTGGGTCTGTTTTTGTGTTTGTCGCCTGGCTGATCTGGTAAAGCAATGTGTGTGATGAAATATGACAGCCATGCACTCAGACAGTTGCAGAGACTAATTTCTCAGACTGTGACAACCTAATTCAAGCTCCATGTGCAGAGAATCTGTTTTGATGTTACTTAAAAAAAGCTTTGATGGGGTTGTTTTGTTGATGCCATTACAGATGCTGCTATGCTCTTGTAAGGTAGCTCAGTAAGCATTCCATCGTAGCCATGAGTCCTTGTTGACATCACTGGTAAAAGGTCCTCTGTAGATTGTAGCCAAGGTGGGGCTTTTCCCGTAAAACTCTAGAGATCTGCACAATAGGAGCTTACCCCTCATTCTCTGGATTTATTGCGTATTGAATTGGCCATGCCACCACCTTTTCATTGAAAGCATCCAAGAGCTGACTCATTGTGTGTTCTCCCACAAGTGTATAGAGGGTGGTTTGGGAAACTGGATCAGCAGTGGTATAATACCCAAAATGAGTCATGATCCATGTGATGGGCCCCTCCCCCTGCCCCCCTCCATCCTTCTTAAACCTGCTTTACAGTCCATAGCAAACTCTTGGAGCAGCCGCTGAGAGGAGGTTTAACCATTTAAACCAAAATGAGCATTATTTCACTACACACTGCTGGCTTTCTCTGCTGCCTAATCTTTATTTTGGCCTCAGAACAAGTACTGGAACTCCTGGCAAGGAAAATGAACCTCTAATAGGGGGAGATGTGAGCACCTTGTCACCATATGGGGCTTGGAATTCCACCGAATTGCTCTCTAATCTCCACAACATGTTAGGAATTTGAAGCCCTTGTTTTTCAGGAGAAAATAGCCGTCCCTTCCCCACGTGGCTTCTCTTTTGGTGTGCAGTGTGGAAGTGGCATTTGTAGGACCCCTGTAGCACTTTGACTTTTGAAACACGCACATGCACAGGAAATCTACTGTGTCCATGTTGTTGGTTGTGGGACACTCCTCTTTCAGTTTGCAGTTTCATCTACTTTTAGCCCAATTGTGTCCACTCTATTTATTGTATTTTGTAGCCACTTAATGTTTAGGAACTGACAAGAGAAAAAATGTGGAAGTTATTCCGTACAGGCCCCGCATCTAACAGGGGCACAGGTAGATCAAGGCAGGGCAGAGTTTGGAGTGCTGGTGGTATTTCTGATTTGTGGCTTTGTCTCCTCTGCTAAACTCAAGCAGTACCAGATTTCATTGTCCTGTTTCTGTGGTGAAATGTATTGTCAGCCAGCGAAGCAGTTTTTCAGCTTGCTTTTGTACTAAGAAGTCTTTCACTGATTCACTGAATGGCTCCTGATGATTTGAGGCTGTCTGTTTACCGGACCAACTGGTGTCCTCTTCTCTGGTTTGGCTTTTCTTTTCCCAGCTGGTGACTATTGGGAGATTTTGAGTGGGGTGGAGTGGGTCAGACCAATGTGTTACATTCCTTGTCATTTTCAAATTCAGATGTTGATTGTACATTTTTTAAGTAATAAGTCTGAGGGGAAATTTTGATCTCTCTTGCAGAATATTGTGTATTACAATTTTCACCACAGTTGGTTACATATTTGTTGTGTGTGGAAAAAAAAAACATAGCAATTTTGCTTTCCCGCGTAACAGATTTGGCTCATGTTTGTTGTGCGGCTTTGAGTCAACACAGATGCGTGCTGTATATATGATACAGCGTCACTCCTGTGAAATATTGTTATTCATGTTGGCATCAAATCTGGAATAAATATTTCACAGGGTCATGTTTTTGAGGCTTTTAAGGTGGGGGTCTGTTACACGACAACGCAAGTTATTTATAAACAGTGAGAGTCATCGTTTTCTTTCCCAGAGCGTAGAGAACAATTTGTGGTGGAGTTGCGTACAGTTTCTCTTTGCATCCTTGGATCGTAATCTGGAACAGGCTGTTCCCTGTTTGATACATTCCGCAGGTTTAGCAGAGGTCTTCAGAGATCATCCTTCTTCAGTCGTTGTTCAGCGCATCACTGGCCTGAAAAAGTTGTTTTCATCATTTTGAGATATTGCTTAGTTCCTTCCTGAGGCCAGTGGACTAATGGGCTTTGGTCTGTGGAATCCAATCCAATGTTTTCTCCCTCATTGGGCCATTTGCAGAGGCCCCAGTGGGGCAGACAACAATAGGCTTCATATGAAATATTCACCATGACTGGGGCATTCCAGCGAGCAGTCGATCTGTTCACAGCAGTTTAGCGGTTAGATAAACATCTACTCTGATTGAAGAGAAAAACACTACAATGCTTCCAGGGATCCAAACTAAGATTGAGTGTTCATTTTGTTATTGGATGGCTCCTGCCTGCTGTCTGTCTAACCAGTCTGGCACGCAATGCTTATGGCACTGTCTTGTCTCCCTTTGTTTCAGTCAGAATTTCAGCCTAATAAAATTAGGGTGCATCTGAAGACTTGAATTTGAAGTGAAACAATTGTTGCATATTTTATTTATATGCTGAAATTGCAATAGCAGAGGACCGGAGCCAGCATCTCTGCCAGTCTTAGTGGAGGGGCGATGCTCTACAGTGCTCAGGTGGTTGCAGCCTGGGTAGTGTGCAGATGCTGACAGTAATTGCATTGAAATCTGAGGAAATCTCAGGTAGGGGGAGGTGGGAGTCCCTCTCAGTGTCTGAGTCGTCCCACTCAACATGTTCCCAACTCTACTGTCAAACACAAACTCGTTCTGGTGAAGGACTCGCATGCATGGCTGAGCTGATGCAGACCAGAGAAGTCAGGTGTTGAGCCAGTGCAGCAAAAGCACTGCCCGCTGGCTACAGTGACAAACCCTTTTACTCATTTGGCCATGAAGGGTTTAGACTCAAACTGACTTTTAAAGAAATCAGCTCTGTGCCATTTCAGGATAAATGCAGGCTGAGGAGACCGGGCTTGACCGTAATAGTTTCTTGTTAATCAAAGTATAACATTTAGTGTTTACTCAAGCATTTTCTCCACAGCTGGGTAGAAACCAGCGGAGCCATCATCATATAGATGGTTTGCACGGGTAGAAAAGAAACATTAGTTGTTTTTGTGCCAAGAACAGCACCAATTGTGAAAGTATTCGGTAGAAGAGAAAGAAACCTCCCTATTTGCTCAGAGTGCATAATTAGCTATTAGCATAGTGACCTGGTCAGAGCAGAGGATGACTGGTGCACAGCAAGTGGCTTTGTATCTAAACTCTTTCTAAAATGTCTGTTGTCAGTTAACCACGCAGGTCTTTAATGAAGCCACCTGAAGAATACAGTACACCCGTTGGCAGTGCTCTTTCCTACACAGTTTGCAATGTGTACCGTTGTGTATGAAGTTCACATTCCTGCTGAGGCGTAAAAGGAAGAGCACAATGCTAAGGCCACAAAAGCACAGGATGTTAGCACGTATTGTAGTTAATGCTGCTGGTGTCGGTCCAGCCCTCCAAGTCAGTTCCCTGTGCAGTGCTTTTGTAACCTCTGCAATCCTGTGTGAAAAGCTGACTAGGACCTTTTGAAAAAACTTGCATATCTGCCTCTTTTCTCGCAGTGTAAAGCTGACAAAAAGCCCCGTGGTTATATTCCGTTTTCCCAGAGAAAGATTTGCTTTCGATTGTGTGCCTGCTTTTCTTTTGCCAAAGCTGGCTTCTTACAGCTCTTTCTCAAGCAGGATTATTGGAAGAGGCTGTCACTGTCCAGTACATTTTTTTTATACTCGCAAATAAAAGTACGGTGGTAGTATTGTGTGTGTGTGTGTGTGTGTGTGTGTGTGTGTGTGTGTGTGTGTGTGTGTGTGTGTGTGTTCGGCTGCTGCTGACAGAAATATCTTGTGAGAGCGGACATTAGTCTGCGTTAGCCAATATATTTAGAATTTGATTAAAAATGAGATATTGGCCTGTCAGCCTTGTCCACCTCTGATATGAAGGACATTCCTCTTTGGCCACAGCGAGGGACATTTTTTATGATTATTATGGTAGTCATAAAAACCAAAGTCTTACAGGGCAAATTATGCCAGTCTGCCTCGATTTTACTGAACAGCTTTAGGAGTCTTGGTCTGTAAAACCTGCTGTGAAAGCTGCCTCGCCCTGCTTTAAGGAGCTAGTAGAACACCTCAAACAGGTTCATGATTCTCGGTTTATTCGAAAACTTTACTGTCTTACATTTGTTAATGCTGGATGTGAAGATTTTCCAGCCGTTCTTCCTCTAACTGTAAAAGGGCTTATGAGTCTATGCAGTGCGTGCATCTGGATATGGATCCAACATTGTAATGAGTTATTTTTGGGGCTGTACTTACAAGCTGCAGAAGTCATTGCGCAGCAGTGAGAGTTGTTGAATGTAGCACGCCCTCTGCCCCCCCCCCCCCGACAAAAGCTCTGGCTGGAGTCATCTCACACCCTCCACTCTATTTTAAGCCTTCAGACAGAGACCCGCTCCCCCTTGAGTGGACCCCATTCGCTCTGTGTGGGCCGGTGCATGGGCCTCTGCTGCACACACAAGACATTTGCACACACACACAAAGAAGTTCCTGTCAGCTCTCGCATAGGTACTAGCAGAGGTAACCCTCCGGATGTGGTGTGGCCTCACTCAACCTCTGCCCTGGCCATACACTGAAAGTTTTGGAAGCATGCTCGTTAAAGTTTGCTTACCTACAGAAGAGTTGACATGTTTGTCAAGGCTCTAGGAGTGTGTTAGCACACATTGCACATACCATGCTCTGAAGTTTTTTGTTTCCCTCACAACTGGGGCTATGGATTATCTTATTGTCATTCTATTCCTGCATTTGTTCCTGTATTTTCTTCACATACAAAAGTATCTACAATTGTAAAAATGAGAATACCACTGTAGATTCACTTAGCCCCTCTTTCTTTATGATCCAGCCCACCAGGGTGGGGTTGGATTCCACAGTGGGCAGACAGCAGGAAAGCGACGAGCACTGTTTCCTTCCTGTCTGAATACAGTTTGCCCCACTCCCACTTTACCCATAATGGTATGCCAGCAAGACGTCACTCGCCATTACACTAAGATAAACAAGTACCCAGGGTTAAGGACATTGTCTATCCTCACTCCCCAGACATTAGTAAGAGTTCCCACAGTTGTTGCCTTGGTAGAAAAACGGCTTCACATTCACAACAGTGTTTTACGTGAAAGTACAGTGCTTTTTGTCAGATGATATTCGCCCCGTCCAAATCTTAGGTTAAGCTTGTCATTTAGAAGAACTTAAGCCGATGATTTAAAATGGAAAGTACAAGTTCTTGAATAAATCTAATGTTTCCAGGCACATACACAAGTTACATACTGTATCCTTGTTTCAGGTTTCACCAACGATGCTAAACAGCCGACCGTGGAAAGTACCCGTATTTTGTTCAATTAAGAGTGGGAGATGAGGTTAAACTGATTTGGAGGGGCTGCACGGCATCAGAATTGTAGGTAATCAGATGGCTGGCAAGCTCCGGACATCCTCTGTCTGACAGAGACAAAAACACACAAGCTCCTCAGTGTTCCTGATAATCACAAATGTAGACAGGGAGGCGCAGTGGCTGTATCAGCTGCTGTTGCAGTCACTTCTTCTGGTATTGGACAAGCCTGAAGAACTACTTATTAAATTGTGCGATGATGACTGTTGTTTTTTGCATAATTACTATTAGATTACCCACGTTCCCCCTGGGTTAAAGTAGTTATGTTGTGGATCTATTATGAAGAGGAGTCTGGGGGTCCACAAAGGTCCTTGAGGAGGTTCCAGGGTGTCCCCAGCAGCATGAGAAATAGTGCAATTTTTATTACTCACTCCAAATGATCATCATGCGACAGTAAGAATCACAAGTTTCCCTTATTACAACTGTCATCCCCTAATGGGCAGTGTAGAATCTTCTCTGCACAGTACAGGTTTTATAGCTCTGAGATGGAGTTCTATCACCTTCGCCTTCTTCTGCTTCATTTCCTGCAGGACATAATGTTTCTTGAGGGAAAATGATGAGACACGACAGGATAATTTCCATTTATTACAATTTCAGTGTTAATTTTGCAGTTTTGGCCACGATTTTGATAATTTTCACTCAATTTTCAAGTAATTGCTGACATCTGGGTACACAAGTACAACAAATCAAACAGAAAAACAAAACAAAACACAGTAACATATGTTTTGAACAAGTGAACAGATTAGCAAGATTATCTAAAGCATTTCATTTGGAGGTAAAACAGTAAGTAATAAGAGATAAAATAATAAGAGATGAGACAGTAATGAGAGAGAACACAATTATCTGAATCTGTTTCCGTTTAATCAACTAAATTATCTGTATCAATGTCCTTGCTTGGAATGGGCACGGCTTTGACTGGAACTGGGTGTTCTGGGTTTAACCATAATTAGGTTAAAGTATGGCTATCAATGTATTTTAGCTGGCTGAAAAAGTACATTATCTGTACAGGACACTCATTTCAGCAGTACTCACAGGAACACTGTTTGTTCGCACTATTGCAGCAAGTACAATGGGTTTGCAAATCCTGACAGATTGTTGATGATTGTTTTTGCAATCATTTTACTGTTGGCCTTCATTCATTTCTTCCATATAACAAAGTGATTATGTATTTCCTGCTGATGCGTTCCTAGATGTCAGCAGCTAATTTAAAAACGCTATTATGACTCATATATTAAATGATGACCAAGGCTGCAAGAAAATAACTCCCAAGTTGTAAATAAAAAATCTGAATCATCCTTTCATGTAAATCCATAGTATAAGTAGCAGACTGAAGGGCTGTGGGAGTTGAGGATTAGGAGCAGCTCTGGCTCATGTCCCAGAGGGTTCTGGAGGGCTGGGTTGAGATTTCCTTCCTGTAGGGAGTCATGTCTTCACCAGTGTTTGGATGATATCTGTCATCCAAACTGCCCTGACCCATCTCTTAATAGGACAGTTCAGAGTCTGTGGGCTGTCATCACTGCTTTTCCTGTTAACGGCTATTTGGGGTCAAGATCCTGTTTACTGGATACCTAAATCTTCAGAAGTCAGCATTTCCTGTTGCACTGAACAGCAGCAGCTGATGCAGGAGGAGGGGGTTGTTTCATCAGTGGGGGAAGATGGATACAGAAGTTTGTGTGTGTGTGTGTGTGTGTGTGTGTGTGTGTGTGTGTGTTTGGTTGATTAAAGGCTGGGTGGGGGGTTAGCAGCCAGATGCTAGGCCTGCAGCTGGCTGGCTGAGTGGGAGGGGAGCTACACTGAAAAGCAGCGGTGCCAGCAAAGTGGGGCTTAGCCAGACACTGAGAGGAGATAATCCATATTTCATCTGCATCCTCCTCTTCCTCCCAACCACCTGCAGAGCAACACAACACAGACCCAGAGCATGAATAGTGCATGACACAGAAATAAAATTTGAGAAGTGCTAACGCTTGAGTGGAAGAAAGAGACGCCCTTTCAAATCCAACACCTTGGGGAGCTCTTCAGAGCTCAGAAATGACTCTATTAGACAGTGAGATGCAAAGATAGCCCACCCACCCGCCCAAGGAAAAAAAGAGAAACTCCACTCCAACCCAGCCACTCACCCATCCGTTTTATGCAGCAGTGCAGCAGTCACCTTGTCCGTAAAAAGGCTTGACAGTGCATTCATAATAGATACTTGCTGAAGCGCCCTCCTGATCATTCAAAATGCAGTTTTTGTGATATTTTTAATTCATCCTACAAATGTTTGGTATGAAATCCACACTTCATAGTCAATGAGCCACAGCTTCAAAGACGCTATTTATTTAAATACCGTGGCTCTTGCTCGAAACGTACTGCTTATTTAGCATGCAGGGGGAAATAGCATGGCACCAAAACTATTTTTCAGATATCTGCCTAGTTTTAAATATTCATGATCAGCTCACAGCTTGAAAGTAAGCTTAGAAGACTCCCTTGCTTGCTCAGCCTCACACACATAAGCGTGCGCGCTCACACACACACACACACACACACACACACACACACACACACACACACACACACACACACACACACACACACAGTAGGAGAACGAGGGCCTTGTCTATTGTCTGTGCATTTTTATCCCCTACTCAGTATTCAGAGGAAATCAGGTAGACTTGCTTCCATTAGCTTGTAAATGAGCCGTTGTGTTTTTGTAGCACTATTAATTTCTGATTAAAGAAATCTTAACTGCAACACAGTGTCATATGTAGCAAACCAATACAGATCCTGTTCAGATCCAATTTAGCCATGTTTACCTGTTTCACAGGCAGTGGAATACATTAGGTGCAGATATGTGGCTTTGTCTCGCTGTTCCTCTCACATGGCTTTATTGCTACTATGAACCTTGCTACTGAAAAAACTCTTTGGGCAGACTCAGACTCAATGTTTCAATGTTTTTCACTTCTGACACTGCGAGATGAGAGGGAGCTCTGTCTCTGTTTTGGAGTGATGTGGAGGTCATGGTGTCTGTGTACTCTGGTTGACCCACAGATTTCAGATCTATGGTAGTGTTTAACATTAAGCTCTAGCTTGAGACTGCTCAGAGTCTGAGGGATTCTGTTTATGAACAGGACTACTCCAGTCCTCTATCATTATCTGACTGGAAACAACTGTCTGGTGGAGTTTTTTATTCATCATCCAGTTAACATTTAATTTCGGAAGAATGCCTGTTATGGCATCAGAAGGGTAGGAATGCTAATGCGGAAACAATAAGTCAGTTAATCGACAAAAATGTTGATGCTTCACTATGGAAATCCATATACTACCGAAGGAAACATAAGAAGGACAGTAGAAAGCATCCATACAAGAAACATCAAAAACCGGCACGGTTTGTGCTTGGCCCAGGACAGGAAGGCTCTACAGTAGGTGATTAAAACCACCCAAAACATCATAATTACCCACCTACAGAAAATCAGCAACATTGGTAGATTAAGATGTCTGCATTGAGCCTCAAGGATACTAAAAGACAAAATTCAACCTTTGGAAAAGTCTGTTAACCCCGCTATCTTGCAAAAGATATGAAAGTATCTGCTGCCATACCACGACGCATAAAACTTAAGGCTTAGAATTTATTTTTTTTCTGCGATGTAGCATAAAGATAATCAGTTTGTAACCCAGGTGTTGTAAAATGATCAATAGATCAACCTTTTAACCATACCTTAATACCAGTTTGAAAATATATTTCATTGTTCTTGGAGGGCACTGCATTGACCCAAAGTAGGCTCCCACGCACACCCACTTACCTAATCACCCATGCACACAGACACATACATACTGCACAAGGCAATTTGAGCAGAACAGGGCAGTGTGGATGTAATATCACATTTCTTTTCATCTGACAGAGCAAGAATAATAAATAAAGATACCGGGCCGTAGCTCAAGCCCCCTGATAAATTTATCCAGCTGCACAATGGCTCTTTTATGAGACACATATACATCCAGCTTCACCTTATCTCATGACCCGTTGAAGGTTAGCAGTAAATTGGCAGGGATTTCTCCGTCGGCTGGTTCTTGTGGTTTGTCCTCCGCCTCGGGCTCTGATGCCACGCAATTGCCCACAAAATGAGCCTAATCCTTTACCAGGCGGTTGGCACAACGCCGTAAAAAATATCCCCGGAGGCGGCTTAATCACGTTTGACTGAGTGCGTATTTGAAAAGCAGTCGCAGTTATTGTGATGGACTGCTTTAACTCTGCAAGGTTTTATCTACGTGTGCGACTACGGTTTTTCAGAGCGAGGTTCTGGTGATGGTCGAGGCGCCTTGGGGTTCTTGGGCTCCTTCATAAGGGTTATGGGGGTTTCCTGTCAAAATGAGGAGTAGTTTAATTTGCTCCAAAATGTTCAACCAGAGGAAGCATTAGAGTAAATGCAGTCACAAGCTCAGTCTCCCTTCTACTACCTCTCTAGGCAGTAAAGACGTTTATACAGTTGGGAAGTAAATCATTAAACACACAAATTATGCCAAACAAGTTCTTAGGGCCTGTTTTGGAGTTCGTGACATAAAATAGTTTGAGTGCTCTTAGCTTGTCACAGGAAATATGGCACTGTTTTGATGACATCCTGCCCTCCTCTTGTAGAGAATCCCATACAAACCCCACTACCACAGTGCCAGAGGAGGACATTTAGTATCTTTCCTAAAACAGTAAGAGCGCCCTGCTAAGCCTGTTAGTAGTGCTCCATTATAAGGGCCCCAGGCTTTACTGTTTTCTACACAAGAGAGACAGTAAGAAAGCCAGAGATGGAGGAAGGGGGGCTACATTTCTGTTAAATGGGAGACCCTGCGGCTACACATGCAGACAGTTTTTAGAGAAAGGGTATCGGGGGGACAATAAGTGTTGCACTGGTAGCTTGACAGGAAGTGGAACATATGTCCCCTTTCCAGCTCCCTAAATCTCCAGTAGACCTCACATGAACTGAGCTTCTGGCATAACCTGCCTCTCAGCCTCCTTCACATACTGCCCCCACCCCCAATCACCAGTCCTCTGACAGAATCATGCTGACAGTGATCCAGGGGCTAAGGGGAGAGGCACTCTAAACAACCATCCTCCAGAACCCAGGGTTACACCATCACAGCAAACCCACCGCCACCCACTAACCGTTGATGGCAGCCAGCTCCCACTAATCTGCCTCTACAGTGCTGATTTCTTCTTTTTCTCTGTCGCTCTCTCATGGCCGCTCCCGCTGTACAAACAATCGGACCCCGGCCGTGAGCGCTGACCCCTCT
The DNA here is from genome assembly GCA_963678695.2 of Diplodus puntazzo. Lineage (NCBI taxonomy): Eukaryota > Metazoa > Chordata > Actinopteri > Spariformes > Sparidae > Diplodus > Diplodus puntazzo. Next base: position 15,615,931 of record OZ023159.1, on the reverse strand, counting down.
GCAAGGCTCATTGTTTTAGTTTTACTCTACAGGCTCCATGTGGTTTCTCCACGTTCAGTTTTTTTATTTATCCTCCTCCTCCCCCTCTCTAGCTCTTCGGCAACCTATTGAAAATCAGCACAGCTTACTTATCTTCCTGCTGTTCAAGTTGATGCGTTCTATGCCGATCTGATGCCGAGAATGACTTTCTGCATCTTTGACTCCTAATTAGTCTGTCTGACTTGCGAGGGAAACATATGTGATATGTGACTCCATGTGTGCAAGTGTGTTTGTATGGATAGTGTAGAAATTATAGCATCTGTAAGAAATTACCCATGGTTTCAAAACACCTCCCTGCCAATTTGAAAAGGGAATATATGCCTTTTCAGAGATTAAGGTGTTGTCAAATGTTGCTGCTAGTTGAGGTTGGGTTTCCATCAGTCGCTAGGTAAACTGTTTGCAGTGCGAAAGATTCGGTCGTGATGCCCCGTCGGGAAGCAATCAAGCTGTAGCTGCAGGCTCTTCTTTTGGTGGGGCATTTGGTTGCGAGGCTCGAAGGTGGCCACTGCCTTTGGGGGTCTGAGCCTGTCAAGCAGCCTAGCTAACCCAAGTTTTGTCTGGGCACTGGTGCAAAGGAACAAAAGGCAGGACTTGGGTGGGAAATGACGGAGGCGTCTGAAACCAGGAGGCCAAGCGTGAAAGAGATGAGAGAGGGAGAGAAGCCCAGATTTGGCCCAGGATCAGTCGCTAGAGAAGGAGAGATTAAGGTCCCATCATTCCCAGCTGCATCATCAGGGCTTTGGCCCACTCCCCGACAGTTATGTTTGTGTGCCTGTTTGTGTGTGCTTTACCCCTCAGTTGACTAAAAAGATTTTTAAACGGAAGCAGGCAGATAAATGCACCAATAAACAAAGGTCCTCACCACACACCCTAACACCAGGTCAGCTGGACAAATTTTTCCAGAGAGTTAGGACCTCTGCCCCCTCTGTAACTGAGATGAAGCCTGCCTGGTTGGCCTTAGATATGAATGAATGCTCCCCATTCTCCTCTTTCACCCTGGGAGAGTATGCTGTTTTGGGCCTGTGCCATGCATTGTAAGCCACTCTTGTTCCCTTTCCTCTACTTGACTTCCCTTCTGCCTCTTTTTCATCCCACAAACAAGCCTTGCTTTCGCTGGATGTTTGGAGCACACGGCCATGGTTCACAGTTGTTTTTTTACGGGTCACCCCCGTGCTCTGTGCTTGCACACGCTCCCTTTTTCTCTCCCATTCTCTTTTGAACTCCATCATGTGATTCCTTGCTGTGGAGAGCTGCCGAGAGGGCAGGTGGTAGAAACAGAAGGGGCTGATGGGAAATTGGACAACCCAAGGTTAGCCAGGCGATCTTTGCTGGAGGATTAATTGTGTAAGAGCCATGTAATGATTGCTGGCATGTCTCCGGAGTGAAATCCTGTTAGTCACTGCACAGGGGTCAGGCTAAGACTGAGCGTGTCGAGTAAGTGTGTGTGTACGTGCATGTGGAAGGTAACTCTGATCATGCTGGTATGCATGACCAGGTGGCGATCTGACAGGTTCTGTTGTCTCAACCTGGGAGTTACCCCAAGCTCCCTCCCACCGTGTTCAGACTGAGACATACTTATCTAATTTATGCTCATAGGGGTTGTGTCGGAGTGAGAAGGAAAAGTGTCCTCATGTATACCCGCAATAACTGTCAACAAGAAACAAGCAGATAACAGCAATAATTTATTGCGTATATAACACCTTGTATAGAAGGTATAGAAGGCCACATTTTGATATTTTGATATTCCCTAGACGAATTCGACCTATAATAGACAGGTGGATGCTGTTGGGTGCTAATGGGTTGTATTGGAGCTTATGTTGATGTTGGGAAATGCATTAATGCAGCAGTGTGGTGACCACACTTACATCAAGTGAGAGGAATGGCAGCAGAAGTGCTGGCACCTTAAGTACAATGTTCAGACAGCGTTAAACTTTTGAAAACTCTCTTCTTTTGTGAAATAAAAACAAACAAATTCTTATTCCTCAATCCAGGGTGTTGAAAAAAACTATTATTTTTGTACAAATGCAGAAACTTGGATATCATATTCGAATTATTCACTGTATGGATGGGAATTATTTGAAAATGTAATGATAAAATAGCCTATATTTAGCACCAATGTCAAAACAAGGTTGAGTTTCACAATTTAGTTTGTAAATAAAACAAAGTTTTTTACTGTCATTTGTCTTTTTGGGGACATTGTGTTTCTTTAAGACAGTGACTGTGTAGACACAGACAGGAAACAATGGTATCGAGAGAGGGGTAGGACATACAACTACACCAAGGGAAGCTGCTAGAATTGAACTGGGGCCCACAGTGGTTATCCTGCGACAACAGGATGCCCCACTCCTGCCAACCTCACCAATGTGTCGTGTCAATTTAAAAACTTAGCTTACATAAAATATAGTCTAAAATCTGAAAGATGTATGAATCTGATCAAGATACTTTTATACTCACTCCTTCAGACACATTTCAATCAGGAGCACTCAGAAAGCATTGAGCCCTCACACTTCCGCTACAGATATCTGTTTTTACTTCCACTTGGGCATCAATGTAAGGTATGTACTACTTGTACTATACACCTTGGACACCTACTGTTGGGTATGACTCAGTCTCTGAGCTCTGAAGTTTTCTTGTTGTGATTCTCTCCGGGGTGAAGGAAAGCCCCTTATCTGCGTACGCTCTCTCCTTTTCCATCATTTTACTCTATCTCTCCATCCTCAGACAACACTGAGCAACTTATTGAACACAGATGATTAATGGGTGTGGATTGATGGCAGATAGCAGGCCGACGCTAATTGACACAGCTATATCGCTTCATCTCCCTTCTTTGTATTCTCCTCCTCCTCCTTCTTTTCTTTGTCGCAGCACAGCAATCCATTGTGGTTCAGATTAGTCGCTTTTAAGGAGCCGTATGTCCCCGCATGATCTATTGTAATGAAATATACTCCGCAGGAGATTGCTCAAGGGCTCTTTTCAAAGGTATTGCTTTTCGCTGGCATTGATCGTGTTGTACGTTGTTGAGTTATAGAAGAGCACAAGTTTTTAAACCTTCCCTTTGTTGGCCTGATATACACAGTGCTTTAATGTAGTTTAATGTGATGTTGCTATAAAATGTTCTTTCCTTATTGTAGTTCAAGTACAAGTCCACTTCAAGCCTCATCCATTCAGGAGAGCTTAATAGTCTTTGCTGTCTAGACACCGATCAGAAGGGTAAGGTCTTCCTCTCACAACGAGTCAACGTTAGTGCAGGTTCTACAAATCCCTAGGCCTTCTTCAGAGCCCAGTCCCTGTTTGTTTGACGCTTAGGCCCTTCGCTACCACTGGCTGTACAGAGGTGATTTAACTGGCAAAGCTCTCACAGGGTATTTTCTCCCCATCAGAAGTAGGGTCTAGCTCTTGGCAGGGCTTTTTAGGCAGGGACACAAACATTATTGTTACTGTGTTATTTACTTAGGTTCAGGAACTCTAAGGTGTCTTTTTGTCTGGATAAACCTGATCCTTAACAGAGAGGCCTCCTTGGGTTTATGAAAGCTTGTTTTTTGTATTCTGTTCCAGGTTCTCTTAATATGCTTTTATCCTCCTTATCCCGGTTTGACTCTTGCTGACTCACACTTTCATATTTTGAGTATGAGTGGATGTATGAGTGGCTGAGCATAGAAATCTCAAGGGGCGCCATCGATAGAAAGTGCTGTATCGTGCCTGATGAGCAAGTTGGGACCTTGCATGGCTGCCTCTGCCATCGGCGTATGAATGTGTGTGTGAATGGGTGAATTTGGCATGTGTTGTAGAGCACTTGGAGTAGACTACAAGAGCGCTGTATAAATGTAGTCTATTTGCCATTGAGCTGATTGGGAATTTCAGCCCTCAACCGTCCAGCCATAAGCTCACTCATTCAACCTTATGAGGTTTCCATTATTCCACTGGCTAATACAAACCACTTCCACAAGATTTGCATGTGCTCGAGCTTCCTCCCTATCCCTTACCACATTCTCTCCCGTACCCTTCTGACACTTTATCGTTAATCTCTCTGAGGTCAGCCATTAACTCACTGTGCTCCACTTCTTCTGCCCTTGACTAAAGGGTACGCTTTCCTGAGTCTCCTCGACTCAGGATCCGCTTCGTATACCCTTGGGACCAGTAGACAGCCCATGGCCAGACGGCTTTTAATCATTTATTCAGGGGCTGTAATGTCGAGTTCAACTCTACTCTCTCTCTTAGTGCTCGCAGAAATGAGAGGGAGAGAAAGGGAAAGTGAACGGGAGACACCGCGTTAAGCTTGGATCAAGACACCAGTTAGTCAGTGAGTTTGTCAGTGAGCCTCTAAGGAACCCTGCTTCCTCTCTGACCACTACTTTTTAAACTAGTGTAGAACTGTGCCGCTTGTATTACATGTAGCTGTTTTGACATTGTCTCCTTCGGGTTAACCCAATGAGCCCTCAAAGATTGTTAATTGGTAATTTCATTAGCAGAGAGTCCGTTTATGAATTGACTTTCTGTGTCAAAACAAGGCCCTATTTTGTTTATGAATTTGATCTTTAATTCACTTGCATAGGGATTCAAACATTGCACATTTTTCAATTAGTAATGTACAACCGGACTTTGTAACTGAGGTTTTATCCACAGTTCTCAGCACTGAGTGCCATCGGGTGTAATTCACCTTTATAATTGAACAGACTATGTTGATTGGAGGCAACTAATCAGCACTGACCTTTTCTGAATACCATTAGAAGGCCCTTCCCAGCAGAGCGGTGCTGTTTCACCTGAGGTCAGTTGTAAAAAATATCTCTTCCTCAGCTCAGCAGTGGTTGTGTGTAAATAAATGTGTCTCTTTCTATGAAGAACATAGCCTCCCCAGTCATTAACCCTGATAATGGGACTTTAAACCTTTTGTAATGACCGAATTCAGCTCAGTTCAGAGTGCTAATTGACTCTCAGAGTGCAGCAGGTAAATAGAGAAAGTTTTGTGTGCTTTGTGATACTGTAGGACATTATGCATATACCCAAAACAAGGGCCCAGGTCTTATTCCTTGCAGGGACGTGGAGACTGGAGGGTTGTTGGAATAGGGGAAAAGATCCTCAACATAAAATGTGCAAACTTTTGACTGATCAGCCAGAAGAAGGGGAGATCAATGAGGACCGTGTGAGGCTTTGAAGCCCGAGAGGAGTTGGCCAATCAATGGAGAACTGTTCACTTGTTAGTGCCTTCCAAGACGTGAAAAAAACAAGCAGTCTGACTCCATCAGGCGTAGCTTGTAGTGCTTCAACAAAACACAATGGAGAACAACATGAAAACGTTCCCTCTTGCTCTTTCCTTGGCCTTCACTCTCTCTCCCTCCAGCTTGGTGTAATTGGCCGGACGAAAATAGTCTGCTTGGTCCGGTTGTTTTTACCATTTTTCTATGTGGGATGAATTTTTTGTGTTTTTGTTTTTTGTTCTTCATGGCTTTGATATTGCATTTTTGGATTAAGATTAATTGGGGGCAGTTAAAAAACTGCCCATTGAATATAAGTTGGTTGGTGTTTTGTCACAGTAATGGATAAAATGACGTTTCTCCCATGCAATTAAAGGAAGAGTGCACACTATAGTAATGGCCTGCCAAACACCCTGAACACAACTCTTGAAGTCAGTTAGAGCTATCTGGAGTAAGTGTGTAGAAGCAAGAATACACCTCCATGCTTCCTCTTCTTCCCCTTTAAAAGAAAACACTCTAGTTTCCAATACACGGTCCCACTCCAGCTCTCTCCCTCTCCGCCCTCTCCATTACTTTCGATTTCCTCTCCCTCTCTTGGCTCCATGCTGTTTTGGTTATCAATGATTGCCTCAAATGCCTTCCTTCCCCTCTCCATCACGAGAGCTGTAATTATGTCGCACTCACGCACAGCAGCGGGCCACGCCAGGGCGTTGCACCTCCAACCACTGACTTCATATCATTCTCCATAAGCAGGAAATGCAGCGGGAAGCATTTTTCCCCATGCATTCACACAGGGTCAGTTGTGGGTATGGGGTCTAACTTTCATCCTTACCCCATGGACATTTTGTCTTCAAATCCAGGGCCTCCCAATGGAATATGAATCACAAACATTCCTATGGGCTTTTTCTTGCCTCGAAAGAAGCTTTAACTCAATTTGAAGTCTCAAGAGGTGAGGAGTTGCTTGCTACGCTGCATTGCAGTGTGTGGATATTATATCAGGGCCAAATAAATCATGGACTGTCAGGCCTAGAAACAAACTAGAAAACTTTATCTTCCTATTTCTTTTCTTGTATACTCTTAAGGCATTGTCAAGGGCTGGTATGCTTACAGATGTATCATTTTCAAGTGCTGCTGCAGGCTATGTTTTATGAAACATAGTTTTGCAATACAGTGATGTAAAAATCAAGGATGTTGAGATCAGGGTGGTAGATGGGCTTGTATTGTGTCCCATTTACCTCAGTAAACTGGATTTGTTTGAGCAGAACCATGATTTATAGCAAATTACTGTTTCTTTTGCCTTTTTTTTTTATAAATCTGGACCTATAACTGACAAAGTATTGAGAATTAATAAATGTATTATTATAACATGGTGCTGCTATTCTAGCCTTTCGGCCGAGGAAACCCACGGAACAGTCTCATGAATTGTAAATCACTCACATGATGCTACTTAGCCATCCTTCCTGTTAAAATATAATAACTTGCCTACTGCTCATAGATACCAGCCACCTAAATCTGACTTTGTCATGATCCATGCATTTTTACCCTGAGAAATTAACAAAAAATGTTGAGAAATGCATTTTTAAAAAAGTGATAAAGAATTTTTGGATCTGGACCTGTACCAAAAGTTAATGGTATCTATCTCGCCCCAAAACTCACCCTTCATCCAAGTTTTGTGAAAATCTGTCCTGTAATTTTTGTGTAATCCTGCTGACAATCCAACCAAATAATCAAGCAGACATGGTTGAAAACGTAACCTTGTTGGTGGAGGTAAATATCCTGTATTTGCCACAAAAAGATATTGCAATAATAAGTCATTTTGACAACATAAATGCTTGCTCAAAAATGTTATTGAGTATTCAGTCTTCAGTCTTACAGTGCCTGGACTGGGAGCAGCAAGAGCCATGTTTTTCTTTGAGAAATTGTACATGCTACAGCATGTTCCATGCATAAATAGTCCATTATATTCTTGAATGGATTGAATACTGTTTACTGGGCAAATTGAGTCAGTAAATAATGTGTAATGATGATGTATTTTCCAAGTATTGCCACTTTTTAAATCACTTGTTTTATTATATTCTTTCATCTCTGCAGTGGTTTTCATTCTGCTCACGTCCTGTTTGCCTATTCTTTTTTTCATAAACCCTTGTCATTCATCTCCTTGTCTCAGTATATTTTACTGCTGTTATTTTCCACACATTATTATTCATGTATTGTTTTTCACACTTCCATCCCCCGATTTGATGCTTGAGTGTCGCATTGGAAATTGTGGGTGGCATTGTATTTAATACCCATAATTTGCAGTATTCTTATTTATGCTCAATTTTTCTCTGCTGGAATCGAATATACTTTGTTGCTGCAGTGGCAAAATTAAAATTTCATCTTGTCGTATATCTAATGTGAGATTACCTGGATGCTGTGCTGTTTTTTCTCCACGCAGTGTAACAACTGAGCATGAAAATCGTATCTGTTAACTCCCAATTGCCTGACTTATCCTTTGCTCCGTCTGTGCAGGAGCAGAGCCCCAGCAACGCCACATCCCTGGCTATGATGCAGGAGCCGCAGGAGGTGGTGGAGGAGACGGTCACCATTGAGGAGGACCCCGGCACCCCCACCTCCCACGTCTCAGTGGTCACCTCTGATGACGGCACCACACGGCGCACAGAAACCAAGGTAAGACACCACAGCTGAGTTGCATTCTATAGAAATAGGATGGCGCTGATTCTTTACAAAGAGTTATGGAAATGTAACAAATAAATACCAGAAGAATTACATTTGTTGATCTCTAAGCATACTACATTTTTAGGGTGGTGATGATTACCAAGTGTTCTTATGTCAGAAAGACATTGGATGCTCTCTGTTAGCTGTTAAAAATGTTTGACTTTGAAAAGCTACCAAGCAAAGAGAAGCAGTAGACAGATAGCTGTGACCTGAAGGTAAAACTGGCAACCTTTATATAATCTAATGAACAGAGCTCATATTCAGCCTGGTACCAGCTTGCACACATGAGCAGAACACCTCAGAGCAGCAGCATTATTGTGGCCATAAGATCCCATTGAGCACAGCTCTTCACCCCAGAAGTCCCTTTGATTTCATTATTTCTTCAAATTATGGTTTTGGATCACAGCTTCCAAACAGCACGGCAGCACGGCACTTCCACCCCGAAGAACTCTAAATCCCATAATCCCACTGCCCAGAGTGGTTTCATCTCCCTCTCATAGCTTTATTTAGTTGATTTTTTTGTGCTATTATGAGCCAACTCCCCTTGCGGTCTCCTTGTTTTGTGCTTCTTAAAAGCTCTTTTGTTGATTCGTCCTCTGCTGTGTTCTGTTGTTTTTCTGTAAGGACTTGTCAACTAACGTGAAGGTGAGTGGACCTTTATACCAGTCTGGCTTTTCTCCCACCACGCCACCATTTAATGTGTGCTCATACAGGCTGCAGCAGCAGTATGCAACACAGTCTGCTTCTTCACCAGCCAAATAATACTCCAGTCTATACTCAAAAGTACTTCTTAGATCACTGCTTGCTGCTTTCACCTTCTGGGATACGGCCCATTCTTTTTCTTATTATTTATTTTGCATGATCTTGTCTCTCTCTGTCTCTCTCTCTCTTTATTTCTGTCTTATAATTAACATTGACATTATAGGAGGCACAAAATACTATTTGCTCAGCAGCAATAACATGTTAAACCTTCTCATACATATGATTGTCGAAATAAGATAGAAAGTCTTTAATTGGAAACTAGAATCTTGTAATTATCTTGAGCAATCACCATAAATTCCTGTGTCAGGAACTATAATTTCAACTTTTTAAAACGTGTTACTTATTTTGGCTCATTTTTTTTCTGCCTTCTGTTAGCTGGGATTATTTTTCAATGGTATAAATTTCCATTTTTTAAATCAAATTTGCACATTGGCTCCCCTAAGTGATTGGCTGCCATTTTGAAGAATTTGGAAAAATAATTTCAAGTGGCATCAATAATGTCTTCCCCTTGGTATAAGGTTGGGGTTTGGAATAATTGTAAGTGTGTGCCTTTTCATTGTGTTTTGGAAGACGGTCTGCATTTGAAATTTGAATTCATCACTCTCTGCACGGAGAGGAATTCTCGCCAGATTTCCATTTGCAAAAATGTGTGACATCTTTGGAGTAAGGCGGGGGTTGAAAACTCGTCCTTTTTGCTTCCGTATTTTCAGACATACCCTCAAAGATAAGCTTATATTGCAGTATTACGCTTGGTATTCGGACATAAACATGTCTACAGTCAGCTGGCACTGCTGTAGGCTTCCAGTAGAGTGGAGAGCGCTGTGTGGAGCTCCTACTCCAGGGACTGTGAAACTGTAATTAAAAAGCCTGGTCTAATCCCTCATCAGGGAGGGCCCATTGCCCTCCAGCCTGTTTACTGCGAGAGTATTGGCTGCAAACACTTACTCACATTCACACTACTTTATGCATTCATGCACAGAACATCTTAGGGATCGCACACACAAATGTGCGATAAAACATCAAACTAATCAAGGGCTTTGCTGCTTAGGAAGGGAAGAGGAAGGACATTCCTTCAAAAAGGCCTGTATCCTGCTGGGAGGGGACATTGTGTATTTTTTTTTTTAAGTCACTTTGAGGAGAAATGCAGATTAATGTTCAGGGTGAATTTCTGGAGGCCAACGTTTCTGCAATTGCAAATGGATCCAGACCCATCGACGTGTTTCCTCAGAGAAAACCCTCCACTTGTCTCCCTCAATTCCTCTCTGCCTTCTTTTACCCTGCATCTCTGACTCACTTTCATGTGTTGTTTTTCACCATCTCTCCTTTTCTATCTCCCTCTTCATTTCACAGCAACTCAGTTTTATTTATGTGCTTATCTGTTCTTTGAACCAAAGTCTTTCCATACTGTCTAATGGTAATACACTCCTTGATGGTTATCCCCCATCTGACTGCTGGAAGATGAAACATGGAAGCTTCTCCTATCTTCCTGATTTGCAGGCAAAAAAAGTTTTTTTCTGTGGTAAACATGTTTCTAGCTGCTTTATTATCAGATATTACTTGTTCGATTACTGGGACAGAAGCAGAAGGAGACAAGTGTATGCCTGTGCAGGGCGGTCAGGGTATATTTCAGCTGACAAATTCAGTTAACATCGGACATTTTTCATATACAGCTGGAAAGCAACCATAAATGGCCTTTCAATAGCAGATTAACTGCTGGTTGCATTTACATTTTCAATCAATTCAACTCAAAGGGAATTGGCCCGGACCCCGAATGTGTTTTAATCTAAGCACATGTATGCGCTCAATTAGATCTGCGTCCATCCTCCTGTCCCAGCATGCCATGCTTTCCCTTGGCCCTCATCCAGCCCTCCTTTCCTGCTGGCAGACGCTCTGAATGGAACACCAGTCATGTAGGAGGAAGAGCTTAGTTGGCTCAATAAAAGCGGCATTCCTCCTCTTTCCTCTGGATATGAGCTAATGAGAGCAGACCACACAAACAAATAAATGCACTTTCACCATTCTGCACTCACTGGGAATCCCACTTTAAGTAGGTAGTAGGTAGTTTATTAGGTACAGCTGTTGCGAAAAATGAAGTGTCACTGTTGAGAGGAATGCGAGGAAGAGCAGACACCTTTTCTACTCAGTGCATTACTTTCTTTTACTTCAGACAGACTCTTGACTTCAGAAAGTCATTTTTAAAAATAGTTACTGGAGCACATCAAGAACACACTCTTTCCTTTCTCAAATTGCGCAGAGCTCTATTTATATAGCTTGAAAGTGTGCAGGGCCGTGTCATTTTTCCAGTCAGTCATTAAATCTAATATAGTTTACTGAGAGCTCTACCCATCCGTCCCTTCAACTCCAGGTGACCAAAGTGGTCAAAACAATCACCCGCCGCACCTACCACCCAGTGATGGTCTCTGACAACTTGTTAGTGGATTCCAGGCCTGCAACCCGGACCCCCACTCCGGTCTCCATCTCGACCCCAACCCCACCGGAGACAGAACCAGTAAAGGATGCCGAACCCTGTGTGACTTCTGCTGTGTTTTCCCCTGCCTGCCTCCCTGTTCCTCTAGCCTAATGTTTTACGAAGCCATTTAGCCAATTAGATTTTCTAGCGTTGTGGAGAACCCAGCAATTTTTTACTTGCGTCACCTTCACAGATGCTCTTGAGTCGGGCTTGAAGTGAGTTAACGGGCTCCTTAAAAAACTGAGTTACTACCTCATCTTCTCCCACTAAACCTGTGTGTCTGTTAAGGCTTTGCAGTAAAGTGAATGCTGCAGAGGTTGTGAAACCTCTGGCAGTGCTGTAAAGTGGACACTCTGACGCCTGCTGTCCTCCCCCCCCAATTTCTAACAGTTTGGTTAATACAGGCCTGTGTCTAACTGCCTGTGGTTGTTTCCAGTACAGGTGTGACTTTACAAGCATGTATACACACACACGCACGCACGCACGCACGCACACACACACACACACACACACACACACACACACACATACTTACAAATCTATAGTATTTCTCATGTGCAAATGCTTGCAGTCTGCACCATTTTAGCAATTCTGTTTTAGCCCTGTTTACCCCGCTTCAGCATATTTTAGTGCACATTTTGAATCGCAGGTCCCTCACCTCCCCCCGTTTTTTCCCTTGCGTGACGGTTTAACGCCTTGTGAACTTGAGCGTACATCAAAGAGTGTTTGAAAACTGTGTGATGGCTCCCTTTGCAGCCCTATCAAATCGCCTAAAAAGCTGTGTTAGTACAAGGCAGCTGGGTATGTCAGGGCTGGGAAGCTCTAGCATTCAACGTGCTCTCCTCTCGGCTCCGACGGGGGATAAAAAGCATGATGGTAAATAAAAGGGGATGAAATTGGCAGATATGAATAAAAGCATTCAGAAATGATCTTTAATCTCGAAGGCTTGGGTTCCAATATATAGTGTTATCTCTCAGGAAATCAATGAAGCGTATTAACAAATAAAGTCAAGCTGTTATTTAATAAATTACATTTATAATGCTAAAATGATCTCTGTAACATTCAGCTCTGGCCCTCCAGTCCCCTTGAGGCTATGATATGAACACCAGAATAGTCTAGTTTGTGTTCTGTCATGGTTTTCCGCAGTGAATCAAGAGAATGGAAGTGAGCTCGTTTTTCCAAGGTCATACATATGCTTTAGCTAATGTGAATCAAGCAAATGAGGCTCTTTATTTTTAACTGTGCAAAGCCAAGGCGGACTGGCGTCAGAAACAAACATAAATTTACACAGTAATTACTCCGAACATGGAAATGAACCTTGGCGTTCCTGAAATAGTCTTTGTTATGTAGCTCACTGTCAGGGTGTAATCAAGAAAACAAGGCCAGTGAAGATTTCTATTTGTTTCAACCAAGTTAATGAGGATGCTGTGTTGAACAGCCGATTTGTTGTTTGTGTTTTTGCTCTTGGCACGCACCTCTGTAGCGAGGGTTAATGCCTCGTTGTGGTTTCTTGATATTGTTACATGCCTTGTCCCGCTTCTTATTAAAATCTATATTATGGCATTGATGGGAAAATAAAGAAAGTGTGTTACAATTAAGAGGGCTGGTTTTGAAATTAAACCCATCAGATGCAGGAATGAGTTTTTTTTTTTCTTTTTCCGAAGAAATATAAGCTGACAGTCCACGCTCACCAACTGGGAACGAACCTCTCTACAACACCTTGTCAGGCTCTAGACGACCGGCATCAGATCCGCACCCCTGCAGATGATGATTAATTTTTATCAACCTCATTAATTTTGAAGATGAATTTATAGCTGCGGACAAAATAGCCAATTATCGGCCACAGCAGAATTCAGTGGGCAGCAAATTGGTTTCTGTATGGGCGGAGAGCCCAGGGAAGGAGGGGGGTAGCTGTCTTTAATTCTCCCATTAGACAGCCTCAGAGACAGCAGAGGAAGTGAAGTCATTTAGCTATAGGATGAGCGTGAGAGATAGATACATGCAGCTCCTCCAGCTACAGCCTGATGCTACCATGCTCCCATGGGGAAAAAGGATTCAAGGGCCAGTAGAGCTGTAGCACAGATGGCTCTGTTCCAGCACAATCCAGGAGAATTGTTCTACCAAGACGCTTCATGTGTATAAGCAAACTTTTGGTTTACACTATTTATTGTGTAGCAGATTATATTAGCATTTCTCCTGACATATTATTACAGACATATTGGTCAGTTTGTATCCACCTCCTCCACTGCAACAGAGGTTTGCCGTTCTCTATGAGGATTTAAATTTGAGTAAATTTTAGCAATGTAACACCTTGTAACCATCATTAATGAATGTTATATTTTAGAGTTATATGGTTTATGAAGCATTCTAATTGTTTTTTAACAGTGAAATAAATATTCCCAAAATTTTGATCGATACCCAGAGAGTAAATCCCAACCACTGTCAAAGGCCAAAAACATCTCTATACGCATAAATCCATCATTTAATTAAATCTTATTTTATGGCATTATAATTCACCACAATACTCCTCAGCTAAACTAAGTTTGATGAAATTAACACAAATGGTTTTGTTTTCCTTTGCTTTAGGATTTAGATACATGTTTTAATCTGGACACCAAGAATCAAAGCTGTTATTAATTGTTCTCATTGATCTTTTTTATATGTCTGTCTCTTTCACTGTGTGGCCTGATAGCACAGTGTACTTATGCAAACAATTCTCATTGAGTGGACAGCATGGTTTTCTATGTATGTATAGCCGAAAACATAATATGCCCACATGTCAGGTTTGCTTTTTGATATCAATCTGTTATGTCGTTCCACGCTGTCTGACAGGTGTCTCTGTTCCCCTCTACAGGTGACCAAGATGGTGAAGACTGTGACCACACGGACGGTGCGTCAAGTGCCCCTGGGCCCCGATGGCCTGCCACTGCCTGAGGGCTCGTCCCCGCTAGGCAGCTACACCGACTCCATTGACCGGCGCTACATGAAGAATGGAGGTGACCGCTTCATCACGCCTCAAGCGACCTCCACCCTGACACGCTCCTACAACAACTCATACAACGATTCATATGGCGAAACTCCAGAGAGCCAGTACGTCCGCCACTACGGCCTGCACGATGGCTACGCCGATTTGACAGACAACTACGGCAGCCTGTCACGTGGCGTCAACTTTCGGCCGCCGCGCTACCCCTACCTTCCCAACAGCTATCGGCCGGAGAACAGCTACACGCTGCCTATTCGTAAGGACGACTATGGCCATGTGGCCCAACCCCAGGTGCCTATGGGAAGCAGCACTGTTGATCTGAACCGCTCACAGCCAGAGCGCTTCCAGCCCGAGCCATATGGCCTGGAGGATGATCGCCGCAGCTTGGGCCCTGAAGAGGAGGAGCCATATGAGCTCGAGCCTGACTACTCCACTGCCAACCGACGCACCTTGCAGGGGGCCAACCGGGGACGTACCCACCGGGAACCTCTTCGTGACGGGCCTCGTGTCAGGTGAGGATAAATGCACAAAACTTCAGAAGGTAGAAGTTTGCTTTTAAACAGGAATGCATGATCTGCTATTTCACCTCAGAGCAAAGATATTACGCAGATAAATCTGCATAACCTTTGTTTTGACACATCAGTACCTGGTGTACACATGTGACAGATCGTACTGAAGGAATCAGACTACTGGAGCTCACAGGAGATAATGGTTTCATGAAGGTGTGTAAGTTCATACAGTATACATGTTCTTTTTTTCATGTTGGACAGTAAATTTCTGCTCATATTCATGAGCGCAGACTTTGCCTTGACATGACAGGAGATCAGGCCTGTTAAGATGAGAGGGAATAAAGAATACTTGTCTTGTTCTCGCCATAAAAAAGACTACATTACAGCGTGCGCGAGTAAACAGATGTCTCTTCTCCTTGTGCAAGTTGCTTGAGAAAGGAAGCGAGGAAAAACAAGTCCTTGATTGCCATTTTCCTGCAAATGGATAGTGAACAAGTGTTTGTGTCAGAGGTAAAGAGGTGGGAATGATTTGAGACGTGACGAGGGAGAGAAGGGAGGATATAAGGGATGCAGGGAGATCTGGAGAGAGACAGAAGGCTTTTGTCAGTTATCTCTTAAAGCCTTTCCTTTTTGCGCAAACCTGTAGTGAGAGCATAACCCTTGACTCCAGTTGGCTGAAAACAAGCCTGTCAGCCTGCAACAATAAGATCCCGAAATGGACTGTTGTGTCCTAATAGCTTATAATCATTTCATTGCCGTCCGAATGGGGGCCTGGAAGAAGTCTTCACCTTCCAGTAAATTGAAACAGGGGTCTGTAGTTGATTTGGTGGGAAGTGCCTTTCAAAATATTTGGGTCCAAATCTCTTTTCCTGACTCAAGGCTAAGGGAACAGAGTGATAAGAGCAAGACAGGAAAGATTGTGTATGTGCAATCTGTGTGTGTGTCAAAGATGATGCTGAATGCAGGTTTCCAGCCTTCTTGACAGTGAGCAAGTTTTGCTTTTGAACCCTTCTCAATGAATTGTATGTACACATACGCAGTCCCCTGCGTTGATGTGCATGAGGCACGAAAGAGCAGATGCCCTAATCAGGCTCACACTTTTGACTTCACTCTGACACTTACACGGTATCCCTCTCTCTCGTTTACACACACACACACACACACACTCAATAAAAAATCCACATCTTTAGAAAATGAGTTACTCCCCTATCCGCCTAGTGAGAGGCGCTTGCTGTGACAGGCAATTTGTAGCCTGCCTTACATGTGTCACAACACAGCCACATACACCAGACACACATACACACGCGCACACTCACACACACACACACACACACACACACACACACGCAAACACTGACAGCTGCTAACACGAATGCCCAAACACAAACACACGTTTGAAGCCACTCTTGACTGACTGCTGCCTGGCTAATTGCAGCAGAAAGGAAATTCAAAAATATTTCCCTCCCTCCTTGTTCCCTTCGGTTCTCCTACACTCACATCAGCTGGCATCAAAACACCAAGACATCAGTATACTATAAGCGTTTTTGTTTTTTTCACTCAGAAGGGTGACAATCAGCCCTCCCAGAGTGCCCAGGCTCCCCTGTGCACTCAAACTATGATTAGTATTCTTCCAAGAAGCGAGCGGCAACTCCAAAGTGCTGTAATGAATCTGGGAATTAAAGCAGTTTAATTACAGCTTATCATTCTCAATAATGCTCCCACAAAAATGAAGATGTTTAGTGCTGAATCGGCTGCCTGCATTTGCGCCGAGCACTCATTTTGTCAGCGCCCTGGAGTCCATCGTGTGTTGGGAATGATAATGTATCATTTCTGGAGTTGGTTGGCTGTGTGAGTATGCCTCACTCTTGGACTTTAGTGTTAAGACGGTTGAACAAGTTGAATAGATGAGGGAGGAAACCTAATGACTGCTGAGGCTTCCGTACAGATCATCAGGGGGTTACTGCATGGTTTGATAAGTACGGGAATTATGTGAATCATATTTGTTGGAACTGCTTTCACAGGGCTCACGACCAAAACACAGAATTAGGAAACATCTTTTGGTCACAATTTCTTAATATTTACTGACGTATTTGTCACAGGTCTAATTGCAGATGTCACTTCTGGCTCTACTCGTCTAGCAACAGCCACTTCTTCTTCTACATTCTACATAGAACGATAGGATGTCAATTTCTGAATCATGTCATGCAGTACACCTATAGGCAGCTGCTTCAATTACATATCTCTACCTACTTCCTTGGATTTTTCTAATAGTGTAAAGATGATACAAAGGCCTACAGGCAAAAGCAGCAAGTCTGGGTTAGGGTCTGAGGTTGAGGAGGTTGGAAAGCAAAGGGACGAACCAACATTGACAGTCTGATATTGACTGACAAAAAGGTCCGGTGTCCGCACAGATCAGCCACATTATGAAAAAGGACTCACAGGTGAAAAGAAGAACAGTGATCATCCTGCTACAATGCAGTACTCTGCTGTGAAACTTTTGGGTCCTTGTGGAATGTGCTGGAAAAACTCTGATCCATGGGCTCCCTACTTTGCAAACCTACAGGACTCAAATGAGCCCCCACCAAGCCCTGATGCCAGAAACCGCAGGAGACCCCAAGAGGTTGTGTGTCTACACCTCGACGGGTCAGAGCCAAAACCAGTCCGTGGTAGGGCCTCCATAAATCAGAGTAGTTTCAGCTCATGAACTGAATGTGTGCCTGATTGGTGCACACTGGCAGGGTAGTTGGAGAATAAGACACAGTTGAGCAGGTGGATGTGAGAGTTTGGTGACCAGAATTGATGGGAAAATCAGAGGGCATCTGGTGGACAGGTGGAGAATGACAGTGAAGCTTAATAGAGATGCATGGGCCTGGGGAGTGGCAATGTATCTGAGGGTAGGGACAGAGAGGCAAATAGATATTTTATAAATATTTTGATAATGTTCTTCTGCTTTTCTGAGTTTTTATTGACTTGTTTATCTACATGCCTGGACCTTTTTTACTTGATCTTAGATTACTTGAGTTTAGATTTTTCTTCTTGGTATAAAAGCATTTTGAAATAGTACTTTGAAAAGTGTTACATCAAAAATTGTTAACCTACAGTGGGAAGGAAGTGCATCTCTTTGTCTCTGCACAGGTTGTGCTGATAATGAACGTCGCCTCTCTCCTAACCCCCCAATGTCTGGATGTGAGTGCATCTTATTCCCTTTCCCCCATTCCAACCCATCCTTTATGCGCGTGTGACAGCGCTTGTGTCCATGAGCACTTTTCTGTCTGTGTGTGTGTGTGTTTGTGTGTGTGAGTGTGTGTCCATGCCACCATGATTAATAGCTGCTTTTGAACTCTGCCAGACTACAGGGGCGTCTTAAAGCCAATCTCTAATGGCTCATCTCTCCTTGGGCGACCCGCTCTGCTGCACCTGCCCACCTGCACCCAGGGTCGTCACACACATATATACACATTAAAATGCACACATGCAAACTCACAAGAACACACACACACACACGCTCATCCCATAATTGAGGGGGGTATGTCATTCTAACTCAGTGTTGTCTGTAGAGAAGTGACCCCTTCCTCCCCTTCCTCGACCCTGCCAAGAGGCAAATATTCTGTTTAATATTATACTCCCTATCTGTCATGTTTGAGGTTTCCCCGAAGCATTTCCTTAATTATGGAAGAAACTTCTGAGGGATGTCACTCTCCCTTAATTGAATGAAAACAAGCAGTGGTGACAGTGGATAATGGCATCGTAACAGCCTTAGAAATTACAAAGTGGCAAGACATAAACACACACGCTTTGCTGTTTTTTTCTCTTTTCTCTCTTTTTTTGTCCCTCAAAGACTCTTCATAAAACAATTATTACCCATAATTCAAAATGAGCAATCTGTTTGGCGGGGACAGTCAGTGAGAAGCTCGTAAAAGCGCTAGCAATGTTATGTGTACATATGAGATGCAAACATCTTCTTGGGAGTGTCTAATCCTTTTCAGTTGATCTGCTTTTATGGGCCTGTAAAGAGGAGGGTCAGGCACGACTTGAGGATGATGAAAGTAATTGACAGAAGATGAGGGAAAGGAAGAAAAGCGAGACTGTGCTGAAGTTTGGGGGGATGCATACGTCTCATATCAACGGTATCTGTTTATCTTGTCCTCTAGTCTTTGGAGAAAAAGAAGCACACACATGAATCCTCAGACAAGCACGTAGATACACAGAAATAGCCTGGCCATTTAGCAGCTCGATTAACATGAGGAGAGCGATCTGCTGTAATCATGCTCAGAGCATCGCGTCTTGCGGCGGAGAGCCCTTTCACATCCTATGAATATACCCCTCCCTGTACACACAATGGCGCCAATTTAAATGCAAATCCTGACATTCCCATCACTCAGCCTCGCGACGGCTGCTTTACCAAAAGCCTTGCCGCATTTGGCCCAGATCTAAATGAGCCGCGATCTGCTCAACTGTACATCTCATCTGTGTGTTGAAGTGTGTGCGCGAGGGAAAGTGTGCGGCAAACATAGTACGATAGATAATGAGAGAGAAAGTCAAAGACAGAAAGAGATGCTGGGCATTACAGAGATGGTGTTTATGTATGCAGGTCTATGTGATGGAGATTATGCTCAGATTGTGTACTGCCTTTCCTTCAGGAAGGTTTTGTTCCTGCCTCCCATTGCCTTGTCATGTCCAATATCCCACAGCAATCCAAAGTTGGATGATTGCCTCCAAGTGTGGGAGTGTATTTTCAGATCACTGCACGCACAAAGAAGCATTTAGTTACCAGCAGCACGTGCGCACATACTCGCAAAATTCCCTCTTTTTCCAGGCAGTCTGTCATGAATCTCAATGTTTTTGCCAAACCTCTGAGCTGCAGTCGTTCTCTAAATGATTTGCTGTAATAAGGCTCTTGATTAGCCCCTCCTTCCATACTGTGGTTCTGCCTATAGAGGTTTGTGGCTATCCAACTTGTTTCTCAAGCTGGAAAAATACTTTCAGAGGGAAAGTATTCCCAGTGATGATGCATCAGATCCATTCTAGTTTGTTCGTTGTGTTCCCTTTTCTTTTCTGGAGGAACACCTGTTTGAAAAGACATTAGACCTCCAGAGTCACAGCTGTTCTTGACATGTGCCCATGACACCCAAGGCCTGTAATGTTTGCCACAACACCACAGTTCTTTGAACTTGGTTCACGTTGCTTGCAGCATTTGGACACATGGCTATACTCGACTGCGGCAGTACCCCACTCTATCTCTGTTAATGCTCTTTACATCCATCTGAATAAGGGATTTAGTATCTTGTTGCATTGTTGGGGCCGGAGATTTTCCCCTCGGTTCATCTTGTATCGATTTCCCTGGCAGTAAAATGCTCAAAGTCAAGCCATAAAAGCCAATATGTTACTGCAAGGCTTGTGTAAAAGAAAAAAATCAACAAAGAAATACACCAGAGCCGAGGCGAGATGGCGTGCAGGGCCCCCCTCCGCATTCCCCAGCATGCCTGGGAAGAACTGTAAAAACACATAATTAACATAAAACTCATTAAAATTAGAGCTCGGTCTGGAAATCTCTGCCAACCACCAGCGTTAGTAGCCATTTTGTTGCACCACCAACCACCATACATCAAAGATGGTGAGAGGAGGCCAGCTGGATTATGTAACGAGGATAAACAATCTCAAGCTGTGGGATGGGTAGGGGGATGATAAAGGCTGTGCATAAGTACACAACCCTAATTAAATTCCTCGCCCCATGTCATAACTTTTCCTACCAGATATTCTCCCATCCTTTTGGACAACTCACTGGTACGTGTTCAAACAGAATTGTTGTTAAGCAAGTTTCCAAAAAACAGTTTTGCAACTTTACTGTCAGTAACTCCCCAGACTCCTTCCTGGAGTTGGCTCTACAAGTGAAAAATCATTCCTATGATTGAAAAGCCTTAAGTAAAATAAGTACCCTGCACTCCAGCAACAAATGATGTGTCATTGGAATTCAGCCCTTATATTTTCCCCCATGTACCATTAGAGAATTGATGAGGCTGCCTTTGGAGTAGAGAGCCCTAGAGAACAGAGTGTAGATCATAGACTCCGAGAGGCTCGGGTAATCGAGATTCATGAAAGGGAACCCTCACCAAACGCCCCCAAAAAGCAGCTCCCCTCTTACCTCCATCACTGAAAATGAGTAGAGCTCAATACTGTTTAAGTCTCCAGCCCTGACACTAGTAATGCTAATGAGGCTAATGCTAGCAGAGCAATCTCAGAGATGGTCATTAACATTTAACCAACTGCATGCTAGTGTTTGGCACTGTGAGCAAAGGGAGCCCTGGGGACATCTTAGGCGCTCATAGTCCTCCCTGGGGGGACAGCACAGCTCTCTTCTCTGTTGGAAAAGACTTCAAATCCCTTCTCTACTGTATGTGGTGGCTTCCTAAAAAACTCCTTCACAGGACTTTCCTTCAAAGCTTTTTTCTTTGGTCTTGCCTTTGTCTCTGTTTCTTTGTGAAGTGCCTGTTTTTTCTTTGTGCAATCTTTCCCCGTCTCTCAATCACTCTTTCTAAGACTTTATGTTTGTTGAAGTGTGACATGTTTGTTGCTACCACCTGACAGGGAAGAATAATAAGTGGAATGTTGCCTACCGTATCACTCCTATTGCAGGGAATTGCCACAGAGGTCCCTTTGACAGACCTGTTTATAACAGATCCAAACCACATATCACCGTGTCTCCCCTTCACTCTTTGTCCTACCCTCCCTCCTTTTCTCCCCTCCATTGCTTACATCCTTTCTCCTCTCACTCACTCTGTCCTATGCTTTCTCTCTTCCCCTCATTAGTCAGTGGCTCTCACCTCAGTTGGCTTCTCGCAAAGTATTTCCCCCGGCTGCCTAATTCTTCTCTCAGACAAATCTGTCTGAGTCACCCTCCATTTACCTCCTCCATCTCCCTCGTCCTCACTGTCCTCTTTTCTTTCGACTTCCAGAGGGTACCCAGACGACCCCATTGAGGCAGAGCTGATCGATGAGCGCCACCCTTATATCCATGGCATGTATTCAGCACCGCTGGCCCAGCCGGAGAGGGGGAGCATGGCCAGTCTTGACCGCATGGGCGGTCGGCGCTCACCTTCCATCGACAGCATCCGCAAGGACCCACGCTGGCGTGACCCAGACCTCCCGGAGGTCATCGCAATGCTGGGCCACCCCATTGACCCGGTCAAGTCCAACGCCGCTGCTTACCTGCAGCACCTGTGCTACGAAAATGACAAGATTAAGAAGGATGTGCGTCAGCTGAAGGGGATTCCTGTTCTGGTGGGGCTTCTGGACCACCCCAAATCTGAAGTCCACCGCAAGGCTTGTGGTGCCCTGCGCAACATCTCTTACGGCAAGGACAATGACAACAAGGTGGCCATCAAGAACTGTGATGGCATCCCGGCTCTTGTCCGTCTGCTAAGGAAGACCAATGACATGGAGGTTCGAGAGCTCATCACCGGTAAGAAGAAAACATTTCTATATTAAACACAACAAACCATAGACACTTATGATAATGTGTAAGCTGGTTTAAGTGGGCTCAATAACTCGAACTCGAAGCCTCATGTGAGCCGCCAAAAACACTTTCATTAAAACTGTGATCAAAGTAAATGACATGTTGCTGTTACTTGTACAGTGGTATATGTGAATGTGGCTGAGGAAAAGGACAGAGAGGCAGAATGGGCAGAATTATAACAACAGAGGCAGCTGTTGTGACTCAAGCACTATACATTTGTTTCTGTGAAAACTTTGTCTTAAGTAGCTATACAATAGCAGTTCAAAAATGTAATAGATCTAATAGCATGGCTATATGTTAAAATGTTTTTCTCATAGCACAGATGCTAGAGAGGTTGAAGGTTTTGTTGCACTGTAGACTGTAGAATCAGCGTAAACATATGAAGTAAATCTATTGTAGTCTGGGACTATTCAAATCCTGTGGTGTTGGTGGAGTTAAAAAAGTAATTTTCCATGACCTTTGGCTTGAGTATAGTACATCACATATGCAGAAAGAGAGGGGTGGAAAGGCAGCGACCTTCTCTGCATATGAGTATGAAATGTAATTGAATACAGTGCTCAGCCAGATTTCTGCGTAGCACTTACTATGTGGCAACGTACAGCCCTGAATAGACTGATTAACAGACTGATTGAGCACCGGTGCTGTGTCTCCCTCAGTGTTCCAAGGTAACTTGTGAGCAGAAAGTGTAAGAGAGGAGAGATGCACACTGGCATGGTTGTATGGAAGAAATAGGTTATGTCGCCCAACATTAAACTATATTGATGTGAAAAGTCATCTTATCCTCTATCTCTTTTGAAAATATATCAATATACCTTAAAAGCTTGACATACTGCCAAGCACAAGAAATGTGTCATCATGAAATGATCATATATTCTTGTTTTACACATATGACAGCTCATTTCATGTCTATATCATAATCTATAAATGTCAAAAGAATATTTGCCTTTTATGTGTTTTAAATGCAAAGGTTTCAATCAGACTGTTTTATGAAGTCTCACATTCTCATTCCCCTTAAAACTACTTAGAAAAGATCTGTCATGTGGTTGAGATAATTTGAAATAATTGCTATGGATATGTCTGATTGCATTCCGTAAGTAAGAAATCATTTACCGTTTTCCTGCCATAGATAAAGGAGTCTTATATTATGCAAAAACCACCTGCATAGCACTGTTGCAGCCAAGCCTGTTGGCTGTCTCCTCCACTGACTGTAATATTCCTCTCTCTGTCTGCCTAATTAGTCTCAACTCTTTTGCACGTACGGTAAGAACAAAAGTGCTTCTTTGAAGCCTTTTAAGCTGATATGATAGTACCTTAGTATGCCAGTCTTTTCCAATCACTGGCTGCATACTTCCCATCACTTATATATTCCATCCAGGCATATACGGAGTTGGCTGTCATAACCCCATACGCTGCATAGTAACGCAGGTCTGAGTCATACTACATAAAGAAGCTGAGTTTTTGGGTGTTTTTCACACATCAGTGTGTTTTTGCAGCAGTATTCACTGTGTGCTCTTCTCAAATCTTAGACCCCTTTCATTATCTAATAAGTTAGTGGCCCAAGAATTCCATATGAAAAGATACAGTACTTGCAGGATTAACATTGAATTGCGTAAGTCCCTATACCATGGGGAGTTAGAATTGTATTCAAAGCTGTGATTAGTTAATCATTATTTGATTTGTAGTGAAGACACATTTTGTGCAAATTGTCATGTAGATTTCCCTTCTTACCACTTGGTTCAAGAGAAATAGACGTTAATGAGCTGAGACTGTTTCTGTCAATGACGGGTCAGAAGGACAATGGCTAAAAAAACTGAGTTTTAATCAAACACTGTGATATTTGATTACTTACATTTTACATTGTACTGTGAGCACAAAGAGACAGATAGCGAGTGGAATGATTCTCTGTCGAAAAGCAGATGGCCTATAAACATTGATTTTTGGAAGAAAAAGCTATTAGCTGCATTGTGTAATGAAATATGTTTTAATTCCTTTAAGAGGAGCTATTGATTCAAATTTCTTCCCCTTGACCTGGTAAATGTTGACTTGGGAATACAGTGGTTTGTGTGTGTGTGTGTGTGTGTGTGTGTGTGTGTGTGTGTGTGTGTGTGTGTGTGTGTGTGTGTGTGTGTGTGTGTGTGTGCATGTGCGTGTGTGCGCTCAACTAATCCCCAACACGATTGATTTGACCTCACACACTTTGGCTGGTATGCACGCTTCGCCATCCGAGAAGGGGCTGTTGTTTTCAGTGCACACGCTTTGGAAACGAGAACTGCTTTAAAGTGAGATGCTTGACCTTTGTAAAGTAACCTCGAGACGCAGAGGGAGTTACTTTTTGGGTAATTTTACAGTTGAGGGAAGAAAAATTGTTGAAGCTGCATTTTGGCAGCTGTCAATAGTTTCTAGCTGCATTTTATGTTTTGGCGATCTCTGAGGCTGGAGTCAATATCAATACGAGATACTGACTATTGACGGTTTTAATCCTGAGGTATTTAGAATTATATTGATCCTTTAAAAGTCATTTTTGTTGAACCATGGGGTGCATGCATGCCTAAGTGTGTGTGTGTGTGTGTCTTTTCCTTTGCTGTGACAGAGATGTCACGGTGAGCGATGACTGTGCCGCAGCAGAAATGATTGCCTTTACAGCAGCGTGTTGCTCCCCATCGTAGCTAAAAATAACCCTGCATCGCAAGACAAGGAGGACAGAATGGAGAGAGGCTTTTCTATTTTTTTCTCTTCTTTCCCTCTCTCCCTCATTATCCACCCTCCCTCTCTCAATCTAATTTCTTGCCCTCCTTCATTCATTATCTACACTCTCACTGTTTTTCTCCCTATCTTCTCTCTCTCTCTCTCTCTCTCTCTGTGTGTCTCGCTGTCTGTCTCCAGCTTTAGGTTTCCACCCCCAGTGCTCTGGCCCCAGTAGAAACAGGCCAGTCACAATGCAAGCTCAGCTTACAGCCTCGGCCCATGTGGCTAAAATTGGCCGTGTTTTTCTACAATTAAATATGGGTTTTAAATATAGGCCCCTTTTCTTAGTCCATGTGTTTTAAGAGTTTGCTGTTGGAGTTTGTAGCGTCCCCGTAAAACCACAGAGAGCTCTGTTTTCTGCACAGGGAGATGGGTGACGTGGAAGGAACCTAGTGGTTTTTATTTTTTCCGACACATAAGACAGACGGACCGGTCGTTCGTATTTTTAGAGCTTTTTACCGTTCAGAGTAATTCTGTTTTCCCTCCCGGCTCCGGGCTGTTTTTGCCCTCCAGCAATTCCCACCCTGGAAATGTCGATTATTAAGTGGATTTGTTTCCTGTTTATTCTGCAGGAGATGCGGAGAGTTCAATGGACTGACACTCAGGCAGGTGCCTTTGCCATTTTGGATAAAGAAATGCAAATAGGGCAAGGTTGGCAGGCCTTGAAGCTAGAAGAGAGATGATGTCTAGACACTTGTGTATATCTGAACCAAGGCTCCAAGTTTAACATAATATATACACTCTATTAGTGTACACACTATTTATTGGATGGTCTGGTCTGAAGCATCTGACCCGGCTCATGAGCCATGACAAAAAACGGGAGACACTCAGTTTCAAAAGGAAAGTTGTACAAATTCATTAGTTAATATACGATGACTCAAAAGACATAATAAGGTTATGAGGTGTGTTAGTCAGCGTTATTAGTGTGTCAGCGAGTTAATGTGATGAGAGTATTATATAATGTACACCTAAACTAAAAACCAGGCTGAAGCCGCCTGAACAAAGCCATAGTGCCAGAGAGATTAAGAGAGAGAGTGTGCTTAAAAAGCTCCTGGGAGACCAGCGAGGTGCTCCCAGTTGCGTTGAGTAACCATATAAACATAATAGTTAGTGCAGCTTTAAAAAGCATGTCTGATGTCCAATTTATCAAGCCCACTATATCACCTCTTTAGTAACGTAAGATAGACCTTTCACAGCATTCATTTTGGCACATCATAGAAGGAAAACACGCAGGTGTAGTTAACAACATTATATATTTTGCATACAGGCTCGCTTGAATGGCTCACTGAGACACTTGATGTGACTCAGCCATCTTTAGTGTTATTAATTACACCTGTGCTTTTCCTGCTATCACAAGTAAAAACATCTGCTGTGATAAAGGATAATCAGCAAGGCAGACGTAAAAAATGCATTTTACATTTAAATCCAAACTGGATGAGAATGGCCCCAGTGAAAACCTCACAGATGGTCATATCTTTCATTTGAACCAGAACAACAACCAAAACAGGTGCAGCAGACAAGGGTCCGCTTTTTTAAAATATCTATCAGCTATTGGAGAGTGAAGGACACTGAAGGACAGTGATTACTGCTCTGTACTGTATTTGAGTCTAATTGGGAGAATCTAATCTGGAGAATATATAAACCAAATTGAAATAAGAGTCCTACCTCTATTATATTCTCATTACTGTCACTTATTCTGACATACGCATGCTGGGCTGCATTACAAATGATTCAATGATTCTACCACAGATGAGTAGTGCGGCAATGATCGATGAGTTTTCAAGAAGCATTTGATCAAACAGAGTGTATGGCATCCATCGTCCATCCACACTGAGCTCACTACAGTTTCAACATATATATGCAGTGTGTTCCTCCATGTGCTATTATATAGAACGTACATGTGTCCTATATCAGAGCACCTACACATACAGTGATGTGTAACTCAGACTCATGATGTGCATGATGTAGAATGTAGTGAAGTCTTACTAAGTGGGGCGTCATTCAGGAGGTCCCCCACCACGTATTTACGAGACAACCTGCTGAGATCATCATTGGCATATGCAGTGTAAGAGTGTGTGTGTGTGTGTGTGTGTGTGTGTGTGTGTGTGTGTGCGTGCGTGTGTGCGTGTGTGCGTGTGTGCGTGTGTGCGTGCATATAACCCATTTTGCGTTGCTCTACCTTGCTCATTTCATTTTCTTCATTCTAAGGATTGAGACACAAACACACGCAGACACACATTCATCAATCTTCCGTGTCTCTTTAGTGGACGCTCAATGTAGCAGACAACAGAGTGAGTCCACTTACTGAGGCCTGCTTTCATATCTCCCACGTGCCCTCTCCCTTTTTTTCTAAACTGTGTCTCCCTCCTTCGTTACCACTGAGAGTGTGATGGATGTCGTAAGGGGTGAGGAGGAGAAAGACAGGAGGGTGGAGGAGGAGAATGGTAATGGGCAGAACTAAGTTAATAGCCCTGCTAGAGGAGCAACATGCCTGCCAGTGGTCCCTGGAAAATTTAATTATCCTTAGCCTCAGCTCCAGTGCCATTACCAGTGCTGGTCCCAGTCCCTCCAGTCCTCACATGCAGGTATCAGAGAGAAGTGTATAAAGGAAAGGACCAGGAGTAAATAGATAAACATGAGAGTAACATTTGGTCATTACAAAGCTAACACCTTGCTCCTTTGCATCCCCTCTTGTCATTTACAAATACACACATGCTTTTTTGATCATTGTTGGCTTATATCAAGCCAACAATCAGACAAATCCAAGCTGTCTGTTTGTGGCAAAGAAATGATGGAAGAGACAGGTTATAATGTACATGTTCTAGTTGCCTCGCGGCTGGATTGGTTTGAAGACAAAGGAGACAAAGGAAAATCGCAGGCTTGTAGGAAAAACACAACAGCATAGTAGAGAGTGCTGCTGCATATATAACAGATCACAGAAGTCTTTTCTATGCATTTTCTCGAAGAAACTGAAGCACAGCGCATGGATCCGTACTTCTTGGAGATATATTTGCAGAACTCGTTCTGTGCATAAATTTCATTTAAAGCTGCGTTTTAGATGATTTCCTTCCCGAGCAACCCAACCAGACTGTTTACCCCCTTCAGATTTTTTTCTCAGCAGATAAACAACATTAATAAACCAGAAAGGAATAACACTAAGATCTTGAAAGCAGTTTGACTTAGTTATAGAAGGTCATGGTAAAGTCTCAGAATTTTATATTATGGCTCTGCTGGGAATCCTGACTTTTATTAGACAACAAACTTGTAAAAGTATATCCAAGATCATAATTCAGTATTTGAACCTGTTGACTCCTTTGTTTTCTGTGGGACATCAACCTCTAGAATTAAACTGTGTAAAGATCTGATGACAAAGGCTACCATCAGTATGGACATACAACAGTGAAAGAATTTGGAGCACATTTTTGTTTAATCTTGCCAGAAAGCACACATTTGGATTAATGGCAGCCAGCCTGGACAGCATTATTTTGTGAAAAACAGGTATGTTTGTTTGGGGTTGATGAGTTTGTTGGTTGGTGTCAGGCCAGACCATTACAAAACCAATGGAATGATTTTTGGTGTTGGAGCAAGCAGGAAGATTCATAGACAAGTAGCTTTTAATGGGGAGTATATTGAAGCTGTAAATTAATATGAATCACAAGGGATGGTTAGTACATGGCAGTACGCTTAATGACTTAAAGGTCCAGTGTGTGGGATTTAGGGGGCTGTATCCGCAGAAATGGAATATAACATAGAATACATACAATTCTGTTTTTAAAAGTGTATATTCACCTAAAACTGAATATTTTTGTGTTTTTGTTACCTTAGAATGAGCTTTATATCTACAGAGTGAGCTGGTCCTCTTCCATGGAGCCCACTATGTTGCAGCGCCATGTTTCTATAGTATCCCAGAATGGACAAACACTTGCTCTAGGGAGGGCTGTATTTAGGGGCCATTGTGTGGTAGGGCAAGGCAAAGGGTATTTTGTTGGTTGCAATCCGCTAATTCGCTGCTAGTTGTGATTACATCCTACACACTGTACCTTTATTAGCATTATAGTGCACAGTAGTCAGCTGGTTTTGTTCAGAGTTTGAGGTCTGTGAGGTCTGTAGCTTGATGATGAGGATGGGGCTTTTGTTAGAGGTTGCCTGCCCCTAACAAAAGAGTAGAATCATCTTAAGCACTTGCTCTAAGCTTGTATC
Source organism: Diplodus puntazzo (assembly GCA_963678695.2). Lineage (NCBI taxonomy): Eukaryota > Metazoa > Chordata > Actinopteri > Spariformes > Sparidae > Diplodus > Diplodus puntazzo. Next base: position 15,586,800 of record OZ023159.1, on the reverse strand, counting down.
CTTCAGCAGTCTGTCCTCTGACACTGATATCAACCTGCCATCCTGCTCTCGGGAACAGAGCAAACCCGTAGACCCCAAAAAATGCTATGTAATGAGGCGTCACTGGGATAATTGATTGTATTGTCATTGATTTGAATTTCTTACACTACTTGTTTATTTTTTCAGTATCATGTTACTAAGTTATCTATTCCCGACCAACACTTGTTGTATTGATTAATATCATATTCAAGATATGATTACATGGAGCACACACCGACCTGGTTATTCAGTTGCCTTTATACTTAATTCTAATACTATCCAGAGTTTTGATCCTTCTCTTTCACATCCAAGGCAGTTTTTTCAGTTCTGGAATTTTGTTGAATATCCATAGACAGAGTTGGATTATGGTGCTTCTGTTGTGTCTGAAAGGTTTTGACGGGATCCAGATGTCCTCTTTTTAATTCCATCTCGAACACACTACAGACATTCTTCAGTTTTTGAGCAGCAGCTAGAGTTTAGAGGTGTGATTTACCTGCAAAATTATTTTCTTCACTGCTTTGCATTCCTGCCACTGCTGACTAGGGGTGGGAATCACAGGGTACCTCACTATATCGATAATATCATAATATAGCGATTCTGTGATAATCGATATATTGACGTTCATATGACGATTGTCACAATATCTGTCAAACTGAAGAATGCCCGTCAAAAAAAAGGTAAAGTGCAGGATTTCTCTATTTATTCTCTGCAATTTGGTGTCAGTATAACAGAATTTGACACAAACTGAGATGAAACACTGAACAAGAAGTTTGTGCTTTGCGTAGTGCCTCTTTTACAAACACACGGACTGTAACTGACTTGTCATATGTCCACATTTCATAAACTGCCAAAAGTCTTTCAGCCAGTATATTACATTTAGTATAGAACTATGACAACAAATTAGTGTAAAGAAATGTTCTCTATAAAAGGCACATTTAAGGCACATTTTGCATGTTCATCTTCAGGAACAGTCAGCAACTGATTAGCATGCTCAGAGGCGAGTGCACTTCTCTCAGTGGTGATTAGCACCATTATGATTCTCGTGTATCCCCCTTGTTTGCAGCACGTAGGAGTGCATTTCCCACTCGTTATCAATAAAATAGGCAGTGATTGTCACATACTCATGGGCTCCGTGGCACTTGAAGTCCATCCGTCATAGGTGAGCACAATTCTCTCTGCAGACTAGAGTGCACCCTCCACCTTCCCTCTCATCTTATCATAAAGAGCTGGAATAGATGTACGGGCGGAGGTCCTTCCAAATAAACCCAGCAATGGACTCACTGGCAGGTTGACTTACTACATGAGCATTTTAGTAGCCACTTGGTCAACAAGGAGATCAAGGTGGCAGCTTTGCAAATGGCTTTGCATGTTCGTAGTGTTGCCTGTGTACTTTACTTTTACAAGACGGTTCTTGCATATCGTGTAGTCTTTATCAATTTTGTTTGTCCTATTAAACTTGGCTGGGGCGTCTCTTAACGTAATTTTCTTCACATTGATGTCCGCCATTATGCCACACATGAAGTAGCAATACTGTGGAGTCAAATTTGCAGGACAATCTGTTAAAATAAAAATTTCGACATTTGGCGCCAGCGTATCGATACGCGTATCGCAAAGGACGACTATACATTGACGTATCGATATATTCCCACCCCTATTTTTGACAGCTGGCGTCCTGATCTGTAGGATTGTAGTCTCTATTTAATGACCAAAACATCAGTTTGGTTAAAGTGTGTATTGATGATGTGTGGTGTAATCTAACAAATCCAAGAACAGTCTAGATAGTACAATGTATACCCCAGGTGTAAAATGAGCATTGACATTGCAATTGCATGGTGCCTGGACAGAAGGACATCCTCATCACACCCACCTCTGACAAGCTGACAGGAGACAGCAAATGGACTAAACCTGATCTAGAGTCACTGGCCTGAAACAGTGGCAGGACATGGAATGGAGATGGTCACTTCCACGGCACTCTGTCATCTTAAATAACATTGTGTCTGTGAGCTATATGCCTGTCTTACTTGATGGATCACAGCGAAGGCAAAGACATGCCTTTCCCTCCTCTCTGGCATATGTGACTGGTGTAGAGCTGACTGTTTCCAAGGGCCTGAGCAGTGGAGTGATGGTGGACATCTGGAGTGGATGGTGGGTGAGAAAGTTTGCATGGTTGGCCAGAACTTTTTGCATTATGGTACAGGTACCTCGTTGTACTTCGATTTCACAGTCAAGGATAGATGCTGGTGTATTTTACATTTTATTCACAGAAACACATTTCCCACCACGTTGGATACGAGCTGTTGAACCTGTTTTATGATGATGTGGAAACAATAACACTCATTGTGCACTGTGTAAATTAGAGGCATCACGCACCATTAATCTCATAGCAGGGTGTTAACAAAAGTCATTCATACCAATGAATGACAAGGATTTATTTTGTGGATTATTTCTGGCACATTGCAGAGCATATAAATTATTTCCCAAGTCCTAAATATTTCCCATACACTTCAGACAGCACTTTCCTTTATTCACTGCTGGTCTTTCTTTGAGATCGCATTGCTCCTCAGTTGTCGACTGAATGTTGAATGTGCCTTGTCACAAGTAAAACTGATGCTAATGACACAACAGTGGTGATGATCAAGCTGTCAGCCTGGCAGGCAGGCATGGATGTTAGCTGGCTGTCACCATACCAGAGTACACACGCTGCAGCACAATTGTTGTCATGCCTGGATGCTGATACTTCCTCTCATCCTCTCATGCATGTGGCTGAAATAAAGGACGAAATTGACCCTGTTTAAGAGAGGGTGGTTAAATTCTGCACCAGGGATGGAGCAGATGTTTTAGTAAAACAATACTTTGTGAGTGGTAAAAGTCAAACTTTGAAAAGCTATTACAACAATGCAAATGATACAGTTATAAAAGATCAAACAATGGAATAAAATAGATAAAATACAGTTATTGATATGGCTTCCTTGCACTTTTTGAGCTCTTGAGTGAGAATTACAGGCTGTATTTTATTATTTTTTAACCAGTAGCACGTAATTGGACAAAGAGTGGAGGCAGGAACTCCTACACAAAGAAAGAGACACCTTTGTTGAACCATACCGCTAAACTAGATCTAGGTTTATAACAATGTGCAATTAAGGCAGAAAACAAGCATGTGACATATACCAGTGTAATTTACTTTATTTTCTATTCAATCCAGCCGATGGAAGAACATTCATATGTTTATATAACATCTCGTTTTGTTTTCGTCCAAGCGTAACGAACCATCAAAGTGCTTGGATGAAAAAAATAAAATCTATTTTTAATTTGTAGAGGTATGAAATCTATAGTTAACACACACAGCATAAAATTAAACCAGCCAGCACTGGTTCCTTCGTTTATGGGACCATTTTGCCCTGAAATGAGTCTACAAGGCAGTGCTTGAATGTTTTAGGTAGGGTGTGACAAGACTTTTGGTCATACAAGACCTGGGTCTATAGGGATCCTAAAGGATAAATGAATTTAGAAAATTTCAGCAGATAATCCACATCCTGTCCAAAATGTCAAATCCGTCGTCTGCACTTAACACTTTATAATAACACAATCTGTTAAGCACACTAGATTACATAAAGTTGTCTGGAGGCTTTAGTGTGTGTTCATATCCTCCATCACACATCAGATTTGTGTGTGAAAGTGGTCCAGAGTGAGGCCACACCTAAGCTTACATGTCTAATAGCTTCCCAGTGAGATACTGGTAGCCTGGTAGTCTCTGACGCACAGGAAACCAGTCACTAAGTGTAACAACAGAATGAATGGCAGTGGAGTGTTTCTGCCTGGTTAGATAATACGGTTACTATAGAGACGTGACGTAGAGGGGCTAATGTGACGAGGGTCATGACACGCATTCAAACATAAAATATCACAAGAACACAGTTTGCGGATTAGTCTGATGAGTTTTCTTTTTTTCAGTGTCTTGGTGTAGGAAACCAGTTTTCTCCAAGCGAAACCACACCAGAAGGACTGGATTTATTTTTAGCCCAGGCCTGTCTGCCGAGACTTACTTTTTTTCCTGTGTGCGGAGAGCATGATTTAACAGAGGAAATATTGACCATCTGGAAAATGTACAGAAATCGTTTTAAAGAACAGAGCGAGGAAGTGTTACAGTTTTACTACTCAACTAATGGTCTGTTATTGTTGAGCAGGGGGGGAATCACATATACAATCCACTACACGTATTTTGGATTTTTACATTCAGTAGGATTTACTCTACAATAGGAAACATAGAAGAACAGATGCTCCTTTAAACTCCAGAACTATTCAGTAAAATATTGCTTCAGAGTAATCGAGTGATAGTTATTTTGTACGTCCATGGGTACGCTGCACTGGGGAGCTGCTAATTGCTCAATAGCTCATAGCTCATACCAGTAGTGTAGTATTTGTAAAACTTGGCTTTGGACTAACAAATCACTTTGTTTCCCCAGATAAAAATGTCAGCTAAATGCCTGAATTCAAAAAGGACGAAAGAAAGGTGGTGATAAGTAACAAGAGTCTTTGGGAGAGGTTATGAATAGAAACTCACGTCCTGTCAAACATGGACTTTAGCAGTTTTTCTTTTTGGTGTAACATTTTCGTTCCCTACAAACCAGAGTCTGCCATGTGTCTGAGTAAAAGAAAATAAATATCTGAAGCTGATGCTTCAACACAATTTTTCAGCGGGATTGGCTACCTGGCTACGCTGCCAAAAATGCGCTCCTCTCTGCTTTGTCTGCCCGTCTGCCTGCCTCTCTTTTGTGAACCCTCAGAATGCACATACCCAGCTCAATTCAGTTTACCTCTTATTGCAGAAGTGTAAAATATGCTGCCTGTTACACAGAGATGTGCAGGTAAATAGAAAATGCTTTTTCTCCTGCTGGGATTGTTTGGATGAGAAAGAGGAGATGATGGCTCTATGTGCTGTTAGCAGTTAATGCATGTTTATCCTTGACGCTCTCAGTGTCTGCAGAATATGTATGCATTAAGATTCAGTGTTATATTATGCCATTAATGATACGGAACTGGTTGAGAAATGACACATCATAAGGTTGCTGTAACCTCATTATTGCTGTAGAATTTTATAGAAATATTACAGTGGCATGTCTTTATTGATCACATCACAGTGGTAGTCAGCTAAGTCCTCAAGGAAGAATAATCAAACTATCATAGTCACTGTTCTATACAGAATATGACAAGGTGGCTAGTAAACAGACAATTCATTTGTATCATTTTTGTTTCAGATGTAGTTTACTGCCAATCTAAATGTAGTTTTGGTTGCAGTATTAAAATTTAGACTGCTGTTTGGCTGCTGTACATCTGTCGTCATCTTGCATCACCTTCCCTTTCTGCCGACCCTTTTTCTTCATTCCTTTTCTCATTTTCTCTAATCCTTCACTCTTTACTCCTGTACCCTGTCACTTTATTTCATTTCTTATGTTGCTTCCTAACCTCTCATGCCTTTTCATTCTCAATTCCTAATTCTTGCCCAAAAAAAGCAACCCTCATTATACCTTTTTCAATTTCTCTTTCTCTGTCTCTCTCCCCCATCCATTCCTTTTTCATCATCCCTTTTTCTTCTCCCCTCCCTTTCTAAATCACCTTTTTCTCGCACCGTAACACCACCATCTTAATATGTCTTTTAATTTCTCTACCTTTTAATTATCTACAGGAACCCTTTGGAATCTGTCGTCCTATGAACCTCTGAAGATGGTGATCATCAACCATGGCCTGCAGACCTTGACCAACGAGGTCATCATCCCCCACTCAGGGTGGGAGCACGAGCCAAATGAAGACTCGAAGCCTCGCGATGCCGAGTGGACCACCGTCTTCAAGAACACCTCCGGCTGCCTCAGGTAGGGTCAGCCAAAAAGTGGTGAACACATGAATCAAGCAGATGTCCATTCATTCAACACAGTTTCTGAATGTAGTCATGGATTTATTTAGAGAGGCATGATAGTGAAATCAATCAATCAATCAAACTTTATTTGTATAGCACATTTTAAGCAAATAATGCAATATAAAGTGCTTTTCAAGTGAGCGGCACAGTATAGGATGTTAGGAAAACAAACATGGATTTAGAGTCCAACAAAAAAAATAACAAATGAAGACAATAAAAGAAAAATAAAGATGGGTGGTTAAAATAATAAAGAATACATGATAAAAGCTTATACAAGCAATAAGAAGAAGGATACATGTACAATTATGAAATACTGCACATGATAAACTGATTATGATTTTTATTTTAATGTTGGGAAAGTTAAAGAATCAGATGGATTCTATCAAGAAATATGAGAAGACTTTGCAAATACTTCATTTTGGAGTTTCAGTTTAAGTGTCCCATGAACTAAATGACTGTTTTAGTGGCTTCTCCACATTGTTTCAATAAGAAACAAAAGTGGGCATTTTTTCTCTGTTATCTGACATTTTACAGTGTAATTGATTGATGCCCACCGATAATCAAAGTCTGAATAGGTAAATGCACCAAGGAAAAGCTAGAAAATCGTTTACTTTTATTAAATGAATAAAGTCCTGGAAGCTAAATGAGGAATAATACAGACAGACTTGTGGAAACAGATGGCAGATCTGTTCATGTTTCATGAGTTAGTTCAGAGGACACATTTTAGAGATCATCCTGTTATTGTGGAGGGGATCCCTAACATGCCCAGGGCCTTGAAAGTTTGTTTTTATTAAGATCCCAGTTGTAGCCAGGGACAGGTGTGACATGTGAGACTCCACTTTGTTGACCCAGGGTCAGATTGAACTTCTTTGGGTACTTAGAGAATTTATGATGTGGCAGATGCTGTATTCTTCTTTCCTGGCCCGTGTCTGTACGTATGTGAAGTATGTTGGAAGTCTGTCTATGGGAGAATTGTTGGGTGACTGGTCTTTCGCTTTAGGAAAACTATTTAAGTGACACCCCAAACTTCTACACCAGCCTAGATGTCTGCAATACTGCCTTTTTTTGTAAATAGTTTGTAAATGTTTCTCTATTCGTCTCTTGTTCTAACATGGCCTTTGCCACTTTATTACCACTCCACCCTGGGGCCAGTGAGCAGCATTAGCTGCAAACTAAACAAGTTACAATTAGATTAATCACACAAATAGAATTTGTCTCAAGCTTGTTAAGGCTGAGAGAAGATAAACTGAGCCCACAGTGCAAGTTGTTGCCACGTGACAGCAAGTCAATGGGTTTTTTAAAACAATCGTTATCTCTTTATCTTTTGGATAACGTTGGTGAGAAAAACAACATGCACATATAAGTATTACTTGGGATGAAGAACATTAACTTCACTCCCATCACTGACCCAGGAATGACTCAGGCACACTGCTCTGCTCTTCATGGACTGTTTCCAGTCACTGCAACTGAAACCTTGAGCTGTTCTGAGGTCAGTCATCAAAAGTGGTGTTAACTTCTCAATTTCCACATTGATATCCCTTACTGCTGAAGTGGTGTGACTCACACAGCCAATCTCCTAACCCTTTCTGGTCCACTTGTTTTTAGGAACTAAAGGTCTTCTTAAGTCCCGGCTGGCTCCAGTCTGAAATAATACCTTGAATGTGCCCTTTACCTAAACCCCTTACCAGCAAATACTGTGAAAGAAGACCCAACAATTGTCAAGGTCTTGGAGGTCCAGGCACATTTCTCTCAGCAGATAGGACAATGCTAGGGGATGATTCTTTGGCTTGAACCCATCAAATGTAAAGCATACCAGTAACGTGTTGGTCAGTAAGTCACCTTGGAACGAGATTCAGTGGGTAGTTATTGTGCTCACAACTTAGACTATCATTGACTTTGTGTCCATTCATCTATTTACCTTCATTGGTTGACATCACTTCTAATATATTAAATATTAAATATTTTAGAACTAGAAGGCATTTTTTCTTCCCTTGATGATACTTATTTTGTGTTCCAGTTTAGTCTAATAATGTGTAAAAGATATTTCTGCTTCTGTTTTCATGCAGAAGGATGCACAAGGATACAACAGCAATGTGATTAACATTGTAAGCGCGACCAACCTGTTGGTTAACGATACTGTTAAACTAGATTTATCTTTCATACTGTTGTGGTTGTCTGACAGTGTTAGTTCATAGCTTTGTGTACTTGGCCTATTGAACAGAGCAAAAAGCAGTCAAAGCGGAAAGAGTCATTTGCCTCTTTAAGTTGCTGCTCTGTCAAAATCTTGGTTTTGTTTGTAATCAGTACATCAGTCAATAAATCGATCAGGTGATTGATCAGACTCGAGGTGTGAGACTTTCTGAATTCACCCTCTGCATCCCACCTGAAATATTTTTTTTTACATGTTCATGATTTATTTATTATTTAGTCCTCCACTTATTTGGTGTAGTTTTTCTAAGAAGGACAACGAGACTGCAACTATCATTTGTCGTACAAAGCTGATTGTGTATTTATAACCCTAACCCCAAATAATCAGTAACTATTTTTAGAATATTTCCACCAAAATTTACAAAAATTCCCTAGTTGAAGCTCCTAAATTGTATAATGTATATGATATCAGTGAGATTAAGATTGCCGGTCGGACAAAACAAGGATTTTGAAGGCATAAACTGTTGTTTTAGGAAATTGTAAGGGGCACTTTTTGTTTCCTGACAGTTAGTCAACCAAACGATTAATCAATTAATCCAGAAAATATTTGGCAGATTAATTGATATATAACATGATTAATTGCAAGTTAACATCAGAGTTATCCAAATCGTCCCTGTTTCCAAATTGATGCACTCTGCAGATTTTGTGTAAAAGAGCATCAGCCGAATACGTTATATTCAACCTGAGTGCAGTTTCAGTGTCTGACAAACATCAAGTGCACCTCAAAAGCTGCAAAATCTCAGTCAAACATCAATTCACATTGCACTTTTAAATGCCGCCATCAACTCTGGATGACAATTTGAGTGCAATGAATTCCTGTTATTAACTTCCAGGCAGTTTTCCCTCCGCGAGTATCTCCTCTCGTCTACCTTCTCTGCTGAATCTGTCATTATGGCTCCAACTCAGAATGACAGACTGTAGTAAATTTTGACAGAGTGTGTGTATGTGGATTATCACGCCTCACGCCCGGCTGTGCTGTCTCCTTCGGGGCCGGCCAAGCCCGTCTAGACCGTAATGCAGGACGGAGCGTCTCCTGGAGTAGACACCGCGGCGTGCTGGTTGACATCCAGAACAATCTAACATCCAAATCCTGCTCAGACAGAAAGTTCCAGAATATATTTCACACATTATTGCTCTGCATTAGATGGTTTCCAGCTAGTTTGAAGAAAGTGTGGAAAGTTGCTTGTAGTTGAAAACATTTTCTGTTGAGTTGAGGAGCAGCATTAACAAACCAAGAGGGAATAAATGAAAGGGCTCTCATATAACTGAAAAAAAAGTCATAGAGAAGTCATGGAATTTACATCAGGGCCACAGTGGGAACTCCTTGCGCTCACTGCCTCTTACTGTTTCTCATTGTCTTTGTCATGATTTATTTTATTATTTCACATCTTTCTTCTTATACGTATGTATGTTTTTCACCTTCTTCCCAAAGCTCATCACCCCTGACACCACGTATCTCACAGCCGTCAACAGATAACAAAATCTTCCCGTCGCTCTCACTCCCCTGATGCAGGCCCTGCTGATGAGAATGGGTCTCCATGGTAACTTTGACCAAACCCACGGTTGCCTTGACGCAGGTTTTGTGCGCAGGGGAGAAGTGCTGATGCCAGGGAGAGTCTGTTTACGCACGCCAACAGAGAGGCAGCTTACACCTCAATAAAGCTGAGGGTAGTTTTATTATAATGGCCTCCTCTGTCGACAGGGCCGGCTTATTTACGGTGTTTACATTGTGGGCTAAGTGAGGGGGGAACAGTGTGTGTGTATGTATGTGTTTTCTTTGGTGGTGTAGACTATGGTTAGGTATCAAGAGCTGGTTTTGAATTAGAACTGGTCCTAGTACAAGAATCAGCAGAATCAGCAGAGACGGAGCAGGGACACCATGCGACATATATTGTAAAATATATCCTTCTGCATATTAAAGTGGGACGACAATAATGTGTAGGGTGACCTATAGTGCCAAGTATAAACAAGTGTGTTTCAGATATTATAGCACATACTTCTTTGATCAACTTGACAACCTGTCCCAATTTCTGAATTTAACAAGCATTTTTCACAGCAGACATTTTGACATGTCATAAAGGGAAAGGTACAGGTGTTGTTGACAACGACTCTGTTCTATTCAAGTGTCCCAGAAAGACATGACAAAGAGACAGTGTGACCGTGAACTGGCATGAACAATATTTGAACCTTAAACTGAAGCAGCTGAATGGAATTCTGACATCATATTCACAAAAAAATTTTAGTTGATTTTCTTGCTCAGATAATAAAAGAAGAATTTGAATGTACAAATACAAGGCAGGATCTATTGACTGAATCAGAAATCATTTCAGAATCGATCAAACCTAACGGATATCCAACCCCAAGGTACACATATGGTCCTGCTGCGTTGCCACTGACCTTGCAAGACGATGGCAGAGGTCAGCCATGTATCCATCCATCTCCATCCATCTCTATCAGTCGTGCTCCATTCTATTCGTCCCAGCTGCTCTGTTGTCCTCTGATGGCCACATGACTCTCAATGACCTTCACACCCACACTTCATCGGATAAAGCCGACACGCTAAAGACACATCCAGACCACAGTGACAGACTGTCAGTGTCTGTACAGACACAGAGTCCTCTGAGTGCATACCAACTTATTCTTTTAGCATCTAATAATGAAACACTTTTCACAGCTGAAACTGGTCCAGACATGATGACCAAAAAAGATGTATCTGGATTTGTGAAATGCCACCATAATGATATACATGTGCAACTAGATGGCTGGATACTTGGAAAATGAGAGCCTTTTCTGTAATTGGCAGTGAACCATTATGGTGTCCATTATTCTTTTTGCCTTTGAGAGAACAGAACGTTTAAAAGCATCAATGTCATATAGATAACTGTTTCTGGGTTACTAATAAAAGCCCTCGTGTTTTCAAAAATGTAATTTCTTCAATTTCTGCACGTTTGTCACAGAAAAGTGAATGTCCTTGTTCATTTTTAAACTGCAGTATCATTGTAGTTTAGTATTTTGTCATTGTGTTCTTTGACCCTTAAAAGATGAGAGGAAACAAAATGTAGGCAGCGATCTCGAGCAGACAATTAATCTGTCGTTAGACGAGGAAAGAAAATGTTCTGCCTCAGCCAGGCTTTTCTACAATGGCTCTCGTCAAGAACAGAAATGTTTGGGACATTGAATTGAGATTTATTCCTGTATGCTTTGATAAACACATGGATATTTTATATACATTCTGATTAAAGTCTAAACTACTGTTAATGTGTCATTTACTAGATTTAGTGTTGACAAAACCCATCCACAGAAATGCTCAAAACTGCATCTGTACAAATATTAACAAGACTAAGACACAGCTCTTTAAGTTAAATGCTCACAGTGACAATGCTAACATGCGTATGTTCATATAAAAGGGAAATGTAATGGATGCAAAACAGATCAATGCATGATGTGATGTGTGTTTGTTTTTGTCCTTATAACACTAAAATGAAAGCTGAAATTACTGTTAAAAACACTAGAATAGAGATTTAATCAGCAGACCTTATTTTGTTCGCTAATCTGTGAATCAAAATAGAGTGACAAAATAAATCACTGTGAAGATGTTTTTCTATTAGGTTATTGGATGAGGTTTCACAAATCCAAAGTTGACTGATTCTTACAACAAACATTCTGGTCCACACAACTAATCATTAGGTCACAGTGATTTCTGATGTCTAATTGCATTTGAGGTTTCTCACATGGAGAGGAGCACCACAACAGATGGTAATCCTTCAGATAGATCAGTAATCACCAGAGCCTTTAGACACTCACTAAATATTACACCACCAGATGATCTGTCCAGTGACAGCAGCACCTTCCAGCACTGTCTCCACTGACAGATGCACCGTCCATAAACCTTCCGCCGAGACAACTGCTCCCTGAAAGACTCCTGGAAATGAAACAGCTGACAATAAAACTCCAAAGTCTGTTTGCCCTGAAACACACTCCTATCAAATAAATCCAAGGCGGGTGCTCCTCTGGATCTGTTTACAGGAGAGGTGGTGACCGTTTTCTGACAGCTGAAGACGTATGGGTTTGGTTTCTGAGCAGGTCCAGATGAGCGGTGATGTCTGCCTGGTCTCTACCAAGGACTGGTTTTAATTAGCACAAACTGCAGGATGGGTCTGTTCATCCCCTGTCCATAGACAAATGGAAGAAATACTGGTAGACTGGCCAAAGAGAAGAGCAGGTATCAGGCAGGTGTAGTTATTGTGTCTGCGTGGATTCCGACTCATTGTGTAGGTCAATAGGTGGAAATGTACATCCATTATGACATGCAAATTAATAACAGAGTACAGAGAGATTATTCTAATTTGATTCTTATACTGCACAATATGACTTATGTCCTTTCTTGCTGAACCGAAGCATCCACGTGTGAAGCCGTGCTGGATGTGATATGTGTTTCAGTCCACACCGTCAATACAGCGCTCCAGCTCTGCTTACCTCCGCACGGCTGCCACTCTTCCACAGTACTAACTGGGGGTCGGCTAATGGGATTATGTGGGTTGGAAGCCCTCATAAATGAAGTCCCCGGTGAGGAGCGGGGAGCCCCAGCTATCCTTTAACCCTCTTTAAAGCCTTGCCTTTCACAGTCAGTCAGACAACCGCAGTAAGACTGCACTAGCATTGCTGTGCTCAGGGCGCTAGCTCACGGTAACAGAGATGGCATTTGCCTTTGTTGCAAAAATGAAATTTGTATTCATCATTTTCTTAAAATTATCTTAAAGCAATCAGGCTTTATGGCTTTGTTCTTTTGAGGCAGATGGGTACCACGTGCACCCAAATGATAGCATGGTTGGGTTAGAAGGGTACTGGTTTGCTGATATTATTATTATTATTAAACCTGTGATGACAGTAATGTCGCATACTGGTAAGAAAGAAGCAATAACAATCAAAAAAGCAACCCTCCCATATTTCATGAAACTCAGCTGTTTGATGGACTCAAAATGATTTCTTTGTTTGGTTAATCATGCTCCCAATCTTTGATTAAGCTATGTATTTTTTTGTAGTGACAAAGTTGACTTGCAATTGAAACACTGATTGCAACTATGCATAATGAATTAGTGCTAGTAGCTGTAGTAACAGCTTTACTGCTGGCAGTGGCAACATCTTGTTTCAACAGATTGTCAGATTGTGGTGCTTTTATCTGATGAAAGTAAATTTTAATTGAACATAATGAACACTGGCTTAGAATAATTATGTTTGGCAACAACAAATTAGAAATATGAATCTTTTTATATTGCACTGTAAAAACTTGGAATAACTCAGAAATTTTAGATAATATAAATCTCTCTTCACAGTCTTCCTACAATATGAATCATCTGTGCTTCTGCAGGGGAGCTGTGTTCAGAGCAGCTGTATGACCTGTCTGGTATAGTGCAGTCCAGTATAGTTACACCTGGTTGATGGTCTCTCGTGTGCCTCTGTCATGTTTACTGACAGCGTGTGTGTTTCTGACTTTTTTTTGTAAAGAAACGTGAGCTCAGACGGGGCAGAGGCTCGACGCAGACTGAGGGAGTGCGAGGGATTGGTGGACGCCCTGCTGCACGCTCTCCAATCAGCTGTAGGGAAGAAAGACATGGACAACAAGGTAGGACAACTTTTGACTCATCCACTAAAAAACATATTTAATGCAAATGGTACATATAACTGTTTCCTCAGTTTTTTTGTCTTGTAGTTACAAATACCCATATTTGAAAACCAGACAGAGGATACTAACTTTTCTGCCTCTCTTTCCTTTTAGTCTGTGGAGAACTGTGTTTGTATTATGAGGAACCTGTCCTACCACGTCCACAGAGAGGTGCCGGGGGCCGAAAAGTTCCAAGACCCCTCAGCGCTACAGACCCCTGGCTCAGCAGGACCACAGAGGAAGAAAAAGGATGATGCTGGCTGCTTTGGAGGCAAGAAAGCCAAAGGTGAGTGTGAAGAAAGATAGAAATATGGATCATAATCAGAATCATACATTTGATAAATTCATAAATGAGATGTCTGCTTCTTTACCTGCAACTGAAAATGTATTAATAGTAGAAAACTTTAATAAATGTATATCTTAATTAGAATTGGTACTGCGTAACAGTCATCTTATGACTAATTAAAAGACATATTCAAAATGTAAGTGAGGAACATTTTGCTTCAGTGATTGGTTGGAGCTGCCTGCAGTGTTTTCACAGTCTTAATTATTGTTTTCACCTTTTGCCTTCTTTCATTTATTTATTTTTCTGAAATCTGTGGGCTGTAAAAATAATTGACAGTGAGCAGCTCAGTTATTCAGACAGCTGGATTGCAGAGATACCATTCTTTTCTTTGTCGTATTTCAGTTCATTGTTGCTTTTATATGAGCGCTGGGCTAATACAAATCCTCTTTGACAATGACAACATGCGTGGAATGTTAAGTAATCTGTTATCTAATGTGCAAAAAGACTATATATTTTGCATGTCTCAAATGCCATACTGATCTCAGCATTCTCAGGACAATAAGGTTTAACTTTTAATTATTTACTGTTTGCTCATGTGGTCATCGAGCCAGAAAACAGTATATCTGTATATCATGTTCAACTTTGTGTAGTCTCTTCAATTTGTCAATATTATTAATTAATTGTATTTAACAACTCGGTTTCAACTCTATTGTCCTCGTGGCTTTTGTTTTTTTTATAGAGAATTTTACATGCTCAGAAATGCATTAAACAGTGAGAAAAGACATCACATAGAAAGAGACAGAAACCAACTCAGGTAAACAACAAATCAGTGCCATTTGTTCCAATTCAACCATCACACTCAACTCCTACCATCAATACAAGACTGATGAGAAGCTTGTGTTCAACCTTTTCAGCAATAGATGCCTGTAATGGCACCGTCTGCTGCGTCTGGAGCTTTTCGTCGTTATTGACTCTTCTTAACAGATGTGTCGTGCACGCACGTGTCTTAATCAGCATTCTCCCAGGCTGTTAGCTAAACAACACCGTTATCTCCCCGCCGTACAACAATAATGGCTGCCATTAATCAGTCAGCCAATGAGGTGTGACCACCAGCCAGTGACCCTCGACTTCTAACGACGCATTGGAGAATCCTTTCGGTTCAGGGGTCAGCGCAACACGATAGCTTCCATGTATACAGACGTATAAAGACACCACCAATTAACCACATGGATACTCCAGCACGCACGCACACACACACACACACACACACGCACACTCTCAGTCACTGAATAATGTGATGTGTTTAACTGCTGTAGACCCTGAAGGTGTTCTTTGAGGCTCAGGTACAGAAACATTAAATGCAGCTATAAAGAAGCATGGAGGCGGGTGGTTAAGTAACACTGGCGGCGACATGCTCGGTAATTTGTTACCTTAAGTAGGCTAAGTTTGGCCTCCTCTTCAGTTTAATGTCACATTTAGTACGAAGTATACCGTCAGGACGAATGTGCGTTTAGCAGCTCAAGCTTTTTTTTTAGCTAATAAACCGTCTGATTCCTTGCTGTTATTTCCATCTCTTTGAGCGCATTTCCGTTCTTCCAACGAAGCCTTTTAAATGAAGCACTTCTACAGACGGCGGCATTGGTGCTGTTTTTATTTAAATGTTTCACTGTGACTCTCTATCCTACCCTCCTGTCTAAATGTAGAAGCTGATTTTTTTCTTTCTTGGTCGTTCCTTTCCTTCTTTTTTGTCCTTTCTATTTCGCGTGCTGCATTTTCTTCATATCTTTTCCTATTTTCCCTCAAGTTTCATACTTTCCTGGCTACTTGACTGTTTCTTTGTGCCTCTCCTTTCTCTCTAAAAAGCCATCCCACTGCTGCCAACTCTTTGAACGTGCTTCTCAGAGAACACCTATGGACTGCTAATGGCTTCTCTTCTAGCCTCGCTTAAATCTCAAAAGCACTCTTTCCTCTTTCACTCTGTCCCCTTCTTTCTCTGTTTTTGGCCTTTTCTCTCCTTCCCCTTCACTCTTTCACCTTTCCTGTCCAGTAAAAGATGACTTCTTTTTTTTCTTTTTTCTTTTTTTGAGAAAATCTGTTGCACAGCTCCTTGACACTCATACACGTCTTTTTCACCATGCCTCTTCTCTCTTCTCCCTGCTTTGTGTTTTTTGGCAATGCTGCTGCTTCCTTGGCTAACTATAGAGGAATGGTTTAATCAAGGTGAGTGTCCCCCCTTCAACCCTTCTCACTTCAGTCCTCCCCCTCCTCCCCTTCCTCCTCCTCATCCTCCTTCCCCCTGGCTATAGAATATAGTTAGAAGTAGTTTTAGATGTCCTCCAAAAACCTGACAAAGTTCCAAGAACTTCAAAAATTTTGGATTATTTCACTCATTCCACATGCATTTCTTCACCATAACTACCCACCTTTGCACTCAGTTTCGTAGACTCCACTGCACACAGCCTTCACATTATGTTAGAATTAGTCGTTTCTTGGTCTTCTTAGATATGTGAAAGGTAAAGGTAAACGGCTCCTGGTCAAAGAGGTAAGTCTATTGCAGTGTCTGTTGGATGGGTGGAAAGTAGAGCTTGACTAATCACTTGAGTCAAAGATGTAATAAAGAAAATCAAAACCTGATATCCATCGCCAAAATCTGATGAGTTCTGCTGTCTTATAGGCTTCAGATAAAACTAACTCCCACGCCAATGACAAACTGCTGTATCTAACATGACACCTTCACCTTTGCCCCCTTTGTGTTGTACATAAGCATAAATGTCAAGCTCTGCTGCAGACACGGTTACTCTGTGTGTTTGTGTGCGTGTGTGGGTGTTTGTATATAGAGGCTTTGAATGATATGGATTATTTACGTTGAAAAAGATTTGTATCGAAGATGACAATATGAACGTTTTTGTGCCATGAATCGCTTTAAAAATTAAGAGTTTCTCCTGCAAAAATGTAAAGGTTGTCATTGTTTTACACAATAAATGGCTAAATTTACTATTTTGAAAGGCTCTTAAGGAACAGTTTGACATTTTGGGAAATTCTCTTATTCAGTAGTGATTCAGAATTCAGAAAGTGAGACAAGACGATTGATACTACTAAACTGTGGGTTTCCCGCAAAGGACTTGGGTCTGATTTCCCATGACGGTCCAAAGGATGTTTAGAGTGCCTCGTCTCAGTGCCTCTCCACTGACAGAGAGCAACAGTAGATAATGTTATCTCAAAAATGAAGTCTGCTAACACCCAGCACAACTCAGGTGCTCCACAGAGCCCCTTTTACAATGTGTTGATGAGTGAGGTGATGGTGGGCAGATTTTGATACCTTGATACAGAACAGTGCTAGCTGTGTCTTCCTTCCTCCAGTATTCACGCTAACCTAAGCTAATCACCTCCTGGCTGTAACTTTATATGAAGTGTACAGCAACATGGGGGCGATATTGATCTTATCAGCTGCAGTAACTCTCAGCAAGTGTTTATTTCCCAAAAATGTCAAACCATTCATTGGAGATTTGAGTTTGAGTTTCTGATAGTATTGTTGGTGTCTGATATCCATCTACTCTTATTATTCCAAAATAGAGTTAGCAAATAGCTTAAGGAAGAAGGACTATGGTATTTCTATGGCAAATTTAACTAAAAACCCAAGCATTTTGTATCTACCCAGACTGGATAATCAAAAATTCAAGTGTGGTTCTTATGTTAAGACAAGAAAACTTCTGGCCATTCAGTCCACGGACCATGGAGAGGTGGTCCGTGGACTGATAATACCACAGCATACAGATAACCTCTCCTTTTTGTACTTAATACGTTTTTTAACATACAGAGTACAACAGCCTCCTTCTCATTCCTTTCTCTGTGCCACTGTTTTCAATGTCATTCACATTTGTAAATATCACGGTGATGGTAACTGCTTGTAAAAGCCGTTTTTGATGATGGATTAATGAAGCTGCCCACTGAGGCCCAGCTCAAAAATATGCAAAGTAAATGTTCTACTGATGCAGATTAGAATAAATCATGAAAATTCATGATAATAACTAATCATTCAGATTAAGATTCTCACAATTAGCATAATGTAGATCATGTATATGTATTTGTATATTGGAGGAAGACAGCATTAACCATCTGATTACTTTTTTTTACATTCAAAAACAGTATCCTTGAACATTGATTTAGGCAACTTAAATGTATGGATGTGTTTTGTGAAGTTCCCACAGTGACCGTGCATTTCACATTCATCTAGTTGAGGAATCATTTTTTTTGTCTCTGTTTCTCTGTACTTTCCCATGGGCATGTCCATGTGCATGTAAGATGACCATTAGCCGGATGAGCTGCAGTCGCCCTCACCCCTTCTTCTCCATTTCCCTTCCTCCACTGCATTATTCAAGCCCACTTAGGAATTACTGCTGTTACAGTGGGAATGTGTAGGCATGTGATAGTGGAAAGACGGTGTGTGCAGTCATACATGTGCCTGTTTGTGGTCTCGTGCTCATACAGTTTCTGGTATATATGCCAGTTCATCTATGTGAAGACACTGGTGTTCTATCTGTACAACAACATGTATTCAACAACATGTGTGTGTTTGAACATCTCACGCTTCTAGCTCTCTGTTCTGTGTATAAATGCAAACCTTCATGCTCTATGTGGATTTCTCTTTGTGCTGCAGACCTTGATTAGACCACTATGTCAGTTCAAATGGAGAGGTTTGTTTTTTACCATGAAAGTAATGCATTGATAATAAAACAATATGAAAATGGTTTGATTAAGGACAGAGCCAAATGAGCCAAACCTATTCCGAAACCCATATCGGTCTAACACTGGTGACACCAACATTGTCTTTTATAATCCAGTTGTCTCAGGATATGACACTGACATCGTCTTCCCTCCTGTCTCTTCTATCCAGGCAGAAAAAACGGTGAGAACGACAAAAACTACGACACATTGGATCTGCCCAAGCGTGCAGAGCCGTCAAAAGGTAGGCCTCGTCTGTCAATCTAGACATCCATCGGTTAGCACTTTCCCTCCTGAGTGAGGAAATGGAGTCTGAAAATGACAAGCTTAATTTAGATGTCACCCTGCGGGAGGAGACAGAGAGGAAATGAGTATGATCTTGGACAAAAAACGCTGGTGAAGACGCGGGTAATTCGTTTGGTTGGAGGCAGGTCAGATGTTTTGGTCGACCAAAGTCTGGGAAGCCTTTGATTGAGGATGAGGCAGTCTTTTGATTTGGTATTGTTTGATGGTTTTGTGCTTTCACTGTGACTGTCGATGTTGGCAGTGTGTGAGAGCATCAACTCTGTGAGCCGTTTTTTTGTTTAATACTGCAGCATTGCACTGGAATACAAATGGCGATACAAAGGCGGCCTGTTATATTGTTACACTGAGCTCTACCACGCTTGTAGCTAATGGGCATCCATTGTCTTGTCTGTTGCATTGTAATGTGCTATGATCAATTGGCGATTACTGCAGTCTTCTATCACGGCAATCATTTAATATCGACAATAGTGCTGAAACAAGTGGTCGATTTAATTGAGTAGTCGATGGACAGAACATCGGCTACTATTTTGATAATCAGTTAACCTTTTGAGTCAACTCTTCAGCAGAAATATCAGTCATTTGTTGGTTGCAGCTTTTCATTTGTAAGGATTTTTTGATTTTCTCTGTTTTGTAGAATTGAGACTTGGACGTCTTTGGATTTAAGATTGCTGGTCGAACAAAACAAGACATTTTGGGATGTCACGTTGAGCTTTAGAAACATTTTTTAAGACCAAATGATCAATCAATGAGTTACATAATGAAGAAAATGTTGAAAGTACCATATTGTAGAATGGGAGATTTCCTGTCTTTATTGAATAGAAAGCAGAACTGGGTGCCAAATACTATGAAAGTATCAAACGCTCAATTCTCAGCTCGTGTTCAGAAACTGTGCCTTGAAACTAAGCAACAGGACTTCTGTAAAGTTGTGATGTCGCATCTATGTTGTCACCACCCTCACTCACCTCCCCAGCATACGCTTGTGCAGAACTGATGTGAAACAAAGCGGGTTGTGCCGGCTTAGGCTTGTGAGAGCTGACCAATTAGAGCAGACTGCTTTTTGGAAAGCGCAGGCAGTAAAACAGAGCATTCAAGGGGTGAATAGAGGTGCACCAAGAAAAGACATGAGACAACTAATGTGGTTTTGGGCACTAAAGCGTTATGTTCAAGTATTTTCTACTCAACACTGAAAACATATTTTTTTAAAAACCCTGCGGCAGCTTTTGCACACCTGAAGATCAACTGGTGTGTAGGAGAAGTCTAAGAACTATCAAAATCAGGAGAAAGATAGAAGAGATAGTTTGGCATATAAGCTCTCATAAAATAGCAAATTATCATTTTGCACTTCAGTTTTTGTCCAGATTAAATAACCAAGAAATAATATTTGAATAAGCGAATTTTAAAGGGAGCTGGTTGGCAGTTGTTTTTCTCCTTTGGGCAAAGCCAGACTTGCTGTTTGCCTCTGTTTAATGCTGAGCTAAGCTAAACATCTGCTGGCATTGGATTCTTATTTACCATACAAGCATTAGAGAATTTTCAAACTTCTCCCCTAATTAAAAAAGCAAATTAATGTTGCAGAATGCTAAATTAATTTGGGTTTGCCCTCTCAGAAAGATTAAGCACAGCTACCTCGATATAAACGGAATAGAAAACCTGATGATGGTTGACCAGTTTTTATCACCTCACGGCATACAGTGTATTGTTACATTTCCAACTCAAGCAAAGCCTGCAAGTCATAGTGCAGTATGTGCAGCATTGGGTTCACAGTTTTGCAGAAATTGTATGTCAGCAACACGAACAGCTTTAGAAAGAGGTGATTTGCTGTTATTTGAAAAGTTCAATGTGCTGCTGGCGGGGCATGAAGTTCAAGGAAGTGTGCTTTTATTGACCATATTGAAAGAACAGTAGCTCCTCTCCCCTCCCCTCCTCTCCCTCTCCCCATGCAAGCGCACTACCTGGAGGTTATGATTGATAAGCTCAACCAAAAATGAGCATTATCTACTCACCCTTATGCCAATGGAAAGTCAGGGGACATTTCTGGAACATCAGAGCAAAACATTGTTTAAGCTTTCCTAAAATCTAAAGTGGATGGGGACTAAAATGTAAAAAACAAGTAAAACAAAAATATATAAATTGTCTCCATATAGCTTGTCCACCATAATCAAAGTCTCTGGAAGCCTTGAGATCTCCAGTTGATTTAAAAAGATTTTATTTACAGCCTAGACACGCAGTAGAACTTTAGACGTGTGCTCACACTTTTTTGGGTGAACCTATCCTTTAAGAGTACAGCTCTGTCCACAGACTCAACAACTGGTTCCAGCGGTCATGTGTGACTAACTGTGTGTATGTTCACTCATTTTCTCTTTGCTTTTTGGCACTGACAGGCAGTTGTAGCAGTCATAAAGGCAAATTAGTATGCAGCACACACATCAGTGCATCCGGACGCTAACAGAATGAGTATTTGTGTGTTAGCCCGCATAATGCCTCTCTGGAAAAGGTGTGTGTGCACGCGCTGACCATCTGCCTAGCGGTGTCTCTGGAATTCGCCAGCACTTGTTACACACCCCTTTGTGGTATTTACACATCAGCACCTTCATCAATGTAGTGTCAGGCACTCAAAGTCAATACCACTTCCTGTTTGACTGTTAATTAGCCACATTAACACGGCAAAATGGGCTCTCATTAAACTAGATCGCAATTAATTGCTGTGCTTTTCCAAGTTAAGCCGATTTTGCCTTTTTTTTTTATCACTCCTAAAGTAAGGGGAAGCACAAGAGCTCCATGGATGATAATGAATATTTTCCACTCACTGGGTTTTCATGGGTAAAAGCCAAGCTGGCATGCTGCAACTGTGGATCTATAACGGTTACAATTGTGGTGCGATTACGTTACACAATGTGCTAACAACACCCTTCGGAGTTTTGAATCCAGAGAATGCAATTATCGTTATAGGCCTAAATGTCATGCACAGTTGAAATGTGTGTGTGGGGTTTACATTTAGAGAGAGCGCTCTGCGTTTTCTTGCCCGCAGACAGACAAATCATGGTTGACGTTTATTAGCTCAACACACAGGCGAATGACAACGGTGACGATGCGAGAACATTACCCCAACAGTCATCTGAGTACCTTGTTTGTTTGTCTATGAAAATATATGTTTGTGTGCAAGCGCATACTCCACCCTCAGTCACCACCACATCCCCTGGTCATCTGTGGCAAGTTTGCAGAGAGAGATAGAGGGAACAGCTCTTATTCGGTGGCGATTGCTAAGGGAGATATGGGAGATTACATGTGTATCCTGGTCCTGATCTGATGTCAGACAGAGAGAGGTCAGGACCAGGCTGGACCTGCAGTGGGCAATGATTAATGTTTTTGTTTTTGTGTGGATGTGTGTGTGGGAAAAGGAAAAGTGAGAGAGGAAGAACTGAATACAGTTTGATACATGCTTTGAAGGCTAAAGTCAGTGGTTTAATTGTTATGAATATCCTTATTTCTTTGTTCAGAGATTGTTCGGCCACACAAGGACAGAGGATTAAGCTGTAAACACAACAAACTTATAAAGGTGTTATGGAGAACAAACAGGCAACACTTGCTTTTTTACCCATCCGACAGACACAGAGCAATATTAACATTTGTTTGGAGTTGTGTTATTGGAGACATGATGAATCTTAAGTCGAATATACACTTTACTTTAAACTCTAAGCTTGTCTCTCTGGCGTCTGGTGCTGGGCAGGCAGCATAGAACTGCCTACTGTGACTGTGAAGTGAAGCTAATTAGTAAAGTGGGCTGAATCAGAACACTACACCTGAGGGCTGTACAACCAAAACAATGAGCTGAAGGATGCTGCAATGCCCCATAGACCTGAGGGCACTGCAGAGGGTTTGTCACTAAGAGTTACCCCTTTCACATTTAATTTAATTTAATTTATTGTTATTATAAGTATATTTATTGGTGCAGCATTCTGTTTTAACCTGTTCTCATTCAAAATATGGGTCAATAAAACTGCCCTTTGAAACCCAGAAATATGAAAAATTATTATATAATTGAGATATTTTTTGCAGCTTCATAAAGACAAAACTTGAATTTGTATAGATGCACACTTTCAGTAAACTTCACTTTATTGCTGAGAGTTTCAAAATAATATCTTGGCAGGGTAAAGCAGGATATTGAAAATCCTCTCTCAAAAGCAAAAGTGAAATAGTGTTACATTGTAATACCACGGCAAAGCCTCTGGACTGTTCCAGCATTCCCTACCAAATGCAAAATTGTAGCCATGACCGTTCCGTCCCTCGCTAACCTTTACCAAGTAGTAGTAATGTTAGACGGAACCGAAAAAACATGATTAAATTGTTGATGTGCACATACAAACACCAAGACACAAATGGGTTAAAAGATTTCATAACTCTATTCATTATTAGCCAAACATAATTTCCTGCTCTTCTGCGCTTATTAAAAACTCTGTTGATTCTATCGAAAAAAAATCAATGCTGTGTTTTCTCCACTTATCTGGCCAGTGTCTCAGTTGTTGTGATTCGTCCCCCTACTTGATTAAGTGGCCACTTGGTCCTTCCTAATTGATTAAGAGAGTTATTTAGTCCATGTCGTTGCACCAGAAAGGGGACCTGTTGCAGGCACATACATCATTGTCCAGAACGGAGGCAGACAATTAGAGAGGGGTGGCTGTAACAAAAGTTATAAAGGGGTGTGAAAAGATGCTTTTCATTAAAGAGTGAGTGCAGCAGCCGCTGAGATGGTGAAACATTTTCCTAGCAGTTAACTGAAGGCCAGGTGAAGGGATGGAAGGAGGAGGAACAAGGTGAAGGTGTGATGTGTGATCACTGCGTGTCCCTCTTTTCCCTGAGAGGTTAATACAAGCTTCAGTTGAAAATAAAAAAAAAATACAGATTTCCCTTTTTCTTGCAACTTGAGGAGCTGGTTGAGAGAATACAGAAACTGCTATTGGCTGTCGTAAGAGAAACACAGTGCCTCAAATGAATTAGCTTATTACTTTTTATTCAACCTTCATCTCTTCCTTCCCACCCGTCTTCATCTGTTCTCTCTTGCGTTCGTCTCTCTTCACTGTATTGTCAGAGCAGTGTCACGACGCAGGAGAGCAGAAAGAGCCTCATGTCCTCTCTCAGCGCGTGGGTGTGTTTTCAATGAGCTCCAGCAACTGAAGCAAATGGGTGTAAGTGTCTGGATCCCGGTAAAGCTAAGACAGGACTCATTTGACCTTGACAGATGAGGCAGTTGGGCTTTGGCATTTGTTTGTAGATGTTCAAACAGACCGATCAGCTTGTAAAAGGTGTTTCAGGTGTGGTAAGATGTCCATTTGTTGTCTTACTATAAACACGACTCCTTTACATGTGTCTGCAATTACACCTGCACATATCTGTGATATTTCTTTTACCTTATCCTGTTACTAGTTGAAAAGTCTGTGGATCACTAAAGTTACTAAAATTCATCCTGACGAGAACATGATTGTGTGCGCCGAATATCATGAAAGTCGATACAGTAGCAGTGGTGCTCGAGAAAACATCAGAGGATCCCCAAAGTCTTTTAACGAATCGCAAATGTCGGTACAACATTTCATGTGAATCCATCCAATAGTTGTCGAAATACTACACACAAAAACAAACACATCTTTGAGTGCTGCATTGTAGTGATGTCAATCAAAAGTATGTGTGCATTGCCAACTTAAACAAATTCAGT
Organism: Diplodus puntazzo; assembly: GCA_963678695.2. NCBI lineage: Eukaryota > Metazoa > Chordata > Actinopteri > Spariformes > Sparidae > Diplodus > Diplodus puntazzo. Next base: position 15,561,980 of record OZ023159.1, on the reverse strand, counting down.
GAACTCCGTATTGCCGTCTACATTTTACCCCTTGGACACTAGTTTCTCAGTATGTTTTTAAATGTGAGAAACTAATTGGACACTTTGTGGGTGAACCACACTCGACTCTTTCTTCTGGCAGAGCTTATTGTCAGTATGATGAATCTTTTCCAGCATGCTTGTAGTTTCCAGTGAGGCTGATTGATCACAACTGCATTATATGGAGCCAATTAGTCATATCCGACTATAAGGGTTATTTGACTAAGCAATAAAGGCCTTGTATTTGAAAAGCCTCAGTGCTTTTCATGAGCCTGCTGTCACGCTGGGGTTTAAATGGGAAAGCTAAGAAGATAGGAGGTGGACCCAAATGCAGTACACACAGGACAAGAGGCAGGGAATAGGGGAGACAAAAGACGAGCTTTATTTAAACCAAAGCTGAAGTACAAAAAACAAAAAAGGGGGCTAGACCAAAAACTAGACAAAAAGGGACAAAAGCAAAGTAGCAACCAAGACAGCTAAACAATATGCAAACAAAAAGACAAAGTACAAATCAAAAGCAAAGTTCAAATCAACAATGCAGTATGCAAGAATCAAAGTCCAAAAAAAAACACATACCACTGAGAGACTGGAGACATAGTAGGAGGAACATCAGACCAATAGGCACAGAAGCAATGAACGGGCAGAGACTAAGTACACAGACACTAACGATGAGACGAGATACAGGTGAGGAGGGAGGAGGCCAGGTGAGGTAATGGGGGGGAGTACAGAGGAGAAAACACTGACAGACAAGGGGAGATAAACATGCACAGAGGGAACACAGGAGACACTAAAAGGACACGAGAGGGCATGGAAATCAAATACAAGACACCACAAGACACAGAACCATGACATCTGCCCTCTTGCTCTTACTCTTTTTCTTTCTTCCTCGCTTACTAATTCTCCCTTCTCCTGCTCTCTGCCACTTCAGTGGTCTCTCCATCCCTAGGAGATTTATTGCACTCCCCTCGCCTCACGAACGCACACACAGCAATTGAGAAAACAGCAGTGTTTACCAAGATGACAACTGTGTAACGTGTCTCGCTGCTTTGTCTTGCAAGCTGAGCATTTAATTTGTGGAGAGGTCTTAGCATTGACAAACAATACTAGTGCAAGCTGTTATGTATTGCATTGTGTAACCCTCTTTGATATCATCCCACTGGAGATCTCCATTTGTAGTTTAATGAACACTGACTTGTTTGCTATCGGAGTCATCTCAGTCTCTGATACGTCTCAGCTCTTGAAGTCGGAAAAAGTCAGGGGCTCAATTGAATTAAGGGAAAACGGAGCCTCACTTTCATTTTCCATCTCTGCTGTTGTCGCCTCACATGGAGGAGAAATATTTGACTTTATGGCTCTGTGGCATGAATCTGATTCTTCTAATTCTCCCCACGATATCTCTATGGCTCGTAAGCCGCAGCAAGAAAAAAACAACCGTCTTGCCCAAAGGCATGATGAACGTCCTGTCGCAGTGAGTAAATATGTTCAAGAAGAATTCATTTTTCAAGATAAAGCAACTTCGCATTGTTAACTGCTGCCAAGTCCGCTTCAGGGTAGAACAATCGGGATGGAAGGGAAGGTTTTGGCCCGTTCTGTGTCTGCTTTACACCCCAAGTTAAAGCGGAATATCATGAATAATTTACTCTCCATCCCAAATTCCAGGCAGAGGTCTCGTATAGACGCTCTCCGTTTTCATTGCTGTGGAATTTAACACCCATTCAGTGAGCGCTGACTCCTGGCCTCGCTGAGTTCTTGGTAGCTTGCAGCCTGTTGGTGAATCACGTACCCTTTTGTTCAGAACAAACATGCCGCTCACTTGCTCCGGTTGCATCCGTCCTCTCCCCTCACTTCCCATCGTCACTTTTCACAGCGAAGTGAGACCCCAAATGACGATTGCTACCTCATGATCGTCTGCGCTGGGACACGCAGAGATGGACTGTCGCACGCAAAATGTGTCAACACAAACTAAAAGCAGGCATATAAACATATAACACTTGTAGGGACACATGCTCATGGGCTTTCACACATACTCTCTCACTCTCAGCTTCTCTGCAATCTTTGACACATAGTCTCAGCTCCACACGAGGTTGGATCCAGACTGTCTGGCACCTTACAGTATATTACCCTCTGTCTCTCTGTGGTCTCAGTCCTGACATCTCCTTCCACATTGCACTCTCCTTATGTTTAATATACAGTACATTACATCGTCTCTGCGGTCTTTGTAACACTGGATTCCGTCACGTCTAGAGGGAACTCTACCCTCCTCTGAGTAAAGGAGGCCAGTGTATCGCGAGGTGTGAGGAGTGACTAATTAGTTTTGTATTACTGCTTCATTTTGTGCCATAACCTTCAGATGGAGAGGTAAAGCTAAATCAGATGCAAACAAACAAAACCCAACCAGAGGAATGGTGTCCCAGGAGGCTTCTTAGTTAGATAAATGATACATAAATATAAACAAAAACCTAGAACCAAAACATCAGATATAATCTAGCTCCTCTGGAATTTCCACTCAAACTGTTTGTGTGTAATTACAGTTTCCTGCAGTGAACAACTTTGCAAAGGAGTGGCAGCAATAGATAATTGATGTATGTGAGACAATGCTCAGATGTTATATTTAACACTTACTCCACGTGTAGATAGTCTGATTTGAAAAAGATGAAGTGGAAGGAACTTGGTGTTGTACATGAGGCATTAACTGCACTTGTAGCAACTGTTGAATGAGACAGCACAATGATCTATATTTTGGATTAGTACCTATGAGCAGAATCTTTGTCCTGATTGCCATGGGACATAAGTAAATTATAGTTATTCTGATAATTATTTTAAAAATGGTTAAAACCTTTAAAATAGCACTAAAACATACCGGAATCGCTTCTTTTTCTAGTCCACATCCATTTTTAGTGAAAGAAAAGCTGTTGGTTCACAAGGCAGACACCTTTCTCAAGCAGGTGGGCAACTTATCTCCCTGTCATTCTTTAGCTTGGAAGCTATATGTTTTTCTACAAATCCATTTCAACGTTTTTTTTGTTTTGTTTTTTTGCAGTGGTCAAGCCATGCCTTCAATCACAGTGACAGGCTTAGTATTTAGGACTACAAAGATGTAGGCTCAAATCAATAAAGCGGGCTGTACATAAGCGAGCAAATATATCGGGTGTGTCCTTACACTGTACACCAGCGTGTAAAAGTTAGTTTCTGTTCTAGCAGAAAAGTGCTGACAGTGCGCTTGGGAGCGCTGGATCAAAGCGCTTGTGTGGTGAGAGAAAAAAATGCTGCACGTTGGTTTTGATCGACGGTAACAGAGGGCTAACTACACAGCTAATAACAAGCTTACAATGCGTAGGATCATATAAGCAAAACACCCACCAGCGACAGTCATTGTATGGCAGATCTGCTCCAACAAATGTAAATTTCTTTCTCTTTTATGATACTTGTGAAAAAAACAAAACAATGGTGACAACCCCGAGTCTTTCCGAATTGCTGAGAGATTTTTCAACCATTCTGAGCAGTCACAACAAAAATGGGAAGGTTTTTCCTCAAGCGGCCGCATTGTACCGCAGGCACCTGCAGCTGCTCTCTCCTCATCGGGATCAACTGAACAGAACAGACGCTGGCGCTCAGAAAAAAAGGTCACATGGCCATGGGCCCTCAAATGCAAAATGTTCCATTCACCCCTCCTGCACCATCTCACCTGAGATTAGAACTGAATCCCGTTCCGCCACACCAGCTGTTGGCAGTGCCACTATGCCCACTCAGCTAGCCTGACACTCCTCACATGCCAATCACTTTCCCTGCTTTGTTGTTGATAATAAAACTAAGCATAACACAGAAAAGGGGCTAATTATGTGAATAGCCAGCGGCTTGCGGTTGACATTTTAGCTACTGCAGCACCCCCCTCTCCTCACTAACTCCCTGCCTTCCTCTCATGAGTTGTTTCACACAGGCAGTGATGAAAAGGAGTGATAATAAGGCGAAGAGGAGTAAAGAACAAATGAGGGGAGCGAGTGGTTTATTTAAGTGGGACCACCTTGTGTTTTGTTGGAAATACAAAGAGGTTTGCATAATAATACTACTCCTAGGAGGTCTGGTGGAGAGTGGCTGCTCTACACATCATTAGTGGAATTAAGTCCTCGCAGATTACTATGTGTGTTTGTGTATGCGTTGATGCATGGCAGCAGTTATCCACCTGTGCTTGGCAAAGAATAGTGGGTCGCCTCTAATTCCCTGGACTTTCTTTGTTGCAGTGCATAAACTTCATGTGACTCCGCTGATCAGCTGTTTCTCACATCCTTCAAAGTTTCCACGTGCCCCTAAAATCCCAGTGCCCACCATCAGTTTTCTCCACCTGCGAGGTTCTGTGGGATTCTATACAGTGCTGAGAATCAACACTAGCCAGCAAACTCTTCACATGATCAACCATGTCATTCGCCTCCCCCTGTATCCCCAAACCTAAACAGTCGGAGCAAAGTCATAATTATGAGACCAGGGCCGAGTCCAGGGAAGTAGGAGGCAGCGCAGTGAGGTTCACTTGCCAATTGGAGCCTTTGTTTTGGCCCTGTTTGAGGCACAAGAGTGATGCTTCCTGTTTCTGCGAGAGACGCTTTAATCTAATTAAAAGCAGATTAATGGCATGCTGACTGCCATCGCTGAAGCTACAACAGAGGCTTAGTGAGGGGGGGAAAACGCCCCCCCACTGCAGAATTTGCCACTGTCCTGTCACTGGTAAACAGTAAATGAAATATTGGTCGTAAACAGTCTAGACTGTTGTTAACAGGAGCGCCTAAATGCACCCTTAGGACTGCTGTCCTTGTGTACAATCGAAAGAGAGGGTCAGACGGAGCAGAAAGGAGTTCGGCACTGGCAGGCGTCCAATGAGACTGTCCCTCTGCTGAGGTTTTACTCTAAGCAGAAAATCAGTGGGAGTTCTAGTTACATGAGGCAAGCTTGACACTTTCGATCATATTATAGGGATTTAACTGACGCTTATATCCTCTGCGACATAAAATTCGAGCACTTCTTGCAAGCAAGTAAACAGACGAGTGGAAAGGCCAAGGTTTTGGTGCTCTAACAACATTCCTGTGACTATACGGCAGCTGTGAAAGAGATGAGTAGACGGAGGGGAAGTATGAACGGTCTAAGGAGAAAGATGTAAGCTTCTATTTATGTGAGAGAGCGAGAAGAGTGAGTGGGAAGAGGACGACATGAAACGCTTTCTCAGTGGTGAGTTTTTCAGCTTCCACAGCCAATCTGTTTGACTGGTCTATAATCACAAGTATTTTGGATTTTAATGTGCGTTTGATTCCACGATGGGTTCATTTAAGCCGGCGGGGGCAGCTCATCTCATCCTCGCTGCCTTTCATTTGACTCTTATAAGCGTGCGCACGCACGCACACACAAAGACACACACACAGACACACACACACACACACACATCGAAATCCTAATTCATACAGCTGTCTACAAACACAGTTACACACACACACACACAAACCCATTTAGGCCATAAATGCTCTGTCAAACTCTGACCATGAGGGTGGTATTATATGGCTATTAGATGTGGTGTTGTTTGTCAGGGTGTTGCAGAGAGAGAGAGAGAGAGAAAATCACCTGGGAAAAATTGACCACAGTATCAGCTGTGAGTGTTTGTGTGTGTGTGTGTGTGTGTGCGTGCGTGCGTGGGAAAGCATAGACTGTCATCCTCCAAGGCGAGAGTTAATCCAGAGTATCCATCACACTTCAGCGTGCCATTTCACAAAGAGGGGGCTGGGGAGGCTGGAGGGAGCGTTAAATGAGAGATGGGTGCTGACACCCACCCAGACACAGGAAATCCCTCTGCGGTCAAACACCATCGCAGCCGCCATCACGCATCCCAGATGCAGGGCGCTAGCTGGAGGCAGGAGGTGCGCTGGTCGGGCTGTGGTGCACAAGCTAGGCGGAACTCATATCTGAATTAAATGTGTAGTAAAACCAGACACTGCGATGTATATCATCAGAAATGATTGCCTCTAATAATACTCACCCTCTGCTGGTGCCAGCAAACTGACTCAAGCATAAACTGATCAACCAAGGCAAATTAAAAGTCCTGCACACCCACACAGATCTTTTCAATGTGGATGAAAGTATGGTGTGAATTATCTGACATCAGCAAACTCCATTTAAACAAGAATTTAGCAGGTCTTTCCAGCCCAACATGTGCAACAAAACCAACAGTAAAGTCAGACAAATGTGGAGAGGTCTAATGAGGCAAAATAAGTGTCACCTGTGTGGGTGTAAGTATAGTGTATGTGGCTGTTTAAATAGATAGCTTTAAATGCTGTACACAGATCGCAGGTGCACAAACTAACAAATGAACACAGGTGAGAGCTTTTAGCCTTATTTTAGCTTATCAAACACAGGGAGACTGAATAAAAGTAAACCATTCAGAGACCAAACAAAGACACAGTGAGAAACACAACAAAGTCCCACAGATGATTAGCACATCCTATCACAGGTTAATCACTTCAGCACACTAGAATGAGTTACTCAGTAAAGGGCATACCTCCATCAAGGCCAAACAGTCCCCTTTACCAATTACTAATTTATCAATTGTACTCATTCTTGGCCAGCCACCAAAATAAGACTGGTTCCTTGATCCGTCTCTTTTTATCTGAAACAAAAATGTGTGATGCCAAACCCAGTTCACATTGGCAATACTTTACATGTTATTTAAAGCTGGCTTTACATTTCACACCAAACACTGAACCTATTTATAACTCAGATGATCTGTTTCGAAACCTCTTTCAGTTGCTGTAGTTACACCTGCTCTCGCACAGCACATCTGCAGTTTATAGTGATGACGGTAGCAAGTCAACTAATTTGAATAATGGGTCCTTGACCTCAAACAAGCAGTAAACAATAGCAAGCTTCTCATTTCTAGCTGGCGAAAGTTGCTTTTTCCCAGCTGAAATGACAACTGTCACTGGTGGATTTCATCAGCCGTAGCTAGCACGCACACCAATTTAACCATTTAATCTGCACCATTTTTTTGGTACTTATGCTCCATGTTCAGGTTTTAATTATTAGCGCCACCTATTAACTACTGCTATCAGCTGCTTAAAACCCAACATTTTACTGATTTTAACAGATTTACAAGACATTAGTGTGACTCTCGTCTGTTTGTGTGCGTGTGTGGTGGTATGCGTGTTTAAGCCTTATTCCTTTCCATCATCCGGACTGCAGACCCAGGCCCTAATCAGCTCATAACCCCCCTTACTTCACATCTGCCTCAGTCTCTATCTTCAGTCCTCATTCCAGGCACTACCCTATCTCTATTAACCCCCCGTCACACACATATACACACACACACCAGCAGTCCACAGGATTATCTGGGCTTATTCCCGAAGGCTGGACACCCATCCTCCAAACCCCCGTCCCAAACTGCAGAGTGCATCATTTAGCTTGCACAGCAGTGCATCAGTTTTTTCTTTTGGTAGATGGTTTTTACTATTTCCCCCCCCTCTTATGGCTCTGTTGTTGCCCTGACTTGATCCATGCATCTCTCTGGACTCTTTACCAGACAACTGTCCCATCCACAATACAACATTCATAGCTCAAATACACTTAAGTCACCGTTTCCTCGATCTCTCTAGCCATCCATCGCCTTTCCTCTTCTCCCATCATCCACTACATTATCCGTTTCCTTCCCTGCTTTACGTTTCTCCTCTGTCACTCTTGTTTTACCCTCCTCTTCATTCTCCTCACCTCTTATAGTCTTACTTTATCCTCTCTTTCCCTTTTGCCTCTTCTCTCATTCCTACCACCCCACCTCCATGTATCTCTCTACCCCCTCTCTACTTCTCATTCCCCCTGTTCTTCCCTTCTTTCTCCTCCTCCTTTTCATCTCATCTGATTGCTGAGCTATTTCCCACTGAACCCGCTGTCAGATGTAGGTGGATGCCGCATGTTGGGTATCGACTGTACGCCAGAATTTGTGGTGAAAGCACAACACCGCCCTGACAATTTAAGCTTGTTTTTCAGCCTTTCAGGCTCAGGTGAGAGACTAAAACTGGCGAACAGGAAATAGGAAACGTTGTCCGCCACCCTCCCACTGCTTTTCTCTGTGGGCTCCTCCTATCTCCCTCTCTTTTTATCTGTATCTGTTTCTCTCCCTCTCTTTTTCTTCTCTTCTGTCTGTTTCTCTCTAGCAGGCTCTTGCTGTTGCCTGAGTTCTCTAGTTCCGTTTGTGTCTGGGTGAGGACGTGACTTGCCTCGGTAAAGACAGCAGGCACTCAAGGTGATGCTGAAACATATTCCATTTCACAAACACACACACAAATACACACACACCACACAAACACACACACACACACACACACACACAGTCATACACACTAATACGCTCTATAGTAGATACACACACGTCTCCACTCCAAAGCATCACATCTGAGGGAGATGTTGCTACTTAACACAAACATACGTGGAGCACAAGCAGGGCTTAGCTGCTAATTGCAGCCCTGAGGCTAACATTTTGGCCAGTTGCTGTGGCATTATGGGAATTTTAGCTACAGTTGAAAAGGTCTGCATTTAAAGCTACTCTGGCTGCCAGTTTTGCTTGCTGTCCTCAACACGTCTTATCGGAACCATTTGCATCGTGACCAAGTTGCTGCCTTATGTAATATTTAGATTGCAAAGCAATGTGATCCTTTTCCTTGTTTTGCTTTTGCTTTCCTGTCTTGCATGGACGTCGAATCAACAGATCTGTTAGTGGAGATGGAGAGGGGTTGCCATAGAAACTCCAGTACCACCATCAAGCACCCTCTATTCTCTGCGTATTGTCCGCATCAAAAGGTAGAGCAGTTTGGCATGTATCTGCTGCATTTTGTGATTGTGGTGGAGATTTGAGAGGTAGTAGGAGGGAGGGAGACAAGAAAGATGGTGGGAGAAGGCAAGGAAGGAAAGAAGAAAGACAGAAAATGTTCTGAGCACAGCAGCAGTCTGCGCTGTATCTGTTCTCCATCTGCAGTCAACTTAATAGTATAGTCCGGACATGTGTCTGCAGTGTGGACGATGCAGAGCAGTCTGGCAGGTTCAGCTTCATGGTTAGTGTTTGGGTAACTCAAGAACTCAAGATGGTGGCAGTGGTTCCACACACTTCACAGATAAACCAGAGAATTACACAGAAACACACCAAACAACATATAAATTGCAAACAAAACTCTGTTAATTCTTGCTAACAGGCAGGTGACTTAAACACTGAATTACACATAATGTTGGTCAACTGGTGTCAAACAACAGCTTTAGGATTGCAGAGTCGGTTGTGAGAGGATTAGAAATACTTTGCATGGTCATTATAGCTCTTAAGTTATTCTGTTAGTGTTGAATTACCACTAACAGCAACATTAGAGTCACATCAGACATGTTTGTTTACATTGTGTGCATTATTTGGCTTTCAGAGTCAAGCAACTGGGAAGGTTTCTTAGTTGTTGACACAAAATATATTCATATTGAATTTAAGTTGGAAATTGGTGATTGAGATGATGTGAAATTATTCTATTTTATTTGGATCTCTAATCTTCAAAAATTCAGAAATAAGCAAACAGTTGTTGACATACAAGTCATATCTATACAATCTACATAAACACACTAAACCTACATAAATTTCCACATAAACCTTAGATTCAAGATTATCCAAATTCATGATTTTATTTACTTTCAACATTAAGGTCACAGTTCTATTCAACGTTTAACTTTTTCTTTCAGCACTGAGATTTATAAAGATCAACAGATCACTGAAAAGATAGGGCAATTTTAGAACAGCCTGACTTTATCCTGGTGACTTTTTACAGGTCAATATTAGGCAAGTTCAAATAATATTTTCCAAAAATATAGATTCCAGAGTTGAACAAAAAATACCACTCTTCACAGATTCAGAAACTAAGGTAGAAATTCAGTTTGTTACAAAGTTCGGTTTCTCAAATCTGTCCTGAGCAAAATCTTTTTCCAAACAAATCAATTGGAAAATAAAATAAACCAAATAACTGCAACCCTGTTAGAGTTAACTCCAGTACCAGTCAGCTGATCATCTTTATGTACACAAGATAAGTGCCTGTAAGTGCTGCTGCAGGCTACAAGTAAATTAGAATGTTTTGGTTGTTTGTTTTTTGCGCACAAGTAGGTGATGGAGGAGAAGAAATAAATACAAGGAGAATTGCTGATCCTACTTTTGGGTGGATGATCAAAATTGAAAACTCATTTCAGTCGATTTTGGATTTAGAATTTAAATTATGACACCCCTATGTAATGTATCTATTGATAATCTACGACCTCCCAACATTACAAAACAATGTGATCAGCAATCACATAAAGTGAACACGGTACAATATTAACAACAGTGATGAGAAGCATTGCTAATTGTGACTCAGTTAGGTCATGACATAAACTTTGCTTTTAAATTTTCCCTGAGACTCTTAAATGTTTGGGTACAGGGCTTTTTTCAAGTGTTGTCACGCATATCGGAATTCAGATTTGAGTGCACATTACTGGCCTTACAAAGCTGTTTTTACAACTAAAAGCACCTGGATCCATGATACACAGTGTTATCTGTGCTAAACATGGATGTAGAAGCACTTGGTCACAGGACAAAGTGGAGAGAGAGCGTGTACCTCACAAGTGCCCTGTGTGGCTGTGTGCACACAAGCGATCTGTACTGCGTGGTGATTATGTCTAAACGTTAGGAAATATAAACTTGGAAAGCCATTTGTTGAACCGAGGCAAATTGTTTTGAAAGGCTTTTCTTTACACAACTCGAAAAGTGACATATCTTGTCAATATGTTTTTCATCCGGTGGGAAATAACATCGCCACCTGACAGAGATTCTAATATAAACTAACATCTTCACCTCAGGCCCTGAAACACTATTACATTAGCCCGAGGAACACTGGAAACAAACAACAAGAGCATTACCACTGTTGATCCACAGAGAGGCTGGATAGCTGTGAGGCACATTCTTGAGCGAACCACAGAAAACCTAATACAACTATGGCTCAAGAGTGGGAGACTCACTGGCTCTGTGTTTCTGTCTAAAGTTCAGGGGTTGTAGCGGGAGAGATGGAGCATTTCCGATGGACTTTGTCAAAGGAGTTCTTGGACATTTTGCTGTCAGCTTGTCAGCATGTTTTTGTTACCGGTGTTGATGTGTCCTCTCTGGACTAAAAGCCCCCACAGCAGGACTTTGCTGGCCAATCAGAGCAGGAAAAGGAAGTACTCCCCTGTCACTGCAAATGCAGCCTGTGAAAGTGGTCCTATTGTGATAAATGGTAGGAAACAAGCTTTGATAGACCAGACATTTGGTCGTGCTTGAGCAGGATCCCTGTTGGGAAATGGCAAAGATGGAGGAAGACAGGGAGGGAGGGGTTACCTTGTGCCTTCAGCCATATCTCTTACTTTCTATCCACTCGTTGTCTCTCTCCCCAACTCAGTCACCCGTCCGTTTAACCACCCCAATCACACGGGGGCATCTTTGTGGTCAGAGCTGATGGGTAGTTGTCCAAGAGATGGGCCAGTTGCCACCTTCTGCCTCTCTTCCAGCAAACGATGGCCAAACCACCAGGTGGGTATGCTAATGTGTGGTGCCCTGGGGCTGCCCATAGAGATGCCAATCTGCGGCAAAGGCCAACCGGTTATGTGAGGAGAAAATGAGGCTTTGACTCCTGGACCTCGTCAGTTTGAAGGGGTGACTGGAGGGTGAACGGCCTTTTCAGTCTGGCAGTGCACTCTGTTTTTGCTCTGCTTGGCTCAAAGTCTGTCAGGAGAGCTGGGGAGGGAAAGGGAATGCGAGCCTCCATCACATGTTCTCCCTGCTGCTTAGGATGGGGACACTTGCGTGTTTAGAATCAACTAAACCAGACATGGGTCAAATTGTATTTGCAAGAGACTGTTTGTTTTCACTGTAACCTGTGTGAAGCAGCATATTTTCACAGTGGTTTCCCACAACATAATTGATCCCAGAAAGCAGCTCAAAGACGTTTGAAAGTTGATTAAGTGTCCTTTTTTGAGATTTAGACCCAGCATTGAAATTTAGACCCAGCATTGAGATTTAGACCCAGCATTGACTAAGAAGGCTCGACACAACATGAAACTTTGCTCGTAGTATCACCAGGGTCTCTACACATGAACACGAGCATTGAGAACATTGGGCCTCCTTCACGAACCGTTCTTACAAACAAATTTGTTCTTAAGTCCCACTTATGAAGATTTTACGAAGATTGTGGCATTCATGAATTTTTTCTTATCCAGGATTTATTCTTAGGTAAGAACAAATCCTACGAACACTCAGGAGTACTCTTACACACATTTCAGTGCTGACATGTTGGCATGGTTGTGTTTTCTTCTCTTGTGCAGTTCAATAAAATACAATATTACAGTGATAATTCTGTCATATTTATTTATTTATTTATTCATTTTATATTTTTGGTAATTTACAGAGAATTTTAAATTTTAAAATAAATTAAATGTGCCAATGATTTAACATTAATGAAGTAAATTGGAAACCATGCCATCAATTAGTAACCCCCCCCTATTTATACGTGGCATTTCTCCATCCAAGGCCCACAAAACCTGGCACGCGCTCTCAATTTACGAGTAGGTGGCATTCATTAATGTAGGAACACAGCTGCGAACAATTCTGAGGCTTACGAATGCGTTGATGAATCTGACGTAGGGTTTTCTTAAGGAACCTCTTAAGAACAACTTAAGAAAGAATCTAAGAAGATTCTTAAGAAGATATTGGTGAATGAGGCCCATTGTTTGTGTACGCAGAGTTTACTAAAAAGAGAGTTTTTGAACAACTCACATTAGCAGTAGCTTGTTCCTCTAGCCTTCGTCATGGCAGCCCAGACGTACACAGGGATCGACACGTCTGGGTAGAGTGTAGGTGGTTCAGTTGAGCTATGTGTAGAGACCCTGGTGATACTACGAGCAAAGTTTCATGTTGTGTTGAGCCTTATTAGTGTTTTAAAAATAGCTATGCTAGGATAAAAGTTCCCCTATGCACTCCCATTGAAAATGAGTTTGAGCCGAAAACGAACATACGGTCAATCTTAAAAGTGCCTCTTTTGTCGTAGTTATGCTTTTACACAAAGGTTTGACTCATATATACATTCACAAAAAAAGCCTAGGTTTCATTTTGGCGAGAGTTTCACTTTTACAAAGTGCAGCAAAATCTGAATTAAATTGAATGTAGCACCACATTTGTAATTTACGATCAGACCCTGATTACACCATGTAGAGCACAGTCAGTCAACAGAAAACAATCAAGTGTTTGTCATAGGCCCACGTGTCACAAGAACTTTGACCAGTGGTCTGACTGAAGTTGAATTCTTGGGACTAGAGAGGGGGTCTGATTTGAGGTCATGAGGTTTTGTCCTTTTGGGAACAGGAGTGACTGACTGACTGAAGTTGTGACTGGAGAAATATACATAGGGTAGATTGGCTTCGGCCTCAATTTCAGAATGAGTTATTTGCATGCATTGGTTCCCTAAAACTATTCAGTAAAGTTATAAAAAAGATGTGGTTCCCGATAAGAAAAAAATGTCATACTGCAGTAGTATTGAAAAAAGGGTCGTGTCTTGATGTGTTTGTCATTTTTAGTGACAATTTGACAAATAAACCCTTCAATGGAGCATTTTATATAATGTGGTCAAAGGAACTACTTCTTTAGATTTACAGATGGTTTACATGCATTACGGCCTGTCAAAAAATAATTATTCATCATGCATTGGACTTCTGCCTGTGTCTGCAAACTCCATCTTTCTGGTGCTCTTTCAAAAAAAAAAATTAGCATTATATGCAAACACTATATGACTGAAGGCAGAACAGTTGAAGACATTTCCCTTGCCCCTGGGACTGCTGCCAATTTACTTGTTTTGTTTACGTGGCTCTGCAGCTCACCTTTTGGTTTTTAATGAACCCAACAGAGTCACAGCCATTATTATACCGGTGGCATGCTACTTTTAATGATGTGCTGTCTTAGCCATTGCTCCGCTGTGGCTCTGCAATAGTCTTCATTAGCACCATAGCACTCTCCTATATGCTGCTATGTACTTCTATAAAGACTCTCTTATTTAAAAAGGGGGCTGGTGAGGTTAAATGTGCATGGGTTACAGATGTGGAATGAGACTGGAGACTTTAGGCCTCCCCACTGGAATGGCCTCATTTATTTATGCGTGTGTTTCATAGGGGGAGAGTGAGACCCCGTGGTCACTAAGTACTTCTCCTCTCTTTTTTCATTCAGTCATCCATATCTTTGTCTTTCTGTGACTTTTACCTGAGGAGACTGAATAATGAGAGTGAGGGTTTACTGAAAGCTCCTTCTCTTACTGCACTGGACATCACACAGCGTTTCAATTAACAGAAAGTCAGGAGTACAAAGGTCAGATGCTGTGTGTTATAACAATTTTCCCGTGAGTTTTGAATGACTGCGAAAGGGTAAAAACCTGTCACAGAAAAAATGACTGAGACTGACAGACAGGAGGGATTTTTGAGCTGTCTGCTGCTTGTTTTCTATTTTTCCCATCTTCCACTGTCTTTATCTTCTTCCATCTCTCTCCAGTCAGTCACAGCGCTGTAAAACTCCCCTATGTGTTGTAGAAAGTGATACGCCATCATGTCTCCCTGATTTGATGGAAGTGCGGCAAACAGCAGTAAATAAATTGAGATGGTCCGGCACTTGTAGAGGGAGGAAGAGACCCTGTGCGTGTCTTAGGAAGACTGGATCGATGAACATCTCTTTTTGACATGCCCAGGCGAGGTCTGGGTGTGTTTGTGGATTTGTGTGCGCATGTGTGTGTACGAGGTGTTTGCAGAGGTGTGCATCCAGTTGTGAAGAGTCTTTATTATGTTCACATACATGTATAAGTGTGCATCCCTCCCTCAGCTGTCAGTTAATCCATTATCATTTACCGGCCTGTCACACCACCACACCTTGGCTTTAATTGCAGCCAATAGTGAGGCTACTCAAACCAAATGAATGCTTTAGAACTGCGGTGAGCATCACTCAATCGCTACAACTTAACTTTGTTTCTAACCCAGTTTTCACACACTGCAGCAGCGCAAAGCCCCTTCTCTTCAGTTCTTAGGCGCTAGTTGAGCTTCGCCTCAATTGCAGGAATTGTCGTCTTGTGCTTTGAAAAGTCACCTGCAGCTCCTCCCCTCTCACCTCCTTTAGGGACGAGCGTAGATCTCCCGTGCAATTCATGCGCAGGTTAGACTCTGTGTGTGTGTGTGTGTGTGTGTGTGCTGTACGTGTGCGTGTGTGAAGACACAAAGCTTGACGTCTGGCTGTGTTTGTGTGTCATGAAGCAGAGCTCTGCAGGAGTCTTGTAAGGGGGCCACAGTTGTTTGTGATGTTTGCCACACCAACACATTAGCAGGGGAAGTAGACACACTGGGCTCAGCTCACCAGGAGCTGGCACTAAAGTTAGTTACACTCTAATGTATTCATTACAGATTATCTTCTAGTTTTGTGTTGTTGATAAGGGGCGTGGTGTTAGATGTAATCCCTACAATGTTGTTGCAATGGTTTGCAACTTCTGCAAAATTAGATTGCTTTTGTCGCCCCAGTCCAAGTGCAAAATATATTATATATATATCGTTATATAGCCTAAAAATATCACAATATTATTTTAAGGCCATATAAGTAGTTTTTTACACAAAACATGTGCTCAACCCATTAACAATGATCAACTCTTTAGATTATATTTCAATACATCATGTAGATTTGAATCAGCTCCACCAAGATCATCTTACAGAAACATGAAATGTTTAAGTGATATTTAGATAGTATGGTACTCGGGGTGTTTGGTAAAGGATTACTTTTGCTTTTGATGCCTTAAACCTGCAATAACTGAATCTTTGACCAATAGAAAGTGCAATGCATACACTGCAGACTACACAACACGATACATCTGTATTTAAATAATCTCATCATGTTTGCAGTCTGTCACAGAGTATAGGGCTGTCGGTTGCCCTGAGTAAAGCCAAGGTCATGTCACACTGACAGCTCATCTCCTTCTCTGAATTGTAATTTTGCCTAACAAACTGAACACTAGTAGGCCAGAAGACTAGCAGGAGATGACAACAAGAACAACACCACAGTATACGGTTGATCAACAGAGCTTGACCTGGTCGGCACTGTTCAGGGAGACCTCAGGCCCTTGGTGCTGACAGTAAGCCTCCGCTAGAGACAGTCTGGCAGTGATTTTCTCTGGATGAACAGAGAGGAACACCACTAAGGATAAAGGAATTAGTTTAAAAGCCCAGTGAATTTCCCTCTGCTCTCATCCTCCTTTGTTGAACAGTACATGTCTTTTTCTGTCTTCAGTCCTTCATTTGTCAAACGCCAAGTCGCTTCATTGGTTGCCAGGCCAAGACCACAGGAATGACAGGATGGAGGAAATGTGGATTTGCACACTATTTTACAAAATACTCTCATAAAAAGCTCAGTCTTAGAGTGCAGGCAAACTTGGCGGCAGAGGTTCAACATGGCTGACATTTTGTGCGGAGCGAATCTGCCTTGGAGATGAAGTGTCTGTCAACAACATTGCCTGCAAGATGGTCTCCAGTTTGCTGAGTGTGCACCCAGTAGGCCCAGAAATATGAGGAGCATGCAGAATGTTGCTGAGTGTCTGGTTTGCAGACTCTCCCCTCTTGCGTAGCCCCCGAGAAAAACCTATTGATGTGATTCATGCTCCAGCACATGGTTACAACCGGGGTCGTTTGCATGATGACTCCTGCCTCTGTTGCCTCTTTGAAAATAAGATTTCTCAAGCAGCACCTACAGAAACAACCTCACAACCTGGCACTTCCTCCCACACACAGTCTGGAACAGGCTTGGCATGATCTCGCTGGGGAAACGCCACAGGGATGTAAACCCTGCCTTTTCGAGTGTTAACCGCTATGTAGCTGTGTCTGGGTCTGGCAGTCTTCAGAGCGCGCCCGGGCTTCCTCTCTCTGCAAATTACGGGTGTGAGATGTGGATTTAGATGCACAAACGGCAGTTTGTTGGTTTCTGTTGTATCTCGCAAATACTGATAGTGACACTCTTTCCTCTTTCACTGTTTTCTTTTCCTCTGCTGAAGACAGTAAATAAAAAAATGATACGTTACCTTTAGACGCCCTCTGACGGGGTTTGATTCATGCTTTTATACTTGGAGCCAAGTCGCACTCATATTACAAGAAGATTTTCTTCAAAAAATGTACTGAGGGCCTTGTCAGCCCTCGCGCATCAATCAAATAGGGTTACTATATATCCCTGCCCACATAATACAGGGGTTTTCAAATAGAGCCTTGGAAATACTGCCCTCAGAAGACATGGGAAGAAACAGTGGGTTATATTTTCTTTAATTTGAGCCTGGAGGGATAGAAGAAGGATTGGAAATTGCTTGTGTGCTATTGTAGAGGATAGGAGAGAAGCTGCTGGTGAAATAGTATTTCTGTGAAAGACGATTCTAGCCACCGGTTTCGAAGCTCAGTCAGCGCAGTCTCGACTACAGAAGTCCTCAGTGAAAGCCTCAGTGAGTAACGGCAGATTGTGCCCCCTGTTGAAGCGCCATGGTCTTACTTTCAGCGTTGTGTTGATTCCCCGCTCTTAAGACGTCTACTTTGTGCTTTATTGCTGCGATTTAAATGACTGATTCATAAAATTCAAGTATAATAAAATCTTAACATGTATCTAGTTATGCAGTCATAAAAACAGTAAGGAATGTTTTGCTCATGCCATCCAAACCGGACGAGATGTCCATCCTTCCTGTGGTGTGATGTAATCAACTGCTAAAAATGCCTGACTCCCTACAGAGATACGGTCAGCTGACCTTGACAGAAGAAATTTCCACACTCTAAAATCTCTATATTTTAACTGAATTGTTTTGGTCTTCTTGAATGAACATGTGTGTGCAAAAATAAGAAAAACCCTGGCTGAAAAAATGTGATTTGATGTGATTCGACGCCTCTGTCTCTCTGTGCGCCTGCACTGTCTAATAGCTGATAATGTAATTACGTTTTCATCAGAGGGAGGCCTAATGATTGACTGTCTCTGGTGAATCGTGCTATGTGCTAGCGAGATAAACCTCCCTCCTGAATGCTCTGGGTTTGGTCAGGATTGTCAGATCAATAATTTCTCCTTCTTTTATTCTCCTCATTTATAATACTGAAGTATATTCAATCATAATGCTTTTTGAATTGCTAAGAGGAAAGATAGGCACTGCTACAGCATTTCTCGATAAAGGAAACTGCAGCCTATTTTGAAAGCAGGTGGAAAGCTCGGACTGCTGTGGAGTTGTGTACACCGAAACTTTGCAAAATTAGCTCCAGTCCAAATTTTGTTTGTTTGGTCAAGATTGTCCGCTGCTACCAAAGGTATTGTGCTTCATGGCAAGCCCAAGCTTCTCTCCTGTTACAGTCTAAGAGAAACCTTGTACACTGTACAACCTGTGTCTCCACACAGCCTAATTGGCCTGTCTGTCTTGTCAGGAAGTCTAACCAGTGTGTGTGTGTGTGTGTGTGTTTCTCTGTATTTCCCTGCAGGCTTTGAGCTGCTGTATCAGCCAGAAGTGGTGAGGCTCTACCTATCTCTGCTGACGGAGAGTCAGAACTACAACACCCTGGAGGCCGCTGCGGGGGCCCTGCAAAACCTCAGCGCTGGACAGTGGACCGTGAGTCCAGGGTCGGGGAGGGTACACCAGGCAGACACCACACTCTGTCTGAATTATAGATTTTTGTACTTATATATTGCACTTTCTGCAACTTGACCTTCTAGTAGCAGATATCTTGGATTGTGTTTGTACTGAAACAGAGTCTGATGGGCTAAGAAGGCAACAAGACCTGCCTCCAGAGGCTTTTGGAGTCGCTGTGACAAGGTGTAGATGCACTGCCTTTGCACACCATATAGCACAATGTTCCCACTTCAAAATGTGTGATTTTGAGGCAAAAATCAAGGCCTTGAATGATTTTGAAAATCAAAATATAGACAGGGTCATAAGAAGCTCTTGAATTCATATATTTTGCAAGAATAGAAATTGAGGTTCTTCTGACGTTGTTTTACCTAAAGTGGAAATAGACTACTAACTAGACCACTAAAACAGTGTTAGCGACATGGCTGCTGCTAGCAGCCTGGCTACTGTCCAAAGCAAAAAACAGATGTAAGAATCCCAATATGACTAGAAAACCTGATCTCAGTGCAATGAAAAGGCAGAGTTAACAAACAAACAGGCAGGTTGTGTTACTTAATGATCTAGTAGAAAAACAGCTTCAGGAGTTTCAACGTCCTGTGCCATGTTGGGTGTTTGACTTTGAGGAATTTGGGCCTGGAAAGACCTTCACAAGAGTATGAACCCTGACAGCAACTTTGTAATCTGAAATATTTCTCAAGACACAATCCAACCAGGCAGCAAGTAGTTCAAACACAATCTTTTCATATATAGTAGTTTTATGTGCAGGTCCTTCATCAAGTACGACTACATGACTAGATAAGGGTTAGATAACCAACCAAACTTTCATCTGTGCTCCTAATGATGGATGATATGAGATCCTCTGCAGCCTGGACCAGACATTTATGCCAATTAGACTGTTTATGTAGCTGCTGAGAGGATGTCTGGCTAGCAGGCAGCAGTGAATTATCAACAGGCAAGGCAGGTTGTCAGTTGCCAGTTTACAGCAGCAGCAGCACCCTGGGCAAAGAGCGGTCACTGCCGTTTTTCAGCAGGGCTGGCTGTATTCAGCCCACAGCAGCATTATCACGTCAGCGGCTATCTTAACACCCATGTGTCAGACTGTTAACACATGCGTCAGTCCTCTGGATTCATCAGCAGCACAAAGCCTCCTCTACCTCAAGTAGAAAAAAAAACACCTGAACATTTTATTTTATTTTATTTTCTGTATTTTTACTAGTTAACATCCATTCAACCCTCCCCCTGAGGCTCACATCTTGTTTTAATAATTCAGTGGTAGTGGTTTTCAGCTAAAGTGAACATTTTGAAGAGAAATCCTTTCTTTCCTTTTGGGGTGTTTTTTCATGTTGAAGCTGATCAGAATGCTCAGCGAGGCTCAGGAAGCCACCATCCCTCGCACAGTCACGTCTGGTGGCCAAACCAAGCATGTCCCTGCTCTCTGGGATGATATCAGGGCTTCTTTTTTAAAATCCTCCTTATTCTCTACTGCTTAGTTCTGTACCGCTGGATTGACCTGCTTTTAAAGGCTCACTACTGCCACCTGCTGGTTGAGCTGTGTCTGTCCTCGGTTTAATTACATCTCTTGGGGTACCAGTGCTTAGAAGAGAAGCCCTTTTATGTCAAACTTAATGTTTCATGTAACAAAAAAATGAGAAGTAAAATGCACTGATGTTTAGATTAAAACAAATTATATCACATGTCCATTCAGAGCCCCACTGCGTAATGTTGTGAATTAGTCAAGTCCAAAGAGCAGTGCTCAGCTGCCTCGCAGTTAGTAAGCGAATGACTGAGTGTGCGTGAGCATGAAGGCATATATTGTCCTCCCCTACATTGCTGGTGTCACAGAGGTGACCTGGATTCCTCCAGTGGAGCTTTCCCAGTGGTCCAAAGCGAAGATATGTGGCCGTGCTGGGCAGCTCCCAGGTGGGAATCTACAGGTCTGCATGAATGTCAAACAGGATGTTGCTGTCGGTTTGTGCTCACTCAGCCTACCCTAGACGTTAAGGTCGAAATTATAAAAAGCAGTCACACCATGCCCTTTGTCTGCCCTCCAGTGGTCCAACTACATCCGAGCCACGGTGCGTAAGGAGAAGGGTCTTCCCATCCTGGTGGAGTTACTGCGCTCTGACTCTGACAAGGTGGTCCGAGCTGTTGCCATCGCCCTGCGCAACCTGTCCATCGACCGTCGCAACAAGGACCTGATCGGTACAAAGCATTAGCAGTACCACACACACTGATTTAAGAAGTAGTGGCTGTTATTGCTCTTATCCACTAGAGCTGCAAGGATTAGTCGATTAATTGATCAAAAGAAAGTTAACTACTAGCTATCATGATAGTAGATTAAGCTTCTGATATTTTTTAAGCAAAAGTGTTTGAGGCAATTAATCTACTATGTCTGAAGTGAAGTATCTGCTGGTTGCAGCTTCTTAAACGTAAGGATTTGCTGCTTTTTCTGTCATTTATGACAGTACTTGGGTTTTGGACTGTTGGTTGGACAAAGAAACAATTTGAAGACGTCATTGGAAAATTGAAGACAATTTCTTCCAGATGTTTGACATTTTACTTACTAAACTATCTAATATATTGTGAAAAATGCTAGACAATTGATGACAGAAGCAGTCGTTATTTGTCCATACCAACCTTGAAGAGATCCCTTCACAATGTAGTTCTATTGTAGGTTAGATAACGAGGGACAAAATCTACAGTCCTTGGGCTACTGAAAGCTCATATTAGCTTCATCTAAACGTTAGAAAACTTACAGAAGGTCAGTAGATAATATAGCTGATAAAATATTCCCTTTGAAATTTAACACAAACTGTTTCCAAAGAAAGGTATAAGGTTTTATTGAATCTAGTCAAAATATGTGGAGTCTTGTTTCATATTTTAAAGATTAGGTGAAATGGTTTTGGAAAAAAAAGGCTCCGTAGACTCAGTACTGTACTACATATCTTCTTAGATTCATATGTTCAATAATATACCTGATATAATTAATACTTTGATGGAATATGTTGACATTTGACATTTATCATCCCTGAACTATCACCTGGTTAACCTCAATAATGACTTCACCTTACAGGAAGTTACGCTATGCGGGACTTGGTGAGCAACCTGCCCAGCGGTCAGCAACGGCCGGCCAAAAACCTGGAGGAGGACACTGTGGTCGCCATTCTCAACACAATCCATGAGATTGTCACCGACAGCTCTGAAAACGCCCGCTCCCTCATCCAGGCGCAGGCCATAGAGAAGCTGGTCGCCATCAACAGGACAAGGTAACACTATATACTGTTTATATAATCATCCCATATTGTATTGTCAATGTATGTAATGTTGCTTTGCAGCATTGAAGTAGTTGCTATTTCTAGGTTGAGTGCAATCAAACTGACTGACTGACATATTTGGATTAAATTATGGTAAATTTGTAAATAATTTTTGCGCATCTATGATACCACTGCACGATTATACAGTCAACTAGGGATGGACCTACCCATGTTTAATTTGTTGTTGTTATAATTTGTTTTGTCTTTTGTGCTAGGGAAACAAAGAAATCTTTATTATAAAAACTGTCAGCCCTTCATTCAATCTTTGAAAGAACACAAATGTATTAAAAAACCTTTAAAGAAGTATGCAACGGCTTGAAAGATGGCCCTTGTATAAAAATTAGCTTTCTGTGTAGTAGAAAGACATGAATAAATTGGAGCTACATGACCGTAGGAAACACAGAAAAAGGGCTGTGGTATTCCCTTTTGCTCAGAAGAAAAAGAAAAACCAACAACAACCAGAATGTAAGAGTAACAGAGAGTTACTGTAACAGTAAGGCCACCAGCTAGTAACAAACATTATCGTTTACATCTAAACAGTGCACTTAATATGTGTAGGAAAACATTTTAGGAGGTAAACAGAAAATGAACGGGATCGTGGTTCATTTTTGATCAGCCTTTTGAAACAATATGGTGGCTTTCTCTGATTCACAATCTTTCTAAATGGTATGCTCATATATGTTTTAGGACACATTTTAGATGAGAAAGCAGTTATACAGGATATCGGTTAATAGTTTATCGGCACTGTTTTGGAAGTTTGACCAGAGTTTGATGAGACATCGCTTGTGTGTAAACAGAGAAAGGGCAGCAGTTCTCTCTCTTGATGCAACTTAACTCTTTGTTTCCGTGGCTGCGGGCATACAAACATGCAGAGAGGACAATATGTGCTCATACAACAGCCTTGAAGTCTGGTCAAGCAGATTGTATTGCACGCAGTGAACAGGACCTTTATCTTATACTTCTTAATACCATTCTAGACTTGTGGGTATACATTATTATACATGTTATAATTACAGTATGACCTTGAATGCAATTTGCATCCTGAACCTTTATATTAGTATTCATGGAGGATAATGTAATGTGTCTCTAATGGCCCAAGCTTGGCTTCCACAATACACTACACTAACAAGCCTGAGCCCACACACACCACCACCCACTACACATTCATTAAAAGGCTTTTAGAACTGGAAGGCATTGTGATGAGGGGGTTGCATCTGAAGCTGCTGCTTGTGCAAGTAAGCGAGAAGTTGCTCCTCCAATGCCGGAGTTCTCCTCAACAACCTGATAGTGAAAACTAACAGGTTTAAGGCAGATATCCAACAGGTATCTTATATTACCACAATGTTAACCATTACAGAATTAAGTGTCACGCACCACACTTTTCATTTCAGATCAAGAGCACTTCTCAAAGGCTCGTCCCTGTGTGGTGAAGTATTGATCACAAGGAGAGACTCTAACTAGCGTGAATATACGTAGTTCATTCACGGACCAAATAGCTGTGTTTCCTCGCAGTCTCCCGAGATTAGCTTTCTTTGAAGTGAGGCCCCCACCCACATGTAATTAATACTGGTGGCTCAGAGGTAGCTAATGAAAGGAAATGTGCACTCATCTGGCTATGAATTAAAAACTAGACCCTGGAGCCGCTCAGGGGACTCAACGTCTTTGAATAAAGAGATTGATTGCAACAGCGCTCTGCTAGCACACCCAGCCATCACTTTTTTGGGAGGGTTAGATGAGGTTTCTGACTTTTTTGCAGTAGTTATTTCTTCATGTATTTCCTCATCTTTTTGGCCCTCCCGCAGCCAATCAGCTCGTGAAACAAAGGCGGCGTCCCATGTGCTGCAGACGGTGTGGAGTTATAAGGATCTGAGGAACGCTTTGACCAAGGACGGCTGGAACAAGAGCCACTTCCAGGTACACGTCTGATGTTATGGAAATTACCTATGGCGTATATATTGGATCCTAAGTATTGTTATTGTAATATCAAGTTCTTAAAAGAATAATATTTAAACATATAGAGATACAAAGTTTGGAGAAGAAACACTGTGAGAATCAATAGAGTTGATTCTCACAGTGGCATAGCATCATTAGCCACTCCTCATTGAATGATTATTCAAGATAATTCTCCAGTGATTTTTTCTTTTTTTCATTTTACATTTTTAATTACAGCATGTGTATGAACCAAAGTATTACTAATCATCCCTAAGTATTCATACTGTGCTAAATGAGAATCATTCTCTTTTTAATGCCCACCCAACACTAAGAGAGAGACTGAATCATCTCTGTTCTCCGTGTTGCTGTTGGAGCTGTATGCTGCTGTGTTCACCTGCTGCTTGCTCTCCCCTCAGCCCACCGTCACAGCAACCCCTAAATCAACCAAGAACGGCAAGCCGGGCTACGACGACACCACTCTACCCCTGATGGAGAAGAACCAAGGTCAGTTAAAGTGTGTGTGCGTTGTGTGTGACTGTTTCAGTTTTTGCCTGTTTAGAGGACCAAGTGGAATAAGATGAGTCAGAGAGAGAGAGAGAGAGAGAGAGAGAGAGAGAGAGAGAGAGAGGACCCCAGAGGCTCTCAGCGATTGACACTTAAATATCACTGTTCTTTAATTCACTAGAGGAGTCTGATGAACACATGGGGGTCCAGTGGCTAATTAAAAGATAAGGCTGGTGATATTCAAGACTCTTGTTATTGTCAACAAATCCCTTGAAAAGAGCAAAACCGAAGTGCTTCACTTTGTCTCTTAATATTTTAATCTCTTAATGTTGTAATTTTAATATTTTAATCTAGTAAACCTAACCCTGTTCATTGGTCCCTACTAACGATTCCATGAATGTTGATTTCCATCTTTTTTCAAAAAAGGTTAGAGAATTTCCCAATAGAAGCTGGGCTATGTCATTTTTAAGCAGCTGTTACTTAAAGTTAAGTACTCGGTGCATTTTTGGGGGACTATTTTCAGCAAAGTACTAAAACACATTTGGTGCTCTATGAGTATTTTCAGCAGCAGGATGGTCTATATGGGATTAACTCAAATTAAACTGCAGTTCCCATTTTCATAGTGAGCTTTTGCCACTTGGCCAATACTTATTAGCAGGATGCACTGATTGGTAGTGTTGTTGTTTTTTCATGGGAGAAAAATATTGAATATCACCACATTTATTCTTAAAAGTGCCCTGCGTAAAACTGTTTAGTTGCTGCAAAAGTCAGGGTGTTAAGTATACAACCTGTTAATTTGCTGTATTTTGGCCAGATTAGTCACTTGTATAGTCCTCAAAGCGGGTTTAAACTAAAACTAACAGTAACTTGAAAACAGCGTGCGATGTGTTCATGAGGTCATGTCTGTTCCTCTTCATGGCTGTATCGAAGCGCTGTGCTTGCCACATTACTACTCTCATCCTTTGTGTGTGGTGAAGCTGTGGTGTGTTAAATGACACAACAATTCACAGGGGTAAAAAACAAATAAAGCACGTAAAGTGAGAATGGAGCTTTGAACTGTGTTCTGCTGCTGTTGAACCGAAACCTTCAACTCTCAAGAAGTTAGTTTTGACAGAATATAAAGGAATGACCTCATTCTAGATGCTGGACTCCTTTTAATTTCTCTTGTGGGTTTTAATTGATGTAATAGGGTCAGAGATAACGACAATTTGCCCAACGTTAAGTAAGTGTGTATAGCTGTATCCACAAGGAAAAAAACTGGGTTTTCTGTAACAGCAGCAGTATGCAGTCTGTGGGGGAGGGTGTGGGACCTGGCAGTACATCGGCCCAACAACAAACATCTCTTTGACAGAGGAGTCAATAGCAAAGCAGCAGTTAAATGTCCTAATTTTTGGCCTTGTGCCCCATTTTTTTTTGGGTTTGTTTTTTTGCATCCATACATGCACATGAACGCGGCGTTCATGCCTCCTGCCCACTCTCAGTTTGAATTATTCAATCACTGGCCGAGAACCATTACTCTGAAAAGCAGCAGCGTTTTGGCACAATGACTCAGTTTGTGTGTGTGCCTTCTTTTGTACAAACGGCATATAAATGCTTTTCAGGCCCCAGGAAATGTGGCAGTGGTGATATGATACCTATGGATGAGCTGGGTCCAGGTAAGAGCCAGACTGCATCATCATCCTCAGCCAAAGAAGAGCTAGCTCTCCTCTAATCTCTCTCCAGTGTCCAACAGTGTCCTCTCTGATTCGACTTCTCTTTTAACGGTTATTCACGCGTTGCCAACATGTTATTTTTAATCTGAAAATTCAAACCCCTGAACACTCTGATCTCGGCGCGATGGCTTCGGACCAGACTTCAGACTTGACGCTCTTTGATGCTGTATGCAAGACCCCTCTCTTAAAAGATGTTTGTGCAAAGCTGGGCATTCATTAGAAGCTCCAAACCAAAAGATGTGGGTGGTTCTCCACTTAAATTGATACACTCTTAATGGTATAGGGCACATTTCCACTCCTGTACTGCTGTTCAAAGCAACTATTCCTGCTGGTGTTAAAGATATAGAACTGCAACTTTGATGGTCTTTCTGTTATATTATGAAATCAAGAATTATGTGACTCTCTGGGGTAATAGTCAGAAAAAGAGTTCTGGAAATGAAGACAAAACCTTTCAGAGGTATAGCGTATGTCATGCATGTTTTCCTCCAAGCGTCTGGGGCCATACTTGTCAAATGTGTAACAATCACTCCTTTTAAGTAAAATGTACGATGACGTATTTGAACTTGTGTGCGGTCGTCTGTGCCGAAAGTTAAATGCCAAAATGAACAGGTATCCTAAATCCCATGATGATTTATACCAATACCACTTTAACATAGTTGGCTGTAAGTAGATACGAGAGGCATGTTGTGCAGCTTAAACAATAAATGCACAGAGCAGTTTGAAATAGAGGTTTGACTTAGCTGCGATCCTTTTTTCAAACAAGGTTTATCCAGTCCATTGTTTTACAGTGCCAATATTAGCACTACATTTTACATGTACTGTGAACAGGTAGCAGTAGTAGTGCACACTACAGATAGGAATAAACTATTTGTGTAATCTGACCCGGTGTTGAGATTTAGACTGAAACAACGTGAATATGTCTCTACAGCTCTGCTATTGTCAACTATAAACGGCCATTAGTGAATTAATGTATCAATAGATGAGTAACCCTATGATTTATATGAATGCACTTCACACTAAGTGGCAGAAATAAAAAATGAATCTGCACATTAGGAGCTGTATGAGTGATCAAAGTTTGATTCATTAATGCTGAACTGGTTTATTGTAATAGACCCAAACAATTATTGTTGCAAAGCTACATTTTGCGTTCCGCTGTGAGGCTGAGGGCCCACCGTGTTTTTGCGGTGAAGGCATGTACTTTCTGTCGCATCTTACACAATTGGTCAAAATCAGCCGATAGCGGCCGCACCGGTGACTCGGTTGGTGGAGCATGCAGGGTTCTTTCTAACTCTGGGATAAATACTGGCCATTAGCTGGAATATATGAAAGTGCATACTGACACTAAGTTACAGGGACAGGGTCAAATACTGCCTGCACTAGATACTTCATCTGGTTTGCTTAACCTACAGTGGTGGTAAATAATTTAAGTGCCAGAGAGTTTAGACAAGCACAATCTAAAAGTGTGCTGTCTAGTCTACTTTCCTGTGTCGAACAGCTTTCCGGCAAGCGTTCCAGTGCAGAAACCCTCTTGGCCTGTCACTCCACATGGGTTAAGACAACACTATAATGATCTGTCATCTTTTTTATTTAATCAAGGATGGAGAGGAATTAACAGACCTTTGTTCTCTGACCTCATTAGATGGTTACTCCACCATTGACCAGAGGGACAAAGACTGCAAATACAAGGCAGGCGACGGCTCAGTGGACCTGACAGAACGGGAGCCATTAAAGGTACGGTCAGACCTCCTCTGGTCTCCTGGGGGACGAGGGCATGGAGGATGAAATAATGATGTCTCGTTGAAATGTTATCACAGGTCTTCTCCCTCTGTCTCTCTCCCTCCCTCTCTCTCTCTCTCTCACTCTCTCTCTTTGTGTTTTCTGTGGTGGTCCTCATTAGAAGCTCTTAATCCTATCGATTCTTTAAAGAGGCTGCAAGTTGTCATATCTGAATGTAGCCTGCCGCAGCTCAGCGCTGTGGACGGCCTCAGATCTGCAAGCCACCAGTTAATTGAGTGTAAGCTTCTGGTGTCTGTAAAGTAATTAATCTGGGACTGATTAAAAGAACCTCCAAATAAACGCTCCTCGTGGAGACGACCCTCGCCTTGGCAATGAACAGGCTTGCCGCGTTGTCAAGTGGTCGGCTGCTGATTATACAGCTGCTTCTCAATGCAGTGAAAACTTTGTTTATTGTTGAGCTGATTGGCAATCCAGCTTCAAAGAGGAGTCACAAGATAATGGCCTCAGAGGCTGTCTGACATGTTTCGGATAACTCCCAAGTTTATTTTTGATCTTCTTTGCTGCCAGATAAATTGCATGTCCCCTGTGGGACTGTGGGACTGTGGGACGAATGCAAATTAAAAAGAGAGGCAATTAAAAAGGTGTGTGGTCACATTTCTGCCTCTCCAAGTAACGCAGAAGTCACTCCGAAAATTAAGTGTGGAGCAAAGTAAATAACACTGTTTAAAAAACGGTGGTCTTCGCATTTTTATCTGGATTACAATAATGCAGTTTGTGCAGTTATTCGCTTTTTTTTTTTTCAATAAATACATTTAAAGTTTTATGATAATTCAAGTTGCTTGAAGGTTTATGATATGTAACAACTGGCCACCTGTCAAATTAATTATTTAACCAACTCCAAACATAGCTGCTGACTGCTGCTAATTCTAGCTGCCTTGTAAGTAAATTTAATGTAAGAGTCAGTCACAAAGAAATTTTTATGAACATTAGCTTCATATCACTTAGTTAACTGAATGCACCAAGTGTGTGCTTTACTGCTTACAAATGTATTTGCAAGAGGAGCACTATGTTATTTATTTCTTCAAAACTTACATAGTCTTGCTTTAGATTTTAAAGTGCCGGGTATCTTCGTTTCTTTCTGTTGTGGCACATCTATCAGTGCAGCACATCTGCAGAGAAACTGCAGGACAATAACTTAGATATTTATCCAAGATGCCTGTCCTTCTCTAAAGTCATCCACGTGTGGCATTTTGTTCTCACTGTAGACTGATAATACAATTATTTTTGTGTTATAGCAGTCGCAGTTTATGTAATGAGCAACAGTTGTCCACCTTATCCTTTAGAAGTCAAAGCAACTGACATGTTTATAAGATTTTCAGAACATAAATCCGACTCTTACTTGAACATTTTTCCAGTTGGAGAATTTATTTTATTCTATGTTAAAAGTGACACTGCTGATTTATTTTGTTTACAGGGGAAATTTGTCACAGGCTGAAAAGCAAAGTTTCATTATCAATCACCAGTTGAAAGTTTAAAATGTGTTGCACAGCTGACCTATGATTTGTCAGAAATGGGCTCTCTTGCAGCTTTTAACAGTGATTACACACTCTGGTGTGCACGTCTATGATTCTGTGATTTTCATTGTAACTGAAGTCTTTTCGACATTGAAATTATGTCAATATGTGTTGAGAAACTAATTAAAATGGCATAAAACACTGGCCTCAAGTTCAGAGATGAGAAGGAAGTGTGCTTTTTAAGAATTACTGCAACTCGATTTTGAAGGAACTTCCTCTGTGTACACAGCCTGTGAATAAACCAAACATCATCACAATTTAGCACAGGAGGATTTTACTCTTCTGGGCGTCCATTTGTAAAACCTGAATGAAACATACTTCGTAACACAACTTCAACATCTGTATAGTTTTAGCTGATAATTAATTAATCACATTAAGTTTGACAGCTTTATTTGTAGCATCTACTGTATCGGCTGCTTCAGTACTCAACACTGACCTCAAACTGGATTCATTTGGATTATACTCTTCATGATATTTACAGTAGGTGAGTTGCTAAAACAGTCAGAACTGAAGTTGTACTGTCACTTTTTGAAAAGACTGATACACAATTAACAGTCATGTTTGTCGACAGGCCTTCTAGTGTCTTAAAAGTCTGCTGTCTGTACTTCCCAGAGGTGTTCTGCCTGCCTTTGAATGCAACTTGGCTGTTGAAACTGCTCTCTCCCTCTTTCATTTGCATGGTTTGGTTTGCTTTTTTGTAACCTCTCTGACTTCTTTCCAAGCTTTCCTCAAGGCAGGGAACTAACACTGGCTTCTCTGATCCTGGATGCATGTGGGTGTGTGTGTGTGTGTGTGTGTGTGTGTGTGTGTGTGTGTGTGTGTGTGTGTGTGTGTGTGTGTGTGTGTGTGTGTGTGTGTGTGTGTGTGTGTGTGTGTGTGTGTGTGTGTGTGTGTGTGTGTGTGTGTGTGTGTGTGTGTGTGTGTGTGTGTGTGTGTGTGTGTGCGAATGTATTTGTAAAATGTATTGACCTCTTTGTTTTTTGCTGTGTTTTGTTTTCTTTAACCCGTCCTCCTGTGGCCACAGAATGACACAAATAGGAAACACTATATCAGGAGTAACAGGCCTGCGGTCAGTCTGGTGGACGCTTGTGATGTTAAGCCCCAGCCTGTTGACTCCTGGGTCTAAATGCATGCATGGTAGGTCTGAAAAATAAAAGCACAACAGAAATAACGACCTTCACCTTTTGTCTTGGATGGTGTCCTATTCATTCCCGTGTTTGTGCAACGCTTCCACCTGTGTTCCTTTCACCCTCACACTGTATCATGTAGACCTGCTGTCACCCTGCACCCAGAGCAGTCAGCTGGAGAAGTCACCTTGTTACTTTCATGGAAATTCACATTGCTTGCAGCTCAATTTGGGTTTATAAGAATTTAGATTTTTATGTAGAATTTCATAATTTCATACATTGTGTTTGACTTCTTCATATTTACTCAGGCTATTATGTTACACATACTTATATGTGTAGATTGAGGAAATCGTGTTGCTCCAAAAAAAATAATTACAAGATTAATCTGAAATGGGAAAATTTCTCAAATACACTGATAACAGTAACAGGGCCAGCAAACCTATCAAGCTTTAGATTTTGTCACATGTTGAAGCAGTTTTACTTAACTTACAGTTAACAAGTATGTATTAGCCTTTTTTAAAGACTAAACTCAAAAGAACAAAAGTGTCAGCAATAGTGTCTGTTTACCAGCCAAGGTTAGCTTCCCACTAGTTTGTGAAACTACGGTTGGTTTACAACTTGTTTATCTACTGTATGTTATTAAGGCCAGTCCTGAATAATATCAGAGTGTAGGCTGACGTTGGCAGCTCTGTCCTGCTCTTCGTTGTATCCAAGCGAGCCCATCTTAATGTCACGTTTGCCAGACACATTGGTTGGTCCTTTTCCTAAAAGCTTGTAATGCTAGAAGGTTTGAAAATACTATACACCAGCTAAGCACATTATGCAGCAAATCAGGATTACATTACAAGGAATGTGATGCTATAACTAACTAGCTCTACACCGCAAACATGCTGATGTATTGCCATGTCATCTACATAGATCATCAACTGGTGAGGGTGCTAACTGTGTCCTGGGATCATTGTGACTTTATTTCTTGGCTCTGTTTTACAAGATTCTCATTTAAAACCAATTCTAATTTTACCACTCAGGGTGATCGACATGCTGTTGTTAAAAAGATGAATGTCACGTCACTCTGTAAGACACATATTAAGTTAGCAGGTTTTCGTCTCCGTTTATAATTCAGATCCACCTGTCAGTTGGAAATGTTCGACTTGCTTGACTCACTGCTTCCCCTGACAGCCTTTGTGGAAATTGGTGGCAAATGATGAAGCAGAATCATTCTTCTGCACTTCAGATGGATTCTCCGGGGACTCAGTTATCCCTTAATGAAACACAGTAGGGAGAAAGAGAAAGATATGCACACACACAAATAGAATCTCTTAACTGCCTACATGCTGTGTAGATACCATTGCTTTGGTCAATGCAAGATGACTGCAGATAAATAATTCATATGAAATGATAATTTGATGATGGAAGCCAACACATAAAAATGTGCGCAGACACTAATTTCACACATAATCGACTCACACATAAGACGTCCAAGGCAGAGATGTAATGAAGGGTGAGCACTTCATTTACATACATTTTTAGGTCTGAAGTAGTTGATTTGAAAATGTTGTCTTGTAATTCCATGGTATAAATGATTACCGAGTGGCTATTTATGTCATTCACATTATCATTATCCCATGTAAGATACGGAAAGAAAGAATTTCAGCTTCCCTCTGTGGTTAAAAGAATCTGTCAAACGTCTGTTTTAGATGAGAGAATAAAGTGTGTTTGGGCAGAACATATGAGTAAATGGAGCTACAACTGAAACCATTAATATCTAATGAAGACCTTCTGCTGAAACTGTTGTTTTTCCCCGTTAGGAATACTTTATTAGAGCATCCTCCTGCATCCAAGAGTAGCTGTAGTGTGTATTTGCTGATGTCCATGCACCTTGGCTGCAAGGCAACAGCTTGTTAAACAAGTCACAAGGAAAGAAATGTAAATTATTAATGTCCTTGAACCTGTACATATTTTATTTGCAGTGCATTAGAGGCTGTTTGACCCACTATTTAATGTCCCTAGCATGACTTTGTAAAGCTGCAAGCTGATCTGGGTGAGCTTCAGTAGTTTCATTAATCCGTCAGGAGCATAGATCTCCTCCTGCCTCCTCCTCACTGCTGTTGTCCTTTCCTGTGCCAGAGGCCTCTTGTCAGACCTCACTGTTCTTCTCTTCTTCATCTTCTTACCTCAGTCTTCTTTGCCAGTGGTCATCCGCTCAATTCTTTCATCTCCATCCATTGCATTATCATAGGAATTACATCGTGTTGACTCTTGAGAGATGTAGTAAGATTTGTGGTATTCATTGTTATTTGGCCACTTAATTTTTGGGATAATGTTGCAGGTAATATCATCAGGTGAGTAATTTTCACTTCATTTAGCACACGCAGGATTTTATCCAGCACATTAAGCATCTGTTTCACTGTCTCTCGCCTCCATATGCCATCTGGAATGCTATGATTGAGGCATTTGTTGATGGTGATGTGTTCTATCAGGTACCATGATAATGCCAAATGATTGTCTCGCATCCTGAAATCACATTTGGAGAGTTTCATTCTAAAATTCACATTCAGTGTTGGCAAAATGTGGCTCCTTCTCTGAAAACATGCAATTTAGTATGACATGTTTCAGGTGTTCAAGGTTGATGATGTTATTTTTTTTTCTTCGTATTGACAGCAAATTCCAGTGAAAAGACCAAAACCATACTCTTCTGAGGCAAAAGTTTGACTTACAGCTCACCAATTATGTTTTAATCTGCTGCTGTAAAAGAGTCCAAATAATCATTGTTTTAAGTAGATGAGGTTCTACACATGATGTCAAAGTTGCGTATATCAAGTGCAGCCTACCTCAGCCATGTTGAGGTGGAGGTGCTGCAGAATCCTAAGTGACTCTAGTTTATGTTGTTGCGCTGTTTTTAACGCTGCATTTAATTAGGTTGGCCACTTGGGGGCAGCACAACAAGCTGTAAAAAGAACACGACATTTTTTAAACGGCTGTGCCCCACAATCTGCAAACTGTGGCCGAGATTATGTAGGAACACCAAGACTGAGCCAAAAAACAAAACCATGAGCTGAAAGTGGCTAAAATTCTTCATAAAGCTACAAACAACCCCTTTAACATTACACAGTCATTTTCTCCCTTTGTTGATATAAAAATATTGATTAGTTCAGCGTTACAGGTGTACATTGTCAGTAGTAATGACTTGGGGCTGATTGTGTGTTTCATTCGAACTGGAAAGTCGGGATTTCTGATTTCCCAGTCAGAGATTTGGACTGGATCACTCCCTGAATACACATAACAGACTTGCATAGTCAGAAAAAATGCACCAACCTCCATCTCAAAATCTAATATGGCTGCTCAGCACATCAACAATAGTGAAAACTGAAGTCCTGTACAATTTCTATCCAAATAGTGTTTGCATGTGCAAAATATTGCATATTGTGTTGTTATCAACTAGTATTGCTAGCAATGGCTAACCTGGCAAGAATGGGATTTGTGACTTGTTGTACTTCACCAAGGTCAATGGAACACACATAGTAAGGGCAGGGAACCCTTGAAGGGAAGTACTGAGAGACAGGCTAACACATGGTTATGGTCTTCAATGGAATTTGTTGACAGTAACATAAAACTTTAGAATAAATAATGCCTTATTATCCTTTTTATCACTGAAAGTAGTTATTTGTCTAATACATGTAGCAATTTGGACTGAAACTCTTCATGTATTATCTTTTCAAACTGTATGTGTGGTTCTTCTAAAATTTTTCTCTCTTGTCCACATGCTTCAGGCTTAAAATAACAACAGTGCGACACCCCAGCTAGAGGAGGATCTCTCATATCACCACTGCCATTTCACATGGAGCTCTTCTTTGGAGTTGGACTTTGTACAGAAAAGAAGATTTAAAAAAAAAAATGATCACAACAGCGACTACCCAGCAGCAGCCAGCATTCTCATGCTTTTCAGAAAAAAAAAGAAAAAAAAGAATAAAAAGTGACTACTTCTACTACTTTCACATATCCACATTCCCACTGGACATCATGTGAATTTCACAGTGTTGACTCTTGTTGAGCTCAGTGACAAGAAACTGACAGAGGCCGGTGCTGGTGAAGGACGGGACGTATGAAGAGCGGACAAGGTGTTGTAAAGGAAGTGAAAGGAATAGGAACGTGCGTTGGAAGGAAACCTGTAGGAGAAGAAGTTTTCACATCTGGAAGAAGCTCAAGCCTCAATTTCATGGGTTTTGGGGAATTTTACTTTCAGTTTGTTGTCAAGCTCTGGTATTTTTGATGTGAACAGGTATGGACTGGTGTGTTTGAAGGTTGGTGAATGTTTGATTTCAGATTGGTGGCGCGGACACAAGAAAGAAAAAGTAAGAGAAAAGAAACGGGGCCTGAGAAGAGCTGTAGCATAGTGGATAAACATGAACCTCCCAGCAGCCCGCTCTCATAGACTTACAATCCATTTGGTTCACTGTGTTTTTTCAAAAAAAAAAAGAAAAAAAATGGAACAAGTGCACTGAGATGCTTTGAAATCAAAAGTGATTAACAGATGATTGATGTGCATTTTATAAAGTTGAGGATTCTGCAAGTTGTGGTCTGGAGAATGGAATGTGACATGGTGTGTTCATCAGATGGAGCGACAGTCTCGTCGTGAAAGTAAGCTAAGACGGAAACGTTCTGTTTCATCGTGGTCAACATGTACAGTACGAGCTGAGTGGCATGTTGACCCTCACTCACGGAGCTGTGGTTACGTGTGTGACCACTCAGGTTGTATAACGATGCAGTTTCACGAGTTTCCTGGCTGGTTGCTCTTTGTCAATGGTGTGTATTAAAGAGGATATAAGGCATTCTGTTTATAAATGATTTGGTTTTTTTGAAAAAGCGAGGCAGAGGATTGTTCTCTTGTTGAAAGGCTAGATCTAAAAGCATTTTTTTAATTTTTGTTGGGTTTTATATAAATGTATATTAGGGTCAAAAGGAAAAAAAATGGAAAAATGAAGGAAAAAAAACAACAAAAATTACCGACTTCTTAGTTGTATATTAATATCACATTGTTTGGAAAGCACATCTCATTTGATAAAGGATCACCATGTTTGTAAACAAGAAATAACCACGTAACTTAAATGTGTGTCAAATATTGTCGAGTTACGCCGACGATCATCTATTTATATTTTGTATTTGTCAAAAAAAGTTACAGAAAAGAGTTTATCTGCAGTGTTCTTTCTAAAGACGATTAATTATATGTTGTCTGACAGCCCCTGCATCTTCGAAAGAGACACTGTGGAGGGGTCAGAGGTCAAGCCAAGGTAATGGGATAGACAAGAGATGGCAGTGTTAATAAAAGTCCTTTCATTTTTCTTCCCGATGCATTCATACCGAGTTACCGCCAACCCTTGACACTTATTCACCGGTGCATCTTAAAGAGAAATATTCAGTCGTGAGCATGAAGAAAAACTGTACAGATGTTTATATTCTATTCTTTCCAAGTGCCAGTTTTTTGTGGTTGTCATTTGGATATTAACTAATCCATTCATGTGCAGGAAGAAAATACAGGTGGATGAGTGAATCTGGATGTTTCAGACAAAAACAAAAGTTGCATCACACTGTAAAAAACAAAACATCAAGTTTGGTCACATAGTATATATTTTTACAACGTTTTAGAGCGGATGTGATGTAGAAAAGCAGAGAGATACAGAATCATATTGCCATTTTTCTCTTGCTTGGTGAGACTGCTGACAAAATCCAGATACGGCGATAACGTCTCGTCTCCAGCACTTGTCTGCCTCCTGATTCCCTGCGGTCAGGAGACGGGAAGAGAATCTAATCAAGTTGGTGTCACTCATGCGTCATCAAAGGCGAACGGCATGTGCCTGCATTGAAGTCTGATTTTTCTTTGTGACGTATGTGACTTTATAAAGCTTGCATATTTTACACAGTGTTTACAAAGATGTACGTTGTGGTAAAAATCAATAAACTACAAAAAAAAAAAAAACAAAACTGTATAAACTTTAATTTCAGAGGTTAAAAAAAAAGTTATAACAATACCCAGCATCCCTTTTGTGTGTCCTCAGAAGTGTGTGCTTTCATTGGACAATACCGAACCCTTGCAACAAAGACCCATACGACTATTCCTAACTGCGTTCCTCCGCAGTGCCACAACCAAAGGATCTGGAGTTGTATTTACACGCGTTCATAAAAGGGTTTTGGGGGTTTTTGTGGATGTGCAGTGTGCATTTACAAAATAAAGAGCCAAGCAACTGT
Organism: Diplodus puntazzo; assembly: GCA_963678695.2. Taxonomy (NCBI): domain Eukaryota; kingdom Metazoa; phylum Chordata; class Actinopteri; order Spariformes; family Sparidae; genus Diplodus; species Diplodus puntazzo. Next base: position 15,525,121 of record OZ023159.1, on the reverse strand, counting down.
GCTGTAAAGTCAATGCAAGACACGGACACACGTCGAATCAAACAAACCTACCTGTGTAGATATGACCGATTCAAGACCGTCAAAATAAAGTAACTGTAACACTCAGTAGCAGATGTGTTTGTACCTATCATGTGCCTTAACCTTTTCCATGGTAGATAAAGATAAGTGTGTTTTATATAACTTTATTCCTCCCTATTCGTCATCTGTCCATCCTGTCTGTTCCCCTCTCCCCCCCCTCCTTCTCCTGTGTCACCCTCCCTTCCTTCTTCCCAACTCACTCATTCATTCATCCTGCACCCCCACCCAGGCCCATTGTCTCCTCCCAACCCCAAGTAGTTTAGACTGTTGGTGGGTTTCTGCCTTGTATTACGTTGTATTATAAACTTTTAAAAAAAGATAGAGTCATTCAAAAACATGGTTTTGATTTCCTAGAAGAGTGAAGTTGTTAATGCTTTCGTAGCGAGCAGAAGCGATGCCACAGTGACAGAATGTATTATGTTGATTTTACTAATACCCAGAGGCAAATATTACGCTTGTTAAACATAACGGAAAAATACTGGTTTGTAGAGTATAAATTTGGTGTGTTTTCAATAAATCATGCCTGGAAAGAAAGTGTTGCCTCTGCGTCTTATTTCACACTATGTTATTCATTTCAAGTAAGACTCCAAAGTCATGGTTGAGGATCATCCAGAAAAAATATGTTGCTGTTTAACTTGTACATTTTTCATCAGTAAGTGAGAAAATTATGTATTTTTAGAATGTAGGTGAATAGACAAAACATATTTTGTTTTTCTTTTTTGTCTTGTACTGCTTTGGAGACCAATAGTGTCAGTTAATCAATCTTCAAACTTGAAGTTATGGTGTTTGACCTTAAGACATTATTACTGCAGTGAATCAATTGTGAATGAGATTATCAGTAAAGACAGTATCCTCTGTTAATGTACCATGAATGGACCTTTTAACAGCCAGCATTTAAATATGTCATAGCAAAAACATTAATGTTATCAGTTATACTCTTGTCTTGTTATTGCATGTAAAATGTTCCTATTGTGTACAAAAACTGAAGCAGCAAAACGTTGTGCCACAGTCTCAATTACTAGATTAAATAAAATGTCTATTCACCGGTGCATTTAGTAAAATATTACATTGTTTTTATTGCATGATTTTTTTATTTTCTGGAAAAAATCCATGATATATTTTACCAATAGGCTACAGAGTCGGAACAGTGAGAAATCATTAGCTCATACAATAATCTTCAACCATATTATGCCATATTCCTTTCACTTCCTTCAGATTATTTTCATGTAAACTGATCAAGGCCTATGAAAAAATGTGAGGCATGCCAAAATTTAATTTTTTTTTTTTTTTTTTAAAACAACTTTTTGGATTATCCCATTATACATATATCCCATATTTATCAAGAATTATTTTGTTTAATATAATTGGAAACATGTATTATTTTTAAACACATTTTAATGAAAACATATAGAAAAAGTTCCATTTCATACGACTCTTTTCTCTTCAGGCAGTTCTCTAGCCACCACATATCCGGCCAGGGTCCTTTCATAACAACAACATGGCTGCCCTCTGGAGGGGCAGACACCGGTGGAAAAGGACTAATTGTTTGCATGTTTTGACAAGAAACCTGACAGGTAACAGTATGTTGTTTCAGTATATTTTGTAAATGCGGAGAAAAGAAGGGGGTCAGGTTAACAGTTGGGCTTGTTTCCGTCTGCACGCAGCTAACAGCTCTGCTAACTAACTCTCATTAATCTCCTGGATATCTTTTATCCTGTTAATTACTATAAATTGCATTCCCCTGGTGTCCTCCCACCCAGCATACATCTTATCTAATAAAGCGACTCTTTTTATTGTATATGTCGTATATAGTGTTTTTCGTATTGGCCTTATTATAAAGCAGAGCTCTTGTTCTCTTATGTGGTTAAACATGTATTAACGTTATTTGGCAAGTTACAGCTTCATGCGGCTGTTTTGAGGAAGTTCCGTTCATGTTCGCCCCGAAAACGTGTTTTGTGGTAATAACATGTACGTAAACTAATGTAGAGAAGAGGAATTAAGAGTTAGTTTGATGCTAGTTGCTGAAGTGACGTAATATTTCGAACTAATCTGCTTCTGTGTGCCACATGGATAACGTTAAGGGGGTAACGTTGGCATACGATCCAGTCGACCAACAAACGAGCCTTTATCAAACAAGATATCTACACGGTATGCTGCTTGGTAGAGCCCTCTATACTGAGGAGAAGTAAGACGACGAGGCTTACACAATCCTTTAAATTAAATAGGTGTATTGTGTTGTATAATGATTTAAAATATGTTTGTGCCCTATGTATAACTTAAATTGCAACAAGTTTTGATGGTGGAGATCAAGCACCAACTTCCACAGGGGAGACTTGTTTGTAAGTGGTAGAAAAGCCTTTATAGGTGAAGTAAATGCATCACTAATTGGTTCTGTCTATACTATACTATTAACATCAGCTAGTCTACTATTTGTACTATTCATCACCCATTATGCTCCTGTAGGGAAGTATGACTATGACCTGGTGGTTATCGGTGGTGGGTCAGGAGGCCTCGCATGTTCCAAAGAAGGTGAGATCTAAGCCTGTTAATCTTTAATGTTTGGGCGGATATGATTTACACTGTAATTCCAAATGTCACACTCATATAATTTCTATATTTACAGCGGCACAGTTAGGACAGAAAGTCGCTGTCCTAGATTATGTGGAGCCATCTGTTAAAGGTAAAATATATTTTTGTCAACACTCAGTGCTTCATTACAAAAAAGATTAAAGGTACCATTGTTTAATCCTTTGGAAATGCTTGTCCGAACAGGTACCAAATGGGGTCTTGGTGGTACATGTGTCAATGTTGGCTGCATTCCTAAGAAGCTCATGCACCAGGCTGCTTTACTCGGGACTGCAGTCAAAGATGCTAAGAAGTATGGCTGGCAGATCTCAGAGCCAATCTGCCATGACTGGTAAATCAGTCAAAACTGTTCCCTTACATGTTTTCATCATTTCAAAGGATATGTCCACAAATGGCTAAACAGCACCATCTAGTGATGCAATTGCAGTCGTGGTTGGAAAATGAATTTCTTTTTGGCAATGGGATTGATGCTATTACTTTATTTTATGACTGACCTGTCAGTCAGAAAGGACATGATTCCTTAAAACATGTGAAAAGAAAAGCAGCCTTAAAGTGAAACTCTCACCAAAATGCAACCTAGACATTCTTTGTGAATGTGTATGATTCAAACCTTCATGTAAAAGCATAATTACGACGAAAGAGGCACTTTTAAGATTGACCGTATTTTCGTTTTCAGCTCAAACTCATTTTCAATGGGAGTGCATGGGGCACTTTTATGCTAGCATCAAAATCGCTATTTTTAAAACACTAAGAAGGCTCGACACAACATGAAACTTTGCGTGTAGTATCACCAGGGTCTCTACTCATGAACATGAGCATTGAGAACATTGTTTGTGTACACAGAGTTTGCTAATAAGAAAGTTTTTGAACAGTTCACATTAGCAGTAGCTTCTTCCTCTAGCCGTCGTCATGGCAGCCCAGACGTACTCGACACGTCTGGGTAGAGTGTATGTGGTTCAGCTGAGCTATGTGTAGATACCCTGGTGATACTATGAGCAAAGTTTCATGTTGTGTCGAGCCTTCTTAGTGTTTAAAAAATAGCGATTTTGATGCTAGCGTAAAAGTGCCCCATGCACTCCCATTGAAAATGAGTTTGAGTTGAAAATGAAAATACGGTCAATCTTAAGAGTGCCTCTTTCGTGGTAATTATGCTTTATGTCAAGGTCTGACTCATATACATTAACAGAAAAAGCCTAGGTTTCATTTTGGCCAGAGTTTCACTTTAAGTATTCCACAACAGATTCTGTGAGTGTTGTGCAAATTACATTAATGGTTCCCTGAATGACCAAATAATTAGCTTTAATTATGGCTTGCCAAACTATAATTTGAACATATGATGTCTGGGTGCAATTATATGTGTGAGCCAACACACCCCAAGTAACAACCGATCAGCACAGGCACAGCATGAAGCATCTTTTCCACTATATACTCTTAGAGTGTAATGCAGAGGCCAGGTCTGTTAATAGTATCATCTCTGGTGTGTTTTTCAGGTCCATTATGGCAGATGCCATTCAGAACCATGTCAGGTCACTGAACTGGGGTCACAGAGTTCAGCTGCAGGACAAGTAAGTGACAGCAGCTGTGTTTGCTTTATTAACACCTTTTTCTTTCAGTCATGATGTTTCATATAATAACTGATTTAAAAGAAGCAATTAAGAAAATACTCCCTATTGATTTGAGAGTTAGTTTAGCTGTCTAATGTTTCCCATTATTGTCCAGCTGTTAAAGTCATGTCAAGAATCAAAATGTCTGTTTTTGATCTAATTTGGTATCTATAATCTATCTGCCTTCTAAAATGAATCCCTCTGTAAGATAACTACATTGTGTTGATGGAGGTTCTAGTCGTCCAGGTCATGGTTATTCTAAGTGCTGTATTGTAGGCAACTGGACTTGTTTCAGTCTCTTGAAGATGTTTCACCTCTCATCCAAGAGGCTTCATCAGTTGTTAGAACCATTAATGCAATTTTCGCAGTTCTTAGAACTGATGAAGCCTCTTTTATTTCATTTATATTTAGGTTGGCCTGTCACGTTTACTCATTTTTGTTGGATCATATATTGTCCCAGAGAAAATCGCATTAAATGAGTAATAGTTTCATTTTGAGACTATTTTATGCCCTTGACATAATAAAAGTTAAAGAAATGCTAATGTGCACACAAGTCCTATAATGGTAGGACTAGTTATTTGTGCACAATGTTGGATAGAATATTGGTGAAATTCTAATTTTAAACCAACAGCATATAAACACAATGGGCAGTATCAAGGCCATGTACATAAATTGACAAGTCAAAAAGTTCTTGTGATGCATTTTCTTTAACTTTTGCACATTTTTAAGATGTGACATATCGCTGAAGGCTGTACATTTCTTGTTACACGGCTGAGGGATTGAGGGTCGGCGACCACATGTTGATTGAGTGGCTGGCTGGAGGGCAAACAGGTGTTCACCTCTGTGTGAATGTGCCCGAGCTTAACCTAACATGTTTTTAATACAATGATATTGTTTTCTTGGTCACAGCATATCTGATAAGATTTCTATTCCTTTGAATCAGTAATAATAATTAGATTAGAGTGTGATTTATGCTCCTTCTGACTAATGACATCAAAAAAGTACTGTTAAACAAATTAATTCACAATCAGAATTGAAAGTGACATTGTTAATGGAATGAATGGATTGAAATTAAATGGGATTAATCCTGAATTAAACATCCAACGATCAATTCCAAAAAAAATGCTTTTCAAAATACAATCTCTACATGGCAACAGCATGGCTTACCTGATGTTGAATTTAAACTTGTTTAAAACTAACTCAAAATCTGTCAAACAAAATTACAGTGTTTAAAAATGCAAATTCTTCTGGCTGCCATCTTAAGAAGTGAGAGAAATGATGATGGAGGTTACAAGAAAATAAACAACAGCAACTGTATGTGTTGTTCGCATCTATTACAGGTAAGTGCACCACCAGGAGTAACCAGCTGTTTTGTCTGTCTTGCAGGAAGGTGAAGTATCTGAACATCAAAGGAAGCCTGCTGGATGAACACACTGTTAAAGGACTAACCAAAGCAGGGAAAGAGGTGGGCTGCTCATTCATGATAAGACATCTATCAGTACTTTAAAGTCAGTCCCAAATTGATCAACATAGTATTAAAATGTTACTTGTTTCACTGAATTCAAAAGGTTTCAATCATCCCCTGTGTGCAGAATAATGTGGAGACCTCTTGCTTTCATTTGAGATGTCCTTATTTTTTGAAGGATATGAACAATGACATATTTTCCTCCTCTCATACAGACGATCCTGACTGCTAAGAACATTGTGATCGCCACAGGGGGACGGCCCAAGTACCCCACAAATGTAAGTTATATTGCCATCATCATTTCCCCATGATGTTTGGCATTTTCTCTGCCAGCATGCGTTGTTTGGTTTATTGGTTACCAGGTAGTGAAACAAATGAAACACCCCACGGCAACAGAGCAGTCCAAACCACTCAAGTGATAGCATTACACTATGGAACACAAAAGAAGGCTGATTTTAGAGATCAGACTTTTAGTTGTGTGTCTAACATCATTGAAAGATCTGTTGATCAGTTCTGTTCACAGCTTTAACTTGTTACAGATCCCTGGAGCAGTGGAGCACGGCATCACCAGTGACGACATCTTCTGGCTGAAAAAGTCGCCTGGGAAAACGTGAGGAAGCCCTCCACCTACCTACACACACACGCGCGTGCGCACGCACACGCACACGCACATAAACTAGACTTTATATTAAATTGTATCAAAAGTCAGTGAAAACTAACACAATACTTAGCGACTGCTTTAGTCCCAAAGTGAATATATCAGCCTTAAATTGATACATTTAACTTTTTATTGGTTTGTTGACGGTGTTCTCTATACAATGAGCTACAAGGAAAACAGAACCTGTAACCTCTGCAGTATTAATGCGTCGCTCTAACTCGCTGTGCTACCTTGCTCGCTGACACGTCCTACTGTCATGCACTGTAATCTTTCATCAGTGACATGCAGTTTGTTTTTCTCCCTTCCTGTCAGCCTGTCTTCGCCTCATGATTCAGATTAGCGCCGTGCATCCTGACCTTTACAGAACAAGCCCTTTAATCCAGTCATTTAGCCCCTGTCATCGCCTGGTTAATTGGTCCTTCCCCGATGTTTCCTCTTGGCACGACGCGTAGACGGTGACTAGCGGTTGTGGTGTACCTAGGTTGTGGTTGTTGTTTGCTTCACGGTGACAGATGAGCGGAAATAATAATTCCGATATGTAAGCTTCATATGTATCTCAGCTGTCTGCACCTGGAGCACGGAGTTTATAATTTTTTTTAATTAGATCCTCTTTTTCTGTGTTGGATGATGATAAGTGCTGATGTTTTTGGCGATGAGTATACAACACTTTGCTTTTTGTTTTTTTTCATCATGCTACAGACTAAAAGTTCCTCTATACATTTAATTATAAAATCCATGTTATACCAATAAAGCATATGAACAGTAATATGTATGCTATTCAGACTTTTGACCACTTGGTGGCAATACAAAACCATTTATAGTCAATAAGTCAACATGACTTTATGGTAACCATCCTTAACAATTACCTCTGTAATATTCGCCCATTCAACAAAATGTATGAAGCAGAATTATCCACTCAGAGACACTTGAGCTCAGGAAGTACTTTGATGTTAGAGTGTAATGGATAGTGGTGTCCTCTACCTCCCCACAGGCTGCAAGGGGTTAGCATTAGCTTTAGCATCCTCTATGAAACACACACACTCCACACACATTCCAGCAGGAGATGTCGTTGTGCTGCCGAGCTGTCAGCCGTGCAGGTGAGGTCCAAGAGGCCGTTTCTGCAGGCAGGGCTGATGTGGGAGGGGGTACAGCCGAGTGATGGGTGTCTAATGGGTCTTGGAGCACATACACACCTGAGTGACAGATTTTCCCTGCGGCCGAAAGCCCAGCGCTGGCTGCCATCATCATGCTATCAGAAGAAAGCACTGAGACACGTGCCAGCAGGACTGTGCTACTGGTGTAGGGATGGGCCACCACTGGAATGAGTTGGAGCAGTATGAGGGCTCTAACGTTGCATTGTGATGTAAAGTGGACAGGGACCACACTTCCTGGGATCATCTTTCAGCAGTTTATAGCAGGGAACCACAGATGGCTCCAGCAGAACTTCCCAGCATTTGTTTAAAAAACAAAACACTCACAGGATCTCTTTTGCATACACGCAGCCTATGTAATACAGTGTAACAGAATGTCTCACGCAAGCCAACATGCTCTCAACAGTACACTTCAGCCTTATAAGCTAAACAACAGTCCTGCCAAACAGAGATACAGTATTGTACCTATTGTACCCAAGCGTATTTGCATCTATAGTCCCTTGGAAGGTCAGAGCAGAAAAAAAACTACAGATGTAGATGAAAAACCTATTTTTAAGTTTTTATTATGTAGTTAACTTTCCAAATAATGCATAAAGTGCCAGTTTCTCCTTTAGTCAGCTGGAGATGCTTTTCGGACAGTGATTAACAGTTGGTGCTTCAGAAAGATTGACATAATCACTAGTGTGTGAACTTATTTGCTCTACTATCGCTTCTGTTTCTTGCCTACATACTTGTACATGTTTCCATTGCTGAAAGGGGTCAGACAGGTTGTTAAGGGCATATAGCATCATCGTCTAGTTGAAAAATGTAACAGCTGTACAGACTCCAGACCAGTATATAACAAGAAGCAAGAAGGGTAAGGGGAAAGGAGACAGTTTCTTAGTGATGAAAGTGTAGAATCAAGCTAAAGCTCTTTGCCTAATCTTCTTTAAGCCACTTCACAATATGTGCAAAGTGCAGCTGTGCATTACACAGACACTGAGAAAATGGGCACTGGGGCTTTTAGTGGTTAGTGATAGCATGGACGAGGGCAGGATGTGCCGCAGGCAGCCTGAGCTGTCAGGTGGGCCAGATTGAGGGAAAAGAGGTCTGGGTTGGAGAGGTAAAAACAAGGTAGAGAAGGGCCTCATCCATGCGGGTGACGGGCGTCACTCAGCCAGCTAATGTGTGGACTTGAGCCCTGAACATGGCACACCCCATCTGCAGGGATTAGACTAAACACTGGCAATTAGCTCTCCTCAACATCACTGATCTCAGGGCTGGATTAGAAGTGTTATTCACCTGGACCACACACACACACACACACACACACACACACACACACACACACACACACACACACACACACACACACACACACACACACACACACACACACATACAGCGTTTCCTGTCTGTGTTTTCTACATTTTCTTCACACCTCTTCACCTCCCTCTGAGGTTATGACGTTTTTGTAATTCATCACCTCTCTAATTCTAGGATTTTAAGTAAATATTTTCAACTTTGGACTTGCTTTATTTTATTTGGCCAATGTGTGCTGTACAAATGATGCAATGTATTTTTATTTTATTATTTGTTAGTGTAAGAGCTTCTCTTTTTTGTGTTTTGCAGTCTTGTGGTTGGAGCCAGCTGTATCCTTTGTCTGCCAGAGAGCTTGTAAATGGAGCCACTGTATGTAGTCCATACAGTCCTGAAAAAGTTAAATTATGCCAATGATATTTTTCTATGTAGTTAATGAGACCAGGTTTAAAAGGTATTTCTGAATAATCTTTGCACCTTAAACAAACATTTTCTTGTCCTACGCTGCTGCATGGCTCTGACTCCCCCTTTCTTTTTAAGATAGCTTCTTGTAAAAGAACTACAGTGTTTATCTGCCATGGTCGCAAATCAGGTGCTGCCTTACATGTAGAAGTACTGTAATCCTCAACCTGGTGTTGCTCAGATGTGGCTCTGGAGTGTGCAGGCTTCCTCACTGGAATTGGGTTGGACACCACAGTGATGGTTCGCAGCATCGCCCTCCGGGGGTTTGATCAGGTATTGCTCTATGAACTACACTGCTATCAGAACACATCACATCACATCACATCACATCACAGCAAGTATGTTTTTTGTCATGGTTCTAGGTCTAAATTCTTTTTTGGTTTCTGCAGCAAATGGCAGGTCTAGTGACGGACTACATGGAGGCATATGGGACCAAGTTCGCATGGAAGTGTGTCCCGAAGAGAGTGGATAAGCTCTCCTCAGGAGTTTTGCAGGTGACCTGGATGGACAACCACACCGGCAATGAACACAAGGACACCTACGACTCTGTGTTATGGGCAGTTGGTAAGTTTGTGCATGGGTCACACCTCTGGGTCAGTGCATTTAAATCTGAAACAGACCTTAAAGTGAAAGTGCTACAGAGATGCCCTGGGATACAAACCATGTTCTCCAGATGTAAGTGAGATGCTTGTTTGGAACAACCCTAGCAAAAATCATCATCATCATTTTGATATTGTTTTAGTGAAAATAAAAAGCAAATATTACAATTCCCGCTGTTATTGCATCTCATAGCACAAACACAATATCTGCAAAATAAATGAAATATTGTTCAGCCCTAACGTGACTAGAGAAGATGCCGCGGCTCTAGACTTGAGACCTGGACAAGACTCAGCTAAAAGTCACAAAAATGAAGGTTCATGACTTGACCTGCTCTCTACCGCTGTGAGTTTTGACTTGTTATGAGACTTAAAAGCAAAAAAACCTTACACTATCAAGTTTTGCCCTGATGAAATCCAGAACCGATAAAAAAACAAATTTTGCATTGAATATAACCTTATTAGCATAGCTTTGAGAGGAACAACTTCTGTGTTCTTCTGTGCTATTCTAATAAGACGTGATATGCTTTAGACTTCTGTCTTGACTTGTACTGGACCTGAACTTCCCAAAAGGCTAAAAAACACTTCTGACAGATGCTTTAGCCTGAATTATTTAGTCGGCTACAGTCTTTTGCATTATGAAGGTGCCTTGCCACACTAAAGGAACAGTCAACCAGATGTTATGTTGACAGTGAATAGATGCAGTTCACAGTACAGCTCAATGCAGTAATAAACTCCATATCCACCGTTTTAAATGTAATGCACCAGCCATTTTGTTTCCCATGTCTCCCTGAAATAAAACACTGGTATGACTTTTCTCCCTGCCACCATCAATTTCATTGTCATCCTCAATAGAGTGCAGTGTCAGCAGATAGCAGAGGAATCAAGGCTGAAAACAAAGTAATAAAGCCTGAATGATGGGAATGACCAGGGGAAGTGTTAATCACCCACCACTGGCTCTCTGGCTCTCTGTTTGGAGAGGGGCAGTACAGGGCAGGATGCACCCAGGCACAGGGTCACCTCGTTCCCCTCTTTGTTCTCCCTCTCTGGGTCTTCCTGCCCGTGCCAGCCCTGCGGAAACCAACCCTGCATCTGTCACTGCCATCCCTGCCCGCGGCCCTCTGCCTGCCGTTACCACCAGCCCTCTTCCTCCTCCTTTTTCTCTGCTATCCATTCTCTGTTCCATCATTTTACTTCTCCTGTTCCTCCAGCACTATGAGTAACAATGGAGGGAACATGCTGTTGATTTATTTGTGTTGAGTGCTTTCAAAGACAGGCAGTGCTTCTGAAAATCTGACTACCAGGCTTTTCCAGTGTCTACTTCACAGCACTATCGCTGTATCTGAGCATTGTGGGAGGTGGGGGGGTGGGGGGCAGGGTCCTCTCTTGCTCTGTGCGTGTGACAGCGGCAAGGATGTGCGTGACCCTGCAGCTGAGATGACGTTCGTTCTTCCCTCCTGTGGTTCAATTCCCACATCGTCTCCGCGTGAGACTGCTGGTGAGAATGACATTTGTATTGAGTGCATGTATCAGTAGGTATTCTTGCTTGCGTGAGCTGCTGCAGCCCTTACATTTCCTACATTCATTAGAGAGAGAGTTCTCACCCAAACGCAGGGAAGAACTTTTTTGGACACTTTTTTTAGACATTTTAGGGGCCAGAAAAAAAGCCATTGAAACTATTTCCAATCCATACTACACAAAACCGTGAAGTATTTAGCCTTTTTTGTGCTCTGTCATGTTTCATTTTACATTAAATTGTATAAATGATTTATGAGTTTCAGTTATTAGTTTGTCCAATAGCACCAACAGCCTAATCACCACAACTTTCATCCATCCAAGTTCCATCATCTTATATTAAAACAATGACTTTACATGCACAAAATTAGGGCTGCAACTAGCCATTATTTTCACTGGCAATTCATCTGTCTATTACCTCAATTCATGGATTAATGTTTAGTCTATGAAATGTTAGAAATCTGTGGAAAAATGTCCATTAGTGTTTCCCAAAACCCAAGATAACATCCCCAAAAAACATTCATTCTACTGTCATAAAGGAGTAAAGAAATTCAAAGTATAGGAAGTCAAAATATGGACGAAGTGGAACATCTTCAGCCGCTTGTGCCACTTTGCATCAGAATAAGATTTTTTTCTTAGTTTCTAAGACTGTGCAAACACAGCCTTCCTCCTTCACCATTCCTTCAACCACCATCCTGAAAGGGTTGACTTTGCAAGATTTAGTCATATCCAAAAATATGATTGATATCCAAGTCTACAGTAAAAATAGGTGTGTTTTTTCAGTCTGACCAGAAAAGTAGCCTCTTGAGCATGTGTCTCCACCCTAGCTTTGCAAACTCTTGACTAGATGGTTTGTGTACAATGCGTCCATGACAGCGCAAAGAGCTGCCTGTAAACAGGCCAGCGGCTGTGTGGCACAGACCATGGTAAAAACCCCAACTGAGACACATAATCTGAATGTGAATGTGCTGTATACATGTTCAAAGAATGTTCCTAAAACACCTCAACAATATGGTCATATCCTCAATGTTACAATCAGAAAATGCTAAATTTTGTATTAAGGCCTCATTCAGAATATGCTATTTACATGACCCATGCGAAATTCTAAATATAATGATATTCAGAATAATAGTGGAATATTTGCATGCATGTAGACCTAGTCAGTGTTAAGATTTAAAATAGTTTTCGGAAATTGTTGTAACACCAGCAGCAGTATCCCTGTTTTAGTGCTACCAGCTAAAACCTGGGAAGACCCAGCTCTATTCCTGATAGCTTTTGTTCCCATACCGTTTAGTGAGGACCAGTAAGAACGTGGCCTCTGCTCTTTGATGTGAGCACGCAGGAGTTATGAGTACAAGGCCACTTCCTTTTACTGTGACCTTACACCAGGGGACAGGCAGCGTCCCAGGTCTCTGTGGAGTTATTAAAGGCCAGAGGGGACCGGGGGACAGTATCACCACTGTCTGCCACATCCTTCTCCACGGCCCTGCCTCCCTCCACCTTTCCCCTGCGCCTTCCTGGCCTCATGGCCGCTCCCCTGTCCAGGTGTGCCTGCAGAAACACACCAGGAAACGGAGCATTTCCACACTTCCTGTCTGCATGCGGACAGTGTGCACATTAGTCTTCCTCCTCACTGCAATCTACAGTACTTATTCAAAAACATTTCCTACTTCTTTTTAAAGGAGATTTGTCTGTCTCAGTTTTATCAGTTATTATGTTGCTCCTCTGTCTCTAGATCTGATTGTATGACCCTGTGGGTTTGCAGTTGTTGAACAGGGAAATAGCTTTTGAAGTGACAGAAAATAGTCTAATATTATAAGAATGATAGAGACAGTTTCTGGGCAAGAACATGATGACTGTTAGTCATAGAATATCTGCTACAGAATACTAAAGCAGTATAGGCATTCAAAACTAACCTGTAATTTATTTTTTGCATCCTGTACGATCTCTTCAGCCAACAGAAACAGTGCCCTTTGTCTTTATTCATTTGATTGATCAGATAAGTGTCCAGCTCTGATTTCCACAGCTTCAGGAGTGTTTTTGTGGCTAATTAGCCTAGCGGTCTAGAGGCTTCCGCTTGATGTCACAACATACTTTGTTCAGATTGGTCCGCAGTGTGTGCCTATGTTATCGGCTGGCAAACTGCTGTTGTGTCCTCGCCCTACAATTGAGCTCACTGCTACAGTAGAGCAGTGACTGGAGCTACAGACAGGAAGGCCACATATGTAAATAGAAAGTCTATACTTACAGTCAGATCATACTGCAACTTTTTTTTTTTGTCAGCCATTTCTGATATGATGTTTCAGCTTGAGAAATATATTCTTATCAATGTATTTATCATCGTGTGAAGTAGTTGTATCTGGTGTATAAGTTAATAAATTATTGAGATAAATAATGCATGTGTTATAAATACATTACAATTACAGCTGTATTGCTGCATTTCTCAGTCATTGAAACAAATAAATTATAAAAGTTAAATTTCACTGCAAAAGCACAAAGCAGAGTACCTGAATTTCACTATGATGCTCTTATGCCATTTAGAGAAGGACGTGTGTATGTGAACTGTTCCAGTGGACATATAGGACAAGAAAATAGTTAGTCCCTCCTTTGGGAATTGATCAGGACTGCCTAACTTCCCCTCTCCCCTCTATCTCTGTGCTCCCCATGGCCTTCAGCCACCCATGCTGTGGAGCACTCGAGCACTAGTCCCTGTAGCCCCCCTGGTCTGAGAGTGGCGGGGGGGTTGTTCTTTGGCTCCATCCAGGAAAAAGGGTCTCGGGGTTTGTTATTTTTGCTGTCCGATAGCATCTACATGGGTAGCTCAGGGCTGGGTGTTTATTATCCTACCCAGGCAGGTTGTGTGGAGCTATGGAAAGGAGGGGAGGGGGAAAACGGTCCACGCACCATCACCATAGAGACTCAGTGTCGACAGCATCAGTCAGCTGTCCCCCAGGAAGTGTCAAAAATCACACCTTCAAGTATCCCTGGGGTCGATGGGATACTGATTCCCAGCTGCTCATCCGTTTCCCCTCCTTTCGAGCTCTCTCTCTCAGCTGGCCAGATGTTGTTGTTTTCTAATTTAAGAGTTCTAAATTAGGATTTGACCTTCATTTTTTTATTTCAAGGCCAATTTTTATTTAAAGGCCAATTCACCTGTACTGGTGGTTTAAGATTTGACTAAGAAACTTAAGAAAAGTTGCAACTTCTCACATTTGAGTTGCTGGTATCAGCTAGTGTTTTTCTTTTTTAGCTGTGCTAGTAGTAAAACTTTTGTTCAGACAGAACCTGTTGAACCTCTGACTTTGACATTTTTGTTTGTCTTATACATACAACCAAATACATGCAGCACTAATGACATTCCCAACAGTGTCAGCTCAGTTTTGTACTAAATTGCCAATGTGCTAAAAGGCTGAAATAAGATAGTGACCATGGTAAACATTCTTCCTGCTAAGCATTAGCTTGTTAGCATTTGTTCAAAGCACCACTGTGCTCAAGTGTGACATCATAGAGCTGCTAGAATGACTGTAGAGCCAAAGTCTTGTTGCTTGATATGTGGAAATTGATTTATGATTAGAATAGATGGCAGTTAGTCTTTTTGTTTCAGTGATATTGGGTTGTCCCCAGGATTTCAACATCAGGCTGGAAAAGCTATTATGCAAGACAGTCTGATGAAACTGTGGAGTTTGGAAGGGTAAACTGCAGAGTTTTTATCACAAATTGTGACCCATTAAGGTGAATCAGGGAACCATATTGTTTTAGTAAGTCCTAACTCTTAGTTCTCTAGTTGCATTCTACCATAGGGGTTACGAACAG
Organism: Diplodus puntazzo; assembly: GCA_963678695.2. Classification (NCBI taxonomy): domain Eukaryota; kingdom Metazoa; phylum Chordata; class Actinopteri; order Spariformes; family Sparidae; genus Diplodus; species Diplodus puntazzo. The sequence continues at coordinate 15,509,894 of OZ023159.1, read as the reverse complement.
TGTACTGAGCTCCTCTTTGCAGTCTACCAGGCTTTTGATAACCCTTCTTTATTTGAATAAGGTTTTCTGCATTGGATCAGCAGTGGTGACCTAAAAAACCTCAGGCAGACCGTGCAGAGAGCCTCCCTCCTCTTCCATACCTCTTTCTCTCCTGACTTGTAATGTAATATTCTCCTTGTGTTGTTTCCTCCCATTGAACTCAGGCAGAGCCCCTGAAACCAAAGCCCTGGGCCTCGACAAGCTTGGCGTGCAACTCGACAAGGAGACAGGGAAAATAATTGTGGGTGCTGACGAATCCACCTCGGTGCCAAACATCTATGCTTTCGGTGACATCGGCGAGGTAGGCATTATGAACACCACAATGACGGCAGAATCAGCCCTGATAACATCAATGGTAACATATGGAAAAATGCTCCAAAAAAGCTGGCTAAACAAATATTTTAAAGCTAGGTTTCATATTTGCGTGCACATGAAAGACATCCACCAGCGAGTCCTTGGCAGAAGACCGAGTACTAAGTGAGGTTAACCCAACCTGCTGTCATGTAATCACTGGCATTGTCAGTGAACCAGCCATGTTAATACTAGTTCTACCTGCTGCATGTAACGTCACTGTTGTTTTTGTTCACTGCGACCAGCTGTGCGCTTCCTTCCTGCCTCCCAGGCCTCATGACACACACATACACTTTTTGATTGACATTTCGCTTTGATGAGTCGTTCCTCGCCCCGGTCCGTCTGTCAGCTTTTCACAGCTCAGACGAGGATTTTTTCTATTCTTTTTTTTTTTTTTTCTTAGTAGGAGGGTTGATAACTCAATTTGTCCAGTGCTTTGTTGTTGGTTTTTTTTTCATCTCAGAAAAGTGTGCCAAGAAGTGCATTATAATGACGACTGACATTTACTGGAATACCAGAACACACATCCACTTACGTGCATGCAGAGGTGCAGGAGATGTTTTGGACAACAGGATGTGCGGCGGTAATTTCACAGATTTTCGTCATGCCTTTAGAATTGCCCTGCAGCCCTACTGTTTCCTGCACCACTCAGTTGAATATGCATTTCTGTCTAAGTGGATGTGTTTGTCTGAAGACATCCAAAACAATGAAGGTAAAAACAAAGAAGCAGAGCATTTTTCTAAGTGAGCCGGATGGATTAAATGTTTAGCCCTCAGTCAGACAGTCACTGACTCACCTTGTCTGTTGTGTGTTTACATGTACACTGTTTCTGCACTGGCAATTAATGTGGGGTGTCAGAAAAAGATGACAAAATGGTTTATACTTCAGCCTTCTGTTATAACAAGGCCAACACATCTTTATAATGACTTGCAGCTTCAAGAAGTAGACCTAGATCTTATGTGTTTGATTCACAGAATTAATTAGTAATGTTTCTTGTTTTAGGGTCGTCCTGAATTGACCCCAACAGCCATTAAAGCAGGAAAGCTTCTCGCTCGTCGACTGGCTCACCACAGCGCCGAGCTCATGAACTATGACAGCGTAAGTCACAGACTCACACGCACACAGAAGCTGATCATTTCCCTCCATATTTCCACAGCTTGTGTTTGTGCTGCTTTTGAGGCTTTTGTTTTCAAATTTGAAGCTAATTATAAGGATCCATTGTGTGTTGGACGTTGGAGTCTCTGATGTTCCCTCACATCTTATTGTACTTTATGACTCTCTCTCTCGAATGACTCATGACATAAACATACCAGCACTTTCCGAATGTCATTTTTCATCCTTTCCTTTTTCTTTGTATACTTGCATTCAACACATCTTAGTTAAGTATTAATAGAGGTATTATCATATTGATGAGTATCTTTATATCCACATAGGGTCAGGGGGGTTTCTATAAACTGATATTCTGATATTTCTTTGATAGAGTTTGGATTTTAAATTATTATATCTATGTTTGAAAAAGTAGCATCATTTATATGGTGCATTTGGTGCTCCCCCATTTTATTGAAATACAAAGCAAAAGTAATCATTACTCCATAACACATGACAACGTTTAGACCTGAAAAAGGCCCAGAAATGGTCAGAACCTTGTTAGACTTCATAGTAGGGTTCCAAATGATGATCGTTTAAAAGACTTGTGAAAATTGTCAATTATAATTAATTACACTGCCTTACACTGTTTGCCCGAACAACAGTCTAAAACTCAGTCCAAGTATTTACCATCACCTAAGACAAAAAAGGGGGAGAAATCCTCACAATTCAGTAACTGGAACAAAAAAAGTGTTTTGGACTTTTTGCTTGAAAAGTGACTGAGGGAAGAAGAAATCATTATAATGGTTGCCAAATGTTCTGTCAAACATCGAATGTGTCTCTGTGTATGTATCAGGTGCCCACCACAGTGTTCACCCCCCTCGAGTACGGCTGTGTGGGTTTGTCCGAGGAGGAGGCTGAGAAGAGGCTTGGAAAAGATGGCTTAGAGGTAAGATGTGGACAGATGTGGTGGATGTGTCGCTGTAATAATCATTGAATTTCCGACTGAAAATATAATATTTCTGGAATGCTTTTGCAGTATTTTGAAAGAAAGCCCTTCACGTGTTCACATTTCAGATTGATATACAATCGCAAATGGTGATGTTTTTGGTCAGTTTTTAATAATGACTTATTGAACTTTGATATAGATTTACTTGAAATATAACAACTATACAGAAACGTCTTGTGGTAAAAAAAAAAAAAAAGAAAAAATATAATATTTTTTTAACATTTATATGTCTCGTGAAGAAAGCTCAAATTTATACAGTAGGCCTTTATGAGGCATTTCACATGGCACCAACACTGCCAGGTTATCGGTTCAGGTCTCACCAAGTAAAACATAATGTTTTTGCATAAGATACAATGAGATATGTTCTTTTTTTGGAATATATTATAAAGTAAACAGCAATGTTTTGGCAATTTAATTTTGAAATGCAAAATGTTTGATGTGTGTAATTTGATAGTTGCTCAAAATGTAATTATTTAAACATCAAATCTCATAATATGTAGAGAAAAAATATGTTCTTTATCAGAAACTACTGATTGCTTTAAGTATTCTCTATTATAAACACAGAACAACACAGAACTGCTGTAGCATTGGTCCACACTTGTAACTTGTTCTATTGTAGATTTTGTTTCTCTACCATTAAATGAATGACTACATGCACAATGAAAGGTACACAGGCAGTGTTGGTGGCTTGTTACTGTCATCAAGCTGTATAAAAGAAACAATGTTCCATAACCCATAAACAAACATTGACACAAGCATACAATGCAACAGCAAGCAGCTTCGTATTTTACGTGCTTGCATACGTGAGCGGTGTGCCAGATGCTAGCCAACACCTGCGCGAGGCCGCTGATAAACGGTTTAGCCGACGAGGTGGGGCTCCTCGCTGTGACTGACAGGCGAGCAGGAGGCCTGATTGAGGTGTGTATGGGGTGATGACAAGCACGCCGAGATCTGAGGAGGAGCTCTAGCACCGGCCCCCGACAGCTGCACGGCTCTCACAACTTGTGTCGGCACGTTCGCCAAAGAATACAACACACTACACACACTTTTAGGTGTGGAGTTTGAAATCAATCGCAATGATGAGCAAGCAAGAGATTGTTATTCTGTTTTTGTGCAGTGTTTGAATTACTGCATATAGGTAATTAAACAAAATCCAGTTTGAAAATTGGGGCCCACAAACTGATACTAAGATTAATAAATTCAATTTGAATTAGTCAAACTATTATCTATTACTATTATCTTATTTGGCACGGTGTATAGTCTGCAGAGCATTTTTGATTGCACTTTCCAGAAAGTGTGAATAGTTTTGCAAAACATTTTGCACAATGTGCACAAGAAGAGATCATCATTATCGCAGACTGTGAAGTCATAAGTGGCTGTTAGCAGAACACTAAATTAAACTGCTCAGTTTTGAGGACCACAATAGTTCTTTCTATATTTAAATAAATGTCTCTTATTGATATGGTGTGTCCTGTTTTTATGTCTTTGTAGATCTACCACGCTTTCTACAAGCCTTTGGAATTCACTGTGGCAGAGCGCGATGCCAGCCAGTGTTACTTAAAGGTAGAGTTGCAAACCTGAGGTGTTTTTTGTTTGTTTGACCATTTTTCTTTGTTGGTATTTTGGAGAAGATATTGATGTCATTCAATACACCACCAAAGTTAGATCCTTTGCACAGTATACAATATACACTATTTGTGCATGCATGCAGTTGAAAGAGAGGAGAAGAACAGCCTGCTGCTAGATTGATATTTTCAGAGAAATTGACTCAAGAAATGGTCTGAATGATCTGGCCATTAGGTAATCCTGCTCAGCTTTAATTGTCCACCTGTGGTCTTGTTTATAAGCTTTGGTTGTTGGACAACAACCACCAACACTGTCTTGGCTAAAATTCAGTTTTCTCCCTCCTCAGGTGGTCTGTGAGAGAGATGGTGACCAGAAGATCCTGGGTCTCCACTTCACCGGTCCAAACGCTGGAGAAGTCACACAGGGCTTTGCTTTAGGCTTGCAGTAAGTTTAATAAATCCTACATTATTTAGTTAAGGTTAAGTTGGCATTTTGTTTCTCAATGTCTTAAAGTAAATCAAGAATTAAAAATGTTGGACACCAGTGAATTATATTCTTTTTCTTTTCTTTTTTCTTTTGTCAGTTTTATTTGAACATAATGACTAAGAACACCTCACTAATGCTAGTTTGGTCTGACCTCCAATTCTGGCCTATAGGTTCTTCTTTAAAATCAAGAATTAATAACACCTTACCTCAATGAAAATACACAACACTATAAAGTTATCAGTCACAAGCAAGTAAGTAAAATCAACTTGAATGACATCTGTGTGTGTCTGTGTTTGTCTTAGGTGTGGAGCAACATATTCCCACTTGTTGCAGACAGTGGGCATCCACCCAACCTGTGCTGAGGAGCTGACCAAGGTCAACATCACAAAGCGCTCCGGCTTGGATGCCACAGTCACTGGCTGCTGAGGTTAAGCACCTCGGTCTCTGAACATTAGTTAGCACGCAGGGTCCCTCTGTGGTAGAAAGAAGTTAGCCTGGGTTAATCCTTCCTGCTCTCCTCATCCCTCTCCTTCTAAATGACTCCAAAATGGCCCCCAGTTTCAAAATGCACTTCCTGTGCAACAGGGTCTCCTCACAGGCCATCCCTGGCTGCCCAGGTTAGTGTCACTAATATGTCATGTAATAACGTGACCATGATTATCCCATTTACACGCAGGCTGTGGGTGTATGCTCTTAAAGCATGGAGCTATAGATCAGGTTTGTGAGAGCTCTGGCTGCAGAGCGAGTGTCTTTTAAATAAACAGGCTCATCAATCAAGATTAAAGCCTGCGCTCATGGTTTTGTTGAAATTGTACAAGAATCGCGGACCGAGCCCGAATGTTTTTCTGAATATATATTCTGCAAATATTGTTGTTTCTCCGGCTGTACTTCCTGTCCATTAGTCTTGGAGGTGACACATACCATACACCCCCCCACAAACCCTCTCCATGACACTGATGGATAGCCCCAGGGCCGTCGCCGCAGCGACACCGCCCCATTTCCCATGGACACACACAAACAGTTGGCAGGCAGCCTGTCAGTCAGCCAGCTCAGACCTGGCCAGGGGGCCCTGGCTTGTTTAGGGCCCAGCAGACCCCTTCCTTTCCCTCCCATGCCCTTCTCCATCCCAGTGTATGAAACTACATGGGACTACAAACATGTGCTGTCAAAAGCGGTGCGGATGCCACAGCCCAGACACAGGATAACCCACTGATAACAGAGCTCTGCTATAACTGTACTACTTAGCCTCACCCAAAGGTGGCACTATTGCCCTCCAGTTCTTCCTTTTTTTCTTACCCAGAATAGAAGACAGGAGAAGGTAGTCACTGGATAAAACATAAGCCTGAATGCATTCAGGTTGCACATTTAATCCCTTTAATCCCTATAAAAGATATGTGCTTTTGGGAGAAGTCTGACAGCAGACTGGCTTTATTGGTGCCAAACTGATAAGGGTTATCTGTTGTGTATTTTCATGGATGGCAGGTTAGGCTTTAAGAGTCATCACCCTTGGAGATAAGGTGAGCTGTTTATATCAATAAAGCAGTAATCGACCCTAACAGTTGGCCAAAGTGTCCAGATGTTTAACCTGTTGGCTGTACTGGACATCTTGGCCTTATTAAGTAGAGGATGAGGGAGGAGGAGGAGTGTCAAAAAGTGGGTTGCTACAGAAATTGGGGGACCTAAGAGGAGGCTGCTGGGTGTAGTTTATTTTATTGTACGTCTAATCTGCCCAGTCTGATTAATGATTTTGATGAGGGGAGTGACAGTGTGCCAGGAGATGGGGAGAGGAAAAAGAGAGAGCGAGCGAGGTCCCAGGTTTGTTTGGGCCGGGGCCAGCAGAGAGGGAGAGAGAGCTGAGTTTCAGCTCTGGTTAGGGAGGGAAGGGGGATTCCTGTGTGCTCTGTTCAGGGCCGAGGTGCTGACTGAAGGACCCTGACCTCCGCTCAGCAGGAACAGCTTGACTCTATCACTCGGAGCACAGAGGGCTCACATGCTGCAGCGCTGCACGGCAGGGGCCTGGGGGGCACGGGGCGGAGCGGAGGGGGTGGATGGCCAGGGGACGGACAGAGCCAACCAACCAGCCAACCAACACAACACTGAGCGGTAGCAGCGTGTTTGCCCAGGGTAATTGAGTCTATGTTCCTGTGCTTAACGAGCCACTTCAGAGACCTCAGGGTGGGCCCAAGGCTACGTGAGGGAAGTTATTGAGGCCATTAGTGTAACTGTAATGTCTGTTTGCTTTTTACCCTCTACTTCCCCTCTCCTTTCTCTCATCTGCCTTTATTTATGCACAGTATTGCTGCAAACACGCACAAAATCTAAGTCATTATTTAATTTGTTTTATTTATTCATACGTCTGTTTGAATGATATCTGTTCATTGTTGTCTATCAGTCGCTCCAGGCCCAAGACTTGACCAGTTAGCCTCAGCTGTGCCCCACAGAGGGGGTCAGGGTTCAACTTTCAGGTCGGCCAGCTAATGATGACCTGCGCTAAAACCCAAAACTGGGGAGTGCAGGCCTGATGTCACCTGGCTGCCAACTTTAGTCATTGTAAATAGATAAGTTTAATTTTCATGAAAGCTTTGTATACATAATTTATATGTAAAGCAATGACATATTGGAATTCACAGTGTCACCATTAAAGTAATGATGCCTACTGATTGACTGTTCTGTTTTACATGAATAACTGTGTGGTTACATTTTTATAGTGTTCGCCTAATGTGTGTTAATTTGTACAAATACACACAGTAGGCATACAGTACATTTCTGTTCCTTTCTCAGTTTCCACTGAGTTGTGCTCATTTGTAAAAACAAAACATACACACTGAGAGAAGATGGAACCAATAGTTGTGTTATGGAAAGAAAATTGTGAAATGCAGGAATTTTGGAAAAAAAATAGAAATATCTAAAAAAGAAATGTAACAAAGGTTATTTATGAGTCTCATTCCCAACTCATCAAATACTGACACTTTGGGATGGTAGGTCAGGAAGGTCGCCACCCCAAAGTGCCAGAGCTGGGAATGAGTCTCAAAAATAAACTCTTTTTATTTATTTTTTTTTATTTTACAAATAAGACGTTTTTTAAGGTATAGTCAGTATTTTAAAAATATGTTCATTAACTTTATTGCCAAGAATTGGATAAGAGGAACAACACCTGGATGCTAAATATGAAGTGACAACCTGCAGCCGCTTAGCTTAGTTTAGTTTAGCTTAGCATAAAGACTACAAATGCGAGAACAGCTAGCTTTGCTCTGTCCCAATTTAACATAAACAAATTAAATATATTCTTTTAATTAGTTCATTTGTTAGGTAATTCTCAAAATATTGAACTATTGTTATAAGAAAATAAATAGTATTGTTAAATTGTCACTGTCATTTTCACAGTATTATTCGAAGAAAGAAAAAAACAGAACCACCGATGGTGTCGCTGTAAATATGCATCTCTGTGATCTTGTACAGGTTTATCTTGAAATATGCTACATGGCTCAATCTGAATATTGAGTGGCGTAAGGGGTGGTCACACTTTGACCTAGAGTTGTTTCTGCTGACAGGCACCTCTGCTATGCAGCCCTGTCACTCAACCCTCTGCACCAACAATGGCAGAAATTCCACTGTGTTTGTTTGGTTAAGGACGGAGCTCTCTGAAACCCCTGAACCTCCTCAGGATCCACAGCAGCCTCACTCACCCTGAGAATGAAGCTGGTGTCAGTCCTGGCCCAGACAGCGGGAGTAAAGTTCACCCTCCATCTCAAGAATAGTCGGTCCCATTTAGCAATTGTGTCTCCTCTGTCCCTCCACAATGGAGCAAACAAGCTAAATCCACCTTGAAATGCACTTAGTAGAACATGTCAACATGTCAGGGTGCGCTCAGTTCTACGCTCCGTCTTAATCCAGCCTATTGAATGCTGACAGTTGTCTGTGAGTCAGACATTCACGAGGCCTTTGTGACTTTGCGTCTTGAGCTCTAGCAGCCACGGTGGAGGAGAAGAGTGCTCAGACACACGTTAAAACACACATGTGGGGTGTACAGCCAGAGCAAAAGCCTCAGGAGGAGAAGAAACCGATACATACCTTGTGTAAACATTAGCAAGAAAATGAGGCTAGGAACAGAAAAGGCTCAACCTAGGCGAGGATTATCCCTGAGAAATGAATAGGGGCCAATTATGACTACTCTGTTGTACTGCCAGTGTCTGGCTCAAGAACTGTCAGCCTGAGATGCCTGCAGGGCCGGGATGGGGTGCAGTGGCTGGGAGGGGGTCCTCAGGAGACTTGACGTAGGTAAAGGGGCCCTTAGGCTGGTAAGCCAAGGTGAGTCTCCGAACTGGATGTCGGTACTCTCTCCCTCATCTGGCCTCCCAAGTTCAAGATGATTAGCTCAAAGAACCCACTGAAGCCGTGTACTAAGCCTAATGGAAGGCCCATCAAAACAACCATAGGAACAAGGGTGTTGAGATGAAGTTCTATGCTTTTCCTGACATCTGCCATTGAAATTTACCCAGTCTAGAGACACTAAAGGCACATTTTAATCTTGAAGCTGGATAGTGACAGAGCCTGCAGTCTCAACACTCCCCATCAGGAATGTCAAGGTTGTCCTGTTTGTTCTAAAGATCTAAAGATGACATATTTGATTTTGCTACAACTGTAGCTCCCAGAAAGGCTCAGTCAACAAGTTACCTCCCTTTTCAACCACAAACATTGAGGAAAAGGTTGATGATGTCAGCTGTTGTCAGAGCGGGTTCCTGTTGGTAGCCCGGTAGAGGTGAGGGGCTGTGAAATGAGCTTATCTGACCCCTGATAAGAACAGGATACCCACAGGAATGGTCCAAACTCAATCCACATGGCTGCTGCAGCAGCGGCCTTTATCTTGAGGAGATGTGGGTGTTTGAAAAGGAACTGCACGTAGGGTTGCGGTTAAGGTTTGGCCTTTCTCGACCGGTCCAGTCGACCACAGCCTTACGTAGAACACCGGTGCCTGCGGCTCACAATAACAAGGATGTGCAACAATGTCATAGTTTGCGGTTCTGATCACAAGGCGGCGCAGAGAGAGCAATTATGATCAGCAACCTCAACCCCTAAATCATTTAGTCGGCCACACAGGAAGCCGTCTTATCTTGAAGCTACACAGAGATTAATTGAGCTGAAGTTTGAAGACGGCACACAACAAAGGGACATTATTTGTTTGTGTGTGCATGCCAAACCACACTGATGGGGACAATAGCAGTCTGCTAGCAAGAGCATCACAACAAACTCTGATGTTTGGATCCAAACAAAATGCGTCTGGCGCTCTGCCTTTGGACTTGCCGGAATTATGACTATGTTGTTGCACCTCTTACTTCCTCTTACTCATTGTGTGATCAGCTACACTTAAATTCATCAGAACTGATGACAGGTAGATGAATTGCTTAATTAATTCCACCGTGTTGCGTCGCTTTTTTGCTTTATGTTGGTGGGACCGAACATGGCAGCAGGGCTTGACATGAAAAGTCAGTCATGAGCCTAAGAAACTGAGCCAATATTGTGCCGGTTCAAAGCGAGATCAAGCAAACCAAAGAAATTTTACTGTTACTGCCGGGCTATCACAACAGATCAAATAACCCACACTGGAAAATCTGACAGAGTGACTTTACATAAAAAAAAAAAAAATTGAAATCACCTCAAAATTACCATGTAAAATTGTCAAAACATTGTAGCTTGTTCCACTTTAATTTAACAGTCTACTTTACTTCTGAGGTAATCGGTTCCCTGACTTTTTTTTTTTTAAGTAAATTTCACTTTCAAAGTTTACAGTGTAGGGCAGAAATCAATTTTTCAAGTACATGTGGAACTTTGGATTATGAGAATACTGTGATTAACAAAGGTCTTTGCATTGCATTATAGGTTGGCAATAACTGCAGCTCTGTCAAATTGTGATGAATTAGATTTGTGCTGCAGTATGACTTCATTCCTGTTCCTGATCAGTACTTAGGAACTGCTTGATTTATTGTCGAAGTGGTTAAGCCTTAAGTGAAGTTAAGCCTGGAAACCAGCCTGAATGGGAACAGGATAGTCTTGAGGGATGTCTTTCCATTATATAAGAATTATTTTAAAGGAGACATACAATGCTCATTTTCAGGTTAATAATTTCATCTTGGGTTACTACACAAATCAGTTTACATGTTTTAATATTTCTCATACTGTCCAGTGCCTCCTAAATTCCCAGCCTCCTCTGATTGGTCAGCTCACACATGTCTGACCCAGCTTCGCTATCATCACAACAGCATTTCATGCCAAACTGGCCGCTAGGCATACATACTGCTAATGTGCGACTCTGTGACACTGTGATTTCTGTGGGAGAGAAGAGCATCTGTTGGTGCCGACTTTGGCCTTTTTTTAACTTTCAAGATCTTTAACATGCACTAAAACATATTAAGAAAACACAGAAGGAAAGGGAAAATGAAAAAGCTTGTCTACTGAGTTATCATAAAATTGTTGCCAGTGTCTCATTAAATGTAAAAAACAACAACAACAACAACAGCAAAAAACGGATTGCAAACATCAGCCTTTGATGGCTGAATTTGAACTGAACACATGAGCATTAACATTTAAAAGCTCCACCTGGATCAAACCCTGGTCTTGATGAAGGCAGTTAGCTTAACAAGCCTCTGCATGGGAAATAACAGACTACTTCATTACACTTCCTAAAGGGTTTCCCAAACACTAGCAGAGAGCAGAGAGAGCATCAATATAAACACCAACCTGACAGTTTCCTTGTGAATGTGTCTGCTCTGGGGCTCTGGTGTTATCAGTGTGAGTCACATCACATAAATCAAAGTAGTTTCTAGTGCCATGATAGCTTCCCACTGTGCAGCCAGAACATCTGGCTGCAGTGGTAAGGAACTGTCTGGGCCTGAGCTGAGCATGTCAGTGGCACAGATTGCAAGTGCTGTCGATGGCCCGTCCATAAACATGCACATAGTAAGAATACATACACGCAGGCTGAGCTGCAGAGACAGTCTTGTCATGTGATACCGATGGACTACATGCTGGGCTCGCCCTCGGGCTGCTGTCGATGCCTCTCTGATTGATTCTGTCTCTTCTGTTTAGCCAATAAAACCTCTGGGTAGTTTGGATGAGCGGCTTGTGAATGAATCACAAACACGCGCACATACACATTCTGCACGCAGTGTGTATCTGCTAGTTTTTCTTCTGGAGCTCAGAGTTATGCCTGCCTGTGTTTATTTGTTGGTCACTGATCCGATGAGAGACGGCTCGCATGGTATGTTTTGTGTGTGTGTGTGTGTGTGTGTGTGTGTGTGTGTGTGTATCTGTGTGTGTTTGGGGGGTGGTCTGTGTGGGGGCAGGTGGGAATGTGAAAACGTGGGCGTGTCGGCAACGCAAGCTCTCTTGTATATATGGCCTGTATCTGAAAGTCCACACGTACTGCCTGTTTGAATGGCACGGTGTGGGTATACTGTAAGCCTGCATTCAGTACACATTAACGTTCCCTATAAATAAAGCTGTGGAGAGCTGTGCGTCTGCTGTGTCTCTCCAAAACAAATTTAACATTTTCAGACGGTTCTATAACAGGAGTGTCGCTGTCAAAGCCAAACTATGGTATACACACATGCATAGAGACCAATGTATATATACCCAGCTTAGTAATTAGCCTTCACAAAGTAACCTTTGCCCTGAATGTTATCCTGAATGACAAATGAAGTAGCAGGAGCAACGTGAAGAGTGGTCATTAGTGTATGTCGAGGCGCATGCTGGAAGAGGAGGCATGGCATGTCTCGACTCACTGATCTGGGTTCTGTCCACCCAATGGCATTTGAAGACCATCTTTATCTTTTTGTTTCTTTTGTGTTTCAGTGGTACAAAGATCTACATGTTACCATTACCAAACATTTTCCTTAATAATGAGTAAACCCTTTTTCAATCAACTTTAGGACCAAAAATAAATAAAGACAGGCTAGCTGAACACCAACACCTGCCTCTGGAAGACTGGAAGAACTTTTGAATATTTATTAGTTTTATATTTTAAGAAAAGCTTTTTTTTTTTCTTGTCATGAGTTCAACGAGAGGATTGATCCCATCATCATGTCTGTGCTCTAAATCTGGCTGTAATCTGGAGGTGATTCGCACAACTTCAAACGTCTTTAAAACCAGGAAGTTGGGTCAAAGCTAGCCTGAATCTCTCAATAATTTTTATTTTTATTCCAATATAATAAACAAGATTACTTATTTAATGATCTAATTAAGTTTTAAATCAACTTTGTACAAGCCAAGATGCTTCCAGTTTTTGTGCATGGCTAAGCTAATCACCTCCTAGCTCCAGCTCCATACTTTCGCTGCATTCTTGTATTTTACTGTTGGCAGTATGGTGAGAGCAGGGCCACCTACTCATTTTAGCGAGTCATGCATTACTCCAAGATTGACTCCCACTGTTAGCATTGTTGTCACACCATTTGAGGAACATAAAGTAGCTACTTTTGCTGTGTAACATTTTTATAGCAGTATATTTGAATGTAACTAACAGCGGTGGTGGATTTCCAGGAATTTCGCCATCCGTTTGTTGAGACTTCAACGTCTTTTCGATGAGTAAAAGCGAAAAAGTAGCTGTCAGAAATTCAACAAGGAGGCTGATGTTTTCATGAGAACTAAAATTAAAAAGTGTGACATCAACGGTAGGAAACCTTTAATCATACCTCGGGGCCATTAACCAAAGTTAAAATTCTACAAATTTCTTTAGACCACACAGTTAAAGGAGAATTTCCCCCTAAAATGAAGTCATTATCGACTCACCTCTATGCTGATGATAATTCACAAAACATTTCTGGAGCTTCACAGCAAAACAGCGATGCAGCATTCTCCCAAACAACTGGACTATGTGGGGACTTGATTCAAAAAGTAAAAAAAAGAAAACAAATAAAGAAACATAAAAGGGCTTCATACAGCTCATCTGGCCCTTTCCAAGTCCTGAGCAGTCCGTAGACCTGAAACTGATTTGAATAGATGTTAATTACACCCGTCTTCAAGGCAAAATCTTCACCATGGATGCTAAGCTAAAATTGTAAGCAGCGCCCTGTTTGAAGTGGTTGCACAAGCTAGGCTGTGCATTGAGGATGTCAATGTATTTTCAAATTAATTTGGGATCACTGGCAGTAGATAATGACTGAATTTTCATTTTTGGGTGAACTGTTCCTTTAAATAACACATTAGAAGCAAATGGAAAAGCTTGCATGTAATATTGAGACACATTTTTTCATCACATATATGCGTATGGGCATTCAGTGTGTTAGTATCAAAGACAGAGTGTTATTGGTACCTTGGATAACCTTTTGAAAATGCTCACTCCTGAGTTTAACATTAGGGGTCGCAGATAATAATTTCCCCTGCCCGCTGCTCCCAGTGGACATGACCATGAGAAACAGCTTCATCACTGTAGAGGAGTTTCAAAAAGAACTGATAAGAACATTAACTTTAGACACTGGATGCCTCCCCTCGTTCACTGTTCCAAAGGGAGGATGGTTCTCTGGTGCTGATAGCGCCCGTGCATCAGACTCTCTCCTTCCTGCTCCACACCGATTCATTAAAGTTGTGTTTTGTTTTATGTCTCAAAGTGACAGGCAGGCCGGTCACTCCTCGCTCTCCCTGAGATCTCTCCATTCACACCTGCAAAGATGCCCAAGGAAAACATGAGCTGGGGAGGACTCATCATCACATTTTATGATACCTGCACATTCAATACACACTCCTACACATGTTATCTTCTCCTTATGTTCTCATAACTTCATGCAAACGCATCCACTGACATGAAGGAAGTTCAGGCAGACATAAAGCTGCACGCACTCATTAATGTTTGTGTCCAAGTGGTGGTAGAATGCCACTTGCGGGGACATTGAAAGGACAAATCTTGTGTTTTAATGGTTTTGTTTTTATAAATGCGGATAATATTTTTAACACAGAAGACACCATATCGACGTATACCACTGGAACTTGCTGGAAGATTGCTTTATCAAAAACATTAACAGTTTATGATAACATTTGTGGAGCTGTCATTATGTACAGACTTTTATAAGATACATATTCTTAAAACCATTTGAATAGCCTCTGTTAACTAGAACTCAGTGCAGTACACAACTTTATGTTGAATAAAATCATTGTTTATAATTAGCTCAATTTTAACTTATTGCCAGGTATGGAACTAGTTAAACTCACACCCTCTAGAGATGTAGTCTTATTGCATGTACTGTGTCATTGGATCTTGGTGTGTAGCATATATCTTAGGTTGCTTGAATGCCATGTATTTTAGTAAAGCAAATTCCTCCTGCTCATCAGCAGCTCGCTGTGTCCATACTATGTATTCATTACTTTACAGTCAGTCTCGTGGGACTTCAAAGCCCTCTCCAGTGATCCTCCCTGGAGCTTTGCTCTCCACAGTCTATAGTGCAGTCATCTACCTCTCCATGATCTGAGAGGAGCGTGGTCGCACTCCCATCTATTTCTATCTCTCTGTGGTCTGGCTGCTGCTCGAGCTGACCCACAGCCTTTCTAATTTGGTGATGAGCTGTAAAGTGACCTGCCTGCCCCCACGGCTGGGTGGCTGGAGCGAGAGTGGGATTCCAGGGATTTCCTTACCAGGCAGTCTCTTGGGTTGGATGGTTGATACTGTATACACACCCCAACCCTGTCACACACTCCCACCCTCTCCTCCTCCTCGGACCCACAGGGAGACCAAGGCTCCAGCTCTCAAGTGCACCCTGGCATTGTCCCGTACACCCTCCCTGTCCCTGGGTAAGCTGAGATGCCAGGAATAATTGATGATGATGTAGGCCATGGTATCTGTCCTTGCAGGGCAGCAGACACTTTCTCCCACCTCCTGCTGAGGGGTTACCATCCTGCCACCTCCATTTACACTAATTGGTTTAGTCTCACTGCTGCTCTACAAGTGAGACTCACCCTTTTCATGTATGTCATTACATGCTTGGTGCTTATGTTTTTCATCAAGCTCATTAGTGAATTAGATACACTGATAATCCGCCACTTGAAATTTGAAATATTCCTTGTCTCATTTTACTATAATTTGAGTACAGTATGTCTAGGAGGTGAGAATGTAATTTAAGTGGTTTCACAAGTAGATTAAAATAATGCAATGCATCCCAGAAATACACAAAATATTATCACTGGGGTGTGACCCCAATGAAGGCTGCATGTAGGCTATTTAATTAGCCAAATAAACGCTTGTATGTGTTTTTTTAAAGTTAAATGAGTTCATTAACCTGTTTGGGGTTTTTTGGTTGTTGATATGACTATTCAGGTTTCTAACTCACGTTGCTCTCCATGCTGTGCACCTTCTCCCACTGAGCCACCTGTACTCCTTATTGTTTCATTTCAGAGTGCAGCAGCGGGACTGGCTGACTCTAATCCATGGCCACAGAAGAGGTTTAAAACACTCTGGTTTCATCTAATCTTCCAGCTCAGACCTAGCCGAGCTTGAAACCCGCTTTCTCCATGATAGGAATGGACAAATAAAGGTCTCTCCCAGTGCTCCCATGAAAGGGGCCTGTGTGCTCTGTGGATTAGGGCCCTGTGTTTTCTCTGTCTCTCTTTCTCCATTAGACTGAAAAGGATGGGAAAAAAAGAGACTCTCCTGTTCGTGCAGTTTTGTAAGGCTTTTCAAGTTCTACACTCATTGCTCACTTGTGATGGTGTTTTAGGTGGTCCGTATTAAAAGTTCATTATAGAAGTAATAGAAATCTAGAGCATATATATCTGCGTTTTTTTTCATATTGAAAACCCCAAATTCTTCTGTTCTTTTCTCTTCTCTTCTCTTGAATAGTAAAAAACATTTGACCTGACAATTTAACAGCAATCATCATGATCAGATTTCAATTAGATGTCAGAGTGCCTTGTTCAACCTACACCTGCATATTTAATTTTAGTTAACCTAGAATTTTAGAATTACTTTAGAATTTCTATACCCTCATTGTCAATCATTGCAAAGATACTCTTCATGATAAAAATACCCCGAAGCACATTTCCTAAAAGTAAGTGAATACCAGTGTCGATAATAAAGAAGGCTAGCCGGGCAGAGAGAGAGAAAGAGTGGTATGACTGCTTGTCCGTGTGTGTGTGTGTGTGTGTGTGTTAGTGAGACTCTTCTATACAGGCACCTCCGCGGACACCTCATCGGCTGTAAACAGAGGTCCTTCCATCCCGGCGCATGTTTTGTATCCCTTCCCTGCCAGACTGACTCTGACAACTGTCAGAACACCGATGTCTGACTGAAATGGTATTTTATGAAGTTTTGTTAAAGCTTTATGTGTTTTATTACTTTAGCGACGCTACTTTACCCAGAAATAACGCCTCTCATGTAATAACAAGGCGTCTGTATTGTTGGCAGCTGTCGTTGTAGGTAGTTGCTAGCTTGTTGCTAACCTTCTCACAGTACAGATTTAGGTGGTTATAGACATTCTCCTCTTATCTTTTCTGTTTTCAGCCGAACATTTTAGCTAATAATTTTGCTTCAGAATGGGAACTAATGAACACGGTTTGGAGGATAACGCAGCCCTGATAACTTCCAGCTTATTCACATGAACACACGAGCAAGCCAAACTTCATTCAAAAATGTTCCCATTTAACGAGAGTACACTTTTTATATTCTTTCCTCCTCGTTTGATGTGTTTGAAGCCCCCCTGTCTCATTTTTGCATCAGTAATATAATTTTAAATTAACTTTAATTGACCGTCTATTAAAGAGAACAGTACATGAAAGGTAAATGGAACTCTTGTATAATTAGCAGACTAATAATAGTTAAATAACAAAACGAGCAGTAAACGATGCCAGTACAATCCCACTTTTATGTAAAGTGCTTGATTAGTAATCATGTAATCAAGACACATGCTAAACCGCAGCAGAATATACCGTACTAGAGTGTTGCGGTATCTTATCTTAAAATTTAGCTTTTTTTATAATAAGGTATGCTTCTTGGTGAATTGGCATATGTAATGACTCTCATCGTCACTGTACTTATACTCTTCATTATATGCCAAAGCAATAGAAACTGCGTAATTTTTGAATGAGGTTGGGTGTGACTGTTTAGAGTTAAGATCATTAAATGAGTATGCATCTATGTTTTGGAGGAAAGGATACGTTCGAGAATGCAGAGCAGATGGAGAAATTACTTAATGGATTTCTTTACATTAGCATCATAAACATTCAAATAATTTACCGATTTTCTCTTGAAGTTCTGCACTTAATTCTTAATGGTGGACGCTGTAATGTCTATTCTATGGTCTCAGGTGCATGTTAAAGCAAATATCAGCAAATCAGATTTAAGTTCTGAATATTATTTGTTGTCTTTTGTAATATTTCATATAATGTTATCTCGTGAATTAAAGTAGCCCATTACTTTTTGCTTATTAGTTGTAGAATTGATCATGGAGCTGCTTTGATAATGCATAAAGGCCCAACTTAGAGTTGTACTGCTGATGTTTACCCATTTATAAGAGCTTTTTAAAGTTGCTTGGACTCAGGAAGCTGTCCACTATGTAGAAACAGTTTGCACTCTGTCAAACCTTTCACCATCCATTACTTAGTCTTCATGCAGTCACTCATCGCACCCTGTAGATGACTGACAGTTGTAACACTAGGGGATGTGCTGTTTGACAAAGTGTAACATCTTGTTGTTTTCTGTGTTCTTTATCCCCTGTTGCGTGATGCATTATTGGGATTATAGCACAATTAACCTTTGCTTGTTTTCATATCTTTGCTGTATGGACAGCAAAATGCCTATAAATCCAAAGCCTATGACATCAGTAATGTGTGGAGATGTATGTCACTTGAGCTGTCAACCCTCTTGTGTCCCTTTATCCTCTTGTGTCCAGGTAAATGACCTCATGCAGGAAATGGGTGATAATGCAAACAGATAAGGCTCCTGGTACCTGTTGACCACAGTCAGGACTTCCTAAAACAGGACCCTCTGACACAGTGCTCCATCAGTGCCTGCCTCAATGACAGCCACAAGGCATTTAGCCCTTATCTGCAATGGCCCCTGCTCAGCATTCACGCCATTCACGCGAACAATGCCACCTCTTCCCACTCATTGGATCTGTGACTGACAGTGGGTGTTGGTGCACTTGTGTCTGACTTCAGCCTCTTTCCGACGCTGGGGCTGTTTATCCAGTCCAGATAACCTCCACCAAGACACAATAAAGGGTGTGTGTCTTCCTTGCCACTTCCCATGTTGTTTGTGTAACTGGACTTTTATAATGGACCCTGCTCTGTATTTGGCAGATTGGTTTCCTCCTCAGAGGGTCTGTATTAGCTGGGGGAGGGTTAGGGCAGAAAGGCTGACTAATGATCACAGAGCCAGCTCACCACCCACTGACCAGCCAGCGAGGTGGAAGTGCCCCCTTGGCGAGACAGCAGATAAGACCACAGCAGCAAAATGACTAATAGCTGAGGTATGAAAGGAATGGACAGATTTAGGCGCCTTTTTCTCAAACATTCAGATTTTTTTTGCTGGCAAAGATGTTACAGAACAGCAATACTGTTGGTCTGAAAGAATAAAAAGTTGGCTTTTCATTGGAAGGCCTATCTAGAATGCAGCTTTTGAGTTATGTGTAATCTGCTTTCAGTTTTCATCGTGCAGCTCAGATCTCATATTTGATGAGGCTGATATCAGCTAGGGATCTTGGGATCCCATGCCTCTATAATAGCTTCTGTGAAACTGGGGAATTATATAGCTTCTGTAATAAACCCCTGTGATCAGTATAACCCCCCCCCTCACCGTCCCTGCTCTTATTTATGAATGGCAGAATTTGACAAGGGGGCAGTTCAGGTGGGTAGCTGCCTATCACATGATACCAGCACTAAAGAGTCAAGCAAGGAATGTGGACAGGACTCCCCCCCCTCACCTTTTCTCAAAAAAACTTTGATGCCCCATATCACAACGAATACCCTCTCTATCCCCTCCCTCCTCAGGCCCTCATATGCGCAGCGATGCTGAGGAGGAGAACGGGTGCCGCAGTGGAGGGTGGTGGCGGGGGGGTACACAGATAGTGGCTGCGTTTGATCTGAAGGTCGCCAGCCCCTTGCTGGTGTTGAGAGATCCTTGGCGGACGAGGCTGGCTCTTATTTAATAACATGAAGGGGAAGCGGACCTTTCTCTCATAATTAGGCCTAATTACCCAGTAGGTGTGGACAGACGGCCCAAGAAGAGACAAACTGCCTTTATCCATGGACTTAGAGTCAGATTACCCCAGAGCTGTCTTATCTGTTACAGGGCCAGCAGGAGCCTCAATCCTCCTCTCCTGCCTCTTCCCACTGGCTCCCATATCCAGCTCAGGTATATTAATCAGTCACTCTGATTTATTATGGCCTGTCCACCACACACAAGTTTAATTAGGCCCGAGATAGTTACCCCATTCTGTAATTTCTGAGAATGTTCCTTCCAACATGTTTAATAAGAAAGTTAACCGACTTATTGGGTTTTTGTTATCTATCACTCGATCATTTTATGAAAGCTGCTTAGATTAATTAAAGGGATACTTCACCCTCAAATTAAAAGGCCACATTTTTCCTCTTACCTGTAGTGCTTATGTATCCATCTAGATTATTTGAGTGTTTTTTTCTGATAAAGATGTCTGCCATCTCTCTGATATAATAGAACTAGGTGGCTTGTGGTGCTCAAAGCGCAAAACGTAGCAGCAATGTATTTTTCCAGTAATCGTGACCTGGTTACTCAAGACCTTCTTGAGGGCAGAGCTATTTCCTTCACACTCGCCAACCATATAATTGCGTATAAAGAGGCATGAATGTCCTCACAGACAAGGGGCTGGCTAACTAAGCTAATGTTACAGCTCAGCCGAGGAGGATGCCATTAATGTTTACATTTCGAAGCTCACGGGCACGAGAATCGTTCAAACTACCCCAGCAAGGTATGTTTGCATTCACTCAATAGACTATGTTTTTTTGATGTCTTGACAAATGACAGGCTTGGTTGTTTGCCTGGCCTCTCTCTGTTAGCAGGGAACAATTTAAGGGTCCTTGCAAACAGATTTGAGTGACATCCTGCCAACATCTTGTTTGTTTACAGTGTGTGTCTCTCCCTTCCTGAGCTGCCTGCATGTTTGTATTTGGGTTTGTGGGCAACTCGCTTGCAGCCACCTCAACAGACCTATTGTTGGGGCAATTCAGACACTGGAAATGCTTGACGCCTGGAAAACAGAAGGGACAGTCCACTGAGGAAGTAGTGGCAGGGGAAAGTGGCCTTTATAACTCTGTTTTGGATATACATTTGTTTTTGCATTCCTCAAGTGACATCTCCATCACGGTCCCCAACTGTTGTCTCTCATTGACAGTGAGTTGTTATTGCCAATGGAAGGTCTTAAAGCCCCTTGCCTTGAGACAGTGAAAACAGCCAGTTTCAGGCTGCTGTGTCCATGACTCACAGCTCCATGCAGGCCTGCTGCAATAGGACAATAAGGGACACATAATCCACCTGTTATCAGGGTGAGCCTCACCCTGTCACACGCTGACACGGGGACAGGACTCTTGCTCAGGAATGCAGCCTTAACCACCCATTCACAGGAGAAGCAGCTTAACTGATAGACCCTCACAAAAACACTGTTGACATTTTTTTTTTTTTTTTGCCACATTCTTCAAACAACACAAAAACTTGTCACAATTGTTGGCTCAAGCATTTCCTGTTGGTTAAGCTCCATGATATGAGTGATACCTAATGGTTGATGTACCATATTATGCAGGGATATGCTTTGAACCATTTTTGTCATATTTTCTACAGTGAGCAGCAAAAACAATGCTCCGTTTTCCAAGTAGGCTGTGGTAAATTGATAGTAAAGTTGACAGGGTGACCGTTTCCTTGTGAGTCCCTCAGACTGCAGTGTTGTGTGCTTAATTAGGCGGGCTGGTCAGGGGTCTTTGTCTCTCCGCTCCACAGATTCACATGGACAATTTAACCACTAACCTCCTGAAATGAGTTGCTCCTGAATGCCTCGGGCTCCAGTTTCAGTGACTGCTGATTGCGGGGATCAAGGGTTATGATAAGTAAAAGTGCAGAAGGGGATGATTGTGTGTGTGTGTGTGTGTGTGTGTGTGTGTGGGTGGAGGTGAGGTTGTGCTCGTTGACTCAGATGAAACATATAGCGCCCTCGTATCTGACTGTAAAGAGCTTGAATGAGGAGACAGATTAGCATATCATAACGACTGAAAACGGCAGGAAACAGTTGGCCTGGCTTTGTCCAGGTAGAGGTTCACTTATAAGATACATGTGTTAGGTTTTTTGGTTTTTATTTAGAAATCTGCATCAAAACTATTTTTCAGTTCTGATCTGATTCCAGTACCTGAATATTGGATGCCAGTGTGTGCCTCACTGTGTGGAAGAGATAGGGATCATTCTGTTATGTGTGTAATGCATCATCAGATTGGACTTTGACATTACTTGCCTAACTTTGTAAAACAAAATGTAACAAATAGATGAGCAAACCTTTTAAAAGCAGCAATAGATTGGTCAGGAATTCAAATTGTAGTGTAAAACAGCACACCTGCATTAAATAAAAACGAAATGTCTACATTAAATCACAGTTAAGTCACAAATGGGTGCAAACAGACTTAAGCAATTAAGTCAAAGTTCACACAAGGCAAAAACTAAACATCCAAAATAAACAGGAATAAAAGTTCTGTGTAAACATTCAGTGCACATGGGCACATAGATCTAAACACAGAACTGAATTGAAGCAATTGTCTCTGAGTTTGACCCCATTGGTACATCCCTAGTTCTTTGCTGGGATACTTGTTGGCTGGGAGCATTGACGTTCTTAAATGTCTCTATAGTTAATGGGATTTCAAGATGCCGTTAACCCAATTTTTAGACTGAGCCATTTCCAGTCTTTATGCTCAGCTAAGGTAATTGGCTCCTTGCTCCAGCTTCATAAAGAATGGAATGACATGACGGTGGCACAAATCTCTTCATTAAGCTCTCGGCATGAAGACAAATGGAATATTTGCCAAAATGTCAAAGCATTGCCTTAAGGGAAAGACACCTCGGGTGACCCCTGGGTGCTACTTGAGTTCCAAACTTTAAGTAGTGTGGTTTGGCTGATTTTGGTCTTTTTTGGGAAAGTCATGTTTAGGATTTGTGCAGGTGTTGTTGATGTTGGATGTTACTGCAGATAACCAGATGAGAAAATGATTCTGTTGTGTCGAGGGAGGAATTAACTTGTCAGCCTCAGGATTAACAGCCTGCAAAAGCCTTTTGATTTTAATTAGTAGGTTAATTACTCTTTTATATTTGAGCGGGTTGTTGTTTTAAAATCATTTTTTCAATCATCAGTTGTTTTCCATAACACTGAGAAGGTGGCATGTGTCATCCTTAATTTCACAACCTGTTTATTCTTATTATTTTTTATGGTATAAGAATGGTCTAATGTAAAAATATCGCACATTGGCATAATCACCTTCAAGCCACCTGTGATTCTCAATATGCAAGCAAGCAAGAAGCAAGTCTCTATAAGTCACTTATGTTTGATTGTGCTGCAGTTTAATGTTGACGCATCATTTCCTCGCAGAATACCTGCGGTCGGTTGGGTTTCCGCATCGGCCCGGCCTACAAACGACATGAAAGCCTGAGCTGTTACCTGTGCCTCTGGGACAACGGCTGTTGATCACAAGAGGAGTGAGAAGCCTGAATTTCC
Source organism: Diplodus puntazzo (assembly GCA_963678695.2). Taxonomy (NCBI): domain Eukaryota; kingdom Metazoa; phylum Chordata; class Actinopteri; order Spariformes; family Sparidae; genus Diplodus; species Diplodus puntazzo. The sequence goes on along the minus strand of OZ023159.1, from coordinate 15,486,662 downwards.
AACTGTTTACTGTAATTAAGCTGTCAGTGTTGTGATTTATGACGTATTGAGTAAGAAAGGTGCTATCATGTAGACTAGGAGCAGGAAGACAGGCAGAGAGAGAGAGAGAGTGCCACAGGGTTTGTAGCTACCAACAATAGAGAAAGTACAGACGGTGCATTAAACACAACTGTCTGCTGTGTGGAAGAGAAAAGGCTTCGAGGCAAAATTGAGCTACTTTCTGCTCAGTGTTTGTACAGAAACAAAATTAGATGATTCTTGATTTTAGGCTGCACTTAACTTCCATGTTATGGAAATCATCTGAAATAGTCCAATTAACCTGAGTTGAATGGAACATTTATCATTGAAAGGTTTTGATTGGAGAAGAACTGACTGGAGCTCAAGCTTCAGTTGCCACTTTTCCAGTTCTTCCAACTACACAAGTAATTCATGTCTCAGCTTACATTTCATGTTGTCTGTTTTAGTTGGTGTTGTGATGTGGGCCTGCAGCCTGCTTGCATCTATACCTTGATTGCATAACCCAGTGATGTCTCGTCCTGCACCGTGCCCCATCTACACCCTGAGGGGGGCTGGTGGGCCCCTAAACACCCTCCACTTTAGCTGCCATGGAGGGGACACTCCCCTCCTGTACTCTGGGTAAGTCATTTATCTCAACATTCATAATTTTGGCTCTTCGTCTTCCTCATCACTTTGAGCTGAATGCCTCAAAGCTTTAACTATTGCCATGTTAGTTAATGTTCAAATCCATATTAAAATGATTTGTTTGTTTTGCTTCTTAAAGTGAAACTCTCACCAAAATGCAACCTAGGCTTTTTTTGTGAATGCATATGAGTCAAACCTTCATGTAAAAGCATAATTACAACGAAAGAGGCACTTTTAAGATTGACTCAATGCTAGTGTTCATGTAAAGAGACCCTGGTGATACTACGAGCAAAGTTCATGTTGTGTCGAGCCTTCTTAGTGTTTTAAAAATAGCAATTTTGATGCTAGCGTGTGCTAGTGCCCCATGCACTCCCATTGAAAATGAGTTTGAGCTGAAAACGAAAATACGGTCAATCTTAAAAGTGCCTCTTTTGTTGTAATTATGCTTTTACACGAAGGTTTGACTCATATACATTCACAAAAAAAGCCTAGGTTGCATTTTGTTTCACTTTAAGAGGAGAAATGGAGCTTCTCCAAGGTGTTTAATTAGTCCCTGAATCTGTGCATATAAACCCAGGTGTATGCTTGAGATGCCGGCAAACAGATCTTTAAGGCCAACATCACACTTTAAAAGCTTCATTGTTGTCACAATACCTTTGAGTTTAAAGCAAAACTGTCAAATTTCTTTATATTGGTATAGGTGAGAGCCGAGCAGTGATATACTGTTCGAGTAATATCAACAACCTTCATAAAGCAACTTAGGTTTTGCAGGTCAGGGAAGGGGGACATCCATATCTGGAACCTGAACACCAGGAGGGCTGAGAAAATTGTGGAAGGTCATTCTGGTAACTCGGTCATCTGGGTCAGCACACTGCAGGAGACAGGTACCCTCATCAGGTGAGGAGGAAGCCTGTCTCTCTTTCTCTTTTAACTTGCTCCCTCTTCTTTCTGATTCTGTCGGAACATTTGTGAATTTAAATCATTATTTGTACTTTCGATGAAACTGTGGCGTAGAACAAATGTAATCTTAAGCTTCCATTATAACACAGGCTTTAAGATGACGCAGCCACTAAGCCACCCGGCAGGAAACTTCAGCTTTTGCCTGTTTTTGTTCTCTCTGTTGGTGGAGCAGTCAGGGACGGGACATGCAGGTGTGTCTGTGGGATCTGAGCGAAGGTCGCAGTGAGATGGTGTACTCTTTGTGGACTGGGAGCGTTGGATTCTGTCAGTGCTCCATGCTGGAGACGAGCCCTGGAAACTACCTGCTGGCCTTCGCCGGACAGCAGACAGAGGAGGTGAGACATTGTGTTCGGGTGTCTGTGTATAAAGTATAAAAAGAAAAAAAGATGGAGTTAAGGTCAATTTCCATGCCAAGCACAATCCCAGAGCTGCAAGATTTTCTGTAAGCTTTGAAATTATACTTTTCAATTTGCAGATTATGGTTTGCAATAATTAAAGAAATTATAATGATACATATTCATTAGGTTTGCAGCAATATACTGGTTCGAATTACACCATGGACCATTGGATCATAGTTCAACGGAAGCCCTAAGAGGCAAGAAAGGAAAAACTTGAGAAGATTATCCTGGTGAAACAATTTTAATGCCGCATACCGTGTAATTGTGATGTTCTCTTAGATGGTTATTATACTATTAAATTCTAACAGCGTTGCAACCCTTTTATTCATGCTTATTTGTTAAATCTGATCACAACGTTAATGTGTGCACTTCCCCCAAAATGCTGTAGGCTTAAATTTAGAATAATGACTTTTTTCATGCAGCCAGTATAAAACTGATAAATTATAATGCTTTTATGGTTTGTTACCCTTTAAATATATTGAGGGTTTTCAATTTTAGTTAGGAAGAATTAGTCAGGGAGCCTCATGATCAAAGTGTCCACTGACACATGTGGTTCTATGTTCAGCAGAAGGAAACATCCTTGACTTTATTGGCAGTTGGGATGTGGGGTAATTAATTGGTTACACAGTCTGACTTGTGTAACAAAAAATGCCAACCTGTATGAACCTGACCAGACTTGCTGTTGCCAGTTTGATGGATTGACTTATTTAATAAGTGTTCACACATATTTGTGGCTTTAAGCCCTGTTTAGAAGTCAATGGAAAATCGGAGATCCCACAGCAGGAATTCAATCTCTGGCACGATCCATACTATAGTATAGGTCAAATTAAATCCGGTGGCCAACGTAATACATTTAGTGGAGCGTCTATGAGTCATCGTGACATGTAAGCATGAAGTTCAGCCAGGAACCATCACACAGCAAGTGGAACAACATCATTCATCAACAAACCGGCCTTCATGTCATGAGTCAGAATGACAGCCACCAGCTAAATGTAGGTTAATCTGGCTGTCTCTAACATGCCAGTGAATCTGTCTGTCTTAAGCACCTAATAGATCTGTCAAGCAAGTGAAAGCAAGTTTAATTGTGCTTTTCAAAAAGTAACTTTGGCTGATTGAAAAGTGGCTGTTTACATTTTTAATCCTTGATTGTTGGGTGAAAAAGAGATTCCCAGGCCTGAAAAGATTGTGCGCTGTAATGAGATCACAGTTGCGTCTGCACAGTACTCGTAGTCTCGTAGATTAAGCTCAACACCCACAAGCCTGTACCGTTTTTGTGTGGAGTGAGGGCAGATGGGGGAGAGGGCAGCTAGTGATTCAGCCATCTTTTATTGCCTCCAGATTCATGTTACTTGCTCCGCTGTGAAGGAGCCACACTTGAAAGGGACAGATTGGTCACCTGATCCAGCCAAACGTGCCTTGGCTAACCTCAGTCCAGCAGGCCAGGCATCAGGGCGCCTGTGACTCCCAGCACCTCAATAATGCCATTGTCCCAACAGACACAGACAGACAGAAACACACACACACCCAAGCGGGGTAGACCAAAACAGACCGCAGCCGATTTTGTCATTCGGTCTCCCCACCCCATTCCACAGACAAACTGGCCAAGACAAATGCTTATCGTGTATCTGCAAATAAAACGCCCACCTAAACCGAGTTCCCTCAGGAAACAACAGATATGCTCTTACCGCAAAACATGCACAATAGTGTGACTTAGTGCCAATGCAGATAGGTTAATACTTAGGTATGTAACCAAGAAAACAGAAAAACTGCTTCCTTATCGTAGCTATTTAAGGTGGTTTCACTGTTTACTGCTCACAGCAAGATTCCTGCCAGAAGATTGCTGTCACAGCAGAAACATGAATTAATAGTGTGGGTGTTTTATTTACGGGCAGTGTGATGCCACACAAGAACAGTGATCACCTGAGGCACAGAGAAGTTCTTAAAGGCCCTCTTTGTCAGGCACGCAGAGGTAAACACACAGGACAGATGTGGCCTTGCGCTAAAATACGGATCGCTTCCCTTAAAGGGCTGTTTAATCTGAGGCCTAATGAGGATGAATATGTGGATCATCAGCAGTGAGGAAGTCGAAGGAAAGAGTTTTGTGAGTGATCTGGGCACACACATACAAAGAAACATACTTGATCACTGGCTTCATTAGGCTGTGTATTTTATCAGAATCAGTGCCAATGTGTGCAGGAAAACACCATTCATGTCACAGGGTCAGGCTTTAGCAGGATTTATTATAGACAATGGGGCGGCCGCTCTGCACTGATGGATGTTACTGTACCGCTGGTTGGAGGCACTCTGATCTGCGGAGGTCCTGAAACACAATGACAGATTCAGGCTGCTGCTTTGTTATTTGAATTCAGAAGACAAACAAATCATGACTTGGCACACAGCTTTTAGATAAATAAACCAACAACTGCAATTTGTGTGCATGATTCTAACTGGGTCACGAAAAAATGAACAGATAAAGTAAAACAAAAATTCATCAGGGTATATTGGATAAATTCCTAAAAAATGTTAAACAGGACACTTTTCATACAAAGAACTCCCTGCCAGCTTTTGGTAGCTCCCTCAGAGCCTGGGTGGTCAAGTGACTCAGTTTGGTTTAGCCTAAAAATGGAACCACAGGAGAGTATGAGCATGGTAAAAGTTTAGCATTTTGAAACCCAAAAATGCACAAAAATCATTAAATGTACTCACAGCAGGCTTCATACTACAGGACTCTAACATTATACCTGCTTCCCAATACAACTTTATGAGATTTTATTACAATTACATTAACAATGGAATCCACCTTTATCCCAGTTCCAAGAACTAATACTTAAAAGACCTTTGAATTAAACTTGATACTAAGGACATTACAAAAGTAAAATAAGACGACGTTATGCCTACTTACCATTAGCATTTTGGCGTTGTCATTATAAGGATGTAAGAAAACTGATGTTAGTATTTTACTCCAACCACCACTATGTCTACATCAAAAGGAAGAATATTTTTCATGCAAAAGAAGTTTATATTACTCTTTTTAAATTGCGATAAAGGGCTGAATTACTTTAAAACACTTTGGTTATTTTTTGAAGATTTCTTTGTGTCGTTGCCACAAAAACGTCAATAAATAACAACAAATACAAAATAAAGCCAACAAAAAAACATTGGGAACGTCTATCAGCAAAACTGTTCTTTAAACATCGGTATCCGCCGAGAATTTTCCAATAGAGGCATCCCTATCGAGCTTTAATTTTCATTTTCTCTCTGCAGATCAAGATAATTGAGCTTTCCAGTAAGACCCCAGTCTGCACCCTGGTACCAGACGCCAAGCTGGGGATGGTCATGTGTCTCAAACTGTGGCAGGTAAGCAGCAGCCAGTCCTCTTAAATGTCAAGTGTTGCATTGACTTTAACTTACCCCCAAAAAGCAGCAATGTGTCCCTCTACAAGTACATCTCCAGTTCAACGAGTCCACCTTGGCAGCCATTATTATGAGCACGAGATTCCCCCCCTTCTTCCCCCCTTGTTTTACATGTGGTGCTTACCTGCTTTATTCAGATTGGCCAGCAGCTCATAACAAGATACAATAATAGAAAAGTCAACAAAAATGCACGAGAGACGTGGCACATGATTTACAGCCCAACAACTCGTCCTGGGCCATTTTTCCAAGCGTTCCTTCTCGGCTGGCAGCGAGTTCCAACACTGTAATTAGAGCGTTTGGAAGGGCCGGGGGTTCACAGCCATATATCAGCCTGCAGCTGTGCATCCAATCTGATGCTGAGCAAAAAGTTAGCTTTCTGTTTTGTAAATGCTGTCGAAAGTTTTATTTTCCAGCCATTAACGAGAGCCTGTAATTATTTTCACGGTTAATTATTAACTCTTTAGGTTTGGGGCTTCAGGGGACAGAGTGGGGTTTTGGCCTTACGCAATACTGTGGATGGTTTGAATACATTTTATGAGCTGTGCAGTTTACAGGCAACAGTAATCAAAACACAGCTTATCATTATGAAGCCAGAGCGAGGCGAGTTGCTTCCCTGCGCACATTCAGCCCTTCCTGTGTTACTGTAATACTAATTAGATTTACCGTAATAAAATAAAGTGATGGTTGCATTGTGTTTATGAAATCAGAAGACACTCGACCAGTTTGAGTCTCACTGTGCATGCCGACATTGTGTTTGTGTTTTTCTTTCTCTTCCTTTGATTTCGCTGTTACACCCACCTTTCATCATCTGATTTATGAACCAATGCTGGTTCAGCGTTGAGTGCCAGGAAACATAATGATCAATTATATCATTATAAATGATATAATATCATTGTAATATAGCACAGGCAGCTGTCTGACTTCAAAGCCGAAGGGCCCAGGTGATTCTAAATCATTCCAGGCTGATTCCTTTCAAGGCCAAAGCATGTTCATCTGTTACACTGACTGACTGAGCGACTCAAGAGGTCCTTGATGTGAGACTGAAAACCCCAGTCTGTGTGTTGTGTGTGTGTGTGTGTGTACCTATCAAACACAAATCAACCTACACATTCTATCTGTCAGTCACAAGGAAAAAAAGTGCTCATGTTGTCTTTCGCATTAAATGCTCATGTGCTACCCACTGCTTCCCTGACCTCACGCAGCAGGAGGCAACAGCTCACGCCGTCACCCGTCTCTCCACCCCGTCTCTATCTATCACACACACACCAGAAAGAAGCCACTGACAATCATCTTCCCTCTCACCATCCCTCGCTCTTCTTCTTCCAACCGTTGAGACGAGAAGTGATTATCCTCCATTATTTCCAAGACAGACTCACCAACAGATTTATTGTCGGCCTTCAAGCCCTCTCTGTCGGAGTTTATGGAAAAGATTAAATGTGGTGTTAAACTGCACTTTCTTCCCAATTCAGCTTCACATCGTCAAAATCCCACCCAGACCTGAGCTCACAGGCTGTGTCTGAAAGGTGACAGAGCTCTCTGATTTCTCTGAATCTGACTGGCTGTGAAGCAGTGAACAATGCAGGGGAAGAAAGTACCTCCACATGTGGGTTTTGACGTGTGCAGGGATGTACGGTTTGGCCAGGGGGACAGTATTGATGTATGATGTGCAAGGCTTTTAATGTGAACAGAGGCTGGCGGGGAAAAGGAAATGTTCCTATACAGATATCCATCACTCTCAGCTCATCACCTTGCTGCCTCGTGGCCATGACATCATGGAGGACCGGGACAAAAACCGGAGGAAACGATTGGTTCCTTATGTCGAAGCAGTGCCTGCCTGAGGCCTGTGGCAGCCACATCAGCAAACAAGCTGTTGGTCTCTGGGTTCTTCATGATTTCGGAGGGACTTGCCACATAAGGAAATGACATAGTGTTTGCTGAATATACAATGAATTCAGGATGTCACTCTCATATTTCTCTCTAATTACATTTAGATTGTATTTATTTATGTTTTTAGTTATTTGACAGTGACAGCGCTCATTAATCAACAGAGAGAATACTGCAAATGAGCCAGAATTAGTCTAATATTCAGCTGTTATCACTGGCCAGATGTTAAAAAGGCCGCCCTTGAAATGGAATAAAACTGACATAGTGTTTAAAATTCATATATACAATATAATATGTTTACACAAAATGGGACTGCACACATTCACACAAACAGTGCCACAATAAGACACATAGCAGTTTGCTATAATCCATACAAAATAATGAAGGTAATAAAAAAGATAAGCCTTTGATCACTCACTTGGAGACTAGAATATGTCTAGTGTGTATTTGAGAAGTTAAAAGATTAACATATGAGACAACAATGTTGACCTCATGTCAAAGATGTCTTTGTACTATATATACATATATGCTCACATATCTTGGCATGCTATCCAGCTAGTCCTCTCCCATTCTGTCTGACAATACCATTTACCATGATAGAATAGCTCAGGACTCAGATGACTGAGGCTAAGCACCTCTCTTGCTTCTCTGCCGCTTCATACCTCTCCCCAAACCTGCCATGTCTTTGTGGTCCCTGGAGTGTCCTGGTCGTCCTTTGAGTAATTTTTCGTGGATAGGATGCAGGGTTCCCTGGTAGCTCCCCCAGAAGAGTGTCAATCGATCAATCAATAGTCCTCCTTACTTGGCTTTCTCTCTCTCTGTGTCTCTCTCACACCACAATATTCTGTCATTTTCTTCACCTGTCCTGTCAATTAAAGCTTTAAAGAAGAAGATAAAAAAGACAATTTAAAGATGAGACCTTGGTCTTCCAGAAATTGTAGGTTTTCAGTTTTTTCTGACATTTTCCGACCAGACATTTAATGGATTAATCATCATTAAGCTCAAAACTAAAAGAGGAACTAAAACTGCTGGATCTAGTTTGACTCTATGTATTACAGCTTATTTTTGTTATGTTTTTCTTTTAGAAGAATAAGAGAGAAGGAAGAAAACAAAAACTTATTTGTATAATCCCTCCAATCCTGCCTTTTCTAGAGACCATGTTGATGACCTAATTGGACCATGGTCCAAGCTGAGCCACTGACAGTCTGGACACAGATCTAAAAGTAGAACTTTTAGTCTGCAGGCTTAAAATGGTTACTTGAAATAATGATGTTTAATGCACCCCATGAATACAGTTAATGGGAAAATGGCACATTACTACTAACAGGTCAAGGCCAAACTAGACAAGTAGCCATCCCAGAGAAGATCAGCTCTGTTGCTCCTCCACTGGTCTTGCCTCTTGAAGCAGCTTCCATCCATCTGTCTTTCCAGCTGTTCTGTGGTGATGAATCTGCTCCCAGAGCCCCAGCCCCACTCCAGCAGAGAGCCCTCTTGTAGAAAGGCCTGCGGAGGATATAATGAATTAGGTGTCTATCCAGGGTTCCCCGACCTCCGACCCATGACATCATCAATCAAGGAGGTCCTACACTTAAGTGAAACGGTGGGCCCCAAGCCTGGAACGCTTAGCTGGGCCCTGCCGGCAAGCAGGGGCCACTGATTTTCACTTGTTTTTATTTGTTTTCATAATCCCTTAGTGTTCGTCCTCGCTGATGTGTTTGGAAGGAATACACGACTCTGTCTATAATTTGTTTAACGCTGGAAGAAGAGAAATATAGAGCGTTAAGTGAGAAGAGGACTTGAAGATGGATGAAAGAATGGCAGACGTGGCCCCTTTGCACATATGGAAAAAATTTCTCTCCCTCCTTGCTTCTGCAGGGCGCTGTGCTTTTTCTAGGGGCCTGATGGCATTTTAAAGTAAAGGCATGAGTCAGGACAGTGTATATGTGTGCTGTGTGTTCATAGCTCTTCGGTAATGCATTGTGGTGTTCCACCAGCCGGGATGAAGCCTTTTAAGTTTGGAAAAATTTGAATCATTGTTTTGGATAACACTCCAGGCATATGTGGATATGAAGGGTGGTGCTGGATGGAGGTTGGATCTCACCAACTGTCCCTGCTTTCTTCTTCTTTCTGCTTCAGTTCTTTTATTTTTCTTCTTCCAGCATTTCAAAGATAAATGAAGCCTTCAGTTTTTATTGGTTAACCTTCATGTTCTCATCCACAAGTGATTTACAAGTGTGTTGTATACATCCACACAACCTCTCAATACCTTCCTTTCATATATTGTACTTCTTACGTTTCTCTTCTTATATGCAAGTAACCACATATTATGCTTTGTGCAGGTTGCTCTCTATATTTTTAACAGAGGCAGTCTGGTTTATGTTTTGCGTCTGATGCCTGTTTGTGCACCTGGTTTCATTTCATGTGATCTGAAAGATTTACTCTGATGGTTTCACCAGTTGTAAACATCGTGGCCGGATCTGATGTCCCGGGGTGAAATGAGGATGAAGCAAGACATAGTGTGCTGTTTTTTTTTTTTGTTTTTTTTTTACATGAGGTTGTTTTAGTATGTGAGGACAAATCAGGTGTGTAGCCCTGGAACCAGAAGTTAATTAATCAATCAATCTGTCAATTGACATAAAATGAATACATGTTAGTTATTTATTATTCAAGTTGCCTAACTCTGTTTTACATGATTGGTTTTAACATTTGGGCAGAAAAGATAATCTATCTGAATAATTGTGATAAGCATTTTTAAGACATTTTATTTACTAAAATATTAATCTAATACTTTGAAAAAAAAGGTTTTTATTTTATTATACTTTTACTTTTACATTTTATTTGTCAAAATTTACCATAAAAATAATACCTGTGTTAGAATTTGGAACTTGAAGTGCCTATATTACAGATTAGTTTTAAAAAATGGACTGCAAATGTAAGAATAATTGAATAAACATTTTTTGTAAAAGGTGATATATAATTACAAGGCTATGTTTATCAAAAGAAGTAAGGCATAGTTAGTCAAAAGTAATGCCAAATTGCATATGTAAAACATAAAAATATAATCAAAAATAGACCCAATAGTGTCAATGAATTTGAGTTTTAAATTAATAAACAAAGTTTTAAGTTAAAGAATAGGTTTTGCTGTCTATTACTTTGCTATATATCCCAGTGCCAGCAGTGAGGCCTATGGCTCAGTTATATAGATGAGGAGCAAAGTGAGGAGTAGTGTAATGGAGTGCTGCAAAGAGCGAGCAGCAGGCTGACGAATGGAGCCCACAGCGCCTTTCCGAGTGTCAGCGGGAGCTTCCAGGATGATAACCTCTGCTCCGTTCAGCTTCCAGCACCACACAGTGGTTTCTGCGGTTTTTACTGCGCATCTCTCATCTCACAACTTAGCTTACACTCCTCTCTGTGCTCTCTGTCCCTCCTCCATCCTCTTATCATCCTCCCTCACTTTCAGCCAGACTCGGGGACCGGACCTCTTCTGTTGGCTGGATACGAGGACGGTTCCCTGCTGCTGTGGGATGTAACCCAGAGGTCCAAGCTGAGCCAGACCAAAGCCCACCCTGAGCCTGTCATGTGCCTGACCTTTGACACCAAGCGTCTGAGGGGGATATCAGGCTCCTCTGAGAAGAAACTCTCCTCCTGGATGCTGGACAGACAGAACAACCTGCAGGTCAGCGGAGGACTGTTTGAGAGAGGCTAGTCGTAGTGTTGTCTCATCCAGTGGTTCCCAAACATTTTTGTCTAATGAATCCCCTGCAGCCCTGCTGAATGAACTAATGTACCTCAACATCAACACCACCAATCATGTTCCAAATGTTGTTACTGGAATAGATTTTAAACTGGTTGTTATTTAATACAATTAATTATGACAGTCATTAATACATAGTAAATTATGCCAAAAGTTTGGGGAGCATATTGAAGCTAGGATTGGCCAATTGGACATTTAACCACTAATTACTTTCAGCTTTTTCTCAGTTTTTCCATCACTTGATACTAAACTGTTGAATTGGTACTTTTAGACACTGTATGAAGGACTGAAGTTGCGAAAATCAAAATAAATTAAACTATAAATAAATAAATAAATAAATAAATATGCCATTAAATGTAGCAAAAATCATATAAAAATAAATGTAGGCATTAATGCATTAATGCACTGTTTTAATACACTTCTGTATTTGTTCACCTTTGTATTAATTATCCTATTTATTTACTTCCCATTTCAATTTCCATTTTCAGTGTATTAATTTGTAAATCTATGTGTTTATTTGTTTATTTTTGTTTTACATTTCCACCCAATTAATTTTCACAAACTTATTGTTTTCTGCGATTTCTTTTTGCATTTTATGCATTACTTCTGTGTACAGCTTTTGCCAATTCGTTAAGTGACATCAGAGTGCAAAGATCAACTATATAATCCTTGTACCCACTACGGTCGGCAGGCTCATCATGGGCCTAGCTGTGCTGTGATTGGCTTTAAATGACAGCTGCCTCATTTACTTTTGAAGACAAAATGAATAAAGTAGAAAACTGCAAAGGAAAAGTAAAAATACAGACAAATATATTGAAAATGAATAAATTGATTAATTAAATGGAAAATTAACAGAAAAGTGAATAAGCAGGTGAATCCATACAAAGTCAAATACAGAAGCAAATAAAAATGGAATATCAATCTGTCTTTTTATATATTGATTGAATAACTATGAAGTGTTAGTTACATCTACCACACTATTTAAATTGTACATTCATTACTTTTAGCTAACCTTTTTTGACTTCTCTATTTGCTTTCTTCTTTCCTTGCAATGTCAATCACATTATGTAGTCTTCTGGTGTTACAGCTGACTCAATGTGTAGATTTTCAAAATTCAAATTGTAACACCTATTTTAAGACAACCTCTCTGACTATGGCTAGTAGTCTAGTACCTTCTAGGGTAGAAGGGCGCCTGGTTGGGTAACCATTATTATGTTTACGTGACCTACTGAAATGTTAAGGTCCTGAACCCCTTACATGCTAACTAATTGTTGCACAAGAGAGTCTGTTAAATGCCATGAAATAGTACAGAAAGGTAATGGTGGGGATGGGAGGAGAGGAGTGTTGCCTTTCTCCAGACTCTCTTGGAAAACATCAGGGGCCAAAGAGGAAGAGGCTCAGCTGGGCTCCAGGGGCCATAAATCAGCTGCTGGTTACACAGCGTTGGCAGGGCCAGGGGCCAAGGGCCGGACTGGAGCTGTCACTCCAGACTCAAGCCACCCACCCACACACACATACTTACGCACACACAATGTATAAGGACACATCACAGAATATAATTCTACTTATTACGGCATTGTAATGAATAGGAACACATATGTCTCTTTTAGCAAGTAATACAACATCCCTGTGATTGGGACACTGCTGAGATGCATACTTACCTTGTATCTTGTTCCTTACAGAACATACAGGTTCTCACAAACACAAAAATACTTGCGAGTGGTCCAAATTAAACAGTAAAAGCCCATACCAGAGCGTCTTCTGTCACACTAAAAGAGATCACATCAGCTTTGTCCCATAATTCATTTTACATAACAGGCAATTCTTCAGAGAATTAATGCCTCATTTGAAGCTCATATTTTCTCTTGATTTCATGAGCAAAAGGGAACGCTCCCATTCTGCAGCCAACCCCCATGAATCAGAGCAGAAAGGAACCTCAGGCTGATATAGTACACTCCTGCACAGTGAAGGGGTATTATTCTTTCCGAGGCTTTTTACAAATGAATGCTTGAATTAGAAATATTTGCAAAGCCCTATTTTTTTTTCACCCCGAAAATACGTCTAGAAAAACACTACGAAGGATTTGATTCAATATACCAAAAAACAGGAGGCGAGCGGTTATTTGGTTTATTTTGCTCGAGCAACAAAATATTGATTCAGCATGTAATCCAGGATGAGGATGACAGGAAAAAAGCACAAGGAGAGGGAAAAGATCCAACAGGGACTTTTAAATTATCCTGAAGTGCAGCTCAGTGTGACGTCCAGACAGCTATCCTCAGTTCTTCCCACAAAAGTATTTTTGTGTGGCAGCAGTAAGGGGGCGGGGGACCTGCCGGGTGGTGGGCCTGGGCCCCGGGTCCTGACGGACAACCCGTGAGAGGTAATAAAAATATCAAAACCTCGGAGGCCCCTTAACCAAACAAAAAACACATCTGCAGTAAAGGGAACAGTAGTTCACAGTGGGAGGCTGCAATAAAGGCTGAGGAGGCTATAAGTGCCACAGCATCCCACTTCCCACAAATTACCGCTGCGATACAGTCCAGTGTAGTGGAGCTGGCTGGCAGAGAAGATAGATGCTTCTTGTGAAATGGAGGGGAAACTGAATGTGACACAACACAGTGCAGTTATGATTTAGTGAAGCTGAAAGGCTGTGAAGTGAGCTTATCAAGCCCAGATAAAGACAGATAGCCTCAGGAATGGAGGTTAATGTATTACACATGGCTCCCAGAGGCCTTTATCTGCTGTTTGACCTGGCTGGCCTGATATCTTCTCATAGCAATGAGGCATCATCTTTGGCCTTTTTTCTCCTTTCCTTCTAGTGTACATTTTTGGGAATGTGTCGGGGTGAGACTATAAGGGCGTGGGTGTGAGGGCTTACAAGTCGCTAAGCCAGATGGACATATTTAGGCGGCCACTCAGAATCTATTGACAAGTGCGGTGACGGGCTCCTCCAGGTCAAAGAAAAAGCGAGAGGTCCCAGACTGGAAAATGAGAAGCAGGTATGGACAGAGGAAGATTAGCCATGTAAATCAAGCATTGCTGACAGCAAACTATTTCAGAGACTGATGACAGTTCTTTGCAGGTGGAACTCCTGCCTCTCTTCTTCACTACAATGTAAAGAAATCCCGACTGTCTTCCCCCAGTAGTGACCTACACTTGTCTACACGGTGAATTCTTGCACCCGTCAGCCAGAGCGGACCTCACTTATGGGTCAGGTCATACCAGACTCAAGCTCAGTCTGCTGGTGGACTGATGTAGGCATGAGCTGCTGTCATTAAAGGTATTGCTCTCTTGACGGAGCACCCTCCCTCCACCTCTCCTCTCTTTTCTGAATGGGACTGCTCACCTGTTTGACACATCCATCTCCTTTCAGCCGGAGCCAATGTCTGACAGGCGAGGTGACAAAAGGCTGTAATCTCCCCGCCGCCGAGTGTGATTCAGGGACAGGGTGTGTCAGAAATACCTGCGGAAAGCCTCCCAGCCGCTAGGCTCGAGTGAGTGAGCGATGATGGGACGTTTCAGTAGGCGAGCGTGAAGGCCAAGATCCGTGCCAAGACAGAGGCGAGAGACGGGAGAAAAGTGGAGCAAGGCTTGAGTGAGATCTGCCAAGTGGACGCTCCTTTTGAACGTCTCCTCTGTCGGTGAGATGCTACAAAAGAGGATCCTGAAGTGGCGAGTTTGTGTTGGATCTGTCGTAGGCCACAAGAAAGTGTAGTGGGCCCAGCTGTTGAGCAAAGCTGGTAGCCTCCTGACAGCTGAGGAAGCTGGCGTTTAGACAGCAAGCCCGCTGTATGTGTGCGACTGCGTGCTGTAACACAGACAAGGAAGGAGTGTTCAAACAAAGAAAAGATGAAGCCAAAAAATGAGTTCTGTCTGTGATGAGGTCGCGAGGAAGTCTGGAAGAAAGATGGGGCGTTAAAATAAAACGAGCCAAGACTCCCCGGGTAGAGCAAATGGATCTCATTACAGATTGAGACCTGGTTAATGGCAGCGCTGATAGTCAACAGTGTCGGTGTTCATTCAGCAGTGGTGTGAGTCTGCACCAAGAACAGCAATGCTGCTGCTGGAGAACATGGAATTACAATAAGGGGAGAATTTTCCCTCTTAAAACAAAGAAGCGTTATCGTGAAACCCAGCATCCTTAAAGAAGATACATTTTCAAAGCCTGTAACTAATTATCCTTTTTATGATCCATTATTATTATCTACTCTATATCTATCTATCTATCTACTCATTATTTTCTCAAAGAATTAATGAGTGATTTAGTTGGTAAAATCATCATGTTTTCTCTGAGCACAAGGCAACAAATTGCTTATTGTGTCTCATCAACAGTCCAAAATCCAAAGATTATCAATGTACTACCACAAAAGACCAATAAAACTGGCATATTTTCACACTTGAAAAGCTGGAACCAGTATATTTTTTGGCACTTTTGCTTAAAGGATTTAAAGGATCGTTTTTGGAAATGTGTCTTTGTTACCACTCTAATGTTTGTAAGGTAAATATGAAGCAGCCAGTTAGCTTAGCTTAGCACAAAAACTGGAGATGTGGAAACAGGTAGCCTGATGTCAAAGTATTAGTTTAGAAATTAGTTTAGACTTGAAATCATTTACATGATTAATCTGATTAATTAATGATTAATCTATTATCGATATTGACTATGTTTGCATGCGCAAACTATTCAGTTTTTTGCCCCAATATCCTTCTAATATTCCCATTAACATGCAGTTGTGCATACTCTGATTAACAAACACAGCTTTCCTCTTTTACATGTTCAGCCATGTTCTTGAAAAGGCCAGAGTTGCCATGTGTGTAATCAAAAAACTTTTTGTAATATCCAAGTCTTGCATAATGTTGAAAATTAAGTGCGTTTCTCCCTCTGACCTCTGAAATGTGGGCTTTTCTTTTGTGAAATGCATCTCAACTCCTGCCTCACATGCTGTTAGCAAGGCAATTTGGAGCGCTAACCGCAAACAAGCAATAGGTGTCGCAAACTTTGTGAAACCCCATTTTCAAAAAGGTCTAAAAACCTGAATAATGTCGGCATATCTCTCAAGTCTTAATTGAAAATGACTACATTCCTTATAAGGCCTAATATGGAATTCGCAATCTGAATAAGCTGATAACATGACCAGGATCAAATTGGGAATATTGTCATATTCTGAATGATATATGTGTATTTGAACATTGGCACTGTTGTCAGTTATTTTTTTGTCAGTGAATTTATTAATCATCTCATTATTCCAACTTTAACGTTTTTATTGTTATACCAATCCAAATCCAAAACTCCATGAACTCCGTTCAGTTTCAACACTTGATTGATTAATCTGTCGATAATCTGGGGGGTTAACTGATTAATTAGAACAGTGAAAAAAGCAGATCACAATCCTCCAAACCTTCAGGTGATGCCTTCAAATTACATTTTACATGTAAATTTACATTTATATTTTCTAACCCTAACAACCCAAAGGTATTCAATTTACAGTGATATAAAACTTTTTAAAAGTTAAAAAATAGTTTTAATTATTTTAATTTTTTTTTTACAGTGAAAATGAAAATGAAAAAATGATCAGTCCCTCTAGAGTTGCAATGGTTTGATTGATAGAAAATTAATTGCCACCTTTCTTTTTTTAATCAATTAATTGTTTCAGTCATTTTTCAAGCAAAATTACATTTTCTGGTTCCAGCGTCTTAAATATGAGGATATATATTTTCAATCAGTAAGAGTCTTTGGATTTGGAATGTTGGTTGGATAAAAGAAGAAATTTCAGTTACCATCAGGCACCACTGCCACATGAAAACACAAAGTAAACACTGATCACTGCAGCTCAAGAACCAACAGAGAATGATAGCATGGGATGACCTTTTTCTTCACTTTTCTGTCTGTTTCTCTCAGATTGTAGAAAGTAAAATAGCTAGCCAGCCCTGCTGAATAAACCATTACTGCACCATTAGCCATTTACTACTTCCAGTTGACCCTTTAATGAAACAAATGCCTTTTCCTGACACAAACTAAGGGAAGCAAAACAAACAAAAACAGACACTTAAACCCATCATTATCAGGCCTCTAATGCAAACCAGATGGAGAGAGGCAGGGGCATACCAACTTCTTGAGGTAATAACAAAGCACCGACCAATCTTTCACCCCCCAGGTTGCTTTGTATCAGTGTATCTAGCCTGTTTATTCTTACCAGCCCTTCTCCGGTTCACACCAGTGGTACTAGCGATGATAGTTTGATTAAAAAACTAAGATGAAATCGCATCACTGCCTGTTCCAAACGTAGCTTTCTCACTCTGATTTGATCAATGACATTCCTCCCTGCTCCCTCTCTCCCTTGCATTCCACTTTATCCACTTGGGCTATGAGTACCTGGCTTATATCTTCCACATGCAGCTTGTGGATGGTTCCTGCCCGGAACAGGAGCATGCAGATAAATTCTCCACCGTCTACTCCTATCCGAGGTCATTAGTCTCCCTAGACACGACTTATGAAGTCAATTTTACGCTGTCCAGTTTGATTTGAGCTCCCATATCCAGATGTTTGTGTCCTCATCTACAGGTCCAACGGAGATACCTAGTATGCAGGAAGAGCACGTTCGCTCCCCAGGAATGCCCACTACAGCAGGCCCTTTAGATAGTTATCTTAGCCGCCATTCATTATAATATGTCAGGATGTTGCCCCTTTAGGGAGATTGATACAGTCCTTGGGACACTGTAGATCACAGGGAGAGAGCGCTGAGGCTAATCTTTAGCAGGCAGACGTTACAACAGTGTATTTATCGGGTCTCTTCTCCCGCTGACCAGACCTTTCAGTGTGAATGTAATTCATCAGAGGTGCTTAAAGCAACAAGTCCTCCGCAAACAAGCATTTCAGCAAGATGGTCTCTTTCTCTCTTTCTTGCAAACTGTGACAAAGGTAACTCAAGCCCCATCGTGCTTCCAGAGCAGGCCTCCATAACTCCAAACCAAATAGTGGGACGCAGAGAGATTTGCTCGCGGCCCTCGTGCCATAATGTTTTATGGCCGATGATTGAGTCCCAGGAGTCTACAGCCAGGTTCAACAGACATCCAGCTTCACACTTGGACTTCAGTCATCAGATCAGCTGATAGTCTCTCCCTGTCAGTGTTTGTGTTGGCCTCAGTTTTCCTAGACGGCAGTGATTAATTGACTTACTGGCCTAATTTGTTTGATTATTTTTGTCTCCTATTTGCATGAACAATAACTTAATTTGTTTTTAGATTTCTCTGACAATTGAGAAACTACTACTAAGCATCTTTGGCATTAACTTGGTCTACTATTGTGGATTTGTTTGCAATACATGTAATGGTACATGGTTCTCACTTTCATACACCTGCTCAGATCATTTTCTTCTTTGTGCTTTTACAGCTCCAGGACTGTGTGACAATGGTCAACCCTGGGGTGTCCCAGCTGTGTATCAGGGGGGACGGCAAGCTTCTGGCGTCAGCGGGCTGGGACCATCGGGTGCGGGTATTCGGGTGGAAGAAGCTTCGACCGCTGGCTGTGCTTCAGTACCACACTGACATGGTGCAGAGCGTGGCCTTCTCTGACCACCAGGACCCTAAACAAAGACTGCTAGCCGCTGGATCCAAGGACCAGCGGATCAGCCTGTGGTCGATATACAACGAGGGAGCGGACACCGGCTGAGCATCTGAACTCTGGGAGAATGTTTGGACTGTTAATCAATTCTTGACTCTCAACAATTCAGCAACAGTTTAGAGCAGTGGCTATATATATGACTTTATTTTATGTTTCGCTGTCCCTTGATTTGCATTGACATTGCCATCTAGGGCCAAGCAATTCAATGATGGTCTGAAGCAATCTATGGGGCTACACATAACAATGGTTTTCCAATGTTTTCTCATGATTTAGTTATTAAGTGGTTATTCACTATCGGATCTCATCTAAGCTCTTAAAAGCAAAACAGGTAGATTAATAAGATGAGGAAAATACATTTATGTGACACCCTTACCCCTACTCAGTTGTTTACATTTCTAAAGATGGTAACATCTGCATGGACCCTGAACTCGATTAGGCCAGCAACCAACTTTACATTGTTGATTAATCTGCCAATAATTTTCAATAATTTACTTAAAATGTCAAAACATTTTGAAAAATGCTTATTCCAAATTCCCAGAGCTCCAGGTGATGACTTCAAATTGCTTCTTTTGTCTAACCAACAATCCAAACCCCGAAGAGTCTTCACTTACTATCATTATGACAATAGAAGCAGCAGATCCTTGCATTTAAGCAGCAAGTATTTAACATTTTTCATCGGGATATAACTTGTGAATAATGCCTGTTAAAAATGTTTTTTTTTCTATATCAAAATATAGGCTCAAGTTCATCCCACACAACGAGCCCGGTTTTTTCCTTAATGAACTAATGTGCCCTATGTTGTGGTAAATACTGCATCCAGCTACAAAATTCATGAGTACATGAATGACACTGGTCAGCATAATCTCCTGAAAAAGGACTGGAGTTTGAAATCAACCTGGACTGATTAAATTTGGCTCCTATATGACACAAAATCGCACTAATAGCTCCATGAGTGGTCAGTGTTTACTGACTTATTGTTCCATTTTGTCCAAATGCCATTTCTCATCCTTTGTCCACAGTTTACACCTGAAAGTAAAATATTTGTAACATAAATTAAAAGACTTTTACTTTTTTTTTTTTTTTGCAAAGTGTGTTTCTTTGATATTAGTATTAATACATTTAGTATTTCAAATGTGTGTACAAATATTTCGACTTTAATATATCAATCAAGGCCAGACAGGCAGACACAGTGTAACTTAAAATGTGAAGCTCGTTCATATATGTGCTACATTTCAAAAAGTTCATCAGGCAATTGCTGACTTTTTAGCCCACTGTTTGCTGAAGCCTTTTGTTATGCTCTGTGCGCCTATGTGATTGTGTTGACTTGTCTGATGGGAGATTTGCTCCAGTGGATTTGAATTTGAGGTGTACGATGCACCTGAGCAGCTATGTAATCTTGTGTTGTTATTCTAGCAGCTCTTAGCTTAACACACGCCGGCCCACCGGCCTGACCTGAGCTTTATTTGTCAAACAAGGTTAATCACAGCAGGGAGATAAAGGACAGAGAGCTGTTGGTTTAGTGGAGATGCTGATCTGCCGATTCTCTCCTTGGTCGGCCTTTCGTAACCTTTTTTAGGATCACAAAAACTGCCAGAATCAACACTGACTGGTATAGAATTTTCAAATTAGTAGAACTTAGAATAAGTGAATGGCAGATTAAAATAAGACTGTAGTTGCCTTGTACATTTACCTCACATGTAATGCCAAATACAGATGTCTTTTTTAAGAAGCAGACATTTGTCATGACCGAGGCCAAGGGTCCTGTTGTGAAAGTCCCAGAGAAAATAGAGAGGTGTTGTTTTTCTGTCCACTGTCTCTAATAATATCTCTGTGAGTCAATGAGCAGCATGGGAGCTCATGTGTTACAGCACCGTGCCCAGAGGCCGGGGGGCCAGGGCTTCAAACGCTAGATGTTCTGCTTCATAAAGGCTTTGTCTCCTGGGATGACCTCGAGTTGAGAAACTCATCATGCTGTACAGGAAAGGCCTGAGAAATCAAAGGGCCAGACTAGCATAATGGCCACGAATCATTAGTGAGCAGAGGAAAGACGAGGTCAGTGGCTAGACAAGCTGCTATGCTGTGACGTTACTGTCATTGAAAAAAGTATGTAACTGTGTTTTTTTTCTGTTTTGCTTGTATTCAAGGTTATGTTTTGGATGTTTGTACTTGAAACCTGTTGCCATCATTTTAAAAATACATTGAATAACAACTCTTTTTGCCTACTTTTTTTTTCCCCTCAAGTCCCTGGGTTTAATGGTTTAATGTTTTCCTTGCCCCCTGCAGAGCTCCATCCATACCTTTTGTCCCTGACCCCACTGGTGACATCTTGCATTTATAACAGCTTCCTAACTCTCCTGTTGGCTTTGAACAAACACTAGAGGTGGCGTGGGCCAGCTTCCGTCCGTTCTCTGATAAATCAAATGCGCCGTCCATTGGTGCAGATGTCTGCTGAATGGGGCAGACAGCAACCCGCCAGCTTTAGAAGTGCCTGGTGGGGTGGCGGTGGACCTCGTAAATCACCTCATAATGGATCATTTAGGAAGTCAATAAATGGACGAGGAGGCGATGTTCACAATAGGTCCTGAGCTTCACTTATCACCTAACGTGTGTCTTCCTTGGCCTTGAAGGTCAGAGGTCAACCTGGCTTTGGGATGGGACATAATCCGTTGGTGTGTGAGTGTCTGTTGTGGTTGATGCTTTCATTCCCTGGGCCTCTGGATGTATTCACGGACTTAGAGGCCGCCACACAGAGCCTGATTATTTTTAAGAACATTAATGGTGAAAAAGAATGATTTGAGGAGAATTATCCCCTCTGTATGAGCCAAAACCTGTGTTTGGCCTCACAGTTAAGTTGGTTTTATTTATTTTTTCAAATGTGACTTAATACAAATGTATCAAGGCTCTTGGCCAGTGGTGATGATGTGTTTTGATGTTCCGCATAAAATGTCCGTCAGCAACCTCATGAACACCATAAACCGTGAGCACCCTTTGTATTAGTCGAGAGGCCAAAGGGGGAAAATGTGAAACACGTGTTCTGCTGTTTAGGCGTATGATTCTGGATGGTTTACCTGGCTTGTTTTTAATAACCATCCCCAGATCTGGCAGCCGAGGCTCAGCAGCAGAAATGTACACAGAGGTGATGGGAATGAATCGAGACCCTGATCGGCCTGTCACAACAGATGTTCCAGATGCAGCTGAGTGTCAAATGATGCCTCAGGTCGCATTATCATCCATCCTCTGCCTCTTCATACTTCAATGGCAAGTCATTGGCACCATGTCTCCTGGAGCCTGAGACATCTGGGCACATGAAGTGTTCCACACTGTATGAGAGTCTGAGCAGTTTGCCCTTTTCCTTAGTGTGAAATGAAGAATAAATTGAAATAATGTGCTTGAAAATGGCCGAGGCCTGTTGAAAACTTGCTGGAGTCTATTTGAGTGCATGTGCAGAAATGTTATTTGGAAATGTTGTCTAATACAGGCCCCATACTGACGATATTAGTTGGTATTGAGGTGTAATTCATAATAATTCCTCCAGTAGGCGCAATTTCTTTGATTTTCAACTTCCACTTCTTTAAGTCAGCTTGCAGGGATGGAAAATCCATAATTTACCTAATAAACAATAATTTCATATTAAGTAAAATTAAGTCTCATTAAATTGCTACAGACTGAAAATAGAAACTAATTTCTCTCTATTCCTTGTTTATAGAGGCTCATCCTTCATACCAAAGGACAAAGTTACAAAATGAGGGGAGCCTCTGGCTTCAATATCAAATCTCCCCGACTGATGCATACCACACCAGGGACGCCATTTATTAGGAGCGCAACATATGAAGAACATTTTCATTGCTGGACATAGTTTGGTACAAGATTGACTACCGTTAATAGTGCAGACTGGGAAAGAAGGAGAGAAGACTGTCTCTTCATTGCAGTGGAGAGATGTAACTAAGTAAATTTACTCAAGTATTGTACTTAAACAGAAATGTGTGGTACATGTGCTTAATTTGAGTATTTGTGTCAAAGTCTAACTTACACTTCACTAAAATTCAGAGGCAAATATTGTAATTGAGTTTGTTAATGGAATACGATTGTGCATGTTATAGATTAAACAACCTAACAGTAAACTATACAAATTTAAAATTCCACCCTTACAAACTACTACCGTAAAATACCACTTAATGTGATAATGATCCAGTAACTAAAGCTATTACTGTATGAGCATGGGAGACTTTTGATACATTATGTACATTTTACTTTCACTTAAATTGCATTTTCATTGCAGATTTTTGTATTTGTAATGGAGCATTTCCATATCGCAGTGTTTCTGTTTTCAAGGTTTTCATTTCTTCCTCCTCCCTAGTTTATTGTTACCTCACTGTCCTGCTAACTGTTAGTTACCTTGTATAATGAAGGTGTCCTCGCTTTTACAGTGGAGTGGATCCTCAGCCGTGCCCACGACGCAAGTCTCAGACCTGGATGTAAGGGAGTAATGCAGTGCAGTCGACCTTTTAAAGGTGCATGTAGTTTTGGGGGAAGAAATCAGAGCAGAAAGATCTTCATTGACTTTTTATGTCGAATAAAAAAATAAATAAACAAACTGTCTTTGTTGTCATGACTTGATGAAATGCATAAATAAAGTCACCTTAAAGGACAACATAGTTTCACACTGTTGTACTTTGTTCATATGTGGCGGACCCTGCCAACAGTGTTCTGTGGACTTTATTTTCCTCTGAGAACAGCTTGTTTATTCAGTTATGGAAATAAACATTATTTGTGAGTTTGTGTTGTGACCTCAAAAATATTAACATTCTGAGTTTGATTGTATTCTCCAAAACTACACAGTGCCCCTTTAAGTAGGCCTGGGATACTTTTTTGACCTAAATATGGTGGAACGTATTGGGGCCTGTGCTAATTTGTATTATTAATAGGGAGACACTTGCTTTGGTCAATTAAATCATGACTTTTTTTTTCTGAAAATACAGCAGATGGCAGTTTCCCTTTTGCCTTCACTGGCATGGGTCAAGTTATTCTTATTAAGATATATTATATAGCCCAAATACAACGTGCATGAGCGGTCTCCTGGAAGCTTCCTCTGTGTTGTGAAACCTATAATCAGTCCGGATTTCGCCTTTTGACCCTTCTTTCCTCCACGCTCTGCCCCCCACGAGCCTCGGCGGCGCGGGGGTAATCCCAGCATCGTCTCGCGGTGCTTAACCGGCGGATCCTCAGCACCTGCAGGCCGGCGACGGAGCGCAGCAGGCGGCTTCCTGAGCAGACTGCACAGGAACATGGAAGCGTTAAATTCACCGGTTCTATACGGCAGGTACAACTTTGTTTGTAGTTGTTAAACGACTTTATTATGACTCGTCGTGAAAATAAATAGCCCACCCAGACTATCACTACCACTGAGATAGTACAGGCTAAAGTAGCAAACAGGCAATAAAAACATAAAGTGCAACTAAATAAGACAGTGAATTCCTCAAAACAGAAGGTTAACCTAATTAGTTACATTAAATGCGCCTAAAATTGGTTGTTCCTTACCAATTGTAGGCGTTTTTGTCAGGAGGCTGAGATATTCGACCTTTCAGGCTAGCTTCATATTAATTGTTGAAATTGTTAAGACGTCATCGTCCACAGTGGCTCCATAATGAAGTAAACTGCGTCACATCTTCAGACCAAAAAATTATTCAACCAATTAGTCGTCGTTTTAAATGAGTGGAAACATTATTTAACCTTTGACACCTTTACAAGCCATTAAACAGTCAGAGGTCAGGCGCCCCTGGGCATCCTTTCCATCCCCCCCTGCTCTGCCTCCATGGCAGCTGGGTTCAAGGAGAAAAAATACATTATTGAGATGAATCATTAGGCTGCGTTTCCCTTCTGTATCGTGACAGCCACAAATCCCAAAGCAGACTTCCCCCCCCCAAACGAGATTAACCTTGACAACAAAGCATTCCTCATAGGACTTCAAATAGGAGATGGAAATGGCTGCACAGATAGGAGAGGTGACATTCTTAAAATATCACCCAACTGTCCCATTAAGTATGAGCAATGATATCCTTTTGGGGCAAGGGGGAAATTTAAAACATGTCTCCCCCCCATGGGTTTTTTTTATTCCGGGAAGTAAGTTTTTTTTTTAACACGCAACATTCAGAATGTATAATAATCATATAGAATTATTAAATACTTTTTTTTTACTATAGTATGATGATACAAGCTTAGCAAATAGTCATGTATTATTTCAGTTTACTTCAGATGTTCTTATTTTTCTAAAAATCTTTGCCTGCAATAATACAATTTTGAGTGGATGGCTTCATCAGAAACCCTCACTCTATAATTCTGTAAAGTAACCACAGCCTCTTCAGCCGAACACGTGGTTTATCCAAACTAAGAAGGAAGTGTGTGTAGAAGTAGGAAGTTTGGTTGATGACTGCATTTTTGCGTGCGTTTGTGCTTTTTTTTTTTTTTTTCGTAGAGCCAGGTGCAGATTTCAATATTTGAACTGTAGTACAGTTGAATGTTTGGACAGCCTCCGACTGCCAGGGACGGCAGGCGCAGCGGACACCTCGACCCAAATCCGGTTGGAGAAACCTGAACAATGCTATCAGTGGGGTAAGCTTTTATATACCCCTCCCCCTCGGCAGAGCAACAGCAGACAGAGCTTTGAATGGAAGATCTGCTCAAAGGCTGTTTTCTTTATGAATTACAAGAATTTAATGTTTATTTTACAGATACAGAACAGTCATTCTGCTTCATTTATTTACTTTGAATTGCTGCAAGTCAGTGCCATGGTACAAGCTTCTCAGAGCGGCTCAAGATGTAAAGAACGTTTCAAAATCAAATCCTTTTTTTTTTTTCCTCAAACAAAAACATTTCGATGTGTTTCGACACCCTCTCTGATGAGCTCAGCATGCAAAAATCTCGTCTACCTAGAAGGTTGATGGACTATATAACATATGGCTTTTTTGAAAGCAATAAAAACAAGGCAAATCAAAAAGTGCATCCAACACAAAAAAAGAATTCAATTCCAGTCTGTGATCAAAGGTGTTGTCCTTGTTAAGGAGAGGTCTCTCTGTCTCCTCTGCTCACTGGCTTAATGTCTGCACCGCTCAGGTAAGAGGTGCCCTGGTGTGGAGCTATTGCCATTTGAGTTCAAAGGTCAAAGCAGACCCCTTAGAGGAAACAGAGCAGGTGCAGAGGCATTTTTCCTTTAAATAAATACGGCAGGGTTTATCCAGCAGAAAGGAGTTCCACCCTGTGAATGCCTCCTGCAGGTTGTGTAAGCCATCAATAGACAGGACCGAGTTGCCTTTCCTGCCTGTTTCCACTCCAGCAGTGCTGTGCGCCATCAGCCCTGGTGGACAGCAGTCATTATCGGGGCCCGTAGTCATAATTAGAGGGGCCACTGGTGGCTGAGTACATGTTAGCTGTGGCGGGGTTCATGTGGTGATGGTATGTGTGTCCTCTGATACTGGGTATAGGATAGGGCGACGGCCTGGTCTTGGCTCCCAGGTAGTGTTCATAGGTGGTGGGGTACTTGTAGGGGTGGTGGTGCAGGGTGTCCGGCGGTAGAGGGTGGGGGTCTGACCGAAGGTCGTGAGGAGGGCTGGGTCGGCCGCTGGTGAGTGGGACGGCATGGAGGCCTCCTGGGACTGGCAAGGCGGGGCTGAGGACCCGGGACATGAGCTGGTGAGCTGGGTCGCCGTGTATGGGCGTGCCGCTGGGGTCTCGCTCGTACTCCCGCCTGCTGTCTTCTGTGCGGGAAGAGAAGTGAGAAGAGTCAGAGCGAGTCAACGTGTGGTGCTTACTTTGTACCAACAGGTTGAGTATAGTTTCATAAACAGTGACTGTGTTCTGTTCTGCGCTCCAAACTGAATGCTCTTACTGACACCAGTTTATTTGGGAACTGTTCTGCTTAAAATATTGATGCATATGAAATTATGCATTTTACTTAAAATGTTGCAGATTAATTTTCAAATAGCTTCACAACAGACAGCATTGCAACTAAAGATTATTATCATTGTCAGTTAATCCAACAGAATCTCTATAAAACGTCAGAAAATTGTGAAAAATGTTAAAAAATTGATTAGTTGTTGCAGAAACCATAGTTTAGTTACGAATTCCTTCAGAAGGGATTAGGGTTTTTTTTAAAGGTGAAACTCTATTACATAAATATTTATTTTATCAATTTACTGTTATTAAACTAATAAATAAAATCATCACCATGTCAAGAAAATCTCATTTTCAGTGCAGGTTTGACTGTTATGAGGCTCTGGTCAGTTATATAACAGCATAAGAACTCTGTTATGTCAGCAGTAGGTGACTTTGACTGGCCGATACTTGATGTTTAATTAAAAGTCAGTATTGGCCTGATACTGTGAATGAGAACACGAGGTGAAATATGCCAATAGTTGAAAGAAATAACATTTCTTGTAAAGGCTGAAAAAGTTAATATGAGTATGTTTTTTAAATGTTTTTTTTTTTTTTATGTTAGATAGCAGGCATGAGTCTTGATGAAACAAAGAGCGAGCTACAGACCTTTCTCCGTGCCGTTCTGCTGAGGGGGAGATGACATTGGGTTTCTTGTTCTGGCAAAGGCACTCATTATTGGCAGAGAGCCTGGTCTGTGATTCCTGGGCCTAAAGCAGGGAGAATGGATTCAGTTACATACCCATTTAATGAATGTCATGGGCACAATTTCTTTATTATATTTAAAAAATGATGAATGCACATTTTCAGAGTTTACATTGATGCATGTAATGAGAATTTACACATTGACAAGCTACCAATTTACAATGAATGAAATGTGAAGCAACCTATTAGATGACTCAGATTGGCCTGTTCTATAAAATAATCAAAAACATCAGTGTAATCGCTTCAGTTATTGCCTTTAAGGAAACAGAAAAAGTAATTTGCAGAGCTGGATAATACATCTTTGCACTGCTTTCAGCCACTGGTGCACACCAGATGAGTGAGGTTTACTCCATTGTGACAATTACGAGAGTGTCTGGTAATTTGTCAATGACAGAAAAGCACAGTCTATTGACTTTCAAACAATATCCAGTGATTTCAAAATGTCATGCACTCATTGTGTTCTTTTGGGCGGTAAACTCCACCCATCTGGTAATGTGTGTGAGATAAAACAAACGGCAGAACTCTCTGGCATATTTTTCACCACATGGAAACATGCCAGTAAGACTGTATAGTTTGAGTGAACAACTCACCAGTCCTCTGGGTCACAGTCCCTGAAGCCCTTTGCAAAGGGATTGCTGGCTATCTTCAGCTGCGTGATCTGAAATGCAGTGCACAACATGAAATAAACCACAGTGCTGTACACTGTAGCCACACACACTGTCATTTTCAATTGTAAGTGGTTGTCGGGTTTGATTTCTATTAGAAAAGACAGCAGTGATTGGCTGATATTATTCTGTCTTTTAAAACACACACATTTGAGCATACTGCTGACTTTAATAAAATATGGAACAGACACAGTTCTGTTGTTTGAGGCCATAGCATCATGTCCAGTCAATGTTGTTTAAACCACAAGTGGATTCATAATGTCAGATAATACAAGGCATATATTGTTGTTATTTCTGAACTCTTGTGTAACGTTTACAGTTGCACAGCCTCTCATCTGTAGGCTCACATTCCAACTAATAGGTTATTCATGATCAGAACCTGAATACCACCATAATCATTGTTATTTTTCATATATTGTTTCAAATTAAATTTAGCTAATTTTGAGTCACCTGATTAAGGCGATAATTGACACGTTAACTGTAGCTGTGGCCATCAGGACTTCAGGTGTAAAGATATTTTTCCACTTTGGAAAATCTGCGATATTTGACATTAGAAACATTTATTCAGTTATCCTCCAGCCTGATCACCATGTGGTCAAGGGAATATAACACACACTCACAATAACGCATTCAATCCCGCCCTCTTCACTGTAACTAAATTGCTGTTCGGAACTGAATTTATTCCAATGTTTAAGTCGTTAAGAGTCGCTCTGAATAAGCGATGAATGCACTGATGAGTGAATCTAAACAGACTGATAGAAAACAGAGCAGGAGCACAGCTGTGCGCACAGAGCAGAGGCAACATTTACGCGCAAAAGGCGCGCAGTGGAGGAGATTTACCTAACTGAACTTATTTTTAATCTTCATTTATTGATTTACAGTTGAGCTGAAACCGACTTCTTGATAGGTTTTCCCTTTATGCACCTCTTGGAATCATTAAACCGATAATATTTAAGCACATACAGCCTGTGGTTATGCCTTTAGAATCAGGCCACATCTGCACGTCACACCATCTCACAAGGTAATAAAAGCTCCTTACCCGGTGGTTCTGGTACGCTGTGACCGCTGTGAAGCGGGTCTCCTCAAAAACAAAAGTTTTGTAATTCTCCTCGGCATATTTCTCGCTGTCCTTGCGGGGGTCCACGTAAACCACGTGAAACCTGGGCTGGTAGCGGTGCATGGAGTTCAGGATGATCTGAAAAAAACAAAACAAACAAACACAGGATTCATCAGCACTCGTATAGAATTATAATACAACACTGCGCTGAGTGATTGAAGACTTAAATTGCGCCTGTCAGAGTTTTTTCGGCCTGTGTTACTATTGGGATGTAATAAGCTAAACTGTGCCAATTAAATTAATAAATGAAAATCGGATAAAGAGAAATTTAATAACGTAGAAAATAAAAAAGCCGACCTTAAAGTACAAACATGGTTTGGTGATTTGTACCTATTGAAATTATTTTTATTATTTACAAAATATATAAACCCTGCACCAACTCCAAGATAAATATCAGTGGATAGTCAGGTTTGGTAAGTGCAATAACAGCAGGAATTACCCGACGCTCCTCCTGCAGATCGATTTGAAACTATAACATTTACCTAAATACATAAAGACCATCTGGTAATATTTTCTTAACATCGTTCTCATTTTAAAGCCTATCCATGGAGCAATAATGTGGGCCGTCCTGGTCATGTCTCACCCTTTTCAATATGCGCTAAAATATTCGCCCCAAAACTCGAATATCTCCCGTTTACTTTCTGATTTCACAGCTAATGCAGCGACACAGAAACCCTCAGGCAGAGTGGAAGATCAAGCGGGGAGGGCTGAAATAATTTCCAGTGGTGAAATATTCCACTTCCTTGCCGTCATTGTTGGAGCAAAGCCTGATATGCAGCGCCATTTTTGTGGATTGAAAATAGGCTTTTGGCAACATCTGACTATTAGTCAAAATATCAGGATTTATTGGTGTTAAATCACACGTATCAATCAGGCTGAGGGTGCGTAAAAATGCACCACCTCTCCTCAAATGTGTTATCTTTCCTCCTTTCTCGAAATGGTGCGTTTACGGCTTGTGCAGGACTCGTTTTTAGTGTTTTTGGCGAGTAAAGGTGTCGGTAAAATCTGTAACTACGATGCTGTACTCACAGTGAATAACACTGCTTTACATTCATAGAATGATTTGCGTAATGATTGTTAAAGCATTTGCTCTGCTCGTTCGTTCTTTTCTGCATGCATTTATTTCCAGCAGAGTACTCACATGGCCGTTATCGTCCAGCAGGTTGTTGGTGAGTTTAAGTTTATCGAAAGAGACGATCTGCTTCATCCACTGGGCGCCTTTAGCCGGGGAGTCCGGGTGGTAGTGGACCCTGCCCGGCGTGGCGGGGTCGGCTTTACCGGCAACCAGCCACGATGAGCTGTGGAAAGCGTACCTGCAAGTCCGGAAGAAGTTCATTAGAAACATAAAGTTCCGATTCCCCGACATTATTTACTTGAGTTGAAGTTGCCCACTCATGCGAACAAAATAACCATGCGTGTGTTGAAATGTATAGAGAAACACTGAGGCAGTATGAACAATGACAATAGGCCTCAAAATGGGGAAAATATGAAAATGGATGTATGTTTAATGTCGGCGTGTATCACCAACATATACTGGGCATAAACTGGTGAATTGTGGAATTATTTAAAATATTCTAGCATGAATTCATGCGTGTGTGTAGGTATTTATCTGTTTTTGTAATTTCTATAATTTGTCTTTTTATAGGCTATGTCGTTTTCATTTATTTATTTTTTGCAAGTGAAATTAGAAACTGCAAAGTGCGAGTTGTGCAGCTGCGTAAAAGCCTTGAGTGCCTCACGGCCCTGCAGTGACAGATGTGTGTTTCAGTCGTCTGAAGACATGCAAAAAGTTACCTGTAACGTTTGTCGTCTACAGGCAGGAAGTCCATCAGGAGCATGTAGTCTGCCATGGGATCCATCCCAAATATTTTCACTTGGAAAGTTGGAAACATTCTCCTGGCAAAGGAAAAAAACAACACGGGGCGACTGTTAAATGTAGGCTTTAAATGGCCGCTCGCATAGGTGCACATTTAGTTTTTGTGTCCTAGTTTTTCAGACTGTATGTGGACGGTGGTGTTCAACTGTCATTGTTTGGAAGTGACAAATAATTTGTACAGCCAAAGCGTTTCTCAGAAATTCAGCATGTTTGCAGAGACACGCAGCTTCGGGCCTAAAGACTTTCATTAAGTTAAAGAGCGATCTGGAGGCTCCTGGAAGACAGAAGCTTCAAGCTGTTGCAAAATGACGTAATTCCGTCCGTGCGTAGCCAGATAAAACTCTCCCAGGTCTGAGTGGAGCTGTGCGTTCGCTGCCTGTTAGCTCCGCTTTTTGTAATTTCTGGCAGGCCGCTTTAACTTCTCCTCTGCTGCTCTTCTGATGAGTTCCAGACACATGAAGGCCTACACACGTGTAGTGGAAACAGTAGTTATTTAGCTCGAGGTGTGGCATTGCTTTAAGAGAGCTCAGTTTTGAGTGTTTACGTTTTTATCATCATCAAAAAAATACATCAGGGAGCATTTTTAAGCGGTGTTCTCTGTGTATTGATTTATAACAATGTTTTTCTGCTTTGTCTCCTGAAAGTTTCTTTCAAACCCTTCTGGGAGTTTTGCAGGATTTTTAAGTCTTGAATCTTTGTTGTTCTCCTTCACCTCATTAGGTTACTATGTAGGGAAGATCCATATAGCCCAACAACATCAGCTGAAAGTTGAGTAATCCGCCGAGTCAGTGAAAGGGATCCTAAAATCAACGCTCAATTAACGTCAGTGTTGTGGCTAGGTGAGGCTGAAGGAGCTCTTAAAGTGCTCTGCTGCGGATCTCCTTTCTCCTGTCACACAGCGCTGTGTGAGCAGGGAAACTCAACCCTCACTTTCAGGATTAAATCAATTATCTCATGCCTCTTTAAATTACTATAATACAGGGAAAACTCAAGACGGCATTTGGAGACGTCGCCATATATAGAAAATAACAATACTAGTACATTGATTGGCTGTCCACGAGGGTCAGGGGTCACTGCTGGGAGGATTTGTTTTCTGCCTGATAATACAAGCACCTCCACAGGCTTATCATTTCCGACATGAAAAAAAATAAAATATTTTGGAAATCTTTAAATGATCAATATTCCGTTTTTTTTAAAAATTAAAATTATTCATGGAATTTCTGTCAACAAGCTGTATTTTTGCGAGACTAGTGCGTAATGGAAGGGAAGCAGACAGACACTCCTAAGGAGAAAGAAAAAAGCGAAAAAAGGTAAACACGTGTCGAGACCCGAATAAAAACAAGGCTGCAACGCTGTAATCAAGAGCTGATCTTCGTTCACACATGTAAAGACTCCCACAGACTAAGGGTAGTAATGTTCCGTATTACAGCGGCGCGTAAAATGGAGAGTGACGGGGAAGAAAAGCAGCCGTGAGTCACAGTTATCCTCCATAAAACGCAGCAGGATCACATCAACATGGTGTTTACAGCCGGCACGCAAAACGCACACACATCCACAAGTCAGCACGCGTCTGTCCTTAAAACAGCTCCAGCGGCGGCGCTCTCCTGCAAAACTTTAAATCAAGTAAAAATAAAATGTAATTGATAAAACAGAGTGGTTCGATGCGCCGACACAAAGGTTATGTCAGTATTTGTTGTATTTAGTTATTACTATTATTATTCAATCTATCAGGATTGTAAAACAAACATTTAGGCCAAAATGTAGGATTATAATGTTGGTTAAACTGTCATGAAACAGGATTGTTTGCCAGAGTGGAGCCA
This sequence comes from Diplodus puntazzo, assembly GCA_963678695.2. Lineage (NCBI taxonomy): Eukaryota > Metazoa > Chordata > Actinopteri > Spariformes > Sparidae > Diplodus > Diplodus puntazzo. The sequence goes on along the minus strand of OZ023159.1, from coordinate 15,453,883 downwards.
TAAATATGTTACTGGAAGTAAAAAAAAAAAAAAGAAAGAAAGAAAGAAAGAAAGAAAGAAAGAAAGAAAAGCAACTTGAATAATGAAAAAAGTTTGCTCATTCTGAACTCCAGAAGAAGTAACAATGTTCTGAAAAAATACAACAGCCTTTTTTAATGGAACTCCATTAACCTGAATTGTTTTGATGATATCAGCGAATAAAAAGAAGTCTAAATTGTATCCTGCATATCTGATTTTTACGTCGGATTTAAAATGAGTAATACTATATATTACAATAAAGCTCAGTCTCTTCTGTATTGCTTGTCTGGTCTATACAAATGTCCATAAGAAAAACATCAACTTTCCAGCCTGTGGCCGGTGTGGATTCTGTGTAGATGCTGTGCTTACCTGCCCGCCTTAGTGACGATCATCTCCGTGCCCAGTTGATTAAACTCGTCCCATAAAGCTTTCATCTCCAGCTGGACGTTAATGTTGGCCACTTTGGGGTTCTTTTTCACTATAGTTTTGCCGTTCGGTGTGGAGTTGGAGGACGACGAGGAGCAGTTGGGAGTCCCGCTGTCACTCGGCGGGGCCTGGCCCGGGTTAGACCCGGGGTAGTTGTAGTTGTGCTGGGCGGCCGGGCAGGGCTCGAAGTGGGACTCATGTTGGCTGTATGGGTCCCCGGGGGACGGGGAGAGGTGGTAGCCCCCCGGCGTGTTGAGGCTGCTCAGGCTGCTCGTCGTGAAGGCTGCAACATCGCAAAAATGGGACAGCTGCGTCAGCCACGGACTGGATATGGCTGAAATCATCCCAAAAAACTGGATTTACTAAATATGCCGTGCACTGAAAGTCGGTTATAACACAGATAGCAAAAACAGAAGCAGGATTCGGTGATCTCCAGATGAAGATGTCACGCATAAATACACCCCTTTCGGTTTAAAAGTTTCCGTCTCGGCTGTTTATTAATCCCTGAGGTCGCATCCACTGCCAGCATACTACAGACTGCTAAAATAGCAGACGTCCGAATAGTGGCGAAATGTTTCCAAAAACCAGCGGTGCACGCGGAGAATCTCGGAACTGTTCGCAGAAACGAGCTTCGAGTGCGTGTGAATTAGTTTGCGGTGCGGATCGATCGCGCTCTGAGCGGCCTCTGTGTGTGCGCTGCTGCAGTGTGTTACACTGCAAGCCAGTCTCCTCTCTTATCTGACGCAGAGGGCCTCCCCTTTGCGATAAAACCGGTTCTTATTTCTATTTAGATAAGGAACTGCAGGTAATGTGCCTTTTCCTCTCCTTGGGACGAGACTGATTGACAGAGAAGTGCGCCCCTTTTTAATGGGCTTTCCGGCACCCATTTAACTTTTTGGATAAGGGTATCGCCCACATCACCCCCGTTAGCAAACAATAAAGGATCTGGCCGGCAGAGCGGAGTGTAAACGGTTTACAAGGTAAACACACATTGATTTGCATGAACAAACAAACAGGCGGCAGGTGACCGTTGCTTTGTCGTTATTGGAGGAAAAGATCCGTGGAGTGGATTTACACCCCGCTCCGAGCTGGATATGCGTATTATGGTCTGTTTTTACTATTACGCACGGGGTGCTCATGTAAACCCTCCTCCTCCTCTTGGCTGCATTTTCAATGTATGTGATCCTGCACGAATTAAAGTTGACTCTTTGTCCAAAGCTTTGGGGTTTTGGAATGGGAAAATCTTTTTTTCCACTCTGGTTGCGTTCTATGCTGACATCTCCTCCCTGAGACTGAAATTGCATTATTTCTCGCACTGGGCGAACCTTGTCAGAATTTCTTTTGACAATAATATCATTCATGCATTCAAAAAAACGCGCCCGTATGTGCTTTTGGTTTTGCGCTGTGAATTTACTTGTGCGTTTTTGAAAATGTCGACTAACCGAGCAGACGCGAGGGTCTCATATGTTTTCCGTGTAAGATGTATACATGCTACAGCAGCTCTACGGGCATCAACAAACAGATTTACCTTCCATTTCCCGGGTGACAGTGCTGTAGTGCATTTTAAAGGAACTGTGGTTGTGCAGGTCTGGCTTGTCCAGGCCGGCGCTCTGTTTGTCAAACGATGCGTTTCCTGCTTGCTCTGCAGCCGAAATCAGAGAGGCAATACTGAAAGCATTTGCCTTTGGAGAGAGGGGACCGCCGTCGTCCATAGGCAAGGGATCGAGTCGGGAAAAGCCGTCCCTCCTCCTCCTCCTCCTCCACCGCTTTCCAACCGCTCAGAAAGCAAGAGAAGGCTCCGCACAATGGGGAAGATCATGCGCCAAAATGGGGTTTTCACATTCCGCTACCGGCGCTCCGTTGGTACGAGAGTCTGTTTTGGACTGTTCTCAAAGTATTCCCACGGCTATTGTGAGGACGCGAAAAGCACTCCGCTGTTCAGATTCATGTGATGAACCCTCAAACGCGTCCTGGTGTCAAAACATAGTTCATCCGCAGAGAGAGAGAGAGAACGCTTCCCTTGTTTCTCCTCCGGTCGTTGGCGGGGTGGTGTCATCTGAGTCCTGCCTTGAGGAGAAGCTACTACTGCTCCGAGAATGTCAAAAGTGAGCGAGATCCACGCCTCCTCTGCACCACTAGGAAAAAAGTGTCTGCGCTCTGCACTGGATGTTTTATTTCAATAAGACCGTGTCAGTCATTTGAATTCAACTCCAACGTCATTGCCATGTCCGGCTTCAAAGTGCACTACTTTTCCAGTAAATTATGGGCCTATGTATGCGTTTGCATAGTTTAGCTGTCCAAGCCCAGATAGAGCTGCTGCTGCTGCCACGAGTCTGCCTGGAACATGAGGGGCTGCGGTGCAAAAAAAAAAAAAAAAACATCTGAAATTTGTGAAACATTTACGCAAAGGTTCACTCTGCAAATGTAGTTTTTCTATAAACACGGTTCGAAAAACATCAAAGAATATAAGTTAATGCAACCTTTTTACTTGAGTTTCAAATGTTTTGGGTGTTTTTTTTTTTAATCAAATCACAGGCAGAAGTAAGAATATTGCTTTTAATTTGAGTACAAATGAAAAACATCTAAGATATGCGGGGATGGAAAAGGGTGGCAGGTATCTGCTGTATTTAAGGAATGATTCAGAAGACATCCAGGTGACACTGTCCACTCTAAGAGCTTCTTTCTCACATTTATCCGGACACATACTCATCTGTCTACTCAGGCACATTTCCCACAAAAGGTTTGCGGAATTTCGCGCGATCTTATGTGAGATTTACGCAGCGCCTTTACTCTCATACACCTTGCCACATGTACACATTTAACCGAGCAAAAAGTCATCCATGCAGTCAGTAATCAGGGAGAATAAACACACGTGGCACTCCAATTCAGACCGGAGCTGGACTTGACCTCTCCGACTTGCGCCTCCACACCATCGCCTTGTTGGCTCGGAGCTTATCGAGGTTCAGCTTTAATGTGCGGCGACCGGAGACGTGTTTTGTTCGAGCCTCTGCGATAGCGAGCGGATAGTCTAATTTACACTGGAGCCATTGAATTAATGAGTGTGAAGGCAGCAGCGGGGTTCTAATGAGATAAAGCAGTTAGAGGATTAAAGCCCTATTTGTTTTGGATGTTTCTCCATGGGAGGCAGGAAGCGTAAATAAACTACTGCAATATGTTGCCAAGAGCCAATAGATAGATAGATGGATAGATAGATAGATAGATAGATAGATAGATAGATAGATAGATAGATAGATAGATAGATAGATAGATAGATAGATAGATAGATAGATAGATAGATAGATAGATAGATAGATAGATAGATAGATAGATAGATAGATAGATAGATTACGCACACTGTTTATTCATTAATGGAGGGAACACCCAGTGATTACTGTATAAATGAAATCAGGCATGGCGCAGTCAAAACCAGTGTAAGCCGTCGCCCACATGATGTATCCCTCCCAGTGTTTTATCAGATATGATGCCATCGATACCGACTCACTTCATCATTGCCAAGTCGGAAGCCTCCTTTGTAAATACTCAGGTGATAACAGACAAAATACAGGAGCAGATCAAAATGGGAAGAGACTGTGTTGGAATTCGCTCGCAGGCCTCAGCAGCAGCCAACGCACAGCGGAGGCATTCAGAGCTGCGCGTCTGAGCATAAAGACCGACTTTTAGCTGAAACATTAAAATACGGAATAAAAACACACTTGTTTGAGCTGGAGCAGAATTTTAATCGAAAGCAAGCAGCGGATAAAAACGTTGGGTCAGTGCGTAAAGCGCACCTTAAGGCTTCATATGAATGTAAGAATGCAGATTATTTCATGAAAGTGAGTAAGCGATGAATCAGCGAGTAAACACAATCTGTGCAGCAGAGATACAAGAGACACACGTCTACAGAAATTGTGAAAAAATACCTGTAAACGTATGAGTTACTACCAAAGTATTATTGTGATTCTCGTTTAGTGTTCAAGCAGATTTAAGAGGAGAGACACTTTCACTGTATTAAAACAGAGTTCTTTTACGCACATCTTTGACTGTATTTGAAATATCTTTGCTCCGTAGGACTTGATGTGCTGCACCAGACTCCATCCAGAGGAGTTCAACACGTACAGCCCAAAGCTGACAACAACTAGACAAAGTGAGCAAAGCATGTGAACAGCTCTCCCTGATTAGAGGACACAGGCCTGAACAGCGACTTCACCGTTTCTCATTCATTGACTGATGGACACAGAACAGCGTGGACAGTCACATCTCTCTTTATAGCTTGTTTTTTTTTCCCGAACCAGATCACTGTTTGTTTGTTTGTTTGTTTTATTGAAATGTGATGTGTTACTATTCATTATGGCCGGTGATTATGGCCACTGTGGAAATTTATCCGGTGTAAAAACCTGTTGTAATTATTAAAAAGCTTCAGTATTTCAGCTTTGAATTCAATGATCGAGGAAAGGTTTTTTGTCGCGGATTTTAATGTTAATTAAATTAAATTTTCAGACGAAAGCTCGTAATGAAAAATGAAACATTTGCAGTCCACAAAAGTATACGTGCGCGCCCGGTGGCCCTGCTCATGTGGAGTGATATTAACTGCGACATGTTATTTCGTTGTTTAAAGTAGCTAAAATAAATGTGTAGGCATTTGAGCCCTCTGAGTTTTGCTGAAGTCATATTTTCCATCCTTAACATCTAAACTGAAACAGTGAAACGTGAAAGTCCACTGTGGATTTTAGGGATTTAATTTACTTTTAGGAGTTAAAATGCTGGAAGTGTACGCAGGAAACGAGTATCCACTCTTATCACGCATTATTCTCTGCTTCCTATCCGTGAACCAGTGCTCTTGTCCCTCGCTGGCACCCAGAGACTCAGCAGTATATGAAGTGAACTGACAGGCTGCTGCACAAAGACAACCAAGGCCAACAGAAGGCAAACCTGTGGGCCCTCAGTGCCATTTGGCGTGCGCTTTTACGCACTTGATCGAGCGAATGAACATACTTGTTTGATTAAAAACATTTTTAAAATGTGCTTGCGTGTGAGTAACATTGGTTTGAGACATTTTGGAGCAGTCGTTCCATCACAGCATGGATGTGACACGTTGTTGGGGTTCTTTCTGTTGTCTTGTGGAGGAGAATCGGAGTCTCATGTGCAGCAGGAGAGGCCTGTGTGGTCCTGTTGTGGTTTCATGACAAATCACCAAACCAAGAAAGAAAAAAAAAAAAGGAAAGAAAAAACTCCCACCCATGCCTCATTAAATGGCACAGATCTCGTAAACGTCAAGCCTCGGCTGCTTATTTCTGTGTTCATATTAAACGGAGATGTGATTAGGTCATAGGTGTATCTGGAGAGATCCGTGGGCGCGCTCTCTTCTTCTTCTTCTTCTTCTCTCTTTCTGCCCGCGCTCCTCTGCCCTCAGACACAATAAAACAGCATCAGATCTGCTTTGATGTTTTCACGCTCGTTTGGCGGAGATATTTATTTCTCCACTCTTTAATTTAACGAGCCTGTCTCCGCCACAATCAGGCCGATAAAATTATTAATTACACGCTCACATCATTTAACGGATAATAAATCACGGGTTATCCCCCCCCCTCATCATAAAAACAATGATTTTCACATTCATGTTGCGTGACTGGGGCTGCATGGACCGCAGCGGCGCGCTCCACGTATAAAACCCTATCCTATCTAAATATTGGTGTAAATCCCTGAAGAAGAAGGAGAGGAAGTGAGCAGTTGACCGCTGACAGCGGAGGGCCCGGGGTGTCCCCTCTCTCCGCGGGGCTTTAGGAAATGCCGGAAAGACGCAGGTATGCAGGAGGAAACATTCAGAAAGGTGCCTCAGCTATTTGGACTTCCGAATTGTGCTCATTATGAGGCAAACAATCAGAGTTATGGAAGTTTATTCTATATTCAGAGGGGGAAAAAAGTCCCATTCAGTAAGTTATCAATTAATAATGAGTTGTCACCTCATGAGTATCCTTGATGAATAAACGGATGTATCGGTACAAAAACATTTCATTTTTTTTACCATGGTATTTACGCGCACATTATATATTCATGTATTGACGCAATTAATTAAAAACTCCCTTTACTAGTTCTATAGAAATTCTACAGGAAACTGTGGTGGTTAAAAGTGACCTTAGTCCGTTAAAATAATAACAAGAATACTCAACTATTATCCTTGCAGGCCTTGTCCTTGTCAACATTTCGTTGCTACATTACTATGAAAATGAAGCGTTTTTTAAGATGTCGAAAATAAAAAAAAGTATATAAACTTTTCGCAAAATGGAAAATTATAAATTATATATAGATATAAATTCTCTCTCTCTCTCTCTCTCTCTCTCTCTCTCTCTCTCTCTCTGTATATATATATATATATATATATATATATATATATATATATTATATATATATATATATATATATATATATATATATATATATCTTTTTGGGCAGGTGTAAGCAGTCAGCGGTCTAGTTTTGTCTATTGGTTAAATTCGTGAATGCCCTCATTCACTCCTCCGGTTAAAAAAACAAGTTCACCTCCTTTCCCGAAATGAAATGTCCACATCAGCGCAAAACCTAATTGGATTTCTTTTCAGTCAAAACGTCTAAACATTTTACCACAGTGATGAATATTTGCCCGATGTCTATCAGTATTTGTTTTTCCTTTTTTGTAATGCATTTCTATCGTCTGTCACTGAGTGGTTAGGTGGATATTTAGAGGAGTTTTTTCCGTGGTTGCCATCATAAATAAATCCTAAAACGGTCGCATTAATGGCGCAGAGGGTAGTTATTAAGTGCAAATATGCACGCTGACATATACAAAAAGAGATATTACAGTGCAGAGTGAGTTTATTTGTTCACATGTGCGTTTGGGTTCGTAAATACCTATGTTTGCAGGTCCACATCGTCCTTCAGTATCCTTTCAGTCATGCGTAAAGGCGACCACAGTACACTAATCCTATCGTCAATCTCAGCAGATGTATCTTAATTTTAAATATATAACAACAAAGCTTCAAGCCCTTAAAGGAATGTTATAGAAATTATGGTACGACCCTAAAATAACATAAAATCTTACTCCAAGAGCTAAAGTGTACATTCACAATGTTTGTATATGAATTTACAAATATGTCAGACCGGCTGTAATTCTCTTCTTGGAAATTTATTTGTAAGTCTGTAACTTCTTGTTGATGCCACAGGGAATTTCTCAATTTATGAAAGAAAAAAAAGACAATAACAATAAGTCCACACACATTTCCTTGTTGGCATATAAATGTGGTTTTTCCTGCTCAGCCCGGCTCTCTTTGTATTTGCGGGGTCATCATAAAAAGACATGTGCATAAAAACACAATGGAAGTGAACACAATGCTTGACCAGAAGTGAAAATCACGATTCCCTCGTGTGTGTCTCAGGCAAATTCCAACATATATTCCCACACACGTAAAAACATGGAAAAATTGGCCGTAGATTTTTTCATATTATTTGTCTAAAGAGCTCAAAGGAAGCACAAACATGTTTTAGAAAGAGACATAATGGAATATTGTGTTTTTGGATTATATAATAACACATTTCTGAACATGTTCCCCCTGATGCAACTTTTTTGCTACTTTCAGTAGGTTTATATGTTAAAATTCACAATGTGAGATCTCTGTTTTGTGGTTGACATCTTTCACTACCTGCTCTATTTGTCCAAGCAGCCATGCAGAAGTAAAAAGACACAAAGAAAGAAAAGACAAATTTTCACTTTCTCCCTCCCCGTTTGCAGTTGTCTGGGAAGATGTGTGCCACCGCTATTTGTTTATTTTGGGAGGGAAGGTCCTCTCTCCACATGTCTTCTCCGAGTTAACGAATATAGGCCCGACAGCTGCCAACTGTGCCCTTCAACAGGCACTGAACAGCCTGGTCGGAGCAGGCCGGCCTCGACACTCTGCTCACCTCAGCCCGAACACACCTGAAGAAACACTGTAAAGGAGGGCGAGGGGAACAGCAATCATCCAACCACCAGGACATCAGTGTAAGATACACACTATCACATAGGAAAATTCCTAAAAGCGTTATATTTATTGTATCAGGACAGGCAAATGGCAATGTACGTGTTGATGTGTACTGTTATACTCCTGAGTATTTAAAATGTTCCATATAGAGTTGTTATCAATATTAATCATGTTGAATTTCTAATGGAGCGACTGGCAGAAAGCAAAAAACAGTTTGGAATGTCTGTGTCAGACATAGGAAGGGTGGGGTGGGGTTGGGGGTGGGGGTTTGCTCAGAGTCAGATCCCTTTTCAAAATCACTTCTTCCCTTACCCTCCCGTCTTTGTTTTAAAACTGGGAAGCTTTTAGCTTTTGAAAAGTATCCTTTCCCTATCTGTTGCGCAGTGGCCCCAGTCGTCATCACCTTGCCTCTCCCCTCAGCCCTATTGGAGCGCCGGTAAATAGCTGGCATTCCTGCCACAAAGAACCGATGATGTGGGCGCGGGGCCTCCGTGATCTCCCCAAATTAATTAAGGCCTTTCTTCTCCCCCTGAGCAGGATCCCCGGCCTTTGTCTCCTTAATACATCTTAAGCCCGGTATTAAATGCAAGGGCAGAGTCTATGCTCATTATAAATCTTTCACTGCCTGCTTTGCTCTTCTCGGCCATGCCTGTGATCCTAAATAGGCTTCAGTGTAGCAGCAGAGAAGCCATCCTCCAGTCTGCCTCTCGCCCCTTGCCTCCTCCTTATCTGCAGCCCCTCCATGCTCCCCACTGGCTTGGTATTTATTTGAATATGAGAAGGCCTGCTTGTTGTTTCTGGCGGAGGGGGCTGAGACCCCCTTCTCACCACTACCACCACCACCACCACCACCACCACTACCACCACCCTTTTGCCCCTCAACCCCACCACCTTCTTCCATCCATTCGTTCCAGCTCCATCTGTCCCTCCTCCGCCACCCTGGCTTGCTCACTCTACACCAGCCGCTGCTTTTAGTGAACTTGAACCACAGACCTGTAGTCAAAGGCCATTACAGACAGGCTCACTGTGCATGTGCATGACTGTGTGTGTGTTTAAGTGCACATGTGCATATACACAACTTTCCCCCTCTAGCTGAAATTAATAACTGTGTTAGCAGAGGTTATTTCCAAGCCAGCGGGGTGGCCAAAACTTTTCTTCCAAAAACTCAGTTGAGTGAATATTTCCTGTCTCTTAATGCTTCTTTCAGAGGCTGATCCTGTTTCCTCCTCTCGTCCTCCTTCACATTTCTGCTCCGTCCCTTTGGACCTTCCGAAAAGAGGCTTAAACCTCAGGGGTAAGTGAGCTGATGAGTCCTGCAGTAGGTCTCCAATTCGAAACGCTGAAGGTGTTTAGTGGGGCTTTAACGTGGCAATTTGCTCTGTGACAGCAGGATCAAGATGGCTTCCTAACCAGCAGAAGGAAATGGATAACATGTCCATTAGACGAGCTCCCACACCAACCCCAGACAGTGAAATTAGGGGATCAGAGGCGTGCAGAGATTTGACCTTGAGGAATGCTGATACCACACCCCCCGGCTGGAAATGTGCAGCGGTGGAGACAGGAAAATGAGCTACAATGTGGCTTTTTGTTTGGGCGTACAGCAGATTTGCCTTGAGGGGGGACTATCGGGCTTTCCTGTGCTCCTCTTCCAAGATGAAGAAGCAGGAAGTCACACAGGAGGTAAACAATGTGCAGAATGGAGCCGATACCAGGGACTGAAACCACCCCCATCATTCCTGATGGCATGGCTCTGGGCCAGTTGATAATGGACATGGCGCCCACCAAACACCCCGCTTCCATGTTGCAAATATGTCCCCACCAAGAAAATGTTTACATTCAGTGCAGCTCAGGCCTGCAGACTTTGCTGGTTGGTGGGTTTGCTCGGGTCAGATGTATCTCAGGTCTCAGGCTGCACTTCAGGTCACAGATCGGGCTCTGTGTGTCTTGTCACTCAGTCACGGGGAGAATCTGTCGAAAGCAGCCTCCACCAATAAGATCGAGCGCTGGGCAGTCTGATACTGATTACAGCGATTCATCATGTCAGGAACTCCCTGCCACCACATGTTTGTTTTGATCTCTTCCTCTCTAGCACAGTGACAGTGAAAGATGAGGGACCATGTGGCAGCATGGAAACCACCAGCACCAGCAGCAGCTCTGGATCCTAGCACAGACCTGCACACACTGGACACAGCCTCAGCTCAGAGCTCCATATCGAGAGTGGGGAAGAGTGCGCTCAGTAGGGCGTTGGGGAGATTTGGCCGGCTGGCTAATTGCAGACCCGAAAGTGTAACTTTAGGTGATGGGGGGATTAAGGCATGTTGACTTGTGTTCACTGGGGGGCTAAATTGACACTCAGTTCCCCCAGAGCGGACGGTTCCTGAAACCCCCTGGAGTTGGCTGGGGGGTCTGGGTCACATTAAGGGGGTACTGTGTGGCCTACAGGGCAGACCACATGACCAGCCTCCTCTAAAACAAGCACTGCTGTGTCCATAATGTCAAACACTTCCTCCATCTGCATCCATTAGCCAGCTCTTGAGGTGGGGAGAAACATTTGAGAGCTGAAGGAAAACAAAGGGTCGAGAGATTACATGGCCCTCGTATAATGAAAAAGTTCCCTCTTCCATTGTACCGAAGCAGTCAAAGAGTTTACTTGAGGAATCCATTCATTTTGACAATACTGATAAGATTTTCTGTTAGCAAGAATAAATGTTTTTTATCCAATTTAATATTTACTATTATTCTATTATGCTGATATTAGTATAATGTCCAATAAGACGAAATCACACACAGTTGTTGGCATGTCTGACTATATTTAAAATGCACTGTTTACACTTCTATTAAGTTGATGATCATTTTTGAAAATGTTACTAAGCATTATATTTTGTAAAACTATAGTGCAAATCATTTTAATTGGCTTTTTTTTAAATTGAACTTTCTTACAGTCCATTTGTTGACTTCTTATTATTTAAATTGAAAATGATATGACAATTTCTTTTGAATCGAAAATTGTCTAAAAATATATTTTTTCTTTTAAAATGTATCCTTGTAAAATTATAGTATATATTTTAAAAGGAAAATGTAGGTCACATTAATTTAAACATGTAAAATAATTATTTTTTGGTTTATAAGCCAATGCAATTATAACACATTTTCCAGAATAGATGCCAGTATTTTTTTTTTTTTTGAGAATAATAAAAAAAAACTACTTAGATTATTAGAAACACATAAAACTGGAGTGATAATTGTGTAGAACCTTACATACACAACCTGAGATTCTGAACAGTCATGTGACATCTAACCAAATCACTCACAACAACAACAACAATAATAATAACAATAATAATAATAATAACAATAATAATAATAATAACAATTATTAATATTGTTATTATTATTATTATTATTATTATTATTATTATTATTATTATTATTATTATTATTATTATTATTATTTGAAGTTGGAGCAAACTAAATCTGAATGATGAGGCCTTAAATTGTTATATGGTATAAGATAAATGCTTTATGACATTATTTACAGTCATTCCTAACTTTGGATCTTTTCACAGTAAAACTCTTCAATACACTTTGGACCCCTTGGATCACCAAAGTTCTATTTACTGTCTTGTGTTTTCTGCTGAATCAAAGTTCATCAAGTGTGTCTGCCACAGAACCTTTATTTACACTGATATGACTCTGCCTCACCCATACCTTCATATAGGTATTCCACAAGCCCCTATCGTCCGCACTGTAAGCTATGGGTGGAACCTGCTCTGACAGATGAGCCAAGCAGCACCGATAAGCGCAAATCTTTCACGTCAGGCATGTTGCAGCAACCTCCCATATGGCTTCAACTGAGAGCGCCTAAACACTAAAGTGAACAACGGAGGGAAAAAATAGCCCTTGTGTTTGGGTCTGATTTCTCAGCTCATTAATCTTGACTTTAGTCATACGTTGAGTCTCGCTGGTTGGCATTTTTTCAGCCTGCTTGAATGTAATGATATTTATTAGAACATGTCCTCACACGCTGGATGTCTCTTACCGTATCTGACATCATTGTCCTGGATACCGAGTTGTGTTTACATACGACTGAGAGGAGAGGAAGAGGGTTGGACATCGGTATTACTCATTTTGTGATTTTTGTCCCTCTTTGCAAAGATTTTTTTTTTCGTTTCGTTGAAACCAAAAACCTTTTTGCTGACCTGTCATAATAGCAGTAAGATGTCCACTTGTATTACACAGCTATGTAAACAAGAAAAACTACGACTAAAATTACTTAATAGACCGACTTTTTACACATTAAATTAGTAAAAACTTTAAGTCCTGTTGAAACCTAAAATCTTTGTAGTAACATGCATAAAAGAATACAACCAAATAACATTACTGGTTATTGGTTAGGTAAAAATCTACATTAACCACTGTTTTGACATTTATTTTGTTATTAAAAACGGGTGGAAGCGTTAAAATAATGTAGACAACCAATGTGATGCTTGCATAATAATTCCAAATATTATTCTTCTACTGGCTGCAGAGAGAAATCACTGCCGCTCTTGCAGCTTGACTGCTGATCCGTGCTGAACCCTGTGCAGCAGGTTGACTGAAGAGAATGTTTGGCTGAGAGTATGAGTGTGTGTGTGTGTGTGTGTGTGTGTGTGTGTATGTGTGTGTGTGTGTGTGTGTGAGTGTGAGTGTCTGTGTGCGTCTCTGTTACAGGCCTTTGAAAAAGCAGTAGCTCCCCTGTGTGGTTTGCTGCTGTAAGAGCACCTGGCAGGGCAGGGGGAGAGGTGGGCATTTGGGTACTGAGACATAACCTGCTCACCTCCACAGGCACAAGAAGAGGTAGGTCTTTGACTCCTGTGACGACACACCGACAGCCATAAAGGCTCTAATCTTGCAATCTGATGTGATGCACCTGGATAAAATCAGCCTTTTGATTAGATGTGAAGCATCGCTGGTTATCTCCAGAATCTAATCTGCTGCATTGAGTCAGTATTCAAATGCTTCATACATTGTGTGTGTCCGTGTTTAACCCTCAGGCTGTGTTCTTGTTGTCGAAAAGACACCTACAAAAAAGCCTCTGTCATCACTCGTCTCTCCCTGTGGCATATGACAACAATTCTCCTGATACGCACACACACACACGCCTAATGCACGTTCACATAGGAATTACTTGGATCGAAAAAAACAATTACTCAACATCTTGTTGCCAGTAGTCATGTGTTTCAAGTTTCTGGTATTTTTCAGCTAACGTGACGTACAAGCACAAGTTGAGATACGCACATGCAAGTTAGGCTACCTGCTCATATGCACACAGAGTTATTTGACTGGCGGCCCTTTGGTTCAAGTTGATGTTTTGGGTGAGCCGCGATATAGCGTAGCTTCAGAGGCGGCCTAATGCAGGATCAGGTGTCTCTGTCCATATCAGATGCCTGCGTGGACTGGATGGATAGCTTCAGATGGCATGTGCCCTCTCTGGACACTGGACACTTCACCCCCCCCCAAAACACCCACCCTCCAAATATTTACCTGACATGTCTCTGTGGGTGGTGGCCCATCTAAAGAAACATGTATACACACATTCACATTGATGGATTCTTTTTTAGCATGCAGATATACACACCAGAGTTTTACTGATTTGTGTTTTGAAAGCTGATATAGATGCTGTTTGGGCTGAAGCTGGAAAGCAGAAAATAGCCACATAATATTCTGTATTTACTTTGACGATTTCTAAACCACAATCAAAAAAATTCCAATGTGAGGTTGTTATAAATCTTCTGAAGCCTGTAGAAATAATGAGTTTAATGACAGCAGTGTACTGATCGAATACTCTCAAGTTCTTAGAAAGGCACTATCATGTTAAAAAAAACCTAATACACCCAAACACACACACACACACACAAACACACAGGTAAATAAATCTAGACACACACACACATGCCTACACACATGCTTAAACACAGGTCCATTCCCGCGTCAGGCCTCATTGGTGTTGACACTTTGAAGTTGTCGGCTGCTTGTTTACTGATGCAAATTAGCAGGTGGGGGACCTTCAGAGGAGCAGAGAGCGTGGCAGCGTCGTGGGTGGTGGGTACTCCTTCTAACATTGCACCCTAACTCATCTTCTTCCATCCACTCCCCTCTCTACATCTACCCCCACCTCCCGCAAGTGAAGGAATGCTTTCAGCTGGACTCACCTGGTAGATAGGCCTGGGTCATCTCGTGGACCTCAGAGGGGCGCAGACCTGGAACAGCTTGACCTTCCAGTTTTACATTACAAAATGTTTTCCTTTTTAACATGCGAATTACCTGCATTCATATGTGACTGGCATCTTTCACATGTAGATGACACATGTGGAAACAAAACGCAGCACGTGAAATCATATGAAACTCGCTTCTTCACTTGTGAAATCCACATTTTTACACACTCACATGTGGTTGAAATTTAGTTCACGGGAACTAAAATTTTAAAATGTGAAAATAAAATTATATCACGCATGATCTGAGCATTTTGACAAGTGATTGTTTCCATGCATTAATTAAAAATCTCTCATATGAAATTTACATTTTCATATGTGAATGTTTGTGTGAGGTTTTTTTTTTTTTTTACATAATTACAATTTTCACATGTGGGAAACTCATCAAATTTTACTGAAACATGGATCGTCACAAAGCTGGAAAACAGGGTAGAAAATAAAAAGTTGATGTTTTGAACAGACAAGGATTTCACAGGTCCTTAATAAAATATTATATTAAATAAAAATAATATATTATAATTGAATTATAAATTATGATTGTATATAACATATATAAATCTCTTATGTCAACAATTTATTTTTTTCTCATATGTCAAGAGGCTGAAGTAGCTATATTTGTAACGTTAGGAGTATGAAAACAGACAATTGTCTTTGCTTTATAGTGACATGATTCAAAGTGGAGGCTCCATAAGGAATAATAACATTCAAGGTATATTCACACGTTTGAATCGCTCCTGTTTGATTTGGTTTATGTAATGTGTACATTTATACCAAACTTCTTTCATGGTAGTAAGGAGCATCCACAGTGAAGGTAATAACAGCATTTTATCTTACGTTGGGATCTTAACACAGGCTGTCACAAAAAAGTCACAACTTGTCCAAACTGTATTTTTATTTGAGCTATAACAATACTGGTTACCACAAAGAAATTATACATTGTTTTTCCAATTTCAAATAGTCTGGTTTTCACTGAGCACAGACAAGAAAGGGCAATGAGCTTAATACTGGGATGGAGAGCTGTCGACCAGCTTGACCAGTAAGAAGAGTAAACAGGGGTCAGTCCACTGGGAACCCGGCTGCTGCTTTCAATGGTGAGAACGCCACACATCACCGTTTCCCAGTTACTGACCCAAACCCACTGTACAGCTTGCTGCATTGTGTGTGTGTTTGAATGATGAATGCATCTTTGAATTGCAGTTATTGTGTAGAAATTCTGTGTATTGCTTGTGTTTGCAGACAAATGATGAGTTTTGTGAGACATTGCGAAACTTTTCATTTAAAAATGTTTTGTGCTAGGCTAACAGTTTCTGGTGTGTGCGTGCGTGTGCGTGTGTGTATGTGTGTGTGCGTGCAGCCAGCCATGTTGTATATAAAAGCAAATGATGACTGATGACATGTTGAAATGTCAACATTACCAAAAACAAGAAAATAAACGTTACAGGCCCCACTTGAGCCAAAAGAAATTAGATGCATCATTCCACCACATTTTTTGAATACACAATAAATGTCATACAAGTTAGTGTGTGGTAAGTAGCATTCCCTTTTAGGTCAGTTGGTGCAGTATTGAAACAAAGCACAGTGGAAAGAAAGCACATAATTATCTAAGTTTCTTTAAAGCTGCTGACAGCATATTGGAAGTGATGGGCACGTTGAGGTTTCTGCATCTATATGAGTGTGTGTGTGTGTGTGTGTGTGTGTGTGTGTGTGTGTGTGTGTGTGTGTGTGTGTGTGCATGTGTATGTGCATGTGTATGTGTACTTTGAATGCAGGTCATTACTGTGGACAGGGATTATCTGCCCCTCCACCACCTACAACTTCCACCCCCCATCAACCCTCACTAGCTTGTGACAGCCGTCAGTGTCAGTCACTTAGTGCAGTGTGTGTGTGAGTGTGTGTGTGTAGGATTGTTTGCATTAGGGTTGGTTGAGTAAACAGGGCTCAGGTTACCTCTGAAGGCTCTTCCATATCATTCATTCCAATTTAAATGTGGAAAAATATCACGTGGATGGCAAAGGGGTACATTACTTGATAGCACCAGATCACATTCGTTTTCACATGCAGTGAGATCAAATGTTGGCATATGATGAAACTCTTAATACATACATGAAAGAAACTCAGCATGCTGTCTGGGTTAGGGTTAGGGTGAATGTATTTGATATGTGCTTTAATCATCCCTCACATTTGAGAATTTGAGACTTCATCTTGTATTTTCTCCTCTGTACCCACATCGAATTGAATCACGTAGGCTAAGCATGCACACATGTCCTCCACACGAATTTGGATCCTTTTCTAGGAATTTGCTATCCATGATAGATGCTTAAGCTACAGAAAAGCCCTTAATCCTTTTTTTTCTCAAATACTTTTTTAACAGGTGGTAAACAATAAAAAGGTGCTTTACATTTGACAATCAGACCGCTGATTGCTTAGTGTCTGCTTGTCTACAAGGTTGGATAGGTGAGGACCATTTTTCTGTCACCTCTAAATGTGTCTTTGATTGTCTTTCAGTATAGCCAATAACACAATATAGGTGCACTCATTGATATATAATTCAGGTTCTGTTGTTGGATGAGTGAACGCAAAGCAGATTTTATTTTGATTTTTTTTCATCTTTTCCACCTAATGCAAGTAGATTAAACCACTTGGTTTTTAATGCAGTTCATCACATCCTCTCAATTTTGCTCTGGCTAATACCAGTTCATATAATACTCCCAGCTTCTGATTGCAACTAGAGTAGCAAAATGACAGGATATTAGTTCTTATATATATGTGTGTGTATATATATATGTATATATATATTAATTTCCTTCGAACACTGTATTTTCTAATTAATATAGTACACCAGTTACGCAGTGGCAGAGAGTAATCAGTTACGTTTGCTCAGCTACTGAACTTCAGTACAATTTTGTGATATATACTTTTATTTTAAGTGTTTTTATTGTCGTATTTCAATCTTTTTGCTATTTTATACTTACTACTTACTTATTCCACTACGATTCAGAGGCAAACATTGTAGTATTTACTTCACATTGTTATTTGACAACTTAAGTTATGAGTTACAGATTTAACTATAAGGACTATATAAATGGAATCAAACAATATATAACAAACAACAAAAAACTATAATTTAATTTTAAGGCAATCAATTAAGACACAATTTACCACACTTACTTCACAAGCTACGCAACAGATAAGATCTACAAATTGCCTACTTTTATTTTTAGTGCTTTAAAAATATTTTTAATGCAAATACATTTGTACTAAAGCAAAAATGTAAATGCAGGACTTACATGGTACACTGTGGTGTTGCTACTAAAGTACACAATCTGAATGCTTCTACCACATGTGGTTTCACAACACGTTTTACTAGATACCACAAAATAATTTGTATTGCTGCATATTTGTGAACACGTGTGTGTGTGTGTGTGCGTGTGTGTGTGTGTGTGTGTGTGTGTGTGTAGGGGGCTGAAAAAGGGCCCAACAGCGAAGTTTTGCCTCTTAAATGATCAATTTGTCCATGCTCATTGGCTGAATGCTGTCAGCATGGTACAGCCTTATTACTGATTGTCTAATTTCCTCATTTCACTGCCTTTTCTCTCATGTCTCTGGCATGTCTTTTCACTTTTACTCTACTTCCCTGTCTCTGTATCTGTTTCCTACCCTCCCACCCACCACCTCTTTTGCTCACTCCCCCAGTCAGTTGATTTATCCCCGGCTCTGTTTTCCCTGGACCACATGGCCCGGCAGTTTGCCCTAACTCCACTCATCCAGAACCGATGTCATTCAGATCCAGTTAAATAAATGGCCCTATAAATTTTCTCCAATAATAAGCCCAGTTGCTGCTGGAATGTGCGGCAGCGCGTTGGGGACGAGACGGGTGGAGGGGGTGAGAAATCCACACAGCCCAAAGACCCAGACAGCTCGGGCCAGTGTGAGAAAGCACCAATGCTGTGTGGATGAAGAGGAATCTGGGCTGAGCAAGTGTGTGTGTGTGTGTGTGTGTGTGTGTGTGTGTGTGGGGCAGGGTCTGTTCGCTGGGAGCTGCAGTAGGAGTGGGTGTGAGGGAAGCAGGGGAGTTCCAGGCCCCTGTCTGTCTCCCTACCTGGAACGAGACCTCAGGGACACTTTAAATCAGCCCACCCAGAGACAGAGACACCAATCAGGCCTCTGTCAGACTGGGCTAAATCAAGTCAAGTCAAGTGTGTTTGTGCGTGCATGTGCATCTGTGCATGTGTGTGTATCTGCACATGTGCGCCTAAAAATGTATGTCACTGGATCTCAGATCCAACTCATCTACCAGCCTGCTTTTATAATCATCATCATCATCATCATCACCGTCATCACACAACCAATACATGATTGGTCAAAATTGACTTTATAATTTTATTAATGAACATGGAAGCAATACATTAAACTCTGAAACTCTGACAACGTTAACAAACAAACTATAAAGGAATGTCTATCTGTGTGCAAGCATGTTTGTGGTGGTACGACAACCAATGAAGTAGTCGCAGGAACGGACTGGACCCTTAAACTGGAAATATATTGCTTCTATCATATGAACACTTGCAATTCCAGTTATGGTGATTTTCTTGGTTGGGCTTTGCTTGAGTTGAAGGTTTAATTTAGACTTAGACTTAGACCACTTTATTAATCCTTTTGGGAGGTTCCCTCATGGAAATTGAAGCTCCATGTCACACACACACTGACATATACAAATATGCAATAAATATACACACGCACACACAAAATATACATCTAAATATACATATAAAACAAATATACACGCAAAAAAACAAATATAAAAAGCTGATTGGTCAGCTCTCACAGGCCTGAGGAGGCACCACCCACTGTGTTTCTGCATCAGGGCAGTGACTATCGCGACATCACAACCCCAGAAGTCCTGACGGCTTGTATGAAGGCACAATTTCTGAGTGAGTTGGCCTGTAGATTGAGCATTGTAATACTTTCACAGTATTTTTATACTTCTGTTTTAATTTAGCACCCAGACCTGCAATAAAAAAGACAACAAGTCACACTTTCTTCAACATGGGACCTTTAAATTTGTAGTTGTGATTTGCATCATCACTTGAACTTTGACCGTATGTCCACAGTCCACTTTACGGTGGGTGAAATCTGCTGTCATTTGTTGTTCTTATTCATTCAGTCACAGTCTGTGTGTTTACCCCCACTGATTTATTGGCCTTTCACTGCAGTAGCTGGCTGGTGGCACATGAGAAAAATGTCTGACCCCAGCACTCTTCCGCCTCGATGAGTCTCTGTGGGAAACGGGGAAACTCAATATTATTTCTCCCACCAACAGGGGGATGCGCTTAACTCACTGGGGTCGGATGGCTAGTGGTCTGGTGCTGTTTGAGGGGTGGGCGGGGAGTTCTGTGGTTAGCAGGTTCATTTCACACCACAGCAGCACCGGTAGCTGAGAAGCAGACAGATGGGAACATGAAAGAGCTCCCGTGCATGTCCTCCATGTCGGGTGGTGCACTGCCTGCCCTCCACCCATCATGATGTGAATGACACATTACCTGGGACTCTTAAACAAACAGCCTGGCTTTGAACTCAATAAACTTTATTTCAAGACGGGTGAGCTACCACTTTATCTGACCCTCTTCCTTCTGCAGGGGTCTTTGTGGGCGGGTGAAGGAGATGGTGGGTCCGCCTACTCACTCCATACTGCCTGACTCCGTCCCATTCCGTCTACCATGTCCAGTGGCTGAGTGACTGGTGCACTGTGTGATATCAGTGACCCAAAACCTGTTTACTGCCTTAAATCGCTGCCCCTGTCCTCCACCCCCACCTCCACCTCTTTCCAACGATACACTGCCACCCTCCTGTCCGTTGCCTGCAGAAAATGACAAATCACCCTTAGGTCCTTAAATGGGGCTGAGACTCAGCGTGGCCCCTGGTCCCCTCCCTATAGGCTGCCTTGTCTGCTTAGAGAAGGGATTCCTCATTCTGGAATGAGGCAGTGGACCTGGCCAACCTTATAGCCCCTCTCCACCCTCTCCACCT
The DNA here is from genome assembly GCA_963678695.2 of Diplodus puntazzo. NCBI lineage: Eukaryota > Metazoa > Chordata > Actinopteri > Spariformes > Sparidae > Diplodus > Diplodus puntazzo. The sequence continues at coordinate 15,433,170 of OZ023159.1, read as the reverse complement.
ACAACAGCTCTAGCTTATATCTATGTGTTTATCAAATCTACATGGATAAAATAAATCTTGTTTGAGCTTGATGTTGACAGATCGGCTGGAAATATGAACGTCAGCCATAGTGGAAAGAAGTGGCCATTTATCACCGGGAGGATGGATACTGTTTCATGTGTGTGTACCTGTGTGTGTATGTTACATCCCTGTTGCATGAAATGATCCGTTTGAGTGTGTGTGTGTGTGTGTGTGTATGCGTGTGTGTGTTTGCGCATCTGTCTCTGTGCAGCTTATGTTTGCATACCTGTTGCATGAATTGGTCTGTATGTGTGTGTGTGTGTGTGTGTGTGTGTGTGTGTGTGTGCCTGTGTGTGCTTACTACATAACCGTCTGGCTCCCATGTGAGGCAGTAAATCTATCATTCCTGCTGCGTTTACTTACCACTTCACAGAGCTGTATGTCCAGTGTAAACAACGTTTATCACTGCATGCAAATGAGCCTGTAAGCCGCAGCCTCCACAAAGACCCCATTCACTCCCAGCATGGTGTTTTACCAGCTCGTTGAATCTGATACCCCAGATTACAGGTTTATTCCCAGGCTGTGTGCGCTGCTTTCCTGTCACTCATGTTTTACAACGGTTCCCTCCAAACGTCATTTTACAAATAGTCTGCGTTTCCTGGAGCCATTATTGTAGTTACGACCAATACAGGTCCACATAAATGTCATGTTTCAACTTTGACGAGCCTGCTGTGAACAGGAGAGACAAGATTTATCTCCTCTCCTCCTTTTTTCACCTTCGATTTCCTCTTCTGCTTACTCATCTCTGCCTTACCCCTCCTCTTTTGCTCTTTTCCCCTCTCTGCATCCTCTCAAGGAGGTGGTGGTATGTGATGATTGTAGTAATTTTGCTCTTGCATTGGCAATTCACTGCTGCCCTTGGGAAACAGCACTATGGTTAGTAGACTAACCATATATAGTCTGTCATATGTACAAGGCCAATATTTTCCTTTTATTAAAAACCCAATCTGATCCAGTTGAATTTATTCACCTTTGATGTGATGAAAGCCTGGATTAAACCTGTAAAGCATTGGGGATTATATCTGACATTAACATGTTCAATTTAATCATTGTGACCACAGATATCAGAGATGTACCATGGTCATCTTATCATTTTTGGCCTAAAGTTATAGTTGCCCATCAGCAGCCATCAGCCTTCAAAACCTCTGGCTTCAAAAACACTGGCTGAAACCTGAACAGCGGCAGCGCGTGTTGCTGTAAATTACGACTTAGGGCCCCACTGGGAGGTAAAGAAGATTTATAGGACACTAATAAGCACTATCTCTACAGCAGATCACACTACAAGACACTATGTGTGTGAGAAAGAGTAAGAGAGCACAAAGAAGAACCAGTAGTGTGTACTTATAGATATACTCATGTCTAAGGCAGACCTATTCAGCATGTGGAGAGTAGGCTCAGTGTGAACCTTCAACAAACTAATTCTGGCCCTTTGATCATTTTCTTAGCAGGCTGATTAGCCTGTCTTTAAATTAAGTCTGTTGCCAAGCACAGAAATACTATTTAATTACAACGTTTTAAACCATGGTGTGAGTGGAAAATAGTACTACTTCTAACTTTGAAAAGGTACGTCATCCTTTACCTGCACTTTTGAAGGTTGCTCCAAACGTATATCACCAGATTAACCAACAATCGCTGCTCTCTGCTAGCTGTAGATACCTTTTTGCTAATTAGCTCCAATGGAACCAGTGGCACTAGAATTTGTCTGAACCGAAACCGGTTAATAATGTTAATGCATTTTTTTGGAGATTTAAACAAGCCATATTTTAAAAATTGTACCTTTAACACACTTGAATCCATGGATTTTCACGTCGGACATAGAGTTTTTTTTTTTTTTTTTAAAACAACCCCTTTAAAAAGAACAGAAGTTGAAGAGGCCTCGTCAGGTTTAATCATTTACGTGAGGGACCCTGGATTGTGGAGGAATCAAATAACAGCTCACAAAATGTAAAGCTGAAAATAACTGGATAAATGATTGCTTGCATCATCACACCATTGTAAATGTGTATATTTGCTGCGTCATGATATCTTTTATAGATGACATGAATGCATACATTTTAACAGAGACATCATAGCATGTGTCAGTTTTGACGATTTGAGAGAATATGGAACAATAGGTGTCGCAGGAACAGAACAGTCGCAGCACAGATACAGGACCACTCAATCTTGCCCACTCAGGCGTCACTGTTGTTTTAAAGCGTTTTCACAACTGTAAGGTAAGAAACAACATAAAACAAAGCTGTAGGCTTTAAACAAACTGTGCAAGAGGAAATGAAACAGGCAGTTCTGTTAGAAAACTGTCCAGTCTGAGCACAGTATGTAAAATACATGCTTTGGGCAACAAACCCACAAAACTACAGCTTTCATGAGAGGGCAGAGCCTGTCTGGTAGTTTGTATCAGTGAGTGTTAAGGCAGTGTTTGACACACAGTTTTGTAGTAGTGACTTGCTAAGCCTTCTCCTCCCAAAAGGCTTTTTGACAGATCAGGCTCCTCTGCCGTGAGCCAGACAATTATTTCTCAGGAGGAATAGCTCTAATAAAGACGCTGCAGCTAAAACATTTTCCTGTTCAGCCTGGCTCTGTGTGTGTGTGTGTGTGTGAGTCGTGTGTGAGGTTAAGGCATGCTCACTGTCAGCAGTGCTTTAGGTTTGACACTCGCACAAAAAGAGAAAATGAGAGCTAATATGCTGATGTTGTGAGTGTGTGTATGTGTCTGCATGTAACACATAAGCGCCTATTTGCCCTCATTTGTTGTGGGTGTGTGCGTCCCTGTCTATCTTTGTGTGTGTTCACCTGTGACTGTGGCTATTCATCTGAAAGGGATGAGCTCATGAGGGTGGGTCCGACGGAGGGATTGGCGAGTGTATGGGTTTGCGGCCCGCTTCAAATCCAAGGTTAATCCTGGCCTTTCACACTGGAGAGTCTAACACAGAGCACGGTGGGTGGGTCAAGACCAGAGTGGCAGAAAGATCGGTTATACATGTTACTGTATAAACTTTTGTTAGGTTAAACAACTTGAAGTAAAGTAAAGTTGTGAAGTGTGCATATATCCCCAATTAACCACAGTTGCTATGAAGAAGGAGCCAGTCAGGCATGAATCAGACTTGTAAGAAACTCAAAAAACTTTGCACATGAGAACAAAATTGTCAGCCACGGTCGTGAAATTCAAAATACAGAATCTATACAAGAACTGAAACTTTTGGATGTATATGTTTCTTACCAAACTACTCCTTGAGAAACACGGTTGACGTCTTTCCTCAAATTGATATCATTAATGTAGAAAACAGTTTTTCCTTAAACATCTGACAGACACAGAGCAACATTATAATTCATTTGGAGTTTTGTCTCTTGCCACTTGATAAAGTCCAATTTTCACACGCGATTTAGCTCCGTTTTGGTCTCCACCATCCCCTGAAAAAACATCTGCCCCTTAAGCAACTAAATACTACAGTGGCTAACTTTGGATGTCTGCCACCTAGCAATGGCTAGTGATTGTACAGCTTGTTTCATCCACATTCCTGACCAGTTTTTTAATAGGGGGGAGAGAGGGGAGATGGTCACACAGCAACTCACTGGGCATTCTGTTTATGCATAGTCATAGTTCCATTACCACCGTCGCATCCAGTTAAACACACACCACTCGTATATACACATGTCGTGCCACCATCCCCAACCCTCAAGCACACACTCCCTCTCAGGATTCGTATGTGCTTCTTGGCAGCAGCTGCAGTCCTTTGTACTGTGGGGTTAGCAGTGTGTGTCAGTTCATGATTCACTGTGTGTGTGTGTGTTCTCTCCCACTGGCACAGCTGACAGGGCATTAAACCACTCCGAGCAGCATGTAGCCACTGGCATGTAGTCTGCAGGGGATTTAGATGGCAGAGAAAGTCGCTATGTTTTTCTCTTGGTTGCCCCACACACACACTTCCTTTCTTTCATGTGGGTGTCACTCCCCTTACTGTTCTCAGACATCTGCACACACACACACTTAGACCCTTCAAAAAGGTGAAAATCCACTGCGAATGATGAAATCCATCCTTTGAGGTTTACTTCCCAGAGCCTCTCTTTGCCTGATTGATTGTTTCGCCCTGTTTTCGTCAACAGAGAATTCCGCAGGAAACGACAGTAATTAAGAAATACTGATGCGGGACACATCTATTTGCTTTCCCAAAATGATCATTAGCAAAATGCGGCTGCAGTCGTTCATCACTGTACAGCAGCACTTGGCATCGGACACACAAGCTCGCTGCGGGCCTATCCCAGCATTTCTCTTGTAGATGACTTCATTAGAGCTCAATTTGCTGTCTTGTAAACATGTGTCTCTCTGGGAGATATGATATAATGGCTGGACTAACTGATCATCTGTCTTCCATACACATGTTGAAGTATAACATCCCCAAGCAATAGAAAACTGGAATCTGCATGACGCAGTCTAAAACTTTGCATGCTGATAAGTTTGTGTTAGTTTCAGAATAGACCTGATGATATGCTTTCATAGAAACATGAGGCAATTAGTGAATTTGGTAAACGGCTGAGCATTCAAAGCAGAGCAAGTAATTTAGCAGTCCCACTGTGTACCGCTTGCTATCTCTTTTATTCAATTATTCAATGAATTTCAATCCCTCTGCACTGATTGCAGTGGATTCAGATCACCTGTGTGCAGGGTGTGGAGACTGATCAACGAGTGAAAGCAGCCTGGGGGCAAATCCCTCCCTGCCAATCAGGGTGTGACGGTGTGTAGGGCTTAAGACCTAGTCCACAAGTAAACAGGTATTTTTAAAAATGATTTTTTTTTTTCCTCCTCCAGTTTCAAAAGAATTCCCATCCACACCAACGGCGTTTAAAATGAATCTGTCCACATGAAAACGCAAATGCAGGCACACACCAAAGCCTGGACAAGTTAGACTCCGTGATCCGTGTTTCAAGATGGGTCGGGTATGTTGCCGACATCGGCACAGACCCTTTTCAGTGAGCTGTTGCCTGCCCAGGCAATGTGAAGCAGTTGAGGCTCACTGGGGACAGTTTGTCCCAATCGACAGTTGCGCCAGGAATGGTCCCTGCAGCGAGGTCTGGTCAGGGGGTTTGCTGTAAAGCCCAGAGCCTTTCTAAACAGACCGAGAGCCAGTCGCGGTGTACATCCGTGGCCAACTAACTCCCCTGGGGGGCGTCCCACCCAGGGATCACAGAGAGGTGGGGAATTGCAGCTAGGTCAGACTCATTCCCATTCTGATTCTGTCCTTGCAACAATGCAGACCCAATCCCCATAGATTAACAGGCAGGAACTTTGGTTGGTTGAGGAACCATGAGATTTCTTTGCTGCCCCATGCTTTCTAGTTGAGGGAAATTGTGTGTGTGCTTTGAACAACCCAGTTGAGTGACCAGCAGCAGTCACCCTTCAACTAGGCTTCTTGCATCAGGGCCAGGCTTATTGGCGAAAGTGTATTCTTTGCCTTTCGAATAGCCTAACGTCCTTCAGGTTTTCTTTTGTTTATCTTTTATATTACCCCTTGAAACCCATAAAATAATATTTTCCCCCTAAAAACATGCAGTCATGCTATAGGTTCGCTTGTTGTTACTACAACATTAATCAACTTTTTTATGGTCAGGCACCCACTTTATCTACTAAGATTATGGTGAGATTGTGGTCTTGGTTAAACAAGGAAAGCTCTTGAAGCATGGAACACAATTGTGATTATCAACATGCAACTGAAATCCCTATCTTTCTCTAAACTTAACCAAAGTGTTTTTTTGTAGCCTAAACATTACCAAAGAGGGCAAACCTTGGAATCTGGAGAAAGTGTTGCCATCAATTCCTAATAATAAGACTGTATTCACCAAGTTGAGATCTGGGAATGTGGCACCATCACTGAAAGAAATCGTTTGGGTTTGTGCTTTTTGCCCCACCAGACTTTGATGTAGTGACAACTCTGTATTCCCGTTCGCAATTACTCTTACCAGTGCAATGCTAATGTTACAGATAGACATGGTGGCAGAAGTAAGAATCAGGCTGTTGTTGTTGGATTTTTCCTTTATCTTCATGAATTACCACAAACTGGAGTTAACACATCTGACACTCAGGTTCAAAAGAGCTTTCCTCCCAGACTAGTGCACACGGAAGCCTCATCAGCTGGGAGGAGCAAACACCCTGCAGCTCTGGAAAATCTAATAAGGTCTAATGCATTTTTCATTTTTAGTCTGCATCCAGACAGGTTTATATTTAGAGGAAGCCAAAGAAAGCCTTCCAACTGTAATGTCTGTTACCAACCCTTCAAACATAGTGGTGAGCTGTCAAGATGCTGCAGCCATCCACTGGGACTCATCAGCTCAAATGATCGCTCTGCGAGGAAGAACAGTCGTGTGCTACGGGTAGCTGACAACCTGCAGGGTTTCATTCCACCCAAACACTGCAGCAGGTGATTCCACTCTGCTGTCAAGATGCGCTTATCACCGAAATCACCTGACCAACACTTGGGCTGGAAAAGGAGGACACAAAGAAGTTGTATGATACTTTTAAAATATTTCTTAATGTGTCCGTTTTAAGAAATCATGCTTTGACAAAAAGCTAATGTACAGTCTGTAAAACACCATTAAAAGAAACGACCAGGAAGAAGATTAACAACCATTCGCCTGACAAACTCGCTGCTGTCTGAGTTAAACAGGGCTAAAGAATTTAACAAGACAACATTCAGGGTTGTTGATGCATCACAACTCTGTGAATCCATCTGTATTGATTTATTCCCACCTCTGCTCCTTCTTAAACCCTGTTGAGTTGGCTGAGAATATTGATTTACACTCTGCTGGGCTGGTGAGGGAGAACGGAGGGATTTGACTTTAATCGTTGGAGTGTGTGTGTGTGTGTGTGCGATGAGAGTTTGATTCACTGCAAACGTCTCCCTCTCAGACATACACACCGACATGCACACACACATTCATGTCTCTGCTGCTGCTTAGCTCTGAACTCTGACCTGGCAGCACAGCCAGACCTCACCGTAAATTACCGATCATTTGAAACGGAGTGAGCCTGTCTTTCGTGTGTGTGTGTGTTTGTGTGTGTGTGTGTGCACGCATGGTTGAAACCATCAAACAGTATGTGCAAACAAAATGTTGAAACTGTGATTTATGAGGGGCTTCAGGATTACTTCTTGGATGTTCCTCCAGGTTCTTTCACAATCATAGACAAGCTCATAAATCTATCCCAACAGTAATAGCCAATGTGTTTTCACCTTCCTTACAAGTGTTAGTGAGACATGCTTTACACCGTGATTTGTAGAAGAGTGTAAGTGTGATAAGGGCAGAGAAAGAGGAAAGAGGAAAGAGGCTCAGGGCAAGATTACTAAGTCTGTCAAGGTCAAGTGTAACAGAAAAAATATAGACATGACATAATAATCCGTCTCCACAATGTGTGGAGGCAGTTGCCCAACCAGCCTCAGGCTGTTGTTTTATGGCTGACCTGGAGCTTTGACCTCTCTCCAGGCATGAAAGAAAGAAAGAGAAGTTTACTCTGAGGTATCAACCTTTCCAAATGTCCCTCAAACTGATCATCAGCCAGCACTGCAACTATGTGCCTGCTTTTAGTATATTTACAGTAAAATGTGCTTTTGCAAGAAGTGTCCTCTTTAACTTGAAAGTGAGCCATGTGGAAGATGAGGAGCAGCCACTGTGGGCACGAGTGACAACTATGGGACACTATTACAGTAAATGCTTCAAAGTAAAGTTACACATCTACTTGTTTTGATTTTAACTGGGCAAACTGACTCAATAATGTCCATTATCCAGCCACCTTTTTCTGAACTTTGTAAACATTAGCCAACATTAGCATCAGAAGCTGCTGGTCAGAACATACCAAGTAAGGTTGTAGCAACAAAACCCCATGAGTTTATTGAAGTGAGAAAGGCTACATCTGATTTTACGTTTTAATTGCAAGAGAAAGGTTTTTGTTATATAATTTGTCATATTACTTAATTGCACTGTCAAGTTCAGTCAAAGTGACCACAATAGAAGAGTAGTCGTAGAGTAGTATATGCAAATATTCCTTTCAAGTTCTGCTCAGTTTTTGACACCAGGCTGGAAGCTGCGATGCGCCCGGAGATGTGTCGTTCATCTTGTCTCTTATTTTCCAGCATGCTCTCTCTCTTTATTGCTGAATCATTTTCACTGTTAAGCAACAGAGAAGAAAAGAAAAAAAGAGAGCTTTGGCACTTGTCGAGACTCGCAGCATCTAATAAAAGGAAAGAGGCAATTACAGAGCGCGGTTTCTGAAGAAAACCCGCAACTCTGATGGGGATCCTACAATGGTTTCCATGTCTGCATCAACAAACACAATATTCTCAATCAGAGGTGAAAAGCGTGAGATCTCTCCCTCTTTTTTTATTTATTTATTTTTTTTAACTGTACTGTACACTCATATTGTTTAATTCTCAGACTTGTTGTCTTAATGCCCAACAGTTGTAGACTCATGTGGCATCAAGCTGACATCACTTCACACAGCTCTCTTTTGAAAAACAAAATATGTTTGCAGTAGTTCTGCAAAACCTGTTAACATATTTCAATGTGTAAATATGTGTGGAATTCCACTTTAAAACACATGTTTAAGATATACGTGTATGAAATAAAAAAAGTTTTTTTTTACAGAAATTTCCTACTCCTACACCACTCTGCAAAATGAAGCAAAAAAAAGTGTGATTAAATTGATTAAAACTGATAAAACATGAGTTTTAAAGCAGGTTGATTCGAATTAGATACTAAATGTCATTATTTAAGCTTTATGGTGACATTTTTGCACTTTATTTTTAAGTAAAAAAAACAAAGCTTCACCCATTGAACATTCAAGCATGGATAACTTCATTCTGATAAAAGAAGTTCCGTACAATACATCTAAACTGTTCCAAGCCTGTTTCCGCTTTTCAATAATTCTGCACGGCCTCACGAGGATGCAAATTTGAGAATCGCTGGTCTGTCGGGTCTCATTTCAGTTTCCAGAGGTCAACTTGATGTCCTGTTTGACCCGGAAGGATTCAGGGGAGGATTGATGGAAGCGGTTCCTCTGTGTGTGTTTTAAACCCCACTTCCCCCTCCAGCATCTCAGGAGGTCCGTCCAGGCCTGGCAGCCCCTCAAAGTCGCCCTTCTTTTGCCCCGTGCCTCTGGGGAGGGCAGCCCCCAACATTTATGCAAAGTCAACAAACCCTAATTGTAAGATCAGCTTACAAACTAAATTCTTCTTGAGCCCATTACCAACTGCAGTTAATTATAAGTCAGGCGGAGGGGTGGTTTGAGTGTGAGTGACAGCGAGAAGAGGCGATCTAGAAGTGCGGCAGAAGGAGAAAAGAAAAAAAAAAAGCCTGGAAACATTTCAAGTTACATCACAGATACAATACGCACACGCATGCACACGGGCGCATTAGACTTTTTTCGGCGGACCTCCCAGACTACAGCAAATCTCTTCTTCGCTGGTCTTTGTGGTGGGGATTTGCTGTAATGAAGGAACGGATCAGAGCGGTGACTAACACATTGTCCAAGTCACAATGAGACCAATTTCCCTCCAGCCCCAATGTGTAAGCTTGACAGTAGGATCAATGTGCCCTCTAATTACACTCTTGGACAGCTGAGTGCACATTAATCTAAAAATAAGATGGTGATACGGGGAAGTGGGCTGTCACACACACACAAAAACAGGGGTTATTACTGTCCCAGGTCCCACATATGCAAAATGCTGCAAAAGGGTGCTACGTATCTACGGCACGTATGGAACACATGTATAAAAACTTGTTGAGACACTTGTTGGCCACTTGTCAACTTTCCGTCTGTCTTTAGAAATCCAACATTGACAAGCAGGTGTATAAATTGATGGTTTTACATTAGCTTTTTATGATCTTATCATCAAATCAAGCCCTAAAGACAGATTCAGATTATTTCATACACAGGAAGACAAGTTGCTCGCCAAATCCCTTACAACTTTTTCCGCTGTTTAACAAGTCCCAGCACGGACAGTACCTGGAGCAGAACTCACTCGCTGTCATAAACCAATGTGTCTCATTCATTTTTTTTTTTTTTTTTCGTTTTGTTTACGTCATCATCATGTTTTTATATAAACCGCCTGCTGCTCCGAAGAGCTAGGCCTCCTCATTCTTCCAAGTTAAATCTCCCATTGGCATTGAATTTCGCTTGACAACTTCATGTAGGTGAGGAGGAAGGGAAAAGCGGTGACAGTGCGTTGAACAGAGGCACCATCAGGCCTCGTGGCTCTAAGCCTGCTTTATTGAATTCTCTGTTGTCTTTATGAAGGCCAGGCTAAGACAGGGCCAACAGGTGCCCGTCTCAAGTGGGATGAGCATTAAGGATGTTCCCTTTGACCCCGGAGGGAGACCGGACAGCTGCAGTGTCTGAGCATGGGTGGGTGTGTGTGTGTGTGTGTGTGTGTGTGTGTGTGTGTGTGTGTTGGGGTAGGAATGGATTGAGTTCACCAGGTTACAGACAGGGTGTTTCCAGGTCAAGGCCATAGCCAAGTCGAGAAAGGCATTAAGTGCAGGAACTTTCTGTGGGCGTCTGAGGCGGAGCTGGACCGTCATCAGTGCTTCATCATAGCTAACTGAATGCTTTGTCTCCCAGGAAACAAGAAAGGACTTGGTGATGAAGCAAATTTCAAGTCTAAAAAGCATATTGGTGTATGAAAGTACAATCATTCGGCCTAGTCACTTTAATCTGCGTAGAAGTGGCACAGCATTTTTATGGGCGGGATCGCTGAAATTGGCAGTTGCACTGAACGCACAGTCCACTCGCGTTATCTGTATGCAGATTGTTGAAACTGTTAAGCAGTCATCAATAATGGTTCAATCCAGAGAGATTTGTCAAGAGTGAACAAGTACTAATTGACATGTGCACAATAAAGATTAGAGATATGAATAGTCTTTTGGTGATTAGATCTCGGCATGATGTCTTTGTAATTTAAGGGGGTAATGAAGTTGTTGTGGATAATTAACTTATATAATTGCTGATATAATTCTTAGTTACACAAGGCACACAATCGTTTCCTAGATTTAACATTTGGGATGAAAATGCGTATATAGTTCTGACTAACACCCTGAGTCCGGTTATTGTAATTGCTAACGGGTGAGAAGAAGTCAAAAAAGGAGATACTCAGTTAAATTACCTGGTCTACATCATGATACTGATCAGATGACCAACACTGTGTTGGAGAATTGGCTGTAATATATTTCCACAAGTCATTAAAATGATATTGGTCAGAGTGTCACAGGTGAATGAAACATCTACTCTCAAATGATAAATATTCCTCCTCAGTGGCTGCAGGGAGGTGAGTGTCTGCAGGGTTACTTACATTCACTCAACAAGAACTGTAATCTTCTAATCTTATGAAGCTTAAGTACAGAGTACAGTCTCTGAATGATGAGGTGTGTTCCTGATGCTTTTTTAATTTTAGAAAATATGTTTTAATACTGTCATTATGAAGTGCTGTGTATCAACTATTGACAGGAAATAAACACAGTAATTTAAAAGTAAGTGTATGCCAAACCTTTCTGTGGATGTGATGCTGACGCAGTCAATTAGCCCAGCGTGTAAAAGCGTTTCTGAACTGTTTCAAACAACACTACCCTGGCTTTGCTGACCTTGTCATACGGTTCTTTCCAGAAATGTTGATTTTGATTTCTTTGGAAAGCTGAGTAAAACATATTGTAGATCTAAAAAAGGTTGCATCAACAGAGTTTGGTTGTCTTAACCCTCCTCTGCGTGCCTTGACTTGGTCAGCCTGGCAAGAGGGCAGGAGAGTTGGGGGCACAGCGAGTATATGGATGTGTTTATTAAGGTTCCCAAGGCAAGAGCAGAGCAAATCGCTGGCACGCTGCTCTGTCCACCTCTCCCTCCCTCTCTCGTTGTCACCCACCCTGTAGCATTCTCCTCACCCCGTGCCTCTCTCCATTCCAGCTGCAGACGAGGAAAACCCCACAGCAGCTGGCCAGCGAGCCCGTCAGCCATTTGGCCAGCCAGTCTGCCCCGCAGAGGGCCCTGCCAATCATCATCTGCTTCTTCTCCGCTGAGTCTTTCCATTGCACAAATGCCATGATGTACCTTAGGGGTTAAACCAATAGACATGTGTAAAGGGCCATACCATTAGTTCTCACAGAAATATGATGTGAAGACTCTTTGTGGCTGATAAACACACATCTGGTGGGCATATTAAGTACATCTCATATAGCCCAAAATCACAAAAGTGTAATATGACTTTTATTAAGTGTTGTTTTCCAATGAAAACAGCACCACGTTCATGTCTGTATTTCTTTAAGTCAGCCACATCTAAAAAAGCCATGAGCCATCTCAGTTCATAACTCTTCAGAATCAACCTGCAGCAGTTGTGTGTTTGCACCTGTGTACACAACTACTGTGGACTGCACATCTGTGTGTCTGCACTTCTGTGTGTACTTATGTTTTCTTAACCTTCTCTTCATCAAAGACGGGTTTGCTGAGTACACATGCTTCTGTTTGACAATGCCCTTTTTCATAATCTTAGACACACTGAGTGGCACGTAATCATATTGTTGAAGGTCGCGAGACTATCACGGAGCGCCTGTCTGGCTTTTTCCAAAGACTGTGTCACTAAATCGTGCACTGTAAACCCGAATAAGTAAGCAGAAAAAAGTAAAAAAAGTGAGGCAATCAGTTGCCACAATTTTTTTGAGTTCATAAACTCAAACATTTGAGTATATCAGAGCTTATATATTTGGAGTTTATGTTAAATGTAATTTTAAATTATAATCAAATTAAATTTACTGATTAAGCCAACTCAAACATTTTCAGTTTCTCTTACTTAGAATATTCATTCATCTTTGTCATTGCAATAACTCAAGAGAACTTTATAATTTCAAGCATGAAAACTCAGGATTTTTATATTTCATGAACTTAACATTTATTAGTTTTTTCATTAAATCTTCTGATTACCCATACCTCAAAAACATAGACTTGTTAAAACTCAAAATCATTTACCTCCAAACTTAAAACATTTGTGGCAACTGATTGCCTTAAACATAATAAGTACTCTTGACTCAAAAGTCAAACAAAAAACACATCAAATTAAAACGAAATATTTTTTTCTATTCAGATGTTTAAAATGTTCTTGCCCAGTCTTTTAGCACAAAATATATGAAATAAAAAAAACAACAAATAAATAAATAAATAATACATAAATAAAAAGTAACAATTAACAAGTCTACCTCTGGCCCTTTTAGTATACTTTAAGATGAACGATGTAACACAGTAGAAAACAGTAGTAGAAAGCTACAATTACAGTAAGAAAATATCCTTATGTCACAACTGGCTTATAAACTCTTAATATAACATTACCAGGGGGGCATCAGCATGTCTTGGGTGGTGACCAAAAATTGAAGTATAGAAAGATTAATTGCCCACACCTGTGCCTTTTAGCACAAAATGAAACAAAAAAATTTTCACAGACAATAGTTATAAAAGAAAGGGCATTAAAGAAACAATTATAAAGGCACACTTTTGGCCATCTGGTTGTAAACTTGCAGTGCATCAATGTCGAAACAAATTGCTTATAAATTCTTCACAGCTAAAACTGCTAAAATTTCAAAACTGTTCATTAACATGTACAAAAGCAGTGTGTAGTCTTCCTTTGGCTATCTGGTTTAAATCTAGCAACTTCGGGTGCACTGTGTAGTTTTAGAAAAAAATGTTAAACTCAAAAGCAAAATTAAAAATATTAATAAGACAGTGAAAACTATTTATTTGATACACTTCCATAACTGAATAAACATCCCATCCTGAGAGTAAAATAAAGTCCCTATAACACTGTGTCCAACTAGAAAGGTGGCTACCTTACTATAAAGTTAAGCAGCCTGAAAGTTTTAGGACAGTTGTTTATTCATTCATGAAAATGTATCAATGAAGAGCTTTGTATTTTGATACAAATCTATTTCCCAAAACTATATAGTACACCTTTTAAAAACAAAATGCCATAATATAAAAAATTCAACCCTGCATTCAGTTTACCAACAATAAATAAGTACAAAGACAGTGTGTACTTTGTGCCATTTGGCTGAAAACCAGTTGAGTAGAGCAGCAACTTTAACATCAACAGTTGAACAGTAGTCAACATTAACCTGACATGACATATTCTCATTGAGGACTATGCTCTAACAGAGTGAGCCATCAGAATCCACCACTCCTTTTTGGATCTTGAGTTACACATATAACATCAGGTCATTTTTAAGAGTCTGCAGCTTGGGTGACAGTTTAGAGTCATCAAGACCAAGTAAGATTTTCTGTGTGAATTCAAAGGTGTTTGTCAGTCCCTTGGGATAGCTAAGATGTAGTGCATAGATCAGGCCGAACATTACCAGGAAGGCATCAGCAAGCCTGGGGAGACTGACAACCACATCACCCTCTAGGACGACAGAGATTCTCACTGGGCTGTAGTAGACTGGACTTGTGGCACCGTCACTGACAGTTGTAAGGAGGACCAGTGATGCATCCCCCAGGTCTGGCTCATCAATACCATCCTTAAAAAATGAAAGGGAGATCATATACCAATCACATTTACTGAAATTATGGCTATGGCAATTTTGATTACAATTAATTGTCATATAAATAACAATAAATACACACTGAAAGTGTTCATTCTGCTGCGTTGTGCTCTTGTTTGCTAAGAAAGTGAGATGACTTGTATGTGTTCCACTGTTTGGCTAATGACGGCTACTTGATTTTTCTTTGCCGTTGATTTTTTTGATGCCCTAATGGGCTCAAAATGACACTTATGAACATCTTGCCAGAGATTTGTAGTTGAAACACTGGTACATATACAGAAATTATAATGTGTGTTGTAAATGAAATCAAAATATGAATTGGTTAATTTACAGTACAAGAGGGCTGATATCTCTTTACTGGGACTTACCACACATGTTCTGAAAAATCCAGAGACTTCCTCACGAAGATAGAGAGGCAGGGCATGGAGAACAGTGGTACGCCTTGTGTGGACATCATGTAATTCCTAAGAAGATTAAAATAGTGTTGTGACAAGTTTACTAATCAAACCCAATGCCAAACAATCCCAACTCATTATTAATGAATTAATTACCAATAATAAATCCACTAATAACCGGTGACTCATCTGGTGCAGTTGTGGAATTCAAAAGCTTATTTGAAGCATTAAACTCCTAACATTACACTAAGTGAAATGTACCTGTGAAATGTATAATCACCTGTGTATCATGGACTTTGAAAATGTCAGCCAAAGCATCAGCAGTCTTTCCAGTTTTGGAAGCTTTCTGCCTGAATAAGGCCATCAAACGAGGAGTGTGGCGATCAAGCTCGGCATAGAAAGTGTTAGGTAGGTTCTGGTTGGTTATACGTTGAAACTCTGCATATATCTGCATTGAGGAAAGAACAGTAAGAGCAATTATTTATTTCATGATGAATGAAATTAGGCAACATTACACACAATGTGACATACAGTAGCATAGATAAACACAGAAACAACAACCTACAAAATGAATTTCTTTATCTAATTTATTTAGCAAAGATAAAAACAGATGAAAGAGTTGACCCACATTACCTCAGACTGCATATGAAGAGCAGGCCAGAGGTCCATTAGCTCTTTCACCGGAGGGCAGGACATCACAATAGTCTGTCGTCGCAAGGCAAATGTGGTTTGCATCATCCTACTAATAAGAGGAAGGTTTCTCTCAGTCTTCTTTACTTCGTCAACAATTGCCTGCCTCAAAAGCTCAAGACTTGAGGGATCCTCTCCTTGAGGAAAGTTAGGCAAAAAGTTGACCTCTGCATGCTTAGGTCTTTTGATGTTGGAGTGTGAAGGTTCATTCTCAGGGTTTTTTCGGCTTCTTTTGCCAGCATTAACAGCGACCTCCTGATATCCAGCCCTTCTCATCTTGGTCCTGTAATTGCCCATTTTAAACTTGAGGCTGTTTTTCCAGCCATTCCATCCACTGTCAGATCCTGCTTCTTTTAAGCAGGGGTGTTTCTTCACAAGAGCTTCAGCCACGATTGCTATCTCCTTATCACTGGGGTAAGCCTTAAAACCATATATGGTAGATGCCAGTTTGTCTAAAATATTGTGCTTCTGGTCCCTTAACAACTGAAGAGGTCTTTCATTCTTTTCAAATTCAGCATTCCCATCTCTAAGTGTCAGCTCAACGTCAAATGCAAATTTGGGAATCTGAAAAGGACCTGGAGGCCATCGGCTCAGACGTTCTGGGGATGACACATCTGAAAGGGTATCAGTCGATGCAAGTGAACTGGAATCCTGTGTAAGTGAAATATGAACACAGGCCTTTTGTGGTAACTCCTCGATGTCAACAAGGCAAGTGAGTTTTCCATCAAAGTCTGGATCTTCGTATTGCAAACTGAAGTCATAGTCCAGTTCCAGTTGTTCTTTTAAAGTCTCAATCAGTGCATCAACAGAGGCTGGACGGGAGCTGAGTTTTAATTTTCTAACACGGCCTGCCTCGATGACACGAAGGATCATGTTTTGTGGGGCTTCAGCTGCCATCACTTTAATAAATGAAGAGATTTGGAGGTTAAAAACACATCAGCACATAGACATTATAGTGCATTTATAAGGCTTTCTAAATGTTTATAATCATTAATGACAACCTCCAACGTGTTCAGCATTCACAAAGCTTTATACCCCCATGCCAAAGTGACAGTGTTTGAAAGAAAAATCTGGTTCCACAGTACATTATAACTACCATGATATTGGCAAGTTATATTTGTGCTTTTAATGCATTATAGACATGTTCTTTAGAATGTGTTACCAAAGAGTGCAATTCCAAAATGCAAGTCATGTATGTTGATGTATATTGATTGATTATATTGAGCACATTTTCCAATAGATGAACAATTAATGATTTAAGAAGAATTACTCACCATAGAGTGGTCTTGATTTTGTCTCACTTGTATGAACCTCTTGGGAGTCAACAGCAGCAAGCCATTATGCTTGTATGCAGAGAGTGGGGTCGTATCATTGATGTCAGATTGCAGGTGGATAGACAGGCTTCCCTGTTTGGCTGACAGCTCGTAGGATCGAAGATGCTCTACATACCAGGAGTCATAATCACAACAGAGAAAAGAAACATTGTGATTCACAAGGTAGATCTGTGTTAGTCTGCAAAATTTTGACAGTCCCCCACTGATTCCAACTGACACAAACATGCCACTGGTATAGTCTGTGCCATCAATGGTCACCTTTGATGTGTGATAGACAGTGTCACTTGTTGTTTGTCCTCTAATGTGAGCCTGAGCTACTTCTGGTAGAGCTGAAACCAAAACAGAGTCAACCCTGGATGTTTGCGTTTTTGGTTTGAAAAACGATGGTGAACCAAGGTGATATGCCATCATGTATTGGTGTCTGATTGCCAGTGTCTTCAAGACATTTTTGAAGTTTTGAGTGTCATGCACCACTCTCTTGAAGAAGCGATGTTTAGCTTCAAATCTCATGGTCCAAACATGCACCAGGGGCCCAAAGCACTTAACTAAGGTGGGGTAATGCTCCACATAGTGATGTTTAGGACGAAGCCTAAACCCAGGGAAAGCCTCTTGTAGGATCTGTCTGTGGTCACTGATTTTGCAAACAAAATAGTCCAATGTTTCATCAGAAAATGATGGGCATAATGCTAATTCCACCAACTCTTTCAAGTCCATCAAAACCTCCCATGCAACATTACCCTCTGGTACTTTACTGCCTACAAGTAACGGAAGTAGTCTGAGCAGCGTGGCATTTTCATGCCCGTTCCCTCCAATTGTTCCCCGGGTCATGAATATTTTGGGAACTGGATGAGGTTTATTTACTTTATCAGTGTGCTGGTATGGGAATGATGTGATTCTTTCGTTCAAATACTCTAAAGTAAAGTACTTAAGCCGAATCATTTCTCTAATGCAAAGAGCAAGTTCAACTGGAGCGATTCCTTCCAAAAGATCGTGTAGTAGATCTGGAGGAAAACCTGTGATGGGGTGGAAGTGCTCAAGTGACTCACGGAAGACACAATCACCTTTAACCCCAAATTGGCTGCTTGAACTCTCATCTTGGAGAACATTTTGCACATGAATGTCATGACTCGCTTTGGTTCTCTGGACAAATTCCTCCTTTTTTACCTCAGTTGTTTGAAACTGTTCACTTGTGGCCATACAGAATCTGCAAACATAATCTGCTCTGAATGACTCCAAAAAGCCACCTAAACCATGTGCAGCCAGATTGTCAGCAGAAACACAGAAGATGGTGCCTTTCACATTCTGACCAACAGATTCAATGAAAACACCATCCTGTTCAAGTGTGTGAACATCATGAACAAGTGGAGCAATTACAGCTGCATATCCATATTTCTGGACGTCTGTCACTTTAGCTAGCAAGGCCAATTGTATAGACGCTTTTTCAGCCTACGTCATAAAATATATGCGCGCGCATTTTGGCAACGGAAGTGGTGTTGTTTTCCGGCAGCTCTGACTGACAAAGACGAGGCAACTGGTTTTCAAGCATTTACAAACTTTTTTTTACGTATCAACATGTCTGGTTGTTGCGTATACGGTTGTACGAATCGCTACTCCAACGGCGGACTAAAGTTGTATAGGATTCCGACAGGATCACGACCATTTCAGAGCAACCGGCGGCGTCTGTGGCTGCAGGCGTTTAAACGTGTGGACTGGAATGAGGACACAATAAAAAATGCTCGCGTCTGCAGCGCCCACTTTATATCAGGTAAGGTTATCTATCCAGCCTACTCTTTGATTTTACGGAAAAGTCTTGTTTACATATAAGTGATTGTCTGTATGATGTAGAATAATAATTAAATGCAGCTAAAGTTTGGTAAGCTGGCGTTAGATTTGCCTAGTAGCTTGCTAGGCTAAACAAACGTGTTTGTGTTTTATTTTTGCAGGTGAGGCGTCATTGGACTCCAGTAGTCCTGATTTTGTGCCATCTGTGTTCGTGTATACAAAACAAAGCCAGAACCCAGATGCAAGGATGGACAGGTAAGATAAGAGTTGCCCTCCTCTCAGTCGTTTTTTGTTTTGTTTTCCTCTCATGAATAAGCTTTGGTTCCTACAGCTGATGTTTTGAGATATGGATTAGTCTAACTGTAAATTTCTGCTGTTTCTGTAGGTACCATAGGAAAAGGAGGAGAGATGACAGACCTGACACAGCAGCAAATCAACCTGTTCCTTGTGAAACTCTAGAACAAGAATGCAGCATGGATCATTGTCCTGGTATGAATATGTTAATGAATATATCATCTTACAATTAAGTGATAGATTGTCACCCTCACCGAAAGAGTCGGTGTGCTTCTAGTGTGTGTGTGCTCCTGCCAGGCCCACTGCTTCAATTGCTATGTATGTCTGTGTGTGACGTGTACACTGGCCCCTGGATGGGTCAAATTCAGAGGAAAAATCTCTCCCTAGGATCAATAATGTATTTCTCTTTTGTCATGGAAAAATTTTGAAAATTCATTGGTAAAAATGTGTGAGAACCCTTGGATTGTGAACTTGTTTGCATTGGTTGCAGCACATGCTAATTTTTCACTTTTCTATATTAAAGCTGAAGAGGATATCCCAGTTCCAAAGGGAGAGTATGATGATCTGAACCTGAGATATAGTCAACTTCAGGAGGACTATGTCAACCTGCGTCAGGAGTTTGACACACTACGAGAAGAAAATGTAATGCTGAAAGAGGAGCTGCAAAAATCTACATTCTCCTACACCACTGTTAAGTGCAACATTGGACAATTGATTTTTCTCACAGGACTGACCTCTGTGGTCTTTGAGTGGCTGATTACAAAAATAATGGGCAGCGTAGAAAGAATTCACAACAAACTTAGAGTAGAGGACCACCTATTGATTATATTGATGAAATTAAGGTTGGGCCTATGTAATACTGATTTGGCTTATAGATTTCAGGTATCAAAAACCACCATATCAAATATTTTGCGGAGCTGGGTCCCTGCTATGGCCTTGGTCCTCAAGCCACTCATTAAATGGCCAAGTAAGGGTGCAATACTTAAAAATATGCCAAAAATATTTAAGCGCAACTTTAAAAGATGCCGGTGCATAATAGATTGCACAGAAATTTTCATAGCTAGACCCAGTAATCTGACTTCCAGGGCCCAGACATGGTCAAACTATAAACACAACAACACAATTAAATACTTGATCGGCATCTCTCCAGCTGGTGCAATTTCATTTCTGTCTCCTGGGTGGGGTGGACGGGTTTCAGACAAGCAGATCACTAAGGAGTCAGGTTTCCTCAAACTTTTGGAGCCTCAGGATGAGGTTTTAGCTGACAGAGGATTTCTCATCAGAGACGAGCTTGCGGCCTATGGTGCAACACTTCGTATCCCTCATTTCACGAAAGGAAAGAAGCAGCTTTCTGCACAGGAAGTGGACACATCGAGACAAATTTCTCGTGTGAGGATCCATGTAGAACGAGTTATTGGTCGGTGGAAAAACTTTAAGATTTTGCAGACAGTTATTCCAGTGTCGCAGGTTAACATACTAGATGATGTTGTTATTGTATGTGGTGCCTTGACAAACCTGTGTAAGAGTGTTGTACTCAAATGAGTTACACATAACCAAGTATGTCTTTAATGTGATTTTACATTTGTAAAACATGTTTTTAGGCCTACTATACTTAAAATGCAATGCATTTTAATAAACCTCTCCACATTGGCTGCCACTGGTGTGTCTAATGGTCCTTTTCCCCCCAGATTATCTCAACAATTCAGAGTTCATTATCAATTTTATTTGTAATGTAACAGTTTCATTCCATTCAGGTGCCATTTAAAGTGCCACCAAACATTAACAACATGGAAAGTATTAGTATGTACAATATATTAGAATCAAAGTGGTTCTGTATGTTGTAAACAGTAAATAATCATGCTAGGTCTGAATACATATCTAGCATTACAGAATAAAACTTTAAATATTTTTTGCACTTAAGTGCATCTAGACAAAGCAGTCAATAACAATATAAAATGTACAGAAAAGGCTGCTGATAAATGTATTTTTTCAATACCTCAATATTGATGACTATTGGTGCTTTCACAAAATATTTACACAATTAGATGTTTGATAATAAGCAGTACTGTTGATATAATGACAAAGTGGGTAAATGTGAATAATAAAAAAACAGTCTGGTAGGTTCAGAACATCATTAAAGTATAATGCAACTTTAAAAAAACAGGGAAAGACAATCCATAACGAACATCTACGACCATATCTGGTCTCCTATCACAATACAATACATTATATTGCCCACTCCTACATGAAGGCATTCAAGCCTCAACTCTCAGACATTTCCTACATGACCATGATGCTGGCTTCCTTTTTATTTGTGCACAACTGTAGTGAATCTGGTTGTTGCATTTGACACAGATTATCATTCTGCCAAAATCTGGTTTTTCACAGTATTTGCAGGCTCTCTGTGACACCAAGACAGGATCATGTCTTCTTGTCAGTAACTCAGGCAACACACTTGAGATAAAGAACTCGTGGGCTTTTGGCAAAGCCTCCTGCAGAAACTCATCATTTCTTAGGATACGTTGCACAATGAACTTCTCCTTCGTCCACAACACAAAGTCACAGTAGCTAACACCACACACAAACATGTGAAGCTGAGTTTGATAGTAGTATGTGTGTGAATGTTTCAACGAGAATGACTCGTCCAGACAAAACTGCTCATCTTCTGTACATCCTTGAAGGCTATTCCTGTATTTGTAGGGACACTTTATCTCTACCACCCCTTTGCCACAGCAGGTACATCTTGCTATCCCATCTGGCGATGATCCAAGGTGTGGCTCAGAAGGTTGCACTACTAAGCCACATGAGCTGATGCTGAAATCTGGATGGCTTTGGGACATAAATGCAGTGTAGGCTTGTCTTGCCGTTTCCTCCATGTTTTTACCCCAGAGCACGGATGGGACATTTAACTCTGTTTTGTTGTACTGCATTATGTCATTGAGGTATGTTTTGCTGATCTTGTCAGTTGTGGTTGCATGGTGAAATTTGGTGCTTGTGATCCGACCAGCCCTATAGGTGTGCCACTCATTTGACCTTGACTGTTGCCTTGTCACAAATTCCAGTTTCTCACATTGATGAGGTTGTAGTGTAGTTTTTAGTTTGTGAAATGTATCCTCACATTTCACCTGCATTTCCTGTGGTGAGAGTTCCCTGAGTGTTGCAGCAAATAAAGCAGTCAAGGGCTCAGGTAAGTCTGAATGCTCCTCTGAATCAGTGTCAGACGATGCAGTGTCCGTGTCACTATTTTCCAGGCTTGTCAGCACTGCAGCACCTGGGTACACATCCTGCAGTTCCCGGATGTCTTCATCTGTTAACACTGATAATAGAGCAACAAAAAGACACAATTAGTGTGCTGCATAATGTTTACATTTTAAGAATTATGACTGAATTATTCTAAAACCAGACCAGTTAAGCTGTAGATAACAAACAATCTAATTTCTAGAATCAGTTATCTGAAGACAAACGGACAGACATATTTTGAATATGATATTGAAACTATTCAAATGATACTGAAACTATTCAAACTGGGCGGTATGTTTACGAAAAGTCATGATGCCACGTTGGTCTGTAGGCCTTTTCATGTCTGCATCACTAAGTAACACCTTTCTCAGACTACATTATGATGTTAAAACACTGAGGAGAAATCCTGAGAATGAATTCAATGCACTATGGCAAAAGGAAACTTATCTAGGCTCTGTCAACTATTACATGCCTCTGGGTGTGATACTATTCTTCCTAGCAGATGTTGAAGCTGCTGAAAGTTGCCTGCCTAGCCTCTTTGGTTTGTGGAAGCTGATCTCCCTTAGTGGAGCTGGTCTGACTTCTTTCCTGCTGATGTCTTTCCACATGCACTCTCCAGACGTAACTGCCGCTTTCTCTGTCCTTCCCATCCTAACATAGAGCTCAACTTTGAATAATATTGCAGCTGCATGGCTGCAGCATGACCCAAGCCTGAAATTTCACAAAAACATAATAAACATACTGGCTGATCCATATTGTTATGACGGGGGCTTGAGAGTAACATTTGTTCTTAGACAAATCTCGACTCTGGCTATGAAGTAGGTAAACATCTAACTTACAAGACATGTTAATAAGTATCCTGAGCTTAATTAGGTTTTGAATGTAACTGAACGATATTGGCTGCTGACTTTTTGAACCCTGTTGTCACTGTGTTGTTCATGTTTCAAACCCTGGTTATTAAAGTTACAGGGCAGGGCATACGATTTTTGATATGGAAAGGAGAGTTATAGCCAGCTGAAAGGACACTAACACAAAAGCATAATTCATCTTTGCATAACAACTACGTATATCATAGAGCTCTGAACTGTTATCTACAAGCTCACAACAACAAATAATAGGCTTCTTACCCCGCCATACAGGTGCAGTTGGCTGTGAGGACGTAGTTTTCTCGTTGGTTGATTATAACCCAAGCCTCATACATCGTTGTCTTGTGTCCTTGTCTTTGACTGGGGAGAATTTCTGACCTCAAAACACAAAATTCTGAGTCTATGTCATGGTATTTCACGTTCTGTACATGACCACAGACAACGTATTCATACGCATCCAGTGACTTATAGGCTCGTAGTTTCTCTCTGGTGTACACGCTCGGTCTCTCAACTAAATAGGTATAAATATCTGGCCACTGTATATTCGGCCATTTGCTAACGTCGTCAACCCACTCATTAATAGAGCAAGGATCTGGAAGTCGGACGCCATTTGTCAAAGTCAACTTATTAAGGTAACATTCACGATCTTTCGTTGATAAACCATTTGCATAGCTTGACAAGCCGTTTATCTCCGCCATACTTCCGTTGCCAAAATGCGCGCGCATTCGTTCTACGTCACCATTGTGTACAAACAGAAAAAGGGTCTATAGTGTGCATTGCTGATCTATACTTTGGCGGCACATTTGCTAGGACCCAGTACACAGCACAAAGTTTGTGAACTTTACGTGATGTGCCAAGAGGGTTAGCAATTTCAAGATCATCGATATATAGCTGGATTGCTAGGTGTAGCTCTTCTGTTGATAGTAACTCATTTTCCTGGAAATGAGAGCCATCACGATACGACACATAATAACCAGGCTCAGTGTTTGGTTCTCTGATCTTGCTCAGGATATCTGTGTTTTTAAACAGCTCTTGAATCATTTGAAGGATTGGAACATACATCATGGTATGACCAGGTGCTTCCAAATGGTACTCTACTGGCATTACCAATGGATAGTTGTGCTCTATAAATGTCTTTCTTCGCTTACAAGAGGACAACTCTGCACCTTTGGATGTAGCACTAAAAACAACATTAGAGTCCATGACAGCACTGACAACTTCATTCAGTGTGGAATCTGTTACGTTGTGACCATGTCTCTGCAATATATCATTAATTGCATTCTTTATCAGTGGCTCAGATAAAGAGAAGATCTGATTCAAGTGATCAACTATTTCTTGTGTAGCGGTGTTTGACACATGAAGGATAGCCTGCATCTTTAGAAATAAAGATGCTGCATTAAGTTTGAGTTGATGTTTTAGTTTTGAAGTATCACACTGCTCATCATCATGCATTTCTGTGCTCTGAACTGGACACTCTTCATCCAAATCAATAGTGACGTTAGAGCTGGTGGCTTGGAGATTCTGAGTATGCTCATAGACAATGTCACTACCAAAGTCTGATGCAAGACTCGCTTGATGCACTCTACTTTTATGGGAATTAAATGAAGAGTATACATTTGTGCTATAGTTACAACCTTTGTATGGGCACACCACACGCTTTTTTAAGTGTGTTCTTATGTGACTGAGGAGTACAGACTCAGAAAAAGGTTGCTGAAATGCGCATAAAGGACACTTGAAAGTCACAACTTCCTGAATCTTCTTTGCACTGCTGTTATGTTCTTGAGTATGATATCTTGACAGGTGAGTTTTCAGTGCACTAAGTGTCTGAAATGTGCACATACAATCATCATGGAGGCATGGGAGTGGGCTAATTTTTGAAAAGTGGCTGTGCTGCAGTCTGCAGTGTTTAAATAAATATGTTCTAGTGGTAAAAGAAGCTGAACACAACTTACAGTGCCAAGTCATATTTGTAGCAGCAACCTAAAAACACACACACACACACACACACACACACACACACACACACACACACACACACACACAAAAACACACGTTATTTTACAGGACACCTGTCATGAGGTTTGAACCTCCATCAGAACTATCAAAAACTGCAGTCATATTCCTCATACAAAAAGAGTACAACAATATACACCAACATTGAATAAAACAAAATAGATGTGTAAGATGCCTGTTAGACTATTCAACACATTTTATTACACAAATAAGCAAAAGTTAGGTCAAGTTGGGCTGGTAGGATTCATACATTCTTAGCAATAACAAAATAAAATAAAAATCACAATAAATAAATAAATGAATAATCTAACTAGCTAATTTAACTTGCAGAGAATAACTTTCAGCTAGTCTAAGGCACAGCATGTGGAGTTAACTTCAGCTTTCACTAACAACACTGTACAGCTCCAACGCAGATTTCGAGTTGTTACTGAGCAGTCTTATGATACCTCACTATCCACCACTGCACGTTGGCCTCCACCAGAACTACACACCACATCTACATTAGCCTAGCCATGTAGCCCATACAGCTAACTGGCGGGTTGTCTTTGCATGTTAGCTTTGCTAACCTAACGGTTAACTGTTTTCCATTGCTTACGTGACTCACTTCGTCCGTTTTAAAAACACGTCGAACCTCCAGAAACAAACAATTAAGCAAGTTTTATGTTGACTACTTACATTTACAACTCAATTGTGCAGAGCTGAGTCTTGCCGTTTTCCGGTCGGTAGTCTCCCGCTCTTCTCCTCGGCTCCGGTCTGTTGCCTGAACAGGAAGTGCACGCAAATACTACAAAATAAAATATGTGACCGCTTCCTTTTTTTAAAAAAAAAAATAACAATAATAATTTATGAACTAGCCAACCTTGTAACATGCAAACTATTAACAATGAATCATTTATATATACGTGTGTGTGTGTGTGTGTGTGTGTGTGTGTGTGTGTGTGTGTGTGTGTGTGTGTGTGTTATACAAATGCAATTGATTTATTCTTTATTCGTTCTTTGATTTGTTCTTTCAAAATAAGACACACATTCATGTTTAATCCATATAGTTTTAAGTAACACTGAGTTAATAATTTTAAGTAGCAGTTACATAAAAATGCAAAAAAGATCATATTCATCAAAAATTATAAGTTTAATGAACTCAAGTACAACTTTTAAGAAGATTTTGAGTTTACACTACTCATTCCAATTAATTATTTTGAGCATTCGGTTTTACAGTGTGTGTCCGCCGCTGTCACTACCGTGTCAACAAGGCAAAGTGTGATATCGTCTTGATTTTGCAGAGACGCTGCAATTTCCAATTGTCTGCAGCCAGGCTGAGCTGAAATACTGGTCTTCCAATAACTTGAGTCATGTGTCACCATAATTATAGGTTGATAGTGGCAGGCCAGAGATGAATTAATTCAAGAAACGGAGGGTGAAACTGAACACACATGTTATATTTGGACTGCATTGTGTAGACACTAATTTAATGTTGCTTAAGACTGTTGACTCACTGGCCTTATATCCAGTGTCTGAATTAAAACTTAAAAAGAGACCACAAACTATGAAAGCTATTAACAGAAAACATACTTCTTCACAATACTCAAGAAACTTTGTCCTGTGTTGGCCTAAAAGTCCCTTTTTACAGCAGATATTTGTACTGGTCGTACTGTACTTTTTATTGTCAGAATTTTTTTTTTCTTCCCGTTTTTAAAAGCCCTTTATTCAGTGGCAGGGTCTTATTCTGATGGGAAAATGGCTAATCATTTTATTTGGATTTACCTTTTGGCCTGAAAACAATCAGGCTTTTTTTTTTAAATAGAATTTTTTTAAGATTGTCTCGTATGTGTGGAATAATTAGTGCTTCGAAGACAAACATATCTGATGACTGCTGCTTAAATACGAGAACGAATCTATTCCCCCTGTTACACAGCGACTGAGGAACATGAGCAGACAATTGAAAATAAACAACTGACAGGAGGCAGCAATAAAATCAGCCGTGAAAGCCCTAAATAGAAATTATAATTGATTTGTGAAAGTCTATTACATTACACTTAACCATTCAGATAGCTTTCTCCAATGAGCCAAGACACACATTTAGATACAGTGTAAGAAGAAAAGAATAGTCTTCTGGCAAATAAACTGAGAGTGAGCCAAATTGAAAGAAGTTTTTTTTTCACCCTTATTATACACATATGCAGTTTTTTATATATTTATTAAAATTGCATATAACACATTATTAACTGTAGAGCACAAGTCGTAGTTTACAACGCTACTGATGCAGTCATGAATATTACGGTAATGGTGTTTCCAAAATCGACCAATCACCAATTGAGGAGAAATTTGACGTCTGGTAATAACTTCTACAGTGGATTCTGCTGACTCAGAGCTCCTCCTGAGGCCTCTGCTCTCTTTGCTCCTCATTTTCTCCGAGACACATCTAAACTGGAACATTGTTAGTGGGAAACCTCAGTTTACTTCCAGCTAACAGGTAGGCCACAGGACGCAGTACACAGCTAAAACAATTCATGTATCGATAGCATTGTCCAAAGCCTCATGCCTTGTGTATATTTGCATTGGTGTGTTTTTAGTTAGACAGTTTGGAGCCTGACACGGTTGTTGGCTTAGCATTAAAAAGGTGTCCGTTGTCGTCACACAGTACATATGACATTTCCAGTGGCAAAGCTGCGGTGTGGTAGACATCAGTGGGTTCGTTAAATTGACAAAAGGTGAGTGGAGACCAGATAAGTAGTTGTCTAAATGTTGGTTATGCATATTTCAGTTGACAGCAAGGAGGAGAGAGAGGAGTCACACCAAAGACAACAACACATTTACAGACATAATAACATAGGAGACTTCTACATTTGGAGATAATAACAGTATAACCACAAGACTTGTAAAACAAGCAATTTAAAGCTGCTCTCATTACGACCCACAGTATATTGTCCATGTGGACGTCTGAATCCATAAGCAGAGTCGTTTATGAAACATGAGCTGTGAGATGCCCTCCGGGAGGTATCCATTGATTGAGGTATGTCACATATAATCTAGCACCGCAGAGCAGTCACAGTGCTCTGTGCATTTGCATGTTCTGTGACAGATGTGCGAGGTGGCACTCACGGAGATGAATGACAACACGTGTAACCTCACTCACAGTAACAGAGCGGTAACCGATCCTCTGCGCTGACCACTGGAGGCTGATGACTGCGAAAGTTGAGGCCAATAGGAGAAAAAAAACAATCCTTTTTTATACAGTTAGTCTGGTCAAAGTTTGACCACACTCCCTGCCGTCCTCTCTCAGGAAAACACTAAAGTGGTGTAATCATTGCAGTGCATGATGCAGCAGATTCCTTTGCTTATCTGGTCCACTTATTTTTGTTGTGCTGGTTTGGATTTTATGAGTCTTTTATTGCTTAATTATTATTCATAATAACAAGAACTCGGAACTTGAAAATGTTCGCCCTCCTGCTAGAAAAGGTAGAATTCCTGCTTATAAACTCAGGGCACATTCATCTACCATGAGTTCATGGGGGAGCAGTTGTCTGACGTCACACAACAATGGCAGCACCCAAGAGGAAGGAGTGGGATGTGTTTGTAGACCACAGTACTTAGCTAGTACTTAGTACTACTACAAGGCTCGCCTGGATACAATATTTAGATACAGTTCCAAGTATCAAAGTAAAAAAAAATGTGATGTGTTTAAAATGTGCAAGGAGACAGCAATTTGTTACGGTTTAAAGGTTCACTCAGCATTATCATCTGCATATCTATTTATGACCATTACCATACGAAAGGGTAATTTGAATTTACGTGACCTAACATGTAGTAAACACTAATAAATAGAATTTGATTAGAGAAATATTTACTTCTATGTGACAAGTCAGATTACACAATGTGTCTTTTGTCATGACCGACAAAAAGCTTGACAACATTTGTAAATGGAAATTACATTTCAAAGACCTAAACACAGTCGTCAATCTTTCCATCTGTCTCCTAAGCCTGAGGTGTGCTGTGGCATGCATGGTGTGAGAAATCGGGCCCTGGCGATCTGCCAAGCCAGTCGTCAAACAAAGAATTGATGCGCTGCCCTCTGGGCTTTTTCATGCCAGTCTTTACACTGACTAGTATGAAAGCTTCGCAGCCAGGAAAGATTACTCCTTTAAAACCTTCCTCCGCTTCTGCCAACTGCTTCAAAAACACCAGGCAAGAGGTTCGGAGTGATGGGGGAGGATGAGGGCGCTCTTGATAACACAATGCTCCCTAAGAAACTCGGTGTTAAGTGTCATTCTCCGCAGGAACACTCTGCCTCGAAATGTCAATTTAGATGGGGAATGTTATTTTATAGGGGTGACAAATTGCAGGTATCTCTTGTGGCTTCGGGTGAGAGTCTCGGGCAGTGTGCCAGCCTGCCGAGCGATAGCCAGAGGCTTGACTGACTGCTGAACCTGACCGTGCACAATCCCAGAGACCGGCTGCCGTCACCGACAGATAGAGCAGTCGACCAATGAAGAGGAGCGCTCGCTCGGAGCGTCCCACCCACTTGGCACTTTCCTCCAATGATGATGGCTCTCCAGAAAGAACGTCCAACCATCCATTTTTCTTCCCTCCTATAAGCCTCTTTACTGAGATGATGAATGATGTGGTATCTCCCAGCAGGACGGCCACACACACAAACTTACTACCTGGGATTTATAGTGTAGTCACAGACAGTTATGTAGGTCATTTTTCTCTGATATTGTTGCTGCTGCTTACATTCAGTTTGTCTTACTGCCTGTGTACGTACGTCTCAAGTGACGTCTAAAGCCACAGAGAGTTCCCTTTGTGGATTATGCTTGTTTCAGATGGATCTTGGAGACTGTGCAGCTGATAAAACTTGAATTTGATCACTGAGACAAATTTATCACATTTTGACTCGTACGTGAAAAAAAAAACACTAATCTCAAGAGTCTAAACACGTGACGGAAAGAAGTTTTTGGAACTTAAGAAGCAACAGAAAACAGAAGAATGTGAGATCACTTCTACCTAACAGAAACTGTCTGGACAAATTTGAGATCTTATTTTGGATTTTCGTTCTCTCTGGCAGCAGCTCGCTTATTTAGAAGGCAAATTTTGGACACAGTTTGAGTTGTAGACTCTCGTACTTTTTCCATCCATTAGGCTACATTTTAGTTGGCAGCCACACTTCAGACACACTGGAAGAATTCCACTGATCTCTTCCTGATTCCTTGTCAAAAACGTTTATAGGGGCACTCAACAGATTTTGCACGTCAGAGTCGATTGTGAGTGACAGGGCGTACTCCACGGCCTGTGAACATAGTTGTATAATGTGTTCTGTGGCTCTGGAGGAGCTCTGTCGAATCAAGTACATCACTTGAGTAATGTGTGGGCTTTCTAAGGCTTTTTATCTCGCCACACTGGTGGTTCACCACTTTAGTCCTGACTGAAATATCTCAACAGCTTTTGGATGGATTGTCATGAAATTTAGTACAGAGATTCATGCACGATACATTTTATCTCGGGTCATCCCTTAACTTTTCGGAGGCCGAGAAGGTTTTTTTTATGCCATTATCTCAACATCGTGAGTGAATTTGGACATTATTATGAGTTAACAACGCGCTTTTTATGACCAATTTATATCATTATCTTGAGAATTTTCTCAAGAGGATGAAAAACATGAGAAACGACTCATAAGATTCATGAGTGCACACACTGCTCTGTGGGATGGTTTTGGAGTACCAAAGCAAACCATTTGAACCTGTTATGATTGTTCTGACACTTGTTAAGAGTAAAAGTGCTCACAATGCAGTGAATGTGAAGTGTGGTGGACAAAAAAAAATCGAATAAAAAATAATAATAACAATTGGTAAAGGCTAGTAGTGACCCAAAATAAAATTATGAAATGAGCGTAATATGTTCCTTTAATCATCCATTCTGTACAGTGTAGAGACATAACGTTGTCACAAGAACACTTTGTTTTCTGTGATACGACTGGTTATATCTTTTTATCTTGAGATAACAAAATCATTTTCTTAAGACAGCAGGATAAATTGACCTGTTATTACTAAAAAAACAAGCTTTGTTATCTTGTGATGACACAATAATTAACCTATGATCTTGCGATAATGGCATAAAAAAATAAACATTTGTATCTAGGACTGTTCATGGCCTCCAAACTTTTCGCCTGTTGCCATCATCTACTCAGATTTAAATAGTCCAATACTGTCTCAGCTGTACGTTATGTTCATGTTTAGATCTTATTACTACAGCACCAGCATTGTCATTGTAAGCATGCTGATGTGAACATTAAGCCTGAATGCAGCCTCAGAGCCACTAGCATGGCCGTCCATCGCAAGAGTAAACATTAGCTAAACACATTTCTGCAAAACTACAGATAATTTAAAGTTTTATGTTTCTTTATGTTGCAGCTTTACATGTTTCTGTTGACACAATGCTCCGGTTAGGTTTAGGCACAAAAACTACTTGGAAGAGACCAGGTTTTGGCTTAAGATACCTGTTTTGGTCGTCACAGACACAGCTTGAAATGCCCCGAAGTCTACTCGAAATTAGTGCACGTCTACCTGTGTTTGGTGTTGTCTTGGTTGCGGCTCCCTGAACCTGCCGGTTGAGACTCGCTGCTGTAAACACACTGTGATCTCAGCCTCGCCTCTCCGCCACCACAAACACATGCACTCTGCCTTGCTTTAAGACGTGCGTGCGCTCTGCAGCGATCTTGTACATGAGCGATGTCTTAAGCCCAGCTGTGTGTGATGCATAAACCAGAGATGTTCAGTCTGGCTTGCATGCTAATTGCCTGTGGGGCTCCTCTCTCCGTGTAACGCTCCCGACGAGACCACCCATGGCGAGGAGAGGGTGCATTCGTCTTCATTTCAATAAAGCGTGTCATTATCTCCTCGCCTGTGATGTGCCACTCACCGCACCGCTAAAACATGTACGCTGCAATAACATCCAGGGTGTCTCTGAGGGGACGTGATTCATGATGCTGACTGTGTTGGATGCTCTGTCAGGTGTTTTGGAAAAGTGTGATAGCGCATTATTGAGAGTTATTTTTTGTTGCTGCCTTTGAGATGCTTTAAGACAAGAGCTCTTCTCCTGCTCGGTCTGGCCGTGCTGGTTTTTCAGGCAGGCGGAGGATTCGGGGGTAACGCACCATTGGAAGTAGGTGGTGCTTGATGCTCGAAAAAAAAATGCTCCTGGGAGTGAGCAGACTTCCCTCCTCCCCCCACCAAATCCTCTTTGGCCACGGGCTCTCCTCTGTGCCAAGGCCCGCTGAGAAGAGCCTGAGCTAAACCAACAACTGGGCTGCTTGATGAAAGGGGCGAGCAGCAGGGGGGGCACGACATGAACCCGGGGTCATCCCGCAATCCTGATGACTCTATTCCCGGTTCCCCTTTCACTGGCACATAGTATACACCACCAAAGCGTAAACTTCACCACGGGGTGCTGATGTTCTTTTAACATGGCTGAGCTAAGCTGAGCAAAACTGTCGTGACCTGCTGCTACTCTGGCTTGGCATGTGCACACACACGCACACGCACACGCACACACACACACACACACACACACACACACACACACACACACACACTACAGTATGCAGTGTAGCTGGTTGATGAAATAATGTGATCTGACACAGAATAAGTGCTGGTGAGAACCGTGGAAAATACAGCAAATCAAATCACTAGAAAAAGGCTTTTTGTTGTGTGTGTGTGTGTGTGTGTGTGTGTGTGTGTCTGTGTACCCTGGTGAACCCTGGGCTGCAAGCCGCTTCAGAAACTGAAGATGAGCCCTCCAACCCTTTATGTGGAAATCTCGTTTGTCTCGTTTTTCATTCGTGACGTGTGCCAAAAAGCAAGACGGATGTGAGCTCCTGCCAGCTCAACTGACCCAGAACTTGACTGTCAACTGTGAAAATCTGGGTGGGGTTGGGCGATCGGAGGCTTTTTCTTCTTGCCGATACAGTATGACATGAATGTGTTTGTCTTCAACGCCGGCAGTGTGTATGTGTGTGTGTGTGTGTGTGTGTGTGTGTGTGTGTGTGTGTGTGTGTGTGTGTGTTGGGAAATGGGGGGTGGGACACATAACAGACAAAGACATAACAGGGCCCGTCAAACTGAGATAAAATTCACCACTCATCGTCATCGTATTGCAATTTTTTTTTAACCAGTGTGAGTGGAAAGAAGGCATACGAAAATGTAAAGTGACCACCCAAGGTTGAGTGTATAGCCGCAGGGAACAACGCGGCTTGTGAGCTAGAGCGATGTTGGCTCCTGACATGTCCCTGCAGCAGGCGGGGAGACTTCCTGAAGATAAGACAAAGTATTCCTGCCATAAAAGAAATAAATCATGTAAAAACAGTCTTTAGCTGCACGTTCGTTTTCAAGGGCTCACATTTTTTTGCTTATGCGATTCCAATGAAAGCAGCAGAAACAAACACAGCCCTGTACCGGGACATGATATTTGTTTTCCTTCAAGCTCACCACATTTTGCACCGCTCCAGAGGATGTGAGGCGTGACAGAATATACATATGATTTTATTTCTCTGATCACAGGATCTTTTTTCCCCTCCCTCCTGTTTTTTTTGCATATGGAGCTCATCAAAGACGGACGACTTGTTAATGCTAGGCCTGCTCAGCTGGAAAGTTGTTTTCAAGCGCTAGGCCATTGAAGAAACACAATGTAATAAAACACCAGGCAGCGGAGCTTCTTTGAGCTTCAGAGCTTTTCCCCTTCACAAAGAAGTCAATCTTTAAAAAGCTTTTGCTCGCGGAGCGGAGCACAGTAAAGCTTCTTAGAGCAGGTCTGCATCACTGTTGCTCAGATAAGGATCAGGAGGCATGATTGTACTGTGAGCTCTTTAGCATGTAGACAACCTGAGCACACAGACTCAAGTGTCTCAGTTTGCTCCCAGACATGTTTTAACACTGGAAACTCTCCGCGGCTGCATCATGGTGGTCTACATTTAGCCTTTGGAGGCCACTGTGCTTGTGTGCAAAAGGCCAACAGAGACACATTGTCCTTGGCCAGAGGTGTTCATGTCCTGTTCCCTAAGCAGCTGCCTCATTGAAACCCTTCGAGTGGATCTGCAAGGCATGAAACATTAAAAGGGGAAAGTGTGTTGGCATGAGAATATGGTTATTAGACGGGATGCTGGTGTTGTGGAAAGTGCAGTGGGGAGTCAAACACTAAGCTCGTGTGCAGCTGCACCTCTGACCTGCACCGTTTAATGTGCGTGTCTCAGTGGATGTTCTAGTTTGTGTAGTGTTTTGTGGGTAACTGACAAGAGGATTAGAGTGTAGATACAAAACTCACACCCACATTCACCGAGCTTTGCATCTTGCACGTATGTACGTATGTAGTATACGTGGAGACATAAACCTCATGTACAGACACACACTTACCAGAGCAATTACAGACGGGAGTACTTGTTGATTCACGTGAAAGGTGTGTTATGGATTCACAGAGAGCTCTTCAGCATTAGTGTAGAGTAGTGGAATTACTGATTCACTGATCATGTTACACTGCAGCAAGTAGACGGAGACACACTCAAAGCTCAAACAGCAGGAGACAAACACAGCAGACTGCATGTGTTTTCTGCATTAATTCCAACATCTGCAGTTTTATCCCTCACCTCAAATCATTGTTTCAGTGTTTGGGACTTTGAAACACACTGAAACCAAACTAGCAGCTTGCACTGAATGAGGACTTCAACCATCACGTCCATCGAAATTGCTTTAACACGCTATTATTATATATTCTAAAAGAGACTTATTATGTTTTATGTGTTTCCCTTTCCTTCAGTGTTTTATATAGGCCCTTGTGCATGTAAAAGATCAAGAAACTTTAAAAGGTGAAAGTCCTCGCCAACAAAAGCTCCTCTCTTCCAGGGAAAACACCGCTCCTGATACGCCTCATCAGTAGTCTCACCTTTTAATTCCGTGACTTTGTGTCACACATTTGCATATTTTATGTCTCGTTTGGCTCATAAGAATTGATTTAGCACAGCTGCTCTGTTTTGGTTCGGAATGCTGGCTTAGGCATGTAGAAGCTGACCTATCAGAAGAGATGAGGGGGTCTTAAAGAGACAGGAGCTAGAACAGAGCAGTTCAGACAGAGGGAGTCATCAGTGTGAGAGAACTGATGTGTTTTTTGAGCACTAAAGCATGTAAACATCTGAGTGAAATGTTCACACAATTATTGGATCGTGCCACAGTATTTGGTGCAGATGTTCCTGTCCGCCTCAGGATGAATTGTATTACTGTTGGTGACTTTTAACGCCATCATCGGGTTTAAATTTTAACTGAGCTCTGGTTGTTTATCCGAATACCTACAAAATAAATGACTTGGCTCGAGCACGAGCAGATAGATGATGATGATAAACATGTTCCCTTAAATATGTGCAGTCAAAAACTTTGTTCCTTAAAAATGGCAACCAGATGAGCTGCAAACCTAAAATGCCAACCAGTGTGAGTTGCCATGTCTGGGTCCAAGACTTGACTCCTAAATGTACTACACTGTTCAGTATAAAAACAATTACAAGAGCGGTACAAACCAGAGCTTGGATTCCTAACCTGCATACTCACCCCGCTGCACAGCCAAGTACATGTTGTGAATGGCCACAAGCGCTCAAATACTTACACCCACTCAAAGAAACACATGGATACACGCACACACATGAATGCACACACAGGGAATAGATGTTTTCTTTTTTCTCTATTTTTCTTTTACTGTTCCTTTTAATTATGTATTGTACAGTGTTCCTCGAGTGCCCAGAGAGGCGCCTTTAAATAAAATGTATTATTATTATTATTATTATTACTGCGCTAATGTGTCCGATTCGGAATGATCCGGCGCGTTCTACAATACGGGCGGTGAGCAAAGATGTATGTGGAGGAATGTTTGGTTTATGAGCTCTGAAATGTTTCTCAAGGAAACTCACGACTCGAATGTGTGTTTTGCCAGTTTAAACACATTACCGTGGCTCCGCTGCATGCTGGAGTTCCCGTGAGGTCCCCTGCAGGTTTATTGAAATGTGTTATTTGTACAGGAAAGACACTGACATCATTATGATACAATCTCTCTTAGGGGAAATTGCATTCACTCGTCACTCTAATGCAGCGGCTCTGATCCTCTGACACTGGTAGCGCTTCTTCTGCTTTCCTGGACAGTGAAGACTGGATAGTTTTGCCTGAGGGCAGCCAAATGGTTTCCTTGTTTTGTTTCTGTCTCTCTCTCTCTCTCTCTCTCTCTCTCTCTCTCTTTCTTTCCCTGCCTCTCCGCCTCATAATGTTCATTTGAATATTTGGCAGCTGACTCATGACACCCGCACTTATTCATGCTCATTCACAACATCTTGATAGTGTGTATATATCACCTGCTTGGATGAGTGACAGCTCCTACCAGCAAGGGTGCAATTAATCAGAACAAAGCTGTGCTATGCCTCTTGCAGCTGTGATAGACTGGGGAAGTTGCTCAAGCTGACTGGGTCTGTCAGGCCAGAGTTATGGCTGTCATTGGGAATGCATGAAAAGAGACTGTGACAATGCGCTGTACCTGGGTGATTGATCGCGCAGCAGGTAATGGCCATTTGTCGTCTGATCTGGAATGTGTTGGCCTGAAGCACAATGGTTATTTGCGAGCAGGATTCATCTTGTGTCGAGACTTCTCCAACACGTGAAGTGAGGAAAAAGCTGTCCATTTCTCTGTCATGCCGCTGCTGCTTTTCCATTACGTGGCTATTAATGAATCTCCGTAGTGAGTGAGAGTTATGCAATCGCTCAGCGAGCTTGGCAGGGCGCTCCAGACTCATTTGTCAAGCTTCTTATGATTGTACAGAGATTATGTTGCAATGTACAACAATAACAAATTAAGATATAAACACACAAGTCATGTATTCCCGCTGAGAAAATATCACCTTCCCTCCCCGTGATCACTTTCCTCCCCTCCTCTTCGTCACCTATCTGGGGTCCAAAAATAACTTCTCCTCTCACACTGTTTAACATTGTGTTTCCCGTAAAACTTTATTTAGGTTTCCTGTGATTTATGGCCCTGTTTTTATGATATACTGTTGATGGTGTTGGGTGCAGAGGAGGAACTCAGAGGGTTGGGTGGGATGGGTTCCAGCGAAGCGCTTGGTGGTTCTCTGCCAAAGTTAACAAGGAGCTGAGCTATCACACCATCTGCTGTCTGTGATCTGTGACTCATGGCTTTTGGCCGGCAGCCAGCACCCTACCTGCACGCCTGTTTACCTGCTTGACTGATAAATGTCGAACTCTCAACAATTCCTCTTGTCACATGAGTAAATACATCCAAAGAGAGGCAGCTGACGTATTATGTGTGTCTGATTAAAACA
Source organism: Diplodus puntazzo (assembly GCA_963678695.2). Lineage (NCBI taxonomy): Eukaryota > Metazoa > Chordata > Actinopteri > Spariformes > Sparidae > Diplodus > Diplodus puntazzo. The sequence goes on along the minus strand of OZ023159.1, from coordinate 15,395,597 downwards.
TATATCTCCGCAGCAGAATTAACTAATTGTCATGGTGAGTTCAAAGACACGGGGTGGGTCCGTGCATGCACCCGGCTGACGTCTCCTTGAACCTGTCACCGAGGCCCTTTGGTACTTTGCACTTCTGATTTGAATGGTAGGTCTCCCTGTTTTGGCTTAGCATGCTGCTTGGTCAATGCAGGGAGAATCTTGAGAGCGGAACCATAAGCGCCAAGGATAACTGTATTCCATTTGTTGCAATAAATGGTTCAATCTATAACGAGAGTCTTCCTGACTGAATTTAAAAACTTTTTTTTTCTTTTTTTTTTTCTTCAGGAAATGTTATTTGTGATCTGGGAAACACACGCCTCTCTGAGGTGTTTTTGAAGTGGCGGCGTCTGTAGTCTTGTGTGACCAGTGCCTTAAACTTGTTCTGCAAGACTTGGTTTGTCACATTTATGCCGTGGACACTCGCCAGGAATCAAAATGTCACTAGTTTTCGTTCAAGTTCTATAAGTTAAGACACTAATAATGTGCTTAGTGATAACATTCGCAGAGCAGGACGCTATAGCCAGTACTAATTAAAAGGATTTGGTTGTTGTTGCCCATCAAGCAGCATGGTTTCATGTTCTTGAGGATGTCTGTGGTTCATACGAAGGATGGATTGAATCATGTCTCTCCCGGCAGATTTCCTCTCCACCCTCCCTCCTTCGACTAAATTTAACAGCCCTCCAATAACCTGGAAATTCACTTTGGGCTAATAAACACAAACGCTCAAACAAGAGCATGAATTGGCTCTCGATGTAGTTAAACATGTCTGGTCAGGTTTAGCAGCAAGTCATAAAAACCTGAGCCAAATTCACTGCCAGTGTAACACAGAAGGGCAATACAACACAATGCATTGAATTGATTTCAGTGGCACCTGTGATCAAAACACTAAAAATACAAGTAGTGTTTGACCGTTGCTGATAAATCCTGGTTGGACACCTTTCTAATGTGGGACGAGCATAATGAACGACAGACATGTTTTTTCTAATGATAAGAGCACATTTACTCTCTTGTGCACGGGTACAGTACTCTGACTTCTATGGAAAGCATTTTGAATCCTTATCTGCTGAGAAGCGTCTTGAAATCTCAGTGGGCGCAGGGAGAAAAATAAGTCGTCCTGACTGTGAAAAGATGATCAAAAGCAGAGAGTGTGATAGGAAGTGAGCTGCCTGTCAGGCTGATTTACAGATTGTATATGACCGTTTGTTAGCTTTAGGTTGTCCGCTGTATGCTAGCTGACACACTGTTTGTAACATGGCTTCTAGTATATTTACTTTTTGATACTTTCTTAATTCAATCACTGACGTGGTGCCGTCGCAGTGTTAAAAACTGCTGACTTTGCAGTGTTGACTTACTTTGCTAGGTCCAGGGTGTTAGTAGTGACTTTTGGGTCTCCAGGAAATCACTGGGACAACAGAAGTCATGCTGAGCCTTTGTGATGTGATGGATCAGTGAAACGCCTGTGACGGTAGGTGCCTACGTTAAACATTGTTTTGTAGAAAACATTTGCACTCCCGGTCTGTCAAGTACAGCAACTCGATCAGCTTCAAACTATGAAGCTCTACCTGGTCCTCCACCGTCAGTTTTGCACATGAAGGGCTCCGTGCTCAAGAAAGCAATATCTAATTTGCTAAGTCCGGTTAGACTTTCGAAATAAAGGATTTTGACAAACACGTCACATTGTTGTGGTGTGGTTAGGCTTGGAAAAAAACCTACTTGGTTATACTTTAGTCATACTCGTAACGCAAGTCAATGACCTCACTCACCGTCAACGCTAGCATCAGTTACTATGTACTTAGATGAACTTACTTGTGTCTGCCAAAGTCAAGCACAGATAATTCTACCTTGTGGTGTTAAATAGTAATTCTACTGTTAACCAACATGATTGTCACAGCAACAGATAAAATAATCTCCACTGTGAAAACCCCCTGGGGCTGTAGACTTCTTCCCTGTTTTGGCCTCTGCAAAACTTCATCTTAAAGGAAGTATTACTTCGGACTGGCTGTATTGTATTTCATCATCTCACAGGTACCTGAATCAACATGCCCGACCCAGAGCAGTCCCTTGTTTTTTTCAAAAGAAGGGGTGTTTAAGATCTGAACGCCCTCTAACAGGCACGTTATTGTCTCCATCACCGTTGTTCTCCGCAGTACGGCAGTTCAGGCACAACAGCTTCTTCAACCAACCCTTTTAAAAGTGGTTATTTACTTTTGCTAGAGTATCTGTTATTCCTGTTTTAAGGCCAGACGTAGAACCTGTACATTCGTCTTCAGTCGGTTGTTTTGATGCACCAGACTCCTTTTCCCATCAAGAAATAGAGGTTGAAGGCCAATGTAAAGGCCAAGGGCTGGATGAGAGCACATGTGCTGCTGCCACGTCTGCTTTGTTCTGCCTACTCTACCTCCAATCCTTCACACCATTGGCTGTCAATGGATAGGTCAGTGTATGACCCCACTGTTAAGCCACCAGCTTTATAAATGGACACGCTAGCTGAAGAGACTCAGTCAGGATGGAAATGCACGCTTCGGAGATAAACTCAGCCGAAACTCAGAGAATGATCAAGGGTGGCGGTGGAGATAATTAATGATTTCTTTTTTTCCTTCGCTGGGAAAAAGCCCCCGCCCCCTGTCGTTACAGCTGACCAACATTAGTAATAAATTCCTCATGGTTTGACAACATGTTGGTTGGACTTTTCTGGCCCGGCTGAGGCTCAAGCACTGTATAGCCCCTTATTGTCCCATAGGTTTTACATTACAGTTGGGATTGAGTAAGTCCCAGAGAGATCAGGATCCAACGTCAACTCCCTCTCCCCCTTTTTTCTCCCCACTCTCTCTTGCACTCACAAACACACTCACACACTCACACTCACACACATGCATGTACTTTCACCCTTTTCAGGCTTTGCTCCCACACACTCTTCTAGGTCAGAAAAGCTGATTTACAAATCCTGCCTGTTAAGAGAAGAAATACAAGCTGCTATTGAATTAGCACTCCAGTTGTGTTTGTATCATGACGACATGTCAGTGCATGTTTTCCTCCGCTGACTGGAACTGTTGGCCTCAGTGCAACCCAGCTGCCAAGGAGCTGAACGCAGATCTGAAAATATTTGTCATAGTGACTAATGCCACAAAACATAAAGTCAATGCATCACTAATTTTCGTTATTACTGAATTTTAAATGATCTTTCTAAAGGTGATTGGGCGTGTATTTATTACTTTGCTGTATGTCCTAATTCTGCTAAATTGCTAAGTATTAAGTTGATATGGAGAATTTGCTAGCAAACAGTTGCTGATTTATATATCCAGCAGTCAAGGAGCAACACTACCACTGATGTGGAGTCGTGTTTCTGGCCAACTTATAAAAGTAAGTCCAGGTCACTGTCTTTTAACTCTGTTTTGGTCTCTATTAACTCCTGAGGGAAACATCCGTCTCTTCAGCTGCTATAAAAGCTTCATGAAGTTCACCTGCTAGTTGCTCAATGTATGTTTGGTGTTTGCAGGTATACAGTGGGTTTTAAGATCTTTTTAAATCTGCCGTGAGCAGCAGCCTTGCTGTTAATACCAAATGCACGTTTCTTCAGGCCATCAACAAGTGACTCAACTTCACTTTTCCAATCCCAAGTGAAGCAATTTTTTATAATAAACTAATGAATTATGAAGTTAAAGGGACCTTGTGTGATCTGTGAGGAGGAACTTCTCACGGCAGGAACAGACACAGGATTGGGCCGAAGACAAGCGTTTGAAAAATTGAATGCAATGGGAACCTTAATGTACAGAAAACAGCCCGTAACGCATGACACCAAAGTGAACTGCCTCAGACTTTTTTCCATTCTATTCGTTTGTGATTTGGAAACCATGAATACACATCAATTCAAAATGACCGCTAAGGGGAAAGTATATCTGAATAATAATGGGATCACTTCATGACAAATATTTGGATTACCCTGACACCGACTTTTAAAATATGTGAGATCTTGAGGTTTTAATCATTTGTTTGAAGTAGCCTTGTTCTCATTTTAGCGTCAGTCACCTGGGGCAATTTATTAGCTGCCTCTCGAAGCACATCTGTCCCATCTGGATCTAAGTGGTTTCTGGATGTGGGTCTTATTACAGTGAGGTACTATGATTCTTTGCTGTGTCGGCACTTCAGTGACAGCTTGCATTCTGCATTGTTACGTACTTACAAATGGAAGAACTAAGCATCAAAAACAAAGATGCCATCAGATGGAGTAGTTCGCATCATCCTTTGTATGGAAAACATGAGAAATGGATGACTGCCTTACTAAATTTCACCCGCTGTCATTCACCAAAGCCTTGCCATTAGCACAAACAAGCTTGAGAGCACAATGATCACATTTACACCTATACGCCATCTATCAGCACCGGCTTAGGAAGGGGCGGGAAGCGGCACATCCTGTACAGAGCATTACACACTGCCTTGGCCACGTGCCATGCCATGCTAGCACAGTCTTCATACCCTGCTGCTACACTGTGCTTCTTACTTTAAGGTAATAAAACCTACACTGAGATAAACAAAAAGGCCAAGGCTAGCTAAGTCGCTCTGCAGGATATCCTTGAGAATCCACAGCGCAAATGTCACAGCTGTTGGTTTAAGCCAGGATTGTTTCACCTGATGTGTGATGAAGTGACAACAGCACTAACATTTGATGATGATGTTGATGTTGGTTGGAAGTTTGTATATACAGTATGTGTGACACCTAGATTCAAAGTAGTAAAATGTAAACTCACTGTTTAGGATTTTCTAGATTGAGATATCGTATGATTTTCTGATATTTGAGGATTCGCAAAAAAACAGTGTCGGTGTTCCCACCGACAGCAATGCAAAAATAGCATTTTGTGACACATTAAAATGAAACTTTAGCCGTTTTTAGACAGAGCGCCAAGCCGCCAATTTGCCCGTCCTTTTGGCGGCTCAGTCCGCGGTTTTAGACAGAGGCCGGCAAATTGGGGGTCTGTTTTGGTCCGCCAATTTTCGCATCGGAGGGTACACTTATTTCCACCTCGACTGCTATCTAAAACTGAGGCGGAAATGTGCCGGCCCGTGGGTGAGATGGGCGGAGGTGTCAATGACCTACACTGTTGTGCGACCCACAACCGAGGAGTTTTAAAACCAGGAAACAGCTGATCACAGCAGTCAGTTCATCACTTCATCCACGGACATTAAGATGAGCTAACTGGACAGCCGCTGAGATCCAGGAGATGCTAGTGTCTCCTGGATCTCAGCGGCTGTTTGGTTGTGTCTGCTTGTTGTTGTAGCGCAAGCTAGGAACGGTAGCTACTTTCAAATTAAAAGCCCCCCGCTAAGAACCCAGTTCTAAACTCCAATGGGGTGCTATGTAAAGCTCTTATTTTGAAGACAAATTCTATGTCACTATTCACAGCCCAACTTCGAGCTTCACGTCACGTCACATGCTTACGCCTACCTCAGAGGCGGCTTTTGGAAAAGGAGGAATATTATGCCTCGGTTTTAGAAAGAAAGGCCGGCACATTGCCGCCCTTACCTTGGAGCAAATGTGCCACCTTTTCTATCTAAAAAGGGCTTTTGAAACCACAGATGAGCAGGGCAGGTAGTGGTAGCAAAACAGTGGCAGCTTGCACAGCTCCAAGAGGGCCCAAGTGATCTTGGGCTCGCAGTGCGCCACTGACCGGCCCGCTGACAGGCAGAAAGAGTCCGCATTCACCGGGTTCATCTCATCTCACTGTCCCGAGGCTCCAGTCCAGCCCGTTAAATGATGGGCTATCAGTTTATTAGCTGTTGCCGGTCATGAGTGATATCATGAGTCAGGACAGGCTAGCCGGTTAGCATGCGAATTTTAGTCGATATCTCTGCAACACAGTACACAGAAGTCTTTGACATAATGTTAAATCCTGTTACTTCAGACTCTGTTCATAAAGACATTTGGCTTTTTAAGAGCATGAATTATAGGATTTATGTGCACACTATTTTACAGAAAATATTTCAAGCATTAATTCTTTATTACACACTTTTCAGTGCAAAATGTCTGTGGAATTGAATTCAGTAAAGATGGAACTTATTTTCTGTCATCTATCAATATTTACTAATTTGCAAATGATATATTCTCTTATTGTACTTCAGTTAGTTTGGACTTGTAGCATACTGTGCCTTACCAAAGAGAAACTGTGAGAAAGAAATACCAGCCCTGTTTGTTCCTCCATGACTAAGTGTAAGTTGTCTCTGAGGTGAATGAAGTGGTATATTTATAGGCTTGCCTTCATACCATTGCAATGCACGTCAGGTTAGAAAAATAACTGCTTTCAGTTTGATTTGATTGATTGCTAAGGGGAGCTTCTGCTGTTTCAGTCCAAACACCCCTAAATCAAACTTGTCACAAATTTCCGGATTTAACAAGGCATCCCCGGCCGAAGGAGAAGAGAGACAGAAATCTATTATGAAGCAGCTCTGCTAAAAGGTAATTTTTCAAATCTGTGATAAGGATCTAAGAAAAATTCTCGACCAGCAGGCAAACAAACATGTTGCTTGTGTATTTATGGTTACAGAGAAACATTGTAAAGGTAAAAAAAATGATTGCACAGGAATTCCAAAACATTTCAGAAACCGTAAAATGACTCAGATTTTTTACATACTTTAATCCAATCATATGATGACAGAGTTATTTTGTAATGCAGACAGTTTCCCCTGCTGTACTGTTCCTTGTTATAAAAACCAGCAGGGTGTGAAGTGGACACAACTGGTTAGAAATGACCCATGATTTTTTCTGTCACAGGGGGTCAAGTCAAGGCTCCTCTGGTGGATTTACAATCCAGCTGTGGGTCTGGGTCCACACTGTTCAAAACATCAGCCTCCCCTGGTTTTTTTCCCTAATAATAATCTTTATGATGAAGGACATCACATTTTAAAAGGTAAACCGATTACGTTGTTTATTATTTGCTTTCTTACTTTTCAATTGCACGGGTTAAAAATTGACACTACTAAACCTTTTTTTTCATGTCATCTGGATTATATAATACTATTGTCATAAATTATGAACAATGCACCATTAATGCCTGAGGTACTTGCAAAACTGCAGAAATGATCAAGTATCTTAACTTCTGGGTCAACCAGCCATAGACAATTGAAACTCACCACTACTAACTAAATGGTACACAAATTAATCATAGCAACAAGTAGCACCTTATTAATGGACCAAGTGATCTCAAACTCATTGTCTGAGACTGTTCTGCCCATGTCTTTGCCCTAACCTGTCTCCATCACAACAACCTGGATCAAGCCGTTGCACTTGATGGGTGGACCATGTTCTGAGCCGACAGAGTGAAGGACTGCTTCAGAATAGGTGGACTCTGTGTTTACATCATTCATGCTTTGTCCGTCACTTTGACTGTGTTTGAACAGTCTTTACTAGATGTCGAACTTTTAATATGTAGATGCCAGCCATAATGCATAAAACATGAAATAAAACAACCCAGGGTTGTGTATGCAGGAAACTGTATGCTACACAGTTCAAATGGAAGTTCAATGCTTTACGTGTGGCTGTCATGTAAAAGGTAAACAACATCATATATTTACTACTAGATGCAAAGGTCAAAAATCACTACTAAGTTTGTAAAGTGGACAGTATCATATCATTCAAAGGTTTAATTAACTCAAGGACCTGTATCTGTGAGGCTGCCTGTCTGTCCACCTGGAGCCCATCATGGCTGCCACTGCAGGCCTGGCAGCTGCAGCGCTGCACTCTGGGATACCGGACACCCCGAGATGACGACTCTGATGAATCTGTCTGCTCCTTGCCCTGTGGCCCCCATCAGATCCATCCTACTGGGAAACAAGTGTGTCTGACTGACCCAGACCAAACATGCTCCCTTGCTCACACACACACCTAGTCAAAGACACACTTCCCGTGGCCTCCGCTGCATGCCACACCATTAATACCAGTTGCCCTTTCTTTATGGCTACAAATACTTTTCACATGCTCCGGGCATCCTCCAAGATCATCTTGAATTTCCGCGGCCACAACAAAAGCGCACGACTCCTTGTACTTGGGGGTGAAAAACCACAGGATGCTCGGCCTGCAATATTTGTTAACATGATTTGTGATACTTTTCAGACCGCAGGACAGACTGCAGCGGAGAGTTGCACGGTGTGTGGGTGGAGAAGAAGTCAGATTCCCCCTGTGCCACGTTCGATGGTTCCTTTTTATTGTGTCTACCAGAATCCCCTGCTGATTGTGTTGTAAATGCCAGTCAGCTACAGCCACCGGATCATTGTCAAAATAACAGCGAGGAGCGAGGTGTTTGCTCTTGACACATCAACAAACAGGTAGCGATTATATCACTGCACAAAGGGAGCTAAGTGGTTCTTGTACAGGACAGGTCCTGGTGGTTCGTTCAATTGAAATACATTGATATATATGGTGCACATCAACAGATCCATCTCCATCACAGATAGGCAAATGGCATCAGTTGGTGATGATACAGCTGATGAAGACCTTGTGATATGTTTCAAAGCTCAAGAAAAAGCTGGAGGAATAAATACTATGAGAAAGTTGATCGGAAGGAAGTCATGTAGCCTGGTCCCACAGTGTTCCAGTATCGTATTCTTCATAAATGTATGTGTAATCTAATTATCTAATATTGTTATTCTCTTTCTGTCCGGGTCTACAAAGGATGCATTCAGGCACAGTATTGAATGTAGGTCACCGGCGTTGTCAGAGCCCAAGACATACTCATTAAAGTTACTCGCATAACATGGAAGCAAAAATATTTGAGTTTGAAAATACGTTTCGGCTCATGTTTATGTACATATAGTGTTGATGCTTGAAAAATGCGGCTGAAAAACCTCCTGTGTTGCCACGCTATGACAATAGAATGTGCTCTATAAGTTTTGTTTTCATCCTACAACACAGGGTTGTGCAACAAAATGGAAGCTGTAGTCCCAACATGCTACACACAAAGTGAACAAAACAAATTGTGGAGTGCAGAGACTGAATTGAGAGTTGAGAGTCTCACATCCTTAGGAGAAAAAAGCCACTCTGTGGTCTGGTATGGCAATAGATACTCCTGTATCGCTTGTCAGGGTCTTAAATGTAGTCACTTTAAGCTACACACAACAAGAAAAACTGTTTTATATGGTGGAGTTTAGAGCTTGAGTCAAGGAGTCTGGCAGTCTGAAGAAAGAAATGACTCTGAAGTCTGGTGGTATGGCAATAGATACTTTCATATTGCTGGCCAGGAACTTAAATGTAGTCCCTTTATGCTACCCACAAAACAAAAAAACTATTGATTATGGTGGAGTGTGGTGGATGGGTTGATAAGTCTCTGGTGGTAAGTCAACAGATACTTATGTATTGCTTGCCAGATACTTAAAAGTGAGTTAAAAGTAACACAACTTCACAGTTTCTAGATGAATGGAACTTGTGTCATGGGTTTGCGAGCATAAAGCCACACTCAGTGAAGGTTGAGTGCACAGGACGTCTCGAGGACACAACAAGGTTACATGGCAGCCTCCACACATTACAGTAATTAACAACTTAATATTTGTTAATAAGTGCCTCTGTGGTGGATGACTGAGATAACAGCACCCACCAACTTACAGCCTTTCCCTGTGGAGGAATTTTGGACATACAAATCTCCAGTTTCCCTCTATAAATCCATTTGGTGTCATGCCATAATTACTATTGACAGAACAACAACAGAGCAATTATATCTAGTTGACTCTTGTTCCTGTTGTGTGTGTGTAACTATGTACTTGTGTGTGTTATGGCCAACCAGCCACATCCTCCCAGCCCCACCCTGGACTCCCAGAAGGCTTCTGGCCCTGGACTTGTTTTGAGTCAGATGGCTTGTCAGTGAACGGGAAGCCCTGATGCCACAGTGCTGTGTTTACTTTTCACTCAACACATTAGGTATGGCTTCACTCTGCCCTGATGCTGGTATCAGCTGGGCATGTGTCTGTGTGCGCCTTTGTCTGGGTCTGTGTGCGCACATGCGCAGACATCCTTACGTGTGCGACTGTGTGGCGTTTCCCATGCCATCTTCCTGCCAAGACTCAAGCATAGCACTTTGATGAGTTTATCAGATAAGAATTTCATTCCAATGCCTCCTCCTTCATCTCCCTACACACACTGTCAACATCACGTTTATATTTATATTGGTGTCTGGCACAGATACAGATCCAAGACTGTCGCTGGAGATTTATCGCTTTCACTAAAGTATGTCGTCATAAAAAAAGACAACAATCAGAATCACGCGTGAAGGTGGAGATAGTCTTTGAGCACAAGTCATACCCTCTTCGCTGTATGTAAACAAAATGCATTTTAGGCAATGGGCCCATCCAGAGGATAGCGATAAGATTAAGTTCCTAGCCTGCCAAGTTTACTCAACAACGACTACCCAAGTCAAGAAGTTCAGGAGTTTGTGATTGTGCTGAAGGAAACAAGTGATCAACACAAAAAATTAATAATGTGAGACTCAGGTCATTGCAACAGCTGGGGCAAGGTTGAAGATGAAGTCAGGTTACTGGGGTTAAGTCCAGACCAAGGTTAGCAGCAGGAGGCATGATGGGTGAGTATGAGATGTGGTCAGGGGATGAGACGGGTCTAGGGGCAAGTGGAGGGTGTTCTAGGAGGATTTCTTCTCTATAATGACAGGGCGCTGGGCAGCTGGATCCTGTTTTCCAGTGCGATTGGGGAGCGTAGCAGGGCATGGACAGCTCCGTCTGTGGGCCCTGTGTTCATTAGTGGAGCAGCACTGCAGCACTGGGGGTGATTCACAAGCATATCAAGTTAAAAAGAAATGCCTGGCCACAGAGGGATTTTCCTGCTGGGCCAGAGTGTGTGTTAGTGTGTATGTGTTGCCGGGGGGGTAGAAGGGTGAAGTGGGATGGGATCAAGGAGATGGAATTAGTGCACTTCAATCGGAAAACTTCCCCGCATCCGAGGAGACGCTTAAAAGCCATCCTCGATCAGACTTTCACAAACATCCACGCTGCTCCTGTTCTCCATCTGATCCATAAAACATGCTGAGACATTTGGGGGGTTTGCCCTAAATTCTCCCCTGTGTTTGGGTTTTTTTTTTTTTTAATCTTGCCTGCTCATCTTGCGATTATTTGGAGACCTGGGTCCTGTGCTTATGTGTGTTTGTCAGTGTTTTTCCCCTGACGCTGCACCGCGCCGCTGCTGGTCCAGGCACAGTGCCAGTCGATCAGGTTTCACTCTGCTTGTGTTTGCTTCTCTGACTGGCTTGGCAGAAACCAATAAACACCACACTCCCACCCTTATACCTCGTTCTCTGTCTCAGAAAAAAAAGACCATTCTTGCTCTGCCAAAGCACACAAAGCACTATGGATTGATTTGATTTTTTTTTTTTTGCCCTTTCCCTCTTTGTTGAAATTCCTTGCATACTTGGAAGTAGGCAGTGTGCAACTTAACAATTAAAGCTCAAACACCGGGCAGAGTAAGATTGAGCTATTCCGTATATCACCATAATTAGATCCATTTTTCTGTGGTGCCACCGAGTCATTTGTCTTCGGTGAGACCGCAGGGTGACTTTGGGGTGGTCGTTTGGTGTTTGAGCCCAGGCCACCTTCCGCTGTATGTTTGAATCTGGACAAATCTGGATTGAATTGGTGCCCCGCGCCTCCTCTCACCCCCACCTTCTTTTGTTTCATGTGGTTTGTAATTGCAGTGAGGAACATGTGGCTTCTATTGTTCTGCTCACAGTTTGACCCCCATCAAACTCATTATCGGAATCAAAATTGCTTTAATCGCCAAGTACAACAAATAGAGTGAAATCTGTCCTGATGGCACTGATGACATGTCAGCATGTTGCCTAATAACTTACTGACACATTGTGTTAGTATTTTACACAATGCAGAGCTTTTTAAGTAAGACTACAGAACAGCTCAGACTAGTACTTGTTATTTGCAATTTTGTATCATGAGTACTTCCTATAAAAATCAAATAATCCTGGATGATGGATTGGTTGGCATACGACATAGTATAGATGTTGTTGCAAAAGTTCAAGTCAAACTAAACTAAAATGCATTTTTTCAAAGAAATCTATATAGGTGTTTTCAGTGCTTATTTTGACTTGTGTACTTAATTTATCACGTGTTTTTACCACCAACAAGATGAAATTTAAGTTTTATTTATTTATTCATTTGCCACAATAACATTTCCTAAATCGAGAGTTTTCCAAGACAGCAGGAATTTTTGGATCTAACTTAGAATGCTGGTACTGTAAGAGACTGGCATCATTAGCTGCATATTTACTAAACTGAATATTTAAAACAGAAACAGACAACTTTTCAACTTTTCCCCCTCCTAACATTTCCCAGTTGCAAACACAGCATTAGCAGCATGGCTACTGCTAGCAGCTTGGCTACCATCCTTAGCTACATACTTCACAGTAAGAATCCCAATCTGACCTAGAAACTCATGGTAGTATTAATAGGGTATAATGGCTGCCAGTGGCTCAGCAAGTTAATAAAGGAATAAAAAGCAAGTGTTGGCAAACTAACCTAACTAGTTTAATCTTTCTGAATAGCATACAAACTTGACAACACAATCGGTCATATGCTGCCTTCAAGTAGTAAACACAATGAAAAAGATGAGGCAATGGCAAATATCAACATTTTCCTCAGACATATTATAAAATTAGGACAAAGAAAATTCTGTATGACTAAAATAACAATATAATAACTTACATCCAACAACAAAATTAACATCCATGCCCTCAGTTGTTCCCAAAACCGTCAGCAAACACATCACGGCTTGCAAACTTTTAGCTTTTAGAAAAAATGCCCGACCTGAGGTCATGAATACTAAATAAATCTTATAGTGAATACAGTAAACAAGTTCCCATTTAAAGGCTAATATTTTAAATAAACTAATGGTACAATATTATGTGGGCTTTTTTAAAACTAGGAGAAACACATCTATATGAACATAGCTAGCTACACAGTATGAACAAACCACAGAGGTAGACAACATGTTTAATGCTGGGTCGGCTCTCAAAGAACCAGTTTCTACAAACAAGTAAAATACAAAAGATTGTATCGCCTTTTTAAAAAATTGGTTCATAATTGTTGTGTTATCATTAGAGTGGAGTTCAAATTTGAACTACAAATCATATGTTCTGTGTCTCTAAAGTATTTAGTTACAGTAGCTTTGGTTTATCTTTGTATTTAACCATTTAAAACGCATGTAAACCACCTCACAGCCTTCTTAGCCAGACCAAAAAGATTTTCATCATACAGATCATTAATTATCACAGTTTAAACCTCTCACAGCTCTGTTTTATGTATCGAAAAAGTTTGTTTTTGAAAAGGCTCAGGGCCAAATTGATCACCTCTCCCTGTGAAAAGCTACATGCCCTTATATCTGTTAAAACTGTGAGTGGAGTTCTTTTCTCTTTCCTGTGAAAGAGTTTTTTTTTTTTTTATCTCGCTCTCTATCTCTACTGACAATATGCCACCATGCCTCCATAATGGCATATTTGCCCAAGACGTCAGTGTTTTGAGAATACACAGTCGGGGACCTGTGAAGTGTGCACGTGTGCTATGGCTGTATGAGCAAGGTTACAAACCCAGTGCGCAGACACGCATGGATGCAAGCATTCAGCCTAAAAAAAATGGAACCGTACCAGTCGGACTAGTTGCTCCTTGTGAAGTCGGACACAAAGAGCCCGTCATATGAAGACAGCGTAGAAGAACATAGATCTTCCACAGTCTGGTACGGTTGCTTTATTTGACAACATGCAAACTATGTTTATCTTACTCCCATGCAGTTATGCCTGGCATTTGCAAAAGTACTATGCCGAGTTTCCACATCCAGCTAACCACGAGACAGAAACCTTAAACGTGTGGACTAATTCATGAATGGTTCTTGTATGTCACGATTGACATGGGATACTGGAAGTTCTCTCAATTTCTCTCTTGTGTAAATAACCCTTATTAATGAATTTTCTAGTGATTGTTCAATGGCCACCGTAGCTTCACCTCCTCCCCACTTCTCCCTGAAACTCATTCAAACCGTATCAGCCTTCTCTCTTCTCCTCAAAAAGCGCCATAAATCACTTTCCTGTAAACAGTAGTGACACACAGCATGATGTGTACTTCGATATATATTTAGGAGACCACAAGGCCTGAAATCCGAGCCTGCTTGTGTTAGGGAGACAAACTGTAGAGGCGACATGCTCACATGTGCTTTAGGCTGGATTCCTCTGTATGCGTGGGTGTGTGTGTGTGTGTGTGTGTGTGTGGTTTGCATCGCTCTCTCTCTGCTCACGGGGCTCGAAGAACATGTTGTACACAGATGGCATCATGCTAATTTGTTCTTATTGTTACAAATTATGTTGTCGCACTTAAGCGTGGTAATGCTACCAGTAACAATAACACAGATCCAGACCGGGCAACGGCTGGAGCAGCTGCATGACGCCACTGCCGGCCTGGCTGGCTCTACAGGGTTACTTACTGGGAACTTCTCTTGGTATAAACACACTCTAGGCGCAGCTTTTCATATATTTAAATATGTTTGTACATTTTATGATTACATGTGACAAATACACGTGATTGATTGACCCCATTGATTGTTTGATTCATACACTGAAAAGGCATGCAGATACGTCAATTTAAATACCATTCACCTCATAGCACAAATAACTTTGCGGTAATATGCTTCTCAGTAGATTTCCACTGAGGAGATCCATTTGAATTTCAGATGTAGGATATTTGCAGGACAGACAAATGATGGCAGTATCAGAAAATATTGCCAACTTGACACCAATTAATAATGGGTGCTGGTAGATGAACGGCAATTTTAACAAATATTTATCTGATCACACATTATTATTTAAAATGGGGGGTGCAAGAGGAAGTACCACTGCCGCTCTTACACCTGGTGCACAGCGCAGTGCAAATGTCAATGCTACTTCCCGACCGACACCGCTGTCTTTTTCACGCCCATCGGTGCATGTGTTGAGGTGAGGTCAGGCGCTGAAAGGAGAAGCTGGTTTAAGTTTTTTTCATTTTTTTTTACAGCACACAGTAATGTCACTGCAGCAAATACAGTGGCACATTTAGGCAGCAAACCAAAAAGCTGTAATTATAATTGTGACAGGACAGAGGAAACTTTCCATTGGAAACCAAAGTACATTTTTAGTTCCAAACAGTTTCACTGTATGAACCTGGACTGTGCGTATGACCTTTAGTATGTGCAGAAGAACCAGGAACATTAAAATCAGATCCCGACCAATCCTGTCGACATGTTGGGAGAAATAAAAAATAATAAATAGTAAATAAAGAATAATCAGATATAATCAGCAATAATCTGCTAAAGGATTTTTACAAAGCACATTTGGTAAACTTAAAGGATACACACGTGTGTTTTGGTTGAAAAACAAAAAGAAACCCTATTTGTTTATAAAAAAACTCCACAGGGCACCTTTAAGGCGTCCCAGTGTAACATGTTTAAGAATCCATCACTGATGCAGCCTGTGAGGGAGCAGCACTAAATATGCTCGGCCTGCTTTGCTTAATAGATTAGCAAAACATTATGAATTCCATCTCTGAAAAATGCTCAAGAATTTTGTCCTTCTGTTGCGAATTTGAGAACTTAATCATGAGTGCATGTGTGTGTCTGTGTGTGTGTGTGTGTGTGTGTGTGTGTGTGTGTGTGTGTGTGTGTAAGATGAACACCCTCAGAGGTCTGTCATCAGGTGCTCGCTCTGTCTGAGCCTGTGCTGCCCTCTCAACACCGGATGACAACTGGACTTCTGAATCCTGAAAAATGTCTCTGATTTCATCCCATTATTAATTGTGAGTGCAATGAGCAGGGACCGGGGCGATCGTTTTTCTGAGCGTTTCCTTTTGTCGGCGACAAAACCCAACTTTGGCCCCCCTGTTATCTCCCCTAATCCTATCTCATCCCTTTCCTTTCTGCATTGGCAGAATATTGAGACTCTGAACTTGACCCAAATTGACGGAAAGGGTAGAATAAAGGAGGAAGGAGGGATAAGTGGTGGGCGAGTGAGGGTCTGGGGACAGATTTAAGGGCCTGACTGGCAGCGGCCATGAGGGGGTTCCCGATGATCGGTCTTAGGCCCAGGTGCAGAGTTTTAATGAAGGCGGTCGAGTTAGAGAGAGGGGAATACACTTTGAATACCCCGTCCCCATGTGAAGTTTCAGTCAACACCATGGCCCCCTTTGACCCCGGATTAGTTTCCTCTTCCAGGTTTAGAAGCAGGATGCTGACCCCCTTCATCCCCCCCCTCCGATACCTGTACACCAAGAGATAGCCCTGTTTCCCCGGGGACAGATAGTGCAGTCGCGCCTGCTGTCTGGGCTAAAGCCAGCTTGGTCGTATCACAACAGCGAGGGTGCCCATCTGGCAGGGCAGACAGGAAGCTTTGTTCTCCGCCGTGGTGCATCCATCCTGTCCTTTGTAATACGGCGTGTTTTTTATGATACGCATTTAGTTTGTCAGTCATGTTTTGCATGCTATTTGCAAGGACAAAAAACTTTTGTGGATCATCTACGTCACAGATGTAGCTTCATCTGTGTCTCTCATACATTATAAATGTGCTTACTTTCCCAAATGACTGAGTGAATTCTAATATTTTTCTAACTGCAGGATTCATACAGTCTCCTAAAAAATTTAAAAGGTTTAGGTCGCATCGTCCACATGTTGCATCTGTCCCATTTGTGTGCGTGCTGCTTTGTATCCTTCTGATGTAAGCCAACAATGAAATTCCACGCATAGAGCTCGGGAGTGTGTGAGGAGTTCCTGATAACAGGCTGTGCTGGCTCGAGGGCATTACCACTGTTTGTTCTAGAGCGCTGCTTGTTTGTTTTGGGACCAAATGAGTTAGTGAGCTCGGGCAACGGCTGGCTGCATGTTTCTCCACTAATTTTGCTGGGGCTGGCGATGTGTAGATCCTCGGAGCATCCGCCTCCTTCAGATTTGGAGGAGATAAGCGCGTGTGTGGGGCGTGTAGGAAAGTGAGACTGGATGTGGTGAAAGGGAGTTTGCGGGCTGAGGATGTGGCTGCGGTTAATCGCACACACCTTGACTACGTTTCTTCCTCTACCATTCTCTCTCTCTTGCTCCCTCTTCCTGGTTTGATTGTGCTGCCTGCCTGTGTTATCTGTCCTCGTATCTCTGCTGGCTTCCTAACACCTGTTGATAAAAGACATCCTCACCTGTCAGCAGCAGCCACCCAGCCAGGCGCAGGTCTGATCCTCAGAAGAGCCGAAAACACTCCCTGAATGTGTCGCTCCCTCCCTTTGTTGTGACTTGTCTTCTATTCTTGATAACACATGCTTACTCTCGTTATACTGGCTTTGGAGCATTTTCTATTTGCTTAATTAATTAACACATGCAACTTTCAATGATGATTTAAGGAGAGATATACGTCTTATTATTTCATCATGGAGGAAGCCACCCAGTCTGAAAAAAACTGTTGGATAAGGTCCAAGTAAAAAAAAAAAACAACGACACATCGGACAGTTCCCAAAAGAACACCACAACTATGACATATGACTATTGGAGAGTAACAATGACAGGTGAACAAAAAAAACAAACAAACAAAATATACATAGTTTAGCTTAAGAGTTAAAATTAGTAAGCTATGTTAATAGTGTAAAAGATATGATACTTACAGATACCAGTTTGATTACATTATGTAGGTCAAAAGGACTCACAGCTGATTTTTGGTTTCACACAGAACATGAACATCAGTCTCATTAATGAGTCCGGTGCTTTTTTTGTCTGGACCCCTTCAGCAGAATTTGCTACTTTTATATCGTGTCACCAGATTACCTCCTTTGTTCCTATCATAATTACTATGGCCAGTAGAGGTCGCTACTATGCCTTCCAATAAACACAAATGGGTCGTACTAAGCTTCTTGAAAAGTGGACCAATACAGCTAATTTTTCCGGTGAGGACGGGCTGCAAAGTGGTTATCACTGTCTGGAGTCTGAAGGATGTGGGCATTAACCACCGGGCTGCGTTATGGGACAACTTTTCAGCTTCTCACCAAATGTTCTGT
Organism: Diplodus puntazzo; assembly: GCA_963678695.2. Taxonomy (NCBI): domain Eukaryota; kingdom Metazoa; phylum Chordata; class Actinopteri; order Spariformes; family Sparidae; genus Diplodus; species Diplodus puntazzo. Next base: position 15,377,525 of record OZ023159.1, on the reverse strand, counting down.
TTAGAATGAAAAATATGACACCCTGATGATATATATTGATTTGAATAATCAATTTGGGGATAGCAAAGTTAGAATCTTGGCACATCTTTCATTCTATATTGTTATAATAATGATGTAATAGTTCCTATACTTTGTCCAAGTGCGGTAACTTTGGAGTTGTTCACCTCAGCAGCAGAAGTGACCCACTGACAGACGTGCAGGGCATGATGTGTGTTAACGAACCTTCTACAATGAATGAACAAGAGGGACCTTATCCTTCATGATAGAGAAGTTATTTTTACACCTTTTTTATTTTACTTCCCTCTCTCTCTCTATTTCTCTACTCCTTCTCTTCTTTTCTTTATGTGGGGTCACATTCTCCTGCTGTGCTGCTACTAATAACAGATGCAATGCAGCACAAAGTAGAAAAAAAAGACCAGAGAAACTTCATCTGATCTAAGATTGCCTGTTGTTAAATAGAGTGCTGTTGGTGCGTACGTAAATGTGTGTGTCTATATTCCAGACAACGGCGCGTTGAAAACGCGTGTGTCACTGAGGTGAATGGAGGTGGCGGGGTGCTAACAGCTGAAGACAGGTTTCAAGGCAGTGAGGTTACAATTGGTGTTAATGGATGCCTTCCTAAAGAGCAGATCACAATACACATCAAAACACACCCCCAGCCTGAGCTCATTCAGCTTTTTGCTCTGCTGCGTTTCAGGGTGTGTTTGTGTGTTAACCACAAATTGATTGAGCTTATTTTCTAGCCAGCACAAGGCAAGACTGCAGAGCAACAGGCACCAGCAGTATGTTTTGTATTCAGTTCTTTGGAAGAAACAGAGGATGTTGGGGAAGGAAATCAGGATCAGATGTAAAATGTGGAGCAGCTGAAGGATGCAAGGATCATCTCTGACTTTCATTTTGCTCTTCTGTAACTCTTTTTTTTTAGAATTATTATTATTTTTTTGCAGTGTTAGATGGTCCACCACTTTGCTCAAGACTTTGCCATTAATTTTGTTACAGATACTCATGTTCCCCTTAGGATTAATTTTAATAGCTCTGTTCATCCTCTGAGATTTCTTTTACCTCCATCATCGAGTCAAACCTTTTACTTTTGCCAAAACTCTTTGGTTTATGACCACATTTTTCCTCTAGTCTCAGCTGAACTTTGAATTTAAATTTGCAAATGTTTGCATGCTGACAGGCTAAACTAAGATCGTGACAATGGTAAACATCAGGTTCTAAAGATCAGCATGATAGCATCGTCACTGTAAGCGTGGTGGCATGCTGATGTTAGCATTAACCACCAGAGTCACATGGTTGCATTGATACAAAAAATGACTGTGCTTTGCATTAAATAAGATCTAAATGAGACTGGATATAACTTGATTCTTGGGAACAAAATTTGTTTGAGTAACACAAGGAACAGACCAGACCAAAGATGCTAAGTACTACTACTACTAAGTAGTAGTTACCTTGTGGGGCAGCTGGATTAACAAAATTCCATGAGAATGGGAGCTTGAAAATCCATCGCTCCAAGCTTCAAGAGGTTAGCATAGCTGCAAGAGCATCAGTTCTATCTTGAATTCTTTCTTCATTGAAAGAAGAGCAAAGCACAGAACCTGTTTTTTTTTTAGGTAAAAGATGCTCTTGCTCTACCCTCAACTGGTTTTGGTAAGAGTTTGCTTTACCAACTGGCTTCGCTGGTGGTCCTGCTCACCTAGTGTTGGTCTGATTGGCTGAAGTTTGCCCTTTTTCAAACCGCTTTTTTAATACGACCTTCCAGATGTTCAGTATCTGGCTCTTCAGGTTTCAATGGACATGTAGGAAAATACAATAAATCAGACTTAGAGAGCTACATGTGTATGTACAGTACAATACCATATGCAAGTGTATGAAGCATAGGGTAGGACTAATACATGTTTACATTATTCATATTTTATATACTCAATGGGTAGTTATTTTAAGAGTGAAAAAGATGTGTTGTGTTGTCTAGCCTATGTGTTAGTGGGATCATCCTGAGTGTACACTGTCACGGATGCACCAACAGACCATAAATTCCATCACAGATGTCTGATCTGAATGGTGGCCTATATATAATCGCTCAACCATATTGTGTATCACTTTTTCCTGCAGGCCTCCTCTGCTGTAGTCCTGCTTAGGCACAGTCAGGCTAACCTACAGCATGGACCTGCACAGCTGACACCCAGCAGCCTCTGGGAGTTGACAAATGGAAAAAGCCCTGAAGATGAATGAAGCACAATTACCCGAGGTAACAAATGTTCCTAATGATTTATGCCCGGCTCAGGTTGCTTTATTTTTGCCTGGGTGCAGTTCTCCAGGAGGACAGTGGTAGTGGTGCAAACCCCGGGGCTGCTCTGTGCCGATGCTCGGACAGCCAGCTCGCAGACATTGACTAATGGGCTATGTGAGACCACCGCCATTGATATTTACCTCATTTCTCCCCGCCGGAGCACTGTCTCACAACGTCAAGGCTACTCATCATCCTCCAAGTTTTTTGTTTCTTTTTTCAAGCCAAGGTATGGGTGATGCCAGGGGCCCCCTCGCTTTGCTTGCTTCTCCTACAGGCCCACCCATTGGTGCCCCAGGGCAGAGGAGAGAGAGGGAGAAGGTGAGAGCGAGATGGAGAGGGGAGAAGGTCAAACTAAAAGCTTGAGGCGTTGTGAAGAAACACACACTTCTCTGTGTTTTCACTTGTCTGCTTGATGAACTATCATTCTCACTACATGGCTGAGGAGAAAAAGGACACATGTTTTCTATACCACAGTCTTAGGTGTGATGGAAATAAACTGCAGATATTTAAACACCCGAAGATATGGTTCTTCTTTTAACACCTGAGATCTGGGCTGACTCGAGGGCATGCAAAGCTTGTTCAAGACCCAGTGCTTTAATTGCTAATATAATTTATGTAGTGGCAAAAAGAAGAGAATTTGAGCAAAAAAGGACTTTTTACTTTCTTGTAAGGATATTTGGAGTTTTCGCACATGAAGCATCTTTCTCGCTCTGTTTCTCTCAGGAATACGCAACCTCTCCACTTGGAGCCCCGAGGCCACGTTCAAGTTCTCACGTCACTTTTTACACATGAATTATTATTACTTTGATATCTTGGCACAGCCTTTGTGAGATTTGAAAACCTGCTCTCTGATTACAAACCTCTGGCCCAGGTGGTCTCTCTCAAACTCCTAATGCTAACTGAACCAACATCATGAAAAATAAGAGCCACGATCCATATTTACCGTGGAACCTCTCCCGTTCTCCCTTTCTCCCCCCGTCACTGGATAACAAATGCTTACAGTGAGACGTTCATTAAGTTCAGATTAATTGTGAAATAAAGCGTGGACTTTTTTAATATGATTTACAAATTTGGGGGAGCTCTTCACAGGAGGTACTCATTTTTCTTTTCATTAAATGAATCACCCGATTGAAAAATTGCTCCACTGAGACTTAAGTGTCAACAGAGGTGTGGCAAAATCATATAACTGATTATTCAGTTGAAACCATTAACTAAAGCAGCTGTTTTTATGATAAATCATGCAGGAAAACTAAACAAGCCCAGTTGTGTGGTTCAATATTAATGATTATTACCAAACTTTAACCTTGTGTGATTTATGCATTGTTTGGTAATCATGTGAGGTGCAACCTTTGAAATGTTGATATTTAAACATGGACCAGGTTTCTCGGTGTATTGCCCAATGCATTCTTAATGTACAGTAATTCAACTAAAATCTGCTACATGTTGCATTTTATCAGTGAGTCTTTAAAGACATGAAACATTTTTGCATTAAAATATTGATTTTACTTGACACATTTATGTCATGTTACATAGTTTATGTTTAATTTTTTTTTTTTTTATCAGCAAAGGTAGCTGTTAAACAGTGGAGACAACAGCCAACATGGTCCAGCTCAGCTCAGTCAAAGATGTCAAACCCATTCATTATGTATTCTGAAGTTAAGATTTATTTCAATGTTAGCGCGCACAAAACACTCCAGATTCCAGGGAATTCCTTCCATTTAGGTGTGTCTGTGGTTAATGTTTGCATGCCAAAGAGGCACAACATGCACTGTAGCTACTTGCCAACTTTGGAGATGGCAAGAGCTGCATTTTTCAACCTTTGCTTGAGGCGAGCATCCTGTACCAGTCCGCTGAGCGCAAAGAGACACAAACCTTTATCCAACAAGCAGCTGAAACCAACAGAAGTTACACTAAATGCTTTAGACAGCGTGTCCCTGAAAATAGTCATTTAAATATTACTGTAACACATTACTCATTGAGTAGTGATGTTTGGCCCAACACTAGTCACATGGACGAAATCTTCTTTTACTTTTTCAGACAAAACAGTTGGAGGATTCTGTTGTTCATCTGTCTTGATGAAAAAATAAGCTACAGGGTTTACCTTCTCTCAGTCTTCATTCACTTCAGATTACTTTGGATGGTCACATGACAGGAGTTGGTGGAGTTTTCTCCCCATACAGAATGTCTATACACAGACACTGTAAGAAATGTGACCTTAAGTTTCAAAAAATACTACCAACATTAGTAACAACGAATAACAAAGCCTGTATTGAAGCAGGAAGTCTCTTCAATTAAATGGCCTCTTTTACAAGAGAGACGACGCCAAAATGTCAGTTAAGAAGTGATGACATGATCCCATAAAAATAATAATAAATAGATACTTTGACATACACAAACACACCTACACCCACAGACATACACATAGTTACAAGTTTACAAAAAAGTAGTCCTATATGCTCACATGCATGTACAGACACATGTTGCGTATTTCTAAAATATCATACAGATGCTTCCTATAGATATATGCTGCTCTCGTAGACATACTCCAAGCGCACTTGCACACTGTGTCACAGTGGTATGTTTCATTCACAGCTGGATTATTCGGGGACTGATGGGAGGATGTGGAAATTGTCGAGACGCAACAACCCCTTTCATCTGCGCTCCTGTTCATCCTCACTCTCCCATTGCCATTCGTCGGGGGAGACGCATGTCACGCACTCCTGCGCTGCATGTCAGAGACACCCACTGCCTTATAGACACGACCCAATGGTACACTCCCTCCTCTAAAGCTGGAGTTGACATCTGGGCCGCAGAGACAAAAGGTAATGGCGCTCATTTCTCAGCAAGCACGTACAGTAGTGTGGTGAGTGAACAAGTTCGGAAAGTGGCTTTTCCTGCTGTCATAAAAGGTATCGGGTTACACAACAATCAAGGTGGCAGCTATAAAAGGCCGCAGACATCATCTCAGCTTTCCTTTTGTTGCACCACAGGTTTAGGTTGTCATATCAACATCTATTCAAAATGCCTGTTGTGTTGCTCTAATTTATGACACACCGGTTTCCAGCAACTCCTCCTCTTTTTTTATCCTCCCCTGCTCTCACTCATATCTCTCTGCCTCTTCATGTCCTCTAACCTAGGCGAGTTAGATGTGACCCCTCTGAACACATGAGGCGCGTCAAGCTCATGCTGCTGCCATGGCTGATGTCTGCAGGCGCTGCTTTGTGTTTGCATTCACAACACCAGGCTTCAAGTCAAATAGCTAGCCATTGACACTTCAGGGCAGGGAACCTGAATGCTCTCTCTGCAGCCACAAGTTATGTGGCAGACGTAATCTGACGTTGCAGCTTTTAATATTTTGGTGAAATTTAAGATTTGACTTTTAAAAAATGTATGTTTTTTCTGTCAAACGAGCTGGAAATACGACCGGTGTTTCTTCTCCGCCAGGAAGACTGCGAGCCGAAAAAAACATCTCTCGCCCCAAGGGAAACTGTCTCAGTTCCTGTGCAAATAAATAACAGCACATGCAGTCAAGACAAAACAGCAATTATCCAGGAGAGAGGGGGAGAGAGAGACAGACGGAGAGAGAGCTCCACAAACCAATATTTTCATGTTCACCACTGTTCTGCCTTTACATGTTCCCTGCCTCTGTTTTTGTGGCACAGTTGACAGTACGCTCCCGCTCATAAACGTGCATGGATTTGAGCTGTAAACTTCTACATGCAGCTCGCAGTGTTTGCATAAATACGGTTTGACACTTTGATGATCATACGGTCTTTATGAACTGATCCCTCAGCGAGAGACTGCTTTTATCCCCAAAGACAACAGGAGTTCATTTTGAGTTCTGTTGACACTAAAGTCTGAGCTGCAAGCCATGTCTGTGCAGTTGTTTCAGCCTCTGTCTGCTAAGTAGTCCGGTGTACAAATGCAGGCATGTTTCCCTACAAATATGAGTCTGTGTATAAACTAAGTCTTAAGCCCGGCTGACAGCACGATATGATTTGTGAAGATGCCTCGCATGAAAGCCTCTCCACCCTGTTTTAAGTAATAAGAGATTACAGGTAATCTCCAGGTAATGGCAGGTTGGCATTCCACTACAACAGGCGCTGTGGCAGCAGTGTGGGAGATGTTGTTTCTGAGCTGAAAGCCTCTTAATCCTTTCTCAACATTTTAATTGGTTCATTGATCAGAACCGGGAAGACTTTACTTACTCAAAAAGATCTGGGTGAAAAGGTTTGTTCTGTTCTGTGTCATATGTGTTTTTTTGTGTGTGTATGTGTGTGTGCTTATGTTGGCACAGATCTATGTCTGCCACTGAGGTTCATGGGTACTGTAGTTTTAATGGGAAATTGACATTCCAATTGAGGAAGATTGCATTTTTATAATATCTAGGAAAGAGCTGTACAACTGTGTTGAGGATCACGTAACTGTTTAGCAGGAGATTTTGGTGTGTGTTTAGTTGGGTATAACAAACCCTCTTAAAAAATGTCGCAAATCGCTTGTTTCGACCTGATGAATGCCAAGTGTACGTAAGATTGGGCAATTAGTTTACAAGACATCCTAAATGATTTTGCAGAGGAGATAACAATGTGAAAACTAAAACATAAAAGTTGATATGGGGCGGCTGTGGCTCAGGGGTAGAGCCAGCATCTTCTTATCAGAAGGTCGCTGGTTCAATTCCCCTGGTCTGCATGCAAAAGTGTCCTTGGGCAAGATACTGAGCCCCAAAACTGCTCCTGATGTCCTGGTTGGCACCTTGCATGGCATATGACTCCGAGTCAAACAGTCAAAGAATTTTTCTAGCAACTTCTCAACTATAGAATTTTTCCTGCCGAAAAACCCCCAAAACATAATACCCATCTCACTGATAGGGCAAACAGAGTGTTTGTTTTCACTCTTGTTGGACCTCTTGCTCAGCGTTGTTGGACTCACAATTGGCAGGGTAAAACTCTGTTTCAAAATCAATGCAGCACAACCAGACATATCTTCTTGTACAATCTTCCAAACTAAAGCCTACATTACCCACAATGCAACTCAAGTGACATCATTTAAAGGCAGTTTATAAGATTTTGTCAATTTTCCAAAAAAGCAGTAGTACTCCTAAAGACGACTTAGATGTGTATGAGTTTCAAGTAAAGAAATGATGCTGAAAAAAAACAAATTATGTTTTGCAAGCAGCAAATTTCCAGCGGTATGAGAATAGGAAACCATGCTCTTATTTCTTTTTATCAGCAGACATGTGAAAGTGATTTGGTCCAAGTCTCATGCAAGTCTCAAATCATTTTTTCTTGGGCAAGTCATGTCAAGTCACAGGTTGTGTAATTTCAGGTAGTCCTTATATAAAGCAAGTCAAGCCCACATTTCTGCATAATGGACATATGAGCATTGTGACATTTTATCACAGTGAATCTGACGATGATAATGTTAAAAGAAAACTATACATACTCACTAAATGACAGTTAGCAGAGGTGGTCTCTTGTCAGCACTCATTCTGATGAAACAACAAATGAGGTGTTTTCTCACCCCGCTGTGTAATTTCCACTTCCTGCAACAGGTGGGTAACATGTTTTTCAAGTCCAATGTAGTGATTTGGCACATTGCTAGAAAGACTGTAAGGATAACCCCTCTGTTAGGTTTGGGTAGGTCAGAGATTCAGAGATATATTGGAAATGGGGGAAGTGACAGTATACCAGTAAAAATGTGAGTGTATGGCGAAGCAGCTTGTTTTTTTGCTCTTTTTTTATCTGCCTTCAGCTTTCTCTAGATACAACACCTTGATTGAACCTGATGCACCCGCATGACATTACTGAATGTGTGCCCATTAATGTTGTTCTGGAGGGACAGCTGAGCTGAGCTTGCCTACGGCTTATACTGTGGTGTTTGTGATGTGCGCTTTTATACCTGAGCTGGTGTGTAAGCTCCTGCCAGTCCGGGCAGATTTGAGGGCTGGATTTGCTCGCGTCGCTGCCTAATCACAGTTGAATTTTCAAGGTCTCTGACCCCGAGATAAATGGCCGTCTGCAGCAAACACAACTCTTTTAGATTTGTTTACAGTGCAGCATTACTACTGACTGCACTCTACAAATAAACCTGTGCGGCAAAGATGGAGTACGTACCAACCTGTGCGACCTGTATACTAAATAAAATAAGTACATTCACTGGTTGAGACTTTGGGTTGTTTTTAGATAAATAAGGGAAAGAGACCATTGTATTTGCTTCCACTTGGAATGCCATTGAATTTCATTTACCTGGTGTACTTAGCCTCTTTTCCATTAAAAAAAGCAAAATAATAAGTTGCCACCAAACTCAAAATTGACATTTTTTGCAGTGTTTTAGTTGAGCATGCCCATTCTGTTGGTACAGACTGACTCAAATGAGCCCAGATGAATGACCCCTGTGTGTGGGCTCTTCACAGGGCGAGGATGATAAAGTTGTCATATTAAAACGTGGCATCGGCAGCGTGTTTATTCTGCGTTTGCCATTCAGACATGCAAGCCAAGAGCAGCGGTGGAGGTGCTTTCCACTTCTATTCAGTAGCCGTCTTTGTGTGACTCACCTGAAAGGTCATAAAGCAGCATGTCCCATCATTGCTCAGTCCCGTGCTGATTGGCCGCCTGCCTGCTCTTCATTGTTGGGTGCTTATACTGAGCAGTAGGCTGTACTGATTTGCTGTTTGGAGAAGATTTAGACCTGTCACACACACATGCACACAGCGGTTTTAAGGCAGTGAGGGTTATGGGATTAAAAAGAGGAGAAGTGAAAATTCCTGTTTGGGAGATCTGCTGAGGCTTAAGTTTCCCCATCACACATGTCACGGTGGAAAAACTCCCAGGAGGAGGAGGGGATCGAAGCGTCAATCCCACACTAGGCTCAGGGTAAACACAGAGGTATTCAATGACCCAAACAGTGCTCTCTGGGTTTCTTTTAGCTCAGATTGTGTTTCTTGCTTGCGCTGCTCTGAATGGTAACGTTGCCATGCAACTATATATCCAACACTTGCAGTAACAACATACCTGAGTATTTTTCATGACATAAAAGCCAGTGGATCATATGCTTTCACGTCCACTGTGAGCAAGCTGCAAACCCAAACTTGGTGTAAATCTCTTTAGCCTGTTGCCTTTCCTGGAAATGTATGTAAAATTACCCTAAAATGCCTATCCCAGTCTAGCACAAAGTAAATTCAAAGGTGTTGTTGAAACATTTAAAGTGCAGACAATGATAAATTAACTTAAGCTAATAAGTTTTCTTGCCTACATTTTCTAATGCAAAAATAAGCCTACAGACAACCCATAACTACCCCATGATGTGTATGATCCACAGCATATAGTCTTACATGGTCCAAGGTCAAATTAGATAACAATGACTGAAAATAAACACTCAACACTTGTTTTTATAAGGAAATATTCAGGAGCATGACAAAAAAAGTCAATTTCTTGTAATTGTAATTTCTAATGTTAGGGCTTTAAACATTGATATGAAATATAGTGCTGGAGTTATAACCTCATTGGCTACATGATGCATCAATCATCTAGAGGCTGGCGTGTAAGAGGCTCAGGAGAGAGGAGAAAGAATAGAGATTGGGTTACTTTTCGACACAATCACTCATTTGCTGTTGCAGGCTCTAGGGTGAGCATATAGTATCATATCTGCTCAAATGAGCTGTCAATCAAAAGTCCATTTTTTTGTTTTGTTGCCATTTTGGTCTAGTTGACATTTGACACTCTTTACGCTAGTTTGCTGAAACTAAATATAAGACCATACAAAAAGGAAAAAAAAAACAACAACAACAACCAATGTGAACCATAAAAAAATGACCAAAAGGAAATGAAATGAAGGAAAATGAAGGAAACACTAAAACAGTGTCCAACTCCAAGAAAAGCGTCCAGTTCTGTTTTGAGAGTGCAGCTGCTAAAAGGGAACATGCATTACAAACCAGGAGCACTTGAGTGACTAAGCTGGATGTCATCGTCTGAGAGAGAAAGAGAGAGATAGAGACAGAGAGAGAGAGAGAGAGAGAGAGAGAGAGAGAGAGAGAGAGAGAGAGAGAGAGAGAGAGAGAGACTGCAGGGGCCTGTAACAACAGAGGGAACAACACTCAACTCACCACCGACTCTCAGCCACACAGTCATCTGAAATGACTGCGTGTGTCAACACCTCCAAGAATCACTGCTCCGACTTCAGTGTATGTGTGTGTGTGTGTAGTACAATAGTTTCTTCACCTGAGCGTACAGCACTTGCAACAGTGAGGGATCTGAAGAGTATAAATCAGTATGTTTTGCAGAGCTGTACATGTGCGTGCACGTATGTATGTCATCATCTACAATTCTTTTATGTATTTGTGTGTGTGTGTGTGTGTGTGTGTGTGTGTGTGTGTGTGTGTGTGTGTATAATAGATGTTTGTGTAAGCATCATCAAGGTCTTCTTACTTTAACCATAGTCTCCATAGCACTTTGTCAGTGCTGCTGCAGTATAGGGGTAAAAACACTTTTGTAGGAACGTTTTCATGTGAGGACAGAAGTCTTTGCATTGAAATGGGTGCTAGCCTACAAAATAAAAGCACCCAGTTTGCTTCACTGATCTGACTATTTATGTTCTTTTGGTTTTAGAGCCTCAGTTAGGGCCATAGATCAGTAAGTGAGTAAAATATTCAACTAAAGACAACCCCTCACACTCTGCTTGAAGGGAATGGAGAGTGGGGATGGACGGTTAACGTTGCCTATTGGTAATAATATGAAACTTTAATATCCTGTTTTCTCATTTTGTTTCTCATAAATGCCAGCTTATTCTGAATCTTAATTGATGCCAAATGATGTTAACACTGACCCTAAACTCTTTGTTTTTATGGCTGCACCGTTCCACTCGAAATAATAACTGAATAGTTGCACATTTATGCACAGTTCCCCCTGAATCCCTGACTTATTTGGTACCTTTCTAAACTTTTGAATATCCACAAGAACTGGTAGTTAGTCGCATGGTTATTTTGGCTTTGGCGTCACAGCCTGAGTGTGTAATGACTAAACCACCAGCAGGCTGCTGTTTGTTTAAGCAATAGTCTGACAATTTAGGGGAAACATGCTTATTTACTTTCTTGCTCAGAGTTAGACTAGAAGATTGCTTTCACTCTGACACTGGTGCATTAAATATGGAGCTACAGCTTGTAGATGGTTAGCTTCAGCCAGGAGTAACAACTATCTCTGTCCACAGGTAAAAACATCACCTAGCAGCATCTCTATGGCTAGATAATTAGGCAAGAAAGTGTATATTTATGTACTTTGAATTATTCCTTTTTAGGGTTCAAATAAAGACTGCAATGAGTTACCTTCTTTCTCTTCCCTTTCACTGTAGACATCAGTTTCTAACTGTTGCTTTCTCTCTTTTTGTTTGATGATTTTTATAACCACAGAGCAGATCTCCTGGTTCCTGCACATTACAGTCATTGAGAGAGAAGAGGATGCACACTGCTGTTCCCACACCTCAGTCTGGCTCTCAAAGCTCATCACAACTGTGTTTCTGATAAAGACAATAACTGAAGTAATTTCCATGCAAAAAGCTGCATGAAGAAGTCATCGTTTTGCAACTGTATCAAAAGAATCAGTGCGTAAGCAGAGATAAGGGTGGAGTTAAAGTTTATACAGCACTGACATATTAAAATAGAGTAGATAGATACTATAGATTTGACTTAAAAAGAAATAGAAATTGTTCTGATTTGAGGTCTGACTTCTTGCAGCAGATTTTGTTTTGCAATTTTCAGGACAAAAAGTCCAGAAGTGAAAATGGCACCATGACACCAACTGGCACTTCTGTTGACCTCTTCACATGGAAGAAAAATATACAGAGGATTTAATGTACTCTACACCTCATTGAACACTACCGAAGCTTAGAAAATTCAACCATCCATGAGAATATCTGACTCTGCAGCGAGTGCCGGGCAGCGGAGGTGATGCTGAGCTCAGTCTTTGGCACGCTGTGCCCACTCAGGTCGGCCAGAGTTTAGCAAAGCAACATGGAGGCGGATCAGCCCAGAATATTCTGCGCACAGGTGAGCTGAAGATGATCTTCGTCTTCAGCCGGTGGAGGGCACTGGGAGAGGTGCTGGTGTTAGTGGGAGCCCCGACTCTGAGAATGAGGTCATGGCTCTGGGACTCCAGCTATCCCCCTCAGCTCTGTCGGGCCCTGAGGCTCCCTCACATCTGTGTGCTGTCTGACCAGCGGCAGGCAGCTGCTCCCTCTCATTATACCCCCTAATGGATGGATCCGTTTCCCTCTGACCTCACCCTCCCTCCACAACAACATCCCTCCGTCACTCTGTCCTGATACCCCCGCATCCAGGCACAGACCCCTTTTCTTCAACGTCTGAAGGGCTGAGCATGCACAAGACTGCCGCCAGTGAAAACAAGGGTAACGCTTTTGATTACAGCCAACCAATTACAGTTTAATTATTGAGTTGATGCATATCAGTAAAATACTTATTGGGTAACTTTATGCAAGTACAAGAGAAGTAGACAACAGTCTTTAAGAGAGACAAATAAATTACACTTTAAAATGATATTAGAGCACCTACTGCAGTTTGAATAGGACAAAATGAAATAATTTCATACTTCTCCTCAGTTAAAAAATAAAATGACCTCATTAATGCATTACTGTGAGTATTTACACCTGTAAGTGGCTAGTTGTGTGCGTGCGTGTGTGTGTGTGTGTGTGTGTGTGTGTGTGTGTGTGTGTGTGTGTGTGTGTGTGTGTGTGTGTGTGTGTGTGTGTGTGTGAGCATCAGTGTGTGGCATCCAGTCCACTGAAACAGGAAAAAAGACAGGTTGGAGAAGAAAAGGAGCTGTGTGCTCCTCAGAGCTCTCCACCTGTGTTTGCCGCCGAGTAAACAGAAGCTGTTGTCACGAGTGGTAGACAGTTTGTGGTTTGCTCTTTGAAATTGAATTTTAACTTCTCTTGGCTCTTTTGATTTTGTCTGAGAAGGCAAAGCAAGCTATCAACAAGCCCTCCCATCGTGGCTTCTCCCGAGGCAGATCAGTAATGCCTCGGTCTAGCACAGATATTTGTCTTTATCATTAGCTTGGCCCGCTGCGTTTGAAGCACTGTCTGAGAGGCAGCTAAGACTATTTATAAGCTCGGAGGCTTTTTCAGTGAGCTCATCTCATCATGTCTCCTCTTAACTCATCTCAGACTTGCTGAGATGCAGATTAAGGAATTGCTCTTTTATCGCACAGCTTTTGTGTTTATTACCGAGCGGTACCGATCCATCACTCCCGTCGGTTAGCCGCAGCTCTCAGAGCTGTCGATCAACAAGTGAGGCTGGTCTGGCCCGCCTGGTGATCAATGGCTTGAGGTGTAGCCCGAGAGCGAGGAAAATGGAAGAAAAAAGGAAGATGAAGAAAGAAGCAGAGGATTGAAAGTGAATGGAGTTCAAGATAATCTCCTGTGCAGATGGAGGGAAGCAAAGAAAAGGAGAAAATGGGAGGCATTATGGGCCTTGTGATGATCCATGGGAGATCTTGAATGCATTTCAGTGATGCAATTCCTGGGATACTTGAGTGTGTATGAATAAGTTTGTGTGGAGTGTGGGGGTGTGGGACTGACAGAAAAAGGCCAAAATAAAAGCACAGTGGCAAAACATTTGGTTGCCAGGCAACAGGGCTTCAAGCAACCGTAGTATTAAGTTATGAAGAATGGTGGCGCATGACTCGACTTCCCAGATCTGGTTTCAGAATGGTGTCGGGGCAGGGCGGCGGGGGGTGGGACAAAGACAGAGAAATGTCTACACCTGTCCTGATTTGTCAGGGCCGCTGAACAACGACACTGGCCACTACAGATGTCGTCTCCAGGGGCCCGACCCTGGCATATCATCAGGGGCCCTCAGACTGGGCTAAGGTTTAGAGGTCTCTTGTTAGTTTTGGGGTCCATCCGAGTCATTTACCCAGCATGTAATCTGAAGATGAGCTCATTACATCGTCTGATCACACGTCTGTGAGGGGTTTAAAGGCTGAGAGGCTTAAGACGGAGAGTTAGACTGAAAGCAGGGAACCAAATGACTTGTGAGATCCTTCAGAATGAAAGTATCTATGCCACTATGACAAAATACTGTATTACAACTTCAAGTCATGCATTCAAAATCCCACATAAACTATAGAAGTATGCTCAGCTAAATGTACTTAAAGGAGCTATTTGTAAGATATGGCCAGAATATTAGTTTAAATATATTGAAGAAATGAACTAATCTTATCAACAGGTTGTGAAGAAACAGTGTTAAAGACGTCTGAGTGCTGTGTTGTAGAGTTACCATGCTAGCAAGTTAGCCCTGGCCTGTCTTGTATCGTAATACCACTTTGTACTGGCCCCCATAGTTTCAGCTGGCAGATATGCCAGCTGCAAGAGTAAACCCACAAATAAACTCACAAAATGTCAAGAAATAAAAAAACTCTTGTTTCTGCTTTTTCACTAAATGGAAAAAAAATTACAACTGTACACCTTATGAATTCAAGTTTATATCTTTAACCAAACTAAGACGAGCTTGTGTCTTGTGAATGACCTTGTTAACGCACTCTTAAACACTCTTCATTCAAACCAAAACACTGAATAACTGAGCGATGCGCTAATGGCTAATGGTAGTTAGCAAGTCTTCAGCCGAGGCTATTTTAGTCTAGTGGTTTCCAACCTGGGGGTGGCCCCCCTCCAAAGGGTCACATTCTGAAAAGTTATAAGGTGATTGATAACTGTTCTACTTTTCATGTGAAGAGGGGAAATGTTTCTTGGTCGAAATGCTAACAATTCATACACATCAGATTTGGAAGGGGTCCCTACAAAAATGGTTGGAAACCACTGGTTTAAACTTTAACAATGTGCATAAGTACTTGGGTAAGCGTACTTAGTTACTTTCCCCCACTGGAGGGTTCAGAGGGATAAGTGTTCTGAGAGTTTGTACCCGCTCTAAAAATAGCTCTTAACCTTCATTCCCCCCTCCTGCTCAGTATTTTGTGTGTATGTGTGTGTGTGTGCATGGCCCGCAGACCTGCATCTGTCTGTCAGTCAATTTGTCAAATACCGCCAGCTCGACAGTGCACAGACAGGCAGCAGACAAGGCCAAAGTTAATCCTCAAGGTTTTGACAGTTCATCACCTCCTGTCACTGTGTACATCATCTTCCCACTCCTGTGAACCCCTCTCTCATGACAAAGAGATATTGAGGATCATCGCAAAAATGACTGTTTAAAGTAAATATAGCCAGAAAACAATCCCACTAAAATGTTTTATATACGTAGTCCCCAATACACTGTAAACAACGTAACCTGCCAGGAATTCTCAATGCTATAAATCCATCACATTGTAGTTCATACAGAAGTGGCATAGCAAGTTTCAAAGTATGTCATAGTGGGATTTCAAGTTAATCAGGAATTTTAATTCTAGGTGTCACATGAATCCAGTAAAAGTCAACTTATATCAGGCTGCAAAAGTCATTGCTTGTTATCTTCATTAGATTTGTAGACATTAACAAATACACTTAAAAGCACCTGATATATATCCATGTACAAGAACTCTGTGTGTTGGTTTCTCTTGGCTGCTCATCAAGTTGTATATCCCCCCCTCACCCACTTCTGAGCTACAGTGTCAGATACTGTACAGAGCTCAACATGCCCTCGGTGGTGTTGCTGCCTGAGGCCATCTGGTTTAAACCAGGTAACAACTCTCGAGGCAGGGAGTGGGCAGGGGACCCCTCGGATGTACAGCTGAAACCCACTTCCGCGCGTAGCCGTCCAAATAAGAGGTTGAGCCCTGGAAACACAGTGTGCGCTCCTATGCTGATTACAGTGAGCATGCATACCAGATGGGAGGCACACATGTTGTACTGTACCGCGCAGCAATACGTCTGCACAGTGCCTCATCCTCAGCAGTGGAATGGAGCTTGTTTCCTTCTCTGCGCCTCCAAATGACAGTGTCTTGTACAACAACAATGAGGGAGAGACTGGTGTTTGCTGCTAGTTGGTATGTTGCTCAACACGATCCAATAATTATAAGAATGAGGTTTGAAATCCATCTGTGTCTGCTCTATCTGTGTGCGCGTGCGTTTACTTATCTATGCGATGAACTGGTTGGTAAGCTTGTTATTTTAAACAAGCACGTGTGTCTGGTTTAAAGAAAATATTATTAACACTGGGTAGATGAAAAGCCCAGTTCCCCTACCAATCGAGTTTTGTCCACGGTCTGCAAAAAAACTATTGTGTGTATGTTGAACTATGCACTATGTCTTTAAAATGTGACCTGTAATCACGGTGTGTGTCCATGTCTGCAGCATCGGGGCAGCAGTTTCATAGCATAAATGAGGTGTAGAGGCAGCTAACAGTTCCTTCCTTCTTGGAGTTTGTGGGTGTCTGGACGATGTCAGTGTTAGTCAGCAGACTCAACGCTGGCTGTGCTGACAGCACGGGCCCTTGTCTGATAAGACGAGCCTGCTGCTCGCCTGGGCGGCCCCGTGCAGCTCCCCTGACACCTGCTGCAGCTCTTATTCTGGGATGGTGTCAAAAGCTTTTACATTGATGTTATCTGACGAACGTTTCCTGCTATAAATGCAGACATCAACCCACCTGAGCCTCTGTGAGTTGAAGTGGACTTATCATTGAAAGCTGATATATAGTGGCTTTCAATGCAGTTCTTTAAAAAAAAAAAATAAATAAAACAACAGCATTATTTAATCAACTTTACTACCAAGTTCAGCACCCTGAATTTGCTCTCTGACAGAATTCTTTCATTTCAGAGTTTCCTTCTCAAGTTCTCCCTATCAGCGCTTCATCTTGAAAGACTAGCTGTCAAAAGCCTTCGATTTCATCCATGACTGGCTTTGTCAGCTTGCAGCAAGAAGATAGATTAATCTACTGTTTATTTAGCTTGCCAGGACAATCTGTCTCGAAGCTCAGCAGAGAGTGATATTGGATCCTTTCCTCCGTACATACCAGTAATGTCACACTGAAACTTACTTGTCAGGTGCCTTTGTGTCCTGTTTCATTCATTCAGACGAGAAGCTTCAACACCTTGTTTGGCAACATTACACATAGACAAACGGGTTGAGGGTCAAAGGCACAGGATACTGACAAATGGAGGAAACGCTGATGGGAAGATTCATGAACAGAACAGAAAAGGATTGATGAAGACACACGTGTATGTGTTTGCTGCTCCTCCTTGCCTCTTCCCTTTAGGTACCAATGTCGCAAAGAATAACTTTTTTTATCACAAAATGCTGATTTGTTGTCTTGTCTTTGTTGGCTTGTTGTTTGCCCATATAATGGAAAGGTTTTTTGTCATCTTTGATTATACACACTGCATCCACAGAGAGATGCACGCAGTCTGTATTCAGACACTGATCCTTCAAACAAGCTGTCAATGCTCGCTCAGGCTGGTGAGAGCTGACCAGTCAGAGCAGACTGGGCTTTTTAAGGAAGGGGACCATAAAGAGAGAAGCTATAACAAAGCATGAATGGAGGTGCTACAGTAATGGAGAGCATAGAAAAAGATAAAATGTTTTTCAAAAATCAAAGCGTGTAAACATTTGAAAGGTGTAATATGGGACCTTTAACTTCCAAAAGACAATACATTTGTTTAATAAAATGTTTACTGAGTTGCACTATGGGAAATGCACGATCTTGAATTTTTGGAGTTTGACCTGTTCCAGTCACTAAATGTTTGGATATCTTGGCCTCTGCTGCTTTTATTTTGACTATTCCTTCTTTAACCTGTCTGTCGGAAGCCCCCAAACTTTAAGTGCAATATCAAATCACCGGAATACATTTAAATCAAATCACGGATTTTCCCACAAGTCACACGTTTTTGGATTGGATAACATGAATTTCTTTGCCAATATGTTACACCTGGATAAAAAAAAAAATAAAAAAAAAACAGTTTTAGTGTATTTTGAGCCTTTGTCTAAGCCCACAGAATGCCAGGTGCCTCCTAGGTAAATGGTAAACTTGTATGGTGTAATTCAATAACACAAATGTGCAGATGCAAAACCTGTAGAAATACCTCCGATCAAGAGAGAGCTGCCAGTCTTGTCTATAAACACACGCAGATACTTCTCTACACTTGGTGGCTTGAACGTGAGCCAGCGTGTGTGCACATCATAACTTGGTTAACCAGGTTAGGCACACGCTCTGTTTATGACAACCATGATTAAGGCCTACTCCTATGTTTAAAGCGTCATAGTGGCACGGAAACATCTTGCTCTGTCAGGTTTGGTCTGTTCTCTCTCAAGTGCCTTTGCGAACAGTTTGATGTCAACAAACGACATGGTGGCAAACAGCAAGCCTGCGCACATGACCGCGATGATTAGTTCTTTCCTCCATCAAAATTTAACCCGCTGTTGCTCACTTGAGGATGTGGCAAGTGACTGGTTTCTCCAAGACGACACAGAGACTCAACTCAGCTGTTTTAGGGTAAACAGTTTAAGCAGAGTGAAACCTCAAACAAAGCATGGTGGATACCTGGCCCGGGGCCGTGCATGTGTGTCCAGCAGCGCGTGCTGAGCTTCTCTTTTTAAAGGAAAACCCCTTGTTTTAAAGGAACCTTGCCTCGGCTGCCAACGTTAACAAAGAGCCACGCCATGCTCCGGAACATAAGCCAAGCACCAGCTCTGCTCACTTCAGTGCACATGGCTGTCAGGGAGCAGGAGGATCAGGCAGCTGTCACTTTGAATGACTCCATGAATAGGTCCGAGCCTTTTAGAGCACACTGTTTGGCTGTAAGCTGTTTTGACATGGGCCCTAATACCTCACTTGCACTTGGCCAAAGGGTTTGGGTTCAGAGCCCTGTGCATGAGGAGGAAAACTGCTCACAGCCTGCAGAGACAAGAGTGGTGCCTTTTCTGGCTGGCTGAGAGGGAACGACTGTGACATGTGGCTCACACAGGGCTGGATGGTTGTCAGTCACTGCTGCTCATCTCCCATCTCCCCCTCTGATCATCCGTCTGTCTGTCTGTCACTCTGTCTGTCTGGTGCCCCGACAGACTGCGGCGAAGAAGGTGCGAAAAATGAATGTCTTTGTATTTATCTGGTGTCTCTCTTACCTAATTACTGAAACAAGCATAAATAGAATGTGAAACTTAAAGCCACCTTGTCCCCCGAACGCACACCTTCTCTGAACTCTTGTCTAAAGCAGTGTGTATGAGTCATGTAGTGAAGCTCGGCTGAACAGAGGGATCCTGTTACAGCCCCTAAGACCTCCTTGATCTTACGCTAGACTTGTTTACTGGTGGGCTCCACTTAAAGCTGGAGCTTTAACTCGGTCAATCATAATATTATCTAACTAAAGTAAAGTCCTGGTACCACATATTGTGCTTTTGATCAGACATTACTCAAATTGCTAAACTTTTCTTCTATCTGCAAGCATGGCATGAATATGCATCGCCTGATGGAAAAAATCAACATAATTTGAAAAAATAGATATAAGGCAGTGACGGAGAGAGTTACGAGCCATTTTCCACGGGGTCCTCGGTGACTGGAAATTCACACACTGCTGTACAATAATGTTTGCATACACACATCCCTCAAATAACATGTTCTGAATTTAAATGTTGTAAAGTCATAAACAGCAGGGCAGGTTGAGGCAGCGGATTGCCCTTAAGGTAACGAGGCAGACTATAAATGTATAGCACATTTCTATTGGCAAAATAGAGTTTAGTGTGACATGATTTTTTTTTTATTATTTCAATCCAGAGTACACTGGATATCAAAATTATATAAATTGTACAATAAAGATTTTCTTAGATTAGATTTTTTGCTAGTCAATGCATATCTTTTCAATTAAAAATTAGTTCAAAACTTCTTTCGTCGTTCATATTTGTAAAAAACTTGAATACTAAATATCCTGCACTGATTTGTCATTTAAGCAAATTGATAACTGCACCAGCACTTTAATAATGTTGATGCCCCACTGGGGCAGCAACAAGCCTTAACTGGCCACTCAAAAACACAAATGAGTGCTGTATGACATTGTAGCCCTTGACTGGTTCAGGGGATTGATTGCTTTGTCTTTCACTTTAGGTCTGTTATTTGCATGGATCATCTGTTGCTTAAAGCTTTATGCAGACAGCAAATGAAAATAGGATTCAAACCAGAACTTACAGGTTTTTTTCACCACTGGGAGTGGCAGAATAAACTGAAAATGTAACACTGACATACAGTATGATTAACTTATAAAGGTTGTGAATGAGGATCCAAACAGCTGCCTGTCTGCTCATCCAGCAGACGCAGAGTTCCTTTTTGTTTCAGATCGTCACTCCCCTTTCAGCTTTCTTTGGAGGAATATCTGTCTTTTTGGCTGCTGAATGCTCCACTGTGTTTACCAGCTAGTTCCTAACTTTGTTGTGTACTATTTGGTGCTGGACAGGTGCCTGCAGCATCTGTAAACAGAGCTGATGAGAGCTGAACCAGAGCAGTGATGTTGTGGGCTGGACAGTTAAACACAGCTATAGACTAAAAAGTTCCACAGAGCTGTGGGCGACCACAGAGTTTTGGGATATTTTTCTGTGGATTCGTCAGTTTGAGCAAGCCCTTTAACATCATACATAGCCATTTCATCCACTGTTAGTGTAAAAATATTCATTTGAACAGCTTTAAAACAATAGATGAAATAATTAATTTAATGATGCAATCAGCACTTACAGTAATGTTGTCACGGTACCACAAATCTGAACTTTGATTCACCACTAGTATAAAATAAAATAACTTGATATCTCTGTCAATACCACAGAAAACGGGGAAAATAGTCACACATACACGATATAGTTTTGTTTTGTCTTCAATTAATCTGCACACAATGCTGGTACAGAGGAACTCACTAATTTTGCAACTAGAATAGTCCCCTGTAATTCAACCAAGCCTAATCAAATATCAAATTAAACATATTTAAATCTGGATTTTCATTTGGATCTGCAGCAAAGTGTACTCATTCATAGATACCTAAATATGCCGGATTTTATTATTCTTTAATCAAAATCCATTCATTATTCCTTGAGAAATTAACAAAAATGCTGGACAACGCCCTCTCTCGCAATGTTCAAGAAAATGAGAAAAAAATTCTGGCTGTGCCCCTTTACCACACCCTTTGGATCCACACCGCAAGTCAGTTGGGTCTATTCTGGGCCAAGACTCATCCCCAATGCAAGTTTCGTGGAAATCCATCGTGCAGTTTTTGTGTAATCCTGCTGACAAACACAACCTCCTTGGCAGCAGAATTAACATCAGATCAGATTGTTGATCAGTGTTTTCTAATAATTTAAGTAGGCTACTTATGAAAATCTTGCAGAATGAACTCTTACAATCAAATTCTGTAATTCCCCCCTTTTATCATTTTTACAATAGAATGGCACAGTCATTGGTATACTATATGCTAAGTTACAGCTAACAGCCCTTTTCTTTTAAAATTTCAATATCCTTTTTATATTTGCCACTGCAATGACCTGCCTCTAACAATATTGACAATCTGCAGAACCCATTACCATTATATTTTTTTTTACCAGGCAAGACTTGAACAGCCAGTGTACGAATTTGAAGTCTTTGGAAAAATGCAGAGGAGCTTTGTGGATATATTGAGAATGGATGTGCAGCGAGTCGAACTGTAAACTCTTGTGAATACACAAATTATCTTAATCTAAAATAAATAGCCACATGATAAACTGGACTAAGCGCACTGTAAAGGGAAACTTACGGGAAGCCGAGGCAACACAAACACTGGCAGCAGATAAGGTTGGTTTGATCCTGTGTGTGCTCCGCAGACCAAAGGCCCTCTGATGCCGTCACTGCGCTGCCTGGCAGATAAAAGCCAGACCACAATAAGGCCGCTGCATTCAGCTACCACGGTGAGTTATTCTCTCTGTCAAATGTGTTTTCTGTTGACTTGCTTGTTTGTTTATTGGTGGCTTGTCCCTTCGGAATTTGAGGTCTGATCCTACGCTTACAGTAAACCCCTGCGACAGAGCGAGGAAAGCGCTCCGATTTCTTCTGTTTGATTCTTTGTGTGGATATCACAGGTACAGACGAAGGGAGGGGATCTGCTCTCATTATAAAGATGACAGTGATGATGTTATGTAAGTGTGTATCTGAGCTGCTTTTTTTTTTTTTTTACTTTCATTATCTTATTCCAAGAGACAGTGACTGTAAATTGTTTGTACGTGTGGTTTGCGTCTATGTACACGTGGCGGATGTCGTGTGTTTATGTGATTTTGACTAATTGCACTGAGACAGATTTCAAATTTGCAAAAGAAATGCACATGCCCAGATTGTCTGTATAGGGGGAAAGCAGGAGATTTGATTACACGCATTTTAATAATAATACTTTTTTCTTTGATACATAATTAAACCCAAACTGAGCTGTGCTGACTCACTGCTTTAAACTCAAACACACAAATGATCAGACAAACATTCTCCCCTTCCAAGAAAGCAGAACATCGCTGCTCTAGTCTCAGGAGATCAGAGGGCTTCGCTGTGCATTACTGCCATCTAATGGTCAGGGAGCTGTAAGACGTTGACTTTGCCACCTTGGCTACAGTATATAAGCAGCTGTGTCAGCTGTTACATAAGTTAAAGCTCTGGAACATGACTGCATTATTTTAATTTTGATATGCAGAACAGGAATATGTCCATAATTGTTTTATTTGCTTCTCTGCCATTTAAAGACATAAGCTAAATCCCCAACCCACTGCCCTCCACACAGCGCAACTGGTGGTCTCTTCCCCTCACTGAGATCATTTTCTTCCACGTGTGTGTCCTTGATCCTTTTCTGCTAATACACCTGCCCAATCATTGTGAAGTAACAATTAAAATCATGAGCTGATTCAACCTTATCTGATCACGCCACCCCACCTCTTGTGAATATGCGGCTTACAGCTCTGAAGTGCTCTTTGTGTCTTAATTACATGTATTAAGCACCAAAGAATGGCTGCAGCTGGCTCTTGGCTGTGTGTACAGTGCAATAACTCATAAACATTGCACTATCACAAAAGCAAAAAAAGGCACAAAGGGGATGGCAAAGAGTATCGGTTTCACAAGCACTGGTCAAATAGAGGCTCCAAATGTAAGAAAACACACACTTAAAAGCAGCACGTTGATACACTGTATCCGCTGTCAGAACAATTCACCTGCCGCCATCTCTCAGCGCCGCCATTCATGGCCTCGCCATCTCCTTTCTGCCCGTGCAAATTGACATGTCATCACTTGACTATATTGATCAAACCTCAGGTGCAAAGTGGAGGCCCCCGCCGGACACCTTATCCAACTTTTCTCTCTTTTCAAGCATTTTAAAGCCTCCCCGTTTTTCTTCAGTGATGTGACGCTCCCGGCCTCTTTGGAGTTCGGTGTGGGTAAACACGAGGCTGAAAGCCGCCGCGGGCTCCTTTAGAAAACACCACAACCCTTGCTTTAACTGTAGCTAGCTGGCTTTCAGTGCCATACAAACACAGAGCTAATGTGATCCTGGCTAACCCCGGTGCCCACAGTGGTCACACTAGTGTTGTCTGCTGACAGCTTCTGTTAAGACTCCATTGTGTGGACATGGCCGTGGAAGACAAGAGGGGAGGTAGTTAAAAGCACAAAGGGGACATGGGTACACACTCCTTTCTTTCTCTCTCACATCACAGCTGCCTTTTCTTCTTGCTGCTGCCCTGTCCATCATCCTCCATGAATGGGGGATCCCCAGACCTCTCCTCAGCTCCTGAAGATGGAGGGTGGCTGGGAGTCTGGAGAGGCGGGCTCACCAAAAATCCTGAACCCGCCAAAGACAGGTGCAGGCCAAGATACGAGAGGCTCATAATGGTGCTGACAGATAAGTTGCTCTCAGAGAGCGTGGATGGAGCTCAGTGGCTTCCTCAGTTGCACTCTTCTTGTGGACGTTTGAGTCGGGCTAACTGCTGTAGCGAAAGGTTGTGTCGTGCTCCGACACTGCACACGTTCAAAGACGAGCAGCGAAAAAATCATTATTTGTGTTAAGTGAAGCAGACACTCAGGGTGGCATTAAGTGACTTGATGGCACATCTGCACCAGTTTAAGACGTTACAACTTGAAAACAAAAATTGGATAGAAAGTAAATAGCATATCACCAGAGTAACTACTTATTGCTGCTAACTGTATTCTAATAATACTTTGTGATTGTAGGTAATGTTGGTTTGTTAACTCAGTTAGCCATGCAGCTAGTTGGACTACGGGTGAGTGTGTCATTTTATACTGTCTTGATATGTAACACTGTCTGATGGGCAGTGGTAGGTTTCAAGTGATAGAAATAATCTGAAAACATGTACATGTGCAGTACGTCATTGAAATGTATGTATGATTAAATATGGTGGTAGTGATTTTTTGCAGAGTTTTTACATTTTTGCGGTCATTAGGGGCTGTTATGAAGCTGTTTATATCGAGGGTACAAGCTTTGTACTGTGTACCAGATTCTGCCCACCGAAATGTTTCACGTCCTGTTTTGGGAGACTTAATCAGGCTTTCCATATTAAAAAATGCGAAAGGTCAGTGTGGTCACAGAGACAAAAGCCTTTATGAGGGGAGTGGAAGCCCTGTGTGCCAGGGATGACAGATGCCGGGATGTGATTGGCCTGTTCCTGCACGGATGGGATTCGCTGTCAACAGGTCCCAATTAGTCCAATCAGAGTGGAAGGAAACGGCACAGAAAGGATACTTTGTTAGTGCCACTGTTTGTGAAGCTGGAGGCAAAAACAAAACACAATCGCCAGTTCTTTCTTCCCACCCCACTGGGCCGCACCAGATTCTATGGGGGCAAATTAATTTGGGATTTAGACTTGTTGTACAGCCGCTTTGTTGACACATGCTGCAGTGCGGAGCCACATTGTTACGGCCTTTAATGTTGCTGTTGATGTAAATATCTGCCTTCTGCATTGTTTTTGTGTTTCTGAATAGTACTCAATGACCAGAGCTACTTCCTGACACAAATGTGTCATCGAGAGCCTTTCAGATTGTGCGTGAAACACAGACGCAATCTAACCGGCAGGCTGCAGCTAATGTGAAACGTCATTTGTGTGAGAAAGATTGAGTTAAGGGCAGCTGAGAAGAACACACAGCACAGCAGAAGAGGGATGCTGAGTCATATTTGGAAAATAAGACCACAGGGTGAAATTGTGAGAAAGGTTTTGTGGGAAACGGTGCCTTGAAAAAACTTGTATAAAAATAGATGAATTGTTGGATTAAAATATCTTTAACAAAAAGCACAAGAATACTCTGATGTGGTCACTGCAGCAGCTTTTTTGGGAGAGAGATCTTTATCATAATGCAGAGAACAGAACACGTATTCACTTCATTAAATACACTGAAAAGCGGGGAATTCAATGTCTCATTAGGATTCTTTAAAGCAAATATCCATTCTGGGACCTTGACTAAACTAACTTATCAGCCAGGTTTGGTGAGTGATGGGACATTGACCGTTGACCTGAGGAAGTCGTTTAGATGAAGAGGCACTGAAGGTCTGATTCAGAGTCAGAATATCAATGGACATGATACCAGGGGCGGCAGAGGTGAGGATAGACAGGTAATTGGGGAGGTGGAGTGAGGATGTCTTCTTTCTCTGGACCTGCCGATCCCCAGGTCTAATAGATGTCTCGGCATCAATGATATTATAGTTAAATACCAAAGGATTACATATCCATTCATAAAAAAAAGTTTCAAACAGTTGTTTTTCAAGTAGACCGATCAGAGCATTCTATTACTAATTTCCTGCTTTAATATTACATTAATCGAAGGATGAAAATTAAAGTCCACCTCAATTAAAAAAAAGGTGGGGAAAAGACACTAGAAGGTGGAGTTTACAATAGTTGCTGGAAGTGTAAAATTTCTCTGTGCTCACTGAAAATACAATTTCAAGAGGCGGGTCTACGGGCATAATCTGTGACATCACTAATAGTTTGGTAGGGAATTCTGGTCCAGTATTAATTTTGTGTGTTGAAAATTAGAGCCTCCAGTTCTCAAACATTGAAAAAAAAATGTTTTCAGTAAAGCAGAAGACATCTCATGTGATTCAGTTAAAAATTATACATTTGACACATATTTGCATAATCATAATTTAAGGACTTTTTAATGAAGAGGGAAGAGATAGCTGTCATTTCAAGGATTTTGGAAGGTAAGATTTTTTTTCATCTAGGAATTATATCAGTATTCAAGTCAATAATACTAGTGATGCACATAGGACCTGGAAGGGATATTAAGTCTTAAACTTTAATGATATTATTTTATCTTTTCACAATTATATATTAATATGTAATAATGAAGTAATATGGTAATATGACATAGAATTAAACGTTAAAAAACACAAACTATTTTGTGTGATCTCTACAAAAAGATCCAAAACAGCTGAAAAGAACTGACAAACACATTTATTTTGTGTCTGGTGTACCTAAAACTTCCATGCTACTGTACTGAGATCAAAAAGCTTTTTCCATATAACATTTCCATATTTCCAATACATGAGAGTACAGTGAGTGATATTTTGATGTCAGTTTGACTTTTACACTACAATATGCAGTATACCTCACTGACTTTGATTGTGTGTGAACATAAAAATAAACCTTCAGCAACCTGATCCAAATTATATTTCCTGTTAATATGACATGAGTCAACTGAAGCACAAACTATTTTGTTGTGTGATTAAAACATCTATTTTGCGCCTGGTGTACTCAATATTTTCATGTTACCATCCTGTACTGATTACGTACACTGAAATAAAATTAGGTCATGAGCTTCAGATGAATTTGGATGCTGTAATTGTGAGGTTTATTTGAAAACCTTCTGAAATGCCACAATGACTCATTTAAGAGAAAGAGTAATTGGACAATCTGGCCAATGCCTCATCTAAGAGAGATCAGGTCCAGTGTACATTTCCACATGTACTGAACTGCTCTCACTGGCATCTCTCTCAAAGAGAAGTGTGTTCTTTTCTGAAGACTCTCCATCGGGTTTTGGTTTGTAATTCTTGGTGCAGAGACACAAGGATTGGTATGGACATGGTTTTAGAGGGATTGTATCATTTTGTACAGCATATTATTTTGGGGCTTTAAAAACGCTCCCACTAATATTATTACAGACATCCTATTGGAGCGTATTGTTGCGAATGGCCAGAGGAGCAGAGGGATGGCAGCCTCCCACGGCCCAATCCTGGATTCCTCAGAAATGTTTTTCCACTAAACAAGTGTACCCTGACACATACTGACTACCACTGTGTGCCATGTTTTTCCACAGTGTTGTGCAGTTTGGTTTGGTTAAAGTAAAAAATCTCAAAAGTATACTGATTATACAACACAATGGTCCATGAATACTTTTTTCTCTTTGCTCTCGTGACCACCCAGAATGTGGTCAGCCAGTCCTGGAAAGAGTCCTTGAAAAAGATAGATTTTATGTCTCTGGCAGCAGTGGCAGCCATGTGATTAAGTGGGAAAGACCAACAGTATTCTTCATGACCGGAAGCACTATTTTCATAAATCTGTGGAAAAAAGATGATACAGTACTGCTGACACTGACAATGTTCTGTGCAAACACACCACTCACCTATGTCCCCAACATCCCATTGCTTCATGCAGACATCATGGAGATTACAGAGGAAAAATAATGAACAGCAGAAATGCAAAACTTACTTTTTCGTGCTAGGGTTAGTGATGGACCGCTTTGCTCAACAGGGGTGTGTGAAAGCCTGAAAGAAAAAAGTGGACATTGTTATGAAGTGCCAGTCACTGCTTTCAGTCACTGTGCTATCTCACTGTAAGGGGATACACCGAGCTTGGAGGTTATTTTAGGGTTCACAGTCAGATCTCAGGACCTCAAGGATCTCTGGTTTTTCTTTGGTACGTCTGAGGGACGACACTGAAGAATCTCTTTAAGATCAAGCTTGCAGATCAAACACGCTGCGTCCACAGGAGAAGGAGCACAGTCGTATGGATCTCCATCACAGCCTGTCTCTAACACCAGCAGGCCCAGAGAAGCAGCTGAGTCCTTTGTGTCACCAGTTCCACAGGTACAGTCCTGCTGTCTGCCCTGCAAAAGTTGTGGTCGAGGACCACAAGGTGGCCCCATGAGGCCTGGCCCCTGCACTTACTGTTCCCATGGTTATTAATCAGCAGCCTTACGGGAGCCAATCACGCACCACTGAGGCCCTGTCATCCCTAAATCCTGAGTGTACAACAAGATTGGGACCAGAGCTGGGCTGTCCATAGATACTGCCAGAGGATAAAAAGGACTGTGGGAGCGGAGTATTAATTATTAATGGCCTTCATCTCGAGGCACCAAGGGTCAACTCCATAAAGATTTTTTTCTCCCCTTTTCCAAAACATTAAGCCCAAGACATCTTTGGTTATGGGCCGAACACACAGTCTTACACAACCAGGCAGAAATGTTTAAGGGCCCTCAGAGATTTCCCCTTAAGGTAGTATTCTGAGAAAGCAGGGGGCCGCACTGGTCACGTACTCCTGATGTGGGTGAAAATCCCAGACCACCCTCAACAGAATGGACGCAACACTTTCTGCTTGTTTCAAACGTTGAAAACAAACGGTATGTTTTCCTGACAAGTGAGTCATGCCAATGACTGATTATCTTCTTTCAGAAACAAGAGCAGAAGAAGCATTATGTTGTTGTTGCGCTGCGCAACACCACAGAGCCATTAAACCATATGAGTGACACCAGAGACGCAGTTTCACATTCCGTCTCGTATCAACAACATCGGTTTCTTTATACAACAAGCTGCAGCTAACCTTAGCCAAGTAGTTTTGGCAATAACAAAAGTGGGGCATAACAGAACATAAAGGGACAGTTCACCCCAAAATCAAAATATATACTGTATCACTCCTCTTACCTGTAGTGATATTTATCAGTCTATATCGATTTTTTCGATTAGTTTAAAAAGTGTTTGTGCTTGATGTAAAATGTTGAATTCAATTTTAGATAATGAAATGCTCACATACATAGTTTGTCTTGAAAGGCAAAGAAAACCTGCTGATTTTGTCATAATGGAAAACCCACCTAATTGCCTCATTTAGTAATAAAGATAAATATAAAAACAAAATCTGCAGTTTCTCATTAGGAAAAAAAGGTGACGAATTTAATCTAATTAATTGTAAAAAGCTCCCTGAGAGTAGCTGTTGTATTTGGTTTAGAAACAGTTGTTTAAGGCTTTACTTAAGAGTATCATGATGGTTGATCTGAGCAGGCCTGGTGATAATTTGACTTTGCGACCTTCAAGTCACAGTGTCACTTCTCTTACCTCTGGGCTCCCTCCACCACTGCAGGCATTTCCACAGGTGGAGGAAGTGGAGATATCTCTATCCTGAACCCACATTCCTCCTGTTATTCTGACTGACTGATGTGCTGCAAAGAGACCTTTGATGCTGAAGACGATGCACCAACAAGCTTCCTCCTTTTAAAACAGCCAGGAGAGGACCGAACGCAGCCACCTGCCAGTCAAAGGTAATTTAGTGGAAGAGCCTATCTGGCCTGAAGCAGGGGGAGCTCCCAGCACTCAGCATACCTGTCCGGCGCTGATTGAAATAAAGTGAATGTCTGAGGGCTGAATGGCCCTGACAGAGCTATGAAACAGCAGGGAGGTGTAGTCACATCCACACATCCCATGTTTGTGCAAGTGTGTCTGAGAGAGTTTGATGTGGGCTGTTAAGCCTCTGCCGCAGTGAATGGCACACCTTCCCGGTCTTAATAGGTCCCAGCGTGCTGCTAAACCAGCAACTCCTCTGTTATTCTTCCAGCAGTGCTCAAGTCCACACTGACAGGGCTTCCCTTCAGCAGCCAGCCTCCCACAGCACACTGAGACTGCCTTACTATACACACAGATATACTATCGCAAGAATACAGACACAGGCATAGAGGCTGGTGAGTTATGGGTTTGGAGAATATGGTTTTAACTCTGGGGTTTTTGGAGTGCTTCAAAATATACAGATGCAAAACATAAAAGTATAGTCACCAATTTCATTCCAGGTGGAGGAGTCTGAAACATTGCGTATAATATATAACTTTATATAATTCAAAATCAGTATGAGAATAAATACATACATGTTCAGGCCACATACATAATTACATACCTTATCATGCTTATTATGAGTGATTAGTTTTGGTAGTATACACAAGCAACAACTACTTCTAATGTGTATTAGAGTGAAATGTAACCTCTCTGTACACAGATAACCTTTCAACCCAACAGCTCTGGTGTTCTGCCTCTTCTATATTTCTTGTTAAATTCATAAGGTCCCATGGGTGCTCTAGGATGTAATTTATGGTCAAACAAAAACCGTTGAGACAAGGACTTATGGCCTGTGAATTGTTTGTGTTAGCCGCCCCATAAAAGGCACTACCTTGTCAGCCTCGGCAGTGTGCAGACAGCAGCGTGAGGAAGGTTGCGCGTGTACACGAGTGTGTATGCGTGTTGCACTGTTGAAAATCAGCTGCAGTCCAGATGGGCAGGCTTTTAGCTCACCTATTGTCACATCTCTGACCCGCCGCTGGACCGAGAGAGACCTGTAAGATGGTGAGCTGTCTCAAATCCCTTTATAAGTGCATTTTGCCACTCGGCTGCCATCTTGGCAACACCCCCGGCAGTTATTTTTGGGCTAACAAGACCAGGCCCTTATCTAAACGAATGGGGAGCGATCCAGAACTTCCCTTTTTATGGTCACCGAGACATAAAAACTGCATGGATAGAATATCACAACACCAAGTTCTGTTACGGCCCAATGCTGAGTGGCGCGGTGCGGCCGCTATAAAGCAAACGATTGGCTTTTGGTGGGATTGAGGTGGAAAAATGCACAGTGCAATCACCATCTGTGGCATAACTGACTTTCTTTTTTTAACTGATCTGTCTCCTCTAATACTGTCTATACTAAGAGATGATTTAAACAAAAATAGCTCAACAGGTACCAACAACAGGCATTAGAGTGATCACAAACAGATATTGCTACGGCATACTGAAAACAATGCATCAAAGGAACTGTGGTTTAACTGATATATATTTATTAGAGGAAAGGCTCTAGACAGTTTTAGACTTAATTCTATTACAAACTCACATCAAATATATTATGACTACATTAGAAGTTGTTTGTATGTTTCGGGGGAGCACCTACGTTTACTCTAGCATGGTAGACAATTGTTTTGCACATCTCTATGTGATTGTTTACTGTGCTCTTAATGAAGCGTGTTGGATGTGTACAAGCCTGACTTTGGTGCAGGAGATGGAGGTTTATCCCGCAATTAGGCAACTATGCAAATGTCATGGTTTGGGTTAAAATTACTACTTTGTTAAGGTTACACTGGATGCATTGACATAAATAGTGTGTGTTGATCAGGAATCTTGCAGAACTGGTTGATTGTGAAGTTGTTGTATGATAGGAAGTTGAAAATTCCAATGACAGCTAGTACAAGGACCTTGAGCTGTTTTGTCACCTTTAACTATTATATCAAAGCTCAACAATGAACTTGCATACTTACTCCATACTCCATCCACTGACAGGACCGCGCAATATAGTTGAAAACTGTCTAAAAAGCCAGTAAGTTGAGTTTGAATTGTTTTATCAAAGTACCATTTCAAAGGTCAAGAACTGACTTTGATGTTGTTTTTAGATGATAAAGATGAAATTTAAACTAAACGGTCTGCAGATGCTCTTAGTTTTACATCATTTACTCTGGAAACATGTACTGTGAATCCCTTACAAAGTCTATTAATGTGTCCTGTAGTTTGATAGGCAGTAATTGGAGCCAACAATGACAGTAGCTATACTGAGGGCTCATTTCCCACAGAGGCCACCCACGCTAAATATATACGCAGCCAGAGCTTCGGATAAAAACACCAAATGGCAGTGCGGATGTTATGAACAAGGCACCTTCTCCTGTGTCATTATTAACATGATTAACATGCTAAAGAGTCTTTGCTATCCTCATAAATGCTCTAAAGGGTATGGTATTCTCATCAAAATAAGCCTCCAAAGTCCATTTTGCAGATTTACCGTAAAATCTTTAATCACTGCTAACTCTGAGGTGATTCGATGCCTCCCATGAAATATGGACGATAACTTACCACCATGTGAGACGGCGGCGTGTTTTAGCTTGTTTCCCAGGCTGTTTTTAGATGTGTTATGGTTGTGGGCATCAGTCATAATGCCAAGGTCATGGCTTCTAGATGGCTTTTCCACTATTAGACCTCATTATAGCTCATTAGGCCTCAGCTGCTTGTCTCTTCACCCCTTACAACACGCTCACACACACATTTATACAAGTATAACCCCAGCTCCGGATGGATAGATGGATGGTCGCACACACACACACAAAGACACTCATACAATACACAAACACAAATACAGCAGGCCCTGTCAAAGACAGCCTGACCATGCCAAATGGCAAATAGCGTTGGCTGAGTGTTCCTAGAAACTGCTGTTTGGTAAATGGAGAAGGCTGGGAGTCAGGGAGTGGAGTGGGCGAGTGCAGCAGGTGGTTCGGTTTGAGGTCCCACTGGGTGCATTCTCTCACTCTAAACCACAGGCCAAGGTAGCACGGCTGTCTGGAAAACAAGTTCATCAACAGCTCCTGACATCCTCCTCCCTGACTGGGAGCACGGGGGGGTGGGGGCTGAATTTGAGTGATACCAGAGGACCATCATGACCCAGCCAGGCTGTTAATGTACCGCCTCTCCGAGTAGTGCGGTCCTCCATCAGAACTGACCCTTCTCTGCATGGGGCTCTGGCTTCTGCCATTAAAAACACTGAGCGAACTTCATCTGCTTTATACAGACATTTAATAAAGATCAAATGAAAGGGGGATGGAGGTTTCTGAGAAGCTAATACTGTCTCAGTTGTAGTTAAATGTTGGTTAGTGATTCCTGGCGCCTGATGAGAACCAAAGAAACAGCAGATTAAAGGAAGTTTAGAAACTTGTTTGGGCGGAGCTGGGAAAAATATTTGTAACTTTAAATGTATTTTTTTTTGTTTCTGCCATCATTTCGATCAGTAATCATAATAGTCACAGTTCACTGGTCTTCTAAATCTGATACTTTGGTAATATCGCTAAAGAGTAGTCCAACAGGGCAATAAATGCAAATGCAATAGTTTTTTGATTTACCACTTGTAGAGCAATACAGCCTAAAGCCTAAAGGTTAAGCTAAAACTTAGAAGGAGTGTAAAAGGGAGTGTTTCATCTCTTGCTCTGGGCTGACACCAATACCGATCTACAGTACATACACTGACTTCCTGACACCTATGCTGAATCTCCTTGCTTGCCATAGAGGTAGGTGCAGATGGTGCAGGTTCTTTGGCAGAGAGCGGTTTGACAGGTTCATGGGTCAGTGGTGTGGATGTCCTTCCCTGCTGGCAGCCATGTGCTGAGGCGTATCAGCCAGGAACGGGATGTTGAGAAAATGGGGAGGACACAGCGGGAGAGTGACTTTTACTGGAAGAAAGGCTGTTACAGTCAGTTAAAGTGCAAGATGAACTCAGCGGGAGAAAAAAAGCGACACTAGCAACAGTGGCTGTCTTCAAGGGGGGAATCAAGAATGATTCACCTCAGCATTTAGGAAACCTGAGTGCAATCATTTCAGGTGTAAATAAGGTAAGATAAGATAATCCTGTATTGATCCCCAGGGCTAAAATTCAAGTGGTGCAGCAGCACAAAGACAAAGTGGGAAGGAGGTAAGCTTAAATATCCATAAAAATACAATATAAAATACTAAGATTTTTATATCAAAATAGCTAATTAAAGTGACAACTGATGATATAAAGATCTATAGAGACTCTGTATGATATAAGAAAATCATCAATCCATGAATCATTCCTCTGTATCAACCATTGGATACCACCGAAAGTCTGACTTATCCAGTGAAATATCTCTCCATTTACGAGACAAATTGGCTCATGTGATAGTACAAGACATTCATGTCTGGTACAGGATGAATCCTTCTGACTCTGATGGTCCTTTAGTTCGGTGATAAGGTGAAAAATGTTTATTTTTCCAGGATTGTATGACTAATTACCTGGAGATGAGCCTCAAACTAAGATGTTAAATACTGTGAACTGCTTAACATCAGCTTGTTTTCATCGTCATGTGAGCATGTTAGCATGCTGATATAAGCATTTAGCTCAACGCACCAATGTGACTGATACTGCATTCTGTTCAGAGCAGATCACCTGTGACACAGAAACATTCATATGAAGGATCATCCAAGCTGGAATTCCAAGTGGAAAACTCCACCGGGATTGGGATCCACCATTCCTGACTTCAGCAACGTGAACACAGATGACATCAGTATGGTAGCACACATAGTAAACCAACTTACCTTAAGTCTTTTCACCACTTTTTACTTTATGTAGTGTTTGTATGCAGTACAAACTTACAACTCCCCTCTCTTTTAAGTGCCCTGATCTGTTTAAATCAGCTGCTGCACTTGTTAGTGGAGTTTACAGTTCACATGTTTTCCCGATTAGATGCACTGGACGACTTGGACATATCGACTTTCAACTTGGAAGGCATTGCAGTGTGAGAACATCCTCAGCTTGGCTTTAAACTCTTCATCAATAACATCTTGAGCATCATCTGGAGCATGTTCAAGATGTTTCTTAGATGTTGCCCATCGGCTGGGGGCATGACTAGTTTGATCAGCTGGGTCCAGTAAAGAGGATCACGACTATGGAGTGAAAGTTATTAGTAAAAAAAACTAAAGTAAAGCTCAAGATGTAGCAGACAAGGTTTATTTCAAGCCCACAGTGAAACCATATGGGATACAAATGGTGAACATATCGACAGGCTGCCCTCACTGCCTGCTACTCTAACACCTGTGCCGGTTACTTCATCCTATAGAGCTACATGCTGCTTCACCGTTTACATCTAATCAAGACTGATGACATCCTATGGTAGGAAATATGCCGTCAATTTGCCTCAGTTCAGGAAGCCAAAGCATGACAGGTGTAGAAAAATTCCACCCACACAATGAGCCAATTTCTCAGTTTTCTGTTGTTTTCTCTGAACGTGCTATTGACAGGTACAACTATTGTTTCCTATTCACCAAAGGAATGTGTGTTACACTAAAGAACATGTGCTCAGAAACCAAACCTGCAGGTTCAGGTTCAGCCACAGTAATCTCATCCTCTCATCTTTTGTGGCCGGCACTGGGTGGCAAGTGGCAAGAGGTTTGTTGTAAGAAAGCTGGGGGACATTACCTTCTGTGTGTGTGCGCGCTTACACAGCTCTATAGATTGATATCACCGACATACAACCTCCAGTATTGTACATCTCTGTTCCATCTCCCCGCCCCTCACTGTGGAGTATCAGATATGAGCCCGGACTATTTATGAGGTTACAATGGTGCTGTCAAGGAGGCTGGGATTAATGAGGCCTTTTTCTGTGGCTGCGAGGCTCTGATGGCTCGCTGCTACAGCTGCACATGTTGTCTCAGCCCTGATGCTGTTGACCCCAGGCCACACAAGGTTGTCCTACACACTGCCTGGCCATAACTCAGCGTGCAAGGAGGCCTTTAGAGCACATGTCCTGTTTGATATAAGCACAAGTTGTCAGTTTGATGTGATAGGTTGATAGTATACCACACTTTAAAGATATGTTAGTGCTGCCGCTTTTATCGCCACAGTTCCTGCTTCATGTTCCTTGGTGCAGCTAACACGAGGAAGTGACCAGCCACATGATAGCAGTACAGTGCCCGACCATAAATCATAGGTGCTTGCTCCCAGGGGAAGACAACACAATGCCAGACATGCCGTGAACCCTCCCTCTCTCTGTGAACTTGGCCCCAGGTGGTCATATCAGTTCTTACTGGTCCCATAAGACACACAATGGTCTACATTAGCAGTCACTGTCATCACGTCAGCTCATCAGATGAAGGATGGCAATTTTAGAAAAAGAATGGGTCACCTGCAAGTTTGCACAATAGTGTGGCCTTGTACTTCACACTCTCAGGAGGGGACTCTCAATATACTCACAGTGGTATTGATGTAATCATGGGAAGGCTGCCAATCACTGCGTTCAGCAGGCCAGCTGACATAAGCTCTCCAGAGGCCACCAGTGTGCACCTGCAGTTACTGCTTCCCGGAGGTTATTACACTTAGAGTGTGTATGGTGTAGATCATTGTGTAGATCCCTGAATATAACAACAGTATGTGAAACAAAAGCAAGACTTTTTCTGTGTGATTCTGACCTCAGGTTGGTTAGCATTTAGCTGCTATACATGTGTTTTTTTATATTAACAAAGGTTGTAATCACTACGTATATGTGAAAGCTGTCACCTGTAGTGACAAACCCACAGAGAACGATCACTGTGCTTGCTCCTTAAGCTCTAAAGACAGATTTACCCCATCAGCACTGGTACCAGATGCAGCAGGCAGCTGTCTTAAGCAAATAGCTAAGATAAAACCCACTGCAACCTACCATCCTAGCACTGTCAAATGGCAGATGGACCAAGTTAGCGACTAGTTTGTTAAGAAACTGGAACGTCTGGCAGCGAAGGAGACATATTTCCAATACGAGTTGTTGGCCAAAGAGGTAAAAAGACTGCACGGAATATTTTGCCCCTTTCAATGTTGTCTTCATAGCTATGGCCTTAGTTTCTGCTGCCCCCAGGAGGCCAGAAAATAAATTAATTGTTGTTAACAAGCAAAAGTGCTTACAATATTCATTTTCCAGTTACTAAAGAAAGGAAATTTAAGTGTTAAAAAATGTCTGCCTTAATTCTTACTGAAAGCAGTAGGTTAAATTGTGCCATCTTTGATAAATGTCACATCTCCGTTATAAATTATGCTTGCTATTGCTAATAGTTGGAGGGGGGGTATTTGTTGTGAGAGGGCTCTGAACAGGTTGTTCAGCGTATAGCATCAGCGAGCGCCATGTTTGGTGCCAAGAAAAAATAGTACGCCAACATCTCCCGTCACGCTAGGTGTCAGTGATATTTCTTATCTTGTGAAAGTCACTGTTGAAAGAGTCAAGTACACATGCAGCTGCAGAGCTCAATTTAACACTCTGAAACTTTACTTTTCACTGCTTGTGTTAACGCCTTAGGAAACTGAAACCTCATACCTCTCTGTTCTGTAACAGCTAAAGTTGCCTGCAGATGCGTTTTCCAGATCTATAAAAGAAGTGATATGCCATCTCAGTGGGTATGTGTGTGCACTCAGTCAACTCATGTGTTAAGTGGAGGTGTTTCAGTCTGTGTGTGTGTGTGTGTGTGTGTGTGTGTGTGTGTGTGTGTGTGTGTGTGTGTGTGTGTGTGTGTGTGTACAGCAGCTTAGTGGGTGTGAGATGGCTATCTGGGGCCATACATCAGGCCTGGTGTGGCAGTGGGCCCGTGTAATTATCAGGTCTCAATGGGACGCTGTGTTATTTTTGCCCTGGGTGAGATGCTTATCTGGCCCTGTCAGCAGCCACCTGGATGGATGAGCCCTGCTCCTCAGAGCACCGGCTCACCTTCCCTCTGCACCAAAGACAAACTGGCCAACTTCTCTCAGGCAGGCCATGGCAACCCCGGCTAACACGCAGGACAAATCAGCTCCACCAAGAGACTAAGACTCAGAGAGCCACCGCTTGAGAGTAACAAATGAGCAGTCCTACAATCAGAACTCTGATTTAAAAGTGCATATCAGCTGATTAACACAATCCATCTCTGATTAGACTACTGCACAACTTGGTGTGAGTGAACACTTGATTTATTTTCTGTCTGAGGTCCATCTAAAGTGATTATAGTGAATTTCATTACATTGTATACATTAATTACAGGACTTTCAATCACAACCCACACGATTGAATATGTTGAATACATGAACGATTGTTAGATTTAAGAAATCATCCCTCATATTGTCTCCATGGTTATGTTACTATTATTCTCTTATTGTGAACAACATTGTTGCTGAGTGTTTGATGGTTTATGGCAGATTTTGGTAAAGACTGAACGCCACAAATATCAGTTTCAGTACTGTACCAACACATTCCAGTATTGTGGTTGTTGCCCCCCAAAAGTAATGTATTACTCATAATTTGTAACATTTGTATGGTGCTTTTCTAGTCTACAGGCTACGCAGACCACTCTCCAGCACTAGATGGCAGATAATTGAAGAACTTATGTAACCAAAGTATCAACATGATTATAAAGGTATCACCACAGTCAGATCCATCCTCTGGAGGTTATGAATGTTTACATTTATTGGCAATACATTTACTGGGTACCTGCTGTTGGACAGTAGTTATTGGACTGACCAAACGACAAACATCACTATACCTAAAGCCATAGCCTTTAGGATTATGAGGTGTACCATCTTAATGAAACTTGCTCAGGCTGATTGAAAAGAATTTGGTCAAAGATCTTCTGATGTCTTCCTGAGAGAGGCATGAATACACTACAGTGCCTGCACTAGCTTTTGAGAAACTTCCGTATCAACCTCAGATATGGAAGTCAGTAGGACTAGTCCTCCAGGGATATTGCATTTTCTCTGAAAAATAATAATAAAAAATATTTATAAGCCTTCGAAACTGAGATCACTTTTGAAATGATGATTGTGGATGTATTCTATAGAGACGCCTGAGAACAGTCATAGAGCTATATGTTGAACAAATACACTTGCAAAATTTTGAACTGTGACAACTACTGATAATAAGGCTGGAGGTGTTATACAGCACATTTCATCATTTAAGTGTCCATTGTTCTATCAAACCTGATTATGGCATTCTGCATGGTCCCGTGGGGATTTCCTTTTCAAAAGAGCCTCTAAACCTGCTTTTATATGAAGCCTGAAGCAGAATGAATCTGCTCTCATCAGCCTCAAGCTACGGTTCTGCTGGTGTGGGTGATCACTGTTGTTTATGGGCCATGCACAGTGATAGCACTGAAGTGTATTCTGCTGCTGGCCCATATTCATTTTTCATTGTCGAGTGTCTTTGTTGGGTTTTATGCAAACACTGTGGTAATTTAGGAAGTGCTCTGAAATGAATCTGCCTCTGAGCTCCGCGAGGCATCTTTTACTAGATCACACAAACATAGGGACACAAAGAACACACATACAAATGCACTGAGAAACACAAATATACACACACGCACAGATACATGCACAGCAATAAACACACTGTATCTGTATGCACTGAGCTGTGGCCCACTGTGCCTCCGAGCCATTTCCTATTATTTTTCGCCCTGTGGTCTCGCAGTAAGCAAGAATTTATTTGGTTGAATGATCAAAAGATTAAAAGCGCCAAGCCTCGTGTGTGTTTGGGAAACGTTGTCAGTGTGAGCACGATTTAAAGCCAGGAAAAGCATGAGGAAATGGCGAGACATTTTGACCGAAAAAAAATCCAGCCAAAAACAAAAAAACATTGTTTGATAGTTAGCCTGATGGTGGCGCAGGGGTTTGATATGTCTCTCAGCACCGACATTGTAGCCTTTTATGTCTGGCCTTATCCACCACCAAAGCCCTTTCCTGCACACTTCTCCCAAGCTGTGTGTCAGCCAGCGTTGGAAAGGTTACTTTCATTATGTAGTACATGGGATCTGAAATAAACTATTCCCTCGTGCACCTCCAAACACAGATGTTTTGTTGAGACTGTTTCACATTGAATACTGCTGTTCAAAGGAGAATAGAGGGGGAAAAAATGCCTCTGTTGGGTTTCTGTTTGTGGAGACTTCTTTATTGATTCGAAGATAAATGAAAAACAAAAGTGAAAAAGCTTTTATTGCATTGCTGATTAAAAATGTTGCTTGTGGTTTACTTGTTCCTTTAGCTCACATCAGAGAGTTGTTCAGCACTTGAGAAGAATAAAATGTACTTTGAGTTAATGACAATGTCGTTGACTGTATTACTTTGATGCTTTGTGCTTCGTCTACATCATCTTCCATTGTTGTAGTCGTGGTTGGAACATCAACTTAGTATACAGGCGGATGTTATAATTTTGGAGAGTTATTGTTAACAAATGTTTCAAACTCAGCGACAAATGAATTTGTATCCTGGGACCTAATGAAACTGCTCCATGGACAAACAGACCAGAGGAAAAAGGCCAAACGAGAGGGAAACTACAGAAAGAACTGGGTTGTCTGTGTTCAGCTCAGCCTCTGACTAAACTCAGAACCTACCAAACGCACATATACAGTCCCACAACGTCCTTTGCTTGCTGGCTTACAGCTAACTTACAGTTGTTATACTGGCTTGTTACATTCACTTCTTCCTAGTTGGTCAGCAGCTGAAAAGACGACAGAAAATCAGCAGGGATTCGGGCCATATTAGAAGGTAAAACAACATATTTGATAAGCTTTGATTTAGATTCCATTAGACAACAGCTAGCGTTACACATTCAGCAAATTCCTAGCCAACGATTAGATTGATAGTGTAACACGATATATTGACAGGAAAAGCGCCAGATACTTCTAAAATATCGAGGTACAGCTTGCACACATTTATTTAAGCCTGACGTGAAATGCACTGGATGTGATGAATAGTAATGTTAGCAAGGAAGTGGTTGAATGCTAACATTAGCCGATATGGCAGCTGTGTGAATGTGGTCTATTTTTGGAATTTTTGAGATAAAATTTAAAAGAAAAAACACTAAAATGTTAAGCTTATGGTGGCGCTAGAGATATATTCAGGGGACCACAGTCAGGTTCATCTCTTCATTTCATTACAATCCGTCCAAAAATCGGCAAGATCAAACGACATCCCCACCCCTGACGAAAAGCTGCTAGCATGTCAACACATTCACCATGGTCACATTCATGAAATCATTGTGATTACTTCAGGTCCACTGCTGTAATCCGATTACCCTCACCAACCGCAAACACTAACCTGGCACCTACCGACTGAGATGGATGTAATCGCATCGCGGCGTGGCTTATTATTAGACAACATTCTCGCTTCAGTTCAAAGGCTGGAATCAAAGGCACTTCTCTTTGAGGATCACTTTACATAAGCCAGTGCTACAAGTGCAGTTTGTTTGTGATGTGCAGCGCGGCGCATTCTTTGAGATAGTATCACCACTTTGCTTAATCTTCTACCATGATGCAGCATTAGAAATTAATCCC
This sequence comes from Diplodus puntazzo, assembly GCA_963678695.2. NCBI lineage: Eukaryota > Metazoa > Chordata > Actinopteri > Spariformes > Sparidae > Diplodus > Diplodus puntazzo. Next base: position 15,336,209 of record OZ023159.1, on the reverse strand, counting down.
TCTTATTCTGCACTTCAGACAACACAAACACGTCCTCATTAAAACCATTACAGATGTATCAGTACAACAACAATACAAAAAAATGAGCTTAGTGTGAATGGCATCAGAAACATCTTTAGAAGAGGCATTAAACCTCTGAATAAATAGCAACAATAAAACCTAGAAAACCATCTGATTAAAATGTTTTCAGAGGCTGATTATAGTTGCATAATGTAGCTTGTGGTAAATGTGCACACGCAGCAAAATGTTTTATCCCTTTTCTTTCTTTGTAACTGATACAAACATTGTGCTGCGGTGTCACTCAATATTGTTTCATTTCTTAGCTTTTAACCACTCCATTAGGCCCAGATAACCTCTGCCTGTCGGACCCTGACATCTCAAAACCCTGTGACCCCGCCCTTGACCTTTGCCCCAAGCCCTCTCAACCGCAACCCCCACTCGGACCAAGAAGAGACCGCTGAGAAGAAGCGGGTGCTCTCCCAGAGCCTCGAAGGAAGCTAGGGTTACCGGAGCATGCAGATTCATTAACAAATATCTGTCTGTTTGCTGCAGTAATGAGTAAGGCAGCAATTTAAAGTTGAGTGAACAGCCGCCTGGAATCTGAACTAGCGGGACGGACTGCTGGTGTCAATCAAAAAGTTGAGGTTCAGCAACAGGGCATCTCCAGTCTACCTGCCTCCATCACCACTCACAGACGTACTTATATAGTCATGGCTGAGGGAGCCACATAAACTGTAGGTGTAGTGAAGTGATAAGCCTTCACAGATGAATGAGAGGTCGGGGGCAGAGAGAGAGATGTGGGGCTCTTACACCCCCTTCTGGCCAGGGAAGGTAGTGTCAGGATTTCTGTAATTAATTAAACATCAATATGACCTAGTTAGAGCTGCCTGAAAACACATCTACCTTTGAGGCTTTTCTTAACACTTAAACTCTGATGAAAGATAATGCATTTACGGCATTAAAACAATCTTTTTTTTTTCATTTAAAGCCACACATACGCTGCAAAGCATTATGGATCCAGCTGCTTTTTGCACTAAGCAGTCGTCACAGTTTAACTAATGCAAAATTAAACTTGGATCGTCCTGCACCACACTCTGTCATCACTCTGGGATCATTTAAACGAGTGGTTTCCAAATTGTTTTGCCCCAAAAACAGAGTGATGTCTACTTTGCAAAAGTGTTTTTCCAAGAGCATTACCTCCCTCGTTTGATGTGAATAATTTTCAGAGGCATAAAAAAACCAAAAAACTTTGAATTATTCAGATATTCACAGCAACAAAACAGTTCAGCAAAGTCTGGAAGGAATACCTCATTTAACGCAGCAGAAATGTTTGTCGTCTGCCTTGATTTCCTGCTGCAGGTTGGCTACACTGAGCACACAATGTAGGTGGTGTTGTTTTGCGGGGCCGCTGCTGCAACGCTACGCTGCCGCTGTAATCAATGAATCTAGCAGCTCCTGTGGTGAGAGCTGGACATTAATGGTGCGTATGTGAGCTCTACAAGCTTAAAAGTAGACCAGTCTTTATTTTATATTTTTTGCTTGGCCCTCTTGTACAGAAATAGGTCATACTGAGTCAATATTTTGAGAAATTAAATTACCTGTGAATGACTATAGCTGGCTTCCACTTTAAGGTTTTGGTGGTTGCTTGGTAGCTTTATCTGGCTTACTGCAGTCTGTAGATGTTAACTTTCCCAAATTGCGCAGACTCAGAGAAAAGTTTGACATTTCACAGCGCTGTGCTGGGTCCAAAAAGCTTAAGACACAATCTCAATAATGAAAGCTCAACGTTTTATTTTTCCTGTGACTCACACAAACCCTACGCCATACGTGCGCTGCAGGTCCGGCCAGTAAAGAAAACATATTCTGCTGCAACTCTGCGAATGGCCCACGTGGGCGACACAGTGTTCATTTCTAGCCAAGGCATAAGCTGCTTACTGCCAGAAAAAAAATCTGCATCACCAAACGTTTTTTATTAACATTATTAAGTGGTTGTGACGTTTTATTAATACGTATAATAAATAAATAAAGTGTCTGTATCTGTATTATTATTATGATTATTTATTTATTATCATTTTTAGGTACGACCTCATAACGTTTTCTCATAATATCAGTTTGTTCTTTCTTTTTTTCCAGTGACAAAAATGGACTTCCATGTGTTTTATGTTTGTGTTTAAGGTTTATGTTGCCACCCCTCATTGTGATCTCGAACAACCGGTTAGGAGGAACACATTTACACAACTCTCATCCATTAATCTCATGCAAATTCATTCTTTTTAAAAGAGAAAGTATTTGTCATGCACGTGGAATGACTCTAATACACAATAATGAAGCATCTGTGAACCAAAACAAATGTTATTTTGCCCCTATTTGACAATCCCTATGCAAAATGGCTGTAATAAAATCTCATATAAATCAGTGTTGCAGTTTGTATTCATGCCGCATTCACAGCTGAAAGATCTAATCAACCTCATCTCCATATGTTTAAATCAAGTGGTTGCCATAAAGAACTCTGCTGCACACTTTCCAACACAACCGCATTAAACTTGATTAGACATTAAGTGTGACCCTGAATGATGTTGTGGAACAGCTGTATAACATGTCGCAGTGCTACAATATTGTTTCCCTGCAGTGAAGTGAAGCCTGGTCAGTCTGTCAGCCGGAGCTCAGGACGGGAAGCCAGAGCATTTCATCTCAGCTCTGACAGACGGACGAGTAGACAGATGGACGGGCTGATGGAGGGGCTGACGGAGCGCGGCGACCAATGAACCATCGAGCCAAACTAGCCCCGTTTTACAAATCCACCGAGGCATGCTGGTGCTGATCTGGACCCCTGGTAGCTCGTGTCTGATTCTGTGTGCTTGTGTCCGAGCACACAGGCCGCACATTTGTGTTCAGAGCGCTAATTTGCATGTTTATGTATTCTAAATTTGTCTAAACATATGTAGATTTGTATTTGCACACAAATCTATTTGTGCGGCTGCTGGCCTGCCTGTGTGTGTGTTTGTGTGTGTTCAGATGTGTCGATGTGTTATCTGATCAAGGCTCTGTCAAGCCCGAGGGGAGCCCAGCATCCCCTCTCAGCCTTGGAGCTAGAGCGGTGGCCTTTGCAGAATAAGTGTAAACAGCTAAGGGCAACAAGTGTCTCGATCAGGCAAACAGATAGCAGCTGTGAACAAGGACTGTGACTCATAGCTTCCTATCAGATAAACTGGACATGGCGCTGTAGGAGGGAGGAAAATGCAACATTAAGCCCAGACTTTGTACCTTCGCCGTCTGAATTTCCATGGTTCATTTAGCAGAACAGCTCGCTTAGACAGAAATTAATGTTGTTTTTGTGTTCCCATAATCTGATGTAATGGATGTTAAGCAATTTATTTGAGGCTTATTTACTAAAAGAATAATACATTATTCAGAGCCGTTATCAGGAGGGACCTTAACCCGAGTTAAACTTGTTTTAGCTATGTTTATTTTTGAGTTAGTTTTTGTTGAAAAAAAAAACAAACTTATAAAGAGCTCATTTTTCATGCATAAGGTAGAGCCAAGTCTTTTAAACATGCATGCAAAAAGTTAAAAAAAAACAAGAACATGCCGTCTCTTTGAAGTAAGTGTTGTTGTGCTGTTGTGCTTTTTTGTCCTATGTACACACTTTACACATTTCTCAATGTTGTATATGCCAGTCTACAGAGCTGCACTGATAGACAATCACACACACACCCGCGGGGGAATTCAGACTCCTCTGAGGAGGAAATATAAACAAAGACAGGGAGAGCAAACACACTCCGTACAGGACCAGGAATCACTTCCAGCTTGTTTTTAAAGTGTAGTTGGATTTATAGTCAATAGTCAGTTACTAATCTATAGTTCGGCATTGGATTTCTGATGGCCACTTATGTTGGCACATCTTGCAACGACAACTATAAACCCACTTTAACCTTCCAAAAAGGCACTATACAGTGCATTGTGGCTTCCTTAAAAAGAAAACCTCAGTTGGGCCCCTTCCAGGATAGGGTGTAATTCAGAAGAAAGTAACTGTACCCCAGAGAAAGGTCTCAAAATGATAAAAGTGCTAAAAAAGAAACCCTTCCCTCTAATAAAACGATGGAAAATGGGGACCCACCATTTCATTCCATTGCACCGTTTAAGTTAGTCAGTTATTGACCTGGTTACTATTGTTGTAGTTTTCAATGTTGTTCATATTTTATCTTTTTTAAATGTCAATATCTGAACATTTGAAATAAAAACATTTAGATTCCGTACATTTATTCTTGGTGTTTGTTCTCTGATTATTCATCAGATCATGGTGATGGTTGCTAAAAAGGACAAGACCAATAAATCTGCCTCAACGCCTGCCTAATGTTGTCTTCACTCTTAATCTGCATCCATGTGCACCAGCAGCCCACAACGTCCAATCACAGCTCTGGCAGTCGCTCCACAGCACTTCCATAGTTGCCGTGGGCTTTGCCCGTGGCGTGGCTCATTGTTACGAGTGCTGATGATGGGACATTGGTTTGATTTGATTGTAATGATTTATTAAAGGCTCTCATTGATTGCAGCATCACAAATGAGATAATGGTGTCTAAACCTCCCCTCCAGATTCCCGTAAGTGGCTACACGTTCAGGCTCCATAATTCCCTTAACACCAAGCTATAAATCAAGCTGGAGGAAAGAACCACTGGGCCACTTGATGCTCATTTATTTTTTGATAAACTGAGAATTTTTCCATCACGTAATTGCTAATGGCGCCTCTATGACGACGCTGAACTGAGACATGAATATGTTGCACTTTGAATTATGTTCTTGTAATATGTTGATGTTTAACAGTGGTGCTTGTTCATTTGTTCAGAACCTGGGTGACGTGGGTCAACGTGGCTCACAATAAACCCTCAGGTCATATCTTTTAAAACAATTATCACACGGCAGGTCAGAACAGGTCCTCGAGGCACGTTAAAATAGATCATCCAATAAAGTTTTGAGCAAAGCTGGTGTTGCCGTGCTGTAAGTCAGAGATGAATGGTTAATGTCACCTTAGGAAACACACTCTGCATCAATCCTGCCCTGTGAGTCACCGGCCACAGCCCGGCCAAACTAAACCAAATACTTCATCTACAATGTAAAACACGCTCCCAGCCATAAACACGCTTCAAAACGCGGTGGGCCACGGCCTGAAAAATGATTTTAACCATAACTGTAAGCGTTCTCTCGCTCTCTCTCGCCTCGTGAGCGTTTATTTATGTAGATTGGATAGAGTGGTGTATAATTATTCTGCCGCTGCCAATGTCTTCTTTTATTTATTCTTCATTTCCTTTCCTTCGCAGGGTCGAATATTGTCTTGGGATGAGGGAAAACAAGAAGCACACATCTATCTTTAGACGCACACCGGCCACTTGTGCATGTATCTGATTACAGGTTTTAATTATTTGAAAGTTCCTCTACAGTGAAAAGTCCAGAGGGGTGACTTTAATAGCGTTGCGTGTATATTTCCAGCTATTAATTACAGCTCTCAGATCTAAATCCGGTCCACTTGGAATTTAATGAAGAGTGTGTGTGTGTGGGAGAGCGTGTGTCAATGTGTGGACAGTGCATGTGTGCAGGCTTGTGCGTGTTTGTGCATTATTGTTTTTTAACATACAAGTGTGTGTTAGCCAGACCGCCTAGTCTGAGCACTTCAGTATGTATATGTGTGTGTCTGTGTGCGTGTGTTTCCATTTCCGATCTTGCCTTTAAATGAGAGCTGTGCCACTGAGCTGTTTATTGGCTCAAGGTTTCTGCAGCGGTAATGATGCATGGAGAATGATGTGGGCTGAGCTGGAGAGTGAGACGCCTGCACACCCCGGCCTTTCTGAAGTTACATTTAACCCAAGCAAGGAGCTTCAAAGATCGCTGAGGAAACTCTTTATATATATATATATATACATATATATATGTCTGTGTGAAGGAAATGATTCCCTTATTCATTCTTAAATGGTAAAATGTCCTTAACTGTGGTTGACTGTCTTTCATGTAGAAATTCAGGTTGGTTTAATTCAGTGGGGTGAATTAAAGCTGTTCAAATATGCATTTAGAGACACCGAGGAAGTGTGAGTGAAGCGAGTACCACAGGATCTCAACAAAGTGACTACTTTTAAGGAGCAGTGAAGTGGGGCATGGTTATTTCATGCAAGGAGCTGTAAAAAGTACATCACGTTGTTGTGATTTCTATTTCTCAGAAGTAAAAAGGTAATAAGTGATTCACACGTATAATTATACTACCACTGGAATGTGTCAGAACGTTTTTAGATGATTTATATGTGGCAGCCAACTGTTTTGGTTTGTGGCCCTTTAAAATAAAGCTTTAGATTTTTCTTTTAAGGGATCTTGTAGGGCCAGGAGGCATGAAAAAAAAAAGCTCTTTCACAAAAACTACAATTAGTATATAGTATAGTATCCACGCAGATTCATCTGTGGACCTCCTTGGTGGGACATGACCACACCGCTCTTGCCTTCACTGCCTTTTGTATCTATTAGGTTGTGGATTGATTTGATTGATTTCCTGAGAATTCTATTTGTAACAACATCTGAAACAGTGTTTAGACCACTCGATAGCAGACCGACCCGGCTGCTGAGACAAGCTCCATCCTTCATCAGCTGCAACATCCTCTCCCAATGAAGAAGTCTCCATTTGTCTCAAGCAAAAGGTGTGTGTGTGTATGTGTGGGGTGCGGTGGGGGGGAATCTTGTTTGTTAGAGAACAGGGGAAATGGGCTGTGATGTTGTGGGACACACAGGTGTGTGGGAGTGGCATCAGGCGTGGCAGGCCGTGGCGTGGGGGCCCCCGGTACGGTGGTGAAATGTGGCCTCGTTTAGCACAGCGATGGGCCCGATATAAGAGAGGGTGATGACAGTAACAGCTAGGGAAGGTCAGCTGCACTTCAGCTAAAACCGGACTGGAAGGAACTTGACTTTAAATCAAATATCCCCACAGTTATACTTGCTAGCACATGAAGATAAATGCTAATTTGCAAAACAAATAATAAGAAATTGATTAGCACGCCTTACAAAGCGATCCATACAAGTGTTTCTGGGTCAGGTGACCTAAACATTAAACTGAAGGTGATGGTTAAAACTAACGATGAGAAAACATGGCATTAAACAATCTGTATGGGTGGCTGGACCCTACAAAAACTACTGCCTTGTTTCACCAAGTGTTTTTTTATCAAGTACAGATTTGGTGTTGAAAATTTTAAATAAAGAAGCAATTAATGAAATAAACAGAAATAAAATAACTCGGTGCCACAGAGCAGAACCTGTCAAGGTCCTCCCCAAGTGCAGATTTATGGAAAACAGACTTGATTACAGGCTATTAATATAATGTGTCACAACTCTGCTGAATCTTTCGTCACCTTTCTTAATTATCTGAAAATAATGCCTACAACAAACAAGAGTCCTTGTGTAAAGTCAAAACTGCATTACTGAAGTTGTGCCACAGTACAATCTTAATAGATCACTGTGATGTTGAGCTAAACACAAACGCACACACACACACACACACACACACACACACACACACACACACACACACACACACACACACACACACACACACACACACACACACACACACACACAAACACACACACACACACACCCCACACGGGTAGAAAACTGCCAGTTGATTCCCATTATGTAGATATGCGATATCTGCAGACTTGTTTATTTCTACTGTCTAATCGAGCTCAACTCAAACTTACAAAACATTTCTGCTGTACATATTTTATGTACTGTGTTGCTTTGCTAGTGTCTTTGATATCTAATGGACAGCAAGACCAACCTGTAGTTTAGAGTAAACTCGAGATGTCTCTTTCTTTGGTCTGTGGTTGAGCAGGTTAATAAGGCCTCCAACAAAACGTTAGTGAAAGGGTTGTTTTAAATGAGATTTGAAGGCATCAAACATGCCTTTTAGAGTCAATATTTGTATGCACTTTGAAATAACAATATGAAAAAGAGATAGTTTTCTACTCAGAAGTTATTGTAAACAATTATGTAATTAGTTTTATTGGATTATAACTGCAGTACCGTCCTGGCCTGAATATGTTCTTTCTGGATATTCTGTTTGAAATAGTGGTGGTTGTATTATATTTCACAACTACACAATTACAAATCAATAATCATTACCGGTGTAACATTACCTTCTACAAAGAGTTCTGTAGTGTGGGCTGCTTATAATGGTTTGTATACACCGTATAGTAAGCTCAGTATTTCCTACGGGAGATATCAAAGTAAGATGTGAATCGCTGCCATAGAGAAAATAAAATCCTTGTGAAAACAAGTCAAAAGTGTCTCCTGTCATCTTTACATCGGAAAATGCATGTCAAAAGGTGAACAGCTATAGGAAATCATTCTGATGACTGAGAGAGTCTGAAATCATCAGACCTGTTTTGTATTAAGGCCAAATGAGTAATTTATGTTGTGACAATCACAAAATAACAGTAGGCCTTTTTCACGGCAGTCATAATGACTTGTCTTTGTAAAAAACAAAAACCACCTATCAGGTGCTGGCTTGCTTCTATTCAAGTGTCACAGTAAGCCGTGACACTGTGACAGGTAGCCAACACGGGCCTAGAAACTGAATCAGCTAAAGGGAATTCAGCCATCATTAATGATAACATTAACACCTATGCCTTCCCTACTATGACATGTCAACATATCTTATATGAAAAAGATAGCTGAAGATGAGGGACTTCTTATCCATAGAGGATGATGGAAAGCATATGTATTCCGTGATGATCGCATTGTTGTAAGGACTTGAGATAAAAATCTCTGGTTAACAAAACATTGATCTTGAAGAGTTCAGTGAGCCAAAATATCTGTCTGAAGAGCGTTTGATTGTTTTTGGTTAGTTTGCTTTGATAGTGAGTAGCTGTGAGCTGTCTCTGCACCAGCCTAACCTTTTTATACTTGACGTTATTTGTGTCCTACAGCTAAAATATTAATTCTGACTGGGACTGGATTTGAAAGGATGACGTCCTTGACATCAATATTTCAGTCTCGACCTTTTGTTACAGTTGTCTCACTTTTCCCTCTGGTGCGTTACTTAAATTATCGGACTGACACATACAGCAGAACTACAGAAGACATACATGCATTTTTTTTTCTATCCTGTACACTTGCAAAGATCTCACCCTTCAAATTTTTTGATAAACACGGATTCATTCTCTAATGTCCACAGGTGTATTGATCCTGAACTCTTCATGGTGTGCACAGCAAACATGTGATTATCAATAATGTGTACTGGGCATTTGCGATAACCTTTAAAGGTGGTTTGGATCTTCAGTAAATCTTCAGGGAATTTAAACCTTGTTTTTTCTGTCTGCACACACTCAGGATGCATGTTGATGTGGTGGTTTTCTAAACCAGAACAGACCCATACGGATGCTCCCGCAGCAGAATGACTGTCAGTGAATTCTCTTAACAGTCACTGGAGGCATCAGGGGTGGCAAGGTCATTCTTCCCGCTTGGTTAGGCACACACACACACACACACACACACACACACACACACACACACACACACACACACACACATAGGTGCTCATTGTTCAGTCAGGCTGCTATCAAGCTCCAGGCCTGGGGCTATGAATCAATTGGAGGGAGAGGGAGAGAGGGAGAGACTGAAAGTCAAAAAGGGCTCTTTAAAGTAAACAGGGGTGAGCAGGTCTCCTGTTTCTGGTCAGATTTATTGGACTGGCAGTCAAACCCAAGTGTCCCATGCATGAGTGGGCCAGGTGATAGGCTGGGGTGGTGGTGGTTGTCGGGTTAGTGACACCAGTGACTTATGAAAATGTTAATTGCCTGGTAGTGGTCAGAAACAGGTCAGGCAGAGGTCAGTGGGATGAGCAGCGGGTCACTATTTAGAGACCTTTGAGCCTCACTGCAGGACATTAGCTGACGAAACAGAAATGTATATGACTTTATTATTCAGCTAACAAAGCAGCGATTGACTAAATACGGTACACCAGAGACCAGAGTGGATGGAGCAGTGACAGACTCGTTCAGTGGCTAACCCAGTAACTTTACCACAAAGCACACACCCACAGAAATATGCAGTAAATGTTGTACAGGTTAACCTTTTTGGACTAGGGTTGTTGATATGATTTGGACATTTCACTGAGTTATTTATGTATTTAGTACACTAAAAAAAGCTAAGAGAACTTGTTGAACGGAGCAAACTAGCTATTTACAGGTAGCGCCAAGCTATGCAGACCCTAGAATGCTAAGGGGCAATTTATTTAGTCTGTCTATGGACTTTTTTTGGTTGGATACTTTGAAAGCCACTGCTGTAGTCTTGCTCAAGCTAGCATTCATAAGATTGGAGAAACCAGCAAGCTTTTTTCCTGGGGGCCCCCTGCCCTGCATGTCATAGATGTTTCCCTGTTCCAGCACACTTCATTCAAATGGAAGGCTTCTCATCAAGCCTGATAATGACTCACTCATGTCAGTCAGGTTTGCTGGAGCAGGAAAACATCTGTAAAGTGGATTGAACCAGGATTAAGCCAAATGAGTGGCTCTGCAAGGCTGGACAGCAAGGCAACATTTGTCAAGACAATTCACTAAAAGCTAAAACAGTCACCCCGCTGGCAGCTCTAAACAGGAAGTCAAGGGATCACTAAAGTCAGTCGGGTTCATCCTCTGGGGAACATGACTGCCTGTTTAAGATTTTATGGCCATCCATCCAAGAGTTGTTGAGATATTTCAGTACACATTAAAATGATGGACTGGCAGACCAACAGTTCAACATTGCCCTCCTAGAGCATTATCTATGACAAAGTCAAATCAAAGTCAATAAGCTGGCTTGCACCCACGTCAATCTCTCTTGTTCCCTCTTTTATGCACATTCCAGATGTGATTTCTCCACTCGAACATAATTGAATTGCTGTTACCTGCATCAAAGAGCTTTACCTCCACCCAGCCGAGGCATGGGCCGTGTTTCAGTGACAGGCAAATTGATTCCACGATAGGAGGGGATAATCTGTGTGAGGAAGGGGGCGGACGCTGTGATTAAGTTGGAGGCACTGCGAGGGTGCTGCAATCGAATCTAGCCAGGGAGATTCCTATCAGATAATAAGCTGGATACTTAAGATGGTGTGAGTATCTCTTTCTGCATCTCTGTTTTCCTCTTGTTCGACAATGTCCCTCCTCACTCCGAGTGCTTTTTTGATTGCTGCATCAACACAAGGACGGTGGCGGTGTTCAGCGCGAGTGGAGCAATAAACAGAATCTTCAATTTTCACCATGGCTATCGTGAAATAGCACGCAAACGACACTCGTGTGGCTCACAGGGACCGACGGCATCGTGGGTTAAAATTATGTTTCGATCCAGATGAGTTTTACAATGGTAATGCCGATATGTTTGGACTGAAGCCGTCGATGATTTTTAACAGCCTATAAATATCATTGAAGTTTACAATTTTCATTTCGATGCAGTTCGATTCGCATTCACAGGAACATATATTTAATCAGCCATAAAGCCCTTGAGAGTTGCATTTGAAGGCAGGCTTGAGTCCGCCGATTGATCAAGCTAACCAATGCAACGAATTTGAGATACTGTAAAGAAGCACAAAAACAGGCTGTAGGGCATTCTGGAGGTAGAAAAGTCAGAGTCTGTGACTTACAGAAAGAAAGATACACTCATCCTTCACTGTTGTTCAGTCTCCATATCAGTCTAAGAATGACTGAAGCCCACACATGCACACCCACCCAGATGCATAAATATACTTACATGCCAGATGCAAACATACTGTACTTACAGACTGGACTCTCGCACCGGAGCGCTTACTGTTATTTACTGCATCCCTGTGACAGCCTGTTTGCCTAACAAGTAGACCTTGTTAAACCTGAGACAGTAAATTTTGGAATCATGTTGCTTTTGCTACCTCGGGGTCAACACAGCGTTGGCCTTCAGTGCAGACTGGCTGGTCAAAGAGTTCCTGAGTTCTTCTCCTCTTAATATGTCAATTTTAAATTCCACAATGAACCGTTCTGAATTGTTGAATGATGTATGATGTGTTTTCGGTGGAAGGCTCAAGAAAACAGACAATTTCTGCGGAGCTAATTTGCCTAGGGAGCAGATGCAAAGGGAGAGACTTGTAAAAACTGAGTGACGGAAACATTTCCATACAAAGTAGATATTCTAGGGATTTAGTTGGATCTGGTGCCAAGGCTTTGACTCTGTTACTCCTCATTGCGTTTGCTTCGAACAGTGTTGATTAAATAATTTAAAGCTATCAGAAAGATACCAGCGTCAGCTAAATACCCAAAATCTAATGAGTAAACATCACGCAGAAGCTGCATTGTAATATATCTTGATTTAATGCTTGCTGAGCTCTCAGGTTTGGGCTACTATCAGGACATGCCATACCAGATGCTTTGCTAATGGACTAAGACTAAAAGCTCAGCAGTAAAATAAGATGTATTACAATGCAGCTGTTCAATTCAGTTTTCATTTTAGTTTCTTTGTCGGCTGACACTCTTCACCAGAGGACATCCGCATATGGGCACTGATGGTACGGGTCTCTGAACTTTCAGTAACAGGAGGGTTCTCACCCTTAAATGCTGCTTTTTTTGCCATGTTAAGTTAGATGAAGGCAGATAATGGCCTTTTATTTAAAGTGGAGGCAATTCAGTTAAGAAATGTTAGATCTGTTATTGGCTCTGCATCAGTTTGTTCAATTACAGCTACATTATGTAATTGATAATACTGTGGTGGTCTGGTAGAGTAGTATTGATCACCCTTAAAGCTTCATTTAGTTCAGACTAACTTTTAACATATTAAAAGTGATGCCAGTGGTTCATATATATACATGTTTGTAAAAATGGTCACTCGTAACTTTGGCCCAACTCTGCAGTTTCCCACATCTCTATGGAGCATTTTTGAATCCTTCAGCAATGTTTGTTTTGTTGTTGTTTTTATGGAATGCAACTTTACTGCTCTGGTTCAGTCTCACCGCTCTCATTAGCATCATTTTTGGCTGCAGCAGGCAGCTGCTTTCAGTAAAAATATATAAAAACTGTGTGCCAGCTGCCAAACGAGCCTCCGAATGAATGCTAATGTTGCTCCATGTCTGCTGGATTAGTACAGGTTATAGGTAACTGCTAACATCCTTTTACCATTATCAAATTAATGTTCTCTCAAGTTCATACAAGTAGAGGGCAGCATATCACCAGAGTAACCGCTAACTGTTGCTAACTGTAGATGCTGTAAGCGAGTTAGCTCAGTTAGCCATGCAGCTAGCGGTCTGGAGTGGAATTATGAGAAAGGACCGGCGTGCTAACATCAGCAGATATCTTTACAATCAATACACAGATGTCTCCGATATAGTGTCAAAACTGTTATTTCTTCACACTCTGTTGGTCATTTTCGTTACTTTAAACTAAAATCATATATATTGCACCTCTGATGGTAAAATAATGTTGTGTTCACAGCTGTTTCTGCTGCTACAAATTGCAGAAAAAAGTGGCAAAAATAGTTTTTGCAAGCTTAATCAATGTAACAATTATCTATAGAGGCCATAGTAGTAGAACTTCAATAATAATCTAAGCTAACTGTTAACTATTTAACCCTTCAATGTTGAGCATCTGGGGGAACACACTGAATTAATACATGTTTTTTCAAATCGTCTTGGTTTTAAAAATGGCCAGATAAGAGCATTCACCTTATCACTTATTCACAACTTCAATCCAAATACATCTGAACTGGTCCTCAAACTGTCGAATCCAGTTGTGTAACTTACAATGGACTTCTTGTTTGGATTAAATCCAGTGCACCTGAGGTGGAACAATATAAACTCTCAGTGTGTGGTTATTGATGATAGCCAGGGGAGAGATAAATCCTGGGAAAAGATGGTAGCCAAGCATGCAGACAGTCCTCAGAAAACTTGAAGATTTTGTACTTTATCTGCATGTGTGTGCTGAGCAGGGAACCAGAATTCCTCTAGCTCGCCCCCGGCAAAAGTGTTTGTCCATTTCTGTTCCCTGCAGATAAGCGCTGGCTGCCCTCTCCTTTACCATCAGCTCTGCCTGTGGCACTGCTCAAGTGCCAACAGCAGAGGACTGTGGTTTTACACAGCAGGTCCCTGTTGTAAATGAGCATACCTGTACTTATCTGACGTTGGGGGGCAGACAAAGACCGATACAGTCCCCTACAGTCCCACCGTCCCACCGTCCCCAGACCAGAAGATGTCTGATTTACACCACTGCGGTTGGATTGAGGGGACTGGACATTCAGATACCTCGTGTCAGGACACCCTCTCAACCATTGCCTCTGTCTTATTTACGAGGCGAGCAGCGTTCAGCTCCATGGATGATCATTTTTCCATGCAGGATGAGCCTGCATGGGTGGGGTCGGGGGAGTTCTCAGTCTTAATGCCGGGCACAAAGGAAGGGGTTGGGGGTGTATTTCAACTGGAGTCACTATTTAATTATATGCAGTTTATTGATCAGAGTAAAGCCTGATGATGAAAATTTTAATTTCCCTTTGCTGCCTCTCTCTCCATCTTTTCCTCAAGTGGGATTAGAATAATTACCTGGACCTGTCATGCATTTTTCATTCAGCTTGCCTGGTCAGCTCCTCTGCACTGCTGCACTCAAAAATAGAAAACCTTCAAACTTTTTTTTGCCTGTCACTGTCTGACACTTCTCTATTGCAACAATGAAAATCTTTCCCATGTTGAGTCTATTTTACTTTACTCCACTCTACTGCAGGCAGCTTGTGCTTTGTTAGTGAGTGTTGGAGGTCACCCAGGCCTGGTGTCATTACTCAGTGACTGACACACTGACAAGCCCTCTTGTCTTGGCCCAGTCAGCTGCAGGTGAACCCTAATAGCTGGACCGTGATGGATGGCAGCTGACAGTGGACTGACAGCGGCTGGAGGAGAGACCGAGTGGACTGGAGTGCCACGCCGCCACCACCGCCAGCTAAACATTTTGGAGGCCACTGCTGGATTTGTGTAAGCAGGCATCTCGGTGAAGTTTTATCAAAAAAGGATGCAGATGTCTGTAGCTGTTTGGCCGGAGGTGATGAACAGCGAACAGATTGAATCTTCATGTTGCCTAGAAATGAATGAGTAGCACTCTCCACTCCATTAGCAGCTACCGACTCAGTGCTGTAAGCAGGCCACTTTACCTCAGGCTGCAGCAGCAGGGTTTTTTTTACTGGTCAGTTCTCATATTTGAAGGTATGGTGTGTATTAATGTGTAGTGTCACACTGACTATCCTTGGGTGACCAAATGAAAGAAATACCTCTCCGTCTGCCTCTCCCTGATCACAAAGCAGGACTTCTTAACTGCCCACGGGGGATCAGGTTTCAGGCCTTCATAACCAGCGGTCAGTGGCGTTTCTATGAGTGACTGCAAGATAAGATCAAGAGCTCTGTGTGTGTGAGTATGTATGCATGTGTGTCCACTCTAGAAACTCGGGGCATGAACCAATCCATCAGTCGGAAGGACAAAGACTCATGTCAGGGGGCAGTGTGCACTCATTTGGCCATATCACCGCACCTCTCACACACATGCAATCTGCTCCCCCTGGTCAAATCTTGGTGACAGGCGAGTCAACCAGGTGATCGCTCTCGCAAGGGCTCATGGAGTGGACTGCTCTTTCCATCGTCCAACTCAGGGATTTTCCCCCGTCCCCCCTTAACACTCCCTTCTCCTCCATTATCACCAGTAACTTAGTCACAGAAATACAAGTTTTTATCAATCTACGAATTGGAATTCAAGCCTCGTAGCAGTAGGCATATATCAGAGCAGTACTGATCTTTTCTTTACACTGAATAAAGGCCCACCAGTTTCCTCAACCTAATCGCCAGAATAGATGTTGGCAAAGTTGGAATTGTCTTCTTTTCCCTTTCTCACAGTGTTGTTACAGTGCTTTTGTTCTGGTTAGGTTAAGCCACAAAAAACATTTGGTAATGGTTGTGAAAACGTCATGTTGTGGCTTAAATTACCTGTTTCAATCACAGCAAACACAGCAGGAGATGTCCTAAGGTTAAAAACATTGTTCAAAACATTCGGCCACAAACACGTCACCTTCTTAAATGCTGTGCTGTGACCAGGCCTTTACAGTGTGACTATTTAGACAGAAAGTCTATTGGCAGATCCAACCCAAACCTATGAGTTTCAACATTAAAGGTTGGTTAATCTTGGCAATTTCTACCCTCTACAAAGGCTTTCACAAAACTAAAAACACTTAGCTAAGTAGGAACGGGACACGATTTGAATGTAGAGATTTACTTTGAGGACTTACCTCTCCTTACCTAACTTTTTTCCTCCCATCTCCACCCAAAAACTCCAGTTAATGGAGTGAAGTTGAGTAAACAGTTCAGAGACCTGTCACCTTCTTGCAAAGCCGAGATTGACAGCAGAGGTTAAGCTGCCAAACACCTGGGACAGAGTGAAAATATGTCCCAAAACAAATATAAAAATGGAAGCACGAAATCACACAACTGAGGCAGACAACCAAGAAGTACAAATACCAACATATTCTCTGGAAGCCTTAAAAGCAACTGTGACAGTAAAAGTTGTATGACACAGTGATTGGAAAAGCTTACACTTTTGACCACAAGTTTATGACCTCACCTCTCGGTCAGTGGGAGGTTCAATAGCTTCCTTTGACAGTTTGATTTGGAAATATTAGAGAAAAACATGAATGCAGCCATGCTTTCTGCTTGGACTGGGTGAGATTCAGTGATTTGA
Source organism: Diplodus puntazzo (assembly GCA_963678695.2). Classification (NCBI taxonomy): domain Eukaryota; kingdom Metazoa; phylum Chordata; class Actinopteri; order Spariformes; family Sparidae; genus Diplodus; species Diplodus puntazzo. Next base: position 15,319,482 of record OZ023159.1, on the reverse strand, counting down.
TGCTGGTAGAGAGTTGCTCCAATGCCCATTCGCCCACAGAGCTCCTTAAGTGTGTTACGCTTGGGACTCAATCAAAAAAGAGATCCTGTTTGGTTCTTTTTTCTGCTAAAACCTCGAACTCTCTTGTCAGTTTCATGTCACTGCTAAAATCAGATTTGTTATTTAGCCCAAGCAGCTGTGGAAACATGGGTTCAAACCAATTTCTCTGATCCAGTAAACCAAAAAGATGCACTGCTGGCATAATATTGCATTAACATCAAAGGTTAAATGTTAACACAGTATTTACTTGATTTTCTAGTGGGGCAGAGGCAGTATTGGACAATTTTCCTGTACTGGCTCTTCCCTTTCTGTCTACTTTCTGTATTCAGCAAAAATAGAAAGCTGAAAGTTAGCTTTTTTCATTATAGTGTAATGTTGCTACAGGGCATTATTATATTTCTAAAGAAATAAAAAAGTGGTCTGTTGGACATTTTAGAAAATATCAATATTACATTACAAGGTAGCTGAAAGAGTAGTAATGTGGGTCAATGCAGTACAAGCACTGTGTATAAAGCCTTATTGCAAATTAGCCCTTATATTTCTGGCTCGGAGGCTTGCTGAATGCAGAGGACTGCATACTAAGCACTATCATGCTCATACTGTATGCAGGCTGGCTGGTCGGCCCAGGGAGTTTTTCTTGTCAGTGTCATGGAAGCTGACTGCTTGCTTATTTTCCCAGCTCCAGCACAGAGATAGTATGAGGTAAAGAGTGGGAGCCACACCACCCCTATTAATCATAGCAGAGACTGGGCTTCCCCAGGCAAAGAGACAGGATCCCTGTGTGTGTGTATTTACACATTTCTGCATGCATGCATGCCACTACAGTATATGTATGGTACAGTACAGTGTTGAAATATCTGTACTTGTCAGTTTATATGTAAGTGCTACGTGTGTTTGTGAGTGTGTGTCCCTCCACACAGCCTGCAATACCCCATTTCTGGTCCCACCTAAAAGGATACAATATCCACAGTCCATTCATCAAAGTCATAAAACAGGCTTTTATTGCACCAGTGTGGGTGTGTGTTATATCTGCATGAATGTATCTGCATTCATATGATATATGCATATATGTGCATGGACCGTGTTTGTTTAAATTCTCTTTGGCGGAGGTTATGGATCAAATGGAGGCTGATTTATGTGCATGAGCGTCCATGTGATCTGTAACAGAATGCTGTTGGTTTGTACCTAAATGCATGTAGCAGAATGTATGAAGTTTGCACGTGTTTGCAGGTGTAGCATGCACAATGTGTTGAATAATATGCGGTTTCATAAAGGGATCAGGTGCAGGCTTTTATCTGTGGTGTGTGTATGTGTGTGTGTGTGTGTGTGTGTGTGTGTGTTGGCATGTGTTTGCTCAGGTGACAGATTTGTATGCATGTTTGTATTTGTTCACCTGTTCACCTGGATTTTGTGCGTTTTGGTGAATACAAGCTGTATGTATTTGAGTGCACTCACGTTTGCAGGTGACGCTTGCATGGATAATATAGTGTGTGTGTGTGTGTGTGTGTGTGTGTGTGTGTGTGTGTGTATGTGTGTGCGCTTAGATAGTACTACACCACATGCTCCAATCGTCAGTAACAGATGGGCTGAAAAAATGCCAGAGAAACAGCAATTACCACCAATAAACCATTCCCGGCTGTTGACTTACGTTAGGTTGCCAGGTTTGAACATACAGTATACTGTACTGGAAGAATACTCATTGTAAAAGGGAGAATTTTGCCATGTTTTATTTGGATGTCCAATCAGTGTCGATGGTAAATGTAGTAAGATGTACTTTTCTCAGTGCATGCTATTTTGTGTTGGCAGTGCTTACATGTACAGGGGTCCATTGTGTGCGAGCCTCTTCTAATGCCCACTCCCAAATAGGTGTGTATCAGTTCCCTAGTGTCTTCGTTGGCCAAAACAGCATAGGTGAGAAACATACCCACTCATCTATATTATCTTGGCCCATCAGGTGTTGGTTAGTAAAACACTCACTGGCTCTTTCAGGTTTGGTCACAGTGAAAGCGTCCAACAAAAACTTTTTAAAACAAAAAATATTGCGGCAGAATCGTTCATTTTCTGTTGGCATTGGAAGAGTAAAGGCACCACTAGTCGTTTGCTCTTATAGACCATACCATATCCTTTTGCAGGGCTGATGCAGCTGCAGCCTCTCCTTGCTGGAGTCAGAACACTGAAAAATGTATTAAGATCCATAACATCCTCTGCACTCAAATTCTGGGAAACATGTTTTGCTACATCAATTAAAGTCAGTTGCAAAACAGGCAAAAAGACCAAATTTTGTTACTGAGCAGCATTTGGTACGCCTCCTGGCTGCCCAGATGCGAAGATGAAATCTAAGCTGAAATAGCCTGTAGTTCTTTCTTGACAACAACTGTTTAACTGCTCACATCAAATGGCGCCACTGATGCAGGAAGTGCAACATATTTTGCATCAGAAAACTCTTTCTGGGTAAATATAGCACACACAGGAATTTATAGCTTCAATTTACTAAATATACTATCAACATCGATTGGACATCCTCATGAAACATGAGAACATTTCCCTTTAAAAAGCCATCCCTGAACTTACTTCTGACAACTTACCTTCTTACAGAAGAAACTGTTTGAAAGTCTGAAGCAAGAAATTATAAATGATGTTGGCTAAAAAGTTTGCATTTCAAAGAAGAGTTTCAAATGGCAGCACATACGTAAAAATAAGAAAAATAAGAATATGAATAACATTGGACACCAACTGTGTCAGGGCAATTGTTGCCAGAAACTATTCTCTCACTTTAAAAACATACACATGGCGTGGAGCCATCTTGCTTTCATCAAGATAGTGATAGCCCTAATGACTAACCAACCTGGAGACACCACATTATTCATGCAACAGCCCGACATTTTAAGGGGAATTGCACTCATTAGATTCCTTAATGTAGAGCTAGATGAGACTTCTCAACCTGTTTACACGCAACTATGAAATGCCGGAAGCCTGTTAGCTTAGCTTAGCACAAAGACTGGAAACAGCTAGCCTAACTCTGTCTAGTAGCACATCTAAAGCTCAGTGTTAAGCTTAACTTCAGCTGCCCAAGCCAAGTTAGTGGTAACTTACTGTAGAGAGATTTGTATTGACCTCAGCCAACTCTTGGCAAGAAAGGGAAAAAATAAGCAAACATTATTAACAGTGAAGAAACAACATTGTTGACATTATGTCAAAGCCCAACCAACCATGTAGTGTGTTGCAGACAGATCTTCTGAAGTTAGCATGCTAACCAGCTAGCCCCTGCCCATCCTGTCACGTAATACCACTTTGTACGGGCAAGTTGCTGTAGTCCGATTGCCCCCGCAGTTTGTTAGAATCATAAGTGAGCAATATAAACTCACAAAATGTCAAGACATTAAATATTATTTTCCTACAGTAGAGTCAAAGACAGATAGCAAAGAGCAGCAGTTCTTGGTTTCGCTGCTAGTGTAGGATACGGACACGCTGCCTTCTATGTTTTTGGAGTTATCTTTAAAATGTGTCCATATTCTCCAAATTACACTTTAAAGATTTCAGTGTCAAGATATTCATTTCAGCTGTATGTTCTGCTATGAGTGGCATCTTGTGGTTATTTTCATGACAGGGCATTGTTTATGAAAATGACTACAATGAATGGAAACCTAAAGAATTACGTTCATATTCATACCACATAGTGCTATTAGCTCATGGTAAGCAGTGGGTTGTAAAAGGTTACAGATGAGCAAGGTTTGGAAACAAGATCAATTGGTGCCTTCAGATTTACAGTCGATATAAGATTATGTAAACTGTTACCATGGACATTTTTTCAACAAGAGATGTACTGCAGCGCCTCCTTCCTTGACAACTGCCAGCACACTACTTATTGCCTGTTGGGAGTTCAGGCTGATATACATGCAGACATAAAACCATTCTTCGCACACCAATATACCCGCTTCGAAACTAGAGACTCACAGCATTTATCGGAGAGGACAAGTGGAATCACTACTCATAGACTGAGCGTTCCCCGTGGAGCTATAACACCCACTCGTGAAGATAAAAAGCACACAGAGGGCAGCATGGAAAACAAACTGGAGAAACAGAGACATACTCATAATCCCCTGAAGAAAGAAAAAAATGTAAATGCCACATGGAATAGAAGAAACAAACGGCCTATTACACATGCATGTGATGAGCTCTGCTGCATTATCTGATACACTGTGTATAGACAGAGTGGTACCAGGCTGCGCAGAAAGATCCGAATGAAACATTAGTCGGAGGAAGTGACTCCTCTGTGGTTTAGAGCCACACAATAGCATTTTCCTCCAGCGGAGGGCCCTCTGTCAGCAGGCCAGCTCTCATCGGCCGCCCAGGAACAAGGGCCTTCTCTCTGGGGGCAGAGAGGAGCATCAACGTCCCTTCCTTTGGTGCACTGGATCCTCCTGCTGAGTGATTTGGACAGACTGAGACTGCCTGAACACTTGTGTCCTCTTACTGAGTATCAGACCTCAGTGATTTCCTGTTCCTCTGTGCTTTCTTTCCAACATTGACTATGTTTACATAGTTTACAAGGTTCCACTATTTTTCCAAATATGACAATGTTTTGAATTGGATATGGGTTCATGTAAAAAACATATTCTGATGGGATATTTCAAATTAGGCCTAACTGTATATTATCTGATTTAGATATGTGGGATAGTCAGCAGTCTTTAGGAGCATTGTACATTATACAGTGCATTTAGATATGCATCTCTCTTTTACAGCAGTTTGTGACACACGACAGGGTTAGGGTTAGGGTTGTTTGTGTTACAGTCAGCTCTGTGCGTTGTCACGGATGTGTTGTACACAAGCCAACTAGCCAACAATTTGCAAGGCTGGGGTAGGCTGGGATGCATGCCCAAAAGAAAAGGCCCACATGTCAGGTTGGAAGGAGAAACACACCTACTTTTAAATATCAACAGGTTTTTGGATAAGACAAAATCTCTCAACAGCAAACTTTTCAAGATAGTAGTTGAAAAAAAAAAGTGGAAGAGCGTGTTGGCATGGTCGACCGGGTTCATACTCAGGCTACTTGAAGTCTCCTTTGGTCACAGACCTAATACAGTCCCAAATGAGCAAGGCAAGTGTTACTTTGAAGGTCCAGTGTGTAGGATTTGGTAGCTTCTAGCGGTGAGGTTGCACATTTAAACCAACTGAACATCCCATGCCAGAGGCTGCAAAAAACAAGAAATATGCAAGAGGCCCTCTTTAGAGCCAGTGTTTGGTTTGTCCATTCTGGACTGTAGAACATAGCAGACTCCATGGGAGAGGACCCATGCCCTCTGTAGGTATAAAAAAAAAACTCATTTAAGGTAACAAAAACACAACAATTCTTCATTTCAGGTGATTAAATACCCTGATGAAAACATGAATATTTATATTATAATTCTATTTCTGCACCTAAATCCTACACACACACCTTTAGAGTCCAATGTAATGTATTGTTCCCGAAAAGCAAAGTGCCAACAAAGACAGGAACTACCCCAAACAAACAAAGTTCTTATCTGAGGCATCACCATCCCATAAAGCACACACACACTGGAGGCACATACAGTCGCGAATACCAGAAATCAGAGCCATCCCCTGGGAGGTATCATTACAGGCTTTCCCCCTTGTTAACAGTCACATGGGGGATGTTGTTGGTTTATTAATGACATAACTTAGAGCTGGCAGAAAGTGTTTCCCACTGTACACTAGACTTTTGTTCATTCTCTTATCGTTTATTTTGCAGCTTAGACATGTCCTGGCTCGTTTTTCAGGTTTGAGAATCTGCTGCTTCAGGGAATTTTACATTTAACTGAGTATATATTATTTATGTAGATGACAGAAAAATAATTAGCGTGATTAAATGTTCTGTCCTATCGACCAGCCCTCGAGTAGAGCTCACTCTATTAATGTGAATGATAGAAACTAGTGTATGACATGAACACAAGATCATCATGTTCGTTTTCAAAGTAATTTGTGTTTTTGTGTTTTCTTCTCTCGAAGCTTCCTTCATTTACATGGGGATTCTTACTAGATGAGTCATTCAGATGATTTGCATGCAGCCTGCTGGCTTTGTAAGTACTAAACTGGATCTGACCCCAAAAATGTTCCTGATCATCAATTTCCTGGACTGAGTACCCATGGCCATCAGCTGCTAATGAGCCTCATCATTTCGCAGTCAGCCATCATCTCACAGTTACATTCGGCATATTGCTCTGACCCAGGATCTGCCAGCAGGTGACCGCTTAACACATTCATCCCATTCACTTACTATATGAAGCAAAGCCAAAGTCATAAGAGACAATAGGCTGCTATGTACTCTGCTAACTGCCCCATTGCTAATAGATATAATATTGGAGGGAGGAAATGGGCTTGTAAGGAACATCTGTCCCTGTTGGCTGACGAGGATATGAGGGAGGAGTGGCCCTCGCCTACCCAGGGAGGAGCTGGGGTAATGACTCCAGCTGGTGGTGACAGATTTTTGGGTAGGGGGGAATTGGGCATGTTGGCTGGAACCCATGAAGAGGCTGATAAAAGCTCAAGGCTAGGCAATAATCACACACACAGGACCTGTTTTCACCTCAGATGGGAATTGTGGAAAATGCCAACCATATCAGCTTCCAAGCTGTAAATACAGCACTCAGATTCTCATTTATCCAATACAGTGCCATCAATGAAATGTCTAATAAGTAATCAAACATCAAGTGATACAGATGTGTGTGATTAATCAACAGGTCAATTAAAAAATGTACTTACATTTTTTAACCTTATAGATTTAAATTGTGCTCAGTTTTAACTAACTGTAAGCTAGTTGTTAGGAACATAGCTATTATGTACTTCTCAAAATTGGAATTTTTCCAGCTTAAGGAGTCAAACATAATTTCTAAATCCAAACTTGAGCTGTCCGTTTGATGTTTAGTTCCACCTGATGTGTTTTTATCATTAACCTGAAGAAATTGAGGTCAGAAGGAAAGAAAATGATTGCACCTTTACGAATCCACTTAAGCAAATTCAGTGCACCATGATCCTGGATGTGAAAGAGGTGAGATCTTGATACAATGAGCCGACGGGCAGCAGTTAAGTCTGATGAAACTTTATCAAAGTTCTGCTGCAAAATTACCTTTCGCTGCTCTGAGGTCTGCTTGGAAATTATGTGGATCAGAAAAAAAAAATAGCTCAAGCAGAGATGAAAATTGTATTACCTCCTCTGACCTGTGGCAGGTGGGTCTCAGTCTAGCAGTTAGAAAGTCAATGAGACTTAAAGGTTTTGACCAGTTGTTGTGTAAGTTTGGCACCTGGTTTCCGTTTCATTTGAGTCTTTTTATTGAAATCTATTGTCTCATGTTCAGTTGTCATATAGTCAACAAATACTAAAGAAATCTTAGTTTTGGTAAATGAAGTTTTAGTCTTTTTGGCACATTTTTGTTCAGACTGCCTTAAAGTTTTAACTTGACTGAATTTGAAAGGACTAGTTCTAGTCTTGACAGACTGTAGACAGTACTACAGTCTCCATAAAATATCTAGTTTACATTATCCAGTAACATCAGTTTTTACACTGTAAATAACAGCTGTAACTAGGGCCATCAACAGGACAGGATCAGACGACCAGTTCTCCTGAGCCCTGGGACTCAGGAGGACCCTCGAATGCTCGAAATAACCTGCTTGTCCTGGCATTAAGTGTTCCTATCAGAGCTATTTTGTTTTATCAACTTCAGATAAATGAAACCAGTTCCTCAGCTACTAAATCCAGATGTTTCTCCAGCTAGTTGCAAACCAAATATATCTGTCATGATAGAGGAGGAAAGGTGGACCCAAATGTACAAGACAGCAGGCGGAAAGATCGTTGGATGACATCAATTCAGGATAAAGCAACACGAGGAACAGACAAACACAACAGCAGAGGGAGGCTCACAGAAAGTGAAAAGTTGACTCGACAGCGACTGAACAAAAGACTGGACTGAAATACAAACTAAAAATACCGAGGGGGATGAAGTGTAGGTAGAGTGAGGTGGAGTAACACAGGTGAGGAGCTGATGGGCTGAGGGAACACTGGGAAGAGCTAATGAAGTAGATGTAGTGCAGGTGTAGACTGTGCAGGTGTGAACTCAGGTAACAGGGCTGGGCTGATTAAACAGATACAAGACGTGTGTGGAGGGAAAACAAAATGCTGGAGAAGGGCAAAAGACCCCACAAGAACTTGAAAAAATGAAAGCACCATGAAAAAATCAACCTGTACATTTAGGTTAAGTTAACAAGGACACATTCCATTATGACTTTACAGTGTAGTTACCACAGTTAGAGGTTGGTTCTCATCTATCTTTGAGATTAGTCGAAAAGACACTGTTCACACACACTGTGTCGCTCTGCTCTGTAGTAAAACAACAGAAAGACCAGGCAGTGTGCTCGACAACAGTCACACAGTCAGCCAATCGACCTATTTAGTCATTGAGGTGTGAGGATGTGCTGAATACGCCACACAAGTAGGCAATCGGCCACATCCAAATATCCCAAGTGAGGATATTTCCATCAATCCATCCATTCCCCAATCAACTGACCCATTTCTGATTCTGCTGGGCTGCAGTTTATCCTGACATGCACTGGGTTGAGAGTTAATGCTAGTTTCCAAATATTTCTTGGAAACTAATCTTTGAAGAAGTTTTAGGAGTATGAAATGCACTGCTGGGCCTTACGCGCAATGCCTTTAGTCAGAAAAGTTTTAACAAAAAGGGGAAATTACACAAAGCACTTTTTCAACAATAAGAAACTAGAAAGCAATCTGAAGGAGGAAGTCAAGAGTTTCCATCTCTTCTTCTGCTCCTTTTATATAATCGTAAACCTTCTCAGTTTCCGTGGGAGGCTTGTGTGTCATGTTTAAATTCCTGGAATGACGCATAAACAGATCAGCGCGTCTGAAAAGAACCAGTGTTTCTGCAGGAGATGACAACCCATGGAGCACATGTTCTGGAGCTGTCGATCTGAAGAATGACAGCACTGATGTCTGGCACCGCAGTATCCATGCAGGGAAGGAATTAGCATAATATAGTGTTATGGGAGACAAATGACACTGTGGGAGGAACAATGAGCAATGAGCAGCCTGTCTGACTGTCAAATAAACAAAGTAACAATGAACTCTGTGTCAAGTGCTGTGTCAACACTACAATGAGCGGGGCTGAGACAGGAGGGCGCCTCGGCGGGGTGCTGCAGTTTGATCAGAACCTAGAGCTCTGTATGGAAATATTTAGCCACCTGCAACTGCATTACCATCTGACTCTGCTGTGGACATCAGAAAATAAAGTTACAGTGACAGAGGTTTTTATCTTTAGTTGCGAGAGCCTTTTGAAATCGTCTCACTCAGAAGCAAGGTGGAAAAGTTGTACTCATCAATCCTCATGGTGTTTCGATCAAAACATTAAACATTTATGACAAAAATACATCTCTAGCAGTTCAAACAACAAAGTCCTGAATAATTGAAAACCAAATAAAAGTGCACGCTGGATTTCTTTGCTAACATTCCATGCAGGGATGTTTACCTTTTTTCTTCAAGATGCATTCAGAAACAGTAAATAGCCTCTGAGATAAGAGCTACTACAGATGGTGTCATGATTCAGATGTAAAGGGCCAATTAAGACATAGCAGCACATTTCAACAGATAGATGTTCCAGCACTAGGAACCTTCTTTGGGTTTTGATGGTTTCATAGTTGGATTTTGTAAAACCATTTTTGGCAAATGGTTCAAAATGTGGGCTACCTCTTCCGTCCTACTGTCAAAATGTATGAGTGGCAAAAGTGTTTTCTCAATCATGTCTTCTTCTGTACTGACAAGGAGAGCGTGCATCCTTTCAATCTCAGTTCCGTATGATCAGGAAGAGTGATACATACCTTAAACCTGCATTAAAAAACGAAAAACAAAAAGTTACAAATCGAGCAGATAGAAAGCAATGCCAGCTTATATCTGGAGTTGTGTTTCTGGCCACCTGGGGAACAATCTAACTTTCAAACATGGTATTACGCAAACTAATAGATCCACTGGTCCACCGTGTCACTGTCACATTTGGCCTCACCTATCTTTAAAAAACAAGTAACCTCTTGCAAGCATGCTACACCCAGCTACATTTGCTTGGTACGATTTAGGAAATGATAGTGGTTTTGCTTGAAATAGCTACTTCCTCAAAACATTCCCCAGTTTAGTAGCTATTTGCCTCAAACCAAGTTCATCTGGGTTAAAGCCCGCTGAATAAACCAACCAAACACCCCCAGCCTCCATGCAATGTGGACTTTCTGGCTCTTTGAATTGCGTCCGTCTGTTGTTAACGTCATCATCACCCCTACACTGATACTTTTCCACATCAAGGCGGGCCAAACAATCACCCTCACACACGAACATAGGCGTGAATCATCGGGTTTATTTCACGCATTAGCACCTGGCTGAACTTCTAAATAAGCTTGTTGTTTGTTAGAGTTGAAATATCTCACACCTGCACCATCTGTCAGCTCCCACAGCATCGTTCTACTGCTATTATAAGACAGTGACGCGTGTAATCTTTGACAGTCAACATGCCCATCAACAATCAGGCCCAAGTCAAGCATCTTTAAGGATTTATGCGTTATTATCATTGTGAGTCTTAAATAGAAACCATCAGGTTTTTTTGGGCCCGTCATGGCTCTGTCCACATTTGGATTCGGTGGAAATATTAAACATCTGTGATTGTGGGATCAAAAGAGGACCTCTTATCCTTCTCAGAGAGCAGAAGGCATGACAGGTTCTGACTACATTTATCAAAGAGACCACCCCGCTGAGAGGCTCTTATCGGCCCTGCCTCAGACGCCTGTCGCCATCTACTGTAAGTGCTGGTAACATGGTCTCAGTGGGGTGCTGCTGGCTTTGGGAATTGGCTCTCAGTGAGCGCACCCCTCTGAGAATACTAATGTCAGGGGGGCTGAGGGAGTGGTTCATCCTGAACTGCAAGAAAGGTGGAGTGGCCCAAACTCTTTTTCACTTCTTCTTATATCAGGATTCATATCAGGATGAATTTTACATCAAGTGTCAAGTGCCAAATATTTTATGAAATACGTGAAGTTGGAGATTTTTTGGTGCAAGATTGTGTTACCTAACATTTTTGCGATGTGCCAACACTATCAAAATAAGATTTACTGACATCACTGTCATATTTCAGTCTGCTGAACTGACTGACAAAATACACCATTTTTTATCTTTGAGATGCACCTAACTTTCGAAGTGGAGAAAGTGTCTTTCTACATTAAAACATTTTCAAATACCTGTTGATTGGTTGTGTTGCAGGAAGCTCCTCAGGGAAGCTCTCCGTGTCAAACAGATGTTTAAGTAGAGCCAGAGGCACTCGGTTTGTGCACCAAGACACAATTCCTGTGTCTTTTCACCCCCTCTTTAGTCCCGTCTCGAGCTCCTGCACGGTCAGCGTTCTTTTTACCCCCCCTGCTGCACTGCACTCCCTCTCCACAGGATGGCGTTGCCGAGCTGCAGCAGAGCCCGGCTGACCAACCAGAGCGCCGTTAGCCCTGCAGTCACTCAGCAGCCCGGCCAATTGAATCACAGAGGCCACATCAGCACTCAGGAAGCAGCTACCTAAACTGCCTGGCTGATAGTCATCTCTTGCTCTGCTCCAGACCCCCTCCCCTCCAGACACACACACACACACACACACACACACACACACACTCACATTAACAAACAGCTCTGCCTGTGCCAACTCTCATCATTCTCTGCTTAAACTCAATTCAGCGGGCAGCTGCGTTGTTTTTCCCCCTCTCTATGTGCTGAGCTTGAGGGTTTGAATTTGACCAACTAATCAGAGTAAGTGTTCGGGACTGTGACGTACATAAAAACCATTCACATGGGTCAGACTGCAACACAAACACACACACACACACACACACACACACACACACACACACACACACACACACCCCCCACACACACACACAGACACACTCCCTCTGGGATATGAGGCACAAGGAGACCAGACGCAGTGACACACACTCAGCTCTCCTCCTTCCTGCCCCATGCCCCAAGCAGTTAGGGAAGATGTGCCGATACAAGGAGGAGGTGGAGCGTCTGGGCCGGACGACAACAAAGCTAGCCTCTGTCTTATTGCTGCAGCACATGCACACCAATGATTCTTGTTATGTATGGCGCTCTGTTTCTTGCATGTGAGAGGCAGACGGAGGAAGGGAGGGGACGGGTGTTTGTACTTTGCATTTAAATTATACCCCAGATTATGCATCTTTATACACAGTACGCTGGTGAATTCGTAATGCGAAATAACAGCGTGCCCCCTTTTCATTTGATCAATTTCCCCGTCTGCTGAGTGTGCTGCTCCTCATTTCCTGGGGCGCTTTATAAACTTTTGAAATTGGGGGGGGACATTTGTAAAAGGGGTACAATGATGGTTCTCTGAAATGAATATACATGAATAATAGTTATATTGTTTTTCAGTGTAATAAATGACAACGTTACATATTCTAATATTAATTCATGTCAGTACAAAGCTGCCATTTGTAAATGGACCAGTTGTGAGACAATGGACCCCTGCTCACTTGTTTTGTGTCTCGTTGTTGCTTCTGCATTTCTCAATGCTTGTTTTGCTCAATTTAGTTTATCTTTGTGGTCATCTTGTGTCTCTCTTTGAGTCTGGTTTGCCAGATAACTCGTAGTTTGCATCCCTGTGGCTCTTTTAGCTTCCTTTTGTGGCCATGTTGTGTCTCTTTGCTGCTGTTTGGCTTTTTTGACAGTGGTCATTTTTACGTCTCTTTGTAGCTGTTTCATTTTTTTGTGGTCATTTTGTGTCTCTTTGATGCTGTGGCTTCTTTGTGTGGTTATTTTACATCTTTGTAGATATTTTGCTTCTTTTTGTGTGGTTGTTTTGCTTTTTTGTGTCCATTTTTACATCTCTGTATTTGTATGTCTTTGTGGTTTATATCTTATCCTATATCTTGTGCTTTTTTATATTTATTATTCTATTTTTTTGTGTCTCCTAGCCTGTTTAGCAATCTAGCCATGATACCCCACTGAACAATCTTATCACCCTGTGACTCATGGAGGAGGGGGAGGCACCAAGTGTCGCATGTGCGATTTCAGGTGACCCCACCCCCCAGGTGCTACCCCTCCTCCTCTGCCCTGCTCATTTCAAACACCGTTTAGAGTCCTTCCAACATGCAGCCACGTGCACCCATGATATAACACACATTCACATAAAAACACACTAGAAATGCACACCGACATTATCTCACTGTCAATGTCGCCATGCTTTGATGCTCGTCCTCCCCTCAACATGAGAAGAGCTGGGAATTCGTTTAAAACAAACGTAAGTCCTTTGAAACTCAATGCCATTTTTTCCCTCCCTCCCCCCGTCTCCACAAATGTAATTCAAGAAAGGACGTAGCTGCAGGACATTATGACTGCGCTCAGCTCCGAGTCCCCTTCTGTTGTGCATCGCTATGTACAGTGGCCTTTATATATGAGAGAGACGTGATAAATGACAGAGAGGCACAATCTAATTTAGGACAAACGCATCACATCTTTTGTGTGAACACACAATGTTTATGAGGCAATGTGATTGATGATTACATCCAAGCAGAAGTGACAGTGGAATAACATTATTCACCTTAGCTTTGTCCTCCTCAGGCATCGCAGCTGGTGGAGTTATCTCCGCTATCATTAGTCATGTATGAAATTGTGGTGATTCTTTACATGAAAACAATCTCAAACTGGAGGATGGGGATGACTAATGGGAAACTGGGGAAGGTTTGGCTTGGCAGAATATTCTCTGGCCTAGTTAAGGTGTGATTTTCTTCCTTTCATTAGACTGTACCTCAAGTCAAATAAAAACGGGTGCAGGGGATTTCTGCTGAGAATATGAAAAAGCCTGTGACTGTATCTGCATGGCGACTAGACACGGATGAGTACAAACTCACCCGAAGTGGATGTGGAGGGGTGGCGGAAAAAGAGGGATGGGAGTCTTTTTCTCTGTGTCAGACCTAACTCTAATTATGGCTTCCTTAATTAGTGTATCTCAACGCCGACTCGCTTGGAAGGATGCCACTTAGCTCAGCTTTTTCTCTCTCTCTCCCCCATATCCCTTTCCCAAATCATGTCTGAGCTCCTTCCCGCTTCCTCTCCCCTTACCTCCCCCCTTCTTCCTTGTTCACTCCTCCCATCCCATCCCTGTCCGCTTGTCTTGACAGCTCATAAGGCAGAGCAGCATATCAAAGCAGACTGAGCCATCCTTGCCTTTAACCAAGCATCTTTTGCTTCAAATTGCTTCCTGAGGAGAGGAAGAAATAAGATAAGAAGGCAGAAAGAGGGAGGAGGAGGAGGAGGAGGAGGAAGATGAAACAGGGCCACACTGAACAGTTCTCTACACGATATGGAAAGAAGAGAGCCCGGAGTTAAAGTTGAAATGGACAACTGAGCCGTTTGCCCCTATTTTGTCTTGGGTGTCGGTCAAAGCCTGTGAGAGTTGAGGTAGGTCAACTTCGCTCCCCTTCTGAACCCCCAGAGAAATTAAGTCCCATCTCAGGGAACAGACACATGTCGAAGTAGCACGAACTGAAGACCTCAGTCTGTATCTACTGGAGGAGATCCCTCTGCACACACACGCACGGCCAAAAACACCATGATTTCCAACTCTGAAAACTAGCCCCCCCCCCAACTCCCAAATTCAAATTCTTGTCGCGGCTGCTATTCAAGCTCAGCCGCACTGCAAGATGCTGCATAAATTAAGTCACTGGAAGGAGCGAAGACGAGAAATGAGCACCGTCTGCCTCTGCTGGATCGTATTTACTCCTGGGGCTTTGTTGGCGAAGGAGAAGCCCCTGTCGAGACCAGGGCCACACCTTCCACTGTCAGGGTCTTCGTTAATGTCCACTGACTCCCGAGCAGTTCGTCCAGACTTTTTGTTTACAGCCTATGCTGCATCCATAACTAGGCAGAGCCAGCTAAAATGTGGAAAAACACACTTGTGTTAATTGCTAATTTTCTGGGTGCATTTAAATTTGTGTTGTTCTGTATGTGCCTCATTATATTTCATACCAGACTGAGTGAATGAGGCAAAGGCTAGGGAAGAGGCAGAGGGAAGTGCGGTGTTTGGCTGCAGCCCTGATGTCAAAGGCAGCCTCAGTGATAGCAACGCTGACCCCTCACTTTCACCTTTCCACTCGTCCCACCGCTGTGCAGACACAAACACACTGTGGCTCAGATTGTCTCCATTTGCCTGCTGCCTTGCAACCTGTTATTTTCTGCAGATGCTAGTTCAGATAGTCTAGAGGAGCAAATACATTTAAAAGTAAAGTAAATAAAAAACTGTATTTGTGGTCCCGATCGTGGTACAAAGTGAAGGCTGATGTAACGATACAGGATGTGTGCTATTTCAGACACGGTGCTTTCAGGCCAACTGTGCCCTCATTGTTCCATCAGTGCCGGTAATGACTTCACCAAGGCTTCCTGTCACATGATGATGACTCTACTGACCCCATGAGTGATGCAGCAAGTGACCCTGCTTTGGATTGGGCGGATGACTTCACTAAGATGTTTGCTTCCCTAGGAAAGTGTGAATTTGTTTTTTTTTTTCTTTCTTTTTCAAAGTGCTTCAGGGCTGTCAAGGCTTTCAGGAGGAATGTTCTACATGGAGTCCTTAACAGGGCTTCACCCATTACCAAATGTAACACTTAGCCTTTGCATTCATTAAAGGAGACATTATGCTTATTTTCAAGTTCACAATTTTATTCTGGGCTATTACTACCCCTAACCCTAACACATCAGTTTTCTCATACTGTCGCACTTAATCGACCCTCTGTCTGAAACGTTCCACAACCAGATTGGAAACATTGCTCCAATAATTGTAATCCAGTTCCAGTTATTTCATAAACTAATACTACATTCGACCACATTTTCCCTCTTACCCATTTGAAGATAGTTACCTAATAGATCTCATCTCATTTCATTATTACTCCTCCTGATCAATTGGTAAAGGTCAATGGGAAGAAGAGCGAAAACTCATTACACTGGATGAGATTATGTGAAATATGATTTAATCAGGTTCCAGCGTTCACCTTTGTGCATTTCATGGACTTCCACAGTTTGAGGTTCTCCATCATCTTCACCAATCCAAGAGAGACCCCTTATCTCCACTCTCTGGACATGGCCTCTGCTCTGACTAGTTTACAGACATATTCAAACTCCCTCAAAGGTGTTTTTTCGATCCTTTATAACCAATTTCCACTCACAACATTATTTAGAATAGTTGTTGAGGAAAGTAATCTTCAACAATAAAAATCAAATGCTATCGACTTTGTGTCTCTCTATGCCAGAAGACTAATCCCTCTGAATCGGAGAGATGAAACATCACCCACCTATACCCACTGGATAAGGAATCTAATTATTTTTTTATGGATAGAGAAAGTTTGATTCACTCTGAGGGGATCTACTGATTATATTTTTAAGGCTTGGCAGACATTTATCACCAGTGTTTTAGGTATTGCAAACTGGATAACACATTGATTTTTGTCTGGATGTAAGGTGCCCCTCAGGGGTTAAGACGACGACCATTAACCACCTTGTTACTAGTTCAAGTCTGACTAGGGAAAGACACACATTTTTTTTTATATATATACAGTATATAACCCCCATTATCATTTTGGGTTAGGGTGAGTTACATTATTTTATTATTTTTTTAGTTTGATATTTACCTCCTGACAAGGTGGATTGGTCGGTAGAGAGTTCAGGTTTGTTCACATTATTGTTGTAAGCTTTGTGTTTAATCACTGGTTCCAAGATAAAAAAGGAGAAGAAAAATGTCCAAAAAGGTATATTAAATTCTTGAGCTAGCCTTCTGACATTGAAGCTGCAGTCTGGAGTTTAGAGAAAAAAGTAGACTTAGCCAGAGGATTTGAATGATACAGCTCCCAGGTCCCTCCTTCTTCCTCTCTGCTGCCTGCAGCCCTGCCTTCAAAGCCCCTCCACACAGAAGAGACTGCTGTGCACGAGCAGGCTTGTAACCACGGTAACAGAGGACGCCAGATAACCAAGACGGCGTATTCAAAATAACAACAACAACATAAGCCTGATTGTTTTATTTCTGACCAATACAACTAAATTACAATGATGAGTGCCTCATGCCGATCACTGTATAAATATCCCTAGTAACAAACAATATTCATCACATTGCTGTAGACAAAGTTACTAGCTAATCATTACCCGGCGCAACATTTTGTCTTTGAGGCATGAGTAACGTTATTTTTTTAAACCAATTCAACCACTTCAGAGCGTCCTGAACACAAACTAATGTTATTACAACTGCTTGGTCACTTGAAAGACATTTTTGCTAACCAGTAGCCATAAACACAAAGCCGGAGTTAGCATACAAGCTAACAAGCTAGATTTAGCAACAAGCTACGTAGCTTGACTGCAACATCGTACGGCAGTATGTGCTATTGTGAGTATTACTGTAACCGCCACCACCATAGCCTTGTGGTTAAAACATAGAATAAAACATATATCAAGCAGGGGTCCTTACTTGTCCAGCAGAAAAGCAGCAAACTCTGCGTCACTCTTGAGTCCTTACAAATCCTGCAGCTCCCTCCACCTCTGAAATGACGCTTCAATATTTATCCTTGTTTTCTCTCTGGCTTGGTCCAATTCTTTGTTTTTACACTGCTTTTCTTCGACGTGGGCAATGGTGGGGCATTTTTCAGCTCTGTTGTTGGTGTCTATTATCTGCCATTATTTACAGTTTGGGCATGAATGTATCTGACCAGGTAAGAGCAGGCACTGCGTCTGCGCAAGAGAGGCACTGCCCAGTACAGCGTGAGGGAGGGGGTCTGCCAGCACGTCTGCATGAGAACGATTGACACTTCTCAGACACACACCCTTGGCTCTGATTGGTTGTATTCTACCGGGAGTGGTGGATTTTTACAAATCAAATTAGGGCCAGTAGGTGGAGCCACAGACAGTGGATTTTTACACAGCTGACCTGTATCTTATTCTACTGTTAGAGCATAATAACGATTTCGGCAAATAACAAAAAAAATGTTACAGACTACAGCTCTTAGTAGATCATAGCCTTACAGGTCTAGTGTGCAGGATTTAGTGGCATCTAGCAATGAGGTTGCAGCAACCAACATACCCTCCCCAGTGATGGCTACTAAAAGCACGAAAAACACAAAAGGAGCTCACTGGAGTCAGTGTTTGGTTTATCCATTCTGGGCTACTAAAGAAACATGGCGGATTTTGTCAAAGAGGACCCCCAGCCCCCAGGAACAGCGACTGGATAATTTTCGTAGTGGCTAAACTGTGTATTACACTGACCAAGTGGCCCAAAAATACTTTGTCCATAAGCTTTCATTGTGAAAAGGGGCGCTCTAAAACAGTGATACATATTTTTATGGACACAAACCCCACAAAATTTCATTTCATAATTTGAGCCATTTGGTACAATAAAATTGGAAAAGTCTAGTTAGCTTGGCGTTAAACTAGAAGTTAGCTGGCTCGGTTGGTGGAAGCCTCTATTGTTGCCAAGAACCCAGGAAGTTGAGCTTTTTTGTCTTCAGGCACGATTATATTAAAAACTAATTCCTGGGTAGATAAACCAATAATTCTTAGTTTCAGGTGATTACACTAATGAAAACAGAATAAATAATATTACATTCCATTTCTGCCAATAGATCTTTCTTAATCCTATCAATTCTACACACTGGACCTTCAACCCTGACATTAAAGTGAAACTCTCACCAAAAAGCAGCCAAGGCTTTATTTGCGATTGAATATGAGTCAAACCTTCGTGTAAATGCATAATTACGACATATGAAGATTTACAGTAGTTTCGTTTTCGGGCAAGCTAATTTTCAATGGAGTGCAGGGGCACTCTTATGCTAGCATCAAAATCGCTATTTTTAAAACACTAAGAAGGCTCAACACAACATGAAACTTTGCTCGTAATATCACCAGGGTCTCTGCAAAGTTTCATGTTGTGTCGAGCCTTCTTAGTGTTTTAAAAATAGCGATTTTGATGCTAGCATAAGAGTGCCCCTGCACTCCATTGAAAATTAGCTTGCCCGAAAACGAAACTACGGTAAATCTTAAAAGTGCCTCTTTCGTCGTAATTATGCATTTACACAAAGGTTTGACTCAATAACAAATAAAGCCTTGGTTGCTTTTTGGCGAGAGTTTCAATTTAACACTAAACCGCAGTCTTGAAACTAAGCCAAACATCAGGACCAAGAACCAGCAGTGCTGTGTAACTGTTGTGTATATAGTCTTCATAATGAAAAGGGAGCAACATTTCACAGTACAGTCCACACACTCGCACATGAATCAAACCTGCCTTTCTATTGTCTATCTCCTGTCTGCACAATGTCCAGCTGCAGCCCGCAGCTTTGTTCTAAATCTAAGGATCATTTCAAATCTTGTCATTAGGGTTTGTTACCAGGACAACAGCAATGCTCCCGCATTGTCTGTGCCAAAGCCTGGCAGGACGGCAACAGAAGGGGCAGGAGAGGATATACCTGTAGATGAAAATAAAATAAACATGAGGACAGAATTCATTACAGAAAGCCTTTTAATGTAGACTAACTGTTTACAGGGACCTGCGCCCGCTATATCGACTATAGTGGAGTGCTTGAGCCTGTCAAGTGGAGAGACTGCCTGTGTCCTGACTGTGGCCAAGTGTACGCTCTTGTTTTTCTTGCCCTTGATATTATGTGAGAAAGCCAAGGCTGTGAATTCACAGATAAAGACCGGAATAATTGGCACGTGGTTACATAATGTGAGTCGCATGAGTCCATACAGTAGTGTTGTATAATTCATTGCACTAGTGGAAAATGTAAAAGTACTGCTCCAATCCCCTTTAGGTCTAATTAAAAGACTATCAGCTTTTTTACAATGAAAACTCCAGAGGATACAGAGTAATCACGTATTAATAGAATGATTACTAAAGAAATAAAGCTCCTTATGGAGATAAGAGCGGCTGAATTTCGTAGCACAAAGCCACCCTTAAAAAGAATTTGAATAAATGTTACTCCTATGATCTCAGTTCAGCTCTAAAATTTGCGAACATGAAAAAGCATTTCCCAAAACCACAAGAAGAGAGCTGGAGCTCAGTCACAAGGACGAGGATTGGAAGGCAGATTTTTTCTTATTAGATGCAGATGGGCACCAAGGGGGTATTTATGCTCAGAGCCATGTTTTCCTGTTCATCATAACTGTTAGCACAACGTGAAGCTCATTTAGGGATAGAAGCTCAAGACTTCTAATCCACAAATTTAGATCCACATTCGGAGCCACTTACGCAGTTGTGGATTATTAATGTAAAGTCATTCAAACTCAAAGACTCTGAATTCAAACCAAACATCAATAAGAGTCACAGATACATTAGTGGCTGTGTGAGGCTGTGTTTAGGCACATCAGTGCTTCGAGCTAAATGTTGAACTCAGTGTGCTCACGTACTCATAATGATCATGATAACATGCCGTTGTTTAGCAGACATAGTGCTTAATATGTCATCTCTTAGTCTGGTGTGTTAGCATGCTAAGATTGTGCAGTTTGAACGACCAGGATTTGAAAATCCTGAAAAGAAAAAGAAAAGAAACATAGGTCAAATTAACACTCTGACCTAATTATACATGGTTCTAGATAAAAAGTTGGAGGACCATGAAAGTTAAATCGCCCTACGCGTGCCCTATGTAACCCAGGTAAACCAGGTCACAAAGGGCTAGCTATTTTTAGCCAATCAGAGCTCAGGACCTCAGCAGCAGTGGGCAGGCTAAATAACACGCTAGTCAGACACCGGTGTGACACTGTGGGGAGCAGACCTGCTGCTGCTGCTGCTGAACGTTGTAGATGTGTTGTGTGAATCCAGCCACAATGAAATCTGCAAAGCATTGCTGCACGACTTCTGAATTGGCCAGGTTTTTACCTACCCTTTGAAAATGGATGGCGAGCTAACCCAAATGGATCCCTGAACCCCAGGGCACCAGTGTAGAAAGTGAACCTCATCTTTGTCCAGCCACATTGGTAGGACAAAACTGCACAAAGCCAGCACCCCAACTACACTCAGTTCCAGCACCACTGACTTGCCTAGACTTTATTTATTTTTTCCCCCTTTTGACTTGACTGAAGGAC
Source organism: Diplodus puntazzo (assembly GCA_963678695.2). Classification (NCBI taxonomy): domain Eukaryota; kingdom Metazoa; phylum Chordata; class Actinopteri; order Spariformes; family Sparidae; genus Diplodus; species Diplodus puntazzo. Next base: position 15,298,289 of record OZ023159.1, on the reverse strand, counting down.
TGTTGTAACCCTCCAACTTCCACAAAGACACTCCCTGTGCTGGTGGAAGTTAAGATAATGGACTACAGTTGTTATAAGGTGACTTGATTTACAATCTCATCCAGAAATACCTATATTTTGATATACAAATTATAATGTGTTAATAGTTTGAATTTTTTTATATAGGGTGCACCCAGACCCAGATGTGTACAGGCTGATATCTGTATATTATTTTTTTGTTGTTATATTTTCGTTTACAATACAGGGTACCAATTCAAAGGACTTTGTCTGGTCTTCTGCAAACAACAACCTTTGTTAATTCTGATTCTAGCCCACAGTATTTTCAGCCGTTATTTATTTCTCTCTATTCACCTTTAACTTACTGTATTTTGGATTGTTTTGGATCACCTACTACATCCTGGAAAACCCCGCCCATCCATGTGCAATACGAACATTTTAGTGAGACCCAACTTAGGCTAGCCAAGTAGCCCAGAATACATTTCATGCCAACCATCATTTCATGAGATTTGAGACCCGTCAAAGCCATTAAAATGTTCATCTGGAGACATACGTCAATATATTACTTTTCATACTTTAATATGTCCAATTTGTCCAAAAAGTGTCTGTTTGGAAATTTACCTTCACATTTTTTGACATTATGCAACATTCACCCAGTGTAAGGTGTACTGCAGAGGATTTTTTTCTAAGGGGTTTTGGTTTAGCACTGCAGCGATTAGAAGCAATTAGCGTTGACCATCTGTTGAATGCTGGTCTTCAGTCTGACTTTGGAGGTGAACGCATGTGTCTCATTGAATTGGTTGATTTTGTCATGTGCTGTTTACACATGTTGCACTGTTGCGTCGGCTTTCATTTTTCACATAATTCAGCCTCAGAGATAAGCTATATCCACTACAATGTTAGCATGAAAAGTGATTGGAAGAAACAGCTGCAGGATGTTGACCCAAAAGTTCAGTTTTATTTCTGCACTAAATACATTTCAGAGTCACACTTTTGTAGTTAGGTAAAGTTAAATTAGAATTGATTTGTGTATCTGTGTTGCACCAATTTACACAACCACAGTGCCTCGCAGGGTTATAGAAGCCTTCACAAACAAAAATGGAAGTGCGAGAAACTGAAAAAGAAATTAAGACAAGGAGCGTTGGTCTACAAAACAACCGTGGGTATAGAAATAGATATGTAGGAATACTAATTAAGACAGAAATAATGAGAATGCTAAAAACTCTTAGATCAACAGGTGAGATGTTCCATGCTTTAAAAAAGGTGCTTATAGTACGTGCTCAACACAGTCTCAACAGATTTAGACTGAGCTCGAGGGATATAAAGGGGTACAGTAGGTGCCTTGAGACGTGAGAGATCTGCTGGGTCTATAAATTTAGAGCATGCCTGACACACTCTGTGGAACCAGGGCATTTAGATTTTTTACAACAGGAATAGGATCTGAAACTCCATTCAGATAGCCAGTGGATGTTTGTGACGACTAGAGAAACATGTTCTCATTTCTTTTGTCCTTGTTAGAATACAGGCATTTGGGATATTACTAGTACAATTTGGAGAAGGAGACTTTGTTTTTAACAGGTACTATAGTCTTCACTGATGAGAATGTCTCTAAGTTTGGTAATAAACCAAGGCATTGGGCAAAATCGAATTAATGGCGGTGCTATATGAAAAGTCAGAGGATCACCAAAGCTATTACAGTTAATTAATTTGAATTTGTGAACCAAATTTGATCCATCCAATAGCTGTCCAGACATTCAGTCAAACCACAAATCTAAGTCTCATGATGATATTAAAGTAAAGGAAAAGTAAAGGGATCACCAAAGTCATTTGGCTTCATTCTCTGGGGACCATGGAAGGATGTGATTCATGTTATTTCATGGCAATCCATCTCAATTTCTTGAGTTATTTCAGTCCGACAGCTGACAGACACTGCCATCCTTAGAGCCCCACCTCTATCATGGCTAAAAAAATCCCATGTTTGAAAAAGATTCAAGTCCGGCAACATGTAAGTCAGTTTCGATGATTACACCCTACCCTGCAGGTAATTGACTGTCAAATTATTCAGAGTCGTTACCTGATTTCAACAAAGTGCAGAGCTCGCCAATCAAATTAATTAGGGCGGCGTAAATGATCGAATAAGTTAATCTGCTAGGTAGCACAGAGCCTCAGCGGTTTCCTTCTGTCATCTCTCAGCAAATGCATACATCTTGAAATCACATGTGGATTTAATGCATCAGTGATCAAACAGCAAATGGAATTTTTAATCTGCATCAGTGGGTATAAATATTTAATCATTACAAAAACATATGTTAATTCTGGATGGAGTCTCAATACTGGCTGGCACTTTTGGCATTAGTATGAGTTGGATACAAGATGCCACAGGTGCAGCCATTTGGCTAATAACAAGCATGCTCATTAGTGAGTAAGAACTAAAGAGTAGGCTAACTTGACTGGATGCTGTGAACCAGGAGAGAGCTGCCACTTGAACTTTGAAATAATAGGTAGCGTGTCTCCGGGGTGTAGTGCATAAAGAAGTGGAGGAGAAAGAACTGAAAGTAATCTTCAGTAACCTTCATTTAAAATCTAAATGAATCCACTGTACACAAGTGAAAATGAATGAGACTGAAGATGTTGTTGATAAGGGCACAAGTAGTAAGATCCAGGAAATGATGACATGAATTTGTAACATTTAAGTCATTTTGGCCTGCTTATTGACTGGCGGCTGCCTGTCACGCCTCACTTGTCAAAGTGTCCCCGTTTTACCAATCAATTGACTGCAATCTGGATGTTCATCAGTGGGTGGGGCAATTCCATTGCAATTCTATAACAAGGGTCAAACAACGAGAATGCTCTTGAACTGATTAAAGTGGTATCCACTTTTATCCATTGCAAGCGAATGACACAGTGATTGAGTAAATGTCAAAATGATTGAAAACATGGAGTGTTTCGGTTTTGTTATTGCATGTGCAGAATTGGATTAATTGGTCTCTGCTGTTGATTTAGCTGATTTTTGGAGAGGCAGTAACATTTCCAAAAGGGTAATGTGTAAAAGTCAAAAGTGTGAAGACGTAAATCTGGACCTGCTGCCAATCACAGACCAAAAGAACATAGTTGCGTTGGTGCTTGTCCTGGATCGTGTTACAAGCTCAAGGTGGCTTGTAATTTAAAACCAGATTAAGAATGAGGAGTCAATATGCAAATGTTCTGACACTTCGTTTTGTGCCAAATGTGGATGCTTAAAAACCCTACGGATGGCTCAGGTCAAAACAACAAGCCAACGAGCCCTAGTTAGAGAAAAAAACATAAAACTTTTAGAGGAAAAAGTGAAAGAATAATTATCAGACACATACAACACAGTTACCGTTGCTTGCCGGTACGGTCAGCTGGTCTGGGATGCCTCTCATTGGTTGACGATTTCGCATTGTGAATATCAGACATGTTTGATTTCAATAGGGCAGCCCGGACGAGTCTGTGGGCTGTTCAGAGGAGCACATCTCTATCAATGTAGCTGACTGATGCAGGCTGCTGCTGACATGTTTCTGCTAACATGGCGGTGGTTAATTGTGGTGGTGCCGTTGTTCGTTGGTTTCTAATTGCAGCAATTGTTTTGTGATGATGCTGCAGCTGTTTTGCAAAGTGGTGGCTGGTTGCAACTGTTCTTTTTGTGGTCTTTGCTATTTAACAAACCTATTACAAAAGGTTCTTGGCTAGTTGAATGAGGTGGGTGGGCAAGACAACCTGTTTCCAATTGCAACGCCTGTTACAAGACAGGCCTTTACAAGATCATGTTGATAGTTGTAGGGAGCTGGTTGCTATAGTTGCAGGAGTTGATTATAAATACTGATATTTCTGCATATGTAAACTTAATGAGTTGAACACAACCTCAGACACTCCCAAAACACAGGCCCATCCCATTTACCGTTTCACTCCGATTCTCTCACGGACGGTTTCACACACACACACGCTCTTCTTACCTGCCCACGCATTTGGCCTTGCCGATCCTCGAACGGTGTTTTTGTCAGTCTCCTCACACCTCAGTGCTAACAAAACCTCCCAAGCCCACGTGGACCAAAAAAAAAGGCCAGCGCGGGTTTCATAATTGGAGAGAATGAGGGAGGAGAGGAGGATGCAATGCAATCAGACTCAGAGAAGAATGAGACCTTAATTAGACATTCTTCTCGTTCTATCTATAGAAGGCTTTCCTTCGAGCTCCTCTCTCCCTTTGCTCGCAGACCTACGGTATCATTGAATTCTAATTAGAGAGCACTTGATGAGAGCATGTGCACACTGTGGCCTAGATAGGCTGGCTTCATCGGTATGAGCCCTGGTGCTCCGGTGCGGTTGGTCCCTGCTGTGCCATCAAACGAGATCTCCAGTCTCTAGGGGGTGCTGGAAAAGGGGGAGGTGGAGGAGGAGGGTGAGGAACATGGAGAGATAACAAGACTGGGCATCGCCAGGGGTTGCGACACAGGGGAGAGGGAGTCTAGATCTGAGAGAACATTAGTAAGTATACACGTGCTTGAAGTCAATGTGTGTGTTTGTGAAAAGGTGATGTGTGTATGGCTATGTGTTGGACTGTGTCAGATTGTGAGAGTGGTTACCGAGTAGGAGATAGTGAGCAGGCCTCCTGTGGTGTGAGGGCTGGTCACAACAACCAGGCTCTCCGGTCTCACAGCGAGTGGGAGACAGTGTCTCTCCCAGAGTTCTTCACTTCAGCTATACTTTGCTTGTCTGGCCAGGCCTTGTTTGTTTGGCCTAATTTTACTGAGGACTAAGAGTGCACGAACACAAAGTCGGATAAGTTTAACCGTGCATTTTTCTACTCTATTTTGGTCTATTTTGATATCCTCCATGTTCACTCAAGTTCAAGGTGGCTCAACTTTTGCAGCAATATTCGAAAAACCAACATGAATGTCATTTCTACAGTTCACTGGTTTCAAAGGAATGTTGCGAAGAATCACAGAGCTGTTTTTGGAGTAAATGCCCACAAAAATTCCTGCTGTTTTAGTGCAAATGTGGGAAACAGAACTTGGATCAGACTGGTATTTATGCTTGTTCAGTTTTTTTGGATATGACATTGAAAATTGTGATGGATGAAGAGGAGATGCTACCTAAGGAGAAGGAAGAACATGATGAGACTCATGACTCATAATGACAAAGAAAGAATGTTTGAGCATAAAGATGATGGTGATGATAAAGCAGCCGAGGAGAAGCCAAATTGAAGGTCATCACAGAGAGAGGAGGGGAACAAAGACAAAGAAAACCAGCTGAAACTCAGTGGAGCGAGCTCTACTCACCCGCTGAGGCAAACAACAGGCAGGAAACAAATGTGGGCAGGGCTACAAACATAAGCTGGTGGCAAACAACAGCATGCCACAAGTCATGGACATCCCATCAAAAACTGCAGTTTATAAAATTGCTTATCAAAGTTCAATGAGATTGAAACTAATCAGGCATGGATATGTATCACTTTGTTCCTCAAAGAAATGCAAAGGAAGAAGAAAATCCGGTGTGACTTTGAGCAGCATCATGGACATTTGATTGAATTTTTTGTGAACTTTTAGTGATACTGAAGTCTAAACACAGCTGATTGTAGGATGTGCACCGAAGAGGTAATGAATCCATTTGTGGCTATTTAGATATTAATAACTATATGATGACGGTGCAACAAAGTAAACTTTGTTTTAGTAAGATTATCATTCATACACCTAGGTTTCATGTGATCCTATATTTTTGTTTGTTAGATACTAAATAATTTACCAGATACTTTACTAGATAATTTTACATTATCAGCCAGTTATTCTCTTGCTCTGTGGTCTGCTGCCGTACCACCAGACTACAGAGCAGCTGCTTTCTTCCAACTGTTCTTCCGAAGCACAGGATCAAAAGTCGAAAATACAAGTGAGGAGCCGACAGAGGCTATATCCTTGCTGAAACCATCTACTGCTCCGGCCAATGAGAAGGTGGCGATGGTAACTGAGAGGCATGCAGTGGGAAATGAGGATGTGGCGGCGCGAAACTGAGAAGCTGACTATTCATTTAACTAATGTTGTAACTCGTGTCTAAACTAGCAACCCACTGGATTAGTCACTGGCTCAGTGGGACATGAGCTTCCCCCGGCTGGAGACTAGAATTCCTTGGCTTCCACAAGGACATAGCCTCTGTCAGCGTCTCAGTACTATTCATTTTGTCCTTTGTCCTGCGCCGTAAAAATTGATTTAATATTTCAGAATTCGACCCAGTGGCTGGCATGAAGAATAATTATAATAACTTTATAGAAATATAGCCTCTTCTCACTTTATTTGCTTATGCAAGTCATACAGTAAAGGCATCAGTATTTCATCGAGACTGTTTTATAACCAGTTAATGTTCTTTGTAATACATTTAAGTGTGTATGTCCTATGTTTGCCAACCAAATTTAGACTTGTTGTATCATTGCGGCATTTCAGTATGGGCCCAGATCTTCAGGAAACTACCCGAAAAAGCTAGCATGGACACATTTGGTTTTCTGGAACAGACAGCAACAGAGTTTACAGATTTATTTTAGGAGTTTGAGAACAGAACCAAAATGGAGGTCAAGAGGCTAGGGGGGGGGTCGTACAGGAAATGTTCTCACCTGTGTTAAGTCATTTAGCAGCAGAGGCTACAAGCTATTATAGCTGAGCTTTAGCCGTGACAACACTAATAATTACGAGACGGCTGGAGCTGAGGAATCGAAGAGCCCATTTAGCAGATGAGCTTCCAAACGACCTCCTGAAAAAAAAAAGAGATGGCACCTGGCCAACCTATGTGTCAGCACTCTCTCCCTCTGTCTCCCACACTCTCCCTCTCATAACTTTCTTTGCATCTTTCTCACCCCCTCTGTCACACATACAGTGTCAAGCTTTCTCAGTGTCACTTTGAAAAAGTGGTAGACCAATGAAATGACATGCACTCACACGCCACATATCGTTCCACCAGGGCAGTCACATGAAAGTCTTCTCACTTTCTCGTACACATAGACACAAACCTTGTTCAGCACATGCACACAATCCCTTTATACATGTATGCACATGTGAAGAGACACAATCTCCTTTCCCATTCCCACTTCAGAGGACAAACAGACCCTCTGATTTGAGCAACAACAGCAAAAAAAAATCTGTCACACTCCCCCTCACACACACACTGCCTCCCTAGTGTAGAACCACACTGTGTGCTGCCTCATCTTGTGATGTGGCTGCAGAGGAGCTGCATCCCACAAACTACCCCCTGCAGAGACAGAGACAGAAAGAGAGGGGAAGAATGGGGGTAAATTAAGGAAGGGGAGGGAAACAAATTGAATACAAAAAGATGAGAGATGTCTTGGATGTATAACAGAGAGAGAGAGACTAAGAAGAGGCAGTGGCTGGAAGTGTGAACGGAGACTAATGGGACAAGATAAAGGAAAAGATATGATGCCCTCTAACCAGACTCTCCTCTCTGTTAAGAATCTGTATTTTTACCCCTCGTACATTTGAAATTGCTTCATGATATGATGCTTATATTATTCATAGTTTAAAGGTGTTGTTCCAGGCCAAAGAAAGTTTATGTGAAAAGTACATTAGCAATAGTTGATGGGTCCTGTTGTAACCACATACATACATACATACATACATACATACATACATACATACGTACGTACGTACGTACGTACATACATACATACATACATACATACATACATACATACATACATTCACACACACAAAGGCACACAGAAATTTGACATTGGAGACAGTATTTGCATCCTGCATTGCATTTGTTTTTTTTTAGATTAAAAGCTAAAAACACAACTGGTGCAAAGGCTGGACACAGAACTGTGACCCCATCTCTGCAGTTCCTCTCAAAAAGAATGAACCGAAACATATGCTGCAGGTGTTTTTTTATACACACTTTTATTTTATACAATACAATGTTCATGCATGCAGCTCAGCCGCTTTCAAATTTAGATGTCATGAAGAAAATCCACAATCAAAACTCTAAACAAACAAAGACATAGAAGGATTTGGACATAAAATACATTTATACATGTATACAATATACCACCACATATATACCCATACAGTATATACATGCACTTAGACATGTTCCATATCCCTTACTTTGTAATTCACTTTCTACACAAGTTGTACTTCTTGATCGCACATTTCCATCAGAGTTATTGCCTGGATTCAGAGTAAATAATTTATATTTTCACTTAGACCAGTTGGAGATTACACAATGTGATATGATCTACTTTTTAGAAGGGGCTCCATGAAACAATTTGTAGATATTTACATTAATTAATCACCGATTTAGTGGCGACAAGTGAGAGGATTGTGTGTGAATAATGAGACCTTCCCCATTTCTCTTGGTTGAATTTTCTGAAACGGCCCAAAGGATGTGACTTCACACACACACACACACACACACACACACACATACACTTTCACACACACATTCTTAAATGCCTTGTCTTAGTTCCGCTAACAGAGCAACACTAGCTAACATCAGTTTATAAATGGAGTCCACTAACATAAACTGACACCCGGCTTCCAGCACAACACAGAGTTTCCACAGAGCTCCTTTAATAGGAAACGTTTTTTTTCTTCATTCTTTTGGTTCCACAGCCAGCAAATTTTCTGATCTAGTCCAGTCTCACGGCTCTTATTAACCTGCCTCTGGACACAGTGGGATTTATCAGAGCTTGTCTGTTGAAACAGCTACCTGCACAGCACCAGACGGCATACAAAATTAGCAACTAGCCGTGTGGAGCATTTAGCAGCTTAAGAGACATTTCACTCATTAGTCAGTGGGGACCAAGATGGAGGGAATAGGAAAATGCATGTTGGACTCTACTGGACAGAATAGAACATGCCTCCAAGTGAAGGCTAATGTTGCTCAGTATTACCTGGAACTGCTCCCCAGCATGCTCCCTGTAATGTGTCCATGGGGCATTTACAGCTGCTTCAGCCGCACCAAAGCGGCCAAAAGAGGAAATATTTCACAGAAACATTGAAATAGTCAACATGTAGTGTTACATTCTTATCGTCCTCAGTTCAAATTAAAACTGAGAGGCACTTTCTTTTTCCGTTTCTCTCCTCTGCACAAATCTGCCTACCTGTAGAGCCAATCAGAGCAATTTCTCTCACCTACGAGCCACCACTTCTGAGTCTGCATTTTGAATCCCCCAGAAAGCCTCTGAAAAGGGCTGTCCAGTGCCATAGGAGGACACTGGCTGATTGTCCTGACAACAGCTGACCGTCGACCTGGTGTGTAGCAGCCATTACAGCTCAAACGTTTCAATGACCTTACCGTACTAAGTAATCCTGTCTGCAGCTGCTCCAAACTGTATGCAATTGTTGTGATTCTCAATTGTGAGATCTCGTCAATAAAGCAACACGATTGGCTGAAGCTTCCTGGTTCGGCTATGATAAAGCACACGATTGGTTTTTGAGGGTAAGGGCCGGGATGCGTGCAGGATTCACCTGCCATCGCTGGCGGTGACACCTTTTACGAAAATTCGAAATGCTTTAGGTGACTCGTCCTCAACTTTATAAACGTCTATGATGTAACCTGGTAATGCAACATTTCATTAAACTCAGTTAAATTTTGTAGAATGGTTTGGCAATACATTTTCCGATAAACAAAAATGATGCCAATCATGTCAACAAGTAATGAAAAAAATTACAGGAGGGGGGAAATGGAATCGCACTAAATTTGTTTTCTGCACGGGGAGGAAGATTGGAGCAGCAGTCTAAATGGAGGTGAGTGAGAGGGAAAATGATAACTGTACAGAAACATGAGAGAAAGATAAAGAAAGACGTGGAGAGAGGCCGGGGAAGAGTGTATGACAGGGTAACAAGAGAGAGACATAAATTACAATATAGGTGGAGGGCTGCATGGGGGTTACGCTTAAACACGAGCGGGAGTAAACAGGAAGGAGAGGCAGAGCCGACCGGAGCCGGGTGATAAATGATTCGAGTGCTGTGCGGGACGCTCCTGCCTCTTCATCTTACGCAGCTGACCTTGGGCTTATGAGCTGTAATAAAACGTGGCCAAGCACTCCTGAAATTGGTCCACTCGCCGTAATGCTCGGCAGCCTTCTGCTGCATTAGCATACAGCATTTATAGAGTACAGTACATCCAACACATACAAATACTGCGCCTCAGGGACTGTGGGGGAGATGATCAGGGTGATGATGAGGATGAAGACGGGGGAACGCAGAGCCAGGGGCCGATGGCGGTGACGAGAGATGAAGAGACGGAGAGAAAATGTAAGAGGAATGGTAATGTAGGAGTGAGTGCAGAGTAGTGATTTCTGTGATGGCAGAAGTGGAGGTGATGATAGAGAGGAGGAGGATGAAGTACTGTAATGGAGGAAGAGGAGATGATAAGGTGAGGGAATAACATGAGACCAGGGCACAGTAGATTGATGATGACAAAGCGGAGAGAGAAGATGGGGAAATGTAAAGGAATGGTTGAGTTGGAAATGATAAATGGTGATGATGAAGATGGAGAGGGGAAAGAAGAGCGTTAAGCAGGAGTAAAATAAACCCAGTCATTTTCATGGTCGTAATAATAATATAGCTTGAGACATTTCCAGAGTTGTCTTAATGTTCATAAAGTTAACTGTGCTTCGCTGCTGTCAAGATAAAATTTTAAATGTCACTTCCCTGCACAACATGTTCCGTTTCTGCAGTGGCGGCAGCTGTGAGTGGGAAGATGAGGATGAAGAAGACCAAGAGATAGATTATTCCATCACTTTTTTAACACCTTCAGATTTCCTCTTCTGCCTCTTTACACCTTCTCCATCACAATCACCGTTCTCTCTTCACAGGGACTTTGTCTTATTTTGGGGGGCTAATAAAGGCAGAACAAACAGCGTGCCTCTCGCAGGGACCGGCTGGTATTATCTTCAGCCATTATTATGTTTCTGCGAGGTCACTATGCTCCTCTCCAGAGACCCCGAGGCTGGTAATGGAGCTGTGGAGCACCAAGGCTGGCCCAATACAGATTAATTGGTCTGTTTGTGTGTTGGGGCAAATAATTAATTCCGGTTGAGACCTGATAAAGTGAAAGATGGAGGGATGAGGAAAGAGAAGAGATGAGGAGAGAATTATCTGCGAGACAAAGGGAGGAAGAAATCTAGGATTGAGCCCTGAAATAGTAATATTCTGAAAAAAAAATCACAAGACATATCACATTGATGTTTAAAAAAAAAAAAAGTAAAATGTGAATGTGAATGTGAAGAATTATGGAGCCCTTAAAGGGACATGGGTTCAGGAACTGGACCATGCAACCCCTCCTCACCCAGGCCCAGCCAATCCAACCAGCTGCGTCTCATCAACCTAACCACCTGTGCCTAATTAACTCAACCACCCTCAACTCAACCTCAGTCACCCTGATTCAATCACCTGTGAAATCTATATAGGCAAGCCTAACCATTTCTCTCCCTTTCGTCTCAAGTTCTGACATTTGTCTAACTAGACTAGCGAATTGAAACTTAAATCGTACACCTTACCACCTTCCTAATGGACCAAGAGCTGTTTCTTGCCCTGGACTCGGAGCTCTACTGCCACATATTCGCAGTGAGCCCCTCCCTTCCATGCAACCTGTGCAGAGCTCCCTCACACCCAGCCACTCAATGTGTTGTCTCCCCATCTACCAGAATTCTATGCATTACACTACCAACACCCATGCCATCAACCTCATCGTCTCACCGGCCACAGTGCCTGGCTCGCAAAAGCAGACATCACCAGCACTTTAAAGATCTTGCCCGTCCGCCCAGATTTGTGGAGATTCTTTGGCGCATCCCAGAGAGGCTGCTTATACTTTGCAATCCATCTCACCTTTTGCAAAAGTATCCCAAAAATATTCTATTCCTTCTCTGAAGCCCTCTGCTTGATACTCAGCAACCACATCCTGCCTTACGTCCTCCACCTCCTGGATGATTTTCTCATATTTACTTCGTCATCCTCCTCCCCAGCACACGTACTTAAGCCCAGCCCACCGGCTTCTTTCCTGCTCTATGGTTCCTTTACATCATTTCCCTCATCTGTGCTTATCTGTCTACCATTCCCTCGTTAGATTGGTTCGTCTTTAAATCCAGTCATTGGTCCAGTCTTTGTTGAGCAGTCTGTTGGGTTTGCCTGTTCTTGCAGTTATTTTGAATAAATAGTCATCCATTGACCTGCCTGCCGGCTGTCTTTTGCATTTGGCTCCAACTTTTCTGCCCTCAGTTTGACAGTAAAGGTATCTAGCTACAACCAAGGATAGCTAGCAAAGAGCAGCTGTTGCCAGTTACTATGGTGATATGGGTCCTGTATAATTTTGGAGCTACCTTTTGAATTCTAGCCATATTTGACAAATTACACCTTTCAAATAGAAGCCAAAAACAATATCAAACAAAATGCTGCTATGCAGGCTGTAACTTTTTCTGTCAATTTTTCAGCACTAGCAGAGATTTCCAGTCGAGCGAAAGACTTCATAATTCATCAGTAGAGTACTAGTTGTGAATAGGAAGCACGGAAGTGATTGCACAATGCATGACTGTGCTAACATTGTTCATATCTTTAATATGCATTTTGCTGTTTTTTTTTGGAGTTTTAATGTCCCAAGGCTGCCTAGATGCTGCCCTGGAAGCGGCTCCACTCCGGCAAAATTAAGTTTAAAAATAAAAAGCAATAGCCTGCTTATATTTTTTACTGTGTAAATGTCAGAAGCATCAATCCAAAAACATTATCTGGTTTCAAAAAATAAAATAATCTAATATGTTAACTCCTGCAAGCTGCATTTTCTTCACCTTCTGGCCGACAGAGGGTCCAAAGCGGAGTGGACATGAAAATGTGTGTTAGAAAGCAAGAAGAGACACAATAGGAATATAAAAAACTGTCAAACAGATCAATCATGACAGACTAAAGGCATATAATATACTTAATGATAAAGACAGGTAGAACAACTGAGATGACAGGAGGAAAGACACATCAACAAAGTCATAAAAAGTACCAACCATCAAGTTTAACTTGGGAAATCCGGTGAGAACAAACTTGTTTTGAGACCTGTTTTAGAACAACAGTGTGGGCTGAGCTAAGAGATAACTGGAGCTTTCAGTTTGAAATTATGGATGGTTGGGGGCTCTAAGTAACACAGTCATGAAGTAAAGGAGTTGACAAGTCACAGAAAGAAAAACATGTCATGTCATATTAAGAACTTGTCGGTGATTAAAGGAGTCTTAAAATGTATTCTCAATTTTAACGACAGGCAATGCAGAAAAGCTAAAACTGGGGTTATGTGTCATCACAGATTAGGTTCAGGAATGTTTAATCAGGAGGCCAAAAAGTCATGAATGCATTAATTACACCCCTACACCCAAAACTATTCATGTAGAAAGAGACAGTACACATTTCTTAGCTAGAAAAATGGACTTAAACCCGTGTGGTCAATAGAGGATAAAGATAACATTAATGTTTTTAACCAGATCAATAATTTCTTGATATTCATTATCCTTCCTTGTATGCAGATATGTAAAGTGGTTGAAAATCTGTGGAAAAAATATGTTAAAAAGAAAAATAAAACATAGCAAAACACAACAAAATAATTAAACAGGCACAAACACCAGCAGGCTTAATCAGTAACACATGTAGGCAGAGTGAGTCAAGACTTCAAAATCAATCTGGAGTTCGACAGGGATGGATAAACACCTTCTGAACAAGCTCTTGGTGGGTCGAGGCTCGATAACACCTGCCTGAAGGAAGCATTCAAATTCAGAGTGAAGTGGGTGTGAAGTGTCAGATACTGTTTGACGAGCCTTCCGCCTGGTCTCATCTACATATATATTTGACATTTGTTTCAGTGGCCTCCCAGTAAATATGCTGCCTCTATTCACATTCCCTGCCAGTTTCTTAATGTTCTTGGATTATGAGTTTCCATATAAAAAGCTGACAGGGTTAAAACCATTATAAACTCTAACTTTTCACTAAAGTAGTTTTAACTACATCTTATATAACATATTTTCTTTGATAAAATAAAAGCCTAAAAATTATGTTGTAGAAATATAAAGCTTTTACAGTTAAATTTTTAAATTCTGTACAGCATGTTTAACACACAATGGACTCTACTGTTACACCAGGAAAGTTCTTACCTTCTCCCACCTACTCAGCATTTTTAATACTACATAGCTTAGTGCCAAAGTTAGAATTAAAAATGTTGCAACCTTGAACATGAGTACAGAATCACTCTGTGTCCAAGTTTAGCTTACTTTACATCTAAGTAATGACTGAAGGGACATTTTCTCCCCAATGGTGGTTTGCCCACTGTAAAAAGCTCTGATGCTGCTGCAAACCTGTGCTCTGTGCTGTCGTCTCATTAGTTGAATTAAAAGTGACATACAGTACACAGTTCTGGCTGCCTGCATGCTCAGCAAATTTAATGGAGTCAATTATATGTAATACCATTAAAAAAAAAAAAAAAATAGCCTAAGGCCCACAGAATTCACCGTGTTGTTCCTGTGGTATCGTACTCACATGGAAGAAGTTGTCCTTTCAAGCACTTGTTTAATATTGTGAAAGGGTCTACTTTAATCCATACTATGTTAACCTAAACCCGACCAAGTGTTTTTGTTGAACTGTACAATATGTTGCAAACAGGATAAAAACACATTGGTCACCCAAGTGAGAGTCTTACATGCAACCAATTCAACCACATCAGCTTGCTCTACATTTGGTTTTGGTTGTCACTATTTCGTTAGTCGCAATGATGGTCCTGGAACAAGATTAATGATGTTCAGGACCACTAGTGTAAATCGCAAAAGCTATGTAATTAAAATTATTCACCTTTAATTGTGCCTCTTCCAAATGTTTTTATTGTGATGCATCTCTTGATTTGTAGCAGTCAACACAATAATTAGGATCCCCATTAAGAACTCATCTTTCAGGTAGGCAAATGTTTTAACCAATCAAGTTGCCATTATGTTAATGGACCATGTAATGTGAAATGTTTTAAAAATATAAATGTTACTCTCCCTAAGCCATTGTTTCAGCTGTGATGGAGAAATCGTGAATAATTACATCCAGAGCTAGTTCAAAGACATTCTGATTTGAGACAATAGTGATATTTGATTTGAGATTTTCTCATTTGGATGCATATATTTAATTAAGGGATAGTGTATTCTGCCAACACTGATGTTGAGTGCTTTTTGCAACTATAATTGGCATGAGTATAAGGTTTATAGATGAAGACGAATAATATGTTACTTTCAAAACAGATTTAGGAGATTAAGTATGGTGGTGATCGGATGAAAATGGCTGGGATCTGGATGGATGTGAAGAGATTAGGTCTTTTTGTTTTTGTTTTTGTGTTTATGCCATAACAGGGAAGTTGGCATAAGCAGATTGTTCTATGTTCTTCAGTAAGTTTCAAAGAAATATTAAGAGACGTGCATAAAGTTTCAGACCTCTCAGGCAGAGGGCGAACATGTGCATACCCACCAGCTTCAGCTCCAAAGTAAATTTCGGTCCATCAGTGAGCATTTGAATGTAGTGAATGTAGTGAGAGTTTTTAAAATATCTATTTACTCTTTTAAAATACAATATTTATTTATCATTACATTTAGTTCTAAAAGGAGAAATGCCCTCAATATTATCCATTCATTTATTGGTTTATTTAACAGCGACAGTGTACATTAATAAACACTGCTGTAAAGCGCCAGTCTTAGCCAAGAGGCTATATTTCATCTGTAGTCCCTGGACACATCGCACAAAGTCACTCTAAAAACAGAATATCATTAAAGCAACAAAGTCACTGAGATCATTCATAAGAGTGCAGAACAATGATAAAGAGCATATTGATACCATTAATACATGGCTTAAAACATGCAACACAGGCTCAGAACACACACAATAAAATCAGATGGAGGGTATTAATGTTATGCAAGAAATGGACTAAATATGACAACATTGTGCTACATTTGCAGACGCCAACAAAAGATACTGTGGCACTATAAAAGCAAAGCCACAATGAAGATACACATGCAGGCAGCACAGATTGGTGATGTTAAGATAACGACAGGTGACAGCACAGACAGACTGAGGTTGATAAGCTGCATTTGATTTTTAGTGCTGACAGAGCTCAGTACTATTTAAGCATTTCTTCAAATGAGAACTAACCATGACATTTACGCCTTATTGTCTGCTCTTGACTTCACAGCTCGATTGTTCGGAAGGCAAAGTGACGGATCCATTTCCCACGCTTCCGTGTTGGAAAGCTGCTTCATCTGCGTATATAGTTAGATGCCTACGTTGTTACCACACTTACCCATGCAAGTAGGTCAGCAGATAGAATATCTGGATACAAACATTTTACCAGATTACTTGCAAATAGCGCAGACCGTCCGCTTTAGAGATCTTATTTATGAGACATGAGCCTTTTTCACACAGAGACTTATCACTGCAAACAAGGTTTGCCTTTACGGCATCTTTGTTGGTTCAAAGGTGATGGAAATGTGGGCCAACACACAAAGAGCAGAGTCTTAAACAATGTAGATGTGCAACATTTGTACATTAATGCACCTGTTTTTGCATAGTTTATTTTTTTCATAGAAAAAAAATAGATAAAAACAACTGGATTCAACTTGGACTTTGACCTGTGATGGTATGGAAACATGGCGGTCGCTCACAGGAGCTCGATTTGATTAGGATCTGGGGAATTTGGAGTCCTCGAGGTATTTGTCACGTTCCTCTGGCCATTCTTGAATGGTTTTTGTAGTATGGTATGGGGCATTGTCCTGCTTTTAGGACCACTGCCATCGGGGAGTGCGTGCTATTGCCACAAGTCATGGTTGGTCTGCACCTAAGGTGCATGGTGGGTGTGTATAGAGGCCTCCACATTAATGCCAGGAGCCAAGGTTTCCCAGCAGAACATTGGATTGGAACATGATATCAATGCCATTCCCTTCACCTGTGAATGGTTTTAACTTTGTGACTGATATTTATACCTGTTCTTAAGAATGTAGTGTGTTTGGTTCTAAATAACCAAGTCTGATACTCTGGGTGACTCATTTCTGTGATAAAATACTTTGAAATAACAAATC